>JASAUF010000548.1:1434753-2869506 GCA_030180095.1 Magnolia changhungtana
ATTTCGGGCCTCTTTAACGTGAAACAGCTTGATTTCCTCGGATCCCTGGCTTGTAAATTCTTCAATATTGGTCCTCTCGGGAGTCCATCCCTCACCTTGGTAACTTCGGAACGTCAATCCATGCTTTTAATATCATTTTTCAATACACGCTCCTGATTTCATCCTGTAATAAAAACACAATTAAAATATGGCATTAAGCATTATCATGTACATAAAATTAGGTACTAATCAGGGTCTAATCTGCAATATCCGACCCTCAACAGCAAACACATTTCCAAAATTTATACGTATACGGTACTTTCTACAAATACCTAGATTATGTAAAATTTCATATTCTTCATCTTTAATCGAAGCGAAAAACAGACAGCACTTTGACATGTGCAATTGCATGCAGATCATGAATCTATCATTATCTGACATTGAAAGTGTTGAAAACCGTAACCTATACACCTAAAGTCCTCACCTTTTGTCGTAGAATCGTAACAGAGTCGATAGGTTTGCTAAGCTTTCGTATATGGTAGTTTGGCAACCTATAGAATGAAATCGGTTAGCTATTTCATAACATATAACTATCAAAACCCCAAAACAGGTTAGGGTTAGGGTTTCTTACCTAGAAAGGACGCCGGAATCGCCGGGAAAGCGATACGATAGGGGTGGTTGAGCTCGCGTAGCAGTAGGGAAGCATGGCAGGGAGATGCTCCCACTTCTCCCACACTTTCTCTCTCTTTTCTCTCTTCTCAATCTCAAATTCGTATGGCTGAAATGAGAGAGGGTTTAAGGTCCTTATATAGCCTAAAAACTCACCAAATTAGACTCCAAGTCAAGGTATACTTAGGTTATAGCCAAAGCGAGGCTGTTTCAGCTCAACGGAGGACTTCTGGCGGCCCTCATTGAGCCAAAGGTCGGACTTAAGCTCACTAACACTGGATCCAGGTGGAATTAAGTTTTCCTCTCAGTCGGATTTCCAGATCACGCGTGGCAGACCAGTTTCAGTTCAACAGTCAGCGGATCTCGATCTGAAATTCCAAGTACATGGATATGTTCATGAAATTTTTCCTGATCCGAGGGTGTATTTGGGTCAGATTCTGATGGTCAGGTTGCTCAATACTGATCCGCAAGCGACAAGTCTCATATTACTATTTGAGATATTTATTTTTAAAGAAAATCAAGTATTTTCACACTTCTTGCTCCGCACTCAAGCGAATAGTGCTGGGACACTATCTGGATTTGATTTCCGAGATGGTTGTCAAGCCTAGCAAGGCGGTCCTAATTCCTTAACTTCGTGTTAATCGGACTTCCGACGTGCAGTCCAGATCTGATATGGAGTTTCGAGATGCTCCCGAGAGCAGCCGAGTAATAAGATTGATCCTAGATTTTAGGGTAACATAGTGTCAATGATTCTACAAGTTTTGGGTCTTGCAGATTGTATTTAAAGTAATTGGTGCTAATTTCACAAGTACTCTAGTTTAACACTGGCTAATTCTCGCCTAATTTCTAAAGGATTTAGTCCTGAGTAATTTCTGTCTGAGGTGGTACCTGGGCCTTTGTAGTTTGTATATAGAGTGATCCAAGTTATAATACTTAGCTAGTTTAAGATAGTGTCTAGGGTGAAAGTACTTGGAATAATTGAAAGAACAAGGTGGTGAAGGGTGAGATTTGTGAAGGAAATGGGTTCAAAAGCGGTTTTAGACTTTGGGATTGAGTTCTGACAAGTTAATAAGGTGTTAGGATCGACCCATTGCCTAAGGACGTCTAATTCCAGATTGACAAAAATTCGGGATGTTACAAGACAGTACCCCTATGATTGGGGTGAGAGTCATCGTCCCAGCAGGAACCTTCTCAGATGCCACTAAGCTTTGTAAGAGTTGCCCGATAGACTTAAGGAGCAGAGTGGTGTGCATTGACCTGATTGTAACCAAGATATATCATTACGACATCATCCTCGGCATGGATTGGCTCACCGAAATGAAGGTAGAGATTGACTATGAAATCAGATTGGCGAGGCCCGAGGGCACAAACTTCACCTTCCCAGTTCAGGTCAGTTGTCCCTACCACATTTGTTGTTATACTTTTGTATTAGAAAAATGTGATGGTCCATCACTTGGGGACAGGCCAGTGGTCCAAGATTTCACGGACATATTCTGAATGATCCCGGGACTACCTCCTTAGTGCGAGATCGACTTTACCATCGACCTTGTGTCAGGTGCGACACGTATCTCCTTACTGATGTACGGCATGCCTTCGTGTGAAATGGATGAATTGAGGAAGAAAATTGATGATTTTATTGGACTCAGGTTTTATACAGCCAAATGTATCTCCTTGGGGAGCTCCTGTGTTGTTTGTGAAAAAAAAGGATGGATCGTTGTGGTTGTGTATAGACTACCGCAAACTGAACCACGTTATAGTAAAGAACAAGTATCCTCTGCCCAGGATAGATGACCTGTTTGACTAGTTGAAGGGGGTGCAGTATTTCTCTAAGATAGACTTATAGTCCAGTATCATCAGTTACGCGTCAGGAAAGAAGATGTGTGACAACAACTTTCAGGACTAACTTCGAGTACTACGAATTTCTTGTGATGTCGTTTAGACTTATGAATGCACCAGCCGTATTCATGGATCTCACGAACCGGGTGTTTCGTTCGTATCTTTACCAATTCGTCATCGTATTCATAGACGACATTTTGATATACTCAAAGAGTCAGAAAGATCACGAAGAACACCTGCGAGCAGTCCTTGATACTCCTAGGCAGAATCAGTTATTTGCACAGTACTGAAAATGCGACTTCTAGAAGGAAGAAGTCAAGTTCTTAGGACACGTGATTTCAAGAAGGAATCACCGTGGACCTTACCAAGGTGACCACGGTACAAGACTAGGAGCAACCCGACTTAGTTACAGAAGTAAGGAGTTTCCTCAGACTTGCCAGCTATTATCGTCGATTCATTAAAGATTTCTCCAAGATAGCTCGACCATTGTCTCAACTTACTCGGAAAGATCTTAAATTTACTTGGAATGAGAAAGTAGAGGCAGCCTTTCAAGAATTAAAGGACAAGATGATGTCTGCACCCGTACTAGTACTGCCAGAGCAAGGGGTTAAATATACTTTTTACACTGACGCCTCTCGAGTCGGTTTGGGGTGTGTACTTATACAGAAGGATAGGGTGATCGCCTATGCCTCACAACAGTTGAGAAAACATGAAGAAAATTGCCCCACTCACGACCTGGAATTGGCGGCAGTCATTTTTGCATTAAAGCTTTGGAGACATTACCTCTACGGTAAGGAGTTTAAGCTCTTTGGCGACCATAAGAGCCTCAAGTACATCTTTACATAGAGGGACCTGAATATGAGGCAGCACCGTTAGATGGAGACATTGAAGGACTTTAACTTTGAAGTCTCCTACCATCCTAGCAAGGCCAACCTTGTGGCCGATGCGTTGAGCTACAAGAGAACTATGGAATTTACAGCCCCACTGATGTTGGGAGAGTGGAATATGGTGGAGTTCGTGCGAGATTTTGAATAGAGGTTGACAATGGAGGAGCCATTTGAGAGTGTTGCACACTTCCACGTGCAACCACTTATTAATGATCGAATCATTGTAGCTGAAAAAGAAGATGAGTTATTGTTAAAGATTAGAGAGCGTGCAAGTGACAGTCAAGAATCAGAATGGAGGATTAGCTTAGATGGAGGTTTGCGGTATCGTGGCCGCCTATGCATCCTGAACCTTCACGACTTGAGGAGAGAAGTTTTATGGGCCGCTCATAATTCAAAGTTGGCGATGCATCCGGGTATGAAAATGTATTGGGATGTGAAGCGTACGTACTGATGGGACAACATGAAGGCCCAAATAACAGACTTTGTGTCCCAATGCCTCACGTGCCAGCAAGTCAAGGCCGAGCACAGCCGACCCTATGGTTTACTTCAGCCCATGCCCATATCTATGGATTTTATTTCCAGGTTACCGAAGATGAGAAAGGGGCATGACTCCATTTGGGTGATTGTGGACCGGTTGACAAAGTTGGCCCATTTCCTCGCGATTCGGGTTTTTAATTCGGCAGATGACCGGTCCAAGCCGTACATTAAGGAGATAGTACGACTGCATGGGGTTACTCTAGAGAATGTGTCAGACTGAGACACATGATTCACGTCTATTTTCTGGACTCGAATCCAAGAGTTGATGGGGGTGAAGCTAAAGTTTAGTACCGCACTCCACCCACATACTGATGGGCAGATGGAACAAGTAAATCAGATACTTGAGGATATATTACGAGCGTGCGTACTTTATTTCAAGGACAACTAAGATGAATGTCTCCCTTATGCCGAATTTTCCTATAACAAAGTTTTCAAGCAAGCATTGACATGGCTTCTTACGAAGCCTTGTATGGACGCCCATGTCGAGCTCCGCATTGTTGGGAGGAAGTAGGTGAGAGGAACTTGGTTGGCACAGATTTGGTTCAGGCGACCTTAAAAAAGATTGATATTATCAGGCGTCGACTCATTATAGCCTAGAGTAGGCAGAAGAGTTATGCAAATATGAGACGCAGGCAGTTGGAATTTGAAGTTGGGGACCATGTATTCCTTAAAGTTTCCCAATGAAGGGAGTACTTCATTTTGGTAGGAAAGGGAAACTCATGCCGAGGTTCATTGGGCCATTCCAGATTTTAAACCGACTGGACTTGTAACGCCCTGAAAATTGGGGGTTGAGTAGCAACTCAACTCCTGAGTTCCAAAACATCACTTATGCAACATATATGATTATGATTCAATGTTGTCTGAGTTAGTGAATTAATCATGAGTGTGATTATACCAAAACAGTATTTCATACTCCAGATCAGTTGTAAAACGCAAGTGAAAGACTGAAAGATATAAATAAACATATACAAGTCAAAAGATCATGATCGGTCTCCAGAGTATGAATATAACACTGAGTCACTGTGTACATGAAATATTACATGTAATATTACAAAAGTCAAAAGTATTAAAAATGGTTCAACTGTAATAAAACCCTATAGCCCCATTAATCCGGATAGCCTAAGCGAAGCCATTGGAGAATTGCATATAAGAGTACTCGTCCTGATTGTCGTAGTAACCAGGCTCCGCCTTAGGAGTCATGCCATCATCTAAAATCAAGACAGAGTCTGGTTGGTGTTTAAAACATCGTCTCGTAACGTGGAGTGAGTGATCAACTCAATGGAACAATAAAGCATAGGTTAGCATGTTATCATTTCAGTCAAGCAGTAATGATAAAGTAGTAAATCACACATTCCTAAGTACTGTTGTTAATGCAAGAATGGTATGGATGTATGATGCATGCCCTCACCTACGCTCCCTCAGCGACTTCATCTCACGTTTGCGCATGACAACACTGCCTCAGTGCTTGACCTGCAATTCCTGAATGCTCGCGTAATGTAGTGCATGCATATGATTACCAAGTTCTTATTAGTCCTTTTCATACAGCAGGATTGGGAAACTAAGGTACCTCCCTTATTTCATTTCCCAAACAATGAACCATTCTAGGGTCGTCAGTCCTAGTAAATCTCATACGATGTTGCGGTTCTAGGTCACTGCAAAGGGCTCGTCACCAAATCAGTGCAGGCCTAGTTTATACTCTAGATGCTATAGAAAGGCTCGTCGCCTCTATGCAGACTCAAAGTATACTCGAGGTTACTACAAAGGACTCGTCCCTAATCAGTGTAGGCCGACAGCTCGAATACAGTGTACCATACCACCGTATTCGGCTAACGAGTCTGGGTTGCTCACTGGTCACTACGGGGAGGCTCGTTGCCCCAGCATAGGCCGACAGCTCGACCACGGTGTCCCATACCACCATGTCCGGCTCGTGATTCTTAGCGGATCGAGGTACCAAGGTTAAATGGGATTTCACTGGTGAGTTTAGTACCTTAGGTTCAAGTAGTAACGTCCATACATGGTGAACATACATCGGCATATCGGGTTACTTGACGAGCTCGACTAGCACGAGCGCACATTGCATCGATCGACATGAAGTGCATAAGCACCTCGTGTGGCCTAACCACTGCCGACGACCAACACACGACTCGGGTTTGTCAAACACGTCCTACGTGGTGAATGAATCTCAGCCACGACTTTAAAGCCTGTTACCGATTACCTGGATTATAACATAGCCCCAATCACATTCAATCCTTAACCAGAAAGCATGTATAGTAGTCAAAGCAGAGTTAATAAAGTAATTCAAACATGTTAACGAGCATGGTATAATGCTCAATATAAACAGGAAATACGAACACATACATTTCATAAGTGATTAAATTAAACAACTTGCATGAAGGAAATCATACACATCTCTAAGGTAGTTGAGAATCCTATCTCAACACCCGCCTAAAGTACTATCATCTAAATACCTACTCATACAAGCATTTTCACAAACACTTAGAATACACTTATTAACATACAAAACACATATTGGCTAAAACATGCATTAGGGCAAATCCTTTTGTCGAGTAGTTATTACATATATACCTAGCATATGTACACAGTAATTAATCATGGCAAACATACTTTCATATTTTATACGCATACGGTATTTTCTACAAATATACAGAATACACTAAACGCCATAATTTGCATACATAACTGAATCGCAAAACAAACATCACATTTTGCGTGTGAAATAACACCCAGATCATGAATCTATCATTATCTGACATTGAAAGCTTTGAAAACCTTAACCTATACGTTTATAGTCTGCACCTTATATCGTAGGAGCGAGTAACGGACTTAGTTTAAACACCAAGTCTTTGTCAATGGTAGAAAGGCAACCTATGGCATGAAATAGGTTAGCTATTTCATCATTTACTCTAGTTGAATCTCTAGAACTGATTAGGGTTAGGATTTCTTACCCGAAAATGGAATCAGAATCGTCGGAAAAGTGATACGATAGTAATGGATAGGCACGGAGAATAGCAGGGATTGATTCCCAGGAATGATTCCAACTTCACTCTCACTTTCTCTCACTTTACTCACTTCTCTCTCTTAGGGTTTTCTCAAATTCGTATGGAGTGAATGAGAGAGGGTTTAAGGTCCTTATATAGGCTTAAAACTGATAAAAATGGCCCCAGGGCCAAGGTATACTTAAGTTATAGACAAAGGGCATCTGTTTTAGCTCAACGGAGCATTTCCGAAGCCCCCCTTGAGCCAAAGGTCGGACTTAAGCTCACAGACTTTTGGATCTAGGTCAAGTTAAGTTTTCATTCCAGTCTGGTTTCTAGATCACACGTGGCAGACCAGTTTC
Organism: Magnolia changhungtana; assembly: GCA_030180095.1. Classification (NCBI taxonomy): domain Eukaryota; kingdom Viridiplantae; phylum Streptophyta; class Magnoliopsida; order Magnoliales; family Magnoliaceae; genus Magnolia; species Magnolia changhungtana. The sequence goes on from JASAUF010000548.1 coordinate 1,442,020, forward strand.
AGTTCAATGGTCACCGAAACTCGATCAGGGTCACAAGTACACTGACCTATGTATGAAATTTCCCCTGATCCGAGGGTGTATTTGGGTCAGATTCTGATGGTCTGCTTGCTTATATCAGGCTCGCAAGTGACAAGTCTCGGATTACTTAGATTAGATTTAATTTCTAAAGAAATCCACATTTTTTCACACACTTCACTCCGCGCTCAAGCGAATAGCCCCAAAACTCTATCTGGATTTGATTTCCTAGATGGTTGTCAAGCCCAGTAAGGTGGTCCTAATTATATAACTTCGTATTATTCAGACTTCGGACGTGCGGTCCAGATCCGATACGGAGTTTCAATATGCTCCCTAGAGCAACTGGATAATGAGATTGATCCTAGATTTTAGGGTAACCTAACGTCAATGATTCTATAAGTTTTGGGTCTTGTAGATCATATTTAAAGTGGATCAAGCAGATTTCGCAGCTAATCTAGTTTAGTACTTAGTTAACTTTGTCTAATTTCTAAAGGATTTGATCCTGAGTGATTTCTGTCTGAGTTGGTACTCGGGTCTTTGTAAGGAATTTTTCGAGACGTTACAATCTACCCCCCTTAAAGAAAAATTTCATCCTCAAAATTAGTACCTTTCCGTACTCCTCGAGAATCTGAGGGTAGTTCTTTCTGATCTCGGCTTCAGTTTCCCAAGTAGCCTCTTCCTCTGTCTGATGTGTCCATAGTACCTTCACAACTGGGATGACTTTGCCACGCAACACTTGATCCTTCCTGTTTAGGATACGCGTCGGATGCAGCACTTACGTAACGTCCTCGCTCAACTGCACTTACTCCCACTTGATGATATGGGAAGGATCAGGAACGTACTTCTTTAGCATGGAAACATGAAATATGTTATGCACACTCGCAAGTGGAGTGGGCAAAGCCAGGCGGTATGCCACCACACCCACTCGGTCAAGTATCTAGAATGGGCTAATGAACCGCGGCGTAAGTTTTCCCTTCTTGCCAAACCGAAGGACTCCCTTCATGGGAGAAACTCGGAGGAATACATGGTCTCCAACCTCAAACTCAAAAGGTCACTGCCTCATATCGGCATAGCTCTTCTGTTTGCTCTACGCTGTAAGAAGTCGATGCCTGATAATATCGATCTTTTCTAAGGTTGCCTGTACTAACTCTGGGTTAATCAAACTACGTTCGTCAACCTCTAACCAGCAATGTGGGGCTCAACAAGGGCGCCCATACAAGGCCTCGTAAGGAGCCATACCAATACTTGCCTAAAAACTGTTATTGTAGGCGAACTCTGCATACAGGAGACAATCATCCCAACTTTCCTTGAAGTCTAAAACACAGGCTCGCAGCATATCCTCGAAAATCTGATTCACTCGCTCCATCTGCCCATCGGTCTGTGGGTGGAATGCGGTACTGAACTTCAACTTCACACCCATGGCTTCCTGGATACGAGTCCAGAAGATAGATGTGAATCACGTGTCTCTGTCCGGTACAATCTCCAAGGGAACTCCATGCAGACGCACTATCTCCTTAATGTACAATCTGGCCAACTCGTCTACAGAGTTCGAAACTCTGATAGAAGGAAATGAGCTGACTTTGTCAACTGGTCGACGATCACCTAGATGAAATCATGTCCTTTCCTCGTCTTCGGCAGCCCCGATATGAAATCCATAGAGATGAAGTCCCACTTCCATTCAGCTATGGGCATGGGCTGAAGCAATCCAGGAGGTCGGTGATGTTCAGCCTTGACCTGCTGGCAGGTGAGACAACGGGAGACATACTCCGCTATATGAGCCTTCATATTGTCCCACCAATATGACCTCTTCAGGTCCTGATACATCTTTGTGCTACCAGGATGCATCGCAAGCTTCAATCTGTTGGCGGCCTCGAGAATCTCCTGTCTCAAGCCATGAATGTCTGGGACGCATAAGCGGCCTTGGTATCGTAGGCCCCCATCTATGCCAACTCTCTACTCGGAGTTCTCGTTATTGCTAGCTAACTCTCGAAGCTTAGACAGTCACGCATCGCCCTTCTGGGCCTTGATAATCCTGTCATCCATAAGTGACCGCACCCGAATGTGCGCGAAACTCACAAATGGGCCTCCACGGTGAGTTTCTGCTCGAAGTCCCGTACGAACTCCACCACATGTCATTCCTCAACCATCAGCGGAGCTGCAAATACTATCGCCTTCTTGCGGCTCAATGCGTCTGCCACAAGGTTAGCCTTGCCAGGATGGTAGGAAACATCAAACTTGAAGTCCTTCAAGGTCTCCATCCATCGTCGCTGCCTCATATTCAAGTCCCACTGAGTGAATATATAGCGAAGGCTTTTGTGGTCGGAGAAAAGCTCGAACTCCTCTCCGTAGAGGTAATGTCTTTAAAGCTTTAATGCAAATATGACCGCTACTAACTCGAGGTCGTGCGTGGGAAAATTCTCTTCATGTTTCCTCAACTGTCTCGAGGCATATGCAATTACCTTATCCTTCTGCATAAGGACACAACCCAAATCAATGCGAGACGCGTCGGTTTATATAGTATACTTGACCCCTTGCTCTGACAATACTAGCACAGGGGCAGACTTTAGTCTGTCCTTCAACTCTTGGAAAGCTGCTTCCGCCTTCTCATTCCAGGCGAACTTCAGATTCTTTCATGTTAACTGAGACAACGGTCTGGCTATCTTCGAGAAATCCCAAATGAATCGTCGGTAGTAACCTGCCAGACCAAGGAAACTCCTCACCTCAGTAACCGAACCAGGCTACTTCCAGTCCTGAACCGCTGCTACCCTAACAAGGTCCACCGCTATCCCTTCCTTGGACACCACCTGTCCCAGGAAGTTGATTTCCTCCTACCAGAAGTCGCACTTCTTGTATTATGTAAATAACTGGTTCTTCCTCAGAGTTTCTAAGACTGCTCGTAAGTGTTTCTCGTACTCTTCCCGACTCGCAGAGTATATCAGGATGTCATATATAAACACGATGACGAATCGGCATTGAAATGGCCGAAATACCCAGTTCATCAAATCCATGAACACAGCCAGCACGTTCGTAAGACCGAATGACATCATGAGGAACTCGTAATGCCCAAAACTGGTCCTGAAGGTCATCTTCTACACGTCCTCATCCCTGACACGCAACTGATGATACCCTGACTGTAGATCAATCTTCGAGAAGTAGTGCACCCCTTTCAACTGATCAAACAGATCATCTATCCTGGGCAAAGGATACTTGTTTTTCACGGTCAATTGATTCAACCTACGATAATCAATACATAATCGTAGCGATCCATCCTTCTTCTTGACAAACAACACAGGTGCTCCCCAAGGAGACACACTGGGTCGTATGAAGCCCTTCTCTACCAGTTCATCAATATGTTTCCGCAGTTCCTCCATTTCACATGAAGGCATCCGATACATAGGTAATGAAATGGGGGTCGCACCGGGCACAAGATCAATAGTAAAATCGATCTCGCGCCGAGGAGGTAATCCAGGGATCGTCCTGAACACATCTGAAAGTTCCCGAACTACTGGCATGTTTCCTAATGTCAACCTATCAACATGCTTTAGTAAAGCGGCATAACATCAACATGACATAGCCAACTAACCTACACTAGAAAAGTGAAGACCGTGTCGTCAGGTCAGCTGGCTGTCACGACTCGATTATCACAATCAATCTCTGCCTTCATCTCGGTGATCTAGTCCATACCAAGGATAATGTTGTAGTGCCATAGTGGGGCGATAATGAGATCAACGAATACTGTCCTGTTATCCAAATCTACTGAGCAACCCTCACACGTCCGTGTGACATTCGAAAAAGTCCCAGTAGTAGTAGAGAGTCTCACTCCCTTCGTGGGAGTAGTATGTAAAGTTAAATGCTTAACTGCTGCACATGAAATGATGGAGGTAGTGGACCCAATGTCCACTAATAAAAAGATAGGAGTACCTTAAACATGTACAGTGACCTTGAGGGCCATAGGTGTTGTCTCTGGCTCTTCTACTGTAGCGCATGAACACGTGCCTACTGAGGTTGATTGGGCTGAGGCACCATAGGTCGCTGAGGCAGCCTGAATTGAGGTGCAGGGGGTCGGAAGGATAGATGTACAGGGATAGTACGCAAGGGTGGTGCTGAAATGGCCTCGGGACGAGTGCGGTCGATCTTCTGTGGCGGCGAGAACCCACTGTCTCTCATATGCGCGAAACAGCTCTCTGTTGGGTGGCCTGGCCTCCCACAGTAGGTACAAGTCATGCCCAGTCACCGCATCAGAGCTGGTGGCGCTGAAATCCTGGGAGGAGAATTTGTGCGAGGCCTCTTGCCGAGGAATGGCTTGCTTGGCATATCTGGTCGAGGCCTAGGGACCATAGGCCCACGAGTACGTGTCAACCGATCCCCGTCTTACTCGACTCGCATAGACAGGTGCACTAGCTCATCATAGGAGGGTATGCTAACACAGTAAATCTTCGAGCAAATATCAGGGCACAGGCTATCAGAAAAGCGCCGCATCCACATCTTTGTGTCGATAAGGAGCGTAGAAACATAGCTACCTAACTCCGTGAACCGATGCTCATACTCTGTCACTATCATGCCTCCCTGTCTGAGGCATAAAAACTCATTCTCCTTCTTGTGCCGGTACGTCTGGGGGTAGTACTTCTCATAAAAGCGAAACTCAAAATCTGCCCAGGTCCATATATAACTAAACGCAACAATCCGCAACACACTATCCCACCACAGACTAGCTTCCTTTTCAAACATAAAGGTGGCCAACTCGACTTGTTCCTGCTTGGTACAATGTAGCATCCTCAGTATCTTGGAGATGCAGTCGAGCCAATATTCGGCCTCCTCAGGTCTGTGAGAACCCGTAAAGGTAGGAGGCCTCAAGCACTGGAATCCCTCGAGTAGACCACACGTACCCAGATTCCGCATAAGGTATGTAGCAGATGCAGGGGGAGGCACACCCTCATCCTGATCAGAAGGCCCTACTGTCTCAGCAGAATGTACAGATGGTGAAGGTGGAGCAGAACTTCCACCCTGAGTTAGGGCCCCTACAATAGTAGTCAGGAGCTGCTGGTGGTGCTGCTGCATCATTATCATCAACTGCTCTAACCTATCAGCAGGTGGGGCAGATTCAGGCACATGCTGCGTCAAAGATGACACACGGTTCTGCTCATGAATCGGTGGTGTGTATGGTGGTGGTCCAACTGCAGGACCAAGAGAAGGCTGAGACTCAGGAATAGTCTCACAAACAGGGCCCAATCTGGGGTCTGTATAACCATCCCTCTAGGGAGGTGCCTAGTCCATCGTATCAGTAAGTGCGAGGCGTGCCGTGCTCCGCGTGACCTTCCTTGGCATGCCTTATATGACATAGGGTACAATTCGTGTAAGTTGCAACATAAAAATACACAATCTTGAAAGCATTCAACACACTTCATAATAAAAGGGATTGCATGCATTTCATTCACCAAAATTTGTCATAATACATGGAATACAGAGTTATATGAATCATGACAGAAAATGCATGTAAGCTATTACAACCAAGGCTTTACACACTGAAAACATTTCACTAACGACGACCCATCAACAAGAACACAAACATAACTTAAAGCAGGAACCAAAACAAGTTGCAAGACAACGACAGGGATGACTAGACATACAAGTCTGGCAAAGGAGGAGGGGCGCCCTTATCCTGCAGACAACACAGGATAGTCTTTAGCGTATGAGTCACTTTCTTGAACTTGTGTTTCACAAGGCCCCGAAGATCCATAATATCTTGCCTTAGGACCACCCTAGGGCAGCATGATCCTCCTCAAGTCAAGCTATAAGAGCTTCCCTAGCAGCCCGATCAGTGTCCTGCTTTGGTGTCGTAGGAGGGGAGCTCTCCTCTGTATCCTGGGCCTCTTCTTCTTCTTTCTATTCTTTCTATATCCTATCACCACTTCTTTCCTCACTCTCCTCATCTAGATCAATACTTTCCTCCCCCTCACTATCGGACTCCTCCCCATACTCATCTAGTCGGGCTTGGCGTTGTTGAGGGCCGATCCCCATGTTGTTAAGCGTAGCATTACTTATGATCCGGATCGGCACAACTTCATCCATGTTAAGTCTATAGCCGGCCTTTTAAGCAATCTTACATACCAGATGGTCGAACGAGAGTGAGACGTCATTTCTGATAGATCGAGTGGTCTGGATTATCTGGAATAAGGCGAATGTGGACAGGTACAAATTATCTCCATGTCCAACCCTGTACAGGAAGTCTACCATCAAACAGGTGCATTTAGGGCAGTTGCCCCACCGTGGATACACATTGTACTTGAAAATGTAGTGAAATAAATAGAAATCATCTGTCAATTTCATCGATGGGAGGCAGTTGCCTCTGATCCAGGGAGCCAGTCGGCTACAAAGGTATCGTGTACAACGGTCTCTTTCTTAATCCTCATTGGCATGTACTTCACCACGTGGGATTCCCATCACCCGCGACACGAAGTCCACGTTGACTGTGTAATCCCGCCTTGTGAGGGAAACAGTAAACTGTAAAGGTTCTAGCGACGGCTCTTAGATATGGGTGTAGAAAGCACGAACCGTATTCTTATATGCGGGAGACTTAGCTTCGAACATGGGACCCCACTCAACATCCACCAACCGGTCCATAATTGGGTGTAGCCCAAACAGCCTCTCATCTACGTGAGCTTCAAGGATAACCCTGTGGTCACAAAACCGACCGTATTCGAAGCCTATCGGTAGGGCTCTCTCTATCGAGATTTGGGGATCGAGGTCCCGCTTCGACCTGTGCTCATGGGCGGCACTTATGCTAGCTTCAGCGCGCGACCCCCTCCTTAGACAGGTTGGGCGACTAGGCCCGGCTTCATCCATAGGAGTTCGCTTCTTTCCCATAAGAGAAAGAAAGGTGGAAATGGAGAAGATGGTTGCCACGAGTTCGAAAAGGGCCATTGGAGTGGAATAAAGCGTTGGATTAAGGTAGATTGTTGAGTTGTGAGAGGTGGAGCAACAAAAATAGGATTTGGTGCATTCAAATCGTAGAAAATGAGTGAGATAGAAGAGGGGATTTGCTGAAAACGGTGGAGGGGTGTGTGATGTGAAGGTAAATGGAGAAATGGACGAATAGAGGGAAGATTTGAGAGAGAAATTTGAGATTTTGAGAGGGAGAAAGACTTGGAGGGGTAGGAAATGAAACAGGGGAGCAAAGGAAAAAAAATAGAGGTCCCCATGAGATTTTGTGGGCCCCACACGTGTCTAAGGATCTGCCCGACACAGGCCTGGGTGGGCCCAACAGGCCCGGACAGACCGGACTGCGGTGCACCGCGATAGGCGAGGCACTACCGCTGTCCTCTGGACTGACCGCGGTGCCGCCGGGGCAGGGTGGTGGCCACCCCCTACCACGGTGCCAATTGGGCCCTGGGTCCACAGTGGGTCCCCCCGGATTGCACCGCTTGGCCCTCGATTCCGTTTCGAGTCGTTTCGGGCCCCCGACTCTTGCATCTTTACATTTTTCGAGTCATTTGAGATTGGAATGGGTTGATTCTTTGTCTAATCCCGTCAACTGACGGTCTAGAAGTGATCCGGGATCATTTCACGCTATCTCTGAGGCCTGCAGGTCAAATCTATACCATCTGTTTCGGTAAATTTCACCGTTTGGCGAAATGGGAATTCCTAAGTCTGTCTTTACATTTTCTTACACCCTCCTAAGTTGAATTTGTGTAAGGGTAAGGAGTGTGACCATAACCTAGGTCCGGTTTAATCCAAATCACGCTCTGATACCAACTTGTAACGCCCTGAAAATCGGGGGTCAAGTAGCAACTCAACTCCCAAGTTCCAAAACATCACTTATGCAACATATATGCTTATGATTCAATGTTGTCTAAGTTAGTGCATTAATCATGAGTGGGATTATACCAAAACAGTATTTCATACTCCAAATCAGTTGTAAAATGCAAGCGGAAGACTGAAAGATATAAATAAACGTATACAAGTCAAAAGATTAAGATCGGTCTCCAGAGTATGAATATAACACTGAGTCACTGTGTACATGAAATATTACATGTAATATTATAAAAGTCAAAAGTATCAAAAATGGTTCAACTATAATAAAACCCTGTAGCCCCATCAATCCGGATAGCCTAAACAAAGCCATCGGAGAACTGCATATAAGAGTACTCGTCCTGATCGTCATAGTAATCAGGCTCCGCCACAGGAGTCACGCCATCATCTGAAATCAAGACAGAGTCTGGTTGGTGTTGAAACAACCATCCCGTAACGTGAGAGTGAGTGATCAACTTAGTGGAACAATAAAGCATAGGTTAGCATGTTATCAATTCAGTCAAGCAGTAATGATAAAGTAGTAAATCACACATTCCTAAGTACTGTTGTTAATACAAAAATGGTATGGATGTATGATGCATGCCCTCACCTATGCTCCCTCAGCGACTTCATCTCACGTTCGCGCATGATAACACTGCCTCAGTGCTTGTCCTATAACCCCTGAACGCACGCGTAATGCAGTGCATGCATATAATTACCAAGTTCTTATTAGTCCTTTTCATACAGTAGGATTGGAAAACTAAGGTACCTCCCTTATTTCATTTCCCAAACAATGAACCATTCTATGGCCGTCAGTCCTAGTAAATCTCATACGATGTTGCGGTTCTAGGTCGCTGCAAAGGGCTCATCACTAAATCAGTGCAGGCCTAGTTTATACTCTAGATGCTACGGAAAGGCTCGTCGCCTCTACGTAGACTTAAAGTATACTCGAGGTCACTACAAAGGGCTCGTCCCTAATCAGCGTAGGACGACAGCTCGAATACAGTGTCCCATACCACCCTATTCGGCAAACAAGTCTGGGTTGCTCACTAGTCACTACGGGGAGGCTTGTCGCCCCAGCGTAGGCCGACAGCTCGACCATGGTGTCCCATACCACCATGTCCGGCTCGTGATTCTTAGCGGATCGAGGTACCAAGGTTAAATGGGATTTCATTAGTGAGTTTGGTACCTTAGGTTCAAGTAGTAGCGTCCATACATGGTAAACATACATCGGCATATCGGGTTACTTGACGAGCTCGACTAGCACGAGCGCACATTGTATCGATCGACATGAAGTGCATAAGGACCTCGTGTGGCCTAACCACTGCCGACGACTAACACACGACTCGGGTTTGTCAAATACGTCCTACGTGGTGAATGAATCTCAGCCATGACTTCAAAGCTTGTTACCGATTGCCTGGATTATAATATAGCCCCAATCACATTCAATCCTTAACTAGAAAGCATGTATAGTAGTGAAAGCAGAGTTAACAAAGTAATTCAAACATGTTAACAAGCATGTTATAAAGCTCAATATAAACAGGAAATACAAACACATACATTTCATAAGTAAACGATTAAATTAAACAACTTGCATGAAGGAAATCATACACATCTCTAAGGTAGTTGAGAATCCTATCTCGACACCCACCTAAAGTACTATCATCTAAATACCAACTCATACAAGCATTTTCACAAACACTTAGAATACACTTATTAACATACAAAACGCATATTGGCTAAAACATGCATTAGGGCGAATCCTTTCATTGAGTAGTTATTACACATATACCTAGCATATGTACATAGTAATTAATCATGGCAAACATACTTTCATATTTTATACATATACAGTATTTTCTACAAATATACAGAATACACTAAACGCCATAATTTGCATACGTAACTGAATCGTAAAACGAACATCACATTTTGCATGTGAAATAACACTCAGATCATGAATCTATCATTATCTGACATTGAAAGCGTTGAAAACCTTAACCTATATGTCTATAGTCCGCACCTTATGCCGTAGAGGTGAGTAACGGACGTAGTTTAAACACCAAGTCTTTATCAACGGTAGAAAGGCAAACTATGGCATGAAATAGGTTAGCTATTTCATCACTTACTCTAGTTGAATCTCTAGAACTGATTAGGGTTAGAATTTCTTACCCAAAAATGAAATCAGAATCGCCGGAAAAGCGATACGGCAGTGATAGATAGCACGGAGAATAGCAGGGATCGATTCCCAGGAATGATTCCAACTTCACTCTCACTTTATCCCACTTTACTCACTTCTCTCTCCTAGGTTTTCTCAAATTCGTATGGAGTGAATGAGAGAGGGTTTAAGGTCCTTATATAGGCCTAAAACTGCTAAAAATGGCCCAGGGCTAAGGTATACTTAAGTTATAGCCAAAGGGCATCTGTTTTAGCTCAACGGAGCATTTTCAGAGCCCCCTCTTGAGCCAAAGGTCGGAGTTAAGCTCACAGACTATGGATCTAGGTCGAGTTAAGTTTTCATTCCAGTCGGGTTTCCAGATCACACGTGGCAGACCAGTTTCAGTTCAACGGTCACCGAAACTCGATCAGGGTCACAAGTACACTGACCTTTGAATAAAATTTCCCTTGATTTGAGGGTGTATTTGGGTCAGATTCTGACGGTCTGATTGCTTATATCAGGCCCGCAAGTGACAAGTCTCTGATTGCTTAAATTAGATTTAATTTCTAAAGAAATCCACATTTTCTCACACACTTCACTCCGTGCTTAAGCGAATGGCCCCAGAACACTATCTGGATTTGATTTTCGAGATGGTTGTCAAGCCCAGCTAGGCGGTCCTAATTATATAACTTCGTATTATTCAGACTTCCGACGTGCGGTCCAGATCCGATACGGAGTTTCAATGTGCTCCCGAGAGCAACTGGGTAACGAGATTGATCCTAGATTTTAGGGTAACCTAACGTCAATGATTCTACAAGTTTTGGGTCTTACAGATCATATTTAAAGTGGATCAAGTGGATTCCGTAGCTAATCTAGTTTTGCACTTAGTTAACTTTGTCTAATTTCTAAAGGATTTGATCTTGAGTGATTTCTGTCTGAGGTGGTTCTCGGGTCATTGTACAGAATTTTTTTAGATGTTACAGTGTGGTGGCATACTATCTCGCCTTACCCACACCACTCGCAGGCGTACACAATGTGTTTCATGTGTCGATGCTAAAGAAATATGTTTTCGACCCCACTCATATTATCAGGTGGGAGCAAGTACAACTAAGGGAAGACGCTACCTATGTATTGTGGCCCACGCGTATTCTACATAGGAAAGAGCAAGTATCGCGCGGTAAGGTCATCTCACTCGTGAAAGTGTTATGAACACACCACAGCGAGGAGGAGGCTACTTTGGAAACGAATTTTGGGGATGAAATTTTTCTTTAAGAGGTGTAGATTATAACGTCCTAGAAAAATGCATACAAAGACCAGAGTACAACCTCAGGCAGAACAACCCAAGGACAACATCTTATCATATAATTTAGACGGGATTTAGTTAAGTACTAAATAATAGGTGGATTAAGCTTGGGCCACCATTTGCACAAATGAGAAGGTCTAAAACCATGAGTACCACTGACTCAATGTCATCTTAAAACCTAGGAGAAATCCCAAGGGCTTGTCGCTCTTGAAAGTACATTGAAACTCGGTAACAGACCTAGATCGTACGTCGAGGGTCCGATGACCACGTAATTATTGGAAGATGTCCATCCTGCTGGGCTTAACAACCATTGTGGGAATCAAGACCAGATAGTGTCCAGAAATGCCCAACTTGAACCATGAGTGGAGTGCATGGGAAATGCAAATATCTTTAGAAATTGAGCTGAAACTTAAGTGAATCGGGTCGTTCGCTCTCACACAAAGTTGAGGATTTCTGACCATTGGTTTGTGACCAAACTTCACACATGGAGAAAGGAAATTTCCCTGTAAACATTCGTATAACCGTGGCCCCGATTGGACATGTATGACCGTTGATCTTACACGGGCTCTCCACAGTCGATCGGCTCATCCGATCGTACCGAAATCAGGTCTTGGCATGGATCCGTTATCAGGGAGTGTACCCCATGAGGTAGATGAGTAGTGGGCCTTCCTGAGAGCCCTCTTCATAAGAAACGGCCGCCCATAGGGTAGAAATATAGTATAAAGTGGCCCTATGGCCATTTACATCACATCTGGGGCTATAAATAGCTTCACACACACCCCTCTTTAACAAATACGAATTTCAAACCCTAGATAAAGAGAGAGAAGAAAAAAGAGAAAATAGAGAAGAGGAAGTGTATGAGATCGCTTCAACTGTAGGAAATCTTCTCCCATGCATCCACGTGCCTAATCACCACCTCTTTTATGCTACCAAACTTCTTTTAGCTACAATTTCGGGTAAGAAATACCAACCCTAATGTCGATGTAGAACTCCAGGATAGTTTTTCGCCAGCCTAACTAACCAGTTTCATCATTTAGGTGCCCAGAGTTTCATTTTTAGAAACATAGAATTTGGACCGAGTCTGAGTCAAGCATACTAACGAAAGGTGCGGACTATAAACGCTTAGGTTATGGTTTATTAGTGCTCTCATGTCAGCTAATGATTTATGCTTATCATGATTGCTACCGTATTGTCTTAAATACGTTGATTTTTATATGAGATATGTCTATGAACTGCGATAAGTAAATGATGTGACCTATGTGTTTGTTGAAATGTCTAAATGGGAAATAGAAAATGATTAGTGCTTGCTATGATTTCTAATCTAAGATTCATCATTGTCATATGCATATAGATTTCTCTATATAAAGAATTGATAAAACATATCTTGTAACTAACGTAGTCTATGTGTCTGATAAATTGTTTAAATGAGAAATTGTTGATGATTTGTATTTACTATAAGTATTAAGGTAGGATTTGAAAAGGCCGAGCTATTAAGTCCTAGAGGGGGGGCTGAATAGGACTATGCCAAATTTAAAAATAACAGCAGAATTTAAATAAATTAAATACATATAGCAATAGAAAAACTCACAATGCTGAAATTAAAGACAACCTCATATGTACGAGTATTGAGAGGTTGATACAGATGTTGTTCTAAGGACAACCTTACACCATAAAAACTAAGGGTTTATGGCAGGACAACCTTACTAGAACGGTTTGTGTATCAAAAATTTAAATTGATACAGAGGAATAAAGAAATAAATAGCAAAGAAAGAAATTTGTGCTATTACAACATTCCCACACTTGCATAAAAGAAATTACAACATTCTCCACAAATATAAAAATGAAAATTACAACCATCCACAAAAAGAAATAAACATTCAATCCACAAGACCAGAAATTATAGTGGTTCGCTTGTGTGTACACCAACTGTTAAACAACAGCCACACAACTACTCCACTCCTAATATCCTCACACGGTGGATATTAGTGTTTACTATGAAAATAGGTTTTTTCAGGTTCACCTAAAACCCTCACAATTGTGTCTTTCAAGTGGGCTTACACAATTCGAAAACCCCACACTGAGTTTTCTGGATCACCATAGACAAACCAAAACAGAGAGATTTTTCTGGCACAATCTCAATGAAACCAAAATACAGAAATTTACAATAATGTAAAATACTTAGATATTCTCCTCGAGATGCAACCCTGAAAAACCAAATCGGAGTCGAAGTTCAACGTAGAAGTTCAATGTACACACTCACTTGTGAAATGGTTCTACGTTCTAAATTGATTTTAAATTAAATCACCTTGGGCTAACTTGATTTGATTTTCATTCCAAGAAATGGGAATATAACAATCTCTCTTTCAAATAAAATTGGAATGCGAAAATTCAAAATCAAATGCAAAGAAAGCTATTAAAAGAGAATATTAAATGAGAACAATATAGCTTAAAAAGATGACTAACTTATCTCTTAGTGTGACGTATTGATTTAACTTGAATTAAATGTGAAACTCTGAAATTCGTGCTCTATTTATAAGTGAAGAAATTGTGTCTTCGACTGGTCCTGAGGTCTCCACGACTGGTCGTAGGACCAACAAATTTTTGAAATTTAGGCGCAATAAGGTAAAGTTGTTCCATGACTGGTCGTAAGTCCTGCACGACCGGTCAAGGGACCTCCACGACTGGTTGTGACCTGTTCATGACTGATCGTGTGGAACCTGATTTAGTTTAGGGACTTTGAGTCGAGGCTGCAGAACTGGTCGAGCACTGTTCACATGATCGGTCGAACAGTCTCTAGGACTGGTCGAGGCTTAACAAAAAAATTCTAAAAATCTGTAACAAACTTAGAACTAGTCAAGGAATTTCTTGGACTAGTCGAGCCAATGCTAGGACTAGTCGAACATAGCCAAGGACTTGTCGAGAAACAGTCTATTCACTTATAAAATGACCTAATTGAATTATGTATTCAAAATGACATACCTTATGGTCAATCTAGGATCATTTATACCTTGTTAGTGATGTATGAACATTGAATCTTCTTTTTCTTCAGTTAATAATCATTCTTTAAAGTTCATAAAACTTAAGATCTTGTCATATGATGAAGCTTGAACTTGAGACTTCTGAAGCTTGAAATTGACTAACATGGAAGCTTGAACTTGAGATTCAAAGTCTAGGAACGTTGTCTTGACTTGTACGAAGCTTTGAAACTCTTAAACCTTAAAGCTTGAAAGCTTAAATTCACACTTGATGTTGTACTTAACCATGAACAAGTACACTTACCTTTGAAGTTCTTGAACTAAAGATTAAAGAATATTGTCCTTGAGAAATGCACATTCTTCATTATTTAGATGAGAGGGATAAGACACAGATTCCAAGATGTTTTGGCACTACAAAATTTGACAATATAGGAGCTAGAAACTATAGCGCTTACAGGATTCCCTATTGTCTTACACATATGTATGTTTTCCGCTATGAAATCAATTGATAAAATACAAGTAATAATTGACATGGTCTATGTGTTTGGTGAAATGCGAAATCCACTTGGATTGTTTTGTTGAATGCTGGGATAGATATTATACATGGTTGTAGCAGCGTTTGGATAGGATTAGGGCTACAAATGTAGTCCAGGCAATCGGTAAACATTCATGTTTGGGTGGCCAAATTAGTCTTACCACATTGGGTAAACTCGACGAATACAAGTCGTACGATGACTGTTAGTAGTAGCTAGGCCACGAGGGGCACTTATGTGTTCCATGTCGATTAAATCAATGTGCGCTCGTACCGATCGAGCCTGCCTAACGAACCGGTTGACCTATTGTGTGTTCACCATGTATGGACGCGACTATTTGAATCTAAGGTACCCCTCACCAATGTAAAGACTCACCTCTAACCATGGTACCATGATCCTTAAGACTCGTGAGCTGGGCATGGTGGTATAGGACACTGTGTTCGTGTTGTCGGCCTACACTGGGGTGATGAGCCTCCCCGTAGTGACCGCGAACACAACTTCTTGCAACTTACCTTTCGTATGTGTTTGACTATGAGTGACGAACCTAGATGGATCTAGAACATAGGAGTATGACCACTGCGGTTGTCAGATGCCTAATCTTTGACTTGGGTCAATATAAAAAAATGGAAGTACCCTAGTTTCCCAAACTTGCTGTGTGAATGAGCATAATTAATCACTTGGCTAACATGACCATGCATCACACTACATTAGTTAGGATGTGTTGAAAAGGCGTTGGAGTTACACTGTTTAAGGAAGTGTTGTCATATGCAAAATAGGCTATGAGAGTCACGTGTTGAGGGAGCATTGATGGGTGAGGGCATGCATCATTACTTGCACTCCATTCCTGCATTAAAGAGAATAGTTAGGAAGTGATTATTTATGATTTCTTTATTATTACTACCTGATTGACTTGATAACATGTGTCACTTTTGCCTTATAGAACCACTGAGTTGATCACTCACTCCCACTCTGAGATGGTGTTTTAAAACACCAACTAGACGCTGATTTAGATGCAGGTATAGATGACGTCTATGCTCTGGAGTAGGACTTCTTGGATGAGGAGGAGGAATTTTCCTACTTCTAACTCTGGGGCGGGTCAATGTACACCACGTACCGTTACGTATGGAACACTGGGCATTAGGACTTAGTTGAACATATTTACACTACTACATTTTGTACATTTTGAAATTTTATATGAATATTTTGAACTTGGCCACGTACTCATACTCTGGAAGAAATTTTATCAACACTTGCTTACTTACTAGACATATTTTAGAATTCTGCACTTGCTTAACTTCATTAAATCCGGAGTATGATGTGTTGTTTAGTATAATCCCATGCATGTTTAATTCATGAATATGAAAGAAATCTGAATATCATCATCCATAAGGCATAAGTGATGTTCGGAATCTCAGGAGTAGAGCTTTGCTCGACCCTCGAAATTTGGGGCGTTACATGTGTTGATGAGATTAATAGATCAACTTCGTGCATTTTAAAGTTGTCCATGTCTTCGTCGAATTTCTCTATGTATTGAAGTTGAAGAAGCGTTGTCGAAGTTCAAGATTTTAAGCTCAAGTACAAGTACAAGTTCAATACTCAAGTTCAAGTTTAATCTTCAAGTCCAGTACTTTAAAGACTCAAGAACTCAAGTCTTTACTCAAGCTCAAGTTCAAGATTTGAAGACAAGCTTCAAGTATTTCAAGTGTATGAATTAGCAGAGCGAACGATGTTTCAATTGTTCAAACTCACAAACAAGGTATGGATGACCCTAGATTGACCATAGGTTAGGTCATATTTATTGCATATGCTATGTGGGTCATTTCATAAGTTTATAGGTCATTTCCTCAACTAGTCCTAGTCTATGTTCAACTAGTCCAAGCTCTGGCTCAACCAGTCTAAGAGTTTTTTGACCAGTCCAAGGTTGGTTGTGAATTTTCAGAATTTTCTATTGGACTCTCGACCAGTCATGGAGACTGTTCGACCAGTCAATTGAACAGTGATCGACCAGTCGTGCAGGCTCGACTCAAAGTCCAGCAAGGTTTTTTGGTCCCACTAGACCTGTCGAGTGCATTCCTTGACCAGTCGAGTAGGCCACTCGACCAATCGAGCAAGCCACTTGACCAGTCGAGTAACAACCTTATCTTATCGCGTTAGAAATTTTAAAATTTGGTTAGTCCTTCGACCAGTCGAACTGACCCTTAGACCAGTCGAGAGAACAATATTTTCACCTATAAATAGAGGACGAATCTCAGAGTTTTTCATTCATTTCATGAGATATCAAACCATCACTCTGAGAGATAAGTTCCTGCATTTCTTAAGATATATTGTGTTCATTTTAAATTCTCTTAAATACTTTTTGCATTTGATTTTGTGACTCCATTTAACTTAATTTCATTAAAGAAGGGAATTGTGATTTTACCCTCTTTAAGATCAAAATAAAATAAAACTAGCCCAGGCTGAATTAATCTAAAAATCATTTAGATTTAGAACCTTTCATTTGTGAGACTGGACATTGAACATATTTTTCTACATCGGATTGGTTCTACCAGGCTTTTCAGAAGGAGAATTTTTTAGATAATTACTATTTAATCTTTGTGTACTTTATGGTTTGTGAGATGCCAGAAAATCTCATTTTTGGTTTTGTCTGAGGTAATCCAGAAAATTTCAGAGTGTGGGGTTTTTGTAATTGTGTAAGCCCATCTAAAATATAATTGTAAAGGTTTTAAGGTGAACCTTAGAAAACCTTTTTCATAGTGAAAGCCAATATCCCGTGAGTGTGGATATTGGGAGTGGAGTAGTTGTGTGGCTGTTTTTCAAACAATTGGTGTACATATAAACGAACCACTATAATTCCTGGAGTTTTGGTCGATGATTGAATTTGCTTATGTGTGTGAATGTTGTAATTTACTTTATGCACTTGTGGTGAATGGTGTAATTTATTTTATGCACTTGTGGTGAATGTTGTAATACCTTAGTTTATTTTCTTTGCCTCTTTATTAGTTTGGGTTTTTGATACTTACAAACGTTCTAGTAAGGTTGTCCTGCCATAAGCATTTGGTTTTTGGTGTTGGGTTGTCCTCAGAACTAAGTTTGTATCAACCTCTTAAGACTAGTGCATTTGAGGTTGCTATTTACTTGTGATATTTCATTATTTAATTGTGTTATCTATCTTTGTATTCCACATTTATTTTTTATTTGGCATAGTCCTATTCACCCCCCCTTCAAGATGTTTAGCTTGGCCTTTTGAGGATGTGACTTAAGGGCGCTCGTAAACGGTGTCTACAAGTTGCGGGTCGCCAGATTTGACAGTGAGGATCCCAGGATCCTAAGGAACGACGAGAAACTAGGACACATACCTTACACTCTCTCTATTTTCTGAAAAATCTGTGATGCATGAATAGTGCTGTAGTGAATAGTTGCATGGATGAATAGTTGCGCAGATGAATAGTTATGGGGGTGAATAGTGATGCATGAATAGTGCTGTAGTGAATAGTTGCATGGATGAATAGTTGCGCAGATGAATAGTTACGGGGGTGAATAGTGCCACAGTGAATAGTTGCGCCAGTGAATAGTGTTGCTCGAAATGGGGCCCACGACACATAAATCGATGCTTTACACATGTGGAAGCCTATAAATACCCCCTCCCCCTCAAATTTGCATCGTCAGAAGTTCCAATGACAGGAGCTGCATGAATAGTGTCACATGAATTGTGTTACGCGGTGAATAGTGTTGCTCATGAATAGTGTTGTATGTTAAACAGTGTTGCACAGGAGAATAGTGTTGCTTGATGAATAGTGTTACACGGATTTGTTTAATACGTTGTATGGTCGCGTAATAAAAGGCCTCTATAGCCCTGTGCTCTGCAGTTTTGTGGGTTCCTTTTGGACCCACGTAACCCTCTGTCACTCTGATGGACACGAATTGCGTCGAAATGCTGCCGAAATTTCTATTGGATTGACTATCCTTTCTTTTATTGCACAGATTCATTGTACTTTATTTTAGAATTAAGGGAAACACAAGGATGTAATTAAAACTTATAATTAATGAAATCTATGATGATGAATGTTTTTCTATTTTTTTGTTACTATTGAATGATAATTCCCAAAACGAAATGCATTCATTTCTTGTCGAAACAAATACACACAAGATTATTCCCTGTAGATTCGACCTCGGTCTTACTGAGATTATTACTACATCGTGACTCTACAATTGGGGTTGTGAACAAGTTTTTGGCATCGTTGCCAGCTCAACCCTTCTCCTTTCTCTCTCATTTCTCTCTTTCCCTCTTCTTTCTTCATTCGCTGGAACTCCAGCAATATCCAGTCAGTAAGTCAAGCAGTGACTCGATTCGGGCCGAGTTAGTGCAACAAACAGCACCATCTCCCTTGTTGTTGAAAGTTCCCTAGTTTGTCAATTAGCGTGAGTGTTGAGTCAGCTCGACTGAAAAGCCTCATAGGAAGATCAATTCAAAGTGTCTCACTCAACTGGATGTGTGTAAGCTCGCCACAGGTAAATCTAAGCCTCACATCCCATGTCCCAAAACACCAAGTAAATAAAACCCTTAAAACAAATTAGAACATCATAGGGTTTTTAAGTTAAGAAAACTTTTTCAAAATCAGAAAATCTCTAAGTTTTCTTGCTTTATCAATTTTATCGATACACAGCTCGATATGATCGACCTGCACATGTGCATCGATATATCACATGTGCATCGATATATCGATATATCGAAGCTCTCCTCGATACCATTGAAGTTCAAATCTCAATGACATCAGAAGGCTCTCGATGTTATCGGTCATGGGCACGAAGATTTCCAGCAAAATATTTCAGGACATTTTATCTATGATCGAGGGTCACTCAATAGAATCGATATCCAAATATCGATGATATCGGTACACTTTCAATGACATCAAACAGGGACAGAAACTGTCCAGCAAGCTTAAACGAAAATCCCTTGGATTTACCGATGCCTCGACACAGCTATCGATATCATCGACATTCAAATTCTGATGATATTGAAGGTCCCTCGATCATTCTTGTAAACCTTTTAAAATAAGTCTCTCTTATTTTCAAATGTCGAGGAATCAAACCTCACATCGATAAAATTGGAGTTCGAAATCCAATGACATCAACACGTGTTTCGATTCCCTCGACCAGCTGGCAATAGGTTTCAAAAGCGTATGACATCTGAGTTTGTGTCATCGAGTGGACCATCAATGCTATCAAGAGAATACACACGATGATATAGATCCCGCTTGATGATATTGAACTCTGTCATAAATGTGATCATTTTATATCCGTTGGAACCTTTTGCCTATATAAAGAGGACTTGTCTATTATTGCTAGTAGAGAAAGAAGAGAGTGCTTTTGAGTGTTTTACCTCAAATCATATACCCAAAGCCCTTTCTCTCAGGGAAGTTTATCCTCCAATCCATCCTCATCATTGATATTCAATAGAGTAGATTGGGGAATGAACTTCCACATTCAAGGATCCTTCAGCTACTACCTTAATGAAAAATCATTAAGATGGGATGCCTTGAATGCATAGATGACTGGAATCACTCTATCTTTCTTATAGGAAAACATTTAAGAGAGTAGGATTCCGTCTTAACCTTGACCCAACCCAATGCCGTATATTGGTACATCATCTATGTTGTGGATCAAGGAAATAAAAGATTCTTCATCAACAAAGAAGGAGATCTTCGACAATGTGCTGAATGGGACTTATCCACTTATCTGTAAGTAACTAGAGTCCAGAGGACCCTTGTGATCATTCCTTTGTAGGATTGGGTCTAAGGTGTTTCTCACCCCTTGCAAGTCCTCTGGAAGGCCTCTGGCAGGAGTGTGCATATTGGGTGCATTGGGTTGACCCTTGCTCTATGGAGAGCATAAACAGTTAGGGTCTTGTGGAAGATCCTAGGCCAGTGTGCCTAAAAGTGGGTGCGTTGTGTTGACCCTTACTCATAAGAGCATAAACAGTGAGGTTCCTTGTGTGGATCCTTGGCTAATGTGCCTAAAACCCGGTGTTATGTGTTGACCCTTACTGAGGGAGCATAAACATCAACCTAGGTGTAGGTTATAAAGGTTGAAGGTGAACCTGATTTAAAACCTTAGGTTTAAGGTGAACCACTGTGAAACCTCCTTAGTGAAATTTGGCACACTCAAAGTTTGAGTGCGTCTGCCGGGAGAGGAGTAGACAGATCGTCGAAGCACTATAAAATTACTGTGTTAGTGATTGATATATGTTCTTGATTATTTTTGTGATTTCATTAACTGCCCTCATATCTGCTCACACTTCACACACAGTCACATCCATCATAAACTATAAACTGTTTCATGTTTATCATTCAATAGTTTCGTGATTGGATCCTCAATCTGGCTTGGAAGCCATTTGAGTTACTCTGATGATATCCTGATGTTTTTCATGCCTATTCACTCGGGATTAGATTAATAGGATTTTTAATAAGCATAAAATATTTAAAGTCCTATTCACCCCCCTCTAGGACTATTGGCATACTCCTTCAACTAAAGTGGTCTTCACCGCTAATTGAGTTGTCTCCTCCATCCCTCCTCCCCTTATTCTCCCATTTTCTTGCTCTCTTTCTTCCTTCTTTTTTTTTAAACCTCAAAGCCACCAGTATGGTTAGATTTTGACCAACCTCGACCATAAATCATACAGGAAGCAGCCCCGACTCACACCACTTAACTCGATTGCACCATCGAGTCTAGACTCGGCAACGAGTGTAACAGTTGCACTCACTCTCTCCCTTTCTCTCTTCATTTCTCCATCTTCCTCTCTTCCTTTCATTCCTTCTCCTTTTATCTTTCTTAACAACCCAAGAACTGGGCTGGACCCACATTAGAACAGACTGACAGCTCGAGTGACGATGACATTCATGCACCGAAAGGCTCAGACAGCATTGGATGTTGGTGTGACCTTTGCTGCGCTGACCTGGTTGATCTAAGGGTGATGAAACTACACCCGTGTGACCTTGCTACTGAGGTTGGGTGTGTGGGATAAGGTTGAACGAGCGAGCTTCTTGTCGAGGAAGACGATAGAGCTTTAATGGCAGCTTCCAGACGGTGGTGTTTCTCTTCAATTCGGCTTTCATGGACAGTCTGGACTGGCTCCAAGGAGCTTGTAAGGGAGAGAAATTGAAGGTTGGAAGGGCTTTGGGTGGTGGTTTCGAAGGAAGAAGGAAACAGAGGTTTCTTTCTCTTCGAGTTGTTATGAGGAAAGAAGAGCCCTAGCTCGAGGATTCCTCTCTTGCATGGCTTACCCTAACATTTTTAAGTCATTGGATTGAGAGCAGATGATGTGGATTGATACATGTGTCAAGTTTCTAGAAACAAACAACAACAGGAAGATTTTTACATCCATCTCTAGTAGGAAACCCTAATCCACGTGAAGGGTTGTTGGATGGCTGAGATCTCGTCAAATGGATAGCTGAGATCAAAGGCATTCTCCTCACTCCGATTGTGACAGTTGGCCTGCCAGAATGCTTTCCGTTTTCAGAAAAATGGTTGTACACAACCATATTTCGACAACGTTTGTGTGCACACACGATCTCGCCTACATGTGGGACCCAGTAGGTCTTGGTCAGACCCGAGCTGTGCACATGATGGACGGTTCAAATCATCCTAAGGGATGATTATGGTGGGCCACGGCCGTTGTAAACGTCCATCCGTTTAAAACGGATGCTAGCGGGAAAGGAAGGAAAAATAGTCCTTTCTCAGGTCACCTCGGGTCAAATGCATTTGACCGAGCTGCTATGTTTAGTGCACATCCCTTCTATACACTCACACTTCGAAGTGGGGTCCACTATGATGCATATGCAATATCCACACCGACCATTCCCTTTAGGGGTCCTAAAAGGGCCACTGACCAAAGATCAGTCAAATCCAAAGCTTAGGTGGGCCTTAGTTGATGGTTTTGCATTCCATATGGTGATACCCAACCACTCAATGGTCAGCTTATGTCTAGATTTGATTATTAGTGATCCTTGGGGCTCCCCACCTTGTTTAGAGGAAGCATGATGGTTTACTTGCCTGTTTAGGATATAATTAACTCATATAATATGTCCTTGGCCCTGTAGCCTGACGGACGATGGATTTGATGATACAGAGTCTGGTATTGAAAATGGACGGTTAGGTTTGTCTACCAAGGTGATTGAAATCCTAAAATGGGAGCCTTTGAAGTTGTGATGGATTACTTGAAGATCAATTGGATGGATGGCTTGTTATATAATGAAGGTTGTGCTAGTTCTATGGAATTGGCGAATTGGGTCTCAACTTTAAAATGATTTATGGTCAAGGCCTTCCATGGTCCACCTTGAACGGTTTCGATGGTTTAGAGGGTTGTCTAATTGTAACCTAAAAGTTGATTTCATAACCCGTTAGTTGAATTAGGGAAAATCAAGTGTTAGGTTAATCGACAGTACCTTTGAAAAGGGCGAGCCCCAAGTCCTCGGGGGTGAGCGGGGGGGGGGAAGGGGGAATAGGACTATGCCAAATAAAAAATAAATGTGGAAAGATAACTCGGATAACAAAAATCTAAAACAACCTCAAATGCACAAGTATTGACAGGCTGATGTAAACGTTGTTCTAAGGACAACCTTACACCAAAAACTAATGGCTTATGTGTAACGCTCCGACTTTTCACGACCCGAGTATATGACTCGTGTCCCAAAAACCCAAGTGTTAACTTTAAAGGATAGTCAAATTCGAGTGTACACTTTTTTTCAACTATCAGAGTAAGCAAATAAGCGTAGCGTGGACAAATCGACATAAAGGAAAATTTCATTATCATTCAAATATACAAGAAGCTGCCCATAGTGACTTATACAAACCAATGTCTCTGAATTTAATAAGTACAAGATTTACAAGAATTTAATACATGAAGAATAGCAGAAAGCATATAAATATAAGCCCACAAGTTATGCATCTCCTCCAGGAAAATATGGCCATGCATCCCTGGCGATCGTACCCTACTCCTCATCAACTCTGAACATGCATATCACTAAAGCCACCTGTACTACCTGTACGGTTGTATAATTAATGGATGAGTGGCCAACTCAGTGAGAATTCCCATCAAGATTACACACTACCGCATTAGGTAAGAAATAATATAAAACATCCAGACAACTAAAACAGAATAAATGCAGTCTTATTAGATGTATGGATGCATGAATGCAATCATCGACTCGGGTAAAACATCCGGACGGGCATTGGGGTCGTCACCCAAGGATGTGATTGGCCATCAGTGTAACACTCGGCGTAATCGCATGGGTATGAAGATCCAAGTCATCATCATAAATCAAATGACTGGTCATAAGTGCAACATTTAGCATAATCGCAGGGCAGAGTGATCCAAGTCATCGAAAATATGCCATGTATGCATGATTTACCTGCCCATTATTAGTCCAATTGCAACTAGCCGATTTAAGTAAGCTCACGGTCATTACGAGGAGCACATGGCCCAGCGTAGGCCGATGGCTCGGGCATAGTATTTCATGTCTACCATCCCCGACCCATGAGGCTACCATCTTGGGATGTTTAATGGAAACCCATCGACTAGGGGCCAATCATATTATAATATATGGGGCTTACCATCTCATGGTTGTATAGTATAAAACATCGAACCCATGTAGGAAAACTATCAAAATAAAACCATGTAGGGCGAGTATCAAAATATGCCACATAGGGCGAATATCAAAACCATACGATAAAAACCATCCTAAAAATCATTGGGCACAACAACCCTGGATGGTAGGCCCACATCAATGATCCATCTAGATCATCACCCAATAACCACCAAGTCAAAGGTCCATTACGATCACAACTAGTCAAGTTACATCCTAAGTATGGGTGTACATTCATATGTGGGAAATTTTTACTAATGTACCAGTTTAAGTTCCATAAGCAATCCACAAAAAGAACACAAGCATGAACAATTATACAGGATAATCATAAAGCATGTAATACAACAATTCAATTTTCACCAGTTAACACATGTGATTATAAAAGGAGATATCAATTATGAATTTAAATAAAAACTATAACTTAAGCTAATGAGAAGATGGAAAGCTCAAGGGGAAGAATCATCACCTTACGAATCGAATCACCCACTAACATTGCTAGGAAATGCGTGCGCGCCCTTGGAGTCAAATCCTATCACCAATTATGAAATTATGCGGTTAGATTCAAGCTTTATATGCTATTCCTGGTTAGGGTCTTAACCTAAGGTTGGGTTACCCAGGTTTAGGGTTTCTTCCCGGGATTTAGTTCTAGGAGTTATACTACGATGTTTGTGGTTTCAACACAATGTAATAATATAGTTAGTTACAACGTAACATTAATGATATAATTAATATTTACGACCTTGCCAATAATATGTATTACAATGGTAATAAAATAGTATAGTCTATTATTAATGATAATGTTTTCGGGTGCTGGCTACCATGGTAATATTAATAAATTCATGGTAATGATGTAATTAATATTAGTTAATATGACACTAGTGATCATGGTAATGGAAATAAATAGTGTGCTCTACTATTAAGGGTGATCTTTAAGAATGTAGAATAAAACACCTTTTTTTAATCATTAAAATTTGTATATAATAACCGATATTAACATAGGTAATTTACTAATGGCTATTAATAATCCTGATTAATGATAATAGCGGTGAAAATGATAATTGTAATCGAAATAAATCAAATCTAGGAGGGAAATTAACAAATCTAAATTATTCCAGGTTAAGATGTTATTTTACCTTAATCTGCTCGATTTAAGTAGAAGTAGATTTCTAATTCGACTTTAACTCGATCCAAGGTGAGCCAAAGCAACCTAGTTTAGTTCTAACCTCAACAAGTCTACACCCAATATAATGTTAATGGTAACTTACTTGTAAGGGTGATTTGGTCCAACCCACTCCGGCCACATTGTAAATTGGTCTAACTCCACCCAATTCAATTGTCAACCTTATGCACTTGGTGTGAACCCCACTCTACCCTCCAACTGTTATGATTAGACAAGATCAACCCCTAAATCATATGTTAATTGAAAACGAAAGGAAAACTCACAGTTAGCTCTCTTACCATGGCTATGCGGCTCGATACCGTGAGATATGAGGTTAAGTTTCTTTGATACTAGATGGGATCAAGGTCTCTCCAATAGAGGCTCATAGGTGCTGCTGCATCAAATGAAACCAGCCATGATTGCCCTCAAACTGAGTCGACCCAGTTGAGTCAACTCGGCTCACCACCTCTAGTTCCACTCTCTTCTCCTTCTTTCCTTCCTTCCTTTTATCCTTTCTTCCTTCCCTCATTTTCCATATGTTAGAAATCCAGAAACGTCTGGACTAGAACAGACTCATGCCCAACATGGACCGGACTAGGCCCGATACTCACAACCCGACCTAACTGGCTTAGCTCGGGTCGATCTGGTGCAACAGCTTGGTGATGGTGCAGCCGCACCACCTCAACACACTCTCTCTCTTCTTCTTATCTTTTCTCTCTGGTTTTCTTCTCCTGGCACTAGGATCCCTAGTACATCTTGACTCAGCCCGAGTCGACTGGATAGACTCGCTGCAGTGAGGCAGCAAGTGCAACGAGTGCAAATGCTCGAACTCTCTCTCTCTCTCTCTCTCTCTCTCTTCCTTCTTTTCTTAATTCTTCTATTTTTTTCATTTCTTTTCTCCTTGATTAGGCTAGGGGGCTTAAGAGGGTCTGAACGAACCCGGATTCGCACAGCTGAAGTGAGGCGTGACTTGACAGCAACAAGGAAGAAGCTCCGCCGTTAATGGCGGTTTCCAAACGATGACATTTCTCTTCAATACGTCCCTTTAGGAAGGTTTGCATAGATCCTAGGAAGCTTAGGGCCCGTTTGGCCGATGGGATTGGAAGGGATTGGATGGTATTGGAAGGGATTGGAAGTTAAATCCCGGGATTGGCCGGGGCATGCTAAACAGAGTCGGTGATCTGATCCCAATCCCATGGATATTAAGACAATCCACTGATAACACCATCATTGCCTTGAAATCCCATCCAATCCACCCTAATCCGTTCAAATTTGCTTCGGATGTGTCTGGTTAAAGGGATTGGAAGGGATGGGAAGGTTTTATCCCGGGATTGGCCGGGCATGCCAAACAGACTGGATATATCAATCCAGGGATATGGCAATCCCATGTATCTCAAGACAATCCACTAACAATACCTTCATTACCTAGAAATCCATGCTATCCACCCTAATACCATTCAATCCCTTCCAATCCACCCGGCCAAATGGGCCCTTATAGGTAAGGTTTTTCAAAGCTTGAGAGAGATTTGGGCGGTGGGTTTAAGTTTTAAAAGAAACAACTGTTTTCTCGGGTTGCTGCAAGAATGGTGGTAATAGGGCATTTCTCTTTCTTTTGTAGGGATTTCAGCACCCTCAGGTCTGTCGGATTAGATCGGAAGGCTCAGATGCAGTCCCGCCTCTGGTTTTATAAGACTGTGGGAAGGATAGGTGTCAGTTTTGCATAGAAAGCCCTAGCACACGAGCAACGGACAGATGGTTGGGATCTGTCTTAGTGAAGGGCTGGGATTAGAGGATGCCTCCCACCGCGCGGATCCCTGAGCTGGCTGGGAGAGGGCAGTTTCCTCTTTAGGAAACAGGGTTGTATGCAACCCACTTGCACCCGTGAATGTTCATCTGTATGCACATTATCCCATATAAAACTTCCTTGGTTTTGGTCAGAGCCATGCCCTGAATGTGATAGATGACTCGGATAGCGCATGTGACCATAGATGGTGGGCCCACTGATCGAACAATGGCGTCGTCCGTCGGAAGGAAGAAAAATGAAAGAGGGAGAGAATTTATCCATTTGCGGGAAGTCACGAGTCAGACCCATTTTGACCGGGCTCCTTGGACACGTGCACAGCGAGTGCACCTCCTATGGTGCACACGCGACATTTGTGTGTGGGGTCTACTGTGATGTTTGTGGAAATTCCACTCCACCCATTCTCCCTGGAGGCTCTAATCAAGTCTTCTAACAAAAATTTAGGCAGATCTAAAGTTTAGGTGGGCCCCATAGCTCGGTTTAGGTCCTAATTGTGGACTCACGTCGATCTGATGATCTGGTCATCCTGAAATCGATCGTCAATGGTTATGAGTACCTTAAGACTTCATTTAGGTGACTGGGACCACCTGTTCTATGAATTTACAACATTAAGTGTTATTTTTAGAATAATTTCAACATTCATTATTATTATTATTATTATTATTTACAATTTCTTCTACTTCTCTGTAATTTATTTAAGTGGTCCACCCTTCTCAGTGTCATTAAAGTCTACAATAATATTATTTGCATTACTTATTTCATCTCACCTTATTACCATATGTGCATACACAGATATTTGCTTATTTATTTATTTATCTTTATTAGTAGTAGGATTTTACGCAAGACCCACCTTTGATTAGGGTCATCAACGGTTTGAATTTTGTCTTGTTAAGCCATGTGTCCAAATCTCAGGCAAACTACTACTTGGACGGTTTACGGTCAAGTTAGGGGAATTGATCATTAGATCGATCGATGGAGCATTGTGATTGATTCATTATTTATCTAAGGAGTCCTAATGTAAATGTATGGTCTACCTGATGTTTG
This sequence comes from Magnolia changhungtana, assembly GCA_030180095.1. Lineage (NCBI taxonomy): Eukaryota > Viridiplantae > Streptophyta > Magnoliopsida > Magnoliales > Magnoliaceae > Magnolia > Magnolia changhungtana. Next base: position 1,470,437 of record JASAUF010000548.1, read on the forward strand.
CTAATGAATGGTTTAGTTGTAGAGGTCAAGTAATGGATTCCAACATTGAGTGGCAGGACCTGATAAATGGTGGATCTGAGGTTTCGGGGTTTGATGTTGACAATGGACAGTTTGATTTGTCTATTAAAGTGGTTGGTTTATCAGGGTGGTTGGAACCCTAAAATGGGTTATGCTGATGATGTGGTGGTTCATTTCAACATTAATGGGTGGGTGGCTTAATATATGGATTGAGTCTCTCTTCAACGGTTGGATTTAAACTGTAATGAATGTGAATGTCCAACTTAAGTCGGTATTTGTACTAAGTTAGGTTACTTGGTAATACCCGAGTACTAGAAAGTATTGGGCGTTACATTATGGTACGACAACCTAATTTCTAGAACATTGGTAAGTATCAACAACTTAAACTGATATAAAGGCAAAGGAAATAAATCAGGCTCTTACAACATTCACCACATGTGCATGAAAATAAATACAACATTCAGCACATCACATACATCACCACCACCATCATCATCATCCAAACTCTGAGAATTATAATGGTTTAGGTGTACACCAACTGTTCTCAAACTGCCACCCTACTCCACTCCCAATATCCACAACTCATGGGATATCGGTTGTCACTAAGAAAGAAGGTTTTCCAAGGTTCACCTTAAAACCTTTACAATTGTATTTTCAATGGGCTATCACAATTAAAAACCCCACACACTGAGATTTTCTGGCTATCTCAGTCAAAACCAAAATGAAAGATTTTTTGCCAATCTTACAAACCACAATATAATAAATGAAATATACTTATTTGACGAATGATCATCGATGTAGCCATTAGAACTATCTCTTTGTAGATGAAGATGTTCAATATCACGAAAGAAGGGGTTCTAGGTCTAGATAAATTTTAAATTATATCCAACATAAGGCTACTTGGATTCAATCTCTTAGATCTCACAAAGGGTTAAATTAAATTCCCCTTTATATCAAATAGAATGGAATCAAGAGATTAAGAAATTAAGAAACCAAAACACTATTAAAATGATTTATAAATACGTCACAAAAGATTCACAACAGTGGGGACTAATCTCTTAGAGTGGTGGCTTGAGTTGTCTTGGAATCAATGAAAAAATATGAGAAATGTCCTCTATTTATAGGCTGCAATTCGGTTCCCTCGACTGGTCTTGGGTTCGGCTCGACTAGTCCTAGCAGAACCAATTTTCAAATTTTCTGACGTGATCGAATAAAACAGATCCTTGACTGGTCAAGTTAATAAAAATTGCGTTGCTGGACTTTAAGTCGAGCCCTGCTCGACTGGTCGAGCAGGTCTCCACGACCGGTGTTTTGAACAAGAAACAAATGCATCTTGATTTGGAGGAAATTATTTTATTCGAATATAACAAAGAGAATATATATATATATATATATAGAGCAATCATCATATTATTAATACTAAGTTCATTTACATCCCTTTAGTATCCCTTAATTCAAAGATAGATAATTTGAAATACATAAATTGAAATTATAAAGTTCAAATGTCAAATCTTGAATTCGGCAGCATTTCGACAGCCACTTCAGTCATCTCCTTAGGAGGAATGTTTTGTCGATTTGATCATTCAACTTCTCCACTTTTGAGCTTGTCCCTTATGTAAAGGAGAGCTTGGAGCAATGAAGGTCGAACTGGACGATTTCAGCAGCATCTCAACCCCTTTTGTAACTGGTCATACAATGACCTGGTTACGTGACCTGCACAACCACTTTCTTACTTTCCTTCTCACCTTCAGTCTTCTCTCAGAGCTCTACTCTTCCAAAATTCTTCTCCCTCAAATGAGGGAGGGAGTGGGGTATTTATAGGCCTCCACATGTGTGAACCCTCGATCTTTATGCCATGGGGCCCACTTTGGATCAGATCATACCATTCATCTCAATTGATATCTGATCTTGGTTGCGCGACCCACACAACGAGGAAGTCACTTGCGTGATTCGGGTAATTATGAAGTTAGTTGCGTGATCCGTAGAAATTCATCTGTTGCGCGATCCGTGCAACTTATTTATCTGTTGCACGATCCATGTAACACCCTGAATATGGCACTTTTCTTTCTTACTTCTATAATCCCCCCCCCCTTTTGATCTTCTTTCCTTCTAATCTTTCTTTATATTTTATGCTTCAACAGATGCCTCCTTTATCCTTTTCTTTGTTTGCAAAAAATTAAAGAATTAGGATCAACCTCCGATTTTCCTGTTCTTTCCTGAAGTTCTTGTGCGACCTGCGCAACGGACGCCCAAGTACCGTGCTCGACCTTATTCTCTATAAATAGTCGGTTAAATTTCATTTCTTCACTTTTTAGTCTATGGAAAAACTCTGTTCCTCTGATTCTTCTCCGCACAACTAGACTTGATTGCGCGATCTGCGCAAAGAACATTTCATTCGCGAAAGGTAAAACGCATTGAGCAAACCCGCGTAACGTTTTTTCTATTACGCGAGCCGCACAACAAACTTCAGTTACATGATCCACGCAACAAACCCTTAGTCATTTCCATACTTTAATAATTTTCCTTCAAGTTTGCTCACTTTCAACTCCATTCTTTTTCAGGTTTCAACTTCTCTCATCTTCGCTCGTACAAAAATAACTTTCATTGTTGTTGGTCCTCCCTCTGATCAACCTTCCCACCAAGAATTGCCAAACTATGAGCCCTTTCATAACGCATCATCTCAATCCGCAAAATCCCCATCGTCTCCAGTCCAACCCTCGCATAAGCGATTTAAAACAACTACTACATTCCCGACCTATATAAAAGAACAAGTACTCCCCACCTTTGACTTCATTCAATGTATCGAGACACTGCCATCTCCTATCCATAGAGCCATCGCTATGGGCGATCTTGAAAGACCTCCCAAACACGGTTGTGAATACGATTGGGAAGAATGGCTAAAGATGACAACGCATCATCAAACAATCAGCCAAAAGACTCCTACCAGAGAAGATACTCCTCCCCCCTCTAGGCTAAAGAAGAATCGTCGAAACAAGGCTCAGGAGTTTCAAGAGAAAATCAAGGAACACAATAGGAAGAAACTCTACAAGTCCTGGGAATCGATCCGTGCAATTGAGGGTTTCATAAAATTTGACAACCCCTACAAGCAGGGCATTGTAGTGATCCCAGTCAGCATCCATCGCCACCAATCCATGCTGATTTGTGAGCCTAAGGATTATTTGAACGCAAAAAAATTAACTTACACAGAGTCTTGGTCGTTCGGGGAACCAAGATTATTGGAAGCCATTCTGCAGCCACTGAAACCAAGACAGTAGATTGGTGGCATTCACTCCATGATTTTCCTTATCCCATCCCACGATCTTCACAACTTGTATCCAACTTATTTTTATGAAACACTTCAACAACATTTCAGCGATCGTCGCCTCATTTGGATCCCAGAGGAATTCAGAACAAGAGGTCTCCTGACTCCTCCCAATTATTATTCTAAATGGGCCATGGCAGTTCTAGCGAAACATGCAGGGACTTTGTCGAATATTGTCTTCTTTACCACGATTGAAGTAACGTCACATCCTTTTTACAAGGAATCTTCCATTTTGAAGGCTTTTCTAAACTATTGGTGCCCTTCTACCAATTCTTTCCATCTCCCTGAAGGCGAAATGAGCATTACATTATGGGACATTCATAGGATCACCAGTCTGCCGATAACCAAAAAATTCTTTGATGAATTTGTCCCCACTAATGAAGAACTAGCCTTTGTTTCTTCGTCGGACTGCATCCCCTCCATCTCAGAATCAACCACCGAACTTTTTAGGGAAATGTCCAAATTTCCGAACATCCGCAAGATTTAGCCTATGCAATGGCTGGCTCACTTCAGCAGAGCTCTCTGGTAATTTTTCTTCTTCTCAAACTAACGCCTCCATTGCATCATGATACATAATCTTGATTTCACTTGCTTCTCTCTTTTTCTTCCAGGTTTAATGGTAACCATTCACGAGAGCTTGAATGTCTTTATAAGGGTATGAAAGATCGTGCTGAGTATTCTGTTTATGGGCAGCTTGTAGCATTCAATGCTTATTGGCTAAGCGTAGTGGTCTTCCCAAGCTCTAAGTCAGCAGACGTCATCCGTCCTTCGTTATTTGTAGTAGCGGGTGCCATGGCCAAGGGAGTTAAATATTCTCTTGCTCCCCCCGCTCTATGCTCAATTTACAGAGGTTTCAGAGAGATTGCTTCCCACGTAAAAAGCCCCTCTGTCAGTTTTTCTTCTACTTACATGCCATAACATTACTTTCTTGGTTGGCTTGGTGTCTACTTCCCTTGGATTTTCGAAGTGCCAGAAAAAGCCTATGTCCATCCTTCTCATGTCCCTCTCTGGTTCTTTCAAAAGAGAGTTATGGTAAAGAGATCCTATGACCGGGCCAAAGATGCCATCTCCTCTGACGACAAGATTAATTACTTTAATTTCTGTCTGCCCCGTTACACAACAGACATAAACAAGTCAGACACAGAATCACTCACTGTAGGAGAAAGGGGATTCTTTCTGTCGATCAAATTATGCAGTCTTCCATCAAGGGAGGGTACAAAATTCTAGAGAGAACCAAACTATCCTAACCATCTTGCTCGTCAATTTAGCTTTGATCAGGCAGTTCCAGAGGATTGTGGACTTGTTACTCCAAGAATGTGGAGCTACGGCATTGGCCCATTTAATTGAGCAATGGTTTGGAAGAAACTGTTAGGCTTGGCTAATACTTCTTTCATCATCCCGAGTTGCAATCGTACTCCTAAGGCTTCATATAACCATATGAGATGGTGGGTTCACCAATTATATTTGGTAAGGAAAGAATTGCCAATAACTAAGCCCATATGGCTTCCACCTCCCAGGCTCAAGGGTCGCACAATTGAAGAGGGAGTAGGTTTCATAGCGGAGACCAATCATGCCCCTTTTGCTGGCCATCACTATGTCAAGATATATGTAGATGAACCTATCTGTGAGAAGAAGCCTGACAATACTCTCGAAGAGTGGATAGCTTATGGTGACATTCGTGAGTTTGAAAAGGTCCCTCTCCATCGTCCAAGAAGAGAAGAAGTCACAGAAGCTACTTCCCCTCCATCAGAGAACATTGTCAATATTCCAGATCAGCTGACCTCTTCTACTCATCCTCAACATCAATCGACCTCTCCTCCTATCCTCGAGACCATTCATCCTAGTCCTTCTTTGCCAATGACACGATCTTGAACGCGTGCTTAAGCTTCTCCCCAAAAAGGGACCACTTCTTCTGCTTCTCCAGTTTTGGCCACTGCAGATCCTTAACCGGAAAGCCGACAATCTCTTCCTTCTAAAGGAAAACAAGTTGTTGTTAAAGAGTCTAGCAAAGGAATTCGGACGGCGAAAGTTCAACTTCTTCATCTCGACATACTATTTCTGATGAAAACGAGACAGAAGGAGAAAATCAAGATGATGATTATAAAGAAAGAGAAGTTGATATTAGCGGTGAAGATGATATTACTGCAAAAGATGTTCCTACCGATGAAAGACATATCATTCCGATCTCCGAAGCTATTCCTGCAAAGACTTCACCCATTACAGGGGAAGAAGAAGACAAACCCCTAGACTATGGGGAATATGGTTATTCACCATGTAAGAGAATCTTACTATCTTTATTCACTTTTGTTCTTTTCTCCTTTCCTGTCTTACATATTTTATTTCAGGTGATCATGTTACAAATACGAAGGAAGATACCACTTCCCCTATAGATTTACCTCCCGTTGTACCAACGGCTTCACCAAGGTTCTCGATGCCTCCACGAGCAGTGGCATGTGAATTGCTTTTTCGATGGAGTCGAGTGATCTACCAACTCCCACCACTGTCAATTTGAGTACTGAAGCTGGGGCTCTATCTTTTGCTGAGATAGTGGAACCTGATCCTTCTCTTATTAGAGAGATGCAACTGCTTACTGTTTCAGTATCAGCAACAAGTATATCCTTTTCCTCGTTCATACTTTCCATATTATCTGCACTTATAGTTTTATAATAACTTTATATTTCTCATTTCTTAATAGGGAACTTACCTCAAAGTGGTGTGGCAAGTTCTGGTTCTATTGGGACTTCATCAAATGTGTTGTCCTTTGAGAAGGTTTCTGCGTACAAATTGGCGCTAATCAGGAACTCCATATTAATTATTGTTGAGATGTTTAAAGATCTCGATCAACGGTTAGATTTGGTTGTATCTTTGGATGGTGCTTCCCAGATGGCTAAATTCAATGTCTCTTCTATATGTGATGCTCTCTTAAGATTCCATAATTCGATAATTGCCTTGTCATCTGCTGAGACTGTGATTGTTCCGCCCGAAATTTTGGAATATAAGAAGTAACTCGCGTATTCTAAGGAGAAAGTTTCTCAAATTGCTCCCATTGTCTCTAGCCATAACCAGGAACAACTATCTCTGCAAGAGCAACTGAAGACTTTTGCTGATAATAAGACGACTATTCAGAATCGCATTACTCTTTTGAAGCAAGAAATCACCCAGTTGGAGAAGCAAAGTCTGGAGGAAGATCTAAACATTGAAAGAGTACAAGAAAAGATACAGTGTAGCTTTCATTCTGTGGACTCTGAAAGAACTGAATTGGCTAAGAATGAAAAACTAATCGTCTCTTTGGAAGAAAAGCTAGCTGGTATCTCGGATCCTACCAGAATTATTTCAAATGCCAGACTGAAACATGCGGCTGCTCAAGTTAATCTTCAAGAAAATTTGCAACAATATTTAGGAGCATTAGGCATTACAGAAAACTATAAGATGCGAAACTTTGATATTTTCTCTTTTGCTACTATAAGTACTTTCAAAATTGCAAGTTATACAAGTATCTCATGATATTTTGATACGATAATGATGCTCTTGTCTTGTTTATGTGATGTTTTGATTGATGTGTTATGACTAATGTATTTTGCCTCTTCTCCCTTTTTTTAAAAAAAATATCCTCTTATGACTTGTTAGTAAGGGATTTCTTATATGATTCTTGTCTTAATTGATGGTGCTAAGTTTTAGTTTAGTCAGATAATCACACATAGTTTAAGCTCTTGAGTAGTGGAGCCCACGCAGTTTTTTAGACTCTTGAGTAGTGGAGTCGGGTCTCACATGATGGTCTCTGTAACTCTTAGAAGTTCACTGGACTTCTCACAGCCTGGTGAGTTCACAAACCGCGATCCATCAGAGGGGCCCAGTGAAGCTACCGGGGCCATGAGCTCAGTTGGATTTATGCACAGGGTTGGCAGCAGTAACTCTCTAGTGTTCACGGGGCTTGTAAGGCGACCTTTGGGGTACCAAATCTAAGGCCACCAGTCCATCAATGAGTAGGTTTAAGCCCTTCCTCATAAGTTAATACTAAATCAAATAAAAAATCTGGGGGGTCTTACGCATGGTTGGCCTATCTATGGACATGGCCAAAGAGCTCACACTGCAGCCTGCATTTTTTTCGCATGCAAGGTCAGACCCATTCACAGGAGGGCATTTTCCTCCATTCCCCGTAACGCTGTCGAAAAGCTATACAGATGGCATTGGTCTTACACGTGACTGGCCGTTGAGGACCTTTTGGCCTTTTAGGGCTTTTAGTCGCTGGCTCCGTCCGCTGCCTGGATGGGTATGCATATGATGGCCGTCACGGGCTTTTTAGGGCCACTAGCTTCTCACTGCTGCCCGAATGGTGAAAGTGATGGATCTTATGCGTAGCTAGCCATTTTTAGGGCTTAGCTAGGCTGCCTTAAAAGATAATAGTAGGCGGCTATTGTTATCACGAAAATGATAGACATCTATGACTAAGATTGATACATTACCACTTCCGCTAATATCTTCAACGATATTCATATGTGTTGTTCACAAATATATTAGCTTGGTGACAATATTAATTTTAACAAAATTTTGTAGAGCTTGCTTGATGATGATAACGATGGTTACTTTCTTTCCGTAACACTTATTGGCACATAGTCTTGATGTGCTTGTAAATTTCTTCTTTATTCATTCATCTGACAGAACATAGCCGTGCTCTTGTTTATTCTTGCCCCCTTTTTATACAGAATCATTATTCTGATAATATTCTAGATCAAAATCGGTAGTATCTTCAGGAACGATATCTTTTGATGAAGCGAGCATTGACTGGTATACTAATACCTTGTTCATCTTGATCTACGATTCTATATGTTCCATTAGAGTATACTTCTTTTATTATGTACGACCTGTTCCATTTGGGCTCGAATTCCCCCCTGTTCTATGAGTGATCACTATAGGTTTTTTCAACGTTAGTACCATATCCCCTGTAACACCCCGAATTTTTGCCAACCTGGGATTAGATGTCCTTAGGCAATGGGTCGATCCTAATACCTCATTAACTTGTCAGAACTGAATCCCAAAGTCTAAAGCCGCCTTTGAACTCATTTCCTTCACAAACCTCACCCATTCATCACCTTGATCTTCCAATTTTTCTAAGAACTTTCACCCTAGACACTATCTTAAACTAGCTAAGTAATATAACTTGGATCACTTTATATACAAACTACAAAGGCCTGAGTACCACCTCGACCAGAAATCACTTAGGACTAAATCCTTTAGAAATGAGACAAAGTAACTAGGTGTGAAACCAGATTAGCTACGAAATCCGTTCGAATCGCTTTAAATACGTTCTGCAAGACCTAAAACTTGTAGAATCATTGACGATAGGTTATCCTAAAATCTAGGATCAATCTCATTACCCGGCTACTCTCGATAGCACAACGAAACTTCGTATTAGGTCTAGATCGCACATCGGGAGTCCGATTAACCCGAAGCTAAGGAACTAGGACCGCCCCACTGGGCTTAACAATCATCTCAAAAATCAGCTCCATCCGATGTCCCACGGCCATTCGTTTCGATTCGGAGCGAGGGTGTGTGAAAACACTATTCCTATTCCAAAATAAATATCAGGAATAGTGATCTGGCACCTTTCGCCATGCCGTCAAGATAAGCAACCCCGACCGTCGTAATCGACCAAATTACACCCTCGGATTAAGAAAAATTTTAGGAACATTTACATGTACTTGGAATTTCTGATCGTGGCCCACTGACCGTCGAACTGAAAGTGGTCCGCCACGTGTGATCCGGGAATCGATCGAGTCAAAACGTAATCCCACGTAGATCCATCGATGGTGAGCTTAAGTTTGACGTTTGGTTCAAGGAGGGCCACCGTAACTTCCTTTTGAGTGAAAAGCGACGAATATCCTATATTAGCAGTAACCCTTGAACCTAAGTCTAATTTCGGAATGTTTTTGGCTATAAAAGGAGCTTAGAACAGCCCCTCTCATAGCCATACGAATTTTGAAGAAAAACCCTAGAGGGAGAGAGAGAAAAGAGAGAGAAGAGCTTGGGTTTTGCTCGCCGATCTTCCTCCCATCGGTTGGGATCTTACACGGCCTACACCGCTTCATTCCAGGTGTTTTTCCGGCGGTTTCCGTCTCATTTAAAGGTAAGAAACCCTAACCCTAGGTCTGATTTGAGGTGGGATCGATGTAGGATGTGTAACGACTAACCGATTCCGCTCTTTAGGCTAGAAATCTCCCGTATACGGAAGTTCTTCTACCCTTGTTGATTCTGCTTTGTTTCCAAAGGCAAAGGTGAGGACTTTAAGTGTATAAGTTGCGGTTTTCAATGCTTTCAATGTCAGATAATGGTAGATTCATGATCTGGATGCAATTGCACATGTACAAAGTGCTTTCCGTTTCCTGTTTCGATTAACGTTGTGAAATATGGAATTTCACATATTCTAGGCATACGTAGAAATACCGTATACGTATTTTTTTGGATAAATGTTTGACATGTTTATTTAATGTATGATTATATAATATATGAATAAAATACTAGTTTGGCGAAAGGAATCGCCAAAATACATGTTCACTTGTAAATGCGACGTATGTTGAAATTGTGTATGTTAGAAATACCGTATACGTATTTCTTTTGGAATAATGTTTGACATACTTATTTAATATATGATTATACAATATATGAATAAAATACTAGCTTGGCGAAAGGAATCGTCGTATTACAAGCTCCCTTGTAAACACTATGTATGTAGAAATACGGTATTGTAAGAAGTACCGTATACATGTATATTTTAGCGATGTGTTTGTCATGATTAATTGTCGTATAAATATATTATGTGCGTATAAAATATTTTCTTGGTGAAGGGAATCGCCGTAATACATGTTTGCTTGTATACACTATGTATGTTGAAAATGCGTATTCTAGAAAATACTGTATACGTATAAATTTTAGAGATGTATTTATCATGATTATTTGTTGTAGTAATATATTATACATGGATAAAATACTCACTTGGCTAAAGGATAGCCCTAATACATGTTTCGCTAACATACACCATGTATGTCGTAATAGTGTATTCTAAGTGTTGTGAAAAATGACTGAATGAGTATAGAATTCTCATTCGTGCTCGCCATGACTAATTGTCATGGATAATTGATTGTTGTATTGGCAATACCCTTTGTGAAAGGATTTGCCTAAATCACGCCACTACTAATACACACTATATATGTTAAAATGTGTGGCCCAAATGTTTGTGGAAATGTGAATGAATATGGAATTTGGTTTCTCGCATATGACTATCCGTCATGGGTGTATGCGTGTTATGATTGGGGTAACTCCCTAGTGAAAGGATTTGGCCTTATACCTCTGTGATCAACATATGTCATGTATGTTAATTCCTGTATTTTAAAGTGTTTGTTGAAATGTCTGAATGAGTAGTAGTTAGTAAATTGTAATGTTTAAGGGTGTTGAGGTATGATTCTCAACTCCTTTAACTATGTGTATGATTTTCTTGAATAGCTATGTGATTAGAAACTGAATATATACAAACTCATGCTTGTGTTGTGCTTTACAACATGCTCTATATCATGCTCTATAATATGCTTATAACATGCCTACTAGCATGTTTGAATTACTTTATTTATCATGCTTGAGTTACTTTGTTTATCATGCTTTACTCCACATGCTATGGATGACAATTGATTGTGCTTGGGGCTATGATTATAGTCCAGACAATCGGTACTAGATTGGAGATCGTGGTTGAGTTTCATGTCGCCACGTGAGATGTGTTCGACGAACTCGAGTCGTACTTCGGTTGGCGATAGTGGTTGGCCACGCGAAGTGCTTATGCACTTCATGTCGTTCAACTTGTTGTGCGCTCGAGCCAGCCGAGCTCGTCATGTAACCCGATTTGTCTAATGTATGTTCACCATGTTTGGTCGCTACTGCTTGAACCTAGGGTACCAAACTTACCAGTGAAAACCCTTTTAACCATGGTACCTCGATCCGCTAAGACTCATGGCCGGGGCTGGTGGTATGGGACACCCTGGTCGGGCTGTCGGCCTACGCTGGGGCTACGTGCCTCCCCGTAGTGACCAGTGAGCAACTTAACTCGTGAGCCGATTATGGTGGTATAGGACACTATATTTACACTGTCGGCCTACATTGATAAGGTGATGGGGGAGCAGTGCAACCTTTTGTGCGTAATGTACCTGCAGCGGCCCTTTGTAGTGACCGCGAGCATATTCTCGAAGTTGCTGGGCGTGCCTTAGGGTTCGCCGCGATATATAGAGTATGAACTAGGCTTGTTTTCGTATAGTGATGAATCGTTTAAGGGGTGATGGGGAGTGGTGCAACCTTTGTGCGTAATGACCTCGGGCAAATTCTCTGCAGAAGTGACCTAGAAAATACACCATCGTCTCGATATTAACTAGGGTGACGACGACCCTAGAATGGATCATGTTTGGGAATGATACAAGGGAGGTACCTTAGTTTCCCAATCCTGCTGTTTGAAATGGACTAATTAAAAACTCGGTAATCATGCTCATCATGCATCGCATGTGCCTGGAAGATGTGGAGCACTGTGGGATGTAAGCATGTGCGAACGTGAGATGGTGTCGCATGAGGGAGTATGTCGGTGAGGGCATCCATCATACCTGCATTCATACTTGCATTAATCAGAGTAACTAGGAGTGCTTGATTTACTGCTTTATCATTACTTGCTGATCGCATCGATAACATGTTAACTTATGCTTTATTGTTCCACTGAGTTAGCTACTCACTCCCACGTTACGGGACGGTGTTGTACACACCAAACAGTAATTGTTGAATTTCAGATGATGGCGATGCTTATGAAGCGGAGCCGGACTATTTCTATGGTGATGAGGAGGAGTTCTCCTATCATGTAACCCTCACGACGGGTCTCTCAAGAGACTGCACTCTTGTATTGTCCTGGCCGTGGTACTGGGGATAGAAGACATTAAACTTACACATTTGGTATGTTTTAGAAGCGTACTTGTATTTATTTAACCTGGTAATGTTATCACACTGGAGACTCATCATAGTTTATATATTTTATCTATTTATCATAGTCTTCCGCTTGTAAAATTAACTGTCTCGGAGTATGATATCTTTGTTTTGGCTTAATCTCACTCATGTTCAATGCACGAATCTGATCAACATTCAATCATCATTCATTTTGTTGCATAAGTGATGTTCGGGAACTCGGGAGTTGAGTTTATGCTCGACCCCGATTTTCATGGCGTTACAAGATGGTATCGAGCATGATTTTGATTAAACCGGACTGGGTTATGGTCACACTACGCACTCTAACGCACTCTGACTTAGGAGGGAGCGACGGGATGTAGAAACAGTCATAGGTATCCCGATTTCGTCAATTGGCGAAGTTCATTGAAAACGAACGCTGAAATCGAGTATGTATTCAACCATGGTCGCACGGGTCGACCTTAAAACATTTCTAGGTTGTCTAGTGAAGGGTCTAAATCATAATCCACCTCATCCCAATCATTGAGAATCAGTAAAATGTGCGATAGGCGTGATGAGGATAACTACTCCGAATCCTTGAAGCTTCTCTGGACTCCTCGCAGAGACTTCTCGAATCCATGAGGAAAGAAAGCAGAAACTAGAAATAAATTCTAATAAATCCAAAATTGATTAATGAATGAAGAAAGATGAGTTCACAACCCTTTAAATGGGAATACCAAGTCTTGGGAAGGAAATCAGAAACAAACTACAACTAAAACTCCTAGATTGTGATGTCTACTAGTGCACAAGGCTTTCAGCCAAAAATAGTAAATGTCCTATTTGACTTTACCAAACCATTCTCCTAATTATTCTAAGCTCTTTACACGATGAGCACAACTCCTAAACCCCAACAGATGAAGAGTAACTAAACAAAAATTACTGTTTTAGTAAAACGAAATTAAAACAGGGAAATGACTGTCAATCGGAGGCGTTTTTCGCAATTCCGGGCTGCGCAACCCAGCATAGCTAGGTTGGTTGGCTTCATTAGCTCGTTCTACCCTAAATTCATATATTTTACGTCAGATAACTCATTCCGGATTGCAAGATATGTCTGATTATCCCGAAACTACCCGAAATGGAGCGAATCGGATTCGGGGGCCCCTCCATGTTAATACGCTAAGCCCCTAGATCGAACCAGGGTGCATTTGGCACCCTGGACATGTGGCAAACAGGGCCCCACCACGGCGGCGCGGTCCCGGCCAAGTCCGACCGCGGCGGCGCGCGCGCTACATGCCGGGCGGCGGACCGCGGTCGATGGCCGCTTTTTCGGCGAAAATCCAAACGTGGGGTTGGTCGGCCCAGCCCCCTCTACCCCCTGGCACGTGCCATTTTGGCAGATGTTTGGGATTTTTGGGGCTAGAGCACCCCACTCTCCCATTTCGTCCCTTCCAAACGCCCAAACCTCCATTTCTGATTTTTCTCTCTCAAACCTCCACTCCAATCGCCCATTTTGTTGTTTCATATCCAACCATACATCCTCCTCTAACGATTACAACATAACCTACCCCCTACCCTGTCCATTCTCTTTCATTTAAGCACTTACACGCCTCATTTGGAGCTCAAATTCGGGTAAGCTCTCAACTCATCCCATCAACTCATTTTCCTCCTTCAATCCCTACCTTTTTGGCCTTTACAATCCCTGTTGAGGCTCAAGTCCATGGAGAACCAAAAACTCCAGCCCCCCATATCCCTTATCCTCATTTTCCATGGCTCTATCCGAGCTCATCCATATGTTGTCTTGTAGTTTGCATGGGCTACTATCTTAGGGTGGTTATATTTTCCTGTTGATAGGTGTAGTAGTTGGTAGGATGTTTTAGATGTTTGAGGACGTTTAGGTCCGTTCGGCTAAATTGCATTAAGTACGATTGGGTGGATGGAATTGTAAAAGTAATAATAAATATATGTGTAAGGTATGGTCCCTAGATTGAGTGTATCCCATGGTTTCCGATACTAGGTTTGGAATGTATGCAATTAAAAACTCTGAGTTGTCCTTCCAAATTTCACTTAGAAATTCATTATCCTGGGATTTGGAAATCCCATCTCACCCTTCCCAACACAATGCTCATTTTCCAAAGCCTATAAAGTAATTTTAATCCCCGCCCACCCTCCTGCCAAATATGCCATTCCCAATCCCGAAGTGGGATTAGCAATACAGTCCCATTTTAATACAACTTAAGACTATTGGTCAAATAGTGTTGGAAGGATAAAGTCCATTGACATACATTAACCCACCACACTCTGATAGCTTAAGCTTTTGGAGTAAATGGTTGTTTGACAAATAGGCCTTACAGTTTTTGACCTAGAGCGATACTCCTAGTTTTCGACAGACCTGACCATATAGGAAATCCAACAAATTAATAATACAAACCCCAGGATCTTCTTAGCTGGTGTGAGCATGTGTGAAATGCTCGAGCGTCAAGTACAGACAACTCAATTCCACTTAGACAACGTTTGACCCTACACGATGAATAATTTCTTGTGTTAGAAATGATCTGAAATCATCTAGTGTGTAAGTATAGACTAATAGATTACCACTATTCATAAATTGAGACTAGGCTACTGGTTCTACTACGGAACGTAAAAGACTGATTATGCTAAGATAATTGCAAGATAGTTGAAAGATGGACTTAATTAATGGGCTGGATTAGGTTGGAGTGAGACCTCACTCCTTCGTCGGACCCCTTAATACTCATAGGCTCCTTTAATAACTCATGGGAAGGTTGTATGACATAGAAACTATTCACGCTCATAGAAAACTTATATATCCTTTGGATTTAATGTTAGATCAAATCAATACACCCTCAGAATTGCCTTCTCAAGGACTTAGTACAATCGGGGACACGGGCGTAGAAACTACACATTAGCGAGGTATTCGCGGTTTGAATCGAATTCTCAATCCTGGTAGTGACCAATGAACCCTATGCTCTGATCAAGCAGAAGGTCGGGATCAACTAGGATTAAGGACTGATACGATGATTTTCTGTCTTCGCGAGGTAGAAGGTCTATGTATCCGGCTCAGACCCACTACGCAACTTTCTTCCGTGTTGGCTTGACCACTTACAACCAAAAGTTTATAACTTTGTCTTTGAGAAGTGTGAGAATATATAGCCAATAGAAATATTTCCTTTTAGGCCTAAGGAATTTCCCAAGTGAGCAACTGACAGTTAAGAATCAGGTCCCAAATCGCATGCCATGTCGACATTCGTATTGTGCTTATGAACGTAAAAAGATAGCCTGCCTATTAAGCTAGACATGATTAAATAGGATAAGTCTGAACCGCGACAAAAAATAAAATAAAATTCCTTGGTAGAATTAGGCATCCCGCCACAAACTCACACCTGACCCCGAATCAACCACAATACCCTTCATCTTTAGCTCCTTTCTATGACCATAGGTATCAATGCCATAATACACAACATTGATGAAAAGAAGACCAATGTAGTGGGAGATCGCATCCCATTTCATGTCAAGGATAGATCCTAAACTACACCTTGTTCCGATATACGGAGCAAGACATAAATCTTGAGCCTTGAGGGCGAAAATAAATTTTAAGGGGGTAGAACATGATGAACCCGCTCTACTTAGGTCACCTAATACACCTCTTTGACCTGGGTGGCTGCAGTAAACGTGGTGGACCCTACCCCCACGGCCGGGATCGAAACGGTGCTCGATAAATACGAACATTATAGAAGCCCTAGTAAGTTCTACTATGAGAAACCGTTTTAAGATGATTTAGTAAGACTTGATTCACCCTTTCCTTGGACATAGATAATATCGAGGACTCTCTTAGACTAAGACCTAAAGGGCAACCTTAGAATAAACAATTTGAGCCTTTCAATGATGGACATTCCCTACTCTTAGAGAGTGATCGGACTACGGAGTTCCGACGTCTACAACTGCGAAGTTTTCGCGGCTTGACCCTAATTCCCAATCTGGGTGACTACCGACGGACTCTCCGGCCGACGAGCGGACGACCGGATCCACCGGGATTCGGAAGGGATACGATGAGCTTCCCTACCGGCCCGGTGGATGATCGATGTATCGGGATCGAGCCCACTATTACCGTCTCTCCGTGTTGGTCAAACAATGAAAACAACTATCTTACTCTAAATTGTGGGAATTGTCGTCGAGACTCCAAATAGATAAAGAAATAAATGGTACCAAACCATCAGGGTATGAGAAATGGATGAAGAATTAAGTTTTAAGGGGGGTAGACTAAAAGGAACCAGACTAGTATATACCATACCACGCGTAGGAACTCGAAATCAATAAGTCTTAGGCAAATGAAATAATAGAAATCTTTCCTTATTACCCTTAGGCAATTTCGGGGACGAAATTTTGTTTTAAGGGGGGTAGATTGTAACGCCCCGAATTTTTGCCAACCTGGGATTAGATGTCCTTAGGCAATGGGTCGATCCTAATACCTCATTAACTTGTCAGAACTGAATCCCAAAGTCTAAAGCCGCCTTTGAACTCATTTCCTTCACAAACCTCACCCATTCATCACCTTGATCTTCCAATTTTTCTAAGAACTTTCACCCTAGACACTATCTTAAACTAGCTAAGTAATATAACTTGGATCACTTTATATACAAACTACAAAGGCCTGAGTACCACCTCGACCAGAAATCACTTAGGACTAAATCCTTTAGAAATGAGACAAAGTAACTAGGTGTGAAACCAGATTAGCTACGAAATCCGTTCGAATCGCTTTAAATACGTTCTGCAAGACCCAAAACTTGCAGAATCATTGACGCTAGGTTATCCTAAAATCTAGGATCAATCTCATTACCCGGCTGCTCTCGAGAGCACAACGAAACTTCGTATTAGGTCTAGATCGCACATCGGGAGTCCGATTAACCCGAAGCTAAGGAACTAGGACCGCCCCACTAGGCTTAACAATCATCTCAAAAATCAGCTCCATCCGATGTCCCACGGCCATTCGTTTCGATTCGGAGCGAGGGAGTGTGAAAAACACTATTCCTATTCCAAAATAAATATCAGGAATAGTGATCGGCATCATTCGTTGCACGCGTCAATATAAGCAACTTGACCGTCAGAATCAGACCAAATTACACCCTCGGATTAAGAAAAATTTCAGGAACATTTACATGTACTTAGAATTTCTGATCGTGGCCCACTGACCGTCGAACTGAAAGTGGTCCGCCACGTGTGATCTGGGAATCCGATCGAGTCAAAAACGTAATCCCACGTAGATCCATCGATGGTGAGCTTAAGTCTGACGTTTGGTTCAAGGAGGGCCACCAGAACTTCCCTTTTGAGCTGAAAAAGCGACGAATATCCTATATTAGCAGTACCCCTTGAACCTGAGTCTAATTTCGGAATGTTTTTGGCTATAAAAGGAGCTTAGAACAGCCCCTCTCACAGCCATACGAATTTTGAAGAAAAACCCTAGAGGGAGAGAGAGAAAAGAGAGAGAAGAGCTTGGGTTTTCTTTGCGATCTTCCTCCTATCTTGCTTGAGGCATTACACGGCCTACACCGCTTCATTCCAGGTGTTTTTCCGGCGGTTTCCGTCTCATTTGAAGGTAAGAAACCCTAACCCTAGGTCTGATTTGAGGTGGGATCGATGTAGGATGTGTAACGACTAACCGATTCCGCTCTTTAGGCTAGAATCTCCCGTATACGGAAGTTCTTCTACCCTTGCTGATTCGTTTTGTTTCCAAAGGCAAAGGTGAGGACTTTAAGTGTATAAGTTGCGGTTTTCAACGCTTTCAATGTCAGATAATGGTAGATTCATGATCTGCATGCAATTGCACATGTACAAAGTACTTTCCGTTTCCTGTTTCGATTAACGTTGTGAAATATGGAATTTCACATATTCTAGGCATACGTAGAAATACCGTATACGTATTTTTTTTGGATAAATATTTGACATGTTTATTTAATGTATGATTATATAATATATGAATAAAATACTAGTTTGGCGAAAGGAATCGCCAAAATACATGTTCACTTGTAAATGCGACGTATGTTGAAATTGTGTATGTTAGAAATACCGTATACGTATTTCTTTTGGAATAATGTTTGACATACTTATTTAATATATGATTATACAATATATGAATAAAATACTAGCTTGGCGAAAGGAATCGCCGTATTACAAGCTCCCTTGTAAACACTATGTACGTAGAAATACGGTATTGTAAGAAGTACCGTATACATGTATATTTTAGCGATGTGTTTGTCATGATTAATTGTCGTATAAATATATTATGTGCGTATAAAATATTTTCTTGGCGAAGGGAATCGTAGTAATACATGTTTGCTTGTATACACTATGTATGTTGAAAATGCGTATTCTAGAAAATACGTATAACGTATAAATTTTGGAGATGTATTTATCATGATTATTTGTTGTAGTAATATATTATACATGGATAAAATACTCACTTGGCTAAAGGATAGCCCTAATACATGTTTTCGCTAACATACACCATGTATGTCGTAATAGTGTATTCTAAGTGTTGTGAAAATGATGGTGAATGAGTATAGAATTCTCATTCGTGCTCGCCATGACTAATTGTCATGGATAATTGATTGTTGTATTGGCAATACCCCTTTGACGAAAGGATTTGCCTAAATCACGCCCACGGCCAATACACACTATATATGTTAAAATGTGTGGCCCAAATGTTTGTGGAAATGACTTTGAATGAATATGGAATTTGGTTTCTGCTTGCCATGACTATCCGTCATGGGTGTATGCGTGTTATGATTGGGGTAACTCCCTAGTGAAAGGATTTGGCCTTATACCTCTTGTGATCAACATATGTCATGTATGTTGATTCACGTATTTTAAAGTGTTTGTTGAAATGTCTGAATGAGTAGTAGTTAGTAAATTGTAATGTTTAAGGGTGTTGAGGTATGATTCTCAACTCCTTTAACTATGTGTATGATTTCCTTGAATAGCTATGTGATTAGAAACTGAATATATACAAACTCATGCTTGTGTTGTGCTTTACAACATGCTCTATATCATGCTCTATAATATGCTTATAACATGCCTACTAGCATGTTTGAATTACTTTATTTATCATGCTTGAGTTACTTTGTTTATCATGCTTTACTCCACATGCTATGGATGACAATTGATTGTGCTTGGGGCTATGATTATAGTCAGGACAATCGGTACTAGATTGGAGATCGTGGTTGAGTTTCATGTCGCCACGTGAGATGTGTTCGGACGAACTCGAGTCGTACTTCGGTTGGCGATAGTGGTCGGCCACGCGAAGTGCTTATGCACTTCATGTCGTTCAACTTGTTGTGCGCTCGAGCTGGCCGAGATCGTCATGTAACCCGATTTGTCTAATGTATGTTCACCATGTTTGGTCGCATCTTTGCTTGAACCTAGGGTACCAAACTTACCGGTGAAAACCCTTTTAACCATGGTACCTCGATCCGCTAAGACTCATGAGCCGGGCATGGTGGTATGGGACACCGTGGTCGAGAGCCGGCTCTGGCCGGCGGGGCTACGTGCCTCCCCGTAGTGACCAGTGAGCAACTTAACTCGTGAGCCGATTATGGTGGTATGGGACACTATATTCGCACTGTCGGCCTACATTGATAAGGTGATGGGGGAGCGGTGCAACCTTTTGTGCGTAATGTACCACAGCGACCCTTTGTAGTGACCGCGAGCATATTACGAAGTTGCGGCGTGCCTTAGGGTTCGCCGCGATATATAGAGTATGAACTAGGCTTGTTTACGTATAGTGATGAATCGTTTAAGGGGTGATGGGGAGTGGTGCAACCTTTATGCATAATGACCACAGCGACCTCTGCGCAGTGACCTAGAAAATACACCATCGTCGATATTAACTAGGTGATGACCCTAGAATGGATCATGTTTGGGAATGATACAAGGGAGGTACCTTAGTTTCCCAATCCTGCTTTGTTTGAAATGGACTAATTAAAAACTTCGGTAATCATGCTCATCATGCATCGCATGTGCCCGGAAGATGTGGAGCACTTTGTGGGATGTAAGCATGCGCGAACGTGAGATGGTGTCGCATGAGGGAGTATGTCGGTGAGGTCATCCATCATACCTGCATTCATACTTGCATTAATCAGAGTAACTAGGAGTGCTTGATTTACTGCTTTATCATTACTGCTTGACTGCATCGAAACATGTTAACTTATGCTTTATTGTTCCACTTGAGTTAGCTACTCACTCCCACGTTACGGGACGGTGTTGTACACACCAAAATGTGCATTGTTGAATTTCAGATGATGGCGATGCTTATGAAGCGAAGCCGGACTATTTCTATGGTGATGAGGAGGAGTTCTCCTATCATGTAACCCTCTGACGGGTCTCTCAAGACACAGTGCACTTGTATTGTCTGGCCGTGGTAATGATATTTGGGGATAGAAGACATTAAACTTACACATTTGGTATGTTTTAGAAGCGTACTTGTATTTATTTAACCCGATAATGTTATCACACTCGGAGACTCATCATAGTTTATATATTTTATCTATTTATCATAGTCTTCCGCTTGCAAAATTAACTGTCTCTAGAGTATGATATGCTGTTTTGGCTTAATCTCACTCATGTTCAATGCACGAATACAGTCAACATTCAATCATCATTCATTTTGTTGCATAAGTGATGTTCTGGAACTCGGGAGTTGAGTTTATGCTCGACCCCCGATTTTCAGGGCGTTACATCCCCTTTTTTGAAAGAGCGATATTTGACTTGTTTATCAAAGGCAGCCGATGTCCTTGCCTAATACGACTGCAATCGTTGTTAGACTACCAGGCATCTCTCATCAAGAAAATTCAGCTTCTTCAACCTTATTTTTTGCATTTTCATCATTTGTAATGGACTGATGTACTGCTACTCTGAGTGACACTACTTGTATTTCAATTAGGATCACTACTTATACACCATAAACCAGCGAGCACGGTGTTGCTCTTGTTGTTATCCGGTGGGTAGTTTTGTATGCCCACAATTCTTCTTGTAACCTGTCATCCCAATCATGCTTATTACCTGTCACTGTCTTCTTCGATATCTTGACTATTGTTTTATTAAACACCTCTACTAATCCGTTGGACAGACGATGGATCTGTCCATGTAATGATCTCTCTAAATGGACGGACGGTGGGGATATCCATCACATACATCATCATAGGGTCCACTTGTGGTGGGCCACCCAAAGACTTGGATCAAGTCGCCCTTTGTTTTTCCATCGGACAAAGGTCATGGCATGAGGCCCATAATGTAAGTAATTTGGTCCACACACTTGGACCACTTAGATAAAATACATACCTCATGGGGGCCATCAATAAGGGAGAGAGAGAGAGAGAGAGCTCCCCTAGATCTTATAATTCATCAAGATGGGTCCCAAAATAGGTGGGCCCTAAATCAAAATTCTAGGGTGGAAATCCCATTTCCACCATCAAGATCAAGGCTAGATGACCTCTAGCCAATAGATAACAACCAAACATCATAGTGGGGTCCATGGAGAATGGGCCCATCATGGAATACACATGCATATCAAAGTGGGCCATTGGCCACACTTAGGGTCCAAAGTGGGATCCATACCATCAATCGGTAGGCCCCACTTAGCCCATCATAAAAAAAATCCTAACCTTACAAAACACCCACCTAAGGTCCTCTTCTTTAGCTCCTTGGAACGCTAAGCTACTAAGCTCACCCTTTGATGGAGGATGATGAAGATCGAAGAGTTGGATGGTGAGATTTAGGGGTAGGAAGTGGGCCTTGATCTTGGGTTCTTTCTCTCCTTCGATTTTCTCTCCTTAGTTGTTTGGAAATGGTAGAGAATGATATGGGATGGAGTGAAATGAGAGAGGAGTAATGTGTGTAAGAAGGATGGGATGAGAGGGATGGTTGTCTAAGAGAGGTATGGTTTGTGTAAGAGAAATGTTGACTTTGGGGGTAGCTTGTGTAAGAGAGGTATGGGTTGTGTAAGAGATATGACATGTGAGGTATGGGTGTGATGGGTTGAGTGATAGGTTGAGTACTTAACTAGACTTGATTGATTGATGGGATGGGTTGTAGAGATTCTTTTGGGATTTACAAATGTGCGGTATTTCTTTGAGAAAAATAGGGCACACATCTCCTGGCCTAGGTATCGCATCGGTGCATAAGACACGACGTTAGAACTACAGCGACGGTGAGGTCGCAATGGTACAAGTCTTGGGTCGAGTCAACTCAGATCTATGGGATACGACTTAGGGTCATGCGAAAATGCCGATTACAGGTCACGGGTTGTGGGAATTCAACGGGGAGTATCGCGGATGTCTAAGGAATGATATGGTTTAGGATATGACCCTTATAGCTCTCCTCTCTAAAAAAAAATCGTCCTCGAAATTTACACTATCAGCATAACTCATAGAAGGAGAGAAATCATGACATCATATATAATCAGAGACAATACAAAATATAATCAATCCTGAAAGAGATGAGGATAACGCTCGGGAATCCTATCCTCGTGCTCCTAAGATGCCTTGTCCATACTATGATATCCCCACTGCACCTTCACCAAGGGGATGACCTTGGTCTGGAGGACTTACTTCTTTCGATCAAGGATATGAACTGGATGCTCAATGTAAGAAGCGTCCTCACGAACCTCTAAAGGTTATCAATCAATAACATGAAGGATGACTGACCCACACTTCCGCAACATAGATACATGAAAAACATTGTGGACGCCAGCCAATTGAGATAGTAAGGCGAGCCGATAGGCCACGGTGCCAACATGCCCAGTGATTTCGAAAGGTCCTATGAATCTCGGGGCAAGCTTACCCTTTGCTCCAAAATGAACCACACCCTTCATGGGTGAGACCTTGAGATATACATGGTCCCCAATTACAAACTTTAAGGGACGACGCTGACGATCAGCAAAACTCTTCTACTGGCTCTGAGCTGTGTGCATCATCTGCCTAATGATATTGATGGCCTCTGATGTTTACTGCACAAGTTTGGGACCTATGAGATGCCGCTCTCTAACCTCAGTCCAACAAGTAGGAGATCTACACAGTCTACCATATAATGCCTTAAAAGGAGCCATGCTAATGGTCGCCTAATAGCTTTTGTTACACGCGAACTCAGCCAATCACAAGTACTCATCCCAGCTACCCAAGAAGTCAATCAAGCAAGCCCGAAGCATATCCTCAAGGATCTGGTTGACCCTCTTAGTCTACCCATTGATCTGCGGATGATACACAGTGTTAAGCTATAAAACAGACCACATTGTCGTCTGGAAGCTCCTCTAAAACTGAGACATAAACCTCGAGTCTTGGTAAAAAATAATCAAAACTGGAACGCTGTGTAGTCTCACAATCTCCTCGATGAATAACCTCGCAAGCTGATCTAAAGGCCATGTCGCACGAATCATAAGAAAATGCGCCGACTTCGTCAGACGATCGACGACAACTCAGATAACATCATGACTGCACTGAGTCCTTGGCAAACCCATAATGAAATCTATGGATTCGTGCTCTCACTTCCACAACGGGATGCTCAATGGTTACAATGGACCTGAGGGTCTCTGATGATTAGCCTTGACATGCTGGCATGTGTTACACTTGACCACAAAACTGACAATTTAGCCTCCATCCAAAAATATTGTCGTCTCATATCACGATCATCTTTGTCGAGCTAGGGTAGATAAAAAATTATGGTCAATGTGCCTCAGTCATAAGATCTCTGCGCAACTCAGGAATATCCGAGACACATAATCGGCCTCTGAAGTGAAGTCCACCATTAGAACTAATCTACCAATCTGACTGACTCTCGGACGCTACCTCTGCCTGATAGCTCTTCAACGACTCATCTTCCTGTTGAGCATCGATCACCGTTTCCCATAAGAGAGGGCTGAATCAACAAGCTCGATAACTATATAATAGAGGACTGCAAGCCGATCTAGAAGTCAAATGTCGACATATCCTCAAGTATCTTTCACTCCTGAATCATCATGTGCACCACTAGGCCTCGTAGCTGACGGCTGCGGGCATCCACAACCATGTTCGCCTTGCCTGAGTGTTACTGAAGATCAAAATCATAGTCCTTCAGGAGCTCCATCGAACACCTCTGCCTCATGTTCAGCTCAGACTGAGAGGATAGATACTTCAGGCTCTTATGGTCGGAGAAAGCTCAAATCTAACCCCATAAAGAAAGTGCCTCCACACCTTAAATGTGACGATGACTACTACCATCTCTAAATCATGCATTGGGTAATTCAACTCATGGAACTTGAGGTGGTGAGACGATAAGCCACTGGCTTCTCGTGTTGCATCAGGATACCGAAGTCAACTCGTGAAGCATTGGTAAATACAATAAATCCATTACTCTCAGAGGGAAGAGTGAGGATAGGAGCAGACGTGAGGTGGTTCTTCAGCTACACAAATGCCTTCTCACATGCATTGCTCCAAATAAACTCGGCACCCTTCCAGGTCAACTTGGTTAATGGGGCTGTAATACAGGAGAATTCCTCAAGGAAACGCTGGTATTAGCCTGCCAAACTAAGGAAACTGTGGATCTCGGACGTATTTGTGGGATGGCCCCACTGACGCAAGACATCAATCTTCGAGGGGTCCACAAAGACGCCTGGCCTCATCCCCACGTGACTGAGGAACTTCTCCAGCTTCGCATAAAGCTGGTGTACATGGAGGGTCTGCAAGGTAATCTTCAGATGTCTCTTATTCTCCTTAATGGTCCTCGAATATATTAGAATGTTGTCGATGAACACCACAACAAACTGATCGAGATACGGACAGAAGACCTCGTTCATCAACTGCGTGAACACTACGCGTGCATTGGTCAGTTCGAAGGACATGACCTGGAACTTAAAATGACCATAGCGCATCTTGAATGTTGTCTTCGGGATATCCTCTTCTTGGACTCAAACCTAATGATAACTGGACCGCAAGTCTATCCTCAAAAAGAACTGCGTCGCCTGCAGCTGATCAAACAAATCATCGATCCTCAGGAGCGATTACTTGTTCTTGATCGTGACCTTGTTGAGCTCGCGGTAATCCACACAAAACCTCAACGTGTCATCCTTCTTCATCACGAAGAGTATCGACGCTCCCCACGGTGAACTGATCGGGCGGATAAAGCCTAGCTTGCGTAACTCGTCTAACAGCTTCTGCAGTTCCCATAACTCCAATGGTGCCATACAATATGGGGCTTTTGAAATAGGCACGGTATTAGGGACAACATCAATCTGGAACTCGGTGTGCCAATGAGGTGGTAACCCCGGAATCTCCTGGAATACATCGGGAAAACCACAAACGACTGACAATTGGTCGATACTCAAAGCAACTGAATCCTCAACGACACATGACAACAGACAGGAAAGCTGTTCTCCTTTGGGCTCGATAATAAATTGGAACTGCAATACGGCGGGTATACAAAACATGACTGTCCTCGCATAGCAGTCCAATATGGGGTGATACTTAGCGAGCCAATCCATATCCAGGATGACATCAAACTTGGACATCGGCAACACGAACAGGTCGGGAGGTAAAAAGATATCCCAAACCAGAATGGGTCAAGATGAACAAAATCAGCCCAACACTGCAGTCTTCCCCAAGGGCATCGATATCGGCAAACGATCACGAGCAGACTCTAATAGCAAATCGGTCGATTGGCAAAAATTCTCAGTCACGAAGGAATGTGATGCACCAGAATCAAACAATACACATGTTTTGCATGCAGAAACAAGGAGGGTACCCTTTACAACTCCTCCCGATGATTGAGGGTCCTACTGGGCTATATAAAATCTGCCATGGGTCTGCTGAGGAGGTGCATGTCCTCTCTAAGCTCACTGCTGCTGCTATGGCGGCCTTACTACTGCCTCGACTGCTATTGGGGCCTTGACAGATGGTGTGGCTGCTGCTGCTACTGCTGAGGCCGTGGTGGCATGTACTACGGTTGTTATTATTTCGGTAAAGGCTACTACGGCTCTCTCTTCTGCTGCTGCTGAGGACGGGGACATTCCTGCTAGCGGTGCCTCGCCTCACCACATCTGAAGCATATGCCTGAGAACTGACATAGAGGTGGTGCCGAGGTGCTACTGGTGGTAGTGGTCGGAAGCCTGGGTGGCTTGTGTGCCTCTAGGGTGATCACTGTTGCTACTGAGGGGAGCTACCGGAGGGTGCCTTCCTCTTTCGGTCCCCTCTCTGATCACAGGTCCTCTATGAATTGGCCCAATCTGCCTCATAAACCTGGGCCCTCTCCACTACCTGCTCAAACGTCGGAAGCATGTGTCCAACAACACGGCTCCTGAGGCCAAAGCGTAAGCCGTTCTCGAAACGGTGGGCCTTCCGTCCCTCACATCAATCAGATATGTCATGAACCTCGACAGTGCGACAAAACGTCCTCATACTGGGACACTGTCATGTCCCCCTACATGAGAGCCTCAAACTCCAGTACGCGATGTTGACAAACATGGTTAGGGAAGAACTTTCGGTCGAACCGGTCAACAAAATCCTCCCAGATCCACTTAAAATTGACTATTACTTCTCGGGTGACTGATGCCCACCAGTGCTCAACCTCGCCATGGAGAAGAAATATAGCTAACAGGACTCGCTGCTGGGTCGTACATCTCATGGTGTCGAATATCTTCTCCACCTCAGAGCACCATTACTCTATTGTAGTCAGGTTTAGCTTGCCCTGGAAGTGCGGGGGATCGTGCTGTCGGAATAGCGGGTTGCCTACCCTGCCCCTGAATGATAGTGGTCATCGCCTGTAGTATCTGCTGCAGCTGATCTGCACTCACGGGCACTATCAGGGCTGTGCTAGACTCAGACAAGGGAGTGGGAGTCGCTCTCCTAGGTGGCATGTTTTATACGAAGGAACAAGTATATATCAACCTTGAGAACTCTCAAAGGCAAAGACGTTAAGGGTCTATGTCAGAAAATCGCTAAGTTATTCGGACTTGGGACTTATTCATTCTAAGTTCATAGCAGATATGTGATGTGATCCTCAGGTATTCCTAAGTTATGCTCTGATACCAACTTCTATCACGCCCAAAACTCAGAAACTGAGCTCACAGAATTCCCAATCGCTGAATCCAGTGTTGACAGCCTCCGTAGTACCCCATTTTCGGTTGCCAGATTCTAATCATGTGATCGTACAAGGAGGATTTTCAGTATGATTTTTTTTGTAAAGGAGCCACAAGCATAACCAAGTCATAAAACAACATCACCACATATCCACTATAACGAAACATTAGAGTACAGTGCAGAAAGGGAAATACAAGATGATCAAAAAGCTTCAAAATGATCTGATACGCGCCCCTACCTCAGCACTGTTGTAATTCAATGTCGTCTGCATGCAACGATCATGCATAAGCTTACGAAAAGCTTAAAGGGTGTGTGCACAATGCATGAATCAAGCATACAATATCAGAGTAAGCGAAAATACTAGCAAGTCCATGAGTGCTGTCAGCCATACCATGGCTATGCAATGCAAGGCCGATGTAGCCAAATGTCATATGCAAGATGCATCGCAAACATGCCGGCCCTCATATCATGAGTATATATCAATACAGTTCCTCTCTCCGATATCACCGAGGTCTAGTACACTCCACACTAGCTGCCACTATAACATCCCAAAAATTGGGGGTCGAGTAGTAACTCAACTCCCGAGTTCCAGAACGTCACTTATGCAACAAAATGAATGATGATTGAATGTTAACTGTATTCGTGCATTAAACATGAGTGAGATTAAACCAAAACAGTATATCATACTCCAGAGACAATTAAATTGCAAGCGGAAGACTGTGATAGACATATAAAATATAAAAACTGTGGTGACTCTCCAGAGTGTGATAATGTTACCAGGTTAAATAATTACAAGCACAATTCTAAAATTTACCAACTGTGAGGAAGTGTAATGTCTTTTATCCCAAGTTGTAACACCCCAGATTTTTGCCAACCTGGAATTAGATGTCCTTAGGCAATGGGTTGCTCCTAACACCTTATTAACCTATCAGAACTAAATCCCACAGTTTAAAATCACTTCTAAACTCATTTCCTTCACAAATCCAACCCTTCACCGTCTTGTTCTTTCAATTTTCCTAAGTACTTTCACCCTAGACACTATCTTAAGCTAGTTAAGTATTATAACTTGGATCACTCTATATACAAACTACAAAGGACTAAGTACCACCTCAGACGGAAATCACTTAGGATTAAATCCTTTAGAAATTTGACAAAGTTAACTAAGTGTTAAACTAGATTAGCCATGAAATCCATTTGAATCGCTTTAAATACGATCTGCAAGACCCAAAACTTGTAGAATCATTGACGCTAGGTTACCCTAAAATTTAGGATCAATCTCATTACCCGGCTGCTCTCGGGAGCATCTCGAAACTCTGTATCTGATCTGGACCGCACATCGGGAGTTCGAACAATACGAGGTTAAGGACTTAGGACCGCCTCACTGGGCTTGACAACCAGCTCGGAAATCAAATCCAGCCGATGTCCCACGGCTGTTCGCTTGAGTCCGGAGCGAGAGAGTGTGAAAACACTTGTTTTCTTTAAAAATAAATATCTTGAATAGTAATCTGAGACTCGTCGCTTGCGGATCAGTTTTAAGCAACTGACCGTCGAGAATCGACCAAATTACACCCTCAGATCAGGAGAAATTTCATACACATTTACATGTACTCGGAATCTCCGATCGAGATCCGCTGACCGTTGAACTGAAACTGGTCCGCCACGCGTGATCTGGAAATCTGACTGAAATGAAAACTTAATAGAACGTAGATCCGGTGTCGGTGAGCTTAAGTCCGACCTTTGGCTCAAGGTGGCACGCCAGAAGTCCTTCATTAAGCTGAAAAAGTTCCGCTTTGGTTATAACCTAGGTAAACCTTGTCTAGAAGTCTATATTGGTGAAGTTTTAGACAATATAAGGACCTTAAACCCTCTCCCATTTCAGTCATACGAATTTGGATTTGAGAGAGAGAAAAGAGAGAGAAAGTGTGGGAGATGTGGGAGGAACTCCCTGCCACTCTTCCCTGCCGCTATTCGAGCTTCACCGCTTTCCCGGCGATTCCGGCATCATTTCTAGTTAAGAAACCCTAACCTTAACCTGATTTACGGCTTGGGTGGTTGTAGGTTATGAAATAGCTAACGTATTTCGTTTCATAGGTTGCCAAACTGCCGAATACGGGAGCTTAGCAAACCTATCAACTCCGTTACGATTCTACGACACAAGGTGCGGACTTTAGGTGTATAGGTTATGGTTTTCAATGCTTTCAATGTCAGATAATGATAGATTCATGATCTGTTTGTAATTGCACATGTACAAAGTGCTTTCCGATTTTTGTTTCGATTAAAGATGCAAATTATGGAATTTTACATATTCTAGGTATTAGTAGAAAATACCGTATACGTATATTTTTTGGAAATGTGTTTGACATGATTATTTATTGTATGAATATATGATATATGGATAAAATACTTATTTGGTGAATGGATCCGCCCAAATACATGTTTTACTAATATACACTATGTATGTACAAATACTGTATTGTAGAAAGTACTGTATACATATGTATTTTAGAGATGTGTTTGCCATGATTATTTATTGTATAAATATACTATATATGCGTAAATTATTTTCTTGGTGAAAGGACTCGCCCTAATACATGTTTGCTAACATACACCAAGTATGTGAAATAGTGTATGTTAAGTGTTTGTGGAAATGCTTGAGTGAGTAAGTGTTTAGATGTAGATACCTTAGGAGGGTGTTGAGATTGGATTCTCAACTACCCTAGCGACGTGTATGATTACCTCCATGAGGTTGATCACTTAAAACTGCTTACTTGCAATACATGTGTTTGTATTCCTATTGATGTAGTGCTTTACAACATGCTTTATATCATGCTTTATAATATGCTTATAACATGCCTACTAGCATGTTTCAATTACTTTGTTTATCATGCTTGAATTACTTTGTTTATCATGCTTTACTCCACATGCTATGGATGACAATTGATTGTGTTTGGGACTATGATTATAGTGCAGACAATCGGTACCAGATTGGAGATCGTGGTTGAGTTTCATGTCACCACGTGAGATGCATTCGACGAACTCGAGTTGTACTTCTGTTGGCGATAGTGGTTGGCCACGCGAAGTGCTTATGCACTTCATGTCGTTTAACTTGTTATGCGCTCGAGCTAGCCGAGCTCGTCAAGTAACCCGATCTGTCTAATGTATGTTCACCATGTTTGGTGTAACGCCCTGAAACTCGGGGGTCGAGTGTAACTCAACTCCCGAGTTCCAACGCATCACTTATGCAACATGTTTAATGATGTTTGAATGTTGTCTGTGTTAGAGCAGTAAACATGAATGAGATTATACCAAAGCAAGAATTCATACTCCGGATCAGTTGTATAAAAGCAAGCTAAGATGAATCAGTATATATATGTATGTAAAGAAACAAAATAAACGATTCATTATCCAGAGTATGAATCCTTCTGAGTCACAATATACATGTCTGTTTATATAAACAAAATATCAAAATAACTAAGTACAATCTCTGAAAATCCCATCGGTCCGTGACTTAGTCGAAGCCGCTTAAAGAATCGCATATACGAGAACTCCTCCTGGTCCTCGTCATAATCGGGCTCCGCCTCCAGAATAGCCGGATCGCCTAAACCTGAGACAGAGTCTGGTGGGTGTGCGCAACACCGTCCCGTAACGTGGGAGTGAGTAGCTAACTCAGTGGAACGATAAGACATAAGTTATCATGTTATCAATACAGTCAGGCAGTAATGATAAAGCAGTAAATCAAACACTCCTAGTTACTCTGATTAATGCGAGTATGAATGCAGGTATGATGGATGCCCTCTCCGACGTACTCCCTCAAGCGACACCATCTCACGTTCGCGCATGCTTACATCCCACAGTGCTCCACATCTTCCAGGCACATGCGATGCATGATGAGTATGATTACCGAGTTTTTAATTAGTTCGTTTCAAACAGCAGGTTTGGAAAACTAAGGTACCTCCCTTGTATCATTTCCAAACATGATCCAAATCTAGGGTCGTCAGTCCTAGTTAATATCAGACGATGGTGTGTTTCTAGGTCACCGCAGAGGCTGCCAGGGCTGTTACGTACAAAGGTTGCACCACTCCCCCATCACCCCTTAAACGATTCATCACTATACAACTAAACAGAAACAGGCCTAGTTCATACTCTATATATCGCGGCGAACCCTAAGGCACGCTGCAACTTCAGAATATGCTCGCGGTCACTATAATAAAGGGCGCTGTGGTCGTTACGCACAAAGGTTGCACCACTCCCCCATCACCTTATCGGTGTAGGCCGACATGGCCGCGAATATAGTGTCCCATACCACCATAATCGGCTCACGAGTTGAGTTGCTCACCGGTCACTACGGGGGAGGCACGTAGCCCAGCAGGCCGACAGCTCGACCACGGTGTCCCATACCACCATGCCCGGCTCATGAGTCTTAGCGGATCGAGGTACCATGGTTAACGGGATTATCACTGGTAAGTTTGGTACCCTAGGTTCAAGCATTAGCGACCAAACATGGTGAACATACATAAGACACACGGTTTAATTGACGTGTTCGGCTAGCTCGAGCGCACAACAAGTTGGGCGATATGAGGCGCAGAAGCACCTCGTGTGGCCAACCACTATCGCCAACCGAAGTACGACACGGGTTCGCCAATACATCATGCGTGGCGGAACGAATCCCAACCACATCTTCAAGTCTGATACCGGATGCCTGGACTATGAACATAGTCCCAAGCTCAGTCAAATCCTAACCATAGCATGTGAAATACGGCATGATAACGTGGTAATTCAAGAACACTAGCAAGCATATTATAAAGCATAACATAAAGCATGTTAATAGACAAGTCACAAAGCATGTTCAAAAGCATGTTATAAAGCATTATGTAAATAGGGATACAATTACTTAAATTTCGTAGGTGAGTGGTTAGAGTGAACAACCACATGGAGAGTGTCATATGTGACTCTAAGGTAGCCGAGAATCCCATCTCAGCACCTACCTAAGATTCTAACACTTAAGCACTTACACTCACAAGTGAATTCACCAACACTTGGAATGCAATATTTCAACATACATGACGTATGCTAGGGAAGTGTGTACTAGGGTTGTCCCTTTACCAAACTAGTATTTTATACATATACATCATATTCATACAGCAATTAAACATGGCAATCACATCAGCAATTTTTATACATATAGGGTACTTCCACGTATACCCAATTTCGACATACATAGTGTTTACAAAGGAACATAGATTTCGGTGATTCCTTTCGCCAAGCTAGTATTTTAATCATGTATTGTATAATCATACATTAAATAAATATGTCAAACATCATTCCAAAAGAACTACGTATACGGTATTTCTACAATACGTAATTTCAACATACGGCGCATTTACAAGTAAACATATATTTTGGCGATTCCTTTCGCCAAACTAGTATTTTATTCATATGTTATATAATTATACATTAAATAAACATGTCAAGCATTTATCCAAAAAAAATATGTATACGGTATTTCTACGTATACCTAGAATATGTGAAATTTCATATTTCACACCGTTAATCAAAACAGGAAACGGAAAGCACTTTGTACATGTGCAATTGCAAGCAGATCATGAATCTACCATTATCTGACATTGAAAGCGTTGAAAACCGTAACTTATAAGCTTAAAGTCCTCACCTTTGCCTTTGGAAACGGAACGAATCAGCAAGGGTAATGGAACTTCCGTCTACGGGTGATTTCTAGCCTAAAGAGCGGAATCGGTTAGTCGATACACATCCTACATCAATCCCACCCCAAATCAGACCTAGGGTTAGGGTTTCTTACCTTCAAATGAGGCAGAAAACATCGGGAAAATGCCTAGAATAAGGCGGTGTAGGCCGTGTAGCAAGCCAAAGCAGGAGGAGGAAGATCGGCAGCAATCTCCAAGTCCTTCTCTCTCTTTTCTCTCTCTCCCTCTAGGGTTTTCTTCAAAATTCGTATGGCTGTGAGAGGGGCTGTTCTAAGCTCCTTTTATAGCCACAAACATTACGAATTTAGACTTAGGTTCATGGGGTACTACTAATATAGGATTTTCGCCGCTTTTCCAGCTCAAAAGGGAAGTTTTGGTAGCCCTCCTTGAACCAAACGTCAGACTTAAGCTCACCATCGATGGATCTACGTGGGATTACGTTTTTGACTCGATCGGATACCCAGATCGCACGTGGCGGACCACTTTCAGTTCGACGGTCAGTGAGCCACGATCAGAAATTCCATGTACATGTAAATGTTCCTGAAATTTTTCTTAATCCAAGGGTGTAATTTGGTCCGATTCTGACGGTCGGGTTGCTTATCCGACGCGTCAACGAACGATGCGGATCACTATTCCGAGATATTTATTTTGGCATATGAATAGTGTTTTTCACACTACCTCGCTCCGATTCGAAACGAATGGCCGTGGAACGTCGGATAAAGCGATTTTGAGATGATTGTTAAGTCAAGTGGGGCGGTCCTAGTTCCTTAGCTTCGGGTTAATCGGACTCCCGATGTGCGATCTAGACCTAATACTGAAGTTTTCGTTTCATTCAGAAGCAGACGGAAATGAGTTTGGTTCTAAACTTTGGGTAACCTAGCGTCACTTGTTCTCAAGTTTTGGGTCTTAGATCGTATTTAAAGCGATCCTAACGGATTTCACGACAAATCGAGTTTAGTACTTAGTTAACTTTGTTAAATTTCTAAAGGATTTAATCCTACGTGATTTCTGGTCGAGGTGGTACTCGACCCAATGTACGAAAATTTTCAGGTCGTTACATTTGGTCGCTACTGCCTAAACCTAGGGTACCAAACTTACCAGTGAATACCCTTTTAACCATGGTACCTCGATCCGCTAAGACTCATGAGCCGGGCATGGTGGTATGGGACACCGTGGTCGAGTTGTCGGCCTACGGCCTGGGGCCACGTGCCTCCCCGTAGTGACCCGGTGAGCAACCAAACTCGTGGCCGATTATGGTGGTATGGGACACTATATTCGTCTTTGTCGCCTACATTGATAAGGTGATGGGGGAGCGGTGCAACCTTTGTGCGTAATGACCACAGCAACCCTTTTTAGTGACCTCGAGCATACTCGAAATCGCGAGTGCGCCTTAGGGTTCGCCGCGATATATAGAGTATGAACTAGGCTGTTTACGTATTGTGATGAATCGTTTAAGGGGTGATGGGGAGTGGTGTAACCTTTGTGCATAAAAGCCCTAGTAGCCTCTGCAGTGACCTAGAAACACACCATCGTCTGATATTAACTAGGACTGACGACCCTAGAATGGATCATGTTTGGGAATGATACAAGGGAGGTACCTTAGTTTCCCAATCCTGCTGTTTGAACTGGACTAATTAAAAACTCGGTAATCATGCTCATCATGCATTGCATGTGCCTGGAAGATGTGGAGCACTGTGGGATGAAAGTATGCCACGAGCGTGAGATGGTGTCGCATGAGGGAGTATGTCTGTGAGGGCATCCATCATACCTGCATCCATACTTGCATTAATAAGAGTAGCTAGGAGTGTTTGATTTTACTGCTTTATCATTACTGCTTGACTGTATTGATAACATGTTAACCTATGCTTTATTGTTCCACTGAGTTAGCTACTCACTCCCACGTTACGGGACGGTGTTGTACACATCAACCAGATTTGTTGAGTTTCAGATGATGGCGATGCTTATGAAGTAGAGCCGGACTACTTCTATGGTGATGAGGAGGAGTTCTCCTATCTGTATCTCTCTGGCAGGTCTCTGAAGACCTCGTATTGTATTGACGGGGCTATAATACTTGGGATAGAAGACATTACACTTCCTCACATGTGGTATATTTTAGAACTGTACTTGTAATTATTTAACCTGGTAACTTTATCACACTCTGAAGACTCACCACTGTTTTTATATTATATATATCTATCACAGTCTTCCATTTGCAATTTAATCGTGTCTACGGAGTATGATATGCTGTTTGGGCTTAATCTCACTCATGTTCAATGCACAAATACAGTCAACATTCAATCATCATTCATTTTGTTGCATAAGTGATGTTCTAGAACTCGGGAGTTGAGTTTATGCTCGACCCCTGATTTTCGGGATGTTACAGATGGTATCAGAGCATGATTTGGATTAAACTGGACCTGGGTTATGGTCACACAACGCACTATGACACACTCTGACTTAGGAGGGAACAACGGAATGTAGAAACAGACTTAGGTTCTCTAATTTCGCCAAATAACACAATTGGTTGAGACCAACCGTAGAGATTGGACCCGTAGGCCTCAATGATTGCACGAAACGATCTCGAATCGCCTCTAGGTCGTCAGTTGATAGGTTTGAGTCATTCCCTAGAAATGAATGTTCTTAGGTTGTGGGTCAACCACAACACCAAAGCTTAAAACCCCTTTTTACCCAATTCATTCAAAACCTCTCCTTGCACCACTTCATTCTTCAATTTTTTCTAAATCCTTTCATACCAGATATAAATTCTAACATATAAATGATGAAGAATAATACTGAAATAAAAAGTTATTATAAATAGTAAATATATGTATAAATTGGACTTTTGACCATTCAAACTTTAGAATCTAACTAATTAAATAGGTTATTTGGATAGATTAGCTCGTTTTACCCCAAAATCATATATTATATATCAGATAACTCATTCCAGATTGCAAGATACGTCCAATTTGACCCGAAACGACTTGAAACGGAGTCGTGGGCCACACGCGTCAATCCGGGGGGACCCGGGGCTGACCCGGGGTACCATTGGCCTCTTGGGAGGGTGGAGAACACCACCGAGCTGCGGCAGCGCGGTGCCGGACAAGGCGGACCGCGGTGGACTGCAGATCCAAGCCAGCCGGCCAAATGGCGCGGATTCGTCATTGCCGGCCCGTTTTCGGCCACTTATTTTCTGCGATTTTAGTCCGACTTCAAAAAGTCATATCTCCCTCGTTATAACTCCGATTTAGGTAATTCAAAATCCATATTTAATATTGATAAGTCTAGTTTTATATAAAAATAAGTAAAAAATATAATAAAATATTTAATCTAGTTCAATATGGATCATTGTTTCAACTATCCGAAAGTTATTAGTTTGGACAGCTGCTGCTTCTAGAATTTTTAGAATTTTTCTACAAGACAAAATATAATGAAATTTGGTGGAGATGAAGTATGCTTGATGATGAACTACTAGAAAAATAATTAAAATAATAGACTAACTAGAAATGCCAGAAAAGGCGTAGAACTTTCCTGGGCCCGTATGGTGCCTACCAAATTTTCTGGGGGACCCCTTTTTCACGTCGTTTTTGCCCCCTCTCTCTCAAACGCCCCTCCAAGCCCACCTTTCTCTTTTGACTTGCTGTTTTACCTCTCAAACCTTCCCTCTAATCACTCATTTCATCATTTCCTGCCCAACTCATCCTCTTCCAACGTTTACAACATAACCTACTCCCTACCCTCTCCATTCTCTTTCTTTTGATCACTTACATGCCCCATTTGGAGCTCAAATTCGGGTAAGCTCTCAACCCATCCCATCTATTCATTTTCCTTCTTCAAATCCTATCTATTGGGCCTCTACGACGTTTGTTGAGACTTCAATCCATGGAGAACCAAAAACTCCAGCCCCCCATTTCCCCTTATCCTCATTTTCCATGGCTCTATCCGAGCATGTACGGCCATTTTCTTGAAGGCCTAATCATCCATACTATATTTGGGATATAGGTAGTTAAATGCAAATCCCGTGTTTTCCTTTCAAATTATACTTAGAAATTCCTCATCCTGGGATTTGGAAATCCCATCTCACACTTTTCCAACACCAGACTCATTTTCCAAGGCCTATAAAATTAATCCCCTCCCACCCTCCTACCAACCATATCACTCCTAATCCCGAGGAGGGATTAGCAATGCAGTCCCATTTACTACAACTTAAGACCATTGGCCGAATAGACCCTTAGAGTTTTGGACCTAGAGCGGTGCACCTAGATTTCAACAGACCTGACCGTATAGGAAATCCAACGAGTTAATAATGTGAACCCTATGACCCTCTTAGCTAGTGTGAGCATGTGTGAAATGCTCGAGCGTCAAGTACAGGCAACTCAATTCCAATTAGATAACTTTGACCCTAAGTAATAAAACTCTTCCTTGTATTAAAAATGAAGTGAAATCATCTAGCGTATAAGCATAGACTTTGGACTCACCTATGGATTCCCGCTACTCCTAAATTAAGACTAGACTACTGGTTAGGCTAAGGAAAGTAAAAGACTAATTAATTATGCTAAGCCAATTGAATAATAGACTTAGTTATTCGGCTTAACTGACTCAGACCCACTACACAATTTTCTTTCCGTGTTGGCCCGACCATTTACAACTAAAGGTTTATAATTTTGTCCTTGAAAAGTGTTAGGAGTATATAGCTGATAGAGACTTTATCTTTTAGGCCTGAAGAATTGCCCAAATGGGCAACAGACAGTTAGAAATTAGGTCCCAAATCGCATGCCATGTCGGCATACATATTGTGCTTATGAACGTAAAAAGATAGCCTGCCTATTAAGCTAGACATGATTAAATAGGATAAGTCTGGACCTCGACAAAATTCCTTGGTAGAATTAGGCATCTTGCCTCAAACTCACACCCATTCGTGATAGTCCCTTTCTATAATCCTAGGTACCAAAACTGATGTAGTGGGAGACCGCATCTCATTTCATGTCAAGGATAGGTTATAAATTACACCTTGTTCCGATGTACGGAGCAGGACATAAATCTTAAGCCTTGAGGGTGAAAATAAAATTTTAAAGGGGGTAGAACATTATGAGCCCAATCTAGTTAGGTCACCTATTGCATCTCTTTGATCTGGGTGGGGCAGCGGAAGCGTGGTGGACCCTACTCCACTGGCCCAGGATCGAAACGGTGCTTGTTAACATACGCACATTATAGAAGCCCTAGCAAGTTCTACTATGAGAAACCATTTTATGATCATCTAGTAAGATTTGATTGACCACTTCCTTCGACATAGATAATATCATGGCTTCTCTTAAACTAAGACCTAAAGGGTAACCTTAGACATAGACAATTTGAGCTTTTCAATGATAGACATTCCCTACGTTTTTAGAGTGATCGGACTACGGAGTTACTGAAATATATAACTGCGAAACATTCGCGGCTTGACCCAATTCTCAATCCTGAGCGACTACCAACGGACTCACTGCTTGACCGAGCAGAAGACCAGGATTCACCAGGATCGGAAGGGATACGATGAGCCTTCTACCCTGGTCAGGTAGATGATTGATGTATCGGGATCAAGCCAACCATTACCGTCTCTCCGTGTTGGTCAAACAATGAAAATAGCTATCTTACTCTAAATTATTGGGAGTTGTCGTCAAGACTATAGATAAGTAAAGAAATAAATTGTAGTAAACCATTAGGGTATGAGAAATGGATAAAGAAATAAGTTTTAAGGGGGGTAGACTAAAATGAACCAGCTAGTACATACCCTACCACGCGTAGAAACTTGGAATCAATAAGTCTTAGGCAAATGAAATAATAGAGATCTTTCCTTATTACCCTTAGGCAATTTCGGGGACAAAATTTTA
The DNA here is from genome assembly GCA_030180095.1 of Magnolia changhungtana. Taxonomy (NCBI): domain Eukaryota; kingdom Viridiplantae; phylum Streptophyta; class Magnoliopsida; order Magnoliales; family Magnoliaceae; genus Magnolia; species Magnolia changhungtana. Next base: position 1,509,438 of record JASAUF010000548.1, read on the forward strand.
TTTTAAGGGGGGTAGATTGTAACACCCCGAATTTTTGCCAACCTGGAATTAGACGTCCCTAGGCAATGGGTTGCTCCTAACACCTTATTAACCTATCAGAACTGAATCCCACAGTCTAAAATCGTTTCTGAACTCATTTCCTTCACAAATCCAACCCTTCACCATCTTGTTCTTTCAATTTTCCTAAGTACTTTCACCCTAGACACTATCTTAAACTAGTTAAGTATTATAACTTGGATCACTCTATATACAAACTATGAAGGACTAAGTACCACCTCAGATTTTAAATCACTTAGGATTAAATCCTTTAGAAATTTGACAAAGTTAACTAAGTGCTAAACTAGATTAGCCATGAAATCCATTTGAATAGCTTTAAATACGATCTGCAAGACCCAAAACTTGTAGAATCATTGACGCTAGGTTACCCTAAAATTTAGGATCAATCTCATTACCCGGCTACTCTCGGGAGCATCTCGAAACTCCGTATCTGATCTGGACCGCACATCGAGAGTCTGAACAATACGAGGTTAAGGACTTAGATCGCTCTCCTGGGCTTGACAACCATCTCGGAATCAACCGCCGATGTCCCACTACTGCTCGCTTGAGTCCGGAGCGAGAGAGTGTGAAAACACTTGTTTTCTTTAAAAATAAATATCTTGAATAGTAACCGAGACTCGCCGCTTGGATCGCTTTTAAGCAACTGCACCATCGACCGACCAAATTACACCCTCGGATCAGGAGAAATTTCGTACACATTTACATGTACTCGGAATCTCCGATTGAGATCCGCTGACTGTTGAACTGAAACTGGTCCGCCACGCGTGATCTGGAAATCCGACTGAAATGAAAACTTAATAGAACGTAGATCCGGTGTTGGTGAGCTTAAGTCCGACCTTTGGCTCAAGGAGGCCCGCCAGAAGTCCTTCGTTGAGCTGAAAAAGTTCCACTTTGGTTATAACCTAGGTGAACCTTGTCTAGAAGTCTATATTGGTGAAGTTTTAGACTATATAAGAACCTTAAACCCTCTCCCATTTCAGCCATATGAATTTGGATTTGAGAGAAAGAAAAGAGAGAGAAAGTGTGGGAGATGTGGGAGGAACTCCCTGCCACTCTTCCCTGCCGCTATTCGAGCTTCACCACTCCATTCTCCCCGCTTTTCCGGCGATTCCGGCATCATTTCTAGGTAAGAAACCCTAACCCCAACCTGATTTGGGGCTTGGGTGGTTGTAAGTTATGAAATAGCTAACGTATTTCGTTCCATAGGTTGCCAAACTGCCAAATACGGGAGCTTAGCAAACTTATCAACTCCGTTATGATTCTACGACACAAGGTGTGGACTTTAGGTGTATAGGTTATGGTTTTCAATGCTTTCAATGTCAGATAATGATAGATTCATGATCTGTTTGCAATTGCACATGTACAAAGTGCTTTCCGATTTTAGTTTCGATTAGAGATGCAAATTATGGAATTTTACATATTCTAGGTATTAGTAGAAAATACCGTATACGTATATTTTTTGGAAATGTGTTTGACATGATTATTTATTGTATGAATATATGATATATGGATAAAATACTTATTTGGTGAATGGATTCGCCCAAATACATGTTTTACTAATATACACTATGTATGTACAAATACTGTATTGTAGAAAGTACTATATACATATGTATTTTAGAGATGTGTTTGCTATGATTATTTAGTGTATAAATATACTATATATGCGTAAATTATTTGCTTGGCGAAAGGACTCGCCCTAATACATGTTTGCTAACATACACCAAGTATGTGAAATAGTGTATGTTAAGTGTTTGTGGAAATGCTTGAGAGAGTAAGTGTTTGGATGTAGATACCTTAGGAGGGTGTTGAGATTGGATTCTCAACTACCCTAGCGACGTGTATGATTACCTCCATGAGGTTGATCACTTAAAACTGCTTACTTGCAATACATGTGTTTGTATTCCTATTGATGTAGTGCTTTACAACATGCTTTATATCATGCTTTATAATATGCTTATAACATGCCTACTAGCATGTTTGAATTACTTTGTTTATCATGCTTGAATTACTTTGTTTATCATGCTTTACTCCACATGCTATGGATGACAATTGATTGTGTTTGGGACTATGATTATAGTGCAGACAATCGGTACCAGATTGGAGATCGTGGTTGAGTTTCATGTCACCACGTGAGATGCATTCGACGAACTCGAGTTGTACTTCTGTTGGCGATAGTGGTTGGCCACGCGAAGTGCTTATGCACTTCATGTCGTTCAACTTGTTGTGCGCTCGAGCTAGCCGAGCTCGTCAAGTAACCCGATCTGTCTAATGTATGTTCACCATGTTTGGTCGCTACTGCCTGAACCTAGGGTACCAAACTTACCAGTGAATACCCTTTTAACTATGGTACCTCGATCCGCTAAGACTCATGACACCGTGGTCAAGCTATCGGCCTACGCTGGGGCCACGTGCCTCCCCGTAGTGACCAGTGAGCAACCAAACTCATGAGCTGATTATGGTGGTATGAGACACTATATTCGTGCTGTCGGCCTACATTGATAAGGTGATGGGGGAGCGGTGTAACCTTTGTGCGTAATGTACTGCACAGCGCCCTTTGTAGTGACCTCGAGCATACTCTGAAATCGCAGTGCGCCTTAGGTTCGCCGCGATATATAGAGTATGAACTAGGCCTGTTTCTGTATTGTGATGAATCGTTTAAGGGGTGATGGGGGAGTGGTGTAACCTTTGTGCGTGCGAATGCCTCACAGCCTCTGCGCAGTTGACCTAGAAAACACACCATCGTCTGATATTAACTAGGACTGACGACCCTAAAATGGATCATGTTTGGGAATGATACGAGGGAGGTACCTTAGTTTCCCAATCCTGTTGTTTGAACTGGACTAATTAAAAACTCGGTAATCATGCTCATCATGCATTGCATGTGCCTGGAAGATGTGGAGCACTGTGGGATAAAAGCATGCCGCGAGCGTGAGATGGTGTCGCATGAGGGAGTATGTCAGTGAGGGCATCCATCATACCTGCATCCATACTTGCATTAATAAGAGTAGCTAGGAGTGTTTGATTTTACTGCTTTATCATTACTGCTTGACTGTATTGATAACATGTTAACCTATGCTTTATTGTTCCACTGAGTTAGCTACTCACTCCCACGTTACGGGACGGTGTTGTACACATCAACCAGATTTGTTGAGTTTCAGATGATGGCGATGCTTATGAAGCAGAGCCGGACTACTTCTATGGTCATGAGGAGGAGTTCTCTTATCTGTATCTCTCTGGCAGGTCTCTGAAGACCTCGTATTGTATTGACGGGGCTATGATACTTGGGATAGAAGACATTACACTTCCTCACATGTGGTATATTTTAGAACTGTACTTGTAATTATTTAACCTGGTAACTTTATCACACTGTGAAGACTCACCAGTGTTTTTATATTATATATATCTATCACAGTCTTCCACTGTAATTTAACTGTCTCTAGAGTATGATATGCTGTTTGGGCTTAATCTCACTCATGTTCAATGCACGAATACAGTCAACATTCAATCATCATTCATTTTGTTGCATAAGTGATGTTTTGGAACTCGGGAGTTGAGTTTATGCTCGACCCCTGATTTTCGGGATGTTACACGAGTACCATAGCCCTGTCAATACATTACCAGGTCTTCATAGACCTGTCAGAGAGTTATATGTAGGAGAACTCCTCCTCAACATCATAGTAGTAGTCCGGCTCTGCTTCATAAGCATTGCCATCACCTGTAACTCAACAAATCTGGTTGGTGTTGCAAACATCGTCCCGTAACGTGAGAGTGAGTGATCAACTCAGTGGAACAGTAAAGCATAGGTTAACATGTTATCAATTCAGTCAAGCAGTAAAATCAAACACTCCTAACTACTCTTATTAATGCAAGTATGAATGCAGTCATGATGTATGCCCTCACCACACCCTCCCTCATGTGACACCATCTTACGTTCATGGCATGCTTTCATCCCTCAGTGCTCTACATCTTCCAGGCACATGCAATGCATGATGAGCATGATTACCGAGTTGTTATTAGTCCATTTCAAACAGCAGGATTGAGAAACTAAGGTACCTCCCTTATATCATTCCCAAACATGATTCATTCTGGGGTCGTCAGTCCTAGTTAATATCAGACGATGGTGTATTTTCTAGGTCACTGCAAAGGCTACCAGGGCTGTTACGAACAAAGGTTACACCACTTCCCCATCGCCTCTTTAATGATTCATCACTATACAGAAACAGGCCTAGTCCATACTCTCTACACTGCAGCAAAACTCATCGCCTCATCGCAAATTCAGAGTATGCTCGAGGTCACTACAAAGAGCTGTCAGGGCTGTTGCTCGCATTCGTTGCACCACTCCCCCATCACCTTATCAATGTAGGCCGACAGCACGAATATAGTGTCCCATACCACCATAATTGGCTCATGAGTCTGGTTGCTCACTGGTCACTACGGGGAGGCACATGGCCCGGGCCAGACAACATAAATTCGACCACGGTGTCCCATAAAACCATGTCCGGCTCATGAGTCTTAGCGGATCGAGGTACCATGGTTAAAAGGGATTTCACTAGTAAGTTTGGTACCCTATGTTCAAGCAGTAGCGTCCAAACATGGTGAACATACATTAGACAGATCGGGTTACTTGACGAGCTCGGCTAGCTCGAGCGCACAACAAGTTGAACTACATGAAGTGCATAAGCACTTCGCGTGGCCAACCACTATCGCCAACCGAAGTACGACTCGAGTTCGTCGAACACATCTTACGTGGAAAATGAATCACAGCCACGAATTCAATCCCATTACCGATTGCCTGGACTATAATCATAGCCCCAATCACATTCAATTAGTTAAAGCAGTAATGGATCAAGATTCAAATCATACAATCAAAGTATGATATTATCCGTTTAGGGCTGCCAGGGCTGTTACACGCATTCGTTACACCACTCCCCCAGAACCCATGACGGATCATACAACATAAACATGAATTTAAACATACGCCTTACATAAATAAAATCATACAATCAGTTGAGCATGTTAACAAGCATATCATAAAGCATATTATGAAGTAGGTTATAAAGCATGTTATGAAGCACTATATAAACAGGAATACAAACACATATATTTCATAAATAAGTGGATAAAGTGAACAATCACATGGAGGAAATCACACATGTCTCTAAGGTAGTTGAGAATCCCATCTCAACACCTACCTAAGGCACCATCATCCACACACTTACTCTCACAAGCATTTTCACAAACACTTTACACCATTACAACATACATAGTGTATAATAGCAAAACATGTATTAGGGTGAGTCCTCTCGCCAAGCAAGTATTTTACACATATATAATATATTCATACAGCAAATAATCATGTCAAACACATTTCCAAAATATATACATATACAGTACTTTCTACAATACACTATTTCTACATACATAGTGTATATTAGCATAACATGTATTAGGGAGAATCCTTTCGCCAAATAAGTATTTTATCCATATATCATATATTCATACAACAAATAATCATGTCAAACACATTTCCAAAATATATACGTATACAGTATTTTGTACAAATACCTAGAATATGTAAAATTCCATATTCTATATCTTTAATCGAAATGGAAAATAAACAGCACTTTGTACATGTGCAATTGCATGCAGATCATGAATCTATCATTATCTAACATTGAAAGCGTTGAAAACCATAACCTATACACCTAAAGTCTGCACCTTTTATCGTAGAATCGTAACGAAGCCGATAGGTTTGCCAAGCTTCCGTATATGGCAGTTTGATAACCTATAGAATGAAATAGATTAGCTATTTCATAACCTACAACCTTCATAACCCCAAATCAGTTTTAGGTTAGGGTTTCTTACCTAGAAACGTCGCTGAAATCGCCGCAAAAGCGATAAGAATGAGGTGGTTAAGCACTTAAGGCAGCAAGGAAGAAAGGTATGAAGGATCTCCCACAACTCTCTCACTTTCTCTCTCTTTTCTCTCTTCTCTCTCCTAAGTTTTCTCTCAAATTCGTATGGCTGAATGAGAGAGGGGTTTAAGGTCCTTATATAGGTTAGAACATAACTAAAATAGACCTCAAGTCAAGGTATACTTAGGTTATAACCAAAGTTGAGCTTTTCTGTCTCAACGGAGCATTCTAGAGGCCCCCCTTTGAGCCAAATGTCGGACTTAAGCTCACAGACTATGGATCTAGGTTCTATTAAGTTTTCCTTCCAGTAGGGTTCTCAGATCACGCGTGATGGACTAGTTTCAGTTTAACGGTCAGCGGATCTCGATCGGAGATTCCGAGTACATGGATATGTGTATGAAATTTCTCCTGATCCGAGGGTGTAATTTGGTCTGATTCTGACGGTCAGGTTGCTTAATATTGACCCACAAGTGATAAGTCTCAGATTACTATTCAAGATATTATCTTGGAAAGAAAACAAGTATTTTCACACTCTCTCGCTCCGGGCTCAAGCGAATTACACTGGGACACTATCTGGATTTGATTTCCGAGATGGTTGTCAAGCCCAGCGAGGCGGTCCTCAGTCCTTAACCTCGTATTATTTGGACTCCCGATGTGCGGTCCAGATCCGATAGGGAGTTTCAACGTGCTCCCGAGAACAGTCGGGTAATGAGATTGATCCTAGATTTTAGGGTAACCTAGCCCGAAATTGTGAAAAACCCCCCAATCGATGGTCATTTCCCTGATTCAATTTCGTTTTACTGAAAATAGTAGTTTTAGTTTGATTACTCTTCATCCGTTGGGCTTTAGGAGTTGCGCCCAACGAGAAAAGAGCTTAGAATAATTAGGAGAACAGTTTGGTGAAGCCAAATAGGACACTTACTATTTTTTTGGCTGAAAACCTTACGCACTTGTAGACATCACAACCTTATAGTAAGTCACAAATTCTAGGAGTTTTAGTTGTAGTTTTGTTTTTTATTTCCTTCCCATTACTTGGTATCCCTATTTAAAGAGTTATGAACTCATTTTTCTTTTGTCATTCATTAATCAATTTCGAATTTATTAGAATCTATTTCTACTTCCTACTTTCTTTTCTCGTAGATTTAAGAAGTCTCTGTGAGGAGTCTAGAGAAGCTCCGAGGATTCGGAGTAGTTATCATCATCACGCTTATCCCGTATTCTACCGATTTTCAACGGTTGGGGTGAGGTGAATTGTAATTTAGAATCATTAATAGACGACCTAGGAATGTTTTAAGGTCGACCCGTGCGACCATGGTTGAATACAGACTCGATTTCGGCATTCGTTTTCAGTGAACTACGCCAATTGGCGAAATCGAGATACCTATGACTGTTTCTATGTTCCGTCGCTCCCTCCAAAGTCAGAGTGCATCGTGTGACCATAACCCAGGTCCGGTTTAATTTAAATCATGCTCTGATACATCTGTAACATCCCAAAAATTGAGGGTCGAGTAGTAACTCAACTCCCGAGTTCCAGAACGTCACTTATGCAATAAAATGAATGATGATTGAATGTTGACTGTATTCGTGCATTGAACATGAGTGAGATTAAACCAAAACAGCATATTATACTCCAGAGATAATTAAATTGCAAGCGGAAGACTGTGATAGACATATAAAATATAAAAACTATGGTGAGTCTCTAGAGTGTGATAATGTTACCAGGTTAAATAATTACAAGCACAATTTTAAAATTTACCAACTGTGAGGAAGTGTAATGTCTTCTATCCCGAGTACCATAGCCCAGTCAATACATTACCAAGTCTTCATAGACCTGTCAGAGAGTTATATGTAGGAGAACTCCTCAACATCATAGTAGCAGTCCGGCTCTATTTCATAAGTATCGCCATCACCTCAAACTCAACAAATCTGGTTGGTGTTGCAAACACCGTCCCGTAACATGGGAGTGAGTGATCAACTCAGTGGAACAGTAAAGCATAGGTTAACATGTTATCAATTCAGTCAAGCAGTAATGATAAAGCAGTAAAATCAAACATTCCTAAATACTCTTATTAATGCAAGTATGAATGTAGTCATGATGTATGCCCTCACCACACCCTTCCTCGTACAACACCATCTTACGTTCACAGCATGCTTTCATCCCTCAGTGCTCCACATCTTCCAGGCACATGCAATGCATGATGAGCATGATTACCGAGTTGTTATTAGTCCATTTCAAACGTGAGGATTAGGAAACTAAGGTACCTCCCTTGTATCATTCCCAAACATGATCCATTCTAGGGTCGTCAGTCCTAGTTAATCTCAGACGATGGTGTGTTTTCTAGGTCACTGTAAAGGCTGCCAGGGCTACACCACTCTCCCATCGCCTCTTTAACGATTCATCACTATACAGAAACAGGCTTAGTCCATACTCTCTACACTACGTCAAAACTCATCGTCTCACCGCAAATTCAGAGTATGCTCGAGGTCACTACAAAGAGCTGTCAGGGTTGTTGCTCGCATTCGTTGCACCACTCCCCCATCACCTTATCAATGTAAGCCGACAGCACGAATATGTGTCCCATACCACCATAATCGAGTCACGAGTCTGGTTGCTCACTGGTCACTACGGTGAGGCACATGGCCCCAGCGTAGGCCGACAGCTTAACCACGATGTCCCATACCACCATTCCCGGCTCATGAGTCTTAGCGGATCGAGGTACTGTTCACTCCCCAAGTGTAGGGTGTGATGTAGTAATAACTCGGTAAGATCGAGGTCGAATCCCACGAGGACTGATCGTCACAATTCAAATCTGTGATCCTCCTTAACTAATTCAACAAATAATGGAGAAAATTACTAACACAAATTTATGGAAAATAACTATTGAGGATAGGGAAGAAAATTCAATAAGAGAAAGAGCACTAGGACTTTCGAATCCACCCCTAATTATCCCAACCCTTGTTTTATCTGTTAATTCACTTTAATATAGATTGATCTAACTTATCTAGAGAAAGCACAATCTGTGTCCTTAATCGGGCATACAGATTGTCTAATTCCTTCAAGCAATGCCATGAATAACATATCCCATGTCCAAATCGGGCATATGGAATATGCAGTTCAGTAAAGCACCCCTGTTTCTTCCTCTACAGAAACTGTTCATGATCAGATACAAGCACCTAGAATAAGCATCCAGACCACATCCATCCATAGACTCGATCAAGTTCATAGATGGAGAAGTATAAATTTAAAGCAATCAAGCACACTAGGAAAGAAACAAACCAATCTAATTAAAATAAAATCAACATATAAAAAGAGGTGTTCAAATTAGGGGTTTCATCTCACTCTAGTGAGAGATTAGTTACCCATAAAATCCATTAAACATATGGATAAATAAAATTCAATAACAAACATCAAACCAATTTCTCTCTTTCTTCTTTCTTCTCTTTCTTCTCTCCTTTGCTCTAGATCTGGAATTCTCCACCTTTTTCAATCTCTGAATGCTCTTCCTCATGTTTTGCAACTCTTTTTATAGCCGATGGACTGGCCGAGTGGTGAAATTCGGATTTTGGGAAAAGTCGCACGACGCGTAAAGAAAATTCCTTTTCGCAGCCAAGTTCGGGACCTCAAAACACCATACTTTCCTCGTTCAAATTCCAACAAACACCGTCCCTTAAGACTTTCTTGGGTCCTCTACATGATAGACGGTTCGGATCTGCCATATGATCAAAGATGGTGGCCCACAACCGCCTGGAAAACCGGATTTTCAAATTGAGCGAAACCTTTCGCACCCTTTCATTGTCGTGATCGGTGGGCCCCATGGAAGTGTTTTCCGGGAAATCCACCCCGTCCATTGGATTCGGACGAAATTTCAATCAAGAATAGGTAGTTTTGAACGTCCAATGATGCGTCCCAGAGAAGAAAACACAAAAAGATCAGATTTGGACGTTGCGCAGGCAGCCCTTTTGTGGCCTCTGTACCGCACACGTGTGCACGCATGGGTCCAAACTTTCAACATGAGTTTGTAGTGCTCGCATGCCCTCTACAAGATAGACGGCTCGGATCTGCCGTACGTTTGACGGGTGGGGCCCACTGTCTTCCGCAAAACGGCTAGCGGCCAGACGTCGTCACGCAGACTTGCGTAAAACCTCTACCGCTGATCTAATGGTGTGGTCCACTTTACAATTTTTTGAGAAATCCACTCCGTACATTAGATTCATTTCTAAAAATCAGGGAATTGATTTGGTTTTAGGGTGGATTCGGTGTAGCCCACACGTTATCTCTCTGCCGTTCAACCTGCGTTTGGAAGGTTAGATTTCCACAGTCGCTCCCATTTGAAATTCGCCACCTACACGTTGATGATATCGATGCTAGAATTCTGGTGGACGGTTCCGATTATCAATTTTGACAATAGATGGGGCCCACAAGTGCCAACCGACCCACGGTGCGAAACTCACTGTAACGGGCACTTGCCGTTTTTGAAATTGAGAAGAAGAATCGGTCAAAAGACCATTTGACCATATCTTTTAACTGCACTACAATTTGGTGCACTCAAGCTTGTACACGCCTAACTCGGGTGGGGTCCTCTCGTGATGTTTACGAGAAATCTACACCATCCATCCTCTTTCCCATATTATTTAACCCGTCCGTGTAAATTTTGGAGAGGTTCCGATATCAGGTGGGCCCAAAATCGATGGTTTGTGGGATGATTTGTCAGTTCGGACACTTTCCAAGATCTGCAAGGGCTGAAATTTGATATGTACGGTTGATTTACGGCCCTCATCGCATGTATGAAGTTTCGAACTGATTGGATGGCGGGAACCATGTGATCTTGCATTCTGGACCAGGTTCGGGCCTCTTTAAACGTGAACGGCCTGATTTTCTCGGGTCCCAGGCATGTAAATTCTTCAATATTGATCCTCTGGAGTCCATCCCGTGCTTTGATAACTTCGGAGCGTCAAATCCATGCTTTTAACATCATTTTTCAATACTCGCTCCTAATTTCATCCTGTAATAAAAACACAATTAAAATATGGCATTAAGCATTATTATGTACGTAAAATCAGGTAATAGTCGGGGTCTAATATGCAATATTCGACCCTCATCACAACCCCCAACCAAGCATTTTGCTAGTCCCGAGCAAAACATGCGAAAAATAATTTTAAATAAAAGACAATTCCTCGTAAACTCAAGTGACGGGTGAAGAGATAATTGAGATGTGAAAATTCCACGATTCATGAATGGTGAGAAGATTTTCCCCTGAAATCAAGCTTACAGTAAACTTCATAATCAAGTTTAAAAAATTAATCCATTAATTAGAACAATTTTAAACATTGAGTTCCATGAGTGTATAATGTAATCTCGGCTTACAACCATTAAGAGATTCAATTGTCAATTTCATGATATCATTGGTAATTAACAACGGAGCTCATGTCACCCAAAACTGGAACCACACTTGCCTTACAGATTAACCTTTCATTCTACCATTTTTTTTTTATGAATAGGAGAATCAAATCTGCACCTATAGGGAGCAAACCTATGGTGAAAACTTGTCACCTAAATCTTTTCTCATGTCAACTATAAGGAATCGAATCTTCATCTATAGGGAGCAAACCTATGATGACGATTATGTGACTTATTCTTTCAATTCTTCTTTATAGACTGATGTTAAAAATTTTATTTTTCAGGCTGGTTCCTTTCATGCTTATTACCATGTTATCAATTAATATCGAACTGAAAACTTAATGTGTAAACGAGATCTGATATGTGAAATCATGGCTCGATCAATGTTTACAACTTCTAATCATGGATTAACCATTCAAACTTCAGTGTGAAATTTGCCAGACAACTGAATCTAAGAGTCATAATTTCTCACATTCGGTATCTTGTAATTTCAGAATCACAACTATCCGTCAAAATCACTTTGAATTCAATAGAAATTCCAGAAAAATGTTAAAAATTTTCACAATTTTCACAATTTTTCGCTCAAGACCAAGAAAATACTGATTAGGTAACCTAATCTCCCACCCCCAACCTAAAATCTACATTGTCCTCAATGTAAAAGAAATAAGCATGCAATGCATATGAGACAACGAAAATAAAAGAGGGGTGATGGAAAGATAGTACCTGAATGGAGAATCAAGAGGCTTTCTAAAAAATAGCAACATAAAAGCAGGTCAGCACAAGAGAGATATCAACAAAAAATAAAAAATAAAAATAAATAAAATCCGAAAAAGAAAATCCTACCTATCGATTGCATTTAGCGTATGCAACAAGCCTTTAAACCCCTAGGTTACCCCTAGTGGACGAGTTGTAGTCTCGTGAGGGTTTGCAGTAATGTTACCCACAAACATTGAACTAACTAACAAGGAAAAAGAAATCAAATGAAATGCTGGGTTGCCTCCCAGGAGCGCTAAGTTTAACGTCTTCAGCCAGACAAAAACGGACCATGAATTCATTAATCTTTAAGACCAGGGTCCGCCAAAGAACTTACCTCAATACTGTGGTTAACCAATCCCAGACAAGTGATGCGAGTTCCCATAAACTGTGCTATCTGAAATGAGGTAATTGACACTATCATCAAACAATTTAAGGACTTCTGCTCGAACAACTTCTTCCATGTTAGGATCATGCTTCCTTTGTATTGTACGTGACATTTCCACAAAGATGATCCTTACATACAAGTAAGCACACTCCTTGTATTTCGCTATCTTCCGTTCAATTGCCGCCTTATATGTTCGAAGAACATTAAGCAACCTTTGTTCTCTTTGCCTTCTCGAGTTAGTAAGCGTGGCCGTCAGGAAGAGTCTCGAGGGATGAAGAGGTTCCACTTTCGCTCTCCATTTTTCGTCTCCAATATAGGAGTAGAGTCGAGCAGTGCATTGACTTCGTGGATGGGACTATCGATGTCAAAATCCATTCCCGATTGTGCTAAGCAGGTCTCAAGAGGATCTTCAAAAGATGTACGGAAGGAGTCCTGCACAAGGCTCTCGATCATGTCCACTTCAAATATGTCGTCCAAATCCGCGGATTGTTGTCCTGCATTAAAAACATTGAGTTTAATATTCATGTTACCAAAGGACAACTTCATAACTCCATTTCGGCAATTTATAATAGCATTAGATGTGGCCAAAAATGGACGACCCAAGATGACTGGGATCTGACTATGAGGATTCTGGACAGGCTGAGTATCTATAACTATGAAATCCACTGGAAAATAGAATTTATCAACCTAGATTAGCACATCTTCAATAACACCCCGGGGAACCTTGACAGATCTATCAGCCAGTTGTAATGTTACCTTAGTCGGTTTCAACTCACCAAGTCCTAGCTGCTCATAAACCGAATAAGGTAACAAATTAACACTCGCCCCTAAATCGAGTAATGCCTTCCCAATCTTATGATCTCCTATGCCGCAAGAAATGGTGGGAGCTCCTGGATCCCTAAATTTAGGAGGAGTGTTATGTTGAATCATGGAGCTGAGCTGCTCTGCTAGGAAGACTTTCTTATGAACATTCTGCTTACGCTTTTGAGTGCATAAATCTTTAAGAAACTTAGCGTAAGGAGGGACTTGCTTGATGGCATCAAGTAACGGAATGTTGACTTGCACTTTTTTAAACACATCCAGGATTTCATCAAAGTTATTTCTTTTCTTCATTGGTGCCGACGTTGAGGAAATGGTGCTTTGGGCACGTAGGGTGGCACATTAGTGGTTCCTGGAGAGTCAGAGAGCTTTTGAATTTTGGATGCATTAATGTGTCTCTCTGCTTCATCAAGATCTTCTGCTTTAGAATTTGATTCATCCCTAGGTATCTCTATTCCGTTGTCAACTGCTTGCTCCGACCTAAGGGTAGTGATCGATTTGGCTTGCTCATGATATTGTCCTTGGTTAGAATTAGAGCCAATCTCATACCGTCCCTTTGGATTAGCCACAGTTGACTAGGAACTTGCCTTTTCTCTCTCACTCAATGTGGCGACTAGTTGACCCATTTGTACTTCCACTTGGCAATGGATTGCGCATTTGCATGTAAGCTTTTTTGGTTGGCTAGTAAGGTTTGTTGGGTGTCTTTTTGGAATTGGAGAGAACTCGCATAAAAAGATGGAGTGTATCCTCAAGAGATGGTTTCCGTGATTGTGAAGGGACTTGTTGATATTGCGGAACCGTTGGAGTTGTTGATTGCCGCTTGAGGGTAAGGTTGCATGGGAGGATTTCCAGATGGTCCTCCTTGTTGTGGCCCTTTGCCCAAGAAAAATTTGGATGCCTAGCCCAACCTGGGTTGTAAGTGTTTGAGTAAGGATCATTCCCTGTGTTTCGAAAGGTGTTCAAAGCATGAACTTGTTCGAAAGGAATTCGGGAAATCTTTGTACTCAGATGGGCAAGATTGCGTAGGATGGGTAGAACTAGAACATATGGCACAAGCCTCGGCTTGAGTTGTTTGTGGAGGTCCATTATGTAACATCGAGCATCAACCTTCTTTGTCGTGCCATCAATCTTGGCATGGAGATCCGATGTGACTCCTATCTCATATATGCCACCTCTCTTTTGTGGTTGGGAACTTCTTTCACCTCTATCTGAATAGTCCCATTCTTTGGGAATTTTCACACAAGGTTTCAAAGAATTTCCATGCTTCGATATCGCTTTTGGTCATGAAGGACCCTCCACCGGTGGCATCAACCATGCGACGGTTACGAGGTGTCAAACCGTCATAAAAGTATTGCACTTGTTGCCACTTCTCAAAACCGTGGTGTGGACATTTAAGAAGCAAGTCCTTCCATCTTTCCCAACATTCATGAAAGTGCTCTCCCTCTTTTGTGTGAAATTAGTGATTTCTCTACGGAGAGCATTAGTTTTGTGAGCAGTGAAGAACTTGTTTAAGAACTTTCTAGACAATTGGTCCCATGTAGTGATAGACCCAACTTCTAGAGAATTCAACCATGCTTTCGCCTTATCCTTCAAAGAAAAGGAAACAGACGTAGGCGGATCGAATCGTCTCGAGAAGTTTTGGAATTTAAAGGTGGAGCAAATGTCTAGGAATTCTTTCACATGATGATATGGGTCCTCCTTGTCCAACCCATAAAAGGAAGGCAACAATCGTATGACCCAGTCTTGAGTTCAAAGTGTCGCCGTGGTGGTGGGCAACACTATGCATGAAGGCGCATTTAATTGGACAGAGCTGAATAATCTCTAAGAGTTTTAGTTCCATTCTCTTCTCGCCATTTCAACCGAGATGTCTTTCAATCTTCTATGGAATGTTCTTTCTATTTCAGGATCAAAAGGTGCTAGTTCTTTATCTAGAGATCTACGTCCTAGCATAAACTAAGTAACAACCTAAGAGAAAGAAAACTAGAACTAGAAATTATGAGATCTTAAAACAAGTTAAAACTATGTGAATAAAGAATGGGAAGAAAGAACCAGAAAAGGAGATGATTGATGGTAGAAGATTTAAGAAGCTCCCCCTTCACTTAGTAGCTTCCTTCCTCAATTCTGTAAATAAAAACAAAACAAATCAAGTTTCCTAAAATAATGATAGAAAAATCCTAAGCAACGGTTAATTTCTAAAAAAAAAAAAAAAGAAAGTTTCTAAAACTAGAAAATAGAAAGTTTCTAAATCCTAAGTTAGAAAATAGAAAATTCCTAAAAAATAAAAACCTAATTCTCAAAATAGAAAGTAGAAAAGATTGGAGAATTTAGAAAGATGTTACCAATTTGGAGATCTATGTTAGAATCCTGCAAAAGAAAACAAAACAAGTTAGTTTCTAAAACAGAAAATCTAAAATTAGAAATTTTCTAAAGAACAAAAAGTCAATTTCTAAAAAGGAAGGAAATCCTAGAATTGGAAAGTTACTAAAAATAAAAAGCTAAGTTAGTTTCTAAAAAGGAAAAAAAGATTTTCTAAAACTAGAAAATAGAAAGTTACTTAAAAGAAGAATCTAAATCTAAAATTAGAAACTAAAAATTTCTAAAAAAAAATAAAATCCTAATTCTAAAAATAGAAATTAGAAAAAGTAAGAAACTTAGAAGGGATTACCAAATTAGAAGTTTATATCAGGACCCTACAAAAGAGGAAATAGGTTAGTTTCTAAAATAAAGAAAAAAAAAATTCTAAGTTAGTAAAATCCTAAGCTATGAATTATGATAAGAGAGAATCTTAAATCCAATTTGGAACGAAACAGTCCCCGGCAACGGCGCCAAAAACTTGTTCACTCCCCAAGTGTAGGGTGTGATGTAGTAATAACTCGGTAAGATCGAGGTCGAATCCCACGAGGACTGATCGTCACAATTCAAATCTGTGATCCTCCTTAACTAATTCAACAAATAATAGAGCAAATTACTAACACAAATTTATGAAAAATAACTATTGAGGATAGGGAAGAAAATTCAATAAGAGAAAGAGCACTAGGACTTTCGAATCCACCCCTAATTATCCCAACCCTTGTTTTATCTGTTAATTCACTTTAATATAGATTGATCTAACTTATCTAGAGAAAGCACAATCTGTGTCCTTAATCGGGCATACAAATTGTCTAATTCCTTCAAGCAATGCCATGAATAACATATCCCATGTCCAAATCGGGCATATGGAATATGCGATTCAATAAAGCACCCTGTTTCTTCCTCTACAGGAACTGTTCATGATCGATACAAGCACCTAGAATAAGCATCCAGACCACATCCATCCATAGACTCTGATCAAGTTCATAGATGGAGAAGTATAGAATTTAAAGCAATCAAGCACACTAGGGAAAGAAACAAACCAATCTAATTAAAATAAAATCAACATATAAAAAGAGGTGTTCAAATTAGGGGTTTCATCTCAGCCCTAGCTGAGAGATTAGTTACCCATAAAATCCATTAAACATATGGATAAATAAAATTCAATAACAAACATCAAACCAATTTCTCTCTTTCTTCTTTCTTCTCTTTCTTCTCTCCTTTGCTCTAGATCTGGAATTCTCCACCTTTTTTCAATCTCTGAATGCTCTTCCTCATGTTTTGCAACTCTTTTTATAGCTGATGGACTGGCTGGAGTGGTGAAATTCGGATTTGGGAAGTCGCCGCACGTGTTAAAGAAAATTCCTTTTCGCAGCCAAGTTCAGACCTCAAAACACCATACTTTCCTCGTTCAAATTCCAACAAACACCGTCTCTTAAGACTTTCTTGGGTCCTCTACATGATAGACGGTTCAGATCTGCCATATGATCAAAGATGGTGGCCCACAACCGCCTGGAAAACCGGATTTTCAAATTGAGCGAAACCTTTCGCACCCTTTCGCTCTGTCGTGATCGGTGGGCCCCATGGAAGTGTTTTCTGGGAAATCCACCTCGTCCATTGGATTCGGACGAAATTTCATCAAGAATAGGTAGTTTTGAACGTCCAATGATGCGTCCCGAGAAGAAAACACAAAAGATCAGATTTGGATGTTGCAGGGCAGCCCTTTTGTGGCCTCTGTACCGCACACGTGTGCACGCATGGGTCCAAACTTTCAACATGAGTTTGTAGTGCTCGCGGCCCTCTACAAGATAGACGGCTCGGACTGCCGTACGTTTGACGGGTGGGGCCCACTGTCTTCCGCAAAACGGCCGGCACGGACGTCGTCACGCGAGACTTGCAGTAAAACCTCTACCGCTGATCTAATGGTGTGGTCCACTTTACATTTTTTTTTTGAGAAATCCACTCCGTACATTAGATTCGACTCGAAAAATCGTAGGAATTGACTGGTTTTGGGGTGGATTCGGTGTAGCCCACACGTTATCTCTCTCTGCCGTTCAACCTGCGTTTGGAAGGTTAGATTTCCACATCGCTCCCATTTGAAATTCGGCCACCTACACGTTGATGATATCGATGCTAGAATTCTGGTGGACGGTTCCGATTATCAATTTTGACAATAGATGGGGCCCACAAGTGCCAACCGACCCACGGTGCGAAACTCACTGTAACGGGCACTTGCCGTTTTTGAAATTGAGAAGAAGAATCGGTCAAAAGACCATTTGACCATATCTTTTTAACCGTGCACGGCTGGTGCACTCAAGCTTGTACACGCCTAACTCAGGTGGGGTCCTCTGTGATGTTTACGAGAAATCTACACCATCCATCCTCTTTCCCATATTATTTAACCCGTCCGGTAAATTTTGGAGAGGTTCCAGATATCAGGTGGGCCTGAAATCAATGGTTTATGGGCTGATTTGTCAGTTCGGACACTTTCCAAGATCTGCAAGGGCTGAAATTTGATATGTACGGTTGATTTACGGCCCTCATCGCATGTATGAAGTTTCGAACTGATTGGATGGCGGGAACCATGTGATCTTGCATTCTGGACCAGGTTCGGGCCTCTTTAAACGTGAACGGCCTGATTTTCTCGGGTCCCAGGCATGTAAATTCTTCAATATTGATCCTCTGGAGTCCATCCCGTGCTTTGATAACTTCGGAGCGTCAAATCCATGCTTTTAACATCATTTTTCAATACTCGCTCCTAATTTCATCCTGTAATAAAAACACAATTAAAATATGGCATTAAGCATTATTATGTACGTAAAATCAGGTAATAGTCGGGGTCTAATATGCAATATTCGACCCTCATCAGGTACCAGGGTTAAAAGGGATTTCACTGGTAAGTTTGGTACCCTAGGTTTAAGCATTAGCGGCCAAACATAGTGAACATACATTAGAAAGATCGGGTTACTTAACGAGCTAGGCTAGCTCAAGCGCACAACAAGTTGAACGACATGAAGTGCATAAGCACTTTGCGTGGCCAACCACTATCGCCAACTGATGTACGACTCGAGTTCATCGAACACATCTTACGTGGCAAATGAATCACAGCCACAAATTCAATCCCGTTACTGATTGCCTGGACTATAATCATAGGCCCAATCACATTCAATTACAGATAGTTAAAGCAGTAATGGATCAAGATTCAAATCATACAATCAAAGTATGATATTATCCGTTTAGGGAAGCCAGGGCTGTTACACGCATTCGTTACACGACTCCCCCATCACCTATAACGGATCATACAACATAAACATGAATTTAAACATATGCCTTACATAAATAAAATCATACAATCAGTTGAGCATGTTAACAAGCATATCATAAAGCATATTATGAACAGGTTATAAAGCATGTTATGAAGCACTATATAAACAGGAATACAAACGCATATATTTCATAAATAAGTGGTTAAAGTGAACAATCACATGAAGGAAATCACACATGTCTCTAAGGTAGTTGAGAATCCCATCTCAACACCTACCTAAGGCACCATCATCCACACACTTACTCTCACAAGCATTTTCACAAATACTTAGAGTACCCCATTACAACATACATAGTGTATAATAGCAGAATATGTATTAGGGTGAGTCCTCTCGCCAAGCAAGTATTTTACGCATATATAATATATTCATACAGCAAATAATCATGTCAAACACATTTCCAAAATATATACGTATACGGTACTTTCTACAATACACTATTTCTACATACATAGTGTATATTAGCATAACATGTATTAGGGTGAATCCTTTCGCCAAATAAGTATTTTATCCATATATCATATATTCATACAACAAATAATCATGTCAAATACATTTCCAAAATATATTCGTATACGGTATTTTCTACGAATACCTAGAATATGTAAAATTCAATATTTTACATCTTTAATCGAAATGGAAAACAAACAGCACTTTGTACATGTGCAATTGCATGCAGATCATTAATCTATCATTATCTGACATTGAAAGCATTGAAAACCATAACCTATACACATAAAGTCCGCACCTTTTATCATAGAATCGTAACGAAGCCGATAGGTTTGCCAAGCTTCCGTATATGGCAATTTGGTAACCTATAGAATGAAATAGGTTAACTATTTCATAACCTACAACTTCCATAACCTAAATCAGTTTAGGGTTAGGGTTTCTTACCTAGAAACGTTGCTGAAATCGCCCCAAAAGCGATATGAATGAGGTGGTTAAGCACTTAAGGCAGCAAGGAAGAAAGGCAGGAAGGATCTCCCACAGCTCTCTCACTTTCTCTCTCTTTTCTCTCTTCTCTCTCCTAGGTTTTCTCTCAAATTCGTATGGCTGAATGAGAGAGGGGTTTAAGGTCCTTATATAGGTTAGAACATAACCAAAATTGACCTCAAGTCATGGTATACTTAGGTTATAACCAAAGTTGAGCTTTTCTGTCTCAACGGAGCATTTCTGGACGCCCCCCCCCCTTGAGCCAAAGGTCAGACTTAAGGTCACAGACTATGGATCTAGGTTCTATTAAGTTTTCGTTCCAGTAGGGTTCTCAGATCACACGTGGTGGACCAGTTTCAGTTCAACGGTCAGCGGATCTCGATTGGAGATTCCGAGTACATGGATATGTCTATGAAATTTCTCCTGATCCGAGGGTGTAATTTGGCCTGATTCTGATGGTCAGGTTGCTTAATACTGACCCGCAAGAGACAAGTCTCAGATTACTATTCAAGATATTTATTTTGGAAAGAAAATAAGTATTTTCATACTCTCTTGCTCCGAGCTCAAGCGAATTACACTGGGACACTATCTAGATTTGATTTCCGAGATTGTTGTTAAGCCCAGTGAGGCGGTCCTAAGTCCTTAACCTCGTATTATTCGGACTCCCGATGTGCGGTCTAGATCCGATACGGAGTTCCAACATTCTCCCGAGAGCAGTCGGGTAATGAGATTGATCTTAGATTTTAGGGTAACCTAGCGTCAATGATTCTACAAGTTCTGGGTCTTGCAGATCATATTTAAAGAGATTCAAACGGATTTCGTAGCTAATCTAGTTTAGCACTTAGTTACTTTATCTCATTTCTAAAGGATTTAATCCTAAGTGATTTCTGGTCGTGGTGGTACTCAGGCCTTTGTAGTTTGTATATAAAGTGATCCAAGTTATACTGTGTCTAGGGTGAAAGTAATTAGAAAAATTGAAATATTGAGGTGGTGAAGGGTGGGATTTGTGAAGAAAATGGTTTGAAAAGGGATTTGAGGCTTTAATTGAGTGTTTGAGAAGTTAAACTGGTGTTAGGATTGACCCATTGCCTAAAGACATCTAATTCAGTGGCAAAAAATCGAGTTACATGACCCGACTTCCCGACGAATGTGACTTAGCAAGTAGAAGAGACCTCACTACCTGCCTGACCAGTAGTATGCCAATACCTACCCGGCTCATTGATAGTGGACCCATTTACGAGCTGGTCGAACTCAGCCTAGCTTTGCCCGCTGCCTTCAGTTGGATAAGGCCACACCCCCTTCCAACCGACCACGACACAGTGGGAGACGTATCCTACTAGTATTCGGTACTCGGGTGCTCATGTATCCACTCCGTCTCAATGTTGGAGCGACCTCTTGGTACTATAAGGGTTTAGGGGTTTTCACTCACGGACATCCAAAGTGCCCATATGCTAGAAACAAACATTTTTGGCATCCAATCTAACCACCACGATGTGTTTGTGGAGGCTACAACCCTGATAATGCTAGGGCACTAAGTGATCATGTCACACAATACGAAATGCATGAGTCATACCATCCAGTCATGCACCAAACTTGCGCATATCGCACTATCATGTGGGGCATCTCCATCGCATAAGAAGTCCCCTAAATAACTCAGCCCAACAAAAAATGCTATGATCAATCATTCTCTGCAACAGGCATACAAATAATGTGTATGGCCATGTATCATGATGCAATACTAAGCATGTTCTCAGCGTGTTCTACTAGGCTAACTACACTAGCATGGTTATCAGATATAAACAATAATCGGCCTAAATACATGGCGGGGTCCACAGTGGGACGACGGATCTAGCTCGACCACCAAGATAGGCTCAAAGCAGTAGAAGTACCAAGTTAATACTACATGTTTTCCATCTACGGCAAGGGTAATTGGGAGGGTGAAACTAGGCACAACAAGAGGGCTTCTTCGTCCTAAATCATGCAGTAACCGGGCCTTTCTATGGGCCTGATCTGTGCATAAGGTAGACCTAAGGTTAGGATAATTACTACGAGGCTATAAATGCTATTGTGTAAATCTAGCACCCGTTATATTTTCAAATTTTATTGTGCTAAACCATTTAGTATTTGTATCATGTTTTAAGTTGAAGTGATCAGGTTCATTCATTTCAAAGTTCTCTGGATCTTCATCGAACTTGCCTACAACTTCAAGTTGAAGTGAAGAGTGTTGAAGTTTATTGGCTTAATTCGCATACAACAACAGCTATCAGGCGACCATTAGCATGGTTCATTTTGAGGCATTATATGGCAGACCGTGCAGATCTCCAAGTTGTTAAACCGATGTTAAAGAGCATCGTCTCTTAGGTCCAAAGCTTGTGTAGAGGACATAAGAGGCCATCGATATCATCAGGTAGAGGATGCGCACAGCTTAGAGCCGGCAGAAGAGTTTTACTAATCATCGACGTCATCCCTTGGAATTCATAGTTGGGGACCATGTGTATCTCAAGGTCTCACCCATGAAGGGTGTAGTTCATTTTGGAACGAAGGGCAAGCTTGCCCCAAGATTCATTAGACCTTTCAAGATCACTGGACGCGGTAGCTCCGTGGCCTATAGGCTTGTCTTACCACCTCAGTTGTCTAACATCCACAACGTTTTTCATGTTTTTATGTTGAGGAACTGTGGGTCAGATATCGTTCCTGTGATAAATTGGCAGCCATTGGAAGTTTGTGAGGACGCTTCTTACATTGAGCAGCCAGTTCGCATCCTTGATCGGAAGGTGCAAGTCCTCCGGACTAAGGTCATCCTGTTGGTGAAGGTGCAGCGGGGTCATCACAGTATTGATGAGGCGTCTTGGGAGCATGAGACTGAGATTCGTGAACGCTATCCCCATCTCTTCGATGATTGATTGTATTTTGTATTGTCTCTGATCATATATGATGCTATGATTATTCTTCCATTATGAGTTCTGTCTAATTGCTTGATAGTGTAAATTTTGAGGATGAAATTTTTATTAGCAGGGGAGAGCAGTAAGACCCGTATCCTTGTACCGTACCTTCCATCCAACACCCGCAATCCTCCCTATCGAATTTCGGCAACCCATGACCTGTAGACATCGAATGCACATGACCCCAAGTCACATCCTAAAAATCTAAGTTGACTTAACCCGAAACCTATACCCTAGTGACCATGCAATCGCTGCGGTTTGAAAACCGCATCCTGTGCACCAATACGATGCCTAGGCTAGGATTAGTGGGCCCGTGTACATTTCAAGTAAACACCGTACGTTGCAAATCCTGAGAGAGGAATCTCTACCTAACCTATCACATCACTAGTCAAGTACAACCCATACCACTCTCATCATCAAGTCAAATTAACTCATACCTATCCCATCCCTTTCTTACCAACAATGTAAGGTAACCTATACCCCATGCCACCTCATGTCTCCAAAAGTCAACCAAGCCCATTCCCTCCATGTCACCTCCTCTTACAATACTCATTCCTCACTTATTCCATCTCATTTCTCTACCTAAATCCCTGGCAACCAGGAGAAGAAAATCCTAAGGAGAGAAAAAGAACCTAAGCTCAAGACCCATTTTCCTACCCCAAAATCTCACCATCCAACCATCCAAACTTCATCACCCACCATCAAAGTGGAAGCATAGGAGTTAAGGAGTCCAAGGAGCCAATAAGATAAGCTATAGGTGGGTGATCTTAGGTTTAGATAATGATTTTGATGCATGGGGCAAGTGGGGCCTACCGGTTAATGGTAGAGATCCCATTTTGGACCCAAGGTGTGGCCAATGGTCCACCAAGATACATATGTTTATTCCATGATGGGGCCTCCATGAACCCTACTAAGATGCTTATTTTGATAGCCAACACGTAGTGGTCATCTAAACCCTTGATCTTGTGGTGGGGATGGTATCCCCACCTTGATTTCATATTTGTAAACCCACATGTGGTGAGACCCATTTGATGTATATGTTGTAATGCTTGGAGGGGAGCTCATAGTGGCAGAGCTCCTCCCTCACACACACACGCTCTCTCTCTCTCTCTCTCTCTCTCCCTCTCTCTCTCTTTCTCTCTCTCTCTCTCTCTCTCTCTCTCTCTCTCTCTTTCCCTATTGATGGCCCACCTCGATGTATGAATTTTATCCATGCTGTCCATATAGCGGACCAACCTGTTGTCTAAAACTGGGGTCCACCTCGCTGCCACGTCCAGCCGGCCAACCCTACTACCCGTTTTAGGGCCGGTATGGACGAAGGAAAAACACAAATATCATCTTGATTTGGGGAGTGGGGTGGCCCACCCACTTGGACCCCACCTGATGTATGTGCGGCATCCACGTTGTCCGTCCAGTGGGCAGGGTCCACCTGGCTATTCATTTTGGATAGGCATGGACGAAGGGAAAACACAATTATCAACTTGATTTGAAATGGGGTGGCCCACTCACGTGGACCCACCCTAATGTATGTATCACGTCCGCACCGTCTAGCATATGGGAAGATGGGACCCCACCTTGATGTATGCATTTTACCTTCATCGTCCATCTGTGAAACCTGCTGGACTGTAACATTGAGAAAATCGAGGGTCGAGTAGCAACTCAACTCACGAGTTCCAAAACATCACTTATGCAACATATATGCTTATGATTGAATGTTGTCCATGTTAGTGTGTTAATCATGAGTGAAATTATACCAAAACAGTAATTCATACTCCAGATCAAGTTGTAAAACGCAAGCGGAAGACTGAAAGACATAAATAAACGTATATAAGTCAAAAGATCATGATCGGTCTCCAGAGTATGAATACATCACCGAGTCACCATGTACATATAATAGTCTTAAAATCAAAATGTCAAACAGTACAACGACAATGAAAATCCTTGTAGCCCCGTCGATCCGGATAGCTTAAGCGAAGCCGCTGGAGAATTGCATATACGAGAACTCGTCCTGATCGTCTAGTAATCAGGCTTCGCCTCTGGGGTCGCATCGTCATCTAAAATCAAGACAGAGTCTAGTTGGTGTTTAAAACACCGTCCCCTAAGGTGGGAGTGAGTGATCAACTCAGTGGAACTATAAAGCAGAGGTTAACATGTTATCAACTTAGTCAAGCAGTAATGATAAAGCAGTAAAATCAAACATACCTAGATACTCTTATCAATGTAAGAATGATATGAACAATGATGCATGCCCTCACTTACACTCCCTCGTGCGACAACATCTTACGGTCGTGGCATGCTTTCTTCCCTCTGTGCTCTTCAACCCGAGACACATGCAGTGCGATGTTATGAGCGTGATTACCAAGTTTTTTTATTAGTCTTTTTCATACAGCAGGATTGGAAAACTAAGGTACCTCCCTTATATCAATTTCCAAACAATGATCCATCTAGGGTCGTCAATCCTAGTTAATCACATACGATAGGCAAGTTCAGGTCACTACCACCAATAACCTACCAACTGGCAGTCTATTTTTGAAGGTTCATCGCCAACCCGACTGGGGACCACAACCAAGGTGTGCCAGGGTAGACCTATTTTATACTCGAGGTCACTCCACCAACGCCCTACCAACTGACAGTCTATTTTTGAAGGCTCGTCGCCAACAAGACTGGGGACCACAGCCAAGCTGCACCAATGGAGGCCGACAGCTCGAATACAATGTCTTATACCACCATATTTAGCTCACAAGTTTGGATTGCTCACTGGTCACTAAGGGGAGTCTCGTCGCCCCACCGTAGGCTGACAGCTCGACCATGGTGTCCCATACTACCATGTCCAGCTCATGAGTCTTAGCGGATCGAGGTACCAAGGTTAACAGGGCTTTCACTGGTGAGTTTGGTACCTTAGGTTCAAGCAGTAGTGTCCAAACATGGTGAACATACATCGGGTCAATCGGGTTACTTAACGAGCTCGACCAGCTTGAGCACACGACAAGTTAAACGACATGAAGTGCGTAAGCACTCTGCGTGGCCTAACCACTATCAACAATAGAAGTATAGTTCAGATTCATCGGACATGTCCTTTGTGGCAAAACAACCTCAGCCATTAACACGGAATCTGTTACCGATTGCCTGGACTATATAATAGCCCCAATCACATTCAATTACAACAAAATATCCTATAAGATAGTTAAAGCAGTAATGGATCAAGATTTCAAATCATACAATTAAAGATCCTATATTGTCCGCTTTAGGGCTGCCAAGGTTGTTGCACGGAATCGTTACACGACTCCCCCATCACCCTTCACGGCTTTGTTTTTCCATTTTATGGAATACAACTTAAACATGGATTTATACATATGCATTACATAGAAAAATAAACACTATAATATATGGTACATGGAGGAAAACATACACATAGTTAAAGGAGTTGAGAATCATATCTCAACACCCTTATACATTATAATTTACTAACTACTTACTTATTCAGAAATTTCAGCAAATACTTTAGACTACTTTCATCAACATACATGACATATGTTGATCACATAGGTATTAGGCCAAATCCTTTCACTAGGGAGTTGCCCCATTTATAACACGCATGCACCCACGACGGATAGTCATGGCAAGCATGAATCCAAGTTTCATATTCATTCATTCATTTCCACAAACACTTGGGCTACACACTGTATCACATATAACGTATATTTGTCGTGACGTGATTTAGGGAAAGTCCTTTGACTAAGGATTGCCGCCTACACAACAATCGCATAGCCACGATAGTTAGTCATGGTGTACACTAATGTAAGGTTTATACTCATTTAGTCTTTTACTCAAATACTTAGGCTACACATTATATCATACACGGCGTATGTTAATATAACATGTATTAGGCTAATCCGTTCACCCAGAAGTTGATACACATGCATCTAGCATACATAGACAACAATTAATCATGGCAAGCACAAATCTGAATTTCATATATATATGGTATTTTCTACAAATACGAGGAATACAGTATATTCAACCAGTTAACGTATAACTGAAAAACGAAACAGACATCACTTTATGCATGTGAAATAGCACCTATGTCAAGAATAAATCATTAACCGACATTGAAAGCCTTGAAAACCATAATATATACGTCTATAGTCAGTACCTTATACCGGTAAACGCGTAATGGAGTCATTTTAGACACTTAGTCTTTGTCAA
This sequence comes from Magnolia changhungtana, assembly GCA_030180095.1. Lineage (NCBI taxonomy): Eukaryota > Viridiplantae > Streptophyta > Magnoliopsida > Magnoliales > Magnoliaceae > Magnolia > Magnolia changhungtana. The sequence goes on from JASAUF010000548.1 coordinate 1,536,524, forward strand.
TGGCAGATTGGCGACCTATAACATGAATTATGTCAGCTATCTCGCCACTTGTAACAATTGAAACCCTAGAACGGATTAGGGTTAGGTTTTCTTACCTAAGAACAAAGTCAGAATCGCCAGAATAGTGATTTAGTAGTGAAGGATAGGCACGTAGAATAGCAGGGATCGAATCCCAGGAGTGACTCCAACTTCTCTCTCACTTTCTCTCTCTTAACTCTCTTCTCTCTCCTAGGGTTTTTCCCAAATTCGTATGGAGTGAATGAGAGAGGGTTTAAGGTCCTTATATAGGCCTAAAACTGATGGAAATGGCCCTGGGGCCAAGGTATACCTAGGTTATAGCCAAAGGGAGTCTGTTTCAGCTCAACGGAGCATTCTGGAGCCCCCCTTGAGCCAAAGGTCGGACTTAAGCTCCCTGACCATGGATCTCGGTTGAGTTAAGTTTTTAGTCCGATCTTATTTATAGATCGCCCGTGGTGGACCAGTTTCAATTCAACGGTCACCGAAACTCGATCAGGGTTACAAGTACATTGACTTGTTTATGAAATTTCTCCTGATCCGAGGGTGTATTTAGGTCAGATTCTCAAGGTCTGAATCCTTATATTCGACACACAAGAGACAAGTCTCAGATGCCTTAAATTTAGATTTTTATTTCTAAAATATCCACGTTTCTCACACACTTCACTCCGGGCTCAAGCGAATTGTAACAGCCTGAATTTTTTCCAACATGGAATTAGACGTCCTTAGGCGATGGGTCAATCCTAACACCGGTTTAATTTCTCAAATACTCAATTAAAGCCTCAATTCCCTTTTCAAACCATTTTCTTCACAAATCTCACATTTCACTACCTCGTTCTTTAAATCCTTCTAAGTACTTTCACCCTAGATACTATCTTAAACTAGCTAAGTATTATAGCTTAGATCACCTTATGTACAAACTACAAAGGCCTAAGTACCACCTCAGATAGAAATCTTACAGGACTAAATCCTTTAGAAATTTAACAAAGTTAACAAAGTGTTAAACTAGATTAGCCATGAAATCCATTTGATCCACTTTAAATACGATCTGCAAGACCGAAAACTTGTAGAATTATTGATGTTAGGTTATCCTAAAATCCAGGATCAATCTCATTACCCGGCTGTTCTCAGGAGCATCCCGAAACTCCGTATTAGATTTGGACCGCACGTCGGAAGTCTGATTAACACAAAGTTAAGGAATTAGGACCGCCTCGCTGGGCTTAACAATCATCTTAGAAATTAAATCCAGACAGTGTCCTACGGCTGTTCGCTTGAGTCCGGAGCGAGGGAGTGTAAGAACGTTTGTTTTCTTTACAAAATAAATATCTTAAATAGTAATCTAAGACTTGTTACTTGCGGTCATTTTATAAGCAACCAGACCATCAAAATCTGACCCAAATACACCCTCGGATCAGGAAAAATTTCATAAACATATCCATGTACTCGGAATCTCCAATCGAGATCCACTGACCATTGAACTGAAACTGGTCCGCCACGCGTGATCTGAAATCCCGAGTGGAATGAAAACTTAACTCCACCTAAATCCAATGTTAGTGAGCTTAAGTCCGACCTTTGGCTCAAGGAGGCCCGCCAGAAGTCCTCCGTTGAGCTAAAACAGATGCCCTTTGGATAAAAAGTATACCTTGACCTTAAGTCTAATTTGGTGAGTTTTTAGGTTATATAAGGACCTTAGAACCCTCTCTCTCACAGCCATATGAATTTGAGATTTGAGAGAGAGAAAAGAGAGAGAAAGTGTGGGAGATGTGGGAGAGTCTCTCTGCTGCTATCCATGCTCAACCGCACCATTCTCATCACTTTCCCGGTGATTCCGACTTCGTTTCTAGGTAAGAAACCCTAACCCTAATCTGTTTTGGGGTTGTATAGGTTGTAGGTTATGAAATAGATAACCTATTTCATTCCTTAGGCTACCAAACTGCCGAATACGGAAGATTGGCAAACCTAGCTGATCCGTTGCGATTCCATGGTATAAGGTGATGACTTTAAGTGTATAGGTTACGGTTTTCAATACTTTCAATGTCAGATAATGATAGATTCATAATCTGCATGCAATTGCACTTGTACAAAGTGCTTTCTGTTTTCTGTTTCGATTAAAGATGTAGATTATGGAATTTTACATATTCTAGGTATTCGTAGAAAATACCGTATACGTATAAATTTTGGAAATGTGTTTGACATGATTAATTATTGTATGAATATACGATGTATGGATAAAATACTTATTTGGTGAAAGGATTCGTCCAAATACATGTTTTACTAACATACACTATGTATGTTGAAATATTGTATTGTAGAAAGTACCGTATACGTATATATTTTAGAGATGTGTTTGCCATGATTATTTGTTGTATAAATATGTTATATATGCGTAAAATACTTGCTTGGTGAAAGGATTCACCCTAATACATGTTTGATAACATACACTAAATATGTTGAAATAGTGTATGTTAAGTGTTTGTGAAAATGCTTGAGTGAGTAAGTGTTTGGATGTTGATGCCTTAGGTGAGTGTTGAGATGGGATTCTCAACTACCTTAGAAACATGTATGATTTCCTCCATGAGGTTGTTTACTTAAACCGCTTACTTGTACAATATATGTGTTGGTATTCCTATTTACGTAGTACTTTATAACATGCTTTATAACATTCTTTATAACATGCTTTATGACATGCTTTATGACATGCTTACTAATATGCTTGAATTACTTTGTTTATCATGCTTTACTCCACATGCTACGAATAAGGATTGATTGAGTTTGGGACTATGTGTATAGTCCAAACAATCAGTACCATAGTTGAGATCGTGGCTGAGATTCATGTCACCACATAAGATGTGTTTGACAAACCCGAGTCATACTTTAGTTGGCGACAGTGGTTAGGCCACGCGAAGTGCTTATGCACTTCATGTCGTTCAGTTGATTATGCGCTCGAGCTAGTCAGGCCCGTCAAATAACCCGATATGTCTAATGTATGTTCACCATGTTTGGTCACTACTGCTTGAACCTAGGGTACGAAACTTACCAGTGGAATCCCGTTAACCATGGTACCTCGATCCGCTAAGACTCATGAGCCGGGCATGGTGATATGGGACACCGTGGTCGAGCTGTCGGCCTATGCTGGGGCCACATGGCTCCCCGTAGTGACCATTGAGCAACTAGACTCGTGAACTGATTATAGTGGTATGGGACACTATATTCGAGCTGTCGGCCTACACTGGCGTAGCCTGGCTGTGGTCCCCAGTCGGGTTGCATCCGGGTCCCATTGTCAATAAGTGGACTGGCCGGGCTTCGAAAATAGACTGCCAGTTGGTAGGACGTTAGTGGAGTGACCTCAAGCATACTCTGAATTTGCGGTGAGGCGACGAGTTTTGCCGCAGTGTAGAGAGTATGAACTAGGCCTGTTTCTGTATAGTGATGAATCGTTAAAGATGTGATGGGGGGGAGTGGTGTAACCTTTGTGCGTAACAGCCTTAGAAGCCTTTGCAGTGACCTAGAAAACACACCATCGTCTGAGATTAACTAGGACTGACGACCCTAGAATGGATCATGTTTGGGAATGATACAAGGAAGGTACCTTAGTTTCCAAAATACTGCCGTTTGAAATGGACTAATAAAAACTCGATAATCATGCTCATCATGCATTGCATGTGCCTGAAAGATGTGGAGCACTGAGAGCATACATCATGACTGTATTCATACTTGCATTAATAAGAGTAGTTAGGAGTGTTTGATTGTACTGCTTTATCATTACTGCTTGACTGAGTCGATAACATGTTAACCTATGCTTTATTGTTCCACTGAGTTAGCTACTCACTCCCACATTACGGGACAGTGTTTCGAACACCCACTAGACTTTGTCTGATTGCAGATGGAGATGTTATTTCTTGAGGTGGAGCTGAACTTTTATGATGATGAGGGTGTTTTCTCGTATATGTTGTTTATGGCGACTCCATTTGAGCCGTGTCTTGATCGATGGGATTATAGGGATGTTGACTAGATGACACTACACCTTAGGTATATTTTGTAATGTACTTGTAACTATTTTAACCTGGTATTGTTATTACACTCTGGAGACTCACCACAGTTTATATATTACCTATAGCTATCACAGTCCTCCGCTTGCAATTTAACTGTCTCTGGAGTATGATATGTTGTTTTTGTTTAATCTCACTCATGTTCATTATACGAAGGCAGATAACATTCAATCATCATTCATTTTGTTGCGTAAGTGATGCATTGGAACTCGGGAGTTGAGTTATGCTCGACCCTCGATTTTCAAGGTGTTACACGAATAGCCCCGGGACACTATTTAGATTTGATTTTCAAGATGGTTGTCAAGTCCAGCAAGGCAGTCTTAATTATATTATTTCGTAGTAATGGAACTTTCGACTGCGATCCAGATCCGATACGGAGTTTCAATGTGCTCCCGAGAGCAACTGGGTAATGAGATTGATCCTAGATTTTAGGGTAACCTAGCGTCAATGATTCTACAATTTTTGGGTCTTGCAGATCATATTTAAAGTGATTCAAGTGAATTTCACAGCTACTCTAGTTTAACACTTAGTTAATTTCGTCTAATTTCTAAAGGATTTGGTCCTGAGTGATTTCTGCCTGAGGTGGTACTCGGGTCTCTGTACGGATTTTTCTGGGATGTTACATGGACCGTCTGTCTAACAGCTACAGGGCCACAGTGGTGTGTACACTGTCCAACAGATAGGACAGTGGGACCCACCTGCATGTGTTCATCCAGACTGTCCAGCAGTAGGGCTTCTAGCAGCAGGGGCTGCCAGACAGCCTCGTTAGGACAGGCCTACTCGCTAGATGGCAGCCAGTTGATGCCCACCATTAAAACTTCCTTGGATTGTTGTGATGTTTGTGGGCCGCCACCTCCCTGGGTGGCCCACATCCAGCAGGACCCACTATGTGTGCGTTTTATCTAGGTCGTCCATTGGTTGGAAGCCCAGTTGGCCCACCCGATGTACGTATTCTATATCTACACTACCCATCTGGGGGGGCCCATCTTGTAAGCCAGTGTGATGTGGCCCACTTGTTGTATGTATGAGGCCCATTGTGTTGTGTAAGGCCCATGTGATGAGACCCATTGTGATGTATGAGGCGTGTGTGTGAGGCCCATTGAGATGCGTAAGGCCTATATGTGAGGCCTATTATATGTGTGAGGCCCATTGTATATGTGAGGCCCAATTGTGATGTGTGAGGCCCACCATGATGTATGTGATACACACGCGGACCATCTGTCCTTTTAGTGATTTTAAGGGCCGAGGGCCCCGTTGTGATTTTGATTCCAACCCCAAATGGACTGCACATTAGGAGACAATGGTGGTTAAATGTCCACTGCTGTAAACTTCCCTAGGTCCCGTTGTTAAGCCCATTTCCACCCTTACTTTATTGGGCTAACCCAAACCATTGGGTCCCCACTGATGTTAGTAATTCCCATTGGGCTAAACCAAACCACTAGGCCCCCCATTGATGATGGTGCTTTCCACCATGCCTTGTAGGAATTATCTAAATCCTGAAACCCACCTTGTATTCATATCGGGCCCCATAGGAAGGCCCAGTTTATTGCATGATAAAAGGGTAAGGAAGCCCACTTTTTGTACATAGTTTCACCCTCTACACTCACCTTGTTGACTTACCCATGAGGCCCATTCTTGATGTAAGTATGATGTTTAGGCTATCCATTGTTTATTACATCATCACCCGTTGCCGTAAATGGACAAATATGTGTTATCAGATTTGGTGTATCCACTATTGAAGCTTATCTCAATTTGTGGGTTAGATCCACCGTCCTTACAGGGGACCCCGCCTTAGGATATATGATATGTTAGTACCTTGAGTAGGTTATGATAGTTTAACATGTACCATTCCATATAGACTTCTATATGTCTAGTGGGGTATATCGTTTAGCCCTTACTCTTGTAAGTGACATACTAGTTAAGGCCAATCATCACCTGCTACATCTGATAATTATGTTAGTGTACTTTGTCTAATAGGACACACTGAGAACATGCTTAGTATAACATCATGATACATGCTCATACGCATCATTTGTATGCATGTTATGAGAAGTGATTAATCATAGCATTGGGCTGAGATATTTATGGGATTCTCTATGAGACAGGGTTGCCCCGCATGATCGCGTGATATGTGCAGGTTTGATACATGACTAGATGGTATGACTCATGCATCTCACATTTTTTGTGACATGATCACTTAGCACCTTAGCGATATCAAGGTTATGGCCTCCACAGGTACATCGTACATGGCCAGATTGGATACCGAAAATATTTGGTTCTAGCATTGTGGGCGCTTAGGATGTCCTTGGGTGAAAGTCCCAAAACCCTTATGGTACCAAGAGGTTGGTCCATCGTCAAGACCAAGTGGATACATGAGTGCCCGAGTGCCAAATACTAATAGGCCATGTCTCTCACTATGTCGTGCTTGGTTGGAAGGGGGTATGGCCTTATCTGCCCGAGGGTAGGGGTAAAGCTAGGCTAAGTTTGGCCAACTTGTAAATAGGTCCGCTATCGACGAGCTACGTAGATATTGGTAGACTACTAACCAAGAGGGTAGCGATGTCTTTTCCACTTACATGTTGTGCGTGCCTGTTGGGGCAGCAATCTGGTGTGGAGTGTACTAGACCCCGGTGATATTCCAGAGATGAACTATATTGATATGTGGAGTTGATGAGAACTGACAGCATACGTTGCATCTTGCATATGATATTCTGCTACGTAGGCCTTGCATCACATAGCCTTGGTATGGCTGATAGCATTCATGGATTGCCAGTATTTCCACTTACTTTGATATTGCATGTGTAAGATCCGTACCCTAGATCGTACCATTCTTTAGGCTCCCGCGGTCCTCTTGGTTGAAATCTGGCAACCCGTGACCTGTAATCAGCATTTGCACGTGACCCTAAGTTACATCTTGAAGATCTGAGTCAAGTCGACTCAAAATTTGTACCCTAGCGACCGCGTCATGGCAGCTGTTCCAACGCCGTATCTCACGCACCGATGCGATACCCTGGCCAGGAGTTGTGGGCCCTCATTCATTTCGAGAAAAATACTGCACATTACAAATTTTAAGAGAATCTCTACAACTCATCACATCAATCAATCAATCACAAGTCAAGTACACAACCCATCCCTCTCTTACCAATAAGGCATGGCTCCCATCTCTCTCCCATTCCTAATGTCAACTCTCTCTCTCTCTATCCACCCATCTCTTTCTTACAACACCATCCCTCTCTCCCATACATCACTCCATCCCATCCCATTCTCCACAAAATCCCAAGCTTCCATGAGAGAAAATCCTAAGGAGAGAAAATAGCCAAGAGAGGACCCATCTTCCTACCTCCTCATCTCACCATTCAACCCTTCAATTCTCATCTTCCACCATTAAAGAAGAAGCCAAGGAGCTAAGGAAACCAAGGGACCAAGAAGATTAACAATTGGTGGGTGTTTATAGGATTAGATTTGTATTTTAATGATGGGCCAAGTGGAGCTTACCGATCGATGATATGGATCTCACTTTGGACCCTAGGTGTGGCTGATGGCCCAGCATGACTCATATGTTCATTCCATGATGGGGCCATTCTCCATGGACCCCATCGTGATGTTTATTTTTCTTAGTATGTAAAGGGTCATCTAGACCTTGTATTTTGGTGGAGAAGGGATCTCCACCATTGATTTTGATTGGTGGGCCCACATGTAATGGGACCCACTTGATGTATCTTGTAATGAATAGAAGGGAGGGCCCATAGTGTCGAGGTCCCTCCCATCACACGCGACTCTTTCTCTCTCTATCTCTCTTTCCCATCTTGTGGCCCACCATGATATTTTTTTATCCATGCCGTCCACCATATGGACCACATCGTTGTCCCAATGGGCCCACTTTACTGACCTCCCTACCGTCCGTTTAAACAAGCCTAGGTGAAGGGAATAACAATTATCAATTTGATCTAAAATAGGTGGGCCATACCACGTGGACCGCACCTGATGTTCACATTTCATCCATGTTGTCCACCATCCAGCAAGGGACGGTGGAGCCCACATGAAGTACGTGTTCTATACTAACCATCCGGCAGCAATGCTGCTGGAGGGAAAATTCAAAAATCAGCTTGAGATTTAAAGTTTGGCAGGCCACCTCGTGGACCCACCTTATTGCACGTGTGATACACACACCATCCCATTCATTTGAGAACTAGGCCCACCCCACACGTGTGACACGTGTGGGTAGTTGGGACCCACCTTGATGCATCTGTTTTATATCCACACCCGTCCATCTGCACAGGTGGTGTGGGCCACCAACGTGATGTATGTGTTCCTTCACCCGTCCGTCCATGGGGTCTGATCATCCAGGCCATCCATCTATGTGGACCATGTGACGTATGGGTTTCATCCACACTGTCTAGACCTTGGACGGTGGGAACTTACCTCTCTGCATGTGGCCTATAGCCACACCGTCCATTTGTTGTGAGCCCCACGCAGTAGCTGCTGCTGCCCAATGACATCAGCAAGTTCTGTGGGACCCACCATGATGTAATGTTATATCCAGACCATCCAAGGGGCGGTGGGCCCCAGCAGCTTGAGCTGTTGTTAACATCAGTAAGTTTGTGGCCCCATCACGAGACATGTATTACGTCCACACTGTCCGTCGACATGGGCGAGGGCCCACATGGCGCATGTGTTTTATCAACACTGTCCATATATGTGGACCCCATCATCGAGTGCTGTGAAACGCACCGTGTTGTATCTATTATCCAAACCGTCCATCCAAACGGTGAGCTCGTCTTAAGGCTTGAGACTAAAAATGAGGCAGATCCGTATATCAGGTGGACCACACTACAGAAAACAGTGGAGAATTGAACGGTTACCATTAAAACCCTTTTGGTATCCCAGAAGTTTTGGATCAATATGAGATTTGTTCTTCCACTTAATTTAGGTCCTTGTGACCGTAAGAACAGATTAGATGGAAATAAACATGATGGCGAGCCCCAGCCCGGTGAATTGTTTGACGGCGGAAATCATTATCTCCACTGTTATTTGTGTTATGGTCTAGATGATCTTTTGATATGATTCATTTTTGGGAAATGCTCTAAAATGATCTCTAAAATAGATGAATAGTGTAGATGGATCGGCTAGGTTGGTGGACCCATTGATGCGGCCCACTTTGATGTATTTTTGTGGCCCATGTGTGAGGCACATTGATGCGGCCCACTTTGATGTATTTTGTGGCCCATGTGTGAGGCCCACTTTGATGTAATTGTGACCCACGGTGAGGCCCACTTTGATGGCCCATCCATGAGGCATATTTTAATGCATTTGAGGCCCATGAGTGAGGCTAGACATGATGTATATGTGGCCCTTGAGTAAGGCCCATCGTGGTGTACATTAGACCCTTTATGTGAGGCCCATTATGTTGTGTATAAGGCCCCTGCATGAGGTTTAACATCCTGGATTTTTGCTGACCTGGAATTAAACGTCCTTAGGCAATGGGTCGCTCCTAACACCTTATTAACTTATCAGAACTCAATCCCACAGTCTAAAATCGTTTTTTAACCCTTTTCCTTCACAAATCTCACCTTTCACTACCTTATCCTTCAAAGGTAACTAAGTGTTAAACTAGATTACCTACGAAATCCACTTGATCCACTTTAAATACGATCTTCAAGACCTAAAACTTGTAGAATCATTGACGCTAGGTTACCCTAAAATCTAGGATCAATCTCATTACCTTGCTGCTCTCAGGAGCATCACGAAACTCCGTATCAGATCTGGACCGCACATCGAAAGTCCGAATAATACGAAGTTATAGAATTAGGACCACCTTGTTGGGCTTGACGACCATCTCAGAAATCAAATCCAAATAGTGTCCCAAGGCTATTCGCTTGAGCTCGGAGTGAAGAGTGTGAGAAAATGTAGATTTCTTTAGAAATTGGGTCTCATTTAAGTAATCTAAGACTTGTCAATTACGAGCCTGTTATAAGAAATCAGGCCGTCAGAATCTGACCCAAATACACCCTCGGATCAGGGGAAATTTCATACACATGGTAGTGTACTTGTGGTCCTGATCGAGTCTCAGGGACCGTTGAACTGAAACTGATCCGCCACGGGCGATCTGTAAATCCGATTGGACCGAAAACGTAACTCGACCTAGATCCAATGTCTGTGAGCTTAAGTCCGACCTTTGGCTTAAGGGGGGCTTCCGGAAGTGATCCGTTGAGACGGAACAGCCTCACTTTGGTTATAACCTAAGTATACCTTGACCTGGAATCTATTTTGGAGAGTTTTGGGCCTATATAAGGACCTTAAACCCTCACTCTCTCATTCCATACGAATTTGAGAAAACCTAAGAGAGAGAAGAGAGAAAAGAGAGAAAAAGTGTGGGAGTTGTGGGAGCATCTCCCTGCCACGCTACTCTGCTGCTATGAGTGCCTAACCACATCGTTCTTATCACTTTCCCGGTGATTTCGACTTCATTTCTAAGTAAGAAAACCTAACCCTAAGCTGTTTTAGGGTTTCCAAGAGTGTTGGTGATGTAATAGCTGACCTGTTTCATGATTTAGGTTGCCTAATCACCGTAGACGAAGGCTCAGAGATTCTAGCGTCTTCGTTATGATTCTATGACAAAAGGTGCAGACTTTAGATGTATAGGTTATGATTTTCAACGCTTTCAATGTCAGATAATGATACATTCATGATCTGCATGCAATTGCACATGTACAAAGTGCTGTCCGTTTCATTTTTCGGTTATACGTTAACTATGTTGAATATACTGTATTCCTCGTATTTGTAGAAAATACCATATACGTACAAATTTTGAAAGTATGTTAGCCATGATTAATTACCGTATGAACATGCTATATATATGCATAACACTCACTCGGTGAAAGGATTCGCCCCAATACATGTTTTTGCTAGTATATGGTATATATGTTAAAAGAATATATTCTAAGTGTTTGTGAAAATGACAGAATGAGTATAGAATTTGCATTCATGCTCGCCATGACTAATTTTCATGGATATATGATTGTTGTATTAGTGATACCCCTTTGATGAAAGGATTTGCCCTAAATCACGCCACGGCCAATATACACTATATATGTTAAAATGTGTAGCCCAAGTGTTTGTGGAAATGACTGAATGAATATGGAACTTGGATTCCTGCTTTCCATGACTATCCGTCGTGGGTACACGCGTGTTATAAATGGGGCAACTCCCTAGTGAAAGGATTTGGCCTAATACCTATGTGATCAACATACGTCAGGTATGTTGCTGTATGTAGTCTGCAGTGTTTGTTGAAATGTCTGAATGAGTAGTAGTCAGTAAATTATAATGTATAAGGGTGTTGAGATAGGATTCTCAACTACCTTAGTGATGTGTATGATTTCCTTCATGTAAGTGTTTAGTTTAATCACTTACAGGATTATGAAACATATGTGTTTGGATTTCCTGTTTGCATTGTGTTTCATAACATGCTTGTTAATATGTTTGAATTACTTGTTTATTTAATTCTACTCTGACTACTTCACATGTTTAGGTTGTATTCCATAAAATCCGTGAAGGGTGATGGGGGAGTAGTGTAACGATTCCGTGCAACAGCCCTGACAGCCCTAAGCGGACAATATTGGATACTTGATTGTATGATTTGAAATCTTGATCCATTACTACTTTAACTGTTCCGTAATTGAATGTGATTGAGGTTATTGTATAGTCCAGGCAATCGGTAACGAGTTTGAATTCGTGGCTGAGATTCATTCGCCACATGAGATGTGTTCGATGAACCCGAGTCATACTTCGGTTGGCAATAGTGATTGGCCACGCGAAGTGCTTATGCACTTCATGTCGTTCAACTTGTCGTGCGCTCGAGCTAGCCGAGCTCGTCAAGTAACCCGATCTGTCTTATGTATGTTCACCATGTTTGGACGCCTCTGTTTGAACCTGAGGTACTAACCTTACCAGTGGAATCCCGTTAACCGTGGTACCTCAATCCGCTAAGACTCATGAGCCGGGCATGATGGTATGGGACACCGTGGTCGAGCTGTCGGCCTACACTGGAGCCACGAGCCTCCCCATAGTGACCATTGAACAACCAGTCTCGTGAGCCGATTATGGTGGTATGAGACACTATATTCAAGCTGTCGTCCTACACTGCTTTGATGGGTGATGGGGGAGTGGTGCAACGATTCCGTGTAACAGCCCTGACCGTACCCGGTGTAGTGACCTCGAGTATACTCTAAATATGCGGTGAGGCGATGAGCCTTCCCGTAATAACAGAGTATAAACTAGGCCTGTATTGATTAGGTGATGGGGGAGTGGTGTAATGATTCCATGTAACAGCCCTGACAACCCTTACAGCAACCTAGAAATACACCATCGTATGAGATTGTCTAGGACTGACGACCCTAGAATGGATCATTATTTGGGAATGATATAAGGAAGGTACCTTAGTTTTCCAATACTGCTGTCTGAAATGGACTAATAACAACTCGGTAATCATACTCATCATCGCATTGCATGTGTCTGGAAGATGTGGAGCGCTGAGGGTGACAGCATGCCGCGGACGTAAGATGGTGTCGCACGAGGGAGTATGTTGGCGAGGGCATACATCATAATCGCATCTCATCCTTGCATTAATTACAGTACTTAGGAATGTTAATTGTACTGCTTTATCATTACTGCTTGACTGGATTGATAACATGTTAACCTATGCTTTATTGTTCCACTGAGTTGATCACTCGTTCCCACGTTACGGGACGGTGTTGTACACACCAACCAGACCCTGTTGTAGCCTCAAGTGATGGCGATGCTTATGAGGCGGAGCCAGACTTTTGCGACGACGAGGATGCCTTCTTATATGTGTTGTATTCTAGCGGCTTCATGTGAGCCGTTTCTTGATCGACGGGGTTACAGGGATGTTGACTAGAGGACCTTACGCATTTAGTATATTTTGGAATTATACTTGTAATGAAATAACCTGGTAACATTATCCCACTCTGCAGACTCACCACAGTTTATATATTTTATATATCTATCATAGTCTTCTGCTTGCAAATTTAATTATCTCTGGAGTATGATATGTTGTTTTGGCTTAATCTCACTCATGTTCAATGCATTAATATAAACAACATTCAATAATCATTCATTATGTTGCATAAGTGATGCGTTGGAACTCGGGAGTTGAGTGTATGCTCGACCCCCAATTTTCAGGGCATTACAAGATGGTATCAGAGCATGATTTGGATTAAACCAGACCTGGGTTATGGTCACACGACGCACTCTGACGCACTTTGACTGAGAAGGGAGCGACGAAACGTAGGAACTGACTTAGAATTTTTCAAATTCGCCGAATGGCGAAACCGACCAAAATCGACCGCTGAGATTGGGTCCGTACACACCCATGATCACGCAAAACGATCCTGAATCACTTCTAGACCCTCAAACGACGGGTTTATATCACAACTCACCCATCCCAACCGTTAGAAATCGGTAAATAGGTATGTATCAAAAACATCCTAAAACTACCTGAAATGACCCAAGTCACCTCCAGGCCATCAATCGGCGGGTTTAGATCATGTTTGACCTCATCCCAGCCTTCAAACACCTCTATGTACTGTTGTACATCAGAAATTTATCCGAATGGTCGTGAAACGACTCGAAACGGAGCCATGGGCCAAAGGATGCAATCCGAGGGGACCCACGGTGGACCTGGGGTACCATTGGTACTCTGAGAGGGGGGTGGCCACCGCCCTACCTCTGCGGCACTATGCCTAGTCCAGAGGACCGCGGCGCCGCCACACTCATCACGGTCGACCGCGGCCCCCTTTGCCCGGGCTGGTCAGGCCTGTACGGATCGGTGTCGGCCCGACCCCTGGACACATGTGGGGCCCGTGAAATTACGTGGGGCCCCTATATCACGTCCTTTTTGCCCCTCTCTCTCAAACACTCCTCCAAGCTCTCCCTTTCCTTCAATATTTTTTATTTTCTCTCTCAAATCGTCCCTCCAATTACATATTCCGTCGTTTAGTGTCACAACCTATATCCCTCAATCGTTCACAGCAATAGTTATCCCCCTACCCTCTCCATTCTCTATCATTTAAGCTCTCATACCCCCCTACTTGAGGCTCAAATTCATGTAGTACCCGTTAGCCATCCCATCCTTTCATATTTCCTTCTTCAACCCCTTTCATTTGAGCCTACACATCCCCTTTTGTAGCTCAAGATTTCAAAACCCAACAATCCCTCTTCTAATATTCTTCATTTCTTCAACTCTTTGCATTCCTCCTTATTTGTGAACACACACATACCATAGTGTGCTTCAACGATCTTGTGTCCCATAACCTTCACAACCTCCAAATGTTTGGGACATTTAGGGCCCGTTCAGCCAACTGCATTAGGTGAGTTTAAGGTGGATGGAATTGTAACGGTAACAAGAAATGCATGTGTAAGGTATTGTCCTTGGATTGGGTGTATCCCATGTTTTCCAATGCCATGTTTGGAATGTACGCAGTTAAACGTAAATCCTGAGATTTTCTTTCAAATGACACTTAGAAATTCGTCATCATGGGATTTGGAAATCCCATCTCATACTTTCCAACACAAGGCTCATTTTCCAAAGCCTATAAAATTAATTTTAATCCCCACCCACCCTTCTACCAAACATGCCACTCCTAATCTCGAGGAGGGATTAGCAATGCAAGCCCATTTAATACAACTTAACTCAAGACCACTGGCTAAATAGGCCCTTGGAATTTTGGACCTAGAGTGGTGTTTCTAGATATGAACGACTTAACTGTAGGGGAAATCCAATAGATTGATAACGTGAACCCTAGGGCCTCCTTAGTTAGTGTGGTCATGTGTGAAGTGCTCGAGCGTAGTTAAATTCAAGTTCGGGCAACTCAATTCCAATCAGACAACCTTGACCCTAAGCGATAAAACAATTTCTTATATTAGAAATGGTATAAAATCATTTAGCGTATAAGCATAGACTTTGGATTACAACCAGTGGATTACCACTACTCTTATATTAAGACTAGACTACTGGTTAGGCTAAGGAAAGTAAAAGACTAATTAATTATGCTAAGCCAGTTACATGATAGACTTAGTTATTCAGCTTAACCGACTCAAACCTACTACACAACTTTCCTTCCGTGTTGGCCCTACCACTTACAACTAAAAGTTTCTTAATTCGTCTTTGAGGAGTGTTAAGGACATACAACCAATAGAGATTTTCTTTTTAGGCCCAAGGAATTTCCTAAATAGGCAACAAACAGTTAGGAATTAAGTCCCAAATTACATGCCATGTCAGCATACATATTGTGCATATGAATGTAGAAAGATAGCCTGCCTGTTAAGCTAAACATGATTAAATAGGATAAGTCTGGACTGTAACAAAACTCCTTGGTAGAATTAGGCATCTTGCCTCAAACTCATACCTGCCCCTGAAATCCACCACAATACCCATCATCTTTAGCTCCTTTATATAATCATAGGTACCAATGCCATAATATGCATCATCGATGAAAAGAAGACCAATGTATTGCTAAATTGTTTCCCATGTCATACCAAAGATAAGTTTCAAATTTCAACTCGTTCTGACATACAGATTGATGTACAAATTCTTGAACCCTGAGAATAGAAATAATTTTAAGGGGGATAGACAAGTTATGAACCCAGTTGAGTTAAGTATGTATACACGTCTACCCGCTCATAGGCGCAGCGGTAGCATGGTTGGCCCTTGCCCCACTGGCTGTAACATTACGGATTTTTGCCAACTTGGAATTAGATGTCCTTAGGCAATGGGTCGATCCTAACACTTTATTAACCTATCAGAACTGAATCCCACAGTCTAAAACTGCTTTTGAATCCATTCCCTTCACAAATCCCACCCTTCACCACCTTGTTCTTTCAATTTTCCTAAGTACTTTCACCCTAGACATTATCTTAAACTAGTTAAGTGTTATAACTTGGATCACCTTATATACAAACTACAAAGGCCTAGGTACCACCTCAGATAGAAATCTTATAGGACTAAATCCTTTAGAAATGAGACAAAGTAACTAAGTGCTAAACTAGATTAGCTACGAAATTCATTTGATCCCCTTTAAATACGATCTGCAAGACCCAAAACTTGTAGAATCATTGACGCTAGGTTACCCTAAAATTTATGATCAATCTCATTACCCGGCTGCTCTCGGGAGCATCTTGAAACTCCGTATCAGTTCTAGACCGCACATCGGGAGTCCGAATAATACGAGGTTAAGGACTTAAGACCGCCTCGCTGGGCTTGACAACCATCTCGGAAATCAAATCCAGATAGTGTCCCACGGCTGTTCGCTTGAGTCCGGAGCGAGGAGTGTGAAAATACTTGATTTTCTTTAAAAATAAATATCTCAAATAGTAATCTGAGACTTGTCGCTTGCGGGTCAGTATTAAGCAACCTGACCGTCAGAATCTGACCCAAATACACCCTCGGATCAGGAAAAATTTCATAAACATTTACATGTACTCGAAATTTCGGATCTAGATCCGCTGACCGTTGAACTGAAACTGGTCTGCCACGCATGATCTGGAAATCCGACAGAAATGAAAACTTAACTAAACGTAGATCCAGTGTTAGTGAGCTTACGTCCGACCTTTGGCTCAAGGAGGCCTGCTAGAAGTCCTCTGTTGAGCTGAAACCAGCCCACTTTGGCTATAACCCAAGTATACCTTAACCTGGAGTCTATTTTGGAGACTTTTTAGACTATATAAGGACCTTAAAACTCTCTCTGTTACAGCCATACAAATTTGAGAGAAACCATAGAGAGAGAAGAGGGAAAAGAGAGAGAATGTGAGTGACAAGTGGGAGCTTCTTCCTGCCGTGCTTCCCTGCTGCACACGAGCTCCACCGCTCCGTTCTAATCGCTTTTCCGACGATTCCAGCTCTGTTTCTAGGTAAGAAACCCTAACCCTAATCTATTTTGGGGTTGTGTAGGTTGTAGGTTATGAAATAGCTAACTTATTTCGTTCTATAGGTTGCCAAACTACTGTAGATGAAAGCTTAGCAAACCTATCGTATTTGTTACGATTCTACGGAAAAAGGTGCGGACTTTTGGTGTATAGGTTATGGTTTTCAATGCTTTCAATGTCAGATAATGATAGATTCATGATCTGCATGAAATTGCACATGTACAAAGTGCTTTTTGTTTCCTATTTCGATTAAAAATGTAGATTATGGAATTTTACATATTCTAGGTATTCGTAGAAAATACCATATACGTATAAATTTTGGAAATGTATTTGACATGATTATTTGTTGTATAAATATACGATATGTGGATAAAATACTTATTTGGTGAAAGGATTCGCCCAAATACATGTTTTACTAATATACACTATGTATGTAGAAATACTATATTGTAGAAAGTACCATATACATATACATTTTAGAGATATATTTGCCATGATTATTTATTGTATAAATATATTATATATTCGTAAAATATTTTCTTGGCAAAAGGACTCGCCCTAATACATGTTTGTTAACATACATTAAGTATGTTGAAATAGTGTATTTTAAGTGTTTGTGAAAATGCTTGTGTGAGTAAGTGTTTGGATGTTGATGCCTTAGGGGGGTGTTGGGATGGGATTCTCAACTACCTTAGAAACATGTATGATTTCCTCCATGAGGCTGTTTACTTAAACCACTTACTTATGAAATATATGTGTTTGTATTCCTATTTATGTAGTGCTTTATAACATTCTTTATAACATGCTTTATAATATGCTGTATGATATGCTTGTTAACATGCTCAACTACTTGTATGACTTTATTTATATAATGCGTATGTTTAAATTCATGTTTATGTTGTATGATCCGTCATGGGTGATGGGGGAGTGGTGTAACGATTCCGTGCAACAGCCCTGGCAGCCCTAAACGGATAATATCATACTTTAATTTTATGATTTGAATCTTGATCCATTACTGCTTTATCTATCTGTAATTGAATGTGATTGGGGCTATGATTATAGTCCAGACAATCGGTAATGGGATTGAATTCGTGGCTGAGATTTATTTGCCACGTGAGATGTGTTCGACAAACCCGAGTCGTACTTTGGTTGGCGATAGTGGTTGGCCACACGAAGTGCTTTTGCGCTTTATATCGTTCAACTTGTTGTGCACTCGAGCTAGCCGAGCTCATCAAGTAACCCGATCTGTCTAATGTATGTTCACCATGTTTGGTCGCTACTGCTTGAACTTAGGGTACCAAACTTACCAATGAAATCCCTTTTAACCATGGTACCTCGATCCGCTAAGACTCATGAGCCGGGCATGGTGGTATGGGACACCGTGGTCGAGCTGTCAACCTACACTAGGGCCACGTGCCTCCCCGTAGTAACCAGTGAGCAACCAGACTCGTGAGCCAATTATGGTGATATGAGACACTATATTCGAGCTGTCAGCCTACACTACTTGATTGATAATGGGGGAGTGGTGCAACGACTCCGTGTAACAGCCCTGGCAGCCCTGACGGTATCCGATGTAGTGACCTCGAGCATACTCTAAACCTACGGTGAGGCACCGAGCCTTCCCGTAGTAACAGAGTATAAACTAGGCCTGTATTGATAAGGTGATGAGGGAGTGGTGCAACGATTCTATGTAATAGCCCTGGCAGCCCTTGCAGCGACCTAGAAACACATCATCATATGAGATTGTCTAGGACTGACGACCCTATAATGGATCATGTTTGGGAATGATACAAGGGAGGTACCGTAGTTTCCCAATCCTACTGTTTGAAATAGACTAATAACAACTCGGTAATCATGCTCATCATGCATTGCATGTGCCTGGAAGATGTGGAGCACTGAGGAAAGAAAGCATACCGTGAACGAAGATGGTGTCGCATGAGGGAGTATGTCGGTGAGGGCATACATCATGACTGTATTCATACTTGCATTAATAAGAGTATTTAGAATTGTTTGATTCTACTGCTTTATCATTACTACTTGACTGAGTTGATAACATGTTAACCTATACCTTATTGTTCCACTGAGTTGATCACTCACTCCCACGTTATGGGACGGTGTTTGCAACACCAACCAGATTTGTTGAGTTTCAGGTGACAGCGATGCTTTGAAGCAGAGTTGGACTACTACTATGATGTTAAGGAGGAGTTCTCCTGCATATAACTCTCTGACAGGTCTATGAAGACCTGGTAATGTATTGATGGGGTTATGGTACTCGGGATAGAAGACATTACACTTCCTCACATTTGGTAAAATATAGGATTGTACTTGTAATTATTTAACCTAGTAACATTATCACACTCTGGAGACTCACCATAGTTTTTATATTTTATATGTCTATCACAGTCTTCCACTTGCAATTTAACTCTCTGGAGTATGATATGCTATTTTGACTTAATCTCACTTATGTTCAATGCACGAATACAGTCAACATTCAATCATCATTCATTTTATTGCATAAGTGATGTTCTGGAACTCGGTAGTTAAGTTACTACTCAACCCCCATTTTCAGGATGTTACACTGGCCCAAGATCGAAAGAAATTACTCCCAGTTATACGCAAGGTTAGGTCATTAAATAAGATCTAAATCTTCCTTAGAATGTCAATAATGAAGTCATGGAAGGAAATCAATTAGGGTTCAAGTATTAAACAAATTCATAATATAGAATAGGCGGGGTACGAACCGAATTGCAATAGCCAAGGTCAACGCATCTACAACTGTGCTCGTTGAATACAAACATAATAGAAGCCCTAGCAAGTTCTACTATAAGAAACCGTTATAGGATGATCTAGTAAGATTTGACTCACCATTTTCTTAGACATAGGTATTATCGAGGACTCTCTTAGACCAAGTCCCAACGGGCAACTTTATAGATAGGAAATTTGAGCCGTTCAATGATGGACATTCCCTAAGTTTTTAGAGTGATCGGACTACGGAATTACTAACATATACAATGCGAAGTATTCATGGCTTGACCCAATTCTCAATCCTGGACGACTACCAGTGGACCCACTGCTTAGCCAAGCAGAAGACCAGGATCTACCAGGACTAGAAAGGGATACGATGAGCTTTCTACCCTGGCCAGGTAGATGATCGATGTATCGGGATCAAGTCCACTATAACCGTATCTCTGTGTTGATCAAACATTGAAAACAGCTATCTTACTCTAAATAGTTGCGAATTGTCGTCAAGACATCAAATAGATAACAGAATAAATTGTATCAACTTATTAGGGAATAAGCAAGGGATAAAGAAATAAATTTTTAAGGGGAGTAGTGCCTAAAATGTACTAGACTAGCATGCACAATATACACCCTACCACACATGTAAACTTGAAATCAATAAGTCTTAGGCAAATGAAATAATAAAATTCTTACTTATTACCTTTTGCCAATTTAGGGGACGAAATTATTTTTAAGGAGGGTAGATTGTAACATCCTGGATTTGTACCGACCTGGAATTAGACGTCCTTAGGCGATGGGTCGCTCCTAACACCTTATTAACTTGTCAGAACTCGATCCCACAGTCTAAAATCGCTTTTTAACCCTTTTTCTTCACAAATCTCACCTTTCACTACCTTATCCTTCAAAGGTAACTAAGTGCTAAAATAGATTACCTACGAAATCCACTTGATCTACTTTAAATACGATCTACAAGACCCAAAACTTGTAGAATCATTAATGCTAGGTTACCCTAAAATTTAGGATCAATCTCATTACCCGGCTGCTCTCGGGAGCATCACGAAACTTCGTATCAGATCTGGACCGCACATCGAAAGTCTGAATAATACGAAGTTATAAAATTAGGGCCACCTTGTTGGGCTTGATGACCATCTCAAAAATCAAATCCAAATAGTATCCCACAGCTATTCGCTTGAGCCCGGAGTGAAGAGTGAGAAAACGTAGATTTCTTTAGAAATTGGGTCTCATTTAAGTAATCTGAGACTTGTCACTTGCGGGCCTGTTATAAGAAATCAGATCGTCAGAATCTGACCCAAATACACCCTCGAGCCAGAAGAAATTTCATACACATAGCAGTGTACTTGTGGTCCTGATCGAGTCTCAGGGACCGTTGAACTGAAACTGATCCGCCATGGGCAATCTGTAAATCTGATCAGACCGAAAACATAACTCGACCTAGATCCAATGTCTGTGAGCTTAAGTCCAACCTTTGGCTCAAGGGGGGATTCCGGAAGTGCTCCGTTGAGACGGAAAAGCCTCACTTTGGTTATAACCTAAGTATACCTTGACCTGGAGTCTATTTTAGAGAGTTTTGGGCCTATATAAGGACCTTAAACCCTCACTCTCTCATTCCATACGAATTTGAGAAAACCTAAGAGAGAGAAGAGAGAAAAGAGAGATAGTGTGGGAGTTGAGGGAGCATCTCCCTGCCACGCTACCCTGTTGCTATCCGTGCCTAACCACATCATTCTTATTGCTTTTCCGGCGATTCCGACTTCATTTCTAGGTAAGAAAACCTAACCCTAAGCTATTTTAGGGTTTCTAAGAGTGTTGGTGATGTAATAGCTGACTTGTTTCATGATTTAGGTTGCCTAATCACCGTAGACGAAGGCTTAGAGATTCTAGCGTATTCGTTACGATTCTACGACAAAAGGTGTGGACTTTAGATGTATAAGTTATGGTTTTCAACGCTTTCAATGTCAGATAATGATAGATTCATGATTTGCATACAATTGCACATGTACAAAGTGTTGTCCGTTTCGTTTTTCGCTTATACGTTAACTATGTTGAATATACTGTATTCCTCATATTGTAGAAAATACCATATACGTATAAATTTTAAAAGTATGTTATCCATGATTAATTACCGTATGAACATGCTATATATATATATATATGTATAACACTCACTCGGCGAAAGGATTCGCCCTAATACATGTTTTTGCTAGTATACGCTATATATGTTAAAAGAATGTATTCTAGGTGTTTGTGAAAATGACTGAATGAGTATAGAATTCGCATTCGTGCTCGCCATGACTAATTATCATGGATATATGATTGTTGTATCGGCGATACCCCTTTGACGAAAGGATTTGCCCTAAATCACGCCACGACCAATATACACTATATATGTTAAAATGGATAGCCCAAGTATTTGTGGAAATGACTGAATGAATATGGAACTTGGATTTCTGCTTTCCATGACTATCCGTCGTGGGTGCACGCGTGTTATAAATGGGGCAGCTCCCTAGTGAAAGGATTTGGCTTAATACCTATGTGATCAACATACGTCAGGTATGTTGCTATATGTAGTCTGCAGTGTTTGTTGAAATGTCTAAATGAGTAGTAGTTAGTAAATTGTAATGTATAATAGTGTTGAGATAGGATTCTCAACTACCTTAGTGATGTGTATGATTTCCCTCATGTAAGTGTTTAGTTTAATCACTTATAGGTTTATGAAACGTATGTGTTTGGATTTCCTATTTGCATTGTGTTTTATAACATGCTTGTTAATATGTTTGAATTACTTGTTTATTTAATTCTGCTCTGACTACTTCACATGTTTAGGTTGTATTCCATAAAATCCGTGAAGGGTGATGGGGGAGTAGTGTAACGATTCCGTGTAGCAGCCCTAACAGCCCTAAGCGGACAATATTGGATACTTGATTGTATGATTTGAAATCTTGATCCATTACTGCTTTAATTGTTCCATAATTGAATGTGATTAAGGCTATTGTATAGTCAAGGCAATCAGTAACGAGATTGAATTCGTGGCTGAGATTCATTCGCCACATGAGATGTGTTCGATGAACCCGAGTCATACTTCTGTTGGCGATAGTGATTGGCCACGCGAAGTGGTTATGCACTTCATGTCGTTCAACTTGTCGTGCGCTCGAGCTAGCTGAGCTCGTCAAGTAACCCGATCTACCTTATATATGTTCACCATGTTTGGATGCCTCTATTTGAACCTGAGGTACTAACCTTACCAGTGGAATCCCGTTAACCGTGGTACCTCGATCCGCTAAGACTCATGAGCCGGGCATGGTGGTATGGGACACCGTGGTCGAGCTATCGGCCTACGCTGGGGCCACGAGCCTCCCCGTACTGACCATTGAGAAATCAGACTCGTGAGCCGATTATGGTGGTATGGGACACTATATTCGAGCTATCGGCCTACACTACTTTGATGGGTGATGGGGGAGCGGTGCAACCATTCCGTGTAACAGCCCTAACAGCCCTGACCGTACCTGGTGTAGCGACCTCGAGCATATTCTAAATCTACGATGAGGCGACAAGTCTTCCCATAGTAACAGAGTATAAACTAGGCTTGTATTGATAAGGTGATGGGGGAGTGGTGTAACGATTCCGTGTAACAGCCTTAACAGCCCTTACAGCGACCTAGAAACACACCATCGTATGAGATTGTCTAGGACTGATGACCCTAGAATGGGTTATTGTTTGGGAATGATATAAGGAAGGTACCTTAGTTTCCCAATACTGTTGTCTGAAATGGACTAATAACAACTCAGTAATCATGCTCATCATCGCATTGCATGTGCCTGAAAGATGTGGATCACTGAGGGTGACAGCATGCCGCGGACGTAAGATGGTACCGCAAGAGGGAGTATGTTGGCAAGGGCATGCATCATAATCGTATCTCATCCTTGCATTAATTACAGTACTTAGGAATGTTGATTGTACTGCTTTATCATTACTGCTTGACTGAATTGATAACATGTTAACCTATGTTTTATTGTTCCACTGAGTTGATCACTCACTCCCATGTTACGGGACAGTGTTGTACACACCAACCAGACCCTGTTGTAGCCGCAGGTGATGACGATGCTTATGAGGCAGAGCCAGACTTTTGCGACGACGAGGATGATTTCTTGTATGTGTTGTATTCTAGTGGCTTCATGTGTGCCGTGTCTTGATCGATGGGGTTACAGGGATGTTGACTAGAGGACCTTATGCATTTAGTATATTTTAGAATTGTACTTGTAATGAATTAACCTGGTAACATTATCACACTCTGGAGACTCACCACAGTTTATATATTTTATATATCTATCACAGTCTTCCGCTTGTAAATTTAACTGTCTCTGGAGTATGATATGTTGTTTTGGCTTAATCTCACTCATGTTCAATGCACTAATACAAATAACATTCAATAATCATTCATTATGTTGCATAAGTGATGCGTTGGAACTCGGGAGTTGAGTTTATGCTCGACCCCCAATTTTCAGGGTGTTACATGAGGCCGTAGGCCCACCATGTGCTTGGCTTTATGTGAGCCAACCCTTAGGAGCAATGTTAGTTAAAGGACCACATTAATGGGCAATGATGGTTGAATGCCCACATTGTGACCTTCCCATAGGCCTTATTAGGCCCATTGATCAGGGTCGAATATTGCATATCAGACCCCAGCAATTGCCTAATTTTACATACATGATAATGTTTAATGCCAGATTTTAATTATATTTTTGTTACAGGAGGAAATCAGGAGCGTTAATTGAAAAATGATATTAAAAGCGTGAATTTAACGCTCCGAAATTACCAGAGCTCAGGATGGACTCCAGAAGACCAATAATGAAGATTTTACACGCCTGAGATCGGAGGAAAGCAAGCCAAAGGGACCCGAAAAGGGTCCAGACTACAAGATCACATGGTTTCCACCATCCAATTGACTCGAAACTTCATACATATGATGGGGGCGGTGAATTAACCGTATATATTAAATTTCAGCTATTGATGATCTCGGGAAGTGCTCCAACTGACAAATCATCCCACAAATCGTTGATTTCAGGCCCACCTGATAGCAGGATATGCCTCAACTTTGGTCCCAACCCATTAATTATGGAGATGAAGAGAATGGACGAGTAGATTTCTCGTAAACATCACAGAGGGCCCTGTGTATGGGGAGTGTACACCGAGTACACGGGCACTGCTGTGCACCGGACCGGCTGAGACGGTCAGCGAACCGCTGACCTGCGGCCCTCCCTCTCAAAAGCTCTCCGTTCCAGCGTCTGCGAGCCGACGGTCTGATCTCAGTTGTGGGCCCCACACATTACTCAAATGTGTGATCAGGACCATCTATCATGTCTAAAGGAAGGCCTTTGTCAATGCCAAGGCGTCAGAATCGTGAACGATCATCAAGAATATAATCCAGCCGTTCAACAATGCATTGGACGGTGGAACGAGATCTTCCGTGGCCCACAGAAGAATGGAGAAAAAATGTGTTTTCCTGACCGAAATTTCAACAGAAATTCGGTGGACGTCTCGGATTTTCGGTTTAATCAAATTTATGGACCCCACCATCATCGCAGCCGTCGTTCGCGTCCGCGTAACGCACGGCTGCTGGCGAGTTTTGCGAACGGCAGTGGGCCCCACACAGGTATTTGTATAAAATACCGTATCCGTATTTTTACCAATCTGAACCGACCATCTTGAAGATGGCATTGAATTCTACAAACCCATGTTGAAATTTTGGACCCATGCGTACACACGTGTGCGGTACAAAGGCCACAAAAGGGCTACCCGGCGACGTTCAAATTTGATCTTTTTGAGATTTCTTCTGTGGGCCACGTTAATGGACCTTCAAAACCACCCATTCTTGACTGAAATTTCATCCTGAATCCAATGGACAGGGTGGATTTTCCAGAAAACACCTCTGTGGGGCCCACCGATCACGGCTGCGAAAAATTACACTTCGAGTCCGTCTACGACTCTGCCACCGATTCCAGCCATCCAGCAGCTATAAAAAGGAAGTTTTGGACGTGGGAGAGGCATTCAAAACCAGGGAATTCGAGATCCAGAGCCAGGGAGAGAAGAAAGAGAAGAAAGAGAAGGAGGAAGAGAGAGAGATCGATTGGTTTGGTGTTTAATTTTTATGAATTTTATTTAATATTTTTTATGAATTTTATGGGTAACTAATCTCTCAGCTAGGGCTGAGATGAAGCCCCTAATTTGATTAGCTCTTGTGTTGGTTGATTTACTTTAAATATTAATTAATTTATTTTTTTTCTCTCTAAGTGGGCGTGATTGGTTTAAATTCCATACTTCTCCATCTATGAACTTGATCAAAGTATATAGATGGATGTTGTTTGGATGCTTATTACAGGTGCTTGGGTTTGATCAAGAGTAGGTTTCCTAGAGAGGAAGAAACAGGATGCTTTAATGAATGTACATTCCATGTGCCCGACCAAGGACATGGGATATGTTATTCATGGCATTGCTTAAAGGAATTAGACAGTCTGTCTGCCCGATTAAGGACACAAATTGTGCTTTCTCTGTATAAGTGGTATCAATCTAGATCAAGGTGAATCAACAGACAAAACAAGGGTTAGGATAATTAGGGGTGGATTCGAAAGTCCTAGTGCTCTCTCTCTGATTGAATTTTCTTCCCTGTTCTTAATTATTTTTTTTATAGAATTGTGCTTAGTAGTTCATTCCATTATTTGTTGGATTAGTTAAGGAGAGTCGTAGATTTGAATTGTGACGACCAGTCCTCGTGGGAACGATCTAGTAATACGTACCGTATCTGCATCTGATTCGTATACTTGCGAGTTTAAATATCATTTAAATCGTGTTGGTTTAAATAAAACATCAAGTTTTTGACGCCGTTGCCGGGGACTGTTTCGTTCCAAATTGAGTTTAGGATTCTCTCTTATCATAATTCATAGCTTAGGATTTTACTAACTTAGGTTAAAGTTTTAATTTTATTTTATTTTTATTTTATTTTTAGAAATTAATCGTTGCTTAGGATTTTTCTATCATTATTTTAGGAAACTTAAATTTGTTTTTGTTTTTTGTTTTGTTGTTTACAGGAATTGAGGAAGGAAGCTACTAAGTGAAGGAGGAACATCTTAAATTTTCTGACATCATTCATCTCCCTTTCCGGGTTCTTTCTTCCCATTCTTACTTACATAGTTTTAACTTATTTTAAAATCTCATAGTTCTAGGTCTAGTTTTATTTCTCTTAGGTTGCTTCTTAGTTTAGTTTTTTTTTTTCTTCTTCCATTGCAATAACATAGTTTATGCTAGGACGTAGATCTCTGAATATAGAACTAGCACCGTTTGATCCTGAAATAGAAAGAACACTGCGTGAAAGATTGAGAAATAATTCTGTCGAAATGGCGAATGAGACTGAAGTTAAGGCTCTCAAAGATTATTCAGCTCCTGTCCAATTTAATGCGCCTTCATGCATAGTGTTGCCAACCACTACGGCAGCACACTTTGAACTAAAACCTGGAGTCATACAGTTGTTGCCTTCCTTTTATGGGTTGGACAAGGAAGACCCATATCATCATGTGAAAGAATTCCTAGACATTTGCTCCACCTTTAAATTCCAAAACTTCTCAGACGATTCGATCCTTACGCCCGTTTCCTTTTCTTTGAAGGATAAGGCGAAAGCATGGTTGAATTCTCTAGAAGTTGGGTCTATCACTACATGGGACCAATTGTCTAGAAAGTTCTTAAACAAGTTCTTCCCTGTTCACAAAACTAATGCTCTCCGTAGAAAAATCACTAATTTCACACAAAAAGAGGGAGAACACTTTCATGAATGTTGGGAAAGATGGAAGGACTTGCTTCTTAAATGTCCACACCACGGTTTTGAGAAGTGGCAACAAGTGCAATACTTTTATGACGGTCGACACCCCATAACCGTCGCATGGTTGATGCCACCAAGTGGAGGGTCCTTCATGACCAAAAGTGATACCGAAGCATGGAAATTCTTTGAAACCTTGTGTGAAAACTCCCAAAGAATGGGACTATTCGAGATAGAGGTGAAAGAAGTTCCCAACCACAAAAGAGAGGTGGTATATATGAGATAGGAGTCGTGCGAGTTGTGCGCCAAACTTGATAACCCGACAAAGAAAGTTGATGCTCGGTATTAAATAATGGACCTCCACAAACAACTCAAGTAGAGGCATGTGCCACATGTTCTAGTCCACGCTTGATCTTGTCCATCTGGCAAAGCATCCCCTGAACTTTCTCTGAACAAGTTCATGCTATGAACACTTTTCAAAACACAGGAATGATCCTTACTCAAACACATACAACCCGGGGTGGGCTAGGCATCCAAATTTTTCTTGGGCAAAGGGACCACAACAAGGAGGACCATCTGGAAATCCTCCCATGCAACCGCACCTCCAAGTTGGCGATCAACAAATTCCACAATATCAACAACTCGCCTACACAATCAAGGAACCCATCTCTTGAGGATACACTCCATCTTTTATGCGAGTTCTCTCCAATTCCAAAAGATACCCAACACACCTTACTGGCTAACCAGCAAAGCTTACATGCAAATGCACAATCCATTGCTAAGCTGGAAATTCAAATGGGTCAACTAGCTGCCACATTGAGTGAGAGAGAGAAGGGCAAGTTCCCTAGCCAACCTGAGGCTAACCCAAAGGGACAGTATGAGATTGGCTCTAATTCTAACCAAGGGCAATATCATGAGCAAGCCAAATCAATCATTACCCTTAGGTCAGGCAAGCAGATTGATAACAGAATAGAGATGCCTGGGGATGATTCAAATTCTAAAACAGAAGATCAAGATGAAGCAGAGGGACACACCAATGCATCCAAAGTCCAAAAGCCCTCTGACTCTCCAAGAGCCACTAATGTGCCACCTTACGTGCCCAAAGCACCTTTTCCTCAACGTCTGGCACCAATAAAGAAAAGAAATAACTTTGATGAAATCTTGGATGTGTTTCAAAAAGTGCAAGTCAACATCCCGTTGCTTGACGCTATTAAACAAGTCCCTGCTTACGCTAAGTTTCTGAAAGATTTATGCACTCAAAAGCGTAAGCAGAATGTTCATAAGAAAGTCTTCATTGCAGAGTAGCTCAGCTCCATGATTCAACATAACACCCCTCCTAAATTTAGGGATCCAGGAGCTCCCACCATTTCTTGCGGCATAGGAGATCATAAGATTGGGAAGGCATTGCTTGATTTAGGGGCGAGCGTCAATTTGTTACCTTATTCGGTCTATGAGCAGCTAGGACTTGGTGAGTTGAAACTGACTAAGGTAACATTACAATTGGCTGATAGATCTGTCAAGGTACCCCGGGGTGTTATTGAAGATGTGTTAATCCAGGTTGATAAATTTTATTTTCCAGTGGATTTCATAGTCATTGATACTCAGCCTGTTCAGAATCTTCATAGTCAGATCCCAGTCATTTTGGGTCGTCCATTTTTGGCCACATCTAATGCTATTATAAATTGCCGGAATGGAGTTATGAAATTGTCCTTTGGTAACATGAATATTAAACTCAATGTTTTTAATGCAGGACAACAATCCGCAGATTTGGATGACATATTTGAAGTGGACATGATCGAGAGCCTTGTGCAGGACTCCTTCCGTACATCTTTTGACGATCCTCTTGAGACCTGCGTAGCACAATCGGGCATGGATTTTGACATTGATAGTCCCATCCATGAAGTCAATGCATTGCTCGACTCTACTCCTATATTGGAGACTGAAAAATGGAGAGCGAAAGTGGAACCTCTTCATCCCTCTGAGACGCCTCCTGACAGCATAATTCTCAACTCTGAGAAGAAAAAGAGCGAAGCTTGTCGCTTACTTTTCTTAGAACATATAAGGCAGCAATTGAAAGGAAGATAGTGGAAATACAGGGAGTATGCCCCACTGTGTGTACGGATCATGCTGTGGAAATGTCGTGTGAAATGCAAAGGAAGCGTGATCCCAACATGGAAGAAGTCGTTCGAGCAGAAGTCATTAAATTATTTGGCGACAGTGTCAGTTACTTCCTTGCAGATAGCACAGCTCATGGGAACTCACATCACTTATCTGGGATTGGTTAATTAAGGTGGTAAGGTAATTTCTTTGGCGGACCTTGGTTATAACGATTATTTCATTCATGGTCCGTTCTGGTCTGGCTGAAGACGTTAAACTTAGCGCTCCTGGGAGGCAACCCAGCCTTTTGCTTTCTTGTATTGCTTTTTCTTAGTAATTTCAATGTTTGTGGGTAACATTACTGCAAACCCTCACGAGACTACAACTCGTCCACTAGGGGTAACCTAGGGGTTTAAAGGCTTGTTGCATGCGCTAAATGCAATCGAGAGCACCTGCGAAAGTGGTATAGGTAGGATCTTCTTTTTGTTTTTTTTTTTTTTGTTCTTATGTTGATTTCTCTCTTGTGCTAACCTGTTGTACGTTGAAATTTTTTTGAGAAAGCCTCTTAACTCTCCGTCCAGGTACTATCTTCCCTTCACTCCTCTTTTATTCTTGTTGTCCCATGAGCATTATTTGCTTATTTCTTTTACATTGAGGACAATGTAGATTTTAGGTTGGGGGTGGGAGATTAGGTTACCTAATCAGTATTTTCTTGGTCTTGAGCAAAATTTGTGAAAATTTTAAAATTTTTTCTGGAATTTCTGTTGAATTCAAAATGATTTTGAAGGATAATTGTGATTTTAACATTATAAGATATGTGATGTTGGTAATTATGACTCTTGGAATCGGACATTTGCTTGATTTCACAGTTAATTTTAAATTGTTAATCCATGATTAGAAGTTGTAAACATTGATTGAGGATTAATATTTTAAACTTGATTATGAAATATGCTGAGAGCTTTATTTCAGGAGAAAAATTCCACACACTAATCATGGATCTTAGAATTTTCACATCTCAGCTATCTATTCACCAGTCACTTGAGTTCAAAGGAATTGTCTTTTATTTCAGAAATTAATTTTCGTATGTTTTGCTGGGACTGGCAAAATGCTGGTTGGGGTTGTGATCAGGGTCGAATATTGCATATCAGACCCCAGCAATTGCCTAATTTTACATACATGATAATGTTTAATGCCAGATTTTAATTATATTTTTGTTACAGGAGGAAATCAGGAGCGTTAATTGAAAAATGATATTAAAAGCGTGAATTTAACGCTCCGAAATTACCAGAGCTCGGGATGGACTCCAGAAGACCAATAGTGAAGATTTTACACGCCTGAGATCGGAGGAAAGCAAGCCAAAGGGACCCGAAAAGGGTCCAGACTACAAAATCACATGGTTTCCACCATCCAATTGACTCGAAACTTCATACATATGATGGGGGCCGTGAATTAACTGTACATATTAAATTTCAGCTATTGATGATCTCGGGAAGTGCTCCAACTGATAAATCATCCCACAAATCGTTGATTTCAGGCCCACCTGATAGCAGGATATGCCTCAACTTTGGTCCCAACCCATTAATTATGGAGATGAAGAGAATGGATGGAGTAGATTTCTCGTAAACATCACAGAGGGCCCTGTGTATGGGGAGTGTACACCGAGTACACGGGCACCTGCTGTGCACCGGACCGGCTGAGACGGTCAGCGAACCGCTGACCTGCGGCCCTCCCTCTCAAAAGCTCTCCGTTCCAGCGTCTGCGAGCCGACGGCTGATCTCAGTTGTGGGCCCCACACATTACTCAAATGTGTGATCAGGACCGTCTATCAGGTCTAAAGGAAGGCCTTTGTCAATGCCAAGGCGTCAGAATCATGAACGATCATCAAGAATAGAATCCAGCCGTTCAACAATGCAATGGACGGTGGAACGAGATCTTTCGTGGCCCATAGAAGAATGGAGAAAAAATGTGTTTTCCTGACCGAAATTTCAACAGAAATTCGGTGGACGTCTCGGATTTTCGGTTTAATCAAATTTATGGACCCCACCATCATTGCAGCCGTTGTTCGCGTCCGCGTAACGCACGGCTGCTGGCGAGTTTTGCGAACGGCAGTGGGCCCCACACATGGCCCGTACGGCCAATCTGAACCGACCATCTTGAAGATGGCATTGAATTCTTAAAACCCATGTTGAAATTTTGGACCCATGCATACACACGTGTGCGGTACAGAGGCCACAAAAGGGCTACCCGGCGACGTTCAAATTTGATCTTTTTGAGATTTCTTCTGTGGGCCACGTTAATGGACCTTCAAAACCACCCATTCTTGACTGAAATTTCGTCCTGAATCCAATGGACAGGGTGGATTTTCCAGAAAACACCTCTGTGGGGCCCACCGATCACGGCTGCGAAAAATTACACTTCGAGTCCGTCTACGACTGTCACCGATTCCAAACCATCCAAGCCAGCCTATAAAAGGAAGTTTTGGACGTGGGAGAGGCATTCAAAACCAGGGAATTCGAGATCCAGAGCCAGGGAGAGAAGAAAGAGAAGAAAGAGAAGGAGGAAGAGAGAGAGATCAATTGGTTTGGTGTTTAATTTTTATGAATTTTATTTAATATTTTTTATGGATTTTATGGGTAACTAATCTCTCAGCTAGGGCTGAGATGAAGCCCCTAATTTGATTAGCTCTTGTGTTGGTTGATTTACTTTAAATATTAATTAATTTGTTTTTTTTTCTCTCTAAGTGGGCGTGATTGGTTTAAATTCCATACTTCTCCATCTATGAACTTGATCAAAGTATATAGATGGATGTTGTTTGGATGCTTATTATAGGTGCTTGGGTCTGATCAAGAACAGGTTTCCTAGAGAGGAAGAAACAGGATGCTTTAATGAATGTACTTTCCATGTGCCCGACCAAGGACATGGGATATGTTATTCATGGCATTGCTTAAAGGAATTAGACAGTCTGTCTGCCCGATTAAGGACACAAATTGTGCTTTCTCTGTATAAGTGGTATCAATCTAGATCAAGGTGAATCAATAGACAAAACAAGGGTTAGGATAATTAGGAGTGGATTCGAAAGTCCTAGTGCTCTCTCTCTGATTGAATTTTCTTCCCTGTTCTTAATTATTTTTTTCATAGAATTGTGCTTAGTAGTTCATTCCATTATTTGTTGGATTAGTTAAGGAGAGTCGTAGATTTGAATTGTGATGACCAGTCCTCGTGGGAACGATCTCGTAATACGTACCGTATCTGCATCTGATTCGTATACTTGCGAGTTTAAATATCATCTAAATCGTGTTGGTTTAAATAAAACATCAAGTTTTTGGCGCCGTTGCCAGGGACTGTTTCGTTCCAAATTGAGTTTAGGATTCTCTCTTATCATAATTCATAGCTTAGGATTTTACTAACTTAGGTTAAAGTTTTAATTTTATTTTATTTTTAGAAATTAATCGTTGCTTAGGATTTTTCTATCATTATTTTAGGAAACTTAAATTTGTTTTTTTTTTTTTGTTTTGTTGTTTACAGGAATTGAGGAAGGAAGCTATTAAGTGAAGGAGGAACATCTTAAATTTTCTCACATCATTCATCTCCCTTTCCGGGTTCTTTCTTCCCATTCTTACTTACATAGTTTTAACTTGTTTTAAAATCTCATAGTTCTAGGTCTAGTTTTATTTCTCTTAGGTTGCTTCTTAGTTTAGTTTTTTTTTTTCTTCTTCCATTGCAATAACATAGTTTATGCTAGGACGTAGATCTCTGAATATAGAACTAGCACCGTTTGATCCTGAAATAGAAAGAACACTGCGTGAAAGATTGAGAAATAATTCTGTCGAAATGGCGAATGAGACTGAAGTTAAGGCTCTCAAAGATTATTCAGCTCCTGTCCAATTTAATGTGCCTTCATGCATAGTGTTGCCAACCACTACGGCAGCACACTTTGAACTGAAACATGGAGTCATACAGTTGTTGCCTTCCTTTTATGGGTTGGACAAGGAAGACCCATATCATCATGTGAAAGAATTCCTAGACATTTGCTCCACCTTTAAATTCCAAAACTTCTCAGACGATTCGATCCGCCTACGCCTGTTTCCTTTTTCTTTGAAGGATAAGGCGAAAGCATGGTTGAATTCTCTAGAAGTTGGGTCTATCACTACATGGGACCAATTGTCTAGAAAGTTCTTAAACAAGTTCTTCCCTGTTCACAAAACTAATGCTCTCCGTAGAGAAATCACTAATTTCACACAAAAAGAGGGAGCACTTTCATGAATGTTGGGAAAGATGGAAGGACTTGCTTCTTAAATGTCCACACCACGGTTTTGAGAAGTGGCAACAAGTGCAATACTTTTATGACGGTCGACACCCCAGTAACCGTCGCATGGTTGATGCCACGGTGGAGGGTCCTTCATGACCAAAAGTGATACCGAAGCATGGAAATTCTTTGAAACCTTGTGTGAAAACTCCCAAAGAATGGGACTATTCAGATAGAGGTGAAAGAAGTTCCCAACCACAAAAGAGAGGTGGTATATATGAGATAGGAGTCGTGCCGAGTTGTGCGCCAAACTTGATAACCCGACAAAGAAAGTTGATGCTCGGTATTAAATAATGGACCTCCACAAACAGATCAAGTAGAGGCATGTGCCACATGTTCTAGTCGCCAGATCTTGTCCATGCTGGGGCAAGCATCCCCAGTAACTTTCTCGAACAAGTTCATGCTATGAACACTTTTCAAAAACCTGGGAATGATCCTTACTCAAACACATACAACCTGACCCGGGGTGGGCTAGGCATCCAAATTTTTCTTGGGCAAAGGGACCACATCAAGGAGGACCATCTCGGAAATCCTCCCATGCAACCGCACCTCCAAGTTAGCAAGTCAACAAATTCCGCAATATCAACAATGCCTACACAATCAAGGAACCCATCTCTTGAGGATACACTCCATCTTTTTATGCAGAGTTCTCTCCAATTCCAAAAAGATACCCAACACACCTTACTGGCTAACCAGCAAAGCTTACATGCAAATGCACAATCCATTGCTAAGCTGGAAATTCAAATGGGTCAACTAGCTACCACATTGAGTGAGAGAGAGAAGGACAAGTTCCCTAGCCAACCTGAGGCTAACCCAAAGGGACAGTATGAGATTGGCTCTAATTCTAACCAAGGGCAATATCATGAGCAAGCCAAATCAATCATTACCCTTAGGTCAGGCAAGCAGATTGATAACAGAATAGAGATGCCTGGGGATGATTCAAATGCTAAAACAGAAGATCAAGATGAAGCAGAGGGACACACCAATGCATCCAAAGTCCAAAAGCCCTCTGACTCTCTAAGAGCCACTAATGTGCCACCTTACGTGCCCAAAGCACCTTTTCCTCAACGTCTGGCACCAATAAAGAAAAGAAATAACTTTGATGAAATCTTGGATGTGTTTCAAAAAGTGCAAGTCAACATCCCGTTGCTTGATGCTATTAAACAAGTCCCTGCTTACGCTAAGTTTCTGAAAGATTTATGCACTCAAAAGCGTAAGCAGAATGTTCATAAGAAAGTCTTCATTGCAGAGCAGCTCATCTCCATGATTCAACATAACACCCCTCCTAAATTTAGGGATCCAGGAGCTCCCACCATTTCTTGCGGCATAGGAGATCATAAGATTGGGAAGGCATTGCTTGATTTAGGGGCGAGCGTCAATTTGTTACCTTATTCGGTCTATGAGCAGCTAGGACTTGGTGAGTTGAAACCGACTAAGGTAACATTACAACTGGCTAATAGATCTGTCAAGGTACCCCGGGGTGTTATTGAAGATGTGTTAATCCAGGTTGATAAATTTTATTTTCCAGTGGATTTCATAGTCATTGATACTCAGCCTGTTCAGAATCTTCATAGTCAGATCCCAGTCATTTTGGGTCGTCCATTTTTGGCCACATCTAATGCTATTATAAATTGCCGGAATGGAGTTATGAAATTGTCCTTAGGTAACATGAATATTAAACTCAATGTTTTTAATGCAGGACAACAATCCGCAGATTTGGATGACATATTTGAAGTGGACATGATCGAGAGCCTTATGCAGGACTCCTTCCGTACATCTTTTGACGATCCTCTTGAGACCTGCTTAGCACAATCGGGCATGGATTTTGACATTGATAGTACCATCCATGAAGTCAATGCATTGCTCGACTCTACTCCTATATTAGAGACTGAAAAATGGAGAGCGAAAGTGGAACCTCTTCATCCCTCTGAGACGCCTCCTGACAGCATAATTCTCAACTCTGAGAAGAAAAAGGCGAGCAAGCTGCTTACTTTTCTTAGAACATATAAGGCAGCAATTGAAAGGAAGATAGTGGAAATACAGGGAGTATGCCCCACTGTGTGTACGGATCATGCTGTGGAAATGTCGTGTGAAATGCAAAGGAAGCGTGATCCCAACATGGAAGAAGTCGTTCGAGCAGAAGTCATTAAATTATTTGACGACAGTGTCGGTTACTTCCTTGCAGATAGCACAGCTCATGGGAACTCACATCACTTATCTGGGATTGGTTAATTAAGGTGGTAAGGTAATTTCTTTGGCGGACCTTGGTTATAACGATTATTTCATTCATGGTCCGTTCTGGTCTGGCTGAAGACGTTAAACTTAGCGCTTCTGGGAGGCAACCCAGCCTTTTGCTTTCTTGTATTGCTTTTTCTTAGTAATTTCAATGTTTGTGGGTAACATTACTGCAAACCCTCACGAGACTACAACTCGTCCACTAGGGGTAACCTAGGGGTTTAAAGGCTTGTTGCATGCGCTAAATGCAATCGAGAGCACCTGCGAAAGTGGTATAGGTAGGATCTTCTTTTGTTTTTCTTTTTTGTTCTTATGTTGATTTCTCTCTTGTGCTAACCTGTTGTACGTTGAAATTTTTTTGAGAAAGCCTCTTAACTCTCCGTTCAGGTACTATCTTCCCCTCACTCCTCTTTTATTCTTGTTGTCCCATGAGCATTATTTGCTTATTTCTTTTACATTGAGGACAATGTAGATTTTAGGTTGGGGGTGGGAGATTAGGTTACCTAATCAGTATTTTCTTGGTCTTGAGCAAAATTTGTGAAAATTTTAAAATTTTTCTGGAATTTCTGTTGAATTCAAAATGATTTTGAAGGATAATTGTGATTTTAACATTATAAGATATGTGATGTTGGTAATTATGACTCTTGGATTCGGACATTTGCTTGATTTCACAGTTAATTTTAAATTGTTAATCCATGATTAGAAGTTGTAAACATTGATTGAGGATTAATATTTTAAACTTGATTATGAAATATGCTGAGAGCTTTATTTCAAGAGAAAAATTCCACACACCAATCATGGATCTTAGAATTTTTACATCTCTGCTATCTATTCACCAGTCACTTGAGTTCAAAGGAATTGTCTTTTATTTCAGAAATTAATTTTCGTATGTTTTGCTTGGGACTGGCAAAATGCTGGTTGGGGGTTGTGATCAGGGTCGAATATTGCATATCAGACCCCAGCAATTGCCTAATTCTACATACATGATATTGTTTAATGCCAGATTTTAATTATATTTTTGTTACAGGAGGAAATCAGGAGCGTTAATTGAAAAATGATATTAAAAGCGTGAATTTAACGCTCCGAAATTACCAAAGCTCGGGATGGACTCCAGAAGACCAATAGTGAAGATTTTACATGCCTGAGATCGGAGGAAAGCAAGCCAAATGGACCCGAAAAGGGTCCAGACTACAAAATCACATGGTTTCCACCATCCAATTGACTCGAAACTTCATACATATGATGGGGGCCGTGAATTAACCGTACATATTAAATTTCAGCTATTGATGATCTCGGGAAGTGCTCCAACTGACAAATCATCCCACAAATCGTTGATTTCAGGCTCACTTGATAGCAGGATATGCCTCAACTTTGGTCCCAACCCATTAATTATGGAGATGAAGAGAATGGATGGAGTAGATTTCTCGTAAACATCACAGAGGGCCCTATGTATGGGGAGTGTACACCGAGTACACGGGCACCTGCTGTGCACCGGACCGGCTGAGACGGTCAGCGAACCGCTGACCTGCGGCCCTCCCTCTCAAAAGCTCTCCGTTCCAGCGTCTGCGAGCCGACGGGCTGATCTCAGTTGTGGGCCCCACACATTACTCAAATGTGTGATCAGGACCGTCTATCAGGTCTAAAGGAAGGCCTTTGTCAATGCCAAGGTGTCAGAATCGTGAACGATCATCAAGAATAGAATCCAGCCGTTCAACAATCCAATGGACGGTGGAACGAGATCTTCCGTGGCCCACAGAAGAATGGAGAAAAAATGTGTTTTCCTGACCGAAATTTCAACAGAAATTCGGTGGACGTCTCGGATTTTCGGTTTAATCAAATTTATGGACCCCACCATCATCGCAGCCGTCGTTCTGATTTGTCCGCGTAACGCATTACCTTGAGCCTGAATAACATGTTAACGGCAGTGGGCCCCACACATGGCCCATACGGCCAATCTGAACCGACCATCTTGAAGATGGCATTGAATTCTACAAACCCATGTTGAAATTTTGGACCCATGCGTACACACGTGTGCGGTACAGAGGCCACAAAAGGGCTACCCGGCGACGTTCAAATTTGATCTTTTTGAGATTTCTTCGGGCCACGTTAATGGACCTTCAAAACCACCCATTCTTGGTCGAAATTTCATCACGAATCCAATGGACGGGGTGAATTTTCCGGCTAAAACACCTCGTGGGGCCCACCGATCACGGTGCTGCAAAAAATTACACTTGAGTCCGTCACGACTCCGCCCAAATTCCACCATCCAGATTGACTATAAAAAGGAATTTTTGGACGTGGGAGAGGCATTCAAAACTAGGGAATTCGAGATCCAGAGCCAGGGAGAGAAGAAAGAGAAGAAAGAGAAGGAGGAAGAGAGAGAGATCGATTGGTTTGGTGTTTAATTTTTATGAATTTTATTTAATATTTTTTATGGATTTTATGGGTAACTAATCTCTCAGCTAGGGCTGAGATGAAGCCCCTAATTTGATTAGCTCTTGTGTTGGTTGATTTACTTTAAATATTAATTAATTTGTTTTTTTTCTCTCTAAGTGGGCGTGATTGGTTTAAATTCCATACTTCTCCATCTATGAACTTGATCAAAGTATATAGATGGATGTTGTTTGGATGCTTATTACAGGTGCTTGGGTCTGATCAAGAACATGTTTCCTAGAGAGGAAGAAACAGGATGCTTTAATGAATGTACATTCCATGTGCCCGACCAAGGACATGGGATATGTTATTCATGGCATTGCTTAAAGGAATTAGACAGTCTATCTGCCCGATTAAGGACACAAATTGTGCTTTCTCTGTATAAGTGGTATCAATCTAGATCAAGGTGAATCAACAGACAAAACAAGGGTTAGGATAATTAGGGGTGGATTCGAAAGTCCTAGTGCTCTCTCTCTGATTGAATTTTCTTCCCTGTTCTTAATTATTTTTTTCATAGAATTGTGCTTAGTAGTTCATTCCATTATTTGTTGGATTAGTTAAGGAGAGTCATAGATTTGAATTGTGACGACCAGTCCTCGTGGGAACGATCTCGTAATACGTACCGTATCTGCATCTGATTCGTATACTTGCGAGTTTAAATATCATTTAAATCGTGTTGGTTTAAATAAAACATCACCCATTCTCATCATTCTCTTAGTGGGTTAACCTAAATTATTGGGCCCCATTGATGTTGCATTGTTCATCCTCGTTGTAGACTCTGTGCTACCAAAATTGATATATCCATGGCCGAGGGTCGATCTTTATATCATGGTTAGATCGGTTGTTCATCTATGGACCCCGCCTTGCATATAGGCCAATTATCAATGCCGATTATGAGTATGTGACAGCATAGCATCATGATACATGCCCATACACATCATCTGCATGCTTGTGATGAGATGAGGTTTACCATTGCATATACCTTCTGACAAGTCATTTATGAGACTCCTTGATAAGAGGTGTTGTCCCTCATGAGCGCACGATATGCGAAGGATTGATGCATGACTGGATTATATGACTCATGCATCTTGAATTGTGTGATATGGTTACTATACACACTAGCGACATCTAGGCTAAGGCCTCCATAGGCACAGTGTGGAGAACCGGATTGGATACTGAAAATACTGTTACTAGCATCGGGGCGCCATAGATGTCCCTAGGTGAAAATCCCTAAACCAGATGGTACCAAAGGATGACTCCAACATCGAGACCGAGTGGATACATGAGCGCACAAGGGCCGTATATCAATATGCCGCATTTTCCACTGTGTCGTGGTCAGTTGAAAAGGGGTGTGACCTTGCCTGCCTGAGTGAGGAGGCAATATCTAGGTT
Source organism: Magnolia changhungtana (assembly GCA_030180095.1). NCBI lineage: Eukaryota > Viridiplantae > Streptophyta > Magnoliopsida > Magnoliales > Magnoliaceae > Magnolia > Magnolia changhungtana. The sequence continues at coordinate 1,576,556 of JASAUF010000548.1, forward strand.
GAGTTTGACTAGCTTGAGGAATGGGTCCGCTATCGATGAGTCGGGTCCGATATTGGAAGGCGGATAGTGATGTCTCTTCCACTTACCCGGTTGTGAGCTCAAAAGGGGCAGCAAGCTGACGTAGAGTGTACTAGACCCCGGTGATTGTCCAACATGAGAACTATACTGATATTTGATGCTCTAGTGATGAGTTGCATTGATATGTGGATTCAGATAAGGATTGGTATGCTTGTGTTGCATCTCGCATCGCATGGCCTTGGTATGGCTAACATCATTCATATCTTGCATTGCATGGCCTTGATATGGTTGATAACATTCATTCCTTGCATCGCATAGCCTTAGTATGGCTCATAGCTTTCATGGATTCACCAACATATTCTGCATTACTCTAATATTACATTCTGAGCACCCTTATATTGCGCACACTCTCTCACCACCCTTTAAGCTTTTCGTAAGCTTATACATGACTGTTGCGTGCAGGTGACATTAGGACGCAGCAGCAGCATTGAGATTGGAGTGTGCAATGGACTTCTAGAGCTTCTGTTTCTGTTATTGTATTTCCCTTTATACGCATGTACCTTAACATTTTTAATCATAGTGGATTTTATGATAATGTCTTGGTTATTATTCATGAGTTATGCTTATGGTTATGCTTATTATGAATCAAATTCATGTTGAAAATCCTCCTTGTAGGATCCCAGGATCAGAACCCGGTATATGGGTGTTAGGAGCCGAGAATGGGGTACACGAAGGCTGTCGACGCCAGATTTGGTGATCAGGAATTTTGTGAGCCTAGTTTCTGAGTTTGGGGAGTGACAGCATACTTGACACATGCATTGTGCACACACTCACATACCCTTTAAGCTTCGTTATAAGCTTATGCATGACCATTGCATGCAGGTGACGTTAGGTCGTAGCAGCACTGAGGCAAAGGCGGTTGACAGATCTTCTTGAAGCTTTTGGTTATACTTGTAATTCCCTTTCCGCATTGTACACAAATGATTTATTATAGTGGATATGTGGTGATGTTATTTTGTGACTTATTTGTGCTTATGCTCCCTTACAAAAAATTCAGACTAAAAATCCTCCTTGTAGGATCCCAGGATTGAAATCTGGCATATGTATGCCGAGAGCCGAGAATGGGGTACTACGGAGGCTATCGGCGTTGGATTTGGCGACTAGAAATTTTGTGATCCCAGTTTCCGAGTTTAGGGCGTGACAGACTTCCATGCATGATACAGGAAGTGCTTAACGGATTCATTAATAATTTTGGGTGATGGTAAGAACCTTCTTTCTTCTATTATTACCTGAAGAGGACTTTGATCAGGAAGGGATAAAGTTGCTGCCAGGCTAGCTAAAGTATCTACCCTTGCATTCTCGCATCATGATACATATTTGATTTCCACATGATGGAATCGCTCTAGCAATTGCTGCGCTTGTTGATAGTATGGTAAGAGCTCATGTTTTCTTATTTCGAACTCGGTTGTCAGCTGATTTATTATCAACTTGGAGTCTCCAAAAATCTACATCATTTTTATTTTCATTTCTTGAGCTATCTCCATTCCAATGATGAGAGTTTTATATTCAGCTTCATTATTTGTACATGTAGTACCCAATGTGAAGGAGTAGGGTAATAAGTAGCCCTAGGGATAATGAATATCACTTCAACGCCTGTTCTTGACATTCGAGAAGCACCATAAAATACAATTACCATAAGTTTGGCGATTCAATCATTATACCTTGTTCATCTGGAAAATCATCACTGATAACCTCATTGTTGGTCACAGGATGAGCTGCCAAGAAATCTGTCACTGCCTACTTTTTTACTACTTTTGTCGACTCGTAAGTGATTGTGTATTCTGAAAGTAACAACATATATTTGGCCAATCTTCTTGATAACATCGGCCTCGTCATCAAGAACTTAATGGGATCCACTCGCATGATTAAAATTATATCGTGAGAAAGGAAATAATGTCTTAATTTCTGCACTGCAAATATTAACGCCAAGCACACTTTTTCGATCGGTGAATAATTGCATTTTGTGCCTATTGAAGTTCGACTCAAATAATAAAGCGTGATTTCCTTGCTGTGTTCATTGACCTGTGCCAATAGAGCCCCTAATGAATTCTTAGTTGTAGATATCTATAGAACGAGTGGTTTACCCTTTACAGGAGTTACCAGTACTGGAGGTTGTTTCAACAATTCTTTAATTGAATCAAATGCATTCCGATAGGACTTGTCTCGAACAAATTTTGTTCCTTTCTTCATCAAATGAGAAAATGGATGACATCTTTCGGCGAGATTCGAGATGAAACGACGAATATATGCCAATTTTCCTTTTAAACTTTTTAACACTTTCAACGTTTTCATAGGTGGCATCTCTTGGATCGCTCTAATTTTCTCGAGTCTACTTCTATTCCGCCGTGTCTAACAACAAAACCAAGGAATTTTCCTGACAAAACACCTATAAGTGTTATGTTTTCTAACTCGTATGATTGTCGAATTTTGTAGTGCCAAAACCTCTTGGAATCAGTGTCTTGTGTAGCTCATCTACATATTTAAGATCATGCATCTCATGTACAAGAACAAAGGTCTTTACCTCAAGAACTTCAAATGCAAGATCAAGAGATATACAAGTTCAAGTTCAAGTTCAACACTAAGTGTTAGTTCAATCTTTCAAGCTTCAATAGTTAAAGGTTTCAAAGCTTCATCCGTGTCAAGATAACGTTCTTTACTTTGGTACTTAAAGCTCAAGATGAAATACAAGTTAAGTATCTCAAATTTAACCTTCAAATCGTTTCAAATTCAAGCTTCAAAGAGTTATAAGTTCAAGCTTCAACACACTTCAAGATGTCAAGCTTCATGTATGTCAAGATCAACTATCAATCAAAGCAAAAGATGTTTCAATGTTTAAGCATCGCTTATAAGGTATGAATGACCCTAGATTGATCGTAGGTTAAGTCATATTGATTGCATACTTTAATTGGGTCACTTTATAAGTGTATAGGCTATTTCTCGACTAGTCTTAGCCTATATTCGACTAGTCTTAGTATTGGCTCGACTAGTCCAAGAAATTCCCCGATCAGTCCAAGATTTGTTACTTATTTTCAGGATTTTATATTAGATCTTCGACCAGTCTTGGAGACTGCTCTACTAGTCGAGTGAATAGTGCTTGACCAGTCGAACAGCCTCGACTCAAAGTCCAGCAACTAAAAGGGTCTCACACGACCAGTCGAGAGCAGGGTTCAACCGGTCGTGCAGGCTACTTGACCGGTCATGGATGTCACTCGACCAGTCGTGGAACAGTTTTATCTTATCGCGCTCGAATTTTCAAAAGTTTATTGGTCCTTCGACTAGTCGAGCTATCCCGTGGACCAGTCGAGTGAACAGTTTTTGCACTTATAAAGAGAGCACGATTTTTAGAGTTTTCTCATTCAATTCAAGCAAAATCAAGACACCACTCTGAGAGATAAGTTAGTGATATTCTTAAGCATTTAGTGCTCAGTTAATATTCTATTTAATTAGCTTTTTGTGTTTGATTTTGTGATTTTATATTCCAATCATATTTTAAGAAGGGATTTTTGTTTTCTCCTTTCTTGGACTCCAAATCAAATCAAGCAAGCCCAAGGTGATTTAATCTAAAAATCATTTAGAACTTAGAACTATTTCATAAGTGAGTGTGGACATTGAACATCTACTTCAAATCGGTTTTCCCGGGCTTCATCAAAGGAGAATATCCCGATAAGTATTTTACAGTTTCGTAAATCTTTCTTTTGGTTTCTTTGAGATTGTGCCAGAAAAATCTCTTTTCTTTTGGTTTGTCTTAGGTGATCCAAAAAACTCAGTGTGGGGATTTTTGAATTGTGTAAGCCCACTTGAAAGACACAATTGTGAAAGTTTTAGGTGAATCTTGAAAAACCTATTGCATAGTGAATACTAATATCCATTGTGTGAGGATATTAGGAGTGGAGTAGTTGTGTGGTTGTTTTTCTAAACAATTGGTGTACAAACAAGTGAACCACTATAATTTCTGGTCTTGTGGTGGATGATTGATTGTAACATTGTGTGGATGCTGTAATTTCCTTTTATGCAATTGTGGAAGAATGTTTGTAACACCCTGATCGAGGAGGAGCCAAACTCCTGAGTTCCAACGAATCACTTATGCAACATAGAAAATGATGATTAAATGTTGTCTGTATTAGTGCATAAAACGTGAATGGGAATATACCAAAAAAGCATATCATACTCCAGAGATAAGTGATATTGCAAACGGAAGATTGTGATAGATATATAAAATATATAAACTATTGTAAGTCTCCAGAGTGTGATAATGTTACCAGGTTAAATAATTACATGTACAATTCCAAAATATACAAAAGGTGTAATGACATTTAATCAACATCCCAAAATCCACGTCGATCACAACAGGGCTCACATGAACCTGCTTGAAAACTGCATGTAAGAGAATGCCTCCTCGTCATCCTCGAAGTCCGGCTCCGCCTCGTAGGCATCGCCACCACCTGCAACAAAGACAAAGTCTGGATGGTGTGTACAACACCGTCCCATAATGTGGGAGTGAGTGATCAACTCAGTGGAACTATAAAACAAAGGTTAACATGTTATCAATTCAGTCAAGTAATAATGATAAGGCAATACAACAAGCATTCCAAAGTACTTTGGTTAATGCAAGAATGGTATGTATAAATGATGCATGCCCTCGCCTATGCTCTCTCTGCGATCTTCATCTCATGGTTGCGGCATGTCAGTCACTTCCTCAGTGCTCTACTCCAACACCAATGGCACATGCAATGCGGTATATGAGCGTGATTACCAAGTTCTTATTGGTCCTTTTTCATACAGCAGGATTGGAAACTAAGGTACCACCCTTATATCATTTCCTAAACAATGATCCATTCTAGGGTCGTCAGTCCTAGTAATTCTCATACGATGCTGCGGTTCTAGGTCACTACAAAGGGCTCGTCACCTCGATACAGTGTAGGCCTAGTTTATACTCTAGTTGCTATGGGAAGGGTCGTCGTCTCAACCCAAGCTCAGAGTATGCTCGAGGTCACTACAAAGGGCTCATTACCTTATCAGTGTAGGCTGATAGCTTGAATATAGTGTCCCATACCACCGTATTCAACTCACGAGGCTGTGTTACTCACTGGACACTACGGGGAGGCTCGTCGCCCCAGCGTAGGCCAACAGCTCAACCACAGTCTCCCATACCACCATGTCTGGCTCATGAGTCTTAGCAGATCGAGGTACCAAGTTTAACGGGGTTTCCACTGGTGAGATTGGTACCTTAGGTTCAAGCAGTAGCGTCCATACATGGTGAACATACATCGGGTCAATCGGGTTACTTGACGAGCACGACTGGTATGAACGCACCTCCAGTTAATCGAAATGGAGCAAGTAAGCACCCCGTGTGGCCTAACCGCTGTCGACAACACAAGTACGGCTCGGATTCATCGAACACGTCCTGTGTGGCAAAGAGACTTCAACCATTAACTCGAAAATCATTACTGATCGCCTGGACTACGTCGTAGCCCCAAACACACTCCAAGCAATTGTGTACGCATGTAGTAGCCAAAGATAGCATGTGACAACTAAAATCAAATATGAATCTCATTTGAGCATTTCAACGAACACATAGTGTACATGTTAGCATATATAGACATTTCAACAGTAAATCACATAGTAGTAAGATAGGTTACATAAAGGAAACTCTAACTATGTATAAGGGGATTGAGAATCCCATCTCAACACCCTCATTAAGTATATTACATCTAGCATTTGCTCATTCAGGCATTTCATCAAACACTTAGACTACACATATCCATGTACATGTAATGTATTAGTTTTAACATATATTATGACAAGTCCTTTCATAAAAGAGTTGTTACACATACAACCATCATATATATACGATCACTAAGCATGGCAAGCACAAATGCAAATTCCATATTCATTCAAACATTGTAACAAACACTTGGAATGCATTTTAATAAACATAACTTACATACATATGTAATATACGAGAAACATCTAATCTAAGCACATGTAATAGCGATCAAGTCAGTCATAAATCATTAACTGACATTGAAGGCCATGAAAACCATAACCTAAACATCTATAGTCCACACCTTACACCAGTAAACGCGTAACAGATTTGTTTTAGACACTTAGTCTTTGTCAACACTAGAATGGCAACCTGTAGCATGAATTAGGTTAGCTATTTCACCACTTACACTATATGATACCCTAAAACAGATTAGGGTTAGGTTTTCTTACCCAAGTACGTTGTTGGAAACTCCAGAATATCGCTAAAGACGCGATAGATAAGCGTGTGGAGTGGTAGGATTAAATCCCAAGAACAAATGCCAGTACACTCTCTCACTTCCTCTCTCTTTTCTCTCTTCTCTCTCCTAGGGTTTCCCAAATTCGTATGAGATGAGAGAGAGAGAGAGGGTTTAAGGCCCTTATATAGGCCCAGAACTAGTCGGAATAGCCCCTTGGTCATGGTATACTTAGGTTATAGCTAAATAGGGGCTGTTTCAATCCAACGGAGCATTTCTGGAGGCCCCCTTTCTATGTGCAGTCGGACTTAAGCTCCCTATAATTGGATCTAGGTCGAGTTACGTTTTCAATCCGATCAGATTTACAGATCAACCGCGGCAGACCAGTTTCAGTTCAACGGTCACCACCACTCGATCAGGGCCACAAGTACACTGACATGTGTATGAAATTTTTCCTGATCCGAGGGTGTATTTGGGTCAAATTCTAACGATCTGAATCCTTATATTTGGCTTACAAGTGAATGACTCAATTCACTTAAATCTGAGCATGTTTCCTAAAGATATTCACTTTTCTGACACACTTTCCTCCAAGCTCAAGTTGTGCGTTTCTGCATACTATCTGGATTTGATTTCCAAGATGGTTGTTAAACCCAGCAAAGTGGTCATAATGATTTAGTTTTGCAGTAATTAAACTTTTGATGAGCGGTCCAGGTCCGATACGAAGTTTCATGCTGCTCCCGAGAGAAACTGGGTTTTGAGATTGATCTTAGATTATAGGGTAATGCAGCGTCAACGACTCTGCAAGTTTTAAGTCTTACAGTTCGTATTTAAAGTGATTAGTGCTAATTTCATAGGTAACCTAGCTTAGCACTTAGTTAATTTCGTCTAATTTCTAAAGGATTTGGTCCTGTGTGATTTCTGTCTGAGGTTGTACTCGGGTCTTTGTATGGAATTTTTTGAAACGTTACAATCTACCCCCCTTAAAGAAAAATTTTGTCCTCAAAATTAGTACCTTTTCGTACTCCTTGAGAATCTGAGGGTAGTTCTTATGCATCCACAGAACCATCACAAGTGGAATCACCTTATTGCGTAACACCTGATCCTTCCTGTCTAGGATACGTGTCGGTCGCAGTACATATGTAGTGTCCTCACTCAACTATACCTGCTCCCATCTGATAATGTGGGAAAGATCGAGAACGTATTTCTTCAGCATAGATACATGAAATCGTTGTGCACGCCTACGAGTGGAGTGGGCAAAGTAAGGCGGTACACTACCGCTCCCACTCAATCAAGTATCTGGAATGGGCCAATGAATCTAGGCATGAGCTTCCCCTTCTTCCCAAACTGGAGGACTCCCTTCATTGGGGAAACCTTCAAAAACACATGGTCCCCAACCTCGAACTCTAGCGGTCGCCATCTCATATCGGCATAACTCTTCTGTCTACTCTGCGCTGTCAGAAGTCGACTCCTGATAATGTCAATCTTCTCTAAGGTTGACTGTACTAACTCGGGGCCAATCAAGCTTTTCTCGGCAGCCTCTTGTTCACTCCCCAAGTATAGGGTTGTGATGTAGTAATAAACTCGGTAAGATCGAGGTCGAATCCCACGAGGACTGGTCGTCACAACTCAAATCTATGATTCTTCTTAACTAATCCAATGAATAATGAACTAAACTGCTAAGCACAATTTTTAGGAAAAACAATTAAGAACAGGGAAGAAAATTCAATCAGAGAGAAAGCACTAGGACTTTCGAATCCACCCCTAACTATCCTAACCCTTGTTTTGTCTGTTGATTCACCTTGATCTAGATTGATACCACTTATATAGAGAAAGCACAATCTGTGTCCTAAATCGGGCATACAGATTGTCTAATTCCTTTGAGCAATGCCATGAATAAGATCCCATGTCCTTGGTCGGGCACATGGAATGTACATTCATTAAAGCACCCTGTTTCTTCCTCTATAGGAAACTTGTTCTTGATCGACCCAAGCACTGTAATAAGCATCCAACAACATCCATCTATATACTTTGATCAAGTTCATAGATGGAGAAGTATGGAATTTAAACCCATAAAGCCCACTCAGAGAAAGAAATAAATTAATTAAAATTTAAAGTAAATCAACCAATACAAGAGCTGATCAAATTAGGGGCTTCATCTCAGCCCTAGCTGAGAGATTAGTTACCCATAAAATCCATAAAAATATATTAAATAAAATTCATAAAATAAAACGCCAAACCGAACAATCTCTCTCTCTTCTTCCTTCTCTTTCTTCTCTTTGTCCTCTCCCTGGCTCTGGATCTCAAATTCTCTGGATCTGAATGACTTTCCCACGTCCAAAACTCCACTTTTATAGCTGCTGGATGGCTGGAATCGGTGGCAGAGTCGTAGACGGACTCAAAGTGCAGATTTTCACAACCGTGACCGGTGGGCCCCACAGAGGTGCTTTCTGGAAAATCCACCCCGTCCATTGGATTCAGGACGAAATTTCAGTCAAGAATGGGTGGTTTTGAAGGTCCATTAACGTGGCCCACGTAAGAAAATACGAAAACTCGGTTTTGAACGTCACAAGACCGCCTGTTTGTGGCCTCTGTAACGCGCACGTGTGTACGCATGGGAGTGGAAGATCAGCATGGTTTTGTAGTTCTCGAACTCATCTACACGATGGACTGCTCGGATTGGCCGTACAAGTGACGGGTGGGGCCCACAGTCTTCCGAAACAATGGCCAGCGGCCGTGCGTTACGCGGGCGAACGACGCGGATCTCCTTCCGCTGCGAAGATGGTGGGGTCCACTGTGATGTTATTTTGAGAAATCCACTCCGTCCATTCGTTTCTTTACGCAAAACCGTTTCGACATGATCGGTTTTGGATCAAGACCGTGGTGGCCCACTGTTATTTAATTTCGCCGTCGATTATCTATTCGGACGGCTGAAAACCGATTCTCACTATCTTCTGAGATTCTTCCACCTAGGCAGTCATAAAGAATATGTTAGGAGACCGATGGACGGTCCAGATCATCGTTTTAGATGAAGGATGGGGTCCACAGCATCAACCGATGCTCCTCTGTTCGGTTCGCAGCAGATTCCGAGCGGCTTTTGACGGAACGTCGGTCAGCGTATGCTGACCGACTTCTGTTTGTTCGGTGCGCGGCAGATACTCATGTACATGGTATACATGCACTGCAAAATAGGGTCCAATTTGATATTTTAGTAAAATCCTCTCCATCCATTTAGTTGGTACCCTCATTTAAAGCGTTGAATCCGAAGTTGAGGTATATCCAGATAGCAGGTGGGCCCCAAATTGAAGATTAATGGGCTGATCTGTTCATTGGACCACTTTCCGAGATTTTCAATGGCTGAAATTTAATATGTACGGTTGATTTATGGCCCCCATCACATGTATGAAGTTTCGAGTTGATCGGATGGCGGGAAACATGTGATCTTGCATTCTTGACCCTTTTCGGGCCCCTTTGTCGTGCTTTCCTCAGATCCCAGGCGTGTAAAATCTTCATTATTGGTTTTCTGGAGTCCATCTCGTGCTCTGGTAATTTTGGAGCGCCAAAACCATGTCTTTAACATCAATTTTCAATTCACACTCCTGATTTCATCCTGTAATAAAAACACGAGAAAAATCTAGCATTAAACACTATCATGTATGTAAAATTAGGCAATTGCTGGGGTCTGATATGTAATATTCGACCTTGATCACAACCCCCAACCAGCATTTTGCTAGTCCCGAGCAAAACATGCGAAAAATAATTTCAGAAATAAAAGACAATTCCTGTAACCTCAAGTGACTTGTGAACAGATAACTGAGATGTGAAAATTCTAAGATTCATGATCGGTGTGTGGAATTTTTCTCTTGGAATCAAGCTTACAGTAAACTTCATAATCAAGTTCAAAATATTAATCCATCAATTAGAGCATTCCTAAACATTGAGTTCCACGAGTGTAAAGTATAATCTCGACTTACAATCAATAAGAGATCCAATTGTCAATTTCATGATAATTCGTGACAATCAAAACTTGAAACCAACACTTATCTCACAGATTAACTTTTCATGTTACCATCTTTTGATTTTCTTTACGAGCAGTAACGCAACTGAGGGGAATCAAATTCTCACCTATAGGGAGCAAACCTATGGTGAAAACTTGTCGCTTAACTTTTTTTTTTTTTTTTTTCATATATCAACTATGAAGAATCAAATCTACACCTATAGGGAGCAAACCTATGGTGAAGATTATGTGACTAACTCTTTCAATTCTTCTTTACAAACTGACGTTAACAAATTTCTCAGGCTGGTTCCTTTCATGCCTAATGATTACCAAGTTACCATTTAATATTGAACTGAAAACTCAATGTGTAAGCAAGATCTAATATGTGGAATCATGGCTCAATCAATGTTTACAACTTCTAATCATGGATTAATAATTCAAAAGTGACTGTGAAATCAAGCAGGTGGCCAAATCCAAGAGTCATAAGTTACCAACATCACATATCTTATAATGTTAAAATCACAACTATCCTTCAGAATCATTTTGAATTCAATAGAAATTCCAGAAAAAATTTAAAATTTTCACAAATTTTGCTCAAGACCAAGAAAATACTGATTAGGTAACCTAATCTCCCACCCCCAACCTAAAATCTACATTGTCCTCAATGTAAAAGAAATAAGCATGCAATGCACATGGGACAACGGAAATAAAAGAGGAGTGATGGAAGGATAGTACCTGGACGGAGAATGAAGAAGCTTTCTAAAAAAAATATATATATATCATCATAAAACAGGTTAGCTCAAGAGAGAAATCAACATAAGCAAAAATAACAAAAAAGAAAAACAAAAGAAGACCCTACCTATACCACTTTCGCAGGTGCTCTCGATTGCATTTAGCGTATGCAACAAGCCTTTAAACCCCTAGGTTACCCCTAGTGGATGAGTTGTAGTCTCGTGAGGGTTTGCAGTAATGTTACCCACAAACATTGAAGTAACTAACTAAAAAAAAAATGAAAAGGAATGAAATAAAAGGCAATACAATAAAGCAAAAAGCTGGGTTGCCTCCCAGGAGCGCTAAGTTTAACGTCTTCAGCCAGACAAGTACAGACCATGAATGAGTTAATCGTTATAACCACGGTCCGCCAAAGAAATTACCTTACCACCTTAATTAACCAATCCCAGATAAGTGATGTGAGTTCCCATGAGCTGTGCTATCTGCAAGGAGGTAACTGACACTGTTGTCAAATAATTTAAGGACTTCTGCTCGAACGACTTCTTCCATGTTAGGATCATGCTTCCTTTGCAGTTCACGCGACATTTCTACGGCATGATCCATGCATATCGTGGGGCATACTCCCTGTATTTCCACTATCTTCTTTTCAATTGCTGCCTTATATGTTTTAAGAAAATTAAGCAGCCTGCTCGCCTTTGTCTTCTCAGAGTTCGAAACTGTGCTATCAGGAGGCGTCTCAGAGAGATGAAGAGGTTCCACTTTCGCTCTCCATTTTTCAGTCTCCAAGATAGGAGTAGAGTCGAGCAGTGCATTGACTTCATGGATGGGACTATCGATGTCAAAGTCCATGCCAGCTTGTGCTAAGCAGGTCTCAAGTGGATCTTCAAAAGATGTACGGAAGGAGTCCTGCACAAGGCTCTCGATCATGTCCACTTCAAATATGTCATCCAGATCTGCGGATTGTTGTCCTGCATTAAAAACATTGAGTTTAATATTCATGTTACCAAAGGACAATTTCATAACTCCATTCCGGCAATTTATAATAGCATTAGATGTGGCCAAAAATGGACGACCCAAAATGACTGGGATCTGACTATGAAGATTCTGGACAGGCTGAGTATCAATAACTATGAAATCCACTGGAAAATAAAATTTATCAACCTGGACTAACACATCTTCAATAACACCCCGGGGCACCTTGACAGATCTATCAGCCAGTTGTAATATTACCTTAGTCGGTTTCAACTCACCAAGTCCTAGCTGCTCATAAACCGAATAAGGTAACAAATTAACGCTCGCCCCTAAATCGAGTAATGCCTTCCCGATCTTATGATCTCCTATGCCGCAAGAAATGGTGGGAGCTCCTGGATCCCTAAATTTAGGAGGAGTGTTATGTTGAATCATGGAGCTGAGCTGCTCTGCAAGGAAGACTTTCTTATGAACATTCTGCTTACGCTTTTGAGTGCATAAATCTTTCGAAACTTAGCCTAAGCAGGACTTGTTTGATAGCGTCAAGCAACGGGATGTTGACTTGCACTTTTTGAACACATCCAAGATTTCATCAAAGTTATTTCTTTTCTTCATTGGTGCCGACGTTGAGGAAAAGGTGCTTTGGGCACGTGCTGATGGCACATTAGTGGCTCTTGGAGAGTCGAGGGCTTTTGGACTTTGGATGCATTGGTGTGTCCCTCTCGCTTCATCTTGATCTTTGTTTTAGAATTTGAATCATCCCCAGGCATCTCTATTCCGTTATCAATCTGCTTGCCTGACCTAAGGGTAATGATTGATTTGGCTTGCTCATGATATTGCCTTTGGTTGGAATTAGGGCCAATCTCATACTGTCCCTTTGGGTTAGCCTCAGTTGGCTAGGAACTTGCCCTTCTCTCTCTCACTCAATGTGGCAAACTAGTTGACCCATTTGTATTTCCAACTTAGCAATGGATTGTGCATTTGAATGTAAGCTTTCTTGGTTGGCCGATAAGGTTTGTTGGGTATCTTTTGGAATTGGAGAGAACTCGCATGAAAAGATGAAGTGTATCCTCAAGAGATGGGTTCCTTGATTGTGTAGGCATTGTTGATATTGTGGAATTTGTTGATCGCCAACTTGGAGGTGCGGTTGCATGGGAGGATTTCCGGATGGTCCTCCTTGATGTGGTCCCTTTGCCCAAGAAAAATTTGGATGCCTAGCCCACCCCGGGTTGTATGTGTTCGAGTAAGGATCATTCCCTGTGTTTTTGAAAAGTGTTCATAGCATGAACTTGTTCAGAGAGAAGTTCTGGGGATGTCGCCCAAATGGACAAGATCAAGGTGACTAGAACATGTGGCACATGCCTCTACTTGAGTCGTTTGTGGAGGTCCATTATTTAATACCGAGCATCAACTTTCTTTGTCGTTATCAAGTTTGGCGCACAACTCGGCACGACTCCTATCTCATATATACCACCTCTCTTTTGTGGTTGGGAACTTCTTTCACCTCTATCTGCATAGTCCCATTGCTGGGAGTTTTCACACAAGGTTTCAAAGAATTTCCATGCTTCGGCATTGCTTTTGGTCATGAAGGACCCTCCACTGGTGGCATCAACCATGCGACGGTTCTGGGGTGTCAGACCGTCATAAAAGTATTGCACTTGTTGCCACTTCTCAAAACCATGGTGAGGACATTTAAGAAGCAAGTCCTTCCATCTTTCCCAACATTCATGAAAGTGCTCGCCCTCTTTTTGTGTGAAGTTAGTAATTTCTCTACGGAGGGCATTAGTTTTGTGAACGGGGAAGAACTTATTTAAGAACTTCTTAGACAGTTGGTCCCATGTAGTGATAGTTCCAACTTCTAGAGAATTCAACCATGCTTTCGCCTTATCCTTCAAAGAAAAAGGAAACAGACGTAGGCGGAATGAATCGTCTGAGAAGTTTTGGAACTTAAAGGTGGAGCAAATATCTAGGAATTCTTTCACATGATGATATGGGTCCTCCTTGTCCAATCCATAAAAGGATGGCAGCAATTGTATGACTGCAGGTTTAAGTTCAAAGTGTGCTGCCGTAGTGGTTGGCAACACTATGCATGAAGGCGCATTAAATTGGACAGGAGCTGAATAATCTTTGAGAGCCTTAACTTCAGTCTCATTCGCCATTTCAACAGAATTATTTCTCAATCTTTCACGCAGTGTTCTTTCTATTTCAGGATCAAACGGTGCTAGTTCTATATTCAGAGATCTACGTCCTAGCATAAACTATGTTATTGCAATGGAAGAAAAAAAAAACTAAACTAAGAAGCAACCTAAGAGAAATAAAACTAGACCTAGAACTATGAGATTTTAAAACAAGTTAAAACTATGTAAGTAAGAATGGGAAGAAAGAACCCGGAAAAGGAGATGAATGATGTCAGAAAATTTAAGATGTTCCTCCTTCACTTAGTAGCTTCCTTCCTCAATTCCTGTAAACAAAAAAAAAACAAATTTAGGTTTCCTAAAATAATGATAGAAAAATCCTAAGCAACGGTTAATTTCTAAAAATAAAATAAAATTAAAATAAAATTAAAACTTTAACCTAAGTTAGTAAAATCCTAAGCTATGAATTATGATAAGAGAGAATCCTAAATTCAATTTGGAACGAAACAGTCCCCGGCAACGGTGCCAAAAACTTGTTCACTCCCCAAGTATAGGGTTGTGATGTAGTAATAAACTCGGTAAGATCGAGGTCGAATCCCACGAGGACTGGTCGTCACAACTCAAATCTATGATTCTTCTTAACTAATCCAATGAATAATGAACTAAACTGCTAAGCACAATTTTTAGGAAAAACAATTAAGAACAGGGAAGAAAATTCAATCAGAGAGAAAGCACTAGGACTTTCGAATCCACCCCTAACTATCCTAACCCTTGTTTTGTCTGTTGATTCACCTTGATCTAGATTGATACCACTTAAATAGAGAAAGCACAATCTGTGTCCTAAATCGGGCATACAGACTGTCTAATTCCTTTGAGCAATGCCATGAATAACAGATCCCATGTCCTTGGTCGGGCACATGGAATGTACATTCATTAAAGCACCCTGTTTCTTCCTCTATAGGAAACTTGTTCTTGATCAGACCCAAGCACCTGTAATAAGCATCCAAACAACATCCATCTATATACTTTGATCAAGTTCATAAATGGAGAAGTATGGAATTTAAACCCATAAAGCCCACTCAGAGAAAGAAACAAATTAATTAAAATTCAAAGTAAATCAACTAATACAAGAGCTGATCAAATTAGGGGCTTCATCTCAGCCCTAGCTGAGAGATTAGTTACCCATAAAATCCATAAAAATATATTAAATAAAATTCATAAAATAAAACGCCAAACCGAACAATCTCTCTCTCTTCTTCCTTCTCTTTCTTTCTCTTCTCTCTCTCCCTGGCTGGATCTCAAATTCTCTCGGATCAATGACTTTCCCACGTCCAAAACTCCACTTTTATAGGCTTTGGATGGTGGAATCGGTGGCGAGTTGTAGACGGACTTGAAGTGTGATTTTCGCAACCGTGATCGGTGGGCCCCACGAGAGGTGTTTTTGGAAAATCCACCCCGTCCATTGGATTCAGGACGAAATTTCAGTCAAGAATGGGTGGTTTTGAAGGTCCATTAACGTGGCCCACAGAAGAAAATACGAAAAACTCAGTTTTGAACGTCACAAGACCGCCTGTTTGTGGCCTCTGTATCGCGCACGTGTGTACGCATGGGAGTGGAAGATCAGCATGGTTTTGTAGTTCTCGAACTCATCTACACGATGGATGGCTCGGATTGGCCGTACAAGTGACGGGTGGGGCCCACAGTCTTCCGAAAAAACGGCCAGCGGCCGTGCGTTACGCGGGCGAACGACGCGGATCTCCTTCCGCTGCGAAGATGGTGGGGTCCACTGTGATGTTATTTTGAGAAATCCACTCCGTCCATTCGTTTCTTCACGCAAAACTGTTTCGACATGATCGGTTTTGTATCAAGACCGTGGTGGCCCACTGTTATTTAATTTCGCCGTCGGTTATCTGTTCGGACGGCTGAAAACCGATTCTCACTATCTTCTGAGATTCTTCCACCTAGGCAGTCATAAAGAATATGTTAGGAGACCGATGGACGGTCCAGATCATCGTTTTAGATGAAGGGTGGGGTCCACAGCATCAACCGATGCTCCTCTGTCGGTTCGCGTTCATGGAGAATCCGAGCGGCTTTTGACAAAACGTCGGTCGCCGTATGCCGACCGACTTCGTTTGTTCTTCGGCGCTGTGCAGATACTCATGTATATGGTATACATGCACTGCAAAATAGGGTCCAATTTGATATTTTAGTAAAATCCTCTCCATCCATTTAGTTGGTACCCTCATTTAAAGCGTTGAATCCGAAGTTGAGGTATATCCAGATAGCAGGTGGGCCCCAAATTGAAGATTAATGGGCTGATCTGTTCATTGGACCACTTTCCGAGATTTTCAATGGTGAAATTTAATATGTACGGTTGATTTATGGCCCCCATCACATGTATGAAGTTTCGAGTTGATCGGATGGCGGGAAACATGTGATCTTGCATTCTGGACCCTTTTCGGGCCCCTTTGTCGTGCTTTCCTCAGATCCCAGGCGTGTAAAATCTTCATTATTGGTTTTCTGGAGTCCATCCCGTGCTCTGGTAATTTTGGAGCGCCAAAACCATGTCTTTAACATCAATTTTCAATTCACACTCCTGATTTCATCCTGTAATAAAAACACGAGAAAAATCTGGCATTAAACACTATCATGTATGTAAAATTAGGCAATTGCTGGGGTCTGATATGTAATATTCGACCTTGATCACCTCTGCCCAGCAATGTGATGCTCGATAAGGACGATTATACAAGGCCTCATAAGGAGTCATGCCAGTACTCGCCTGGAAACTGTTGTTTTACGCAAACTCTGCATATGAGAGACAGTCATCCCAACTGTCCTTGAAATCAAGCACGCAAGCTCGCAGCATATCTTCCAATATCTGGTTTACCCGTTCCGTCTGCCCGTCAGTCTGTAGGTGGAACATGGTACTGAACTTCAATTTCACACCTATGGCTTCCTGGATACGAGTTCAGAAGATAGATGTGAATCGCGTGTCTCGGTCCGACACGATCTCCATGGGAACTCCATGCAGACATACAATCTCCTTGATGTACAACCTGGCTAGTTAATTTGCAGAGTTCAAAACCTTAATCGGAAGGAAATGGGCCGATTTCGTCAACCGGTCCACGATCACACATATGGAGTCATGCCCCTTCCTCGTCTTTGGCAGCCCTGATATAAAATCCATGGAGATGAAATTCCACTTCCATTTAGCTATGGGCATGGGCTGAAGCAGTCCCGGAGGTCGGCGATGTTCAGCCTTGACCTGCTGACGCATGAGACAATGTGATACATACTCTGCTATGTGGGCCTTCATGTTGTCTCACTAGTATGACCTCTTTATGTCGCGGTACATCTTCGTACTAGCAGGATGCATTACCATCCTCGAATCGTGAGCAGCCTCGAGGACTACCTTTCTCAAGTCAGGAAGATTTGGGACACATAGGCGGCCACGGTAACATAAGCCCCCATCCACACCAACTCTCCATTCAGCATCCTCATCGTTGCTAGCCTGCTCTCGAAGCTCAGACAATTGCCCATCGTCCTTTTGGGCCTCAATAATCCTATCATCAATAAGTGTTTGCACACGAACGTGCGTGACGCTCTCGAACGACTCCTTTACAGTGAGCTTCTGCTCGAAGTCTCGCAAGAATTCTACCATACTCCATTCTGCCAACATCAGCGGAGTCACAAACTTTGTGGTCTTCTTGTGGCTCAACGCGTCAGCCACAAGTTTAGCCTGGCTCGGATGGTAGGAAACCTTGAACTTGAAGTCCTTCAAGGTTTCCATCCACCGCTGCTGCCTCATATTTAGGTCTCACTGAGTGAATATGTATCTGAGGCTCTCATGGTCCCAAAAAAGCTCGAACTCCTCTCCATAGAGGTAATGTCTCCAAAGCTTCAGTGCAAAGATGATGGCTGCCAACTCTAGGTCGTGTGTAGGGTAATTCTCCTCGTGTTTTCTAAATTATCTCGAAGAGTAAGCAATCACCCTGTCCTTCTGCATAAGGACACAACCCAGATGAGCACGAGACACGTCAGTGTATATAGTATACTTAACCCCTTGCTCTGGCAATACTAGCACAGGGGCAGACATTAAGTTGTCCTTTAACTCCTGAAAAGCTGCTTCCACCTTCTCATTCCAGGCAAACTTCAGATCCTCCGTGTCAATTGAGATAACGGTCTGACAATCTTGGAGAAGTCCCTAATAAATCGATGGTAGTACCCTGCCAGACCAAGAAAGCTCTTCACCTCAGTAACCAAACCGAGCTGCTCCCGGTCCTGAACCGTGGCTACCTTAGCAAGGTCAACTGATATCCCTTCCTTGAACACCATATGTCCTAGGAACTTGACTTCCTCTTTCTAGAAGTCATATTTCTTGTACTGTACGAAGAACTAGTTCTTCTTCAAAGTAGCCAAGACTGCTCGCAGGTGTTCCTCGTGCTCTTCCCGACTCTTAGAGTATATCAGAATGTCATCTATAAACATGATAACGAATTGGAATAAAAATGGCTGAAACACCCTATTCATCAGGTCCATGAACACGGTTGATGCGTTCATAAGGCCGAACGATATGACGAGAAACTCATAGTGCCCAAAATTGGTCCTGAAAGCCATCTTCTGCACGTCCTCATCCCTGACGTGTAACTGGTAATACCTTGACTGTAGATCGATCTTCGAGAAGTATCGTGCCCCCTTCAGCTGATCAAATAGATCATCTTTCCTATGCAACGGATACTTGTTCTTCACTGTCACCTGGTTCAACCTGTGATAATCAATACGTAGTCGCAGTGAACCGTCCTTCTTCTTCACAAACAACACGGGTGCTCCCCAAGAAGACACACTGGGTCATATGAAGCCCGCATCTAGCAGATCATCAATTTGTTTCCTCAACTCCTCTATCTCACATGGAGGCATGCGATACGTGGGTAATGAGATGGGTGTTACACCGGGCGCCAGGTCGATAGTAAAGTCGATCTCGTGCAGGGGAGGTAGTCTAAGAATCGCCCTGAACACGTCCTCAAACTCCTAGACTACTGGCGTGTTCCCTAACATCTGCCCATCAACATGCTCTAGTACGATAGCATAATAACCAACAAGGCAGGGCCAACTGACCTGCACTGGAAAAGTAAAGATTGCGCCCTCAGGTCCGTAAGCTATCACGATCCTGGCCTTGCAATCTATCTCTGCCCTCATCTTGGTGAGCCAATCCATACCGAGAATAACATCGTAGTGCCATAATGGGACCACGATTAGATCGACAAGAACTGTCCTACTACCTAAATCTACTGAGCAAGCCTCACAAATTTAGGTGACATCTGTAAAGGTCCCTGTAGCCATAGTAATCCTCACTCCCTTCGTAGGAGCAATAACCAACGATAGTCGCTTGATTACCGCATAGAAATGATGGAGATGGTGGACCCAGTGTCCACCAACAAGAAAAATGGAGTACCTTGAATCCGCGCCGTAACCTCGAAAGCTATTGGTGCTATGTCTGATGCCTCAGATGCCTCAGCTGTAAGTGAGTGCACCCGAGCCTACTGAGAACGATTCGACTACGGCGCCATAGGTCATTGAGGCGGCCTAGATCGAGGTGCGGGTGGACGAAATGATGGATGAGCTGGTGTCGACCGTAGAAGTGGTGCTGATATAACCTGAGGAAGCTGGCGGTTGATCCTCTGGGGTGGTTAGAAGCCGTTATCTCTCATCCTGGTGAAGTAGTTCACCTCTGTGTGGTCAGGCCTCTTGCAGTAGGCACACCACACATCAAGTCTCCTCACTGTGGCAACTGAAGCCATCAGCCTCTGCGGTGAGTCTGTGCATGGCCTCTTGTCGAGGAACGGTCTGCTCGGAAGATCAGGATGCGACCGGGGAGCCAGAGGCATTCGCGTGCGAGACAACATATCCCTATCCTGCTCAGCTCACAGGGACATGCCCACTAGTTCAGCATAGGTAGATATGCTAGCGTGACACATCTTCGAGCAGATCTCGAGTCACAGACCCTCAGAAAATCACCACATCTGCATATCCTGATCCCCTAATATCAATAAAGCATACCTACCCAGCTCCGTAAATCGGTTCTCGTACTCGGACACCAACATGCCCCCCTGACGAAGGCGAAGGAACTCACTCTCCTTCCCATGCCGATAAGTGAGGGGATAGTATTTCTCATGGAAATGGGTCTCAAACGCTTCCCACGTCCACACATAGCTTACCGTAACGGTCTGCAGGACGCTATCCCATCATAGGCTGGCTTCCTTCTCGAACATATAGGTGATCAGCTCCACCTGCTCAGGCTCCGTGCAGTGCAGTGGCTTTAGCATCTTAGAGATCCTGTTAAGATAATACTTAACCTCCTCGAGTCTATGAGTACCCCCAAATGTAGGAGGCCGTAAGTTCTGGAATAGCTAAAAGTGGCCGCTGGCACCTGCATTTCCTGCAGGATGTACGAAAGGTACAGGTGGAGTCACACCCATACTCTGCGCAAAAATTCCCCCAAGGGTGGCCAAGAGCTGTCTGAGGCACGAGCGGCGTCGAAGAAGACGCACGGGCCTGCTCAGGGGCCGGTGGCGTAATAGGTGGTGCCGCAGATGGTGCCACAGGTTGTGGAGTAGATGGTGAAACAGTGGTGAAGACCGCTTGAGTTGAAGTCGAAATATGTCAATATCTCCTAGAGGAGGGTGAATAGGACTTTTTAAAGATTTATGAGTTATATTAAAAATTCTATCACTCTAATCCTATAATGTATGCAATTTTTAGGATTACTCAAACGTAACTCTACTAGTTTCCAAGCCAGGTAGAGGATCCAATCACAAACTAATCAAGATGTAACAATATGCAACTTAATCTATGTTTGATGTGACTGTGTATGTGTGTGAGATGTGATCAGATATACAAATATAAATGCATTGTTATGAATCACACATATAAAAAGTAATCACAAACATAGTCATTTTATAGTGGTTCGACAACGAGTCTACTCCACTCCCGGCTGTCGCACTCAACCCTTGAGTGTACCGGATTTCATTAAGTAGATTTCTCAGGGTTCACCTCAAACCTAAGATTTTAAATCAGGTTCACCTTCAACATTTACATGGAGGTTTCTACTCGGTTCACCTCTAACCCTGGAGTTTCACTAGTTCACTCCTAACCAGATGTTTATGCTCTTTCATAGAGCAAGGGTCCATATAACGCACCCAGAGGTTTCTACTCGGTTCACCTCTAACCCTAGAGTTTCACTGGTTCACCCCTAACCAGATGTTTATGCTCTCCACAGAGCAAGGGTCCACACAATGCACCCACCACGTACACTCCCACCGGAGGCCTCCTTGAGGACTTCAAAGGGTGAGAACCACTTAAAACCCAATCCTAGAAAGGAATGATCACAAGTGTCCTCTTGGACTCTAGATACTTACAAATAAGTTGATGAGTCCCGTTAAGCATAATGCCAAAGACCTCCTCCTTGTTGACAAAGAGTCTTCTGCTCCCTTGATCCGCAACACAAAGATATACCAAGACTAGGCTTAGGATTGAGTCAAGGTTAAGATGGAATCCTACTCTCTAAAGGTTTACCTATAAGGAAGGTAGAGTAGTTCCAATCTTATGCATTCAAGGCATCCCAGCTCAATGATTTGACATTAAGGTAATAGCTGAATGATCCTTGAATGTGGAAGTTCATTCCCCAATCCACTCTATTGAATATCAATGGTGAGGGTGGATTGGAGGATTAACTCCCTCGAGAGAAAGGGCTTAGGGTATAAGATGTAAGTTAAAACACACAAAAGCTCTCTCTTTTCTCTCTTACAGCAACAAAAGACAAGTCCTCTATAAACAGGCAAAAAGTTTCAACGGATATAAACATTTATGACAGAGTTCGATATCATCGAGCAGGTTCGATATCATCGAGCGTATACTCTCGATAGCATCGATGGTCTGCTCGATGACTCAAACTCGATGTCATACGCTTTTAAAACTCTTTGCCAATTGGTCGATTAATTGAAGTTATTGTCGATGTCATCAAATTTTGAACTCCGATTCCATCGATGAGAGGTTCGATCCATCGACACTTAAAAAATGAGAGAGACTTGACTTTGAGATATTTCAGGTTTTCATGAATGATCGGGGGAACCGCATCTTGCAGTTTATCCTCTTCGATTTCTTCTTCTTCTTTTTCTTCAGTTTCCTCATTGTTAGATGAAAATGATTCAGTGGCTAGCTGTTCTTTCTCATTCTCAGATTCAATGGGGATGATTGAAGTAGTGGAGATCATGAGTATTTTTAAAGATTTCTGATCTCCGTCGCTTTCTGAGTCACTAAATTCTGAATTTGACTCCTCAGTATCATCCCACGTGGCGGCCATAGCCTTGCCCTTGGTTTTTCTGTTTGGGCATTTAGTAGATAGGTGTCCATACTCGTGACAGGTGTAGCATTGAGGTTCTTTAGTTCTTTTACCAAATTTGCCTGTATGAGATTTGTTGTTCACCTTCTTACTTCTAAAGGGATGACTGCGATTCTTTTGAAAGAATCTTCTGAATCTTTATGCCAGCAAAGCCACTTCTTCATCTTCATCTTCCTTTTCACTTCCACTGTCCATATGTATTGTTTACTTTGAAGTTTTTAGGACAGTGTTTTTGGATTTTTGGGATTGAGTGAAGTGTATTTCAAAAGTTTGTAGGGAACCTGCTAATTCTTCTACTTTCATTTCGTCTATGTTCCTACACTCCTCTATTGTTGTTACCTTAGGATTAAACCGTTCCGGTAGGGATCTTATAATTTTTCCACAAATTTTGAGTACCGGAACTTTCTCACCCAATCCACCCATGGAGTTGCAAATAATGTTTAACTTTGTAAAGAACTCCATAAACGTCTCATTCTCTTCCATTCTGAGATTTTTAAACTGTGAAGTCAAGAGTTGTAGTTTGGATCGCTTCACAGTACTTGTGCCTTCATGGGTTGTTTCCAATAAATCTCATGCTTCCTTGGATGTCCCATACATGCTTATCTGATTAAATATATCCTGGGACACGGCACAGTAGATGGTGTTCATAGCTTTAGCTTCAGAAGTCTGTTTATCTTTATCAAATGTCATCCACATCTCTTTGGATATGGGTTTTGTGATAGTTGTGCCACTCTCCAATACAACTTGATCCGTTGGTGGCACATATCCATTTTCAACTATATCCCAAACGTCATGATCCAAAGATCTCGGAAAGTAGTCTATCCTAGCCTTCCAGTATGCATAATTTGAGCCGTCATATACTGGAGACCTGGTGACTGATAAACCCTCTCCTTTGGCCATATTCCAAACTTCAGTCAAGATCACTCTTTAGGTCGTGAAGCCCTTAAAGAGAGACCTACTCTGATACCAAATGAAATAGTGGTGAAGACTGCTTGAGTTAAAGTCGGAATATGCCAACATCTCCTAGAGGGGGGTGAATAGGACTTTTTAAATATTTATGAGTTATATTAAAAATCATATCACTCTAATCCTATAATGTATGCAATTTTTAGGATCACTCAAACGTAACTCTACTAGCTTCCAATCCAGGTAGAGGATCCAATCACAAACTAATCAAGATATAGTAATATGTAACTTAGTCTATGTTGGATGTGACTGTGTATGTGTGTGATATGTGATCAGATATATAAATATAAATGCATTGTCATGAATCACGCATATAAAAAGCAATCACAAACACAGTCATTTTATAGTGGTTCGACGATGAGTCTACTCCACTCCAAGCTGTTGTACTCAACCTTGAGTGTACCAGATTTCATTAAGGAGGTTTCTCAGGGTTCACCTCAAACCTAAGGTTTTAAATTAGGTTCACCTTCAACCTTTACACGGAGGTTTCTACTCGGTTCACCTCTAACCCTGGAGTTTCACTGGTTCGCTCCTAACCAGATGTTTATGCTCCTCCATAGAGCAAGGGTCCACACAACGCACCCAGAGGTTTCTACTCGGTTCACCTCTAACCCTGGAGTTTCACTGGTTCACTCCAAACTAGATGTTTATGCTCTCCACGGAGCAAGGGTCTACACAATGCACCCACCACGTACACTCCCGCCGGAGGCCTCCTTGAGGACTTCAAAGGGTGAGAACCACTTAAGACCCAATCCTAGAAAGGAATGATCACAAGTGTCCTCTTGGACTCTAGATACCTACAAATAAGTTGATGAGTCTCGTTAAGCACAATGCCGAAGACCTCCTCCTCCTTGTTGACAAAGAGTCTTCTGCTCCCTTGATCCGCAACACAAAAGATATATCAAGACTAGGCTTAAGGTTGGGTCAAGGTTAAGATGGAATCCTACTCTCTAAAGGTTTACCTATGAGGAAGGTAGCGTAGTTCCAATCTTATGCATTCAAGGCATCCCAACTCAATGATTTGACATTAGGGTAGTAGCTGAAAGATCCTTGAATGTGGAAGTTCATTCCCCAATCCACTCTATTGAATATCAATGGTGAGGGTGGATTGGTGGATGAACTCCCTCGAGAGAAAGGGCTTAGGGTATAAGATATAAGTTGAAACACACAAAAGCTCTCTCTTTTCTCTCTTACAGCAACAAAAGACAAGTCCTCTATAAATAGGCAAAAAGTTCCAACGGATATAAAACGGCCACATTTATGATAGAGTTCGATATCATCGAGCGTATACTCTCGATAGCATCGATGGTCTACTCAATGACTCGGACTCGATGCCATACACTTTTGAAACTTTTGCCAATTGGTCGATGAATCAAAGCTATTGTCGATGTCATCGGATTTTAAATTCTGATTCCATCGATGTCAGGTTCGATCCATCGACACTTAAAAAATGAGAGAGACTTGACTTTTAGATATTTCAGGTTTTCATGAATGATCGGGGGAACCGTCGAGGTCATCGGAATTTGAATTTCGATGATATCGAGATCAGAGTCGAGGCATCGATAAATCTAGCTGGTTTATCTTTGAACTTGCCGAACAGTTTATGGCTTTGTTCGATGCAATAGATCTAGTGTCGATATCATCGATATTTGAATATCGATTAAATCGAAGGGCCCCTGATCATAGTTAAAAATAACCTAAAATAACTGTTATAAGAAATACATGCCCACAGTCGATATCATCGATGGATCTCTGATCTTATCGGTATTTGAATTCAGATCATATCGGAAGAGCATTGATGTTATCGAAGAATTTTACAATTTTCTTTAAAAAACAGAGGCGTCGGAAATCTTTCTGTCGATCTTATCGAACCACTCTCAATAGACTCGAAATTTGAATATTGATGATACCGATATGTGTATCGATACATCGATAATTCATCTTGTTATGTTGTGAAGTTGCTGGACTATTTAGTGCTTTTATCGATGATATCGATAGGTGTATCGATACATCGATAAATCCGTCCAGATGAATATTTAGTTGCTGGACATTTTGGTCCTCTTATTAATAATATCGTTAAGGTATCGAGGACATCGACAGTGTAGGTCGATCATATCGAGGGTGTTTCAATAAGATCGACAAGGCGAGAAAAACATACAGATTTTCCTATTTTGAAAAAGTTTTCTGACTACAAAAACCCTAAGGTGTCTATCTTGTTTTAAGGGTTTTAATCACCTAGTGTTTTGGGACATGGGATGTGAAGCTACGATTTACCTATTGCAAGCTTCCACACATCTGGTTGAGGCAGACGCTTGAAATAATCTTCCCATCAAGCTCTGTAGACAGTCTGACCCATCATTCACGTAACTTGACAAACCAGAGCACTAGCAGGTGCACTTTCAGATGGTGGCATAGGTGTCGGCCCATTAGTGGGGCCAGTGGCCGGCTGAGAATCCGGCATAATGTTAGAGGATGACGGGTCCGAATTGGGGTCCGTATGACTATCGCTTAGGGGAGGTGCCCCGTCAAACGACTAGCCAAGTGTACCACGTGACGTACTCCGCGTGGCCTTAGGTGGCATTCCCTATATAACATAGGGCACAACCCATGTTAGATGTAACATATCAATACTCAATTCTTTAAGAATTCAACGCACCTTATAACAAAAGAAATGGCATGCATTTCATTTAACAAAATTTGTCACAATACATGAAATAAAGTTCTACATAAATTACAACAGGAACGCATGCGGCTATGTTAAGCCCAAACTACCAAACACAAACACACTTTCTACCTACTACACTACTAGGCCCATCAACATTGAAACATAGACATCCTAAAACAACAACAAAACAAGCTACAGGGTGACGGCATGGATGACTAGACATCTGAGTCTGGCGATGGAGGAGGGACACCCTTATCCTACAGGCAGCACAGGATAGCTTTCAAAGTGCGAGTCACCTTCTTAAACTTGTGTTTCACGAGGGCCCGGGTATCAATAATCTCCTGTCGTAGGGCAGCCTGGCCCTCCTCAAGTCAAGCTATGTGAACTTCCCTAATAGCCCGATCAGTGTCATGCTCCAGTGCCGTTGGAGGGGAGCTCTATCCGTGTCCTGAGCTTCCTCTTATTCTTCCTGTTCCTCCTCTATCTCTTCCCTGCTTTCCTCCTCGCTTCCATACTCCTCACTAGTCGTCTCATCCTCACTCTCATCAAGTCAGGTTTGCTGTTGTCGTGGCCCAATTTCCATCTGATTGAGAGTAGTTTCATTGATGTAATGGATCGACATCGGCATTTTCGCCACAAGTCTGTAGCTAAACTCACATGCAATCTTGCATATGAGTCGGCCGAATGGGAGCGAATTAGACATTCTAGTAGAGTGTGCAGTAAGAACTATCTGTCATAGAACATACGTAGGCAAGCATAAATTCTCTCCTTGTCCCACTTGGTACAGGAAATCTACCATCAGGCGCGTGCACTCGCTGCGATTGCTTCACATGGGGTAGACGCTGAACGTAAAAATGTGGTGAAGCAGGCGGAAGTCGTCTGTCATATTAGACACCAAGAGACTATTTTTTGGTTGCCAATGAACCAGTTGGCCACAAAAGAAATGCATGCAGAGATCCGTTTCATATGCACTCTTCAGATTCTTCTTGCTTGCATGGACCTCACCAAGTGACATTTTTATAAGCCGAGCTATTAACCCAACATCAATTATGGCCTCCCGGCCTCTACTCACTAGGATCTTTAACTGTAAGGGTTCCAGCGTAGGCTCTCGAATGTGGGCGTAGAAGGTTCAGACAGTGCCCACATTTGCGCGATACTTGCCCTCAAATATCGGACCCCACCTGGCCTCCACCAGGCGGTCCATCAATAGATGCTCCCCAAAGAGCCTCTCATCCACGTGCGCTTCAAAAAGGACCTTGCGACCATGAAATCTCCCATGAGACATATCCGTCAGAAGAATCCTTTCGAGGGGGGCCTGGGGATCAAGTTCCCTTTTGGTCCTTATCTCCATCTCCCGATTGACACTTGAACTTGTGGCGGCTGTCCTCTGTCTCCTTGAACGAGTAAGGCTACTAAGCCCGACTTCATCCAAAGGAGCCCTTTTCTTTTACATGATAGAAAGAATGGTGGGAATCGAGAATATGGCCGTAACAAGCTCGAATAAGGCTATGGAAAAGGGAAGAAAATAGGGAAATGGAATGATTTATCGGGTTTCCCCATATTTGAGACACAAAGTGGGGTTTGAATGCTCAAATGAAAGGAAATGAAGAAGGTGGACAGCTATGAGAGAGAGGTTTAAAAGGGTGGCGTGAGTGGTGCACGAAAATGGAAGGAGAAGCACTTGGAGGGGCGACTTGAGTGAAGATTTTTTAGTTTTCTTGAGAAAAGGAGAGTTATGAGGGGTGGGATATGAAGAGGGGGCAACCATGGGGATGTTTTAAAACATCCCAATATAAAACAGTGGGCCACATAATGCCCTAAGGGCGTCGGCCTGCACGGCCCACACCGGCCAGGCCTGCCAGGTGGCGAGGCCTCGCGCAACCGGCGAGGTCCTCGCCGACCTCAGGACTTTCCAGATAGGGGTCACTGGTGGGGGGAGGTCCTCTGACCCCCTGAGTCCTAAAAACATGTGGGTCCCATTCTGGGTCCCCTTGGAGATGCCCCGTTTGGCCCCCGACTCCCTTTTGAGTCGTTTCGGATCATTTCGGGTTCCTTGCTGATGTATATTTGCATTTATCAATTTATTAAAGGCTGGGATGGGTAAATTATTGTCTAAACCCGTTGATTGATGGTCTAGGGGTGATCCAGGGTCATCTCAAGCGATCACGAAGGGGTACGGACCCGATCTCGGCAATCGATATCGGTTAATTTCGCCGATTGGCAAAACTGGGAATCTTATGCTTGTTTCTACATTTTCTCCCACCCTCCTACATCGAAGTACGTCAATGGGCATCGTGTGACCATAACCCAAGTCCAGTTTAATCCAAATCATGCTTTGATACCAACTTGCAACACCCTGAAAATTGGGGGTCAAGCAGGAGCCCAACTCCCGAGTTCCAACGCATCACTTATGCAGCATAGAAAATGATGATTAAATGTTTTCCATATTAGTGCATGAAATGTGAATGGGATTATACCAAAACAGCATATCATACTCCAGAGATAAGTGAAATTGTAAGCGGAAGACTATGATAGATATATAAAATATATAAATTGTTGTAAGTCTCTAGAGTGTGATAACGTTACCAGGTAAATAATTACATGTGTAAATCCAAAATATACAAAAGGTGTAATGTCATCTAATCAACATCTTAGAAATCCCCATCAATCAGGACACAACTCGCATGAACCCGCCTGAAAACTACATGTAAGAGAATGCCTCCTTGTCATCCTCGAAGTCCGGCTCTACCTCGTAGGCATCGCCACCACCTGCAACTAAGACATAGTCTGGTTGGTGTATACAACACCATCTCGTAATGTGGGAGTGAGTGATCAACTCAGTGGAACTATAAAGCAAAGGTTAACATGTTATCAATTCAGTCAAGTAGTAATGACAAGGCAATACAACAAATATTCCTAAGTACTTTGGTTAATGCAAGAATGGTATGTATAAATGATGCATGCCCTCGCCTACGCTCCCTCTACAATCTT
The DNA here is from genome assembly GCA_030180095.1 of Magnolia changhungtana. Lineage (NCBI taxonomy): Eukaryota > Viridiplantae > Streptophyta > Magnoliopsida > Magnoliales > Magnoliaceae > Magnolia > Magnolia changhungtana. The sequence continues at coordinate 1,605,705 of JASAUF010000548.1, forward strand.
CATCTCACGGTCGCGGCATGTCAGTCACTTTCTCAGTTCTCTACTCCGACGCCAATGGCATATGCAATGTTATGCATGAGCCTGATTACCAAGTTCTTATTAGTCCTTTTTCATACAACAAGATTGAGAAACTAAGGTACCTCCCTTATATCATTTCTCAAACAATAATCCATTCTAGGGTTGTCAGTCCTAGTAATTCTCATACGATGTTGCGGTTCTAGGTCACTACAAAAGGCTAGTCACCTCGATGCAATGTAGGCCTAGTTTATACTCTAGTTGCTACGGGAAGGTTCGTCGCCTCGATGCATGCTCAAAGTATGCTTGAGGTCACTACAAAGGGCTCGTCACTTTATTAGTGTAGGCCAACAACTCGAATACAGTGTCCCATACCACCGTATTCGGCTCATGAGGCTATGTTGTTCGCTAGACACTACGGGGAGGCTCGTCGCCCCAGCGTAGGCCGACAGCTCGACCACGGTGTCCCATACCACCATGTCCGACTCATGAGTCTTAGCGGATCGAGGTACCAAGGTTAACGGGGTTTCCACTGGTGAGATTGGTACCTTAGGTTCAAGCAGTAACATCTATACATGGTGAACAAATATCGAGTCAATCGGGTTACTTGACAAGCACGACTGGTACGAGCGCACCTTGAGTTAATCGACATGAAGTGCGTAAGCACCTCATGTGGCCTAATCACTGTCGACAACCCAAGTACGGCTCAGATACATCAAACACGTCCTGTGTGGAGAAGAGATTTCAGCCACTAACTTGGAAATCATTATCGATCGCCTGGATTACATTGTAGCCCCAAACACACTCCAAGCAATTGTGTACGCATGTAGTAGCCAAAGATAGCATGTGACAACTAAAATCAAATATGAATCTCATTTGAGCATTTCAACGAACACATAGTGTACATGTTAGCATATATAGATATTTCAATAGTAAGTCACATAGTAGTAAGATAGGTTACATAAAGGAAACTCTAACCATATATAAGGGGATTGAGAATCCCATCTCAACACCCTCGTTAAGTACATTACATCTAGTATTTTCTCATTTAGGCATTTCATCAAACACTTGACTACACATATCCATATACATATAATGTATTAGTTTTAACATATATTATGACAAGTCCTTTCACAAAGGAGTTGTCACACATACAACCATCATATATATACGATCACTAAGCATGGCAAGCACAAATGAAAATTTCATATTCATTCAAACATTATAACAAACACTTGGAATGCATTTTAATCAACATAACTTACATACATATGTAATATACGAGAAACATCTAATCTAAGCACATGTGATACCGATCAAGTCAGTTATAAATCATTAACTGACATTGAAGGCCTTGAAAACCATATCCTAAACATCTTATGCCTTGAATGCATAAGATTGGAATCGTTCTATTTTCCTGATAGGAAAACATTTTGAGAGTAAGATTCTATCTTCACCATGACCTAACCCGAAGCAAAGTATTGGTACATCATTTTGTGTTGCAGATCAAGGGAGCAGAAGATTCTTCGTCAACTAGGAGGAGGAGATCTTAGGCATTGTGCTAATCAGGACTCATTAACTTATTTGTAAGTATCTAGAGTCCAAGAGGACACTTGTGATCATTCCTTTTTAGGATTGGGTCTTAAGTGGTTCTCACTATTTGAAGTCCTCAAGGAGGCCTCCAGTGGAAGTGTACGTGGTGGGTGCGTTGTGTGGACCTTTACTCTATGGAGAGCATAAACATCTGGTTAGGAAGGAACCAATAAAACTCTGGGTTTGAGGTGAACCATATAAAACGTTTGGTTTGAGGTAAATCGTGTAAAACCTTGAGTTTGAGGTGAACCGTGTAAAACCTCAGGTTTAAGGTAAACCGTGTAGAAACCTTTAGTAGGATCTTATGGAAGATCCTTGGCCAGTGTGCCTAAAAGTGGGTGCGTTGTGTTGACCCTTGCTCATGAGAGCATAAACAGTCAGCCTCGGTGTAGGTTATAGAGGTTGAAGGTGAACCTGATTTAAAACCTTAGGTATGAGGTGAACCACTGTGAAACCTCCTTAGTGAAATCCGGTACACTTAAGGGTTGAGTGCGGTTACCGGGAGTGGAGTAGACCTACCGTCGAATCACTATAAAAATGACTGTGTTTAAGATTGTTATTCTTCTGATTATGTGATTTACTTTAATACTTCCATATCTAAATATTTGATCATACCTCACACACCTACACAGTCATATCCATCATAAACTAGGTTATATATTGTTTACTTCTTAAAATAGTTTATGATTGGATCCTCTACCGGGCTTGGAAGCCAGTAGAGTTACATTTGAGTAATCCTAATAATTACATGATCACAAGATTAGTGAAGTAGGATTTTTTAAATAAATCATAAAAACTTTAAGAAGTCATATTCACACCCCTCTAGGACATATTGGCATATTCCTTCTTCAACTAGTGTGGTCTTTACCACCATTTCAATTGGTATCAAAGCGGGTCTCTCTTTATGTAACGACCCGTAAATTTCCATACAAGGGCTCGAGTATCACCTCGACCAGAAATCACTTAGGATTAAATCTTTTAGAAATTTAACAAAGTTAACTAAGTGCTAAACTATATTAGCCATGAAATCCGTTAGAATCGCTTTAAATACGATCTGCAAGACCCAAAACTTGTAGAATCATTGACGCTAGGTTGCCCTAAAGTCTAGGATTAAACTCATTACCCGACTGCTCTCGGGAATGAATTGAAACTCTGTATTAGGTCTAGACCGCACATCGAAAATCCGATTAACACGAAGTTAAGGAACTAGGACCGCCTCACTGGGCTCGATGATCATCTCGGAAATCAGGTCCAGATGATGTCCCACGGCCATTCGCTTGAGTCCGGAGCGAGGGAGTGTGAAAACCACTATTTCCTTTACAAAATAAATATCTTGAATAGTGATCTGGCACCATTCGCTTGCGGATCAGTATTAAGCAACCAGACCGTCAGAATCAGACCAAATTATACCCTCGGATCAGGAAAAATTTCAGGAACATTTACATGTACTTGAAATTTCGGATCGTGGCCCACTGACCGTTGAACTGAAAATGGTCCGCCACATGTGATCTGGAAATTCGACCGAGACGAAAATGTAATCCCACGTGGATCCATGAGTTGTGAGCTTAAGTCTGACGTTTGGCTCGAGGGGGGGCCGCTAGAAACCCTCTTTTGAGCTGGAACAATGCCGAAATGCTTATAATAGACGTACCTCAAACCAGAGTCTATTCCGGAGAGGTTTTAGGCTATATAAAGGCCTTAGAACAGCCCCTCTCATAGCCATACGAATTTGGGATAAAACCCTAGAGAGAGAGAGAAAAAAAGAGAGAGAAAGCTTGGGATTTGTGGGAGCACCTTCCTCCTACTGCTTTCGATCATCACACGGGCTGCACCGCCTCTTTCCAGACGCTTTCTCGGCGATACCGACTCCGTTTTAAGGTAATAAACCCTAACCCCAGACCTGTTTTGAGGTGTATAGGCTACAGGTTATGAACTAGCTAACCGATTTCACTCTTTAGGCTAGAAAACTCCCGAATACGGAAGCTCCTCAACCCTTGTCGATCCGTTGAGATTCTAAGAAGCAAGGTGAGGACTTTAGGTGTATAGGTTGTGGTTTTCAATGCTTTCAATGTCAGATAATGGTAGATTCATGATCTGCATGCAATTGGACATGTACAAAGTGCTTTCCGTTTTCTGTTTCGATTAAAATTGTAGAATTTGGAATTTCACATACTCTAGGTATTCGTATAAAATACCGTATACATATTTTTTATGGAAATGTGTTTGACATGTTTATTTGTCATATGGATATATGACGTATGGATAAAATACTTATTTGGCGAAAGGATTCGCCTAAATACATGTTTACTAATAAACACTATGTATGAAGAAATACGGTATTGTAAGAAGTACCGTATACATGTATATTTTAGCGAGGTGTTTGTCATGATTAATTGTTGTATAAATATATTATGTGCACATAAAATAATTGCTTGGCGAAAGGAATCGCCGTAATATAAGTTCTCTTGTAAATACTATGTATGTCGAAATCGGGTATCCTAGAAAATACCCCATGCGTATAAATTTTGCTGATGTAATTATCATGATTATTTACTGTATGAATACGATATATACGTATAAAATACTAGTTTGGTAAAGGGACAACCCTAGTGCACTTTCCTCTAACATACGTCATGTATGTTGAAAAAGTGCATTCCAAGTGTTGGTGAAATTGCTTGTGAGTGTAAGTACTTAAGTGTTAGTGCCTTAGGTAGGTGCTGAGATGGGGTTCTCAACTACCTTAGAGTCATGTATGATACCCTCCATGTGGTTGTTTACTCTAACCACTCACTTATGAAATATATGTATTTGTATCCCTATTTGTATAGTGCTTTACAAAATGCTTTTGAATATGCTTTGTAACTTGTTTATTAACATGCTTTATGACATGCTTTATAACATGATTGCTAGTGTTCTTGAATTACCATGTTATCATGCTATACTTCACATGCTATGGTTAGGAATTGATTGAGCTTGGGACTATGTCCATAGTCCAGGCATCCGGTATCAGACTTGGAGTTGTGGTTGAGATTCGTTTCGCCACACATGATGTGTTGGCGAACCCGTGTCGTACTTTGGTTGGCGATAGTGGTTGGCCACACTAGGTGCTTCTACGCTTCATACCGCCCAACTTGTTGTGCGCTCGAGTCAGTCGAACACGTCAAGAACCCGTGTGTCTTATGTATGTTCACCATGTTTGGTCGCTAATGTTTGAACCTAGGGTACCAAACTTACCAGTGAAAATCCCGTTAACCATGGTACCTCGATCTGCTAAGACTCATGAGCCGGGCATGGTGGTATGGGACACCGTGGTCGAGTGTCACTCACGCCTGGGCTACGTGCCTCCCCGTAGTGACCAGTGAGCAACTTAACTTGTGAGCCGATTATGGTGGTATGAGACACTATATTCGCGCTGTCGACCTACATTGATAAGGTGATGGGGGAGTGGTGCAACCTTTGTGCATAACAGCCTTGGCAGCCCTTTGTAGTGACCGCGAGCATATTCTGAAGTCGCAGTGTGCCTTAGGGTTCGCCGCGATATATAGAGTATGAACTAGGCCTGTTTCTGTATTGTGATGAATCGTTTAAGGGGTGATGGGGGAGCGGTGCAACCTTTGTGTGTAACAGCCCTGATAGCCTCTGCAGTGACCTAGAAAACATACCATCGTCTGATATTAACTAGGACTGACGACCCTAGAATGGATCATGTTTGGGAATGATACAAGGGAGGTACCTTGGTTTCCTAATCCTGCTTGTTTGAAATGGATAAATAAAAAAACTCGGTAATCATGCTTATCATGCATCGCATGTGCCTGGAAGATGTGGAGCACTGTGGGATGTAAGCATACCGCAAGCGTGAGATGATGTCTCATGAGGGAGTATGTCGGTGAGGGCATCCATCATACTTGTATACATACTTGCATTAATAAGAGTAACTAGGAGTGTTTGACTTCCTACTTTATCATTACTGCTTGACTGCATTGATAATATGATAACTTATGCCTTATTGTTCCACTGAGTTAGTTACTCACTCCCATGTTACGGGACGGTGTTACGCACACCAACTAGACTCTGTCTCAGGTTTAGGCGAGCCGACAACTCTGGAGGCGGAGCCTGATTATGACGAGGACCAGGAGGAGTTCTCGTATATGCAGTTCTCTGGTGGCTTTGACTAGGCTGTCAGGACTGGTGGGTTTTGCAGGGATTGTACTTAGTTTTATTTTTGATATGTTGTTTATAAAATAGACATGTATATGGTGACTCAGATGGATTCATACTCTAGAGAATGAAACGTTTATTTTATTCTTTACATATATATATATATATAGTTCAGTCTTCCGCTTGCTTTTATATAATTGACCTGGAGTATGAATTACTGTTTTGGTATAATCTTATTCATGTTTATTGCTCTAACACAGACAACATTCAAACATCATTAAATATGTTGCATAAGTGATGCGTTGGAACTCGAGAGTTGAGTTACACTCGACCCCCGATTTTCAGGGCGTTACACTTTAAGGGCTTCACCGCCTAGAGAGTGATCTTGACTGAAGTTGGAATCATGCTCAAAAGTATCCAAAAGGGTGTAACAAACCAGAATAGTTTCCTTGTAATTCATACTGGCTTGAAAGTCGGAAATAGTTCAAAGTGGTATCTAGATAGTGGATGCTCTAGAAATATGACTGGTGACCAAACACACTTTTATGAATATTTAAACTTTAATGGGGGATCAGTTACATTTGGTGATGGAAGCTCAGCCAAGATAGTTAGACAAGGAATTATAGCAGTACCAGGCCTTCCAAAGATCAAACGTGTCCTCTTTGTAAAAGGCCTGAAACATAATCTCTTAAGTATCTCCCAAATCTGTGACAAAGAACATCTTGTCACTTTCTCAAAGGATGTGTGTAGAATTTTGGATCATACAGAAAAATATCTCATAAAAGGTTTACGCACTAGTGATAATTGTTATGTCATTGAAAGTACAAGTGAGAGTGTGTTATCCATAAAGTGTAATATGGCTGTGAAGAATGAATCCAAACTATGGAACCAAAGGTTGGGACACGTTCACTACCGAAATTTAGCAAAGCTTAGTTTGAAAATTTTGGTTAGGGGACTTCCCAAGATTAAAAAAGAAGAAAAAGTTGTTTGTGAAGAATGTCTAAAAGGAAAATAGATTAAGGTCGGACACAAAAAGACAACCACCATAACAACAACAAAACTTTTGGATTTGCTACATATGGATCTAGTTGGACCAACGAAAGTGGAAAGCCATGGCAAGAAAAGATACTTCCTGGTTGTAGTAGATGATTACATCAGATTTACTTGGGTCGCATTTCTTCGAGAGAAATCGAATGCGTTTGAGGAATTTGTGATTCTGGCAAAGCGACTCCAAAATGAAAATGGATACGACATAAATTGAATCAAAAGTGATCATGGTGGAGAATTTGAAAATGAAAGGTTCGAAAAATATTGCAATGAGAAAGGAATTCATCATGAATTCTCTGCCCCAAAAACCCCTCAGCAAAATGGAGTCGTTGAAAGAAAAAATCGTGTATTACAGAAAACGAGATCAGTTATGTTAAATGGGAAAGATATGGCAAAAAGTTTTGGGGCTGAAGCTGTCAATACTGCCTACTACATCATAAACATAGTATATCTTAGAGCAGGTCTGAATAAAACTTCATACGAACTATGGTTTGGGAAACTGCCAAGTGTGAAATATTTTCGTGTCTTTAGTAGCAAATGTTATATCTTGAGAGACAGAGATCACCTAGGGAAATTTGAGTCTAAAAGTGATAATGGTATCTTTCTGGGGTATGTAATGAATAGTCGTGCGTATAGAGTATACAATCTAAGAACCCTCACTATTCAAGAGTCAGTCAATATGATAATCAATGATCAACCTCACGAGGAAGATACACCTGCAAATGAATTAGAAGATGATGTAGATTCATGCATAATAGAAAAATCTAATAACAAAACTACATCACCCTATGAACCTCCATCATCATCTGGGACTCCCATTATAAAAGATCACCCTCGAGAACAAATTATTGGAGATCTTAACGATGGTGCAAGAACTAGACGACAGATAGAAAATATCTATAGCCATTTCTGTTTTATCTCAAAAGTTGAACCCAAGAATATTGTGGAAGCTCTTCAAGATGAACATTGGATAAATGTTATGCAAGAAGAGCTTCAACAATTTCAAAGAAATGAGGTATGGCAATTGGTTCCCAGACCACTCAATACAAATGTCATTGGAACCAAATGGGTCTTCACGAATAAATCAGATGAATTAGGAAATGTGATTCGGAACAAAGCAAGGCTTGTAGCTCAAGGGTACTCACAGATAGAAGGGATTGATTTTAATGAAACATTTGCTCCTGTGGCTCATCTTGAGTCTATCAGAATTCTTCTGTCCATTGCATGTGCATTAAAATTTAAACTATTTCAAATGGATGTTAAGAGTGCTTTTCTTAATGGAGAACTTGCTGAAGAAGTCTATGTTGAACAACCAAAGGGATTTACTGATTCCAAGTATCCTCACTACGTATATCATCTGAATAAAGCCCTCTATGGTCTCAAACAAGCACCACGTACTTGGTATGAACGATTGACAAAATTTCTTTTGGACCATAAATTCTGTAAAGGGAGTGTTGATAAGACTCTATTTACCTAAAGAACAAAAGACTCACTACTTATTGCACAAATTTATGTGGACGATATAGTCTTTGGTTCAACATGTGAAGATATCGCCTACAAATTTGCCGACCTCATGAAATCAGAATTTGACATGAGTATGGTCGGTGAACTAAACTTCTTCTTAGGATTGCAGGTCAAGCAACTACATGATGGAATCTTTATCTGTCAAACTAAGTATGCGAACGAGTTGGTGAAACAGTTTGGTCTTGAATTTGGACGCTCTTATCACACTCCAATGAGCACCACACTCAAACTCTCCAAAGATGCAAATGACAAGAGTGTGGATCAACATCTCTACCGAAGTATGATAGGAAGTCTACTATATCTCACAGCTAGTTGTCCCGACATATCTTTCAACGTTGGAGTATGTGCTCGATATCAAGCTGATCCTAAAGAATCTCACCTAGCAGCCGTTAAAAGGATAATTAAATACATAGCTGGAACTACCTCATATGGTCTGTGGTATCCATTTGAAACATCCACGATCATCATTGGGTACTCTAATGCCGACTGTGCAGGAAATTTGGATGATCAAAAATCAACTAGCGGAGGATGTTTCTATGTTGGAAACTACCTAGTCTCCTAGCAGAGCAAGAAGAAAAATTCAATATCATCATCTACTGCCGAGGTTGAATACATTGTCGTTGGTAGTTGTTGTGCACAACTCCTTTGAATGAAACAGATGTTGTTGGATTACGAGATTGAACAACCCACGATGAGTCTTTTCTGTGATAACACAAGTGCAATCAACATTTCAAAGAATCTTGTTCAACATTCTCGGACTAAACACATTGACATCCGTCATCACTTTATCCGAGAACTTGTTGATGACAAGATTCTTACATTAATTATGTTTCCACAGAAAAGCAACTCACAGACATCCTCACCAAACCTCTTGATGCAAATAGGTTTTGTGACCTAGAAAAATCCATTGGGGTCTGCACTCACTAAATCTCAATGAACATGAGCCACACAGGTAAAATCTTCACATTGAGAAATTCATGGTTATATGTCAACCACAAGTCAAAATTTTCTGTATTAACCATGTTCTTTTGAATGCAAAGTTATGACAATCTCGATAATATCCGAACAATGTCATATCAATGATACCGATATTCAACATCGATACAAATGAAAAAACTTGGAAATGCACGATGATAATCAATAGTTTCCTCAAATGGTTGGCCTGAAAATGCTTTGTTCTGATAAACTTTAATCAACTGCTATCTGTGGCAGTATTTGTGCTGATAGTTGGATAGTTGAATATTTTGGAATTTTTCTTCTATTGAGTTACTGCTGTCTGTGGCAGTATATAGTTGGCTATTTTGATTTTCTTATGAATATGGCTGAGTAGAATTCCTATCTTTAATGCCATATTTCTGTTTTGAGCTCCCCAGGTTTATCAAGTTCTGGAATGCATGTGATATCTATAACGAATATTCCATCTACTATGCACTCATAAATTCTGAAATTGATGATTTGCTTAAACTGAGTTAACTATTATACATTAATTGATCTGCTTCTGCCTGGACGATTCTCCCAAGTAATTCACTCTTTAGTCAATATCACCTGAGATATCTTTGTCAATGACTAACAAAAAGGGGGAGAACATTTGCAAACATCCTGAATGAAAAATTGTGTATCTGTTAGATGTTGTTGCAGGTGTTAGGGGGAGCAGCTACATCAAGCAAGTGGGAGTTTACAAAAAGGGGGAGCAGCTACTGGTTGTGTACATGGGATATAAATTGTAAAATTGTGTAAAAGCATGTACACACAATTTAGGGGTATGTTTGTCTAGAAGTGTTCTAAAGTGTTTCGGGGATTTTTGTCACGTAATTAATAAAGGGGGAGATTGAAAGTGACATGGTTTGTCAAGTTATGTGAGTGTTGAGTCAGATTGTTTACGGAACCTGATTTGAAGATCAATTCAAGCGTCTACCTCAACCGGATGTGTGCAAACTCGTCACAGGTAAATCCAAAGCCTCACATCCCATGACCCAAAACACCAGGTGAAGAAAACCCTTAAAAACAAGTTAGAAATCATAGGGTGTTTAGGTAAGAAAACTTTTTTAAAATAGAAAAATCTTTAAGTTTTTCTTGCCTTATTGATTTTATCGAAACACCCTCGATATGATCGACCTGCTCTGTCGATGTCCTCGATACCTTAATGATATTATCGATATGAGGACCAAAAGGGTCCAGTAACTAAATATTCATCTGGACGGATTTATCGATCGATCGATGAACCTATCAATATCATCGATATAAGAACTAAAAGTGTCTAGCAACTAAATACTCATCTGGACTGATTTATCGATATATCAATTACCCTATCGATATCATCGATATACAAATCTCGAGCCCATCGAATGTGGCTTGATAAGATCGACAAGCAGATTTTCAGCGCCCCTGTTTTTTAATGAAAATGTCAAATTCCTTCGATATATTGATGATCTTCTGATATGATCTGAAATCAAATATTGATAAGATCGAAGGTCCATCGATGATATCGATCATAGGCGCGCATATCTTACAACAGATATTTCAGGATGTTTTTAACTATGATCGGGGGCCCTTCGATAGAATCAATATTTAAATATCGATGATATCGATACCAGGTCGATTACATCGAACAAGGTCAGAAACTGTCCACCAAGCTTAACGAAAAATCTGCTGGATTTATCGATGGCTCAACTCTGATATCGATATCATCGACATTCAAATTCCGATGATCTCGATGGTTCCCCAATCATTCATGAAAACCTGAAATATTTTAAAGTCAAGTCTCTCTCATTTTTCAAGTGTCGATGGATCGAACCTGTCATCGATACAATCGGAGTTCAAAATCCGATGACATCGACAATAGTTTCGATTCATCGACCAGTTGGCAAAGAGTTTCAAAAGCGTATGACATTGAGTTCGAGTCATTGAGCAGACCATCGATGCTATCGAGAGTATACGCTCAATGATATCGAACCTGCTCGATGATATCGAACTCCGTCATAAATGTGACTGTTTTATATCCGTTGAAACTTTTTTCCTATATATAGAGGACTTGTCTTTTGTTGTTGTGAGAGAAAGCAGAGAGAGCTTTTGTGTGTTTCAACTTATATCTTATACCCAAAGCCCTTTCTCTCAAGGGAGTTCATCCTCCAATCCACCCTCATCATTGACATTCAATAGAGTGGATTAGGGAATGAACTTCCGCATTCAAGGATCCTCCAGTTACAACCTTAATGGCAAATCATTAAGCTGGGATGCCTTGAATGCATAAGATTAGAATCACTCTATCTTCCTGATAGGAAAATATTTTGAGAGGAGGATTCCATCTTCACCTTGACCCAACCCAATGCCAAGTATTGGTACATTATTTTGTGTTGCGGATCAAGGGAGTAGAAGACTCTTCATCAACTAGGAGGAGGAGATCTTCGGCATTGCGCTAATCGGGACTTATCAACTCATTTGTAAGTATCTAGAGTCCAAGAGGACTCTTGTGATCATTCCTTTTTAGGATTGGGTCTTAAGTGGTTCTCACCCTTTGAAGTCCTCAAGGAGGCCTTCGGTGGGAGTGTACGTGGTGGGTGCGTTGTGTGGACCCTTGCTCTGTGGAGAGCATAAACATCTAGTTAGGAGTAAACCAGTAAAACTCTGGGTTTGAGGTGAACCGTGTAAAACCTTGGGTTTGAGGTAAACCGTATAAAACCTTAGGTTTGAGGTGAACCATGTAGAAACCTCCAGTAGGGTCTTATGGAAGATCCTTGGCCAGTGTGCCTAAAAGTAGGTGCGTTGTGTTAACTCTTGCTCATGAGAGCATACACAGTCAGCCTCAGTGTAGGTTGTAAAGGTTAAAGATGAACCTGATTTAAAACCTTAGGTTTGAGGTGAACCGCTGTGAAACCTCCTTAGTGAAATCCGGTACACTTAAGGGTTGAGTGCGGTTACCAGGAGTGGAGTAGACTTATCGTCGAACCACTATAAAAATAATTGTGTTTGAGATTGTTTTTCTTCTGATTGTGTGATTTACTTTAATACTTCCATATCTGAATATTTATCATACCTTACACACCTACTGTAACGCCCCGAAATTTTGTCAACCTGGGATTAGACGTCTTTAGGCAATGGGTTGATCCTAATACCTCATTAACTTGTCAGAACTGAATCCCAAAGTCTAAAGCCGCCTTTGAACTCATTTCCTTCACAAATCTCACCCTTCATCACCTTGATCTTCCAATTTTTCTAAGAACTTTCACCCTAGACACTATCTTAAACTAGCTAAGTAGTATAACTTGGATCACTTTATATACAAACTACAAAGGCCTCGAGTACCACCTCGACCGTAAATCACTTAGACTAAATCCTTTAGAAATGAGATAAAGTAACTAGGTGTGAAACCAGATTAGCTACGAAATCCGTTTGAATCGCTTTAAATACGATTTGCAAGACCCAAAACTTGTAGAATCATTGACGCTAGGTTACCCTAAAATCTAGGATCAATCTCATTTCCCGGCTGCTCTCGGGAATGAAACGAAACTTCGTATTAGGTCTAGATCACACATCGAAAGTCCGATTAACACGAAGCTAAGGAACTAGGACCGCCTCACTGGGCTTGACAATCATCTCTAAAATCAGTCCAGTAGATGTCCCATGGCCATTCGTTTCGATTCTGAGCGAGGGTGTGTGAAAACACTATTCCCATTCCAAAATAAATATCAGAATAGTGATCCGCACCATTCGTTTACGCGTCAAGATTAAGCAACCCGACCGTCGAATCGATCGGCACCAAATTACACCCTCGGATTAAGAAAAATTTGGGAACATTTACATGTACTTGGAATTTCGGATCGTGGCCCACCGACCGTTGAACTAAAAGTGGTCCGCCACGTGCGATCTGGGAATCCGATCGAGTCGAAAACGTAATCCCACATAGATCCATGTGTGGTGAGCTTAAGTCTGACGTTTGGCTCAAGGGGGGCCACCAGAAACACTCATTTGAGCTGGAAAAGTGACGAAATACCTATATAAGCAATAACCCTTGAACCTGAGCCTATTTTGGGAAGGGTTTTGGCAATAAAAGGAGCTTAGAACAGCCCCTCTCACAGCCATACAAATTTGGGATAAAACCTTAGAGAGAGAGAGAGAAAGGAGAGAGAAGAGCTTGGGATTTGTGGGAGATCTTCCTCCTACTGCTTTCATTCATCATACGGCCTACACCGCTTCCTTCCAGGCATTTTTCCAGCGGTATCCACTCCGTTTGAAGGTGAAAAATCCTAACCCTAGGTCTGATTTGAAGTAGGAAGGTTGTATGTTGTGTAAAGACTAACCAATTCCGCTCTTTAGGCTAGAAAACTCCCGTATACGGAAGCTCAACAACCCTTGCTGATTCGTTGTGATTCCAAGGGCAAAGGTGAGGACTTTAAGTGTATAAGTTACGGTTTTCAACGCTTTCAATGTCAGATAATGGTAGATTCATGATCTGCATGCAATTGCACATGTACAAAGTGCTTTCCGTTTCCTGTTTCGATTAACGTTGTAGAATATGGAATTTCACATACTCTAGGTATACGTAGAAATACCGTATACGTATTTTTTTTGGAAAAAGATTTGACATGTTTATTTAATGTATGATTATATAATATATGGATAAAATACTAGTTTGGCGAAAGGAATCGTCGTAATATATGTTCGCTTGTAAACTCTATGTATGTTGAACTTGTGTATTCTAGAAATACCGCATGTGTAAATTTTGGAAGTGTAATTGTCATGATCATCATCACACCGCATGTACTTAGTAGATGTGGCGCACTGAGGGAGTTAAGCATTCGCGAACATAAGATAATGTCGCTTGAGGGTGGTTTGGCAAGGGCATACAGCATCATGTCATTTCATTTTCATACTTAATAAGAGTAGTTAGAATTGTTTGAAGATCGCTTTATCATTATCGCTTGATTGAATTGATAACATGTTAACCTATGCTTTATTGTTCCACCGAGTTAGCTACTCACCCCACGTTACGAGACTGTTTGCAACACCCACCAGACTGTCGGTATAGATGGTGCCTCGGTTCAGAGCCGAGCCCGACTTTAAGGAGGATCAGATGAGTTCTCCTTTATGCAAGACTGACGCTATGCTTAGGCCGACTGCATCGCGGGGATTCCAGGGCTTATCTACGGAATTGTATTTTGATTTTTGACTTAGAAACAATACATGTATATTGGTACTCAATTAGTACTCATACTATGGAGTTCACAAAATTTTGTTATTTACATACTTTGAATATAAAATTTAGTCTTCCGCTTGCCTTTATACAATTGAACTGAGTATGATTTTTGTTTTGGTATAATCTCATTCATGTTTATTGCTCTAACTCAGACAACATTTAACCATCATTGTGTATGTTGCATAAGTAATGCGTTGGAACTCGGGAGTTGAGTTCATACTCGACCCCCGATTTTCAAGGCGTTACAAGTTGGTATCAGAGCATGATTTGGATTAAACCGGACATGGGTTATGGTCACACGACGCACACGACGCACTCGACTTAGAGGAGCGACGAATGAATGTAGCAGTCTTAGGCATCCTCTGCTCGTCCAACGGCTAGTTATACCCACGAAAGTAAACGCTTGAAATCGAGTACGTATTAACCCTTGGTCGCACGGGTCGACCTTATAATATTCCTAAGCCGTCTATTAAAGAGTCTAGATTACAATCCACCTCAACCCAACCGTTGAAAATAGATAGAATACGGGATAAATGTGATGAGGATAACTACTCCGAATCCTGAGCTTCTCTGGACTCCCTCACAGACTTCCCAAATCCACGAGAAAAGAAAAGCAGAAAGTAGGAATAAATTCTAATTAATTCGAATTGATTAATAAATGACTACAAAAAAAAATTGAGTTCACAACCCTTTAAATAGGAATACCAAGCAATGGTAAAGAAATCAGAAACAAACTACAACTAAAACTCCTAGAATTCGCGACTTACCATAAGGTGGTGATGTCTACCAGTGCACAAAGTTTTCAGCCAAGAATAATAAGTGTCCTATTTGGCTTCACCAAACCATTCTCCTAATTATTCTAAGCTCTTTACCCGATGAGCGCAACTCCTAAAGCCCAATGGATGAAGAGTAATTAAACAAAAAATTACTATTTTAGTAAAACGAAATTAAAACGGGGAAATAACTGTCAATCGGAGGCTTTTTTTGCAATTCCGGGCTACGCAACCCAGCATAGCTGGATTGGTTGGCTTCATTAGCTCGTTCTACCCCAAATTCATATATTTTACATCAGATAACTCATTCCGGATTGCAAGTTACGTCCAATTATCCTGAAACTACCTGAAATGGAGCGAATCGGATTCGAGGGCCCCCCCACTTAGATCCGATGAGACCTAGGGTCGAACCAGGGTTCATTTGGCACCTTGGGACCACAGAGAACACGACCCCACCGCGGCGGCGCGGTTCCGGCCAAGGCGGACCGTGGTGGAGCCGTGGTTCCGACGGTGGACCGCGGTCCGGTGGCCCATCTGGTGTGGGGCCAGGGCTGGGGTTGGTCAGCCTGACCTCCCCTACCCCCTGGCACGTGCCATTTTGGCAAATGTTTGGGATTTTGGGGGCTGGAGCATCCCTCTCTGTCACATCTTCTCTTCCGAATGCCCTCCCCTTCTATTTTCGATTTTTTTTCCTCAAATCCTTCCTCCAATCTTTCAATCCACTATTTTCAACCATGATTCACCCACTTCCATCGATCACAGCCACACCTACCTTCTACCCTTGTCGTTTCCCTCATTTGGACACTCACACCTCCCATTCAAAGCTCACATTTGTGTAAGCTCTCAACCCATCCCATCTATTCATTTTCCTTCTTCAAACCCTATCTATTGGGCCTCTACGACATCCGTCGGGACTCAAGTCCATGGAGAACCAAAACTCCAAATTTCCCCCCCCCCCATTTCCTTATCCTCATTTTCCATGGCTCTATCCAAGCTCATCCATATGTTGTCTTGTAGTTTGCATGGGCTACTATTTTAGGGTGGTTATGTTTTCCGTTGATAGGTGTAGTAGTTGGTAGAATGTTTTAGGTATTTGTGAACGTTTAGGGTCCGTTCGGCCAAATTACATTAGGTAAGTTTAGGTGGATGGAATTGTAAAAGTAATAATAAATCTATGTGTAGGTATGGTCCCTAGATTGGGTGTATCCCATGTATTCCGACATCATGTTTAGAATGTACGCAATTAAAAGTAAATTACGAGATTTCCCGTTCCCATAACACTTAAAAGTTCATTACCCTGGGATTTGGAACTCCCATCTCGCGCTTTCCCACACAAGGCTCATTTTTCAAAGCCTATACCATTAATTTTAATCCCCACCCACCCTCCTACCAAACATGCCACTCCCAATCCCGAGGTAGGATTAGCAATGCTGTTCCATTCAATACAACTTAGACCACTGGCCAAATCATGTTGAAGTGATAAAGTCCCTTGATATACATTAACCCACCACACTCTGACAGCTTAAGCTTTTAGAGTAAATGGTTGTTTGACAAATAGGCCTTAGAGTTTTGGACCTAGAGCGATACTCCTAGTTTTCGACAGACCTGACCGTATAGGAAATCCAACAAATTAATAATGCAAACCCCAGGATCTTCTTAGCTGGTGTGAGCATGTGTGAAATGCTCGAGCGTCAAGTACAGACAACTCAATTCCACTTAGACAACGTTTGACCATACACGATGAATAATTTCTTGTATTAGAAATGATCTGAAATCATCTAGTGTGTAAGCATAGAGTAATATATTACCACTATTCATAAATTGAGACTAGGCTACTGGTTCTACTACGGAACATAAAAGACAGATTATGCTAAGATAATTGCAAGATAGTTGAAAGATGGACTTAGTTAATAGGCTGGATTAGGTTGGAGTGAGACCTCACTCCTTCGTTGGACCCCTTAATACTCATAGGCTCCTTTAATAATTCTTAGAAAAGTTGTGTGATTAGTAACTATACACACTCAGTATCCCTTTGATTTAATGTTAGGTCAAATCAATACACCCCTTAGAATCGCCTTCTCAAGGACTTAGTATAATGGGAACACGGAGTAGAGAAACTACATATAAACGAGGTATTCGCGGTTTGAATCGCATTCTCAAACTGGTAGTGACCAATGAACCCTATGCTCGATCAAGTACGAAGGTCGGGATCAACTAGGATTAAGAAATGATATGACAATTTTCTCGTCCTAGCTAGGCGTAAGATCCATGTATCCGACTCGGCACCCACTACACAACATTCCTTAGAGCAAAGCCCAACCACTTGCAACTAAAAGTTTATAATTTTGTCCTTGAAAAGTGTTAGGAGTATATAGTTGGTAGAGACTATGTCTTTTAGGCCCAAGGAGTTACCCAAATGGGCAACAAATAGTTAGGAATGAGGTCCCAAACCACATGCCATGATGACATACATATTGTGCATATGAACGTAGAAAGATAGCCTGCCTATTAAGCTAGACATGATTAAATAGGATAAGTCTGGACCGCGACAAAATTCCTTGGTAGAATTAGGCATCTTGCCTCAAACTCACACCCATTCGTGATAGCCCTTTTCTATAATCCTAGGTACCAAAACTGATGTAGTGGGAATTATTATCAAGACTACAGATAAGTAAAGAAATAAATTGTAGCAAAATATTAGGGTATGAGAAATGGATAAAGAAATATGTTTTAAGGGGGGTAGACTAAAATGAACCAGGCTAGTATATACCCTACCACGCGTAGGAACTCGAAATCAATAAGTCTTAGGCAAATGAAATAATAGAAATCTTTCCTTATTACCCTTCGGCAATTTCGGGGACGAAATTTTGTTTTAAGGGGGGTAGATTGTAACGCCCTGGATTTTTGCCAACCTGGGATTAGACGTCTTTAGGCAATGGGTCGATCCTAATACCTCATTAACTTGTCGAATCGAATCCCAAAGTCTAAAGCCGCCTTTGAACTCATTTCCTTCACAAATCTCACCCTTCATCACCTTGATCTTCCAATTTTTCTAAGAACTTTCACCCTAGACACTATCTTAAACTAGCTAAGTAGTATAACTTGGATCACTTTATATACAAACTACAAAGGCCCGAGTACCACCTCGACCAGAAATCACTTAGGACTAAATCCTTTAGAAATGAGACAAAGTAACTAGGTGTGAAACCAGATTAGCTACGAAATCCGTTTGAATCGCTTTAAATACGATTTGCAAGACCTAAAACTTGTAGAATCATTGACGCTAGGTTACCCTAAAATCTAGGATCAATCTCATTTCCCGGCTGCTCTCGGGAATGAAACGAAACTTCAGATTAGTCAGATCGCACATCTAAGTCCGATTAACACGAAGCTAAGGAACTAGGACCGCCTCACCGGGCTTGACAATCATCTCTAAAATCAGTCCATTGATGTCCCATGGCCATTCGTTTCTATTCGGAGCGAGGGTGTGTGAAAACACTATTCCTATTCCAAAATAAATATCGGGAATAGTGATCCGGCACCATTCGTATGCCACGCCAAGATAGCAACCCGACCGTGTGTGTGTAATCGTGTGTCAAATTACACCCTCGATTAAGAAAATTTCAGGAACATTTACATGTACTTGAAATTTCGGATCGTGGCCCACCGACCGTTGAACCGAAAGTGGTCCGCCACGTGCGATCCGGGGAATCCGATCGAGTCGAAAACGTAATCCACATAGATCCATGTGTGGTGAGCTTAAGTCCGACGTTTGGCTCAAGGGGGCCACCGAAACACTCATTTGAGGAAAAGTGACGAAATACCTATATAAGCAATAACCCTTAAACTCGAGCCTATTTTGGGAAGGGTTTAGGCTATAAAAGGAGCTTAGAACATGCCCCTCTCACAAGATATACTGAATTTGGGATAAAACCCAGAGAGAGAGAGAAAGGAGAGAGAAGAGCTTGGGATTTGTGGGAGATCTTCCTCCTACGCTTTCATTCATCACACGGCCTACACCGCTTCCTTCCTTCGTGCGTTTTTCCAGCCGGTATCCACTCCATTTGAAGGTGAGAAACCCTAACCCTAGGTCCGATTTAAAGTAGGAAGGTTATAGGTTGTGTAAAGACTAACCGATTCCGCTCTTTTAGGCTAGAAAACTCCCCGTATACCTGAAGCTCAACAACCCTTGCTGATTCGTTGTGATTCCAAGGGCAAAGGTGAGGACTTTAAGTGTATAAGTTACGGTTTTCAACGCTTTCAATGTCAGATAATGGTAGATTCATGATCTGCATGCAATTGCACATGTACAAAGTGCTTTCCGTTTCCTGTTTCGATTAACGTTGTAGAATATGGAATTTCACATACTCTAGGTATACGTAGAAATACCGTATACGTATTTTTTTTAGAAAAAGATTTGACATGTTTATTTAATGTATGATTATACAATATATGGATAAAATACTAGTTTGGCGAAAGGAATCGCCGTAATATATGTTCGCTTGTAAACACTATGTATGTTGAACTTGTGTATTCTAGAAATACCACATATGTGTAAATTTTGGAAGTGTAATTGTCATGATTATTTTTGTATGAATATGGTATACGCGGATAAAATAACCGCTTGGCGAAAGAATAGCCCTAATACGCTTTTGCTAACATACGTCATGTATGTTGGAATGGCGCACTCTAAGTGTTTGTGTAAAGGCTTGTGTGTGAAAAAGCTTGAGTGTTAGTGCCTTAGATAGGCGCTGATATGAAATTCCCGACTACCTTAAAGACATGTAGGATCCCCTCGATGTGGTGGTTCGCCTTAACCACTCACTTGTGATGTGTATGTAATTGTATCCCTACTTGTATAGTGCTTTATAACATGCTTTACTACATGCTTGACTTCATGCTTTATTTCATGCTTTATAACACGCCTGCTAACATGCTTGTATTACTTCGTTATCATGCTTTACTCCACATGCTATTGATGCGATCTGTTTGAGTTTAGGACTAAGTCTATAGTCCAAACATTCGGTACCAGACTTGAGATTGTGGCTGAGACTCATGTCGCCACAAAGGATGTGTCTGGCGAACCCGAGGCGTACTTCGGTTGGCGATAGTGGTTGGCCACACGGATTTTTGCGCTCCATATCGCCCAACTTGTGGTGCGCCGAGCTAGTCAAGCTCGTCAAGTAAACCGATATGTGTATGTGTGTTCACCATATTTGGTCGCTACTGCTTGAACCTATGGTACCAAACTTACCAGTGGCGATCCCGTTAACCATGGTACCTCGATCCGCTAAGACGCATGAGTTGGGCATGGTGGTATGGGACACCGTGGTCGAGCTGTCGGCCTACGTTGGGGCCATGTGCCTCCCCGTAGTGACCATTGCGCAACTAAACTCGTGAGCCGAATACGGTGGTATGGGACACCGTATTCGAGTTCAATTTGTCGATACTTATGGCAAGAGCCGAGTACGGTGAGACCATGTGCTCGTCCGACGGCGACGAGTCCTCCGTAGTATCTTCGAGTATACTCCAAGTGTCTGTGATTGGCGACGAGTCTTTCACAGCAACTAGAGTATGAGTTGAGCCGAGTACGGTGAGATCTGTACTCGAGCTGACGGCTAGTGATTGAGCCAAGTATGGTGAGACCTGTACTTGAGCTGACGGCCAGCATATGAGCCGCATACGGTGAGATCTGTATCCGCGCTGACGGGTGACGAGCCCTTTGCAATGCCTTCACTACGTTTCTCAAACCATAATATCGTATGAGATTAGCCAGGATTGACGACCCTAGAATGGATCATGTTTGGGAATGATACAAGGGAGGTACCTTAGTTTCCCAATACTGCTGGTTGAAATGGACTAATAATAACTCGGTAATCATGATCATCATCACACCGCATGTGCTTAGTAGATGTGGCGCACTGAGGGAGTTAAGCATTCGCGAACATAAGATGATGTCGCTTGAGGGTGGTTTGGCAAGGGCATACAGCATCATGTCATTTCATTTTCGTACTTAATAAGAGTAGTTAGAATTGTTTAATTTGTACTGCTTTATCATTACTGCTTGATTGAATTGATAACATGTTAACCTATGCTTTATTGTTCCACTGAGTTAGCTACTCGCTCCCACATTACGGGACGGTGTTTGCAACACCCACCAGACTTTGTCGCAGGTATAGATGATGCCTCGGTTCAGGAGCCGGAGCCCGACTTCGAGGAGGATCAGGATGAGTTCTCCTTTATGCAGTACTCTGACGGCTATGCTTAGGCCGACTGCATCGCGGGGATTCCAGGGCTTATCTACGGAATTGTATTTTGATTTTTGACTTAGAAACAATACATGTATATTAGTACTCAGTTAGTACTCATACTCTGGAGTTCACAAAATTTTGTTACTTTATATACTTTGAATATAAAATTTCAGTCTTCCGCTTGCCTTTATACAATTGAACTGGAGTATGATTTACTGTTTTGGTATAATATCATTCATGTTTATTGCTCTAACTCAGACAACATTTAACCATCATTGTGTATGTTGCATAAGTGATGCATTGGAACTCAGGAGTTGAGTTCATACTCGACCCCCGATTTTCAAGGCGTTACACCTACATAGTCATATCCATCATAAACTAGGTTGCATATTGTTTACTTCTTAAAATAGTTTGTGATTGGATCCTCTACCGGGCTTGGAAGCCAGTGGAGTTACATTTGAGTAATCCTGATAATTGCATGGTCACAAGATTAGTGAAGTAGGATTTTTTAAATAAATCATAAAAACCTTAAGAAGTCCTATTCACCCCCCTCTAGGACATATTGGCATATTCCTTCTTCAACTAGTGCGGTCTTTTCCGCCATTTCAAATAATAACCTCAAAAATCTAGTATTAAGAGGTTGATACAAACTTGGTACTAGGGACAACCTGACACATAAAACCAATGGTTTATAGCAGGACAACCTTACTAGAACGTGGGTGAGTATCAAAAACTCAAACTGAAGAGGATATAAAAGAAATAGAAACTAATCTATTACAACATTCACCACACAATGCTAAAATGTAAAGATTACAACATTCGCATCCACAAATACATCCTACGAACTTAAATCATAGAAAGAAATAAACCACACATCTACCAAACAAAAAGAATTATAGTGGTTCGCTTGTATGTACACCAATTGTTAAACAACAGCCACACAACTACTCCACTACTAATATCCTCGCACAGTGGATATTAGCGTTCGCTATGAAATAGGTTTTTCAAGGTTCACCTAAAACCCTCGCAATTGTGTCTTTCAAGTGGGCTTACACAATTCAAAAACCCCACACTCTGAGTTTTCTGGATCACCTCAGATAAACCAAAAGAAAGAGATTTTTCTGGCACAATCTCAAAGAAACCAAAAGAATAAGATTTACAAAACACTAAAATACTTATCTGGATATTCTCCTTTATTGCAGTTTGGTAGAACCAATTCAAAGTAGAAGTTCAATCGTAGATGTTCAATGTTCACACTCACTATTGAAATGGTTCTAAGTTCTAAATGTATTTTAGATTAAATCAGCTTGGGCTAGCTTGATTTGATTTTGATTCTAAGAAATGGGAAAATTTCAATCCCTTCTTCAAATTAGATTGGAATATATAATACAAAATCAAATGTAAAAATCTAATTAAAGAGAATATTAAATGAACACTAAATAGCTAAAGAATAACACAAACTTATCTTTCAGAGTGATGTCTTGATTTTGCTTGAATTGGATACTAAACTCTGAAAATCATGCTCTATTTATAAGTGCAGAAATCGTCCACTCGACTGGCTCAAAGGTCGGCTCGACTGGTCGTAGGACCAACAGACATTTGAAATTTTAAGCGCGATAAGAAGGTTGTTCCACGACTGGTCGTAGGACCTGCTCAACCGGTCGAGTCTTGTCCAGGACTGGTCATGTGGGACTCATTTTAGTTGCTGAACTTTGAGTCAAGCCTGCAGGTTTGGTCGAGCACTATTCACTCGACCGGTCGAGCAGTCTCCAGGACTGGTCGAGGCTTTAATGAAAAATTCCGAAAAACATTAACAAACTTAGGACTGGTCGAGGAATTTCTTGGACTGGTCGAGCCAGTGCTAGAACTAGTCGAACATAGTCTAAGACTAGTCAAAAAACAGACTATGCACTTATAAAGTGACCCAATTAAATTATGTATTCAAAATGACCTATCCTATGGTCAATCTAGGGTCATTCATACCTTATAAATGATGTTTGAACATTGAAACATCTTTTGCTTCGGTTGATTGTTGTTCTTTAAAGATCACAAAGCTTGTTATGTTGACGAATAATAAGCTTGAATATGAAACATCTTAAAGCTTCAACTTGAAGTACTTTGAAACTTGAATTTGTAACCTTAAGAAACTTGAACTTGAAATATCTTTATGCTTGAGCTTGAGGTACTTGAGTTGTATTTCACCATGAGCTTTAAGTACCAAAGTAATGACTATTGAATCTTTGAAAGCATGAACAATCAGATGATGTTGTACTCGAATTCTGATGCTTGAATCTCAAAATGAAACACCTTGTAGGTCCTATCTTGAGCTTGTACAAGAATTATATTTGACATGAAGATGAGCTACACAAGATAGAAAATCCAAGAGGTTTTGGGACTACAAAATTTGACAATCATAAGAGCAAGAAAACATAGTACTTACAGAGATCTTCTTGAAATTGCGGTAATGACTGCTTTAGTTGAAGTATGAATATGCCAAGATGTCCTAGAGAGGGGTGAATAGGACTTTTTAGAATTTTATGGTGATTTAAAATGTATCAACCATATCCTGAACTAATATATAAATAGTATAATTTCTTTAATGTAACTCTAATGGCTTCCAAGCCAAATAGAGGATCCAATCATAAGACTTTAAAACATAAACAAGATGTATAACATAGTTCATGATGGATGTGACTGTGTGTGAGATGTGATTCTAATTAGTTCTAGGTAATCATATAAACATGCATTATGAGAACATTCAGAGAAATCACATAAGCAGTAAAAGTAAATAGCAATCCCAAACACAGTCATTTTTATAATGGTTTGACTACGTGTCTACTCCACTTCCGGCAGACACACTCAACCTTTAAGTGTACCGGATCTCACTAACGGAGGTTTCAAATCAGGTTCACCTCAAACCAGTATAACCTACACAAGGCTGACTCTAGGACCTATATAAGGTACCTAACATGTCTCCACGAGATACAAGTTTATGCCCCACACAAGAGCAAGGGTCAATAAATAGCACCCAAATTTTAGGCCACACAGGCCAAGGATCCACACAAGGAACCTAAAAGTTTATGCCTTACATAAGAGCAAAGGTCAACATATAACATCTAAGTTTTGGACCACACAGGTCAAGGACCTACACAAAGGACCTAAGTTTATACTCTCCACAGAGCAAGGGTTAACACACAGTACCCCCACATCATCTCCCATCAGAGGCCTCTTATGAGGACTCGAAAGGGGTGAGAATCACCTGTGACCCAATCCTACACAAATGAATGATCAGTAGGGTCTCTGGACTTTAACGACTTACAGATAAGTAGAAGAGCCCCATTTAGCATGCCGATGAAGATCTCCTCCTTTAATGATGAAGAATCTCCAGCTCCCTTAAACCGCAACTCAAATGATGCTCCAATGTATAGCGACGGGTTGGGTTAAGGTTATGTTGGAATCCTACTCGATTAAATATTTTCCTATTTTAGAGACGGAGTGATTACAAGCATCTATGCACTCAAGGTATCCTACCTCAATGATTTTCCATTAAGGTGGTAGCTGGATGACCTTGAATGCGGAAGTTCATTCCCCAATCCACTCTATTGAATATCAATGATGAGGGTGGATTAGAGGATGAACTCCCACGAAAGAAAAAGGCTTAAAGTAAGTGATCTAAATTAAATAGTCAAAAGCTCTATCTATTTTCTCTACAAACAACCAAAGGCAATCTCTAATTAAATAGGCAAAAAGTTCTAACGGAAATATAACAGTCATATTTTTAATAGAGTTCGATATCATTGAGCAGGCTTCGATATCATCGAGTGTATACTCTCGATTACATCGAATTGCCGCTCGATGACACGAACTTAATCTGTTAAACGCTTTTGAACATTTTTGTCAACAGGTCAAGGATATCGAACATGCTTCGTACAATTGGATTTCGAACTCTGATTTCACAGACGCATGGTTCGATTCCTCGACATTTGAAAAATGTGAGAGAAATCTTGCCTTTGAAACTTAACAAGTATTGATATGATCGAGCATCCCTCGATATCATTTGATTTTGAATGTCGATGATATTGATAACAGTATCAATTCATTGATCTTTTCAGGGAAATTTTCTATAAGCTTGCTGGACAGTTTGTGTCTTATTTTGATGACATTGACCTGGTCTCGATATGATCGATATTTGAATATCGATATCATCGAGTGCTCCTCGATACTTAAATGAATTTACCTGAAAGCTTGCTGGTCAGATTTGTCCTAATCCGATATCATTGAAGGTCCGTCGATATCATCGAGGTTTGAATTTCGAAGATATCAAGGCCCTCTTCGGGATATCGAAAATCACATGATTTTTCTTAACTGCATATTGGACACAAATTGATCAGATGTCGATTTTATCGAGCCGTCTTGATGAACTCGAGATTCGAAAGTCGATGATATCGAACATGCCATTGATTCATCGATAATTCAATCCAGGATTCATTATGGTTGTTGGACATCTGAAGTTCTCATTTTGATAATATCGAGTGAGTTTTGAGGACATTAAAAACAGAGTTCGATTTCAACGAACCCCTTATCGATAAATCGACAAAGGCGGAAAACTTAGAGATTTTCCTGATTTTGCAAAATAGTTTTCTCACGTAAACCCTAAGTTGTTCTATCCATTTTTAAGGGCTTTATATACCTAGTGTTTTAGGACATGGGGTGTGAGGCTAAGTTTATCTTTTACCAGTTCGGGAACACATCCTGTTTAGGCAGACACCTAAATGATCTTCCTACGGGGCTCACTTGTCTTGCTGACTCAACGCTCATGCTAATTGACAAACCAGGGCACTTTCACTTCTCGCATGGGTATTCGAATCTCTTAAAAATCTTCGTGGGATTACGGTTGTTCGAGACCCCTGGGATCTGATTTTATCTTCCAAAGATCTTGGGAGAGATCTTTGGGACATTGGAGAGATTCTCGGACTATTCGTCTGGGACAAAGTCGGGTGGGAGATGCACTGAATAAAGTGTAAGTAGATAATGTTAAGCCTCTTCGACAAATCAGCATTCACCTTGTCAAAGGTTACGTCAACGTAAGGCCGAGCTACATCTGACCTATGGTCAGGTCGATCTATAACCGACCTATGACTGATATGTAGTTATGCCGACCTAAGGCTGAGCTATATCTAACCTATGGTCGGGTCAATCTATAACCGACCTATGACTGACACGTAGTTATGCCGACTTTATTCAATAGATCAGTCATTTGAGTGGACTTACAGTAGTATCGACCTACTTTAAGGTCAACCTTTCTTTGTCAGTAGATGCCTCTTAAGTGGTTTAGCCTGATTGGGTTCGTGCTGCTTTGTAGAGTTGGTCCATTCCATAAGTCGTTCTTTAGGTGATTAATTTTTGAAAAGTTATAGTTTCATGCGCGAAACTGCAAACAGTTTTTTAGACAATAAATTACAAATAGCTTTTAGGGGGAAAGTTGTAACAGCATAGAAGTCAGGGGTGCATGGTGAAAAAGTATGTTTGAGGTGTGGTTTTTCAGTTTTGAAGGCCGAAACCCACATTTCTGTAATCTTGAAGAAGATGCTTTTTGTATCTTAGAGGTGGATTTGTTATAACTCTCTTGTAAATTAGTTTAATCACCAGTAGGGTGCGAATATCGCCTTAAAGATAGTAACATCATAATGCGACTTAAGCCTATCTTTAAGTGATTAATTTTCTATCTTTCTACCTCAATCCTAACATTCCCGAGAATCTATCTCTGCTCATGATTAGATGCAATTGCAGCCCATGTTGATGGACGGACGACTTTCTCTGATTACTTGGGGATGCAAATTTCTTACGACAGTTATTTAGATAGCGATGCAATAAAAGATGTCTGGGCCCCACTGTGATGTGTGTCACAAACACTCTGTTCACCTAGCTACTTGAGGTCGTTACTACCGGAGGACGTGAGTCCTGTAACAAGCCCGATGATTAAAAAAATAAAAATAAAAATAAATAATAAATAATAAATAAATATTCTAGTCGGCAACAGCCTGGAAAAGCGAGGATGAGGACGCCTTCCATTGAAAGGTCTGCATACACGTTGTCTGCGGGATAAAAAGCTCTGTGGGGCCACCGTGATGATCATTTGACATTTAAGTCATTCATTGCGATGTCAAGCCCCGTTATTAGGTTGGGTTTACGTCCGTCCATGCCTAAGGCCAAAAAGCGAAACCTAGGCATCAGCTAAGGAAGACCCAGGCCTAAGCCTTACCTGAACCAATGAAATGCCTAATGAAAGCAGGCCCAAACTGGGACCATGATGCAAACAGACGGCAGAGCCCTAACCTAGCCACCCATTTTTGTATAAGATCTGGGCTGTTCACTACGTGTGCCCCAACATGTGTAACAAAGATTCTCTTTAACCCAATGGTGCGAAGCCAGGCTGATGAGTTTTTAGACACAAACGAAGCCCAGTCCAATTAAAAAGATATCAATTTATGGTCCATTTCCAGCCCAGTGGCCCCATATTTCAGTCAAAGCCCAGCATGAAGTCAGGTAGTTCAAAAAGCCCGATGGTCCAACCCAACCCATTGATGGCCCTAACTAGGAAATGTAAATACATTTGTACTAATTTAAACTGAAACAGGTGAATTTTATTACATTACGTATCCTTTCGTGGATAAATTTTTAAACGTTATTGGTAACTATCCTTCTCCAAAACAAGCGAACTCATTCAAAAACTAAAGATTAGCTTCATGAGCTATGGTTCGAGATTAATAAAGTGGTGATGGCATCTTCATCTCAGTTGATCATCGAGTGGACTGCTTCTTATTATCTAGAAATGACAAATGATAAGGAGTTTTGATAGGATACAATGCCCCCATTTTCTTAATTCTTATTTTTATTTTATTTTACCCACATTTTTACACCCCACTCATGCACTCACACCACAATGGTTTTTCACCCTTATAAGTATTTGAACTCATGACCTGATGTTGAAACTCTTGTGAGTCTGCCACTCCACTGATGCATGAAGACCCATAGTTTTAAGAATCCAACGAGTTTGACATGACTCATTTGAGTTGACCCGGATGAGTATTACTGGATCCGGTTCAATACCACTTGGAGGGGTCGTCGAACTAGGGCTGAAAGTCAGGCAGCTTGGGTTGAGTTGGCTCTCAACCCTAACCCAACCCAAGGTTCGGATGCTTAAATCCTAACCCAATCTCATGTTGGGAATTCTCAACCCAAGCCCATCCCAAGCGGTCTCAATTGGATTGGTCAGGTGGATACATGCTAATATTTTCATTATTACATAATTTATTATATTTTTATACGCGTCATTTTTTTACATATATATATATATATATATATAATAAAAAATTTCATTTTTTTTTCTAAACAAATAAGTAGAGATACAAGACTACTCCTTTAAAAGTCATGTTTTGCAGCACGCAATCTTTGTAGGAGAGAAATATATAGTGCATTTTGTTAGCTTGAGTGATGCGGCCTAATGAAACTTAAGGGCACTGGAATTTCTTGTGCCTTCAATACAAATGATCCACATTCACTTATAATTTATAAGTTATATATTGACTGGGCCTTGGTTGAATTGGGCAACCTGTGACCCCGCTTGAGCCCAACTTAAGTTTTGTGGTGTTGATGATTGTATAGCCCAAGCGTGACTCCAAACCCGATGCAGCTCGCCCAAGCTCAACCTATTGTAGGGTCAGTCGGGTTGAATCTGCCCGACTTTCAGCCCTACGCCGAACCGCATGTGAACCGGGCGCGGATTAGGTACTTCCCCCGCCTGTTCGGATCTCGGGACAGCCGGAGGCTCTGAGGGCCATTGAGGGTCCACCCTGATGTTTAAATTTTAGCCACACCGTTCATCCATTTTTCCATATCATTTTAAATTATTAAGACAAAAATGAAGAATATCAAAGGCTTAAATGCACCACAAGGTGGGGATTAAATTCCTACCGTTGAAAAATTCTTAGGGACCACAGGAGTTTTGGATCAAGATTATATTTATTTTTTCAATTCACCCTTGTGTATATGACAGTATCAACAGTTTGGATGGCAAATAAAAACCACGGTGGAGCCTAAGAAGATTTCAACGGTAGGCATCCTTAGCACCGCTGCTTCCTGTGGTGTGGCCCAATTGAGTGTTTTATCTGTCTTATTTTTTATTCAGTACTCTAAAATGATATGGAAAAATGGATGAACGATTTGGATAAAATTAAAACATCAGGGTGGACCACCAGTGGCCTTCAGAGCGTCCACTTGTCTCGAGCTCGGAACAGGCGGGGGAAGTACCTAATCGGCGCCCATCAGAACCACGAGAGCAGCGAGAAAATGCAACAGTTGTACTGTTTTCCTGCCATGCGCAAACGGTGGGCATTGATGTCAATTCCCATTGTAAATTGTATAATACTCTGGCAGCGTATGATGATTAATGTGCAGGAACTCAGAAATTGTACAAGTTTCATGTATCAGCTCATATTGAATCGTATAAATGCGCGACCAACTTAGATTGTCAATCCTCTAACGCTCAGAATAGTTGAATGATTGTAATTACGATTGACATTTGTTTATTGAATTGGGACCGTTGAATAACAATCAGCAGCTGGTTGGAAAATCAAACCGATGTAATCTTCAGTTTTTGAGCCATGTAAATTGGGATCCGCTATTTAGGCGTTTTAACTAAACATTTATATAATTTGGCAATGCCTGAGTATTGACTATCGGACTGCCAGACTATCAAAGTTTTTCTCTAAGGTGCACAGCTGGGCACTGATTAATATGCACAGAATACTTAAGTATTCAGTTTGCACACGGTTCAGCGATCCAAACCTTTGATCTGATGGGGCCACTCTTGATAGCCGTACATCAGCAATTTCCGAAATGGAAATGTCAGCCAATCGACAGATAGCCAGAAAATGGATGGTTAAGCATGAAATACTCCTAATTGGTCCTATAAAAAGGCCAAATATCGAATTGATAGGATATTCCATGCAAGGAATTTTTTGGTGGGGCTTGATGAATGGTTTGGATTAACATAACCCATAAAATTACCTTGAGATGCCCAACGTGTCACCTAGACATACAATCTCCAGGATGGTGGTGAATACCAATCCCAGCGGTGGGAATGAGTCCACCAAGATGGGCACCTTTCTAGGCGCACACCATGTAATAAGGAGATTTGATTGCCGCTGACAAATCTTATTTTCGACTATTTCGTGGCATGTGAATTTCTTGGGAGATTTTTCTTTTGTATTTTTCTCGCAACTTTACTGGGATATTGGCTACAAATAAAATATTAAAAAGTATTTTCTATAAACTAATAAAAAAATTTAAAACTATAAAACATGGGTAAAAATATGTTGGCTGCTAATTGAAGTATGAAATTATGTTCAAATGTTCTAAAGGAGTGTGAATAAGACTTTAAATAAAATTACTTACCTATTAAAACAAACAATGCCTATCTGATGTAGAGCGGGTCACGGACAGTTTCATGGCCAAGATGGATCAGAAAAGGCCCGGTCGACCACAGAAGTGATCCGGACCGTCGGACCTTAGATCGGACGTATCTCGCAATCCGAAATGAGTTAGCTGACGTAAAATATATGATTTTGGCGTAGAACAAGCTACTTTAGCCAACCAACCCTGCTATGCAGGGTTGCGACGCTCAGAATTGTGAGAAACCCCTGGATCGACAATCGTTTCCCTATTTTAATTTCGTTTTTACTATAAATAGTAAGGTTTATTTTGATTATAACTCTTCATCCGTCAGGCTTTAGGAGTTGCGTCCAACGTGAAAAGAGCTTAGAATAATTAGGGGAACCGTTTGGTGAAGCCAAATAGGACACTTACTATTTTTGGCCGAAAACCTTGCGCACTAGTAGACATCACGACCTTTTATAAATAGTAAGTTTACTATTTATAGTAAGTCGCGAATTCTAAAAGTTTTAGTTGTAGTTTGATTCTGATTTCTTTACCATTGCTTGGTACCCCTATTTAAAGGGTTGTGAACCCATTTTTATTTATTAATTAATCAATTTTGAATTTATTAGAATTTATTTCTATTTTCTACTTTCTTTCCTCGTGGATTCGAGAAGTCTCCGTGAGGAGTCCAGAGAAGCTCCGTGGATTCGGAGTATTTATCCTCATCACGTTCATCCCTGCATCACTATCTTAAACTAATCTACCAATTAAGTTAAGTAAGGCAAAGTAATTCTAAAGTTTTCTAGCTAATAGAGTGTAACGCCCTGAAAATCGGGGGTCGAGGATAAACTTCACTCCCGAGTTCCAACGCATCACTTATGCAACATAGATAATGATGATTGCATGTTGTCCGTGTTAGTGCATTAAAGATGAGTGAGATTAAGCCAAAACAACATATCATACTCCAGAGACAGTTAAATTATGTCAGCGGAAGACTGTGATAGATATATAACACATATAAACTGTTATAAGTCTCCAGAATGTGAACATGTTACCAGGTTAAATATATCAATGTATACTCCAAAAATGAATAAAACGAATATACATGGGTGTTCCAAAAGAGCAAACTAAAGTGTAATGGCATCTAATCAGCAACCCTGTAACCCCTTCGATCAGAAGATGGTCTACATAGACCCACCTGATAGTTGTATAAGGAGAAACTCTCCTCATCATCATAAAAATCTGGCTCCGATTCACAAGCATCATCATCATCATCTGAAACTCAAAAAGAGTCTAGTTGGTGTATACAACACCGTCCCGTAACGTGGGATTGAGTGATCAACTTAGTGGAACAATAGAGCATAGGTTAGCATGTTATCAATTCAATCAAGCAGTAATGATAAAGCAGTAAATCACACATTCCTAAGTACTGTTGTTAGTGCAAGAATGGTATGGATGTATGATGCATGCCCTCACTTACACTCCCATAGTGACTTTATCTCAAGTTTGTGCATGACAACACTGCCTCAGTGCTTGACCTGCAAACCCTGAACGCACGCGTAATGTGGTATATGCATATGATTACCAAGTTCTTATTAGTCCTTTTCATACAACAGAATTGAGAAACTAAAGTACCTCCCTTTTGTCATTTTCCAAACAATGATCTATTCTAGGGTAGTCAGTCCTAGTAAATCTCATACGATGTTGCGGTTCTAGGTCGCTGCAAAGGGCTCGTCACCAATCAATGCAGGCCTAATTTATACTCCAGATGCAACAGAAAGGCTCGTCACCTCTACGTAGACTCAAAGTATGCTCGAGGTCACTACAAAGGGCACGTCTAGGGCTGTCAGGGCTGTTGCGCGGAATCGTTACACCACTCCCCCATCACCCATCACGGATTTGTCATCAAAACATTGTAGGCCGACAGCTCGAATACAGTGTCCCATACCACCGTATTCGGCTCACGAGTCTGGGTTGCTCACTGGTCACTACGGGGAGGCTCATCGCCCCAGCGTAGGCCGACAGCTCGACCACGGTGTCCCATACCACCATGTCCGGCCATAAGTCTTAGCGGATCGAGGTACCAAGGTTAAACCAGATTTCATTGGTGAGTTTGGTACCTTAGGTTCAAGCAGTAGCGTCTAAACATGGTGAACATACATAGGGCCAATCGGGTTACTTGACGAGCTCAACTAGCACGAGTACACATCGAGTGGATCGACATGAAGTGCATAAACACTTTGTGTGGCCTAACCACTGCCGACAACTCTAGTACGACTCAGGTTCACCAAACACGTCCCACGTGGCGAATGAATCTCAGCCACGAACTCAAAGCCTGTTACCGATTGCCTGGACTATAATATAGCCCCAATTACACTTAATCCGTAGCTAGAAAGCATGTGAAGTAGTCAAAGCAGAATTAACAAAGTAATTTGAACATGTTAACAAGCATGTTATAAAGCACAATATAAACAGGAAATACAAACACATACATTTCATAAGTAAGCGATTAAATCAAACAACTAACATGGAGGAAATCATACACATCTCTAAGGTAGTTGAGAATCCTATCTCAACACCTACCTAAAGCACTATCATCTAAGTACTTACTCTTACAAGCATTTTCACAAACACTTAGAATACACTTATTAACATACATAACGCATATTAGCCAAAACATGTATTAGGGCGAATCCTTTCGCTGAGTAAGTATTATACACATATATAACATATACATATAGTAATTAATCATGGCAAACACACTTTCATATTTTGTACGTATACGGTATTTTCTAAAAATATACAGAATACACTAAACGCCATAATTTGCATACGTAACTGAATCACAAAACGAACATCGCATTTTGCATGTGAAATAACACTTAGATCATGAATCTATCATTATCCGATATTGAAAGCATTGAAAACCATAACCTATAGGTCTATAGTTCGCACCTTATGCCGTAGAAGTGAGTAACGGACTCAGTTTAAATACTAAGTCTTTATCAACGGTAGAATGACAACCTATGGCATGAAATAGGTTAGCTATTTCACCACTTACACTAGTTGAATCTCTAGAACTGATTAAGGTTAGGATTTCTTACCCGAAACAAAATCAGAATCGCTAGAAAAGCGATACGGTAGTGATGGATAGGCACGTAGAGTAGCAGGGATTGATTCCGAGAAATGACTCCAACTTCTCTCTCTCTTTCTCTCTCTTTACTCTCTTCTCTCTCCTAGGGTTTTCTCAAATTCGTATGAAGTGAATGAGAGAGGTTTAAGGTCCTTATATAGGCCTAAAACTGATGAAAATGGCCCCAGGGCCAAGGTATACTTAGGTTATGTCCAAAGTGCATCTGTTTCAGCTTAACGGAGCACTTCCGGAGCCCCCCTTGACCAAAGGTCGGACTTAAGCTTCCTAACTATGGATCTAGGTTGAGTTTTCATTCCAGTCGGGTTTCCAGATCACACGTGGCAGACCAGTTTCAGTTCAACGGTCACCAGAACTTGATCAGGGTTACAAGTACACTGACCTGTGTATGAAATTTCTCCTGATCCGAGGGTGTATTTGGGTCAGATTTTGACAGTCTAAATCCTTATTTTTGGCCCGCAAGTGACAAGTCTTAGATTACTTAAATGAGATTCAATTTATAAAGAAAACTACATTTTCTCATACTCTTCACTCCTGGCTCAAGCGAATAGCCCCGGGACACTATCTGGATTTGATTTCCGAGATGTTGTCAAGCCCAGCAAGGCGGTCCTAAATGCTTAATCTCGTGGTCATCGAACTTTCGATGTGCAGCCCAGATCCGATATGGAGTTTCAATGTGCTCCTGAGAGCAACTGGGTAATGAGATTGATCCTAGATTTTAGGGTAACCTAGCGTCGATGATTCTACAAGTTTTATGTCTAGCAGATTGTATTTAAAGTGATTCAGACGGATTTTACAACTAATTTAGTTTAGCACTTAGTTAAACTCATCTAATTTCTAAAGGGTTTGAGGTTTGAGAGGTTCAAAAGGGGTTAGGATCTACCCCTTGTCTAAGGACATCTAACTCCAAGTTGGCAAAAATCTAGGGCGTTACATAGAGGGTCCTAATCACACATATAAACTACAAATGATATGCATGTAAAGCAATTACTTTATAAGATAGTGTACATGTGTGTGTGGGATATATTACCTATCAGTTCTATCATATATCTAACCAAGCAAGCATATAATTAAGCATTCACCATACAAGCATAATTAAACAAATGCAAAAATCAAAATCTCAAACACAGTCATGTATAGTGGTTCGGCTACTTACTTATTTTACTCCCAGCAGACGCACTCTCTCCTAGAATGTACCGGATTTCACTGTCCAATAGTTTTAAATCAGGTAAACCATGAACCTTCACAACCTATACAAGGTTAATTAAGGGGCCTACACAAGACATCCTTAGGTGCATATATAAGGAAACAAGTCCTATAGAAGGACACTACTTAGGAGCCTGCACAAGATATCCTAACAATTTAGGCTACGCAGACCAAGGTTCTACATAAAAACATTTAAGTCTTATACAAGGACCTCCCATTGGAGGCCTATGAAAGGACTTAACGAGTTTGAAACTTAAACTCTATATCTCAATCCTACACTAGGAAAGGGCTTCAGACTAATGGACTCTACATACTTACTGATAAGTGAGTGTTGGTGTACAAAAAATGCATTTTCAGACCATTCAGTCCCTGTTGCAGCATTTTTAGACCTTCCAGTCCTTGTTGTAACATTTTCAGACCTTCCAGTCTAACTGTTACAATAACATACTCCAAGTCCCAGTTGTTGCGCAAAAACAAACTTTCAACCTAATTGTTGCACAGAAAAAGACTTCATGTGCCAAAATGAGAGATTTTGGGAGAGAGAGAGAGAGAGAGAGAGAGAGAGAGAGAGAGAGAGAGAGAGAGAGAGAGAGAGAGAGAGAGAGAGATTAGGTACCCGTGCAACTAACGCCTCAAGTATTCACATGTTGTACGGTCTTATGGGTTATTCCGCGATCAAATCTCATATATGTATATCTTTCTGTCATTTGTGTGAAATAAAGATTTCAATCCGCACAACTCATATATCTTCGTGATGGACATCGTACACGCCGAAATGCTGTTGAAATTACTATTGAATTCATTTTCCTTCCTTCATTACATTGATTCAATGTACTTTGTTTTAAAGTTAAGAAAAACACGAGAATATAATTGAAACTCAGAATAAATAAAATCTACGATGATAAATGTTCTTCTATTTTCTTTGTTATTATTGAATGATAATTCCCCTATTGAAATACATTCGTTTCTTGTCGAAACAAAATGACGACTCCAGTGGGAAAAAATAACTTATTCAATATTAACTTAAAAATTGTTTGGAGAACGATTATTATCAATTGGCGTCATAATGACACCAAAATGGCGACTCTCAATGGGAACATTCTCCCCTTCATATCTAAAATAAAATACAATTTTACTTAATTAAAGTAATTGATACTCTATTTTGAATAGCAGGTACTTCGTTCTTACATAACCGTGACGGCTTTTCTCCCGACTAACGTAGTTGTTTACTTCACACCCAATGGATTTGTTGTGGATTACATTGACAATATGCGACCACTACTACAGAAAATACCAGATAAGATTAAATTAGTTACAATCAAGGATACGCAATGTCAGGTGATGTCCGTAAAGGTCTCCACTTCACCGATAGCACAATAGGATAATGAAGGATGGATAACGGTGACATCGAAAAGATCAAGGGTTCGATCTCCTCCGATAAGAAGAATGTCCCACCAAGTATAATCGATTATGTGAAATGTCGCGAGATGCAGTCTTGTCTCAGTCACACAATTATTTCATTCGAGAATAATTGAAAAGCCCATCACTCCAAAAGGTCTTCTAGTATTGACAACTACAACTGTAAAGACATCCTTTATAAAATCATTATGAATTCAGAAGAATAAAGGGAAAGTCATCGCAACAAGTGAATGTTCGCTTACAGTACCCCTACAAAGGATTTAAAGCAAAAGTATGCATTAAAAATACAATGATCTGAGTTAGCTATTCCTTCGAAGCGACATGACGGTGGTTTGGAATCAAATAGCAATTCATCTTACTCAATAGCACCAACAACTCAACGCTCATTTCCTCCTTCAATATTAAGATGATTGAAGAATAAAGAAACAAAAGTCTTGTCGGTAGATATTAATCAGCCTAATCAGCCTTCACTAGATGAGTACTGTTCACAACCCCAAGTGTAGGGTTGCGATGTAGTAATAACTCGGTACGACTGATGTCGAATCCACATGAATTAAACTTGTATGTATTTTTAAAATAACTAGAACTAGAACTAGAAAAAGATCTAAATTAAAATCTAAATATTTGAGAGTAATGGTGAATAATGTTTATTAAAACTTATGAATTAAAGGTAGGAATTAGGGTGCCAAGGATCCACTTGTAGCTATCAAGATGCTACCTAACTTGATTTAAGGAACATAATTGGAATTGGAGTCATATCCTATCTAATTAGAAGATAAATCAAATCTGAACTTTCATTGACTTAATTCTTAATGGAGGAGAATTGTGATGATTTGAAGGGATTCCATTACCCTACCATGCCCAGGAGACGATGATGAACAACGGGATTTACCAATCTCACTATCTCAAAACAGAAAAAGAAGATATCTAAAGCTATCACAACATTTATTGTAATTTGAGTCACAATAAATCATAGAAAATTAAAAATATTCTCTTAATATAAAATTAGATATCAATGAAGTTCAATTAGAACAAGAATCAAAGCAAAATAAACATCCAAACACGCTACAAGGTTCACCTCTTAGCCCTAGCTAAGAGGTTTAGCCAAGCATAGACATGATTGAAACCAAATCTCTTAAACGAAGCATGGAAAATAAACTAAAGAAGAAGAAAAACTATTTAGCGACTGCTCCACCCTTGTGTATACTCCTTAAGACCTTTCCAAACCTTAGAAGATTCTTTGGAGCATCCTAGGGAGTCAGTCCTATTTATAGTTGTGGAACTCTAACTTTCGCACTTAGTTGGAAAAATCTAGAAACCACCTCAAATTTACGTACTCTGTGCAATTTTCTAAAATAGACTCGGAGTTTCAAAATATGCTTTTTCAGTCCTATTCAAGAATATGTTTGTTTTTAGGATAATTTCAAGATTTCTTTTCTTCACTACAAATCTTTGATTCTCATCTTCCTCACTTGCTTTTCTTAGATCTTTGACATGTGAATTATTCATTAATGACTTCCACATCCAAATCTTCATTTAGTAATCTTTTGAGCATGAATCTTCCTTTTGGCATTAATTTCACCTTAAGCTCTCGAAATCACCTCGCATATTAAAACATGCATAATTAAATCGATTAAGCACTATCATGTTTATAAAACCAATGTATAAGGGAAATTTGTAATATTTCACACTCATCAAGCACATTACTGAAAAAATCCCTAAGCTTCCATCAATGATTGTTGTGAACAACGTTGAACCATAAGTAGAAAGGTCGCAACCATAAGCGGTTAGATTTCAGGGGCCTGCGCCTAATATTTCTCAAATCATAACGCAGGAAGAAATCCAACAAATGGTCATCGAAACCATTCATCTAAAAAAGGGACGAAATCATAATAAAAGGTTTTGATATCAAACACCATATCCCCCTAAAATAAAAGAAATGTTATTTCCCACTGATTTCAAATACCTGGACTTTAAGAAGTTTAATGGGGATGGGTCACCAGAAGAACATATGATGCACTTCATAACAATTGTTGATGCAATTTTTCGATAGACCCTTCTTAGACCCTTGATGCCTGCACATGAAACAAATAAGGAAGACCCCGACTAATGCAGGGGATCCTCCGATGCCAAAGTCAGGGACCTGGGTCTTTGTAGTAGTGATCTTAAAGAAAAAGGGTTATCAGTCTTGAGAATTTTATCTATTATGTACCTTTCACCATTTAGGGGCTTCCCTATTTATAATAGAGGGAAGATCACACAGTCGAAAGATCATTTCTTGTAACACTCTAAAAATCGAGGGTCAAGCAAAGCTCAGCTCCCGAGTTCCAACGCATCACTTATGAAATATAGACAATGATGATTATGATGAGAGCATTGAAACATGAATGTGATTATACCAAAAATAGCATATCATACTCCCAAGGCATCTAAATTGTGCAAGCGAAAGACTATAATAAGTATATAAATGATATAAAAGTGATAGTAAGCCCTCGGAGTATGAATGTCACTAGGTTAACAATTACAAGTTTGATTTCAAAATATACAAAATGAGAAAGTGTAATATCTTTTATCCCAAATACCATAGCCCCGTTAATGCAATTCCAGGTCTACATAGACCCGCCAGAGAGTTACATGTAGGAAAACTCCTCATCAACATCATAGTAGTATCCAGCTCTGCTTCATAAGCATCGTCATCACCTACAGCTAAGACAGTTTGGTTGGTGTTGCAAGCACCGTCCCGTAACGTGGGAGTGAGTAGCCAACTCAGTGGAATCATAGAGCAAAGATTAACATGTTATCAAATCAATCAAGCGATAATGATAAAGCAAGCAAATCAAACATTCCTAAGTATTATAATTAATGTACGGATGAGATGAAATAATGATGCATGCCCTCGCCAACATACTCCCTCATGCGACACCATATTACATCCACGGCATGCTTTCATCCCTCAGTGCTCCACATCTTCCAGGCACATGCAGTGCGATATGAACATGATTATCGAGTTGTTATTAGTCATTTTCATATAGCATATTGGGAAACTAGGGTACCTCCCTTATATCATTCCCAAACAATGATCCATTCTAGGGTCGTCAGTCCTAGATAATCTCATACGATGGTGTAGTTCTATGTCGCTGCAAAGGGCTGCCAGGGCTATTACACACACTCGTTGCACCGCTCCCCCATCACCTTATCAATGCAGGTCTAGTTTATACTTTGTTACTACTGGAAGACTCGTTACTTCACCACAGATTTAGAGTATGCTCGAGGTCACTACACCGGGCATGGTCAGGGCTGCCAGGGCTGTTACACGCACTTGTTACACCACTCCCCCATCACCCATCAAAATAGTGTAGGCCGACGCTTGAATACAGTGTCCCATACCACCAAATTCGGCTCACGAGTCTGGGTTGCTCACTGGTCACTACGGGGAGGCACGTGGCCCCAGCATAGGCCGACAGCTCAACCACGGTGTCCCATACCACCATGCACGGCTAATGAGTTTTAGCGGATCGAGGTACCAAAGTTAACGGGGTTACAGTGGTAAGTTTGGTACCCTAGGTTCAAGCAATTATGACAATTATAAGGTGAACATACAACGGTCAATCTGGTTACTTGACGAGATCGACTAGTACGAGCGCCCGTTGAGTTGTACAACATGAAGTGCATAAGCACTTTGTGTGGCCTAACCACTGCCGACAAGCAACGCACGACTCGGGTTCGTCAAACACGTCTTGCATGGCGAATAGAGGCTAACCACGAGCTCAAATCTGTTACCGATTGCCTGAACTATAACATAGCCCCAAACATAATCAATCCTTAACCAGAAGCATGTAGAGTAAAGCTGAATAAACAAAATAATTCAAACATATTAACAAGCATGTTATAAAGCACAAGGCAAGCCGGAAATACAAACACATATATTTCTTAAGTAAGCAATCAATTTAAACAACTTGTATGAAGAAAATCATATACATCACTAAAGTAGTTGAGAATCCTATCTCAACACCTACCTAAAGCACAATCATCTAAATACTTACTCATACAAGCATTTTCACAAACACTTAGAATACACTTATTTAACATACATAACGTATATTAGCAAAAACATGTGTCAGGGCGAATCCTTTCGCCGAGTAAGTATTACACATATATCTAGCATGTACACACAATGATTAATCATGGCAAACACACTTTCAAAATTTGTACGTATACGGTATTTTCTACAAATATACAGAATACACTACACGCCATATTTTGTATACGTAACTGAATCATAAAACGAACATCGTATTGTACATGTGAAATAGCATCCAGATCATGAATCTACCATTATCTGACATTGAAAGCTTTGAAAACTGACAACCTAAGCGTCTAAAATACGCACTTTACGCCGTAGAAGCGTAACGAACTCAACAAAGACTCCAAGTCTTTGTATACGTGGAATATCAACCTGTAATACAACCTAGGTTAGCTATCTAACTACTAGCATATATGGAAACCCTAAAACAAGTTAGGGTTAGGTCTTTCTTACCTAAGAACGAAGTTAGAATCGTTGGAATGACGATTTGATAGCAGGAAAGAAGCACGTGGATTAGTAGAACAACTGCTAAGAAGAACCTCTCACTCTTCTCTCACTTTCTCTCTCTTTTCTCTCTTCTCTCTCCTAGGTTTTCTCAAATTCATATGGTGAGAATGAAAGAGGGTTTAAGGTCCTTATATAGGCCCAAAACTCTCCAAAATAGACTAAGGGTCAAGGCATACTTAGGTTATGTACAAAGGGCATCTGTTCCAGCTCAACGGAGCACTTCTGGAGCCCCTCCTTAAGCCAAAGGTCAGACTTAAGCTCACTGACTATGGATCTAGATGGTGTTAAGTTTTCATTCCAATCAGGTTTCCAGATCGCACGTGACGGACCAGTTTCAGTTCAACGGTCACAGAGTCTCAATTAGGGTTACAAGTACACGGACTTATATGGGAAATGTTTCCTGATTCGAGGGTTTATTTGGGTCAGATTCCGAAGGTCTGATTGCTTATATTTGGCCCGCAAACAACAAGTCTCAGATTACTTAAATTTAATTTAATTTCTAAAGAAAACCAGGTTTTCTCACACTCCTCACTCCGGGCTCGAGCGAATAGCCGTGGGACGCTATCTGGATTTGATTTCCGAGACGGTTGTCAAGCCCAGTGAGGCGGTCCTAATTCTATAACCTCGTATCATTCAGACTTTCGATGTGCAGTCCAAATCTGATACCGAGATTCAATGTGCTCCCGAGAGCAGTCGGGTAATGAGTTTGATCCTGGATTTTAAGGTAACCTAGCGTCAATGATTCTACAAGTTTTGGGTCTTGCAGATCGTATTTAAAGTGATTCAAGCGGATTTCATGGCTAATCTAGTTTAACACTTAGTTAACTTTGTCTAATTTCTAAAGGATTTAGTCTTATAAGATTTCTATCTGAGGTGATACTAGGGCCTTTGGTAGTTTGTATAGAAGGTGGTTCAAAGAATTAACATTTAACTAAATCACGCCCTAATTACAACAAAAGAAGGTCCTAGGGTAGGAGAGGTTGATGTTTCTAAATAACCTATTTGCCGATGATTCAATAAGGTTATTTTGAGTTTGAGTATTATTCTTCATTACCTAAACTCTAAGATTTGTATCTAATGTGAAAGTACTTAGAAAGATTTAAAGAACGAGGTGGTGCGAGGTGAGATTTGTGAAGGAAAAGGGTTAAAAAATGATTTTAGACTTTGGGATTGAGTTCTGACAAGTTAATAAGGTGTTCGGATCGACCCATTGCCTAAGGACGTCTATCTCCAGGTTGGCAAAAATCTAGAGTGTTACAATCTACCCCCCTTAAAAATAATTTCGTCCCCGAGATTGGCTAAGGGTAATAAGTAAGGATTCTATTATTTCATTACCTAAGACTTATTGGTTTCAAATTTATATGCGTGGTCGGGTGTATCTTGTCCATGCTAGTCTGGTACATATTAGTCTCTAGCCCCCTTAAAAACTTATTTCTTTATCTCTTACTTATATTCTAATGGTTTGCTACAATGGATTTCTTTCCCTATTTGGAGTCTTGACGACGATTCCCAACTATTTAGAGTAAGATAGTTGTTTTCAATGTTTGACCAACATGGAGAGACAGTTATAGTGGGCTTGATCCCGATACATCGATCATCTACCTGACCAGGGTAGAAGGCTCATCGTATCCCTTCCTAGTCCTGGTAGATCCTGGTCTTCTGCTCGGTCAAGCAGTGAGTCCATTGGTAGTCGCACAGCATTGAGAATTGGGTTAAGCCGCGAATATTTTGCAGTTGTATATTTCAGTAACTTC
This sequence comes from Magnolia changhungtana, assembly GCA_030180095.1. Classification (NCBI taxonomy): domain Eukaryota; kingdom Viridiplantae; phylum Streptophyta; class Magnoliopsida; order Magnoliales; family Magnoliaceae; genus Magnolia; species Magnolia changhungtana. The sequence continues at coordinate 1,648,818 of JASAUF010000548.1, forward strand.
GTAGTCCGATCACTCAAAAAGCTTAGGGAATGATCATTATTAAACGACTCAAATGTCCTATTTCTAAGGTTTCCCTTTAGGTCTTAGTCTAGGAGAGTCCTCATCTTAATTCATGTCTATGGTAGTGGTTAAACTCGTACTCATTATTAGGCCCTTTCTTTCATACGAATTGGTTTACTACTTGAACCCTATTTGATTTCCTTCGATGACTTCATTACTGACATTCTAAGGGAGATTCAGATCCTATTTAGTGATCTATCTTTACGTATAGTCTGAATCAATTCCATTCGATCCTGGGCTAGTGGGCTATCGGCCCACTAAGTTTCCGTTGCGCCTATGAGTGGATAGACGAGTATACCCGCCTAACTAGACCGCATTCATAACCTTTCTAAGAGTTATTAAAGAAGTCTATGAGTATTGAGGGGATTCAACAAAGGAACGGGGTATCGCTCCAACCTAATCAAGCCAACTAACGAAATTTATCTTTCAATTATCTTAGCATAATGAATCTTTTACATTCCTTAGTCTAACCAGTAGCCTAGTCACAACATATGAGTAGCGGAAATCCACTAGTTGTGATCCAAAGTCTATGCTTCTACACTAGATGATGTTATACTATTTTTAAATTGTTTTATCACTTAGGGTCAAACGTTGTTTGATTGGAATTGAGTTGCCCGAACTTGAATTTAACTACGCTTGAGCACCACACACATGCCCATACTAGCTAAGAAGGTCCTAGGGTTCACGTTATCAATCTAGGGTTCATGTTATCATTTTATTGGATTTCCCATACTGTTAAGTCGTTCGAATCTAGGAACACCACTTAGGTCCAAAACTCCAAGGGCCTATTTGGCCAGTGGTCTTAAGTTGTATTAAATGGGCTTGTATTACTAATCCCACTTCGGGATTGGGAGTGGCATGTTTGGTAGGAGGGTGGGAGGGGATTAAAATTAATTTCATAGGCTTTGGAAAATGAGTCTTGTGTTGGAAAGTGTGAGATGGGATTTCCAAATCCCATGATAATGAATCTCTAAGTGTACTTGGAAAGGAAAATTCTGAAATTTATTCTTAATTGCATACACTCCAAACATGGTATTGGAAAACATGGGATACACCCAATCTAGGGACCATACCTTACACATGCATTTATTGTTACGTTTACAATTCTATCCACCTTACTCACCTAATGCAGTTGGCCGAACGGGACCTAAATGTTCCAAACAAAATTTGCAGGTCTTGTGCTCAAATGAAAGGAATTGAATAAGATAGAAGAGGGATTTGTTGGGTTTCGAAATCTTGAGCCTACACAGGATCTAGCCTTACATGGACCATGACAGAAGATGCATGTGAGCTAATACAAGGCGTCAAACACTAGAACATACTACGAACGACTACACCACCAGGCCTATCAACATGAAAACACAAAGATCCTAACGTAACAACAAACAAACCACGAGACAACGGCATGGACATCTAGGCGAAAATCGAGAAAATGGTCGTACTAAGCTCGAATAGAGCCATGAAAAAGTGAAGAAAAGGGAGGAAAGGGTTGGGGTCTTTAGGTCTTCACGGATTTGAGCCTCAACAGGGATTACAAAGGCCCAACAAACAGGATTTGAAGAAAGGAAATAAAGAAATGGGATGGGTTGAGAGCTTACACGATTTTGAGCTTCAAATGAGGGGGTGTGGGAGCTCAAATGAGGAATAACAGAAAGGGTAGAGGGCAGGTGTTACTGTAAATGATGGAGGGGTTTGTGATGTGAAGGTAAATGGAGAAATGGAAGAATGGAGGGGAGATTTGAGGGAGAAATTCAAAATTTTGGAGAGGGAGAGAGACTTGGAGGGGTAGGAAATGAAAGAGGGGAGCAAATGGGGTAAAAATAGGGGTCCCCATGAGATTTCGTGGGCCCCACATGTGTCTAGAGGTTGGCCCGATGCCGGCCCGCATTCGCCCGACAGGCCCGGACAGATCGGACCGCGGTAGGCTCAGCGCCGCTGCATTCCTCTGGACTGGTCGCGGTGCTGTCGGGGCAGGGCAGTGGCCACCCCCCTCCCAAGGTGTCGTTGAGGCCCTGGGTCCACCGTGGGTTCCCCCAGAGTGCACTGTTTGGTCCCCCGACTCTGGTTTGAGTCGTTTCAGGTCATTTCGGGTGGTTTCTGATACATAGTTATTTTTACCAATTTATAATAGCTGGGATGGGGTGGGTTGTGATCTAAACCCGTCGTTTGACATCCTAGAAGTATTTTGGGGTCGACTCATGAGATCATGGATGAGTATGGACCCGATCTCGGCTACCGTTTTTAGTGAACTTCGACGATTGGCGAAACTGGCACACTTATGAATGTTTCTACATTGTTCTCGCACCCACCTAATTTGAAGGCGACAACGTACGTCGTGTGACCCTAACCTAGGTTCGGTTTAATCCAAATTATGCTCTGATACCATCTTATAATGCCCTGAAAATTGGGGGTCGAGCAAAGCTTAACTCTTGAGTTTCAACGCATCACTTATGCAACATTGACAATGATGATTATGATGAGAGCATTAAAACATGAATGAGATTATACCAAAAACAGTATATCATACTCCCAAGGCATCTAAATTGTGCAAGCGGAAGACTGTAATAAGTATATAAACGATATAAAAGTGATAGTAAGCCCTCAGAGTATGAATGTCACTAGGTTAACAATTACAAGTTTGATTTCAAAATATACAAAATGAGAAAGTGTAATGTCTTTTATCCCAAATACCATAGCCCCGTCAATGCAATTTCTGGTCTATATAGACCCGCTAGAGAGTTACATGTAGGAGAACTCCTCCTCAACATCATAGTAGTAGTCCAGCTCTGCTTTATAAGCATCGCCATCACCTGCAGCTAAGACAGTCTGGTTGGTGTTGCAAGCACCGTCCCGTAACGTATGAGTGAGTAGCTAACTTAGTGAAATCATAGAACAAAGATTAACATGTTATCAAATCAATCAAGCGATAATGATAAAGCAAGCAAATCAAACATTTCTAAGTACTATAATTAATGCAAGGATGAGATGTAATAATGATGCATGCCCTCGCCAACATACTCCCTCGTGCGACACCATCTTACGTCCTCGGCATGCTTTCATCCCTCAGTGCTCCACATCTTCCAGGCACATGCAGTGCGATATGAACATGATTACCGAGTTGTTATTAGTCATTTTTATATAGCAGTATTGGGAAACTAGGGTATCTCCCTTATATCATTCCCAAACAATGATCTATTCTAGGGTCGTCAGTCCTAGATAATCTCATACGATAGTGTAGTTCTAAGTTGCTGCAAAGGGCTGCCAGGGCTGTTACACACACTCGTTGCACCGCTCTCCCATCACCTTATCAATGCAGGTCTAGTTTATACTCTGTTACTACAGGAAGACTCGTTGCCTCACCATAGATTTAGAGTATGCTTGAGGTCACTACACCAGGCACGGTCAGGGCTGTTAGGGCTATTACACGCACTTATTACACCACTCCCCCATCACCCATCAAAACAGTATAGGCCGACAGCTCGAATACAGTGTCTCATTCCATTATATTTGGCTCATGAGTCTGGGTTACTCACTGGTCACTACAGGGAGGCACGTGGCCCCAGCGTAGGCCGACAGCTTAACCACGGTGTCCCATACCACCATGCCCGGCTCATGAGTCTTAGCGGATCGAGGTACCAAGGTTAACGTGGTTACAGTGGTAAGTTTGTTACCATAGGTTCAAACAATTATGACAATTATAAGGTGAACATACAACTATCAATCGGGTTACTTGACGATATCGACTAGTACGAGCGCCCATTGAGTTGTACGACATGAAGTGCATAAGCACTTCGTTTGGCCTAACCACTGCCGACAAGCAACGCGCGACTCGGGTTCGTCAAACACGTCTTGCGTGGTGAATAGAGGCCAACAATGAGCTCAAATCTGTTACTGATTGCCTGGACTATAACATAGCCCCAAACACAATCAATCCTTAACCAGAAGCATGTAGAGTAAAGCAGAATAAACAAAATAATTCAAACATGTTAACAAGCATGTTATAAATCACAAGGCAAGTAGGAAATACAAACACATATATTTTATAAGTAAGCAATCAATTTAAACAACTTGCATGAAGGAAATCATATACATCACTAAAGTAGTTGAGAATCCTATCTCAACACCTACTTAAAGCACAATCATCTAAATACTTACTCATACAAGCATTTTCACAAACACTTAGAATACACTTATTTAACATACATAACGTATATTAGCAAAAACATGTATTAGGGTGAATTCTTTCGCCGAGTAAGTATTACACATATATCTAGCATGTACACACAATGATTAATCATGGCAAACACACTTTCAAAATTTGTACGTATACAGTATTTTCTACAAATATACAGAATACACTACACGTCATATTTTGTATACGTAACTGAATCGTAAAATGAACATCGTATTGTACATGTGAAATAGTATCCAGATCATGAATCTATCATTATCTGACATTGAAAGCTTTGAAAACTGACAACCTAAGCGTCTAAAATACACACCTTATGCCGTAAAAGTGTAACGAACTCAACAACGACTCCAAGTCTTCGTATACGTGGAATATCAACCTGTAAAACAACCTAGGTTAGCTATCAACTACTAGCATATATGGAAACTCTAAAACAAGTTAGGGTTAGGTCTTTCTTACCTAAGAACGAAGTTAGAATCATTGGAATGACGATTTGATAGCAAGAAAGAAGCACATGGATTAGCAGAACAACTGCTAAGAAGAATCTCTCACTCTTCTCTCACGCTCTCTTTTCTCTCTTCTCTCTCCTAGGTTTTCTCAAATTCGTATGGTGAGAATGAGAGAGGGTTTAAGGTCCTTATATAGGCCCAAAACTCTCCAAAATAGACTAAGGGTCAAGGCATACTTAGGTTATGTCCAAAGGGTATCTGTTCCATCTCAACGGAGCACTTCTGGAGCCCCCCCTTGAGCCAAAGGTCGGACTTAAGCTCACTGACTATGGATCTAGGTCATGTTAAGTTTTCATTCCAATCGGGTTTCCAGATCGCACGTGACAGACCGGTTTCAATTCAACGGTCACAGAGTCTCGATCAGGGTTACAAGTACACGGACTTATATGAGAAATGTTTCCTGATTCGAGGGTGTATTTGGGTCAGATTCTGACGGTCTGATTGCTTATATTTGGCCCGCAAACAACAAGTCTCAGATTACTTAAATTTAATTTAATTTCTAAAGAAAACCAGGTTTTCTCACACTCCTCGCTCCGGGCTCGAGCGAATAGCTGTGGGACACTTTTAGGATTTGATTTCTGAGATAGTATCAAGCCCAGCAAGGCGGTCCTAATTCTATAACCTCGTATCATTCGGACTTTCGATGTGCGGTCCAGATCTGATACCGAGATTCAATGTGCTCCTGAGAGCAGTCGGGTAATGAGTTTGATCCTAAATTTTAGGGTAACCTAGCGTCAATGATTTTACAAGTTTTGGGGCTTGCAGATCGTATTTAAAGTGATTCAAGCGGATTTCATGGCTAATCTAGTTTAGCACTTAGTTAACTTTGTCTAATTTCTAAAGGATTTAGTCCTATAAGATTTCTGTCTGAGGTGATACTCAGGCCTTTGGTAGTTTGTATAGAAGGTGGTTCAAACAATTAACACTTAACTAAATCATGCCCTAATTACAACAGAAGAAGGTCCTAGGGTAGGAGAGGCTGATGTTTCTAAATAACATTTTCTTCGATGATTCCATAAGGTTATTTTGAGTTTGAATATTGTTCTTCATCACCTAAACTCTAAGATTTGTGTCTAATGTGAAAGTACTTAGAAAGATTTAAAGAACGAGGTGGTGCGAGGTGAGATTTGTGAAGGAAAAGGGTTAAAAAGCGATTTTAGACTTTGGGATTGAGTTCTGATAAGTTAATAAGGTGTTCGAATAGACCCCTTGCTTAAGGACGTCTATCTCCAGTTTGGAAAAAATCTGGGGTGTTACATTTCTGTTAGAGGGAAGATCACACTGTTAGAAGATCTTTTCTGTGTAACGTCTTAGAAAAATCCGTATGAACACCCGAGTACTACCTCAGGCAGAAATCCCTAAGTACCGTATTCTGTAGAAATCTAGACGAAAATTAATTAAGTGCTAAACTAAATTAATCGGTGGATTTAGCTCGAATCACCATTTACACAAATGCCAAGACCCAAAACCATAAAGATTGTTAACTCAACAGTACTTGAAAACCTAAGAGAAATCCCATGAGCCAGTAGCTCTCGGGAATACATTGAAACTCCGTATTGGACTTGGACTACACGTCAAAAGTCCCATGATCGCAAAACTATAGGGTTATATCCGTCCTACTGGGCTTGACAATCATCGCGGGAATCGAGCCAAGACTGTGTCTAAAAATGCATAACTGGAGCCATGAACAAAGTGTGTGAGAAACACGAATATCTTTAGAAAATATACTGAAACTTAAGTGAATTGGGCTATTCACTTACGTGCAAAATTGAGGATTTCAGACCGTCATTTTTTGACCAAACTTCACCCATGGATAAGGGAAATTTCACTAGACGAATCTGTATACTTGTGGCCGCGATCGAGTAAGCATGACCGTTGATCTGACACGGGTCCTCCATGGCCGATCGGCCTATCTAATTGTGCCAAAATCACATCCTGGCATAAATCCATCATCAGAGAACTTGCCCTTATGGCGTAGGTGAGTAATGGACCTCCCAATGAGCCTCGTTCGTCAGAAACAGGCACCCTTTAGTTATAAATTAAGTACACCATGGCCATGGGGCCATTTGCATCAATTCTGAGGTTTATATAAAGCCCTTAAACCACCCCATTTCTATTCCATACAAATTTCTCTAACCCTAAGTGAGAGAAGAGATAAAAGAAGAGAAAAGAGTAGGGAGAGGGGAAATCTTTGGAGATTGCTGTAGTGGTTCTCTGTATGGCCCTGAAAATTAGGGGTCGAGCAAAGCTCTACTCCCGAGTTCTAACGCATCACTTATGCAACATAGATAATGATGATTGAATGTTGCTCGTATTAGTGCATTTAAATATGAATGGGATTATACTAAAACAACATATCATACTCCAAAATTAATGAAATTTGGCAAGCGAAAGACTGAAATAAATGCATTTAATTATGAAAACATTTCATAAATTTTAGAATATGAGTATGAAACCGGGCTAAATACATACATGTGTTGTTTCTAACCATATAAAAAATACAGGTAGTAATGTGTTCAACTAAACAAGTATCCCAGTAGTCCCTGTGCTTCGGTATAAGATCTACATAGATCCAGACGATAGTTGAACGTAGGAAAATCCTTCCTTCTCGCCTACGAAGTCCAACTCTGCTGTATAGACCTCACCATCACCTGCATCTAAACTAGAGTCTGGGTGGTGTTTTAAAACACCGTCCCAGGGTGGGAATGAGTGGCCAACTCAGTGGTACTATAAGGCAAAGGTTAACATGTTATCAATTCAATCAAGCAGTAATGATAAGACAATACAACAAACATTTCCTAACTACTCTAGTTAATGTAAGAATGATATGTATAATGATGCATGCCCTTGCCTGCACTCCCTCAACGACTTCATCTCACGGTCATGCATGACAAACTCCCTAAACGTGTGCTTCCTCGCCAAAGCACATGCAATGCAGTACATGAACGTGTTAGCCGAGTAATTTATTAGACATATTCATACAATAGATTCGGGAAGCTAAGTTACCTCTCTTTATATCACTTACCCAAACAATGATCTATTTAGGGTCGTCAATCCTAGTTAATCACATACGATAGGTAAGTTTGCGAGTTTATACTAGTGGTTGATACGGAAGGCTTGTCACCTCAGCGTAGGCTTAATTCATACTTGAGGTCACTACGAGAGGCTCGTCACCTGATCGTAGGCCTATTTTATACTCAAGTCACTACGGCAAGGCTCGTCACCTTAGCGTAGTCCTACTGTATACTTGAGGTCACTACAGAAAAGGCTCGCCACCTTATCGTAGGCCAACAACTCGAATACAGTGTCCCATACCACCGTATTCGGCTCACGAGTTTGGGTTACTCACTGATCACTACGAAGAGGCTTGTTGCCCCAGCGTAAGCCGACAGGTCGACCATGGTATCCCATACCACTATGCCCGTCTCATGAGTCTTAGCGGATCATGGTACCAAGGTTAAACGAGTTTTTCACTAGTAAGTTGGTACCTTAGATTCAATCAGTAGCGTCCATACGTGGTGAACACACATTTGGCCAATCGGGTTACTTGACGAGCTCGACTAGTACGAGCGTATGTTGACTTAATCGACATGGAGTGTGTAAGCATTCTACGTGGCCTAACCATTGTCGATAAATAGCGTATGACTCTTCATCGAACGCATCCGTCTAGGCTAAAACTGCTCGGCAACCAATCTTAAACCATTGCCGATTGCCTGGATTACATCGTAGCCCCAATCACACTCTAAACAATAGCATTCACATGTGATAGTCAAAGATAACATGTGACAACTAATTTCAGTATCAATCTCATTTAAGCATTTCAACAAACACGTAGTACACATGTTATCATACATAGTCATTTCATTCATAAATCACATAGTAGTAAGATTGATTACATAAAAGAAATTGTAACTATAGATAAGGGGATTGCGAATCCTATCTCAATACCCTCATTAAATACATTCCAACAAGCATTTTCTCATTCAGGAATTTTATCAAACACTTAGACTACACATATCACATACATGTAATAAAGTGGTTATAACGTATATTGTAGCAAATCCTTTCACAAGGGAGTTGCCACACATACAACAATTATGTATTCTTAAACTTCAATCATAACAAGCATAAATCATTATTTCATATTCATTCAATCATTTCAACAAACACATAAAATGCATTAAAATCAACGTAGTTTACATATCTATGTAATATATGGAAAACATCATTTCTAAGCATATGTGATAGCAATCAAGTTAATTATAAATCATTAACTGACATTGAAAGCCTTAAAAACTATAACCTAAATGTTTATAGTCTGCACTTTTCACCGGTAAACTCGCACCGAGCTCAGTTTGAACACTACGTCTTTGTCTACGGCACAACGGTTACCTGAATTATGAAATATGTTAGCTATTTCATCCATTCATCTGATTGGATACCTAAAACAGATTAGGTTTAAGATTTCTTACCTGAAAATGGAATCAGAATTGCCGATATAGCGACAAGGAAGCAGTGGTTAAGCACGTGGAGTGGCAAGGATGAATCCCTACAACAATCTCTCACTCTCTCTCTCTCTTCTCCTCTCTCTTCTCTTCTCTTTCTTCTCTCTTCTCTCTCATAGGGTTGAAATTTGTATTTAATGAGAGAGGGGTGGGTTTAGGTCTTTATATAGGCCCAAAACTAACCTTAATTGCCCCATGACCATAGTATACTTAGGTTATAGCCAAAAGTTGGCTATTTTAGGCCAACGGAGCTCATCTGGAGGCCCCTTTTCTACATACGGTCCCAAAAAAGTTCCCTGACAATGGATCTATTGCAGGTTAAGTTTTCAGTCCGATTGAATTTACGGATCGACTGCGGAGGACCAGTTTCAGTTCAACGGTCATCGTCACTCGATCAGGGCCACAAGTACACTAACCTGTGCAGGAAAATTTTCCTGATCTGAGGGTGTATTTGGGTCAGATTCTAATGGTTGGAAATGTTAAATTTGGCCCGCAGGTGAACGGCCCAAATTACTTAAATCTGAGTTCATATTCTAAAGGTATTTGCGTTTCTCACACTTCGCTCCGGGTCCAAGTTGTGCATTTATGGATACTATTAGGACTTGATTTTCGAGATGGTTGTCAAGCCCAATAAGGTGGTCATAACCATTTAGTTTCGCGATAGTCAGATTTTCAACGCACGGTCTAGGTCCGATATGGAGTTTCAATGTGCTCCCGAGAGCAACTTGGTTTTGAGACTAATCCTAGGTTTTTAGAAAATATTAAGTTAGTGTTCTAATAATTTTGGGTCTTGCAGTTCATAGAGAAAGTAGTTCAAGCTAATTCTACCACTTATTTAGTTTAGTACTTAACTAAATTACGCCTAATTACGACAAAATATGGTCCTAGGATAGTTCTAAGCCCCTTTCCAGCACATTTAATTAGTATATTATTTTAATTATTTTTTATTAGTTCATTATCAAGTCTACTTCATTTCTACCAAATTTCATTAGATTTCATATTGTAGAAAAATTCTAAAAATTCTAGAAGTAGCAGCTGTCCAAACTAATGATTTTTGGATAGTTGTCACAATGACCTATGTTTAACTATATTTAAAATTTTATTATATTTTTACTTATTTTTATGTGAAACTAGACTTATCAACCTTCAATCTGGATTTTGAATCACCTAAATCAGAGTTATAACGAGGGAGATATGACTTTTTGAAGTTGGACGAAAATACTACAGAAAATGGAAGAAAACGGCCCGCTCAGCTCGCTGTGGCCCGCCCGGCCCGCTGGACGGCGAGGCCTCACCATTTCAGTGATACCATCGCTGACTCGCTGTCCTGTCTGGTGGTGGTTTCACCACCTGATATTTGAAACGCGTATATTTTGCAAACAAAATGAGTTGTTTGACATGCAATATATGTTTTTGGGATAGGAGAAGCTGATCTATCCAAATAGCCTACTTATTTCATGAGATTCCAAAAGGTTAATGGTCAAAAACCATTTTATTTATTTATTTACTATTTATGGTAATTGTTTTTATTTAAGTATTGTTCTTCATCACCTAAACTTTAGGATCTGTGTCTAATATTAAATTCTTAAAAAATTTTGAAGAATAAGGTGGTGAAAGGTGAGATTTTGAAGGAAATGGGTTAAAAAGGGATTTTAGACTTTGGGATTGAGTTTTTGAGAAGTTAATAAGATGTTAGGATCGACCCATTGCCTAAGGATGTCTATCTCCAGGTTGGCAAAAATCCGGGGCGTTACAATCTACCCCCCTTAAAAATAATTTCGTCCCCGAAGTTGGCTAAGGGTAATAAGTAAAGATTTTATTATTTTCTTTGCCTAAGTTTTATTGATGTCAAGTTTATATGCGTGGTAGGGTATATATTATCTATGCTAGTCTGGTACGTTTTAGTCTACCCCCCTTAAAAACTTATCTCTTTATCTCTTGCTTATACCCTGATGGTTTGCTACAATTTATTTATTTATCTATTTTAAAGTCTTGACGACGATTCTCATCTATTTAGAGTAAGATATTTGTTTTCAATGGTCAACCAATACGGAGAGACGGTTGTAGTGGGCTTGATCCCGATACATCGATCACCTACCTGACCAGGGTAGAAGGCTCATCGTATCCCTTCCTAGTCCTGATAGATCTTAGTCTTCTACTCGGTCAAATTAGTGAGTCCATTGGTAGTCGCCTAGGATTAAGAATTGGGTCAAGCCGTGAATGCTTCGCAGTTGTATATTTCAGTAACTCCGTAGTCCGATTACTCTAAAAGCTTGGGGAATGCTCATCACTAAAAGGTTCAAATTTCCTATTTATAAGGTTGCCCTTTGGGTCTTGGTGTAGGAGAGTCCTCGTCTTAATCTATGTCCAAGGTAGGGGTTAATAAACACCTTAATAGATCATCCTAAAAGGGTTTCTAATTGTATGGAGTTAGCCAAGGCTTCTATTATGTTCATATTTAATGAGTGGATTTGTGTATACATTGACCTCAGCTATTATAATTCAACTCATACCCATTGTTATGAATTGGTTTAATACTTAAACCCTAATTGTTGTTATTCTAGTAACTTCATTGTTGACATTTTAAGGAAGGTTCAGCTTCTATTTAGTGACCATTTAGTGACCTAACCTTTCGTCTAACCTAGAACAATTTCCTTTGATCCTGAGCCAGTGGGGCAAGGGCCCATCACGCTTCCGCTGCACCACTTTGATCCGATGGATGTACAAACTGACTTAACTAGATTAGGCTCATAATGTTCTACCCCCCTTAATTTTTTTTCTCAAGGTTCAAGAATTTATGTCCTAATCCGTATGTCGGAACAAGGTGTAATTTAGGACCTATCCTTGCCATGAAATGGGAAACGATCACTCAATACATTGGTTTTTCTTTCATCGATGATGTGTGCTATGACATTGGTACCTATGGTTATAGAAATGAGTTAAAAATGATGGGTGATGTGGTTGATTACAGGGACGGGTGTGAGTTTATGGCAAGATGCCTAATTCTACCAAAGAAGGACTTTTACTACGGTCCCGACTTACCTTCTTTAATCATGTCCAGTTTAATACCGTAATATAATCTATACATTATTAGTACACAATGAATTTAGAAAAAATACGTTAACTGGCAGACTATCTTTCTAAGTTCATAAGCACAATATGGATGCCAGAATGGTCTATGACTCGGGACCCTATTCCTAACTGTCTGTTGCCCATTTGAGAAATTTCTTAGGCCTAAAAGAAAAAATCTCTATTGACTATATATTCTTAACACTTCTCAAAGGTGAAAGAAATAAATGCTTGGTTGTAGGTGGTCGGGCCAACACGGAAGGAAAGTTGTGTAGTGAGTCTGAGCTGGATACTTAAAGAAGCCTATAAGTATCAAGGGGATTCAACGAAGGAATGAGGTCTCACTCCAACCTAATCACGTTAACTAACTAAATCTATCTTTCAAATATCTTAACATAATTAGTCTTTTACCTTCCTTAGTATAACCAGTAGCCTAGTCATAACTTATGAGTAGTGGTAATCCAATAGTTGTAATCCAAAGTCTACGCTCATGCGCTAGATGATTTCATACCATTTCTAATATAAGAAATTGTTTTATCGCTCAGGGTCAAAGGTATGAGTTGTTCTAACTGGAATGTAATTGCGCTCGTGCACTTCACACGTGACCATATCAGCTAAGGAGGTTCTAGGGTTCACGTTATTTATTGGGTTTCCTATACTGTTAGATCTTTCGAAATCTAGGAGTACCAACTCTAGGTCCAAAACTCTAAATGTCCCAACATTTGATGGTCATTGTAATTTATATAATCTTCATTCCCAAGGTCCTAGTTATCTCATTACTGCGCTCTGAACTTCTTAGTTTGGGTCCGTTCTTGTGGTCCAACTCACCTGTATTCATGTCATTCGGATCCGTTTCGGGTTTGGAATTCATCATCTAACGACTCAAACCCGTCGACTGATGGCCTAGAGGTGACCTAGGTCAATTCAGGTGATCGAAGATATGTTGCAGACTAAGTTACAGTATTCGGTCTCGCCTATCAGTGAAACCTTGGGATCCTAATATCATCTCTAAATTCCATTGCCCCCGTTCCTAAATCAGAGTGCATCAATGTGTATCGTGTTACCATAACCCAGGTCCAGTTTAATCCAAATCATGCTCTGATACCGTCTTGTAACACCCTAAAAATTGGGGGTCGAGCAAAGCTTTACTCTCAAGTTCCAACACATCACTTATGCAACATAGATAATGATGATTGAATGTTGCCTGTATTAGTGCATTTAAACATGAGTGGGATTTTACTAAAACAACATATCATACTCCAGAATTAATGAAATTTGGTAAGCGGAAGACAGAAATAAATGCATTTAATTATGAAAATGTTTCACAAAATTTGGAGTACGAGTATGAAACCGGGCTAAATACATACATGTGTTGTTTCTAACCATATAAAAAATATAGGAAGTAAATGTTTTTAGCTAAACAAGTATCCCAGTAGTCCCTATGCTTTGGTATGGGATCTACATAGATCTGGCCGATAGTTGAACATAGGAGAATCCTTCCTCCTCGCCTATGAAGTCTAACTCTGTTGTATAGACCTCACCATCACCTACATCTAAACCAGAGTCTGGGTGGTGTTTTAAAACACCGTCTCAAGGTGGGAATGAGTGGCCAACTCATTGGTACTATAAGACAAAGGTTAACATGTTATCAATTCGCTCCGGGTCTAAGTTATGTATTTCTAGATACTATTAGGACTTAATTTTTAAGATGATTGTCAATCCCAATAAGGTAATCATAACTGTATAGTTTCGTGGTAGTCAGACTTTCGACGCGCAGTCAAGGTCCAATACGGAGTTTCAATGTGCTCCCGAGAGCAACTGGATTTTGAGACTGATCCTGGGTTTTTAGAAAATGTTAAGTTAGCGATGCTAATGGTGTTGGGTCTTGCAGTTCATATAGAAAGTGGTTCAAGCTAATTTCACCACTTATTTAGTTTAGTACTTAACTAAATTACGCCCTAATTATGACAAAATATGGTCTTAGGGCAGTTCTACGCCCCTTTCTGGTACTTTTAATTAGTATATTATTTTAATTATTTTTTTAGTAGTTCATCATCAAGTCTACTTCATCTCTACCAAATTTCATTAGATTCCGTGTTGTAGAAAGATTCTAAAAATTCTAGAAGCAGCAACTATCCAAACTAAGAATTTTCAGATAGTTGTCACAGCGACCTATATTTATCTACATTCAAAATTTTATTATATTTTTCACTTATTTTTATATGAAATTAGACTTATCAAGATTTAATTTAGATTTTGAATTAGCTAAATTAGAGTTATAATGAGGGAGATATGACTTTTTGAAGTTGGATGAATATACTGAAGAAAATAGCAGAAAATGGGCACTGGTCACTGGCTTGACGATGACGATGCCGTTGGACGGCGATGCCATCGCCGACTCACTATCCTGTCTGGTGGTGGTTTCGCTACTCAATATTTGAAACAAGTGTATTTTACAAATCGGAATGAGTTATCTGACATGCAATATATGTTTTTTGGGTAGGAGAAGCTGATCTATCCAAATAGCCTACAAATTTTGTGAGATTCCAAAATGTTAATTGTCAAAACCCTTTTTATTTATTTATTTACTATTTATGGTAATTTTTTTAGTTTGAGCATTGTTCTTCATCACCTAAACTTTAGGATTTGTGTTTACTATTAAAGTACTTAGAAAATTTTGAAAAATAAGGTGGTGAAAGGTGAGATTTTGAAGGAAATTGGTTAAAAATGGATTTTAGACTTTGGGATTGAGTTTTGGAGAAGTTAATAAGGCGTTAGGATCGACCCATTGCCTAAGGACATTTATATCTAGGTTGGCAAAAATCTAGCTCATTACATTCTCTCCCACTACTCCACATACGGATTCATCTCCACACTTCGCTACACAATCATTTTCGGTTACGATTTGGGTAAGATAACCTAACCCTAATCTTGATTTAGAAATACATATTGAGTAATCGATAAACTAGCTAACCTATTTCATGGTTTAGGTACCCTGTTATTCTGTTTTCGGGAACATAGTGTTTGAACCGAGTCCCAATCGAGTATTCCAAAGGAAGGCGCAGAGTATAAACGTTTAGGTTATGGTTTTGAATGCTTTTAATGTCAACTAATGATTTATGTCTGACTTGATTGTTGTCATATCATGATAGAAACAACGTTTTCGATATATTATGCATGTGTGAACTATGTTGAATACAAGATGCATCCTAAGTGTTTGTTGAAATGTGTGAATGAACATGCAATTGTGATTTGTGCTTACCCTAACTATTAATCTTGGATTCATGTTTGGCGTATGCATGGTGACCTCCTTGTGTAAGGAATTACCATGATATATGTTGTAACTAATCTAGTCTATGTATTTGGTGAAGTGTAACTTAGGTGCTTGATAAAATGTCTGAATGAGAAAATGTTGATGAAGTGTATTTATTTAGTGTATTAAGATAGGATTCTCAATTAGTATAATCATATGTATAGTTTCTTCCTTGTAGTCATACTTGTCGCTATACAATTTATGGACAAAATATAAGTGTTGGTGACATGTTCAATATGTTTAATGAAATGCTCAAATGAGAGATTTGTTTGGATTGATTGACAAATGCTAGAATTATTGTCACATGTGTTTAGTTGTTACATCTGAGTAGGATTAGGGCTACGCTATAGTCTAGACAATCGGTAATAGTCCCCATTCAGGTGGTCGAATTAATCTCGCCATCTTAGATATATTCGACAAATCCATGTCGTACGATGATTATCGACAGTGATTAGGCCACGAGGGGTGCTTATGCACTCCATGTCGATTAAGTCGGTATGTGCTGCTACCAATCGAACTTGTCTAATAAACCGATTGGCCTAATGTGTGTTTACCATATACGGACACCACTGACTGGATCTAAGGTACCCCCTTCGATGTAAAGGCCTGCCTTAACTATGGTACTACAATCCACCAAGACTCATGAGCCGAGCATGGTGGTATGGGACACCGTGTTTGAGCTATCGGCCTACGCCGAGGTGGTCAACCACCCCGTAGTGACCAGTGAGCAAACTCAGACTCGTGAGCTGAGTATGGTGGTATAGGACATCGTATTCGAGCTGTCGGCCCACGACGAGGTGATTAGCCACCCTGTAGTGTCCGCAAGCACAAAATTATGAACTTTCTTATCCACTGCTTTCAATCAGGAGTGATGACCCCACAACTTGCCTATCGTATGTACTTGACTAGGAGTGACAAACCTAGATGGATCCTTCTATTCGAGTAAATGATATAAAGGGAGGTACCATAGCTTCTCAAATCTGCTGTATGAATAAATAAATAAATTAATTACTGGGCTAACATGACTATGCATGGCACTGCATTAGTTAGGACGTGCTTTAAAGGCGTGGAAGTGGCACAGGCGGTAGTGTTGTCATAAGCGATATGGTCTCTACATCGCGTGTTGAGGGAGCTTTTGATGTGAGGGCATGCATCATTATTTGCACTCCATTCCCGCATTAACAAGAGTAGTTAGGAAGTGATTGTTATGCTATTTTATCATTACTGCTTGATTGAATTGATAACATGTTAACCTTTGCCTTATAGTACCACTGAGTTGATCACTCACTCCCACTCTGGGACGGTATTTTAAAACACCAACCAGACACTGGTTTAGATGCGGGTGATGATGTAGTCTATGTAACAGACCCGGACTTCATGGACGAGGAGGAAGAATTCTGCTACGTGCAGCTCTCAAGTAGGTCTATATAGACCTCGTGCTGATTCGATGGGATTACATGGATATATGGATTCGTTGGACACTTTACATTTTAACGTTTTGTATATTTTGAGATAATACATATAAATATTCAGCCCGGTAATATAATCATACTTTGGAGGTTGTGAAACATGTACCTATTTAAATATATATGCTCTAGACTTCCGCTTGATTAATTTAATTGTATCCAGAGTATGATATGCTATTTTGGTATAATCTCACTCATATTTAACTCATTAACATGGACGAAATCAGAACATCATCATCCATATTGCATAAGTGATGTGCTGGATCTCGGGAGTAGAGCTTTGCTCGATCCTCGAAATTTGAGGCGTTTTAAGTTGGTATTAGGGCATGATTTGGATTAAACTGGACCAGGCTGATAGGTAACACAATGCACTTTAAATGCACTCTGACTTAGGAAGGGGGCGATGAAATTTAGAGACAATCGTAGGATCCCAAAGTTTCGCTGACTGGCGAGATTGACTTTTGTAGTATAGCTCATACGCATTTAAGATCATGTGAATTGATCTTAGTCCCTTTTAGGCCATCAATCAATGGGTTTGAACAATAATTCAGTGAATCCCAAGCTCGAAACAAGCCAAAAGGCACAAATACCCGCATGTTGAACTAAGAAAGTGCCTTTTACGGGTATAGGGGCTCAAACCGTAAAATTCCATGGGACCCAGGGGGTCCCCTGCACATATTCGGCACCCTCGGAGGGGGTGGCCACCGTCGGACACCTCGGGAGGGGGGGGCATCCCCTGCTGGCCAATCATGTAGGGTCCTCCCACGTGTGGGACCCCTTTGCTAACCCCTTTTAACCCCCTAAAAGCCCCCTTTGTTCATTTTGACCTACTTCTAACCCTCCAACACCCCCAAACCTCTACAAATCCTCTTTCCCTCTCAAATTTCCTTTCCCATACACTCAAAGCTTCCATTTTCTTCCACGTCTTACACCCATCCACCACATTACCCTAAAACTACCTCTTATAACTCCCCATCTTCCTTATTTCCACCAATTTGAGCATAAAAATCCTCTTTTTTTGTGTCTCATACTTCCCATATCCTCAAATCCACCTCATTCTCAAGCTTTTCTAACTCCATGGCTCTCTTTGAGCTAGTCATCGCCATTTTCTCCACCTCAACGCTCCTTTCCCTTATGGAAAAGAAGAGAGCGGCCCTAGATGAGGCTGAGCCTAGCCATCTAAGCTGCTATAGGAAGAGGACGGATGCCGAGATTAGAGTAAGTGCCCAGCGAGAGCGAAGATTGAAATGGGACCTCGATCCTTGTATCCTGTTGGAAAGATCGCTACCGGTGGGCGCCGAACTTGGTAAGTTCCGTGACCGCAAAGTTCTATTTGAAGCTCATGTGGATGAGAAATTTTTCGGGTTGTATCTAGTGATTGACCTTCTGTTGGAGACTGGATGGAGTCCCATGTTTGAAGGGAAGGCTCATGCAAGTAAAGGTACCGTGCGAGCCTTCTATGCCCACATACGAAACCCACTAATGGAGCCTCTTCAGTTTACTATCCCTTTGGGGAGGCAGGAAGCCATAGTTGATGTGGACTTCATAGCCCATATTATGGGAATAGAATGTGGTGTGGTACATGCTAGTGTAACTCATCTCGCTAGTCGATGAGAGAAAGATCGCCGCACACGTTTCCTTTACGGCTGACTGGCTCATTAGAGGCGAGACAATAGCCTCGCATCGTCACGCATGATGGCAAACTTCCACCTACTCCACCATATATGTACGTACAATGTGTATCCTAGGTGGAGTAACCGTATAGAATGCATTCGTTTGATGGTGAACTTCTTGTACAGAGCTGGACAGGGAGATGAGCTGTGCCTGCCTACTTTCGCCTTGTTACAGATAATAAGGACCGCACAATCTACTCGGGGGGACACATCCCTCCCATTCGGTCGACTTATCTGCAAGATTGCCCATAACTTTAGTTGCAGACTTCACATGGATAATCTTGCGCCGATCCACTTCATCAGTGAGACTACACTCAACAATATGGGGATTGTCCTATGCAACGCCAAGCCCGACTCGATGAGTACGGGAATGAAATAGAAGAAGAGAGTAAATAGGAAGAAGGTAGAGAAGATGAGGAAGGAAGTGGAGGGGAAGAAGGTAATGAGGATTAAGAAGGAGATGGTGAAGAAGGTAGTGAGGAAGAAGGCAGTGAAGAGGAAGGCAGTAAAGAGGAAGAGTAGGGAGAAGAAGTGGAGGCCCAAGACTTAGATGGGGGACCTCCTACTACACATGAAGACCGCCATGATCGGGCCGCCTCGGAAGCCCACATGGCCAGGATTGAAGAAAATTAGGCCACCCTGAAGTAGGAGTTCAAGGAGAACCAGGCCTGTCCGAAACAGAAATTCAAGAAAATGTCTCGTACCTTGAAGGCCCTCCTGTGTTGTATGCAAGATAAGGGTGCGCCTCCACCTTCGCCAGAGTTGGAGGACTAGTTATGTGTTGTCGTTGTCTTCTTGTTTTCTTTGTTTCTAATTTTTCTTTGTAATAGCTTTAGTTGCCTTAATCGGATGTTAAAGTAATTAGTGTTAAAACTTTTTGTTAAATTAGCTCACATGCATTCTCTGTCATGATTCATGTAATACTACATCTCATGTATTATGACAAATTTGGTTAAATGAAATGCATGAAGCTTCTTTTGGTTTGAAATGTATAGAAGGTTTGGAAATAGTGGGTGGTGTTATCCTAATCTTACACACGTTACACCCTATGTTGTATATAGGGAATGCCTCCTAAAATCACTCGGAATACAACACTCTCCCACTTGGCGGATCGATTGACGGGGCACCTCCCCTGAGCGATAGCCATAAGTGTAAGTGTTATGATTTGATTCCTCTTTGATTGTCAAATTTTATGTGTCAAAATGTCTTCGTATGATGTGTGTTTGTATCCTAATAAATTTGTTCGAGATACCTCATCAACACTTGAAGTCTAGCTCAAAGAATTCTTCAAGCTTCATGATAGTTCAAGCTACAATATGAAGAGAGAACTCCGGGTCAAGACTCAAGTTCAAGTGCAAGCTCAAGATTCAAATGTGGGACTCAAGTACAACTTAAAGTTACATTGAAGCTTCTAAAGTAGTCAAGCTACATCGAGAAGAAATCAAGCTTCGTATAGATCAAGGTCTAAGCAATTGAAGTGTTCAATGTCCATACTTCATGTTCCAGGTTTGATAGACCATTAGATTGATCTTAGGGTAGGTCACTTTGGATACATAATCCAAATGAATATTATTACAAGATTTTGGTCTACTCTAAGACCAGTCCTAGACCCTGTTCGACCAGTCCTAGTACTGTCTCGACTAGTCTAAGAAATTCCAAGACCAGTCCTAAAATGGTTACAATTTATCAGATTTTTTTGTTGCGCCTACGAACAGTCCTGGAGTCTGCTCGACCGGTCGTGAGATGGTCTCGACTCAACCTTCAACCAGTCATAATGCTACGACTTAAACTCCAGCAACTAAAACAAGGGTCGCACGACCAATCGCAGAGGGGTCTCAACCGGTTGTGGAATGCCTTCGACCAGTCGTGGACTTCCTACGACCGGTTGTAAAACGGTCTGATGTGATTGCGCTCAAAAATTTAAAAATCAGTTTATTTCAAGACCAGTCATGGTGACCTTAGAACCAGTTGAAGATGAATTTTTTCTGCTATAAATAACACACGAATTTCAGAGTTTTTCATTGAATATTTTAGTGAATTCATGGCTCCACTCTGAGATAAGTTTGTGTTTATTTTCAAGCTATTTTGTGCATAATTTCTTTCTCTTTTTAATAGTTTATTTAATTTAATTTTGTTTTTGTATTCCAATCTGATTTGAAAAGAGGAATTGACTTATTCCTTCTTCTTGGAATCAAAATCAAATGTAGCTATGCCCAACTGGTTTAAATCTAAAATCAATTAGAACTTAGAACCATATTAAAGTGAGTTGTGGACATTAAACTTCTATATTCAAACGATTACTCCAATTGATTCTTCCGGGCAGCTACAAGAGGAGAAATCCAGGTATTTTACAATTCTGTAAATTCCTTTCCTTTTTGGTTATTGTTTGGGATTTGCCAGAAAAATCTCAAATTCTGTGGTTATCTGAGGAGAGCCAGAAAACTCAGAAGTGTGGGTTTTTAGATTGTGTAAGCCTGACTTAAAAAGATACAATTGTAAAGGTTTTGGGTGAACCTGTGAAACCTATTTGATAGTGAACGCTAATATCCCTTGTGTGAGGATATTAGGAGTGGAGTAGCATTCTGTGTGGCTATTCAAGAACAGTTGGTATACACACAGGCGAACCACTATAACTCTGTCTTATGGATTGAGTGCTTGATTAATTTTCATATCTTTTATCATTCAGTTGTGTGGAATATTCATGTGGATGTGAATGTTGTAACAATTTACATTTCAAGCAAGTGTGGAGATTGTTGTAATAAATTAGATTTACATTTCTGCATTTAATTTTAATTCTCTGCTATTCATTTATCTTTATTAAAATTGAGTTCTTGATCCAAAAGAAGTTCTAGAAATAAGGTTGTTGTTGAGGGTCAAATATTGCATATTATACTCTATTTATTACCTAGATTTAAGAGCATGATATTGTTTAAACAGGCCGATTTAATCGTGTCTGTGATGCAGGATGTATTTACAAGCGGGGACTAAAAATGATGCTTAAAGCCTGGATTTATCGTTCTGAAGTCACCAGAGCAAGGGACGGACTCTAGGGGACTAAGATCAAGGAAGTTACACGCTAGAGATTCGCAAAAATCGAGAAACTGGAGGTTAAGTGGCCTGAAAGGGTCCGAAATGCAAAGATCACAGGGTTTCTACCATCCGTTCAGGACAAGACTCCATACAAGACCTGAGGATCACATACTAACCGTACATGGCGAAATTCATCCATTGGATCTTTGTGGAAACATCCCAACGGACAAATCAGTCCATAAACTGATGATTTCAGGCCCACCTGATATTTGGATTCACTTCAATTTTGGTCTCAACGTCTAAAATGATATGACATAACAGATGGACGGAACCGATTTCACACATACATCAAGATGGGACCCACCTTGCATGTGCGTGTGTACAGCCCACTTGCAGGCGCCGTGCACCGAACAAGGGAAGTCGGTCAGCATTGCGCTGACCGACTCATCTTCCTCTCCTTCTCGGTTTCAAAAAGCGGATGCACTGCGTCCGCCGGTTTTTACGTAGTGGACCCCACCCATTCTCCATATGAACAATCCAACCCGTTCATGACAATCACAAGGCCTCTATTACTCAGGTGTAGGTGGTGAAATTGCAAAATATGTCAGAGATATGTTTTTGATAGTCCAAAAGCAAGATGGACAGCGGAGTATTATATTTTGTAGGCCACAGCTAAACCAATAAGAAACTATCCCTTCCTGGACGGTTTTTCGATTAGAGAACAATGGACGGTGCGGATTTGTCATCCGACACTGATCATGGCCCCACCAACATCGCAGCATAACCTTAGTTACGCAGGTCCCTGTTCTGCGACCGAACCCAACCCAATTTTTTGGGCTGTGGTGTGGTCTCGGTGGTGATCGGAGGCGAGATCTGATCCGTCCATAGTGTTGGCCACTCGAAAATGCCCTAAGGGACGTTGTTCCTTTACATCGAATCTTCTGAAGGAGCAAGATTAGGAGGCTCCGATCTTGCCCTACATGCTGTCTTCCTGCGTACGAGACAGCTACGTAAATAGCTGTTCATGTTCTGTTTCGCAGCCGACTCCATCTGGGACTCTTGCAGCTTCTCCACTTGCTCTATAAAAGAAAGGGAAGGAAGAAGAAAAGGATCTATCTTGGCTTGGATGTGGACGTGAAGCACAGGCAGCCGGCTGGGAGTTTTTTTTTTGTTTCTTTTCTATTTAATTTATTTTTTTTCTTCTTTATTATTTTTGAGAGACTTTTAGCCTCACCATGTTTATGATAGGCTAAACCTCTTAGCTAGGGCTAAGAGGTGAAGCTTGTAGCATGATGGGCTGATTAAATGGCTTGGATTCATATTTATGAACTGATTTAATCCTAGTTTGATTTTAAGAAATTATTTCAGTTTTTTTTAATGGTCTGTTGTGATTGAAATTACAATGGGTCTGCGATGGCTTTAATATTTTCTTGCCTTTTTATATTTATAATGTCAGGAAGTCCTGTTGTTCACCATCGTCTCCTGGGCATGGTCGGATGAGGGTACCCTTTCCTAACCCTCATAGCATGTTGATTGGTTGGTAATTAGTTTAATTCTGTTGTTTGCTTTGTCTCCTGGGCATGGTTTGGTGATAGAATCCATTCTAATTCATATACCTTTCATCTCTTGAAAACTATATCAACGGCAGTTCAGTCTAATTTCCATGATTCTTGAAGCAGGCATAAGATCTCCCTGATCTCTACAAGTGAATCCTCTGAATCACTAGTTTCCATTCTCTAAATTTTCTTCTCAGTTTAGATTATTATTTCACCATTATTCCTCAAAATTATTTGATTTAGATTTCATCTTATTCTAGTTCTAGATCTGGTTATTTTCAGATAACGTACAGGTTTCAATCCCTGTGGATTCGACCTCGGTCTTACCGAGATTATTACTACATCACAACCCTATACTTGGGGAGTGAACAAGTTTTTGGCGCCGTTGCCGGGGACTGACGGTTACGTTTTCTAAAATTAATTAGTTTTAGAATTAGATTAAGATTAGGATTGTACTAACTTTAATTGTAGATTTTTCTTTCTTAAGACTAACTTTCTTGTTTTGTAGGGTCTTTGATAGATTGTCTAAATTGGTAACTTTGTCCTAATTTCTTTACCTTTTCTATTTTTTTTTTAGATTTGGTCTTATCTCTTAGATACTAACTTGGGTTGTTTTGTTTTGCAGGATCTTAACATAGGAACTTCTTATTTGGTAATACCTTTCTAACTTCTCCTCTTACTTTCCATATTGTTGTAGGATCTTTCCTTTTATTTTTCTAGGATTAGACTTAGAGTTAGGGGTCTACCATGGAAGCATGGGTACGTGCATATGCTGAGATGGATAGGAGATATTGGGGAATGCCTGAGGGTTATAGAATTCAACGTATACCTAAAGATTTTGCTCCATCAAGAATAGACATTAAGAACGGACTATAACGTTATGTTCCATCAGTTAATAGGTCTGTATACGATCATAATTATGGGAATGAGGATTATTATCAACCATCATATTCTCCCATGTATGATCAATATGACTATAACCAGTGGAACCATCAAAACTGGTAAGACGAACCAACAACATATTGTAATAATTATTCTCTTGGATCCCATACCTTTGAGATCCAACCAGAAACGATCCAAGAGGATACATGTTTTAATCTAGAACAATTCAACCAGCATGTTGCGAAAATGATGAAATCATTAGAAGCACTCAATTCGCACCTTGAAAGGATAGAGGAAGCTCGCTCATCCCAACTACAATCCAATCCAGAAATACAATGCGAGGAAAGTGATCCTCACTCGCTTTTGACGAAATCTGGAATTTGGAATGAGGAGTTGGATTCCATTAATGAGCATACGGTTCAATTCCCCGATGAGTCGATCTCAATGACTGTTCAAAAGAATGATGGAGATACATGGGTGTCCTTCAAATACAGTGATGATGACACACTTTCCTTACATGATACACAGGATCTCAATGATGAGGTTGAGGTTAGTTTATTCGAACCTCAACCGAATTTAGAATGTAAGGAAAGTGACCCCATCCCAAGTGTGCACTGCACAGAATTAGATGATGATGCGTATTGGGATGATGATCATAAACGTGTAGCCCAAATTTCCCTTAAATCAATTTCAAGATTGGTCCAGGTTAATGATCAAGACGAACACGAAGTGATCGGTCATAATGAGCCACTCCCCTCACCTGACATGTCTGATTTAAAGGTGGAGGACGAGCCCCTTACAACCGACACTTCTAACTCTTGTAAAACGTGTTTGGACCACTCCTCTGAATCGAATGATGATATGATTCGGGAGATGGACGAGCTACTCGATATGACTCTTGAATTTGAAACCACCCAGTTGAGGCCACCATCTGAACTGTTGAATAATGACGATTCAATGCCTCTTCTGAGTAGTATCAATGAACAGAGTCCGCACATCAATACTTCGTCTACTGACCCTCTATCTGCCTGTGCAGGGCTGGAGCAAGAGAGCACACCTCCATTTACCTTTAAAGACGATGGATTCCTTAGGCAGATCATCATGAGCTCTAATATGGAACATAAGTCACGCTCAACTGAATTACCCAACTCTTTGGATGATTGCTTGGTACACTTTGCAGATTCAAATGATCCCATGATAAGAGACATAGTGAATGCCTTGCAAAACAATATCTCGGTAGTCATCACTGACCGAGAGAACCCTTACTCTGAAGCCCCTCCTTCCACAGATCCTGACTGTTTACCATTAAGGGAGGAGGAGCTACAAAGTGAACCGAAGTCTGATACTTCGAAATGTGTTGAGACTACACCATTTCTTGGAAATTTTTCTCAATTTGATCTACTTGTAGTCTCTGATTCACCATGGGATACTAACTTCGAAACTTCTTCTGTCGCAGGTGAATCGTATATACTCTGGATACCTCGTGTAATCAACGACAAATTTTTGATGAGGTACATAAGTTTCTCTGGAATGTCATGCTCCAGGGCATCCAAGCCTATTGCAAAAAGAGCTTTTGAATGATCCTGTTAAGAAACCTACTGAGAAATTTATCACGATACTGGCCAGAAGAGGAACCTTGCGGCATGACTGAGTAGTTTTTCCCTGTTTTCTTAGGACCAGGGTAGTTTCCTTTATGTTGTTTTAGGATAGACAGAAAACTTAGCGCTCCTGGGAGGCAACCCAGCCTTTCATTTCATTTCTTTGTCCTAGCTAGTTAGTTCAATGTTTGTGGGTAACATTACTGCAAACCCTCACGAGACTACAACTCGTCCACTAGGGGCACCCTAGGGGTTTAAAGGCTTGTTGCATTCGCTAAATGCAATCAAGAGCACCTGCGAAAGTGGTATAGGTAGGATTTTATTTTTGTTATCTTTCTGTTGTTATCTCTCTCGTACTAACCAGCGTCCATGATGCAATCTCTTGGAAAGTGTCTCTCGATTCATCATCCAGGTACTATCTTCCCATCACTTCATATTTACTTTTCGTTGTCCCAAGTGCATTGCATACTCATATCTTTTACATTGAGGACAATGTAGATTTTAGGTTGGGGGTGGGAGATTAGGTTTCCTAATCAGTGTTTTCTTGGTCCTAAGAAAAAATTGTGAAAATTTTTAAATTTTTTCTGGACTTTCTGGTGAATTCGAAGTGATTTGACGACCATCTTTGATTTAGAATTACAGGATATGGAATGTTGGTGATTTACTACTCTTGGATTCAGTTGCTCGTTAGATTTCACAGTTAAGTTTGAATTATTAATCCATGATTAGAAGTTGTAAACATTGATTGAGTCATGATTTCACATGTCACATCTCGCTTACACATTAAGATTGCAGTTTGAAACTGAAGGGTTAATTTGGTCATCACTAAGCATGAAAGGAACCGGCCTGAAATATTTTGCCATCAGGGTATATATATATATATATATATATATATATATATATATATATATATATATATATATATATATATATATAAGAATTGAAAAGGTTGGGCAATTAATCTTCACCATAGGTTTGCTCCCTATAGGTGTGGATTCGATTTCCCATGGTTAACAGTTGAAAAGAGTTGGGTGACTAATTTCACCATAGGTTTGCTCCCTATAAGTGATAATTTGATTCCCCTCTTGACATTCTTTTAAAAGTAATAATAAGAAAAAAAGAAGAGAATATCAAAATCAAATCAAAGTTGGTAGGATGATTTATGAGGCATGTTTTGTTTTGGGTTCTCTTATTTCGTTACCAATGATATCATGAAATAAAGAAGTAAATCTTAATGTTGCTAAGCCGAGTTACATTTTACACTCATGGAACTCAATGTTTATAATTTTTCTCATTGATGGATTAATACTTTGAACTTAATTATGAAGTCTACCATGCGCTTGCCTCTAGAAGAAATTTATGCCCAACATTCATGAATCTTAGATTTCTAGTATCTGAATCATTCTTCAAAAAAAAAAAAATGTCACTCGGTTTCATGGAAATTGCCCTGTAATTCTCAACTTATTTTTCGCATATTTTGCTCGGGACTAGCAAAATGCTGGTTGGGGGTTGTGTTGAGGGTCAAATATTGCATATTAGACTCTATTTATTACCTGGATTTAAGAGCATGATATTGTTTAAACAGGCCGATTTAATCGTGTTTGTGATGCAGGATGTATTTACAAGCGGGGACTGAAAATGATGCTTAAAGCCTGGATTTATCGTTCTGAAGTCACCAGAGCAAGGGACGGACTCTAGGGGACCAAGATCAAGGAAGTTACACGCCAGAGGTCCGCAAAAATTGAGAAACTGGAGGTTAAGTGGCCTGAAAGGGTCCGAAATGCAAAGATCATAGGGTTTCCACCATCCGTTCAGGACAAGACTCCATACAAGACCTGAGGATCACATGCTAACCGTACATGGCGAAATTCATCCGTTGGATCTTTGTGGAAACATCCCAACGGACAAATCAATCCATAAACTGATGATTTCAGGCCAACCTGATATTTGGATTCACTTCAATTTTGGTCTCAACGTCTAAAATGATATGACATAACAGATGGACGGAACCGATTTCACAAATACATCAAGATGGGACCCACCTTGCATGTGCGTGTGTACAACCCATGTGCAGGCGCCGTGTACCGAACAAGGGAAGTCGGTCAGCACTGCGCTGACCGACTCATCTTCCTCTCCTTATCTGTTTCAAACAGCGGACGCACCACGTCTGCTGGGTTTTACGTAGTGGACCCCACCCATTGTCCATATGAACAATCCAACCGTTTATGACAATCACAAGGCCTCTATTACTCAGGTGTAGGTGGTGAAATTGTAAAATATGTCAGAGATATGTTTTTGATAGTCCAAAAGCAAGACAGACGGTGGAGTATTATATTTTGTAGGCCACAACTAAACCAATAAGAAACCATCCCTTCCTGGACGGTTTTTCGATTAGAGAACAATGGACGGTGCAGATTTGTCATCCAACACTGATCATGGCCCCACCAACATCGCAGCGTAACCTCAGTTACGCAGGTCGCTGTTCTGCGACCGAACCCAACCCGATTTTTCAGGCTGTGGTGTGGTCTTGGTGGTGATCGGAGCCGAGATCTGATCCGTCCATAGTGTTGGCCACTCAAAAACGCCCTAAGGGACGTTGTTCCTTTACATCGAATCTTTTGAAGGAGCAAGATTAGGAGGCTCCGATCTTGCCCTACATGCTGTCTTCTTGCGTACGAGATAGCTACGTAAACAGCTGTTCATGTTCTGTTTCACAGCCGACTCCATCTGGGACTCTTGCAGCTTCTCCACTTGCTCTATAAAAGAAAGGGAAGGAAGAAGAAAAGGATCTATCTTGGCTTGGATGTGGACGTGAAGCACAGGCAGCTGACTGGGAGTTTTTTTTTTCTGTTTCTTTTCTATTTAATTTATTTTTTTCTTCTTTATTATTTTTGAGAGACTTTTAGCCTCACCATGTTTATGATAGGCTAAACCTCTTAGCTAGGGCTAAGAGGTGAAGCTTGTAGCGTGATGGGCTGATTAAATGGCTTGGATTCATATTTATGAACTGATTTAATCCTAGTTTGATTTTAAGAAATTATTTCAGTTTTTTTTAATGGTCTGTTGTGACTGAAATTACAATGGGTCTGCGATGGCTTTAATATTTTCTTGCCTTTTTATGTTTATGATGTCAGGAAGCCCTGTTGTTCACCATCGTCTCCTGGGCATGGTCGGATGATGGTACCCTTTCCTAACCCTCATAGCATGTTGATTGGTTGGTAATTAGTTTAATTCTGTTGTTTGCTTTGTCTCCTGGCCATGGTTTAGTGATAGAATCCATTCTAATTCATATACTTTTCATCTCTTGAAAACTATATCAATGGCAGTTCAGTCTAATTTTCATGATTCTTGAAGCAGACATAAGATCTCCCTGATCTCTACAAGTGAATCCTCCGAATCCCTAGTTTCCATTCTCTAAATTTTCTTCTCAGTTTAGATTATTATTTCACCATTATTCCTCAAAATTTTTTGATTTAGATTTCATCTTATTCTAATTCTAGATCTGGTTATTTTCAGATAACGTACAGGTTTCAGTCCCTGTGGATTCGACCTTGGTCTTACCGAGATTATTACTACATCACAACCCTATACTTGGGGAGTGAACAGTTGTCCTACCATAAACCCTTGTTTATTATGGTGTAAGGTTGTCCTTAAAACTGAATTTGTATCAACCTCTCAATACTTATGTATTAAGGTGATTTGATTTCAGCATTGATAATTGATTTATAATTGTAAGGATGTTGTTTAAATTTATTCCGCTGATTTTATTTTTAATATGGCGTAGTCCTATTCACCCCCCCTCTGGGACATATAGCTTGGCCTTTTCAAGTGGTATTAGAGCCTAATAGCTCGTTCTTATTGTTTGTGTTTTGGATTTATTTCCTGAGCTAACGATCTAAGCTATATTAATAAGATGTCAAATTTTGATAGCCTATCAATCACTAGGCCTCAACCCTTTGATGGCTCCAACTATGCCTATTGGAAAGCCAGAATGAGGATCTTCCTTAAATTAATGGATGAAAGTGTGTGGCAAGCCATAGTGACCGAATAGAACTCTCCTACCCTTGAAGTAACTGAATCTACCGGTTCAAAAACTGTATCTATACCTGCTTATTATTTATGGACCACCCTTCAGAAAAGTGAGTATAATGCCAATGCTAAAGCACTAAATGCAATCACTTGCGCACTATCACTGGATGAGTTCAAAAGAATTATATCCTGTGATACTGCAAAGCAAGCCTGGGATATACTAGAAATGACACACGAGGGTACATCAATTGTCAAAAAGTCTAAAGTCCAACTCCTCACAACCAAATTTGAAGAAATTCATATGGAGGAAAATGAAATGTTTATGGACTTTTACACTAGACTAAATGACATTGTAAACTCTATGTGGGGTCTTGGCGATAAAATTCCAAAAAGTAAAGTGTGTACAAAGATACTACGCTCACTTCCTGGACGGTTCAATTCAAAAGTAACTGCAATCCAGGAACTTCGTGATACGAATAATATGAGGGTAGAAGAACTAGTTGGTTCTTTACAAACCTATGAATTAAATTTTAAAGCTCTGAAAGGTAAATCCATAGCTTTGAAATCTTCTAAAGGTATTTCCCAAGAAAACTCAGATTGAGAAAATTCTGAAGACGATATGGCTCTTTTGGCTAAAAAGTTTTACAAAATTTTCAAAAGTAAGAAAAGAGTCGACTTTCAAAAGGGAAATAAAAAGAAACGATCTAAACCTAAGTCCAAAACTTGGAAGTCCTTAAAAGACAGTCAGTGTTACAACTGCCAAGAGTATGGGCATTTAGCAAACAAATGTCCTAAAAAGGACAGACCAGAAGGAAGGGTATGTTGGCTACTTGGGATGAATGTCTGATTTTGAAGCATCTTCTGAATCAGAAAATTCTGAAACCGAGTCGGACAATGAAGTTAAAGCCTTAATGACTCTAACCAAGTTTACTTTTTTAGATCATGATGATTCAACAAGTGAAGAAAATTTGAATAGTGATTATGAAAATGAAGAAGATCTTCAAGATGCTTATAATGCCTTATATAAGGAAAGTTGTAAAATTGTTGTCAAACTTAAGCTTCAAAAAGAAAAGTTTTCTAAACTCGAAGAATGTTTTGAAACTCTTGTTTTAGAAAAATCACATATTTCAGATTGTTTGGAAAAATCAAAATGTGATTTGGAATTTAAAACCTCTTTGACTGATGATTTGAAATCTGAAAATGAGAAACTTAAAAATGAAGTATCTTCTCTTCTGAGTTTGAAGGATACATGGAGATGTGCTCAGGGTGATCCAAAGTTAGAAAAATTATTACCCAGATCAAGAAAATGTGGCAATAGATCCGGGTTGGGCTATGAGAAAAATACATCTCCTAAACAGAAGTATACTTCTTCCAACTTTGTGAAAGGAGAAACTTTTAACTCAAAAGGAAAAGGTACTAGTCAAGTTTTTTCTAAAAATACAAAAACTTTTCATAAATCTAAAAGCAGCTATATAAATTTTAAAAATCGTAAGCGATAAATCCTCTTGCTGAAAAAATAATTGATTTACTTAAGGAGCTCTTAAAATCTAACTCAGTAGGTCATTCTTACAACATCAGACAAAAGAAGACCAACCATGTTCCTAAACCCAAAACAGTTTTGAAATGGGTTCCTAAAGTTACCTGCTTGGTTGCCCACACTGCATTCAAAGCAACAACTCATTCAAAATGGTAGCTAGACAGTGGATGTTCCAGATACATGACAGGTGACAAGGCTTTATTCATCGATCTAAAAGATATGACTGACGGATCAGTCACATTTGGTGATGGTAGCAACTACAAGATTATTGGTCAAGGTACGGTTCAACTTTATAATCTTCCCTTATTTAAGAATGTTTTATATGTTGAGGGATTAAAACACAACCTGTTAAGCATATCTCAAAAATGTGACAACAACCATAGTGTTAAATTTTCTAATCAAGATTGTGAGATTATAGATAAAAAGGGTTCTGTAATATTAACTAGTCGCAGAACTTCTGAAAACTGCTATATAGTTTGTAATGGAAGCTCATTTAATCAAACGTGTTACATGGTCCATACCGATGAGACAAAATTATGACATAAATGCCTTGGACATGTACACTACCGAAATTTGTACAGATTGAGCAAATGAGAACTAATTAGAGGTCTACCTAAAGTGTAAAAAGTAGATAAAATATGTGGTGAATGCCAGTATGATAAACAAACAAGGAGCTCTCACAAAAAGGTGAACTCTAATACCACATCTAGATCACTCGAGCTTCTCCATATGGATCTTATAGGACCAACCAGAATGGAAAGTCGAGGCGGCAAAAAAATATATCTTGGTTATTGTAGATGATTATACAAGATACACTTGGGTTTTATTCTTGAGAGAAATCAGAAACCCTTGATGAAGTGAAAAGGATTATAAAACGGATCCAAACTGAAAAATGTTCTCAAGTTAATAAGATCCGTAGTGATCATGGATCTGAGTTTGAAAATAGCAGTTTTGAGAAACTCTGTATTGATCAGGGAATATCACATGAATTCTCTATGCCCAAAACACCACAACAAAATGGTATTGTGGAAAGAAAAAATAAAGTGCTTCAAGAAATGGGAAGTGTTATGTTAAATAGCATGAAGATCCCTAGAAATTTATGGGTTGAAGCAGTGAATACCGCTTGCTACATTATTAACCGTGTTTATATCTGCAAATCTAATAATAAAACGGCTTATGAAATGTGGTTTGAGAAAAAGCCTACTGTCAAATACTTTCGAATTTTTGGCAGCAAGTGCTATATTTTATGTGATCGTGAAAATCTGGGAAAGTTCGACACTAAAAGTGATGAAGGGATCTTTTTAGGATACTCTTTAAACAGTCGTGCATATCGTGTTCTGAATAACAGGACCGGTGTGATTCAAGAGTCAATAAATGTAGTAATTGACGATCACTTAAACACACCTGCTCCTAGTTCAGATAATGATGAAGTTCTTATATATGAAAATCCAGATACTTCATCAAGTAAAACTAATTCTGAATTAAGAACTGTTAAAGATCATCCAACTGATCAACTACTTGGAAACCCTCTCACTGGTATGTGCACTCGTAGACAATTAGAGGATATATGTAACTACGTATGCTTTACATCCCAGATAGAACCGGATAATGTGAAAGAAGCACGTTCTGATGAAAACTGGATAGTTGCTATGTAGGAAGAACTTAATCAGTTTGTCAGAAATGATGTCTGACACCTTGTTCCTAGACCTAAAGATAAACATATTATTGGAACAAAATGGATTTTCAAAAATAAGTCTTATGAATTAGGAAATATCATTCGAAATAAGGTAAGACTGGTTGTGCAAGGATACACCCAAATTGAACGGATTGATTATGATGAAACTTTTGCCCCAATTGCTCGCCTTGAATCGATCAGACTTTTCATATCTATTGCATGTTTTAGAAAGTTTAGAATTTTTCAAATGGATGTAAAGAGCGCCTTTCTGAATGGCGATTTACATGAAGAGGTTTATGTTGAACAACCGACTGGGTTTGAAGATCCTAAGCTTACCAATCATGTATACCGCCTTAAAAAGGCTCTCTATGGTCTGAAACAAGCTCCTAGAGCATGGTATGAAAAATTAACTAAGTTCCTACTAAGTCACAAGTTTCAGATGGGTAGTGTCGATAAGACGCTCTTTGTTAAGAAATATAACGATGATATCTTAATGGTTCAAATCTATGTTGATGATATAATTTATGGATCAACTTGTACTAACATGACTGTTGAGTTTGCAGATCTGATGAAATCTAAATTCGAAATGAGCATGGTTGGTGAATTAAATTATTTCCTAGGGTTGCAAGTAAAACAGCAATTTGATGGAATTTTTATTTCACAAACTAAGTATGCATTAAACTTGATTAAAAGATTCAGATTTGAAAATGGTAAGAACTTTGATACTCCTATGAGTACAACTCTAATACTCTCAAAAGACTCTACAGGTAAAGATGTAGATCCTAAATTGTATTGTAGTATGATAGGTAGCCTACTTTACCTAACTGCAAGTAGACCTGATATTGCTTTAAGTTTTGGAATTTGTGTTAGATATCAGTCTAATCCTAAAGAATCTCACTTAACTGCTATTAAACGAATTATTCGATATGTCGCAAGTTCGGTTAATCTGGGTCTTTGGTATCCCTATGATTCTAGTGTTCAATTGGCTGGGTATTCGGATGCTGATTGGGCAGGAATTATAGATGATAGAAAATCAACCAGCGGTGGTTGTTTCTACATTGGAAACTGTCTGGTTTCTTGGTTTAGCAAGAAACAAAGTTCCATATCACTCTCAACTGCTGAGGCTGAATATATTGCAGCAGGAAATGCTTGTACTCAGTTGGTTTGGATGAAACGTATGCTGAGTGATTATAGAATCGCACAAGACTCTATGGTTTTATACTGTGATAATTCCAGTGCAATAAACATTTCAAAAAACCCAATCCAGCATTCACATACTAAGCACATTGACATTCGATTTCATTACATTTGTGAATTAGTAGAAGAGAAAATAATATCTTTAAAATATATTCCAACCGAGACTCAGCTTGCTGACATTTTCACTAAACCGCTCGACAAAAGCTGGTTTAACAAATTGAAATTTGATCTTGGTATGTGCAATTTTAAATGATTGATCATGCATATTTGTATCATATTGTATATAATGTTAATATTTAGAGGAAAAAGTAGAACAGATGATTGTTGGGCACAATCAACAATTTAAAAATATGCACAAATATTTTAGGTGCTTACAGAAGAGCCTTCACCAAAGTGATCCTAACATTCCTGCTTCATCATCTGGTTCCGATTGAGATTGTTTAATCTTTGGTCTATAACTATTTTACCAAGTTTCGTTCCTTGGTAGTATGGATTACTGTCTTAAAACTTCACTTGCTACTTCTTTTAATATGTACTCTGACTCACCTAGTAAACTTCTCTTGTATTGTTATTCACTCTGCACTTTTTATTATTCTGAGTTGATATATCTACTTCTGTCTTTCATGACCTATCTTTGTTTCTTCCTTTGTCATATTTTGACAAAGAGGGGGAGAATGTGTGCATTCTTTTTATGAGGTATGATTGATATAATGTATACCTTTTCAGAGGGAGTTGAGGTGTATTAACTCAGGGGGAGTTGAGTTTGTGTTGACAGGGGGAGTATGAGTTGTCTCCATTAACAACTGGTGCATGATTCGTTATTGTGTAAGTGATGCTTATCTTATTGAAGTATGTGAAGTGTTTTGTCACAAATTTGACAAAGGGAGAGATTGTAAGTGCTATGATTTGCTTCATCTCTGATTGTCAAATTTTGTGTGTTAAAACGTCTCCGTATGATGTGTGTTTGTATCTTGATAAATTTGTTCAAGACACCTCGTCAACACTTGAAGTCTAGCTCAAAGAATTCTTCAAGCTTCATGATAGTTCAAGCTACAATATGAAGAGAGAATTCCGGGTCAAGACTCAAGTTCAAGTGCAAGCTCAAGATTCAAATGCGGGACTCAAGTATAACTTAAAGTTACATTGAAGCTTCTGAAGTAGTCAAGCTACATCAAGAAGAAATCAAGCTTCATAAAGATCAAGGTGTAAGCAATTGAAGTGTTCAATGTCCATACTTCATGTTCTAGGTTTGATAGACCATTAGATTGACCTTAGGGTAGGTCACTTTGGATACATAATCCAAATGAATATTATTACAAGATTTTGGTCTACTCTAAGACCAGTCCTAGACCCTGTTCGACCAGTCCTAGTACTGTCTCGACCAGTCTAAGAAATTTCAAGACCAGTCCTAAAATGGTTGCAATTTATCAGATTTTTTTATTGCACCTACGACCAGTCCTGGAGTCTGCTCGACCGGTCGTGAGATGGTCTCGACTCAACCTTTGACCAGTCGTAATGCTATGACTCAAACTCCAGTGACTAAATCAAGGGTCGCACGACCAGTCGTAGAGGGGTCTTGACCAGTCATGGACTGCCTTCGACCAGTCATGGACTTCCTACGACCGGTCGAAAAACGGTCTGATGCGATCGCGCTAAAAAATTCAAAAATCAGTTTATTTCAAGACCAGTCATAGTGACCCTAGGACCAATCGAAGATGAATTTTTTCTGCTATAAATAGCACACGAATTTCAGAGTTTTTCATTGAATATTTTAGTGAATTCAAGGCTCTACTCTGAGATAAGTTTGTGTTTATTTTCAAGCTATTTTGTGCATAATTTCTGTCTTTTTTTAATAACTTATTTAATTTGATTTTGTTTCTGTATTCCAATCTGATTTGAAAAGAGGAATTGACTTATTCCTTCTTCTTAGAATCAAAATCAAATATAGCTATGCCCAACTGGTTTAAATCTAAAATCAATTAGAACTTAGAACCATATTAAAGTGAGTTGTGGACATTAAACTTATATATTCAAACGTCTACTCCAATTGGTTCTTCTGGGCAGCTACAAGAGGAGAAATCCAGGTATTTTACAATTTTGTTAATTCATTTCCTTTTTGGTTTTTGTTTGGGATTAGCCAGAAAAATCTCAAATTGTGTGGTTATCTGAGGAGAGCTAGAAAACTTAGAAGTGTGGGTTTTTGGATTGTGTAAGCCCAAGTTAAAAAGACATAATTGTAAAGGTTTTGGGTGAACTTGTGAAAACCTATTTGATAGTGAACACTAATATCCCCTGTGTGATGATATTAGGAGTGGAGTAGCATTCTGTGTGGCTGTTCAAGAAAAATTGGTGTACACACAGGCGAACCACTATAACTCTTTGTCTTGTGGATTGAGTGCTTGCTTAATTTTCATATCTTTTATCATTCAGTTGTGTGGAATGTACATGTGGATGTGAATGTTGTAACAATTTACATTTCAAGCAAGTGTGGAGATTGTTGTAATAAATTAGATTTACATTTCTGCATTTAATTTCAATTCTCTGCTATTCATTTATCTTTCTTAAAATTGAGTTCTTGATCCAAAAGAAGTTCTAGAAATAAGGTTGTCCTACCATAAGACCTTGTTTATTATGGTGTAAGGTTGTCCTTAGAACTGAATTTGTATCAACCTCTCAATACTTATGTATTAAGGTGATTTGATTTCAGCATTGATAATTGATTTATAATTGTAAGGCTATTGTTTAAATTTATTCCGCTGATTTTATTTTTAATTTAGCATAGTCCTATTCACCCCCCCTCTAGGACATATAGCTTGGCCTTTTAATATGGACCCCAGTTTGGGCACGAATAGTGAGACAATGTCGGATTCACAACCGACACTAGCCCCACCAATGGGCCAACACTTAGTGCACCACCGGTTCTGAGACAGAACTGTGCTTTTACATCGATGCCACACGTGCCTCAGGTGACTTCTCCTCCTGATAAGTTGGAGAAGATGATGTTCCTAATGCAGTAATAGCAACAAGTTTTGGCTACGATTGCTGGGGCTATTGTCCAAAAAATGAATGTAGTCCCGCCTATGCCACCCATGCAGCCCACTAGAACAATGAATACAAGTGGCTTATTTGAGCGCTTTCAGCGCTTCCGCTTCCTACTTTTGCGGGTACTCACAAGCGTGAGGAGGTTGAATACTGGCTGAATCACATCTCCAAGATGTTGAAGCCGTTGCACTATACTGAGGCAGATTAAGTGGAGCTTATTACTTACATGTTCGAGAAGGAGGCTAGTCTCTAGTGAGATAGCATCCTACGAACTATTCCCACAGGCTATGTGTGGACGTGGGACACATTTGAAACTCATTTTCATAAAAAGTACTTCCCCTCACTTACTGTAATGAAAAGGAGGGTGAATTCCTCGGCCTTTGATAAGGGGGGATGACAGTGGTTGAATACGAGAACTGCGTCACAGAGCTGGCCAGAAATGCTCCATTGATCTTAGCAAATGAGCCGATGAAAACGCGGCAGTTTTCAGAGGGTCTGCAACCTAATATTCGCACTAAGATGTGTTGCGCTACCATTCTCAATTATGTTGAGCTAGTGAACATGTCCTGCGAGCTGAGTAGGATGGTAAGAGATTGTCTCTAACATGTATGCCAATGAGCCCGAGGCCTCGGCCTAAATTACAAAATCGGCCAGTCCTTGGGAGGAGGTCATGTATGGACTCGCCTCCCAGGCTCATGGCTCCGCTGGCCCAGCAGCAGTAAACTGGTCGTTAATGTACTTATTACAACAAAGGGGGACACACTGACCCCTTCTGTTTTACCAAGATGAAGGACAGCGGTTTCACTCCACCTCAGAAGATCAACCGTCAGCCACCGCGTATTATATCAACTATACCTCTACGATCTGTACCACCAGAACAACTATTTTACTGACCACCCATACCTCGAAATAGGCTGCCTCAATGACCTATGGTAGTGCAAGCAAATTATCCACAACAAGCTCGTGTACATGCACTTGCAGCTAAAGCATCTGAGTCAACAACTGTAGTATCATTAGCCTTTGAAGTCACTGCCCGCATTCAAGGTACACTTGTGTTTCTGTTGGTAGACACCAGGTCCACTATTTTGATAATATCATACTCTACAGTTAAGCGTTTAGGGATGAACACTACCCCTATGATTGGGGTGAGAGTCATTGCGGCAGTGGAAACTTTCGCAGACGCCACTAAGCTATGTAAGGGTTGCTTGATAGATTTAGGGAGCAAGGTGGTGTGTATTGACTTGATTGTCACTGCCCTATATCATTACAACGTCATCCTCGGCATGGATTAGCTCACCGAAATGAAGGTAGAGATCGACTGCGATACCAGATTGGTAACAGCCCATGGACCCAAGGGCACGACCTTCACTTTCCCTATTTAGGTTAGTTGGCCCTATCCCATCAACTGTTATACTTCCCTACTAGAGAATTATGATAGTCTGACCCTTGGGGACACGCCAGTAGTTCGAAATTTCATGGACGTGTTTAGAACGATCCCTGGACTACCTCCTTAGCGCGAGATCGACTTCACTATCGACCTTGTACCAAATGCGATGCTTATTTCTTTACCGACATACCGCATGCCTCCATATGAAATGGAGGAATTAAGGAAGCAGATAGATGATTTGTTGGATGCAGGTTTTATAGGGCCTAATGTGTCTCCTTGGGGAGCT
Source organism: Magnolia changhungtana (assembly GCA_030180095.1). Lineage (NCBI taxonomy): Eukaryota > Viridiplantae > Streptophyta > Magnoliopsida > Magnoliales > Magnoliaceae > Magnolia > Magnolia changhungtana. The sequence continues at coordinate 1,687,821 of JASAUF010000548.1, forward strand.
CCTGTGTTGTTCGTGAAGAAGAAGGATGGATCGCTCGGTTATGTATAGATTATCGTAGGTTGAATCACGTTACGTTAAAGAACAAGTATCCTCTGCCCAGGATAGATGACCTGTTTGATCAGTTAAAGGGAGCGCAGTATTTCTAAAAAATTGACCTATAGTCCCGATACCATCAATTACGCGTTAGGAAGGAAGACGTGTAGAAAATAGCTTTAAGAACTAGTTTCGGGTGCTACGAATTGCTCGTGATGCCGTTTGGAATTATAAATACACCCGTCGTATTCATGGATCTCATGAACCAGGTGTTTTGGCTGTATTTATACCAATTTGTCATCGTGTTTATAGATGACATTTTGATATACTCGTAGAGTGGAAAGGATCACGAAGAACATCTGTGAGCAGTTCTTGATAATCTCAGGTAGAATCAGTTATTTGCTTAGTACTGAAAATGTGACTTCTGGAAGGAAGAAGTTAAGTTTCTAGGACACGTGGTTTCCAATGAAGGAATTGTCATGGACCTTGCCAAGGTGATCACGGTGCAAGACTGGGAGCAGTCCGGCTCAGTTATAGAAGTGAGGAGTTTCCTTAGACTTGCCGGCTATTATCACCGATTCATTAGATATTTTCCCAAGATAGCTTGACCGTTGTCTCTACTCACTTAGAAATATCTTAAGTTTGCTTGGAACGAGAAAGCAGAAGCAGCCTTTCAGGAATTAAAGGACAAGCTCACGTCCGCACCCTGTGCTAGTACTGCTAGAGCAACAAGTTAAATATACCATTTACACTGATGCCTCTCGTGTTGGTTTAGGATGTGTACTTATTCAGAAGGATAAAGTGATCACTTATGCCTCGCGGTAGTTGAGGAAACACGAAGAAAACTACCCCACACACGACCTGGAATTGGCGGCAGTCATCTTCACATTAAAGCTCTAGAGACATTACCTCTGCAGAGAGGAGTTCGAGCTCTTTTGCGACCATAAGAGCCTCAAGTACATTTTTACATAGAGAGACCTGAATATGAGGTAACGACATTGGATGGAGACCTTGAAAGACTTCAAGTTTGAGGTCTCCTACCATCTTGGCAAGGCCAATCTTATGGCTGATGCGTAGAGCCACAAGAAAATAATAGAATTTGCAGCTCCGCTGATGATAGAAGAGTGGAATATGGTGGAGTTCGTGCAAGACTTCGAACAGAAGCTTACAGTAGAGGAGTCATTCGAGAGTGTCGCATGCAACCACTTGTTGATGACCGAATCATTGCAGCTCAGAAAGAAGATGAACTATTGGTGAAGATGAGAGAGCGTGCGAGCGACAGTGAAGAATCCGAATGGAGAGTTGGCTCAGAAGGAGGTTTATGATATCGTGGATGCCTATGCATTCCGAATTTCCATGACTTGAGAAAGGAAGTCTTAGAAGCTACTCACAATTCCAAGATGGTGATACATCCGGGCAGTATGAAGATGTATTGAGATGTGAAGCGTTCGTACTAGTGGGACAACATGAAGGCCCAGATAGCAGATTATGTATCCCATTGTCTCACGTGTCAGTAAGTTAAGGCCGAACATCGCTGACCCCCTGGTTTACTTTAGCCCATGCCCATAGTTGAATGGAAATGGGATTTCATATCCATGGATTTCATTTATAGGTTACCCAAGATCAGAAAGGGGTATGACTCCATTTGGGTGATTGTGGACCAATTGACGAAATCGGGCCATTTCCTCTCGATTAGAGTTTCTAATTTAGCTGATGACCTGGCCAAGCTGTACATTAAAGACATAGTGCGATTGCATGAAATTCCTATGGAGATTGTGTCAGACTGAGGAACGCGATTTATGTCTATTTTCTGGACTCGAATCCAAGAAGTAATGAGAGTGAAACTGAAGTTCAGTACCGTGTTCCACCCACAGACTGATGGGCAGACGAAACAAGTGAATCAGATATTAGAAGATATTTTACGAGCGTTGGTGCTTAACTTCAAGGACAGTTGGGATGACTGTCTCCCCTACGTTGAGTTTACTTATAGCAACAGCTTTCAAGCGAGCATTAGCATGACTCCCTACGAAGATCGCTATTATTAGGCGTCGACTTCTTGCAGCCCAGAGTAGATAGAAGAGTTACGCCAATACAAGATGGCGACAGTTGGAATTTGAAGTAGGAGACCATGTATTTCTTAAGGTTTTTCCGATGAAGGAAGTCCTTCGTTTTGGCAAGAAAGGGAAACTTACGTCGTAATTTATTGGTCCATTGTAGATACTAGACCGAGTGGGTGTGGTAGCGTACCACCTTGCTTTGTCCACACCACTCATAGGAGTGCACAATGTATTTCACATGTCCATCTTGAAGAAATATGTTCCTGACCGTACCCACATTATCAAATGGGAGCAAGTAAGTTAAGTGAAGATTCTACCTACGTACTACGACCAACGTGTGTTCTTGATAAGAAGGAACAAGTGCTACGTAGCAAGGTAATCCCGCTTGTGAAGTTATTGTGGACGCACCACACTGAGGAAGAGGCTACTTCGGAAACGGAGGGCGATGGTCGTAAGAACTACCCTCAGATCCTCGAGGAGTACGAAAAGGTACTAATTTCGGGGATGAATTTTTTCTTTAAGGGGGGTAGATTGTAACGTCTCGAAAAAATCTGTACGAACGCTCGAGTACCACCTCAGGCAGAAATCCCTAAGGATCGTATTCTGTAGAAATCTAGATGAAAATTAATTAAGTACTAAACTAAATTAATCGGTGGATTAAGCTCAAACCACCATTTACACAAATGGAAAGACCTAAAACCATAAAGATTGCTAACTCAACACTACTTGAAAACCTAGGAGAAATCCCATGAGCCAGTAGCTCTTAGGAATACATTGAAACTGCGTATTGGACTTGCACAATACGTCGAAAGTCCCATGATCATGAAACTATAGGGTTATATCCGTCCTACTAGGCTTGACAACCATCGCGGGAATCGAGCTCAGACTGTATCCAGAAACGACAACTTGAGCCCTGAAAGAAGTGTATGAGAAACGTGAATATCTTTAGAAAATGTACTGAAACTTAAGTGAATTGGGCCATTCATTTACACGTGAAATTGAGGATTTCAGACCGTCAGTTTCTCACCAAACTTCACCCATGGATAAGGGAAATTTCGCTGCACGAATCTGTATACTTGTGGCCGCGATCGAGTAAGCATGACCATTGATCTGACAAGGATTCTCCACGGTCGATCGGCCTATCCAATCATGCCAAAATCACGTCCTGGTATAAATCCATCATTAGGGAACTTACCCTATGGCATAGGTGAGTAATGGACCTCCAGATGAGCCCCGTTCGTTAGAAATAGGCACCCTTTAGTTATAAATTACGTATTCCATGGCCCTGGGGTCATTTACGTAAGTTCTGGGCCTATATAAAGCCCTTAAACCACCCCATTTCTATTCCATATGAATTTCTCTAACCCTAAGTGAGAGAAGGGAGAAAAGAAGAGAAAATATTAGGGAGAGGGGAAATCTTTGGAGATTGCTGCAGTGGTTCTCTTCCACTACTCCACGTATAGATTCACCTCCCCACTTCGCTACAAAATCATTTCTGGTTACGATTTTGGTAAGACAACATAACCCTAATCTTGATTTAGAAATTTAAATTGAGTAATCGATAAATTAGCTAACCTATTTCATGGTTTAGGTACCTGATGTTCTGTTTTTTAGAACATAGTGCTTGAACCGAATCCGAATTGAGTATTCCGACAGAAGGTGCGGACTATAAACATTTAGGTTATGGTTTTCAATGTTTTCAATGTCAACTAATGATTTATGTCTGACTTGATTGATGCCATATCGTGATAGAAACAACGCTTTCAATATATTATACATGCGTGAACTATGTTGAATACAAGATGCATCCCAAGTGTTTGTTGAAATGTGTGAATGAACATGCAATTGTGATTTGTGCTTACCCTAACAGTTAATGTAACGCCCCGGATTTTTGCCAACCTGGGATTAGATGACCTTAGGCAATGGGTCGATCGTAATACCTCATTAACTTGTCAGAACTGAATCCCAAAGTCTAAAGCCGCCTTTGAACTCATTTCCTTCACAAACCTCACCCTTCATCACCTTGATCTTCCAATTTTTCTAAGAACTTTCACCCTAGACACTATCTTAAACTAGCTAAGTAGTATAACTTGGATCACTTTATATACAAACTCCAAAGGCCTGAGTACCACCTCGACCAGAATTCACTTATGACTAAATCCTTTAGAAATGAGACAAAGTAACTAAGTGCGAAACTAGATTTGCTACGAAATCCGTTTGAATCGCTTTAAATACGATCTGCAAGACCCAAAACTTGTAGAATCATTGACGCTAGGTTATCCTAAAGTTTAGAACCAAACTCATTTCCCGGCTGCTCTCGGGAATGAAACGAAACTTCGTATTAGGTCTAGATCGCACATCGGAAGTCCGATTAACAAGAAGCTAAGGAACTAGGACCGCCCCACTGGACTTAACAATCATCTCAAAAATCAGCTCCATCCGTTGTTCCACGGCCATTCGTTTCGATTCGGAGCGAGGGAGTGTGAAAAACACTATTCCCATGCCAAAATAAATATCTGGAATAGTGATCTGGCATCATTCGTTGACGCGTCAAGATAAGCAACCGACCGTCAGAATCGACAAATTACACCCTCGGATTAAGAAAAATTTCAGGAACATTTACATGTACTTGGCATTTCTGATCGTGGCCCACTGACCGTCGAACTGAAAGTGGTCCACCACGTGTGATCTGGGAATCCGATCGAGTCAAAAACGTAATCCCACGTAGATCCATCGATGGTGAGCTTAAGTCTGACGTTTGGTTCAAGGAGGGCCACCAGAACTTCCCTTTTGAGCTGGAAAAGCGACGAAAATCCTATATTAGCAGTACCCCTTGAACCTGAGTCTAAATTCGTAATGTTTATGGCTATAAAAGGAGCTTAGAACAGCCCCTCTCACAGATATACGAATTTTGGAGAAAACCCTAGAGGAAGAGAGAGAAAAGAGAGAGGAAGACTTGGAGATTGTTGCCGATTTCCCTCCTCCTGCTCTGGCTTGTTACACGGCCTACACCGCCCTATTCTAGGCGTTTTTCCGGCGTTTTCCGTCCCATTTGGAGGTAAGAAACCCTAACCCTAGGCCTGATTTGAGGTGGGATCGATGTGGGTTGTGTAACGACTAACCGATTCCGCTCTTTAGGCTAGAAATCTCCCGTATACGGAAGTTCTACTACCCTTGCTGATTCGTTTCGTTTCCAAAGGCAAAGGTGAGGACTTTAAGTGTATAAGTTACGGTTTTCAACGCTTTCAATGTCAGATAATGGTAGATTCATGATCTGCATGCAATTGCACATGTACAAAGTGCCTTCCGTTTTCTGTTTCGATTAGAATTGTAGAATTTGGAATTTCACATACTCTAGGTATTCGTATAAAATACCGTATACGTATTTTTTATGGAAATGTGTTTGACATGTTTATTTGTCGTATGGATATATGACGTATGGATAAAATACTTATTTGGCGAAAGGATTCGCCTAAATACATGTTTACTAATAAACACTATGTATGTAGAAATACGGTATTGTAAGAAGTACCATATACATGTATATTTTAACGATGTGTTTGTCACGATTAATTGTCGTATAAATATATTATGTGCGTATAAAATATTTTCTTGGCGAAGGGAATCGCCGTAATACATGTTTGCTTGTATACACTATGTATGTTGTAAATGCGTATTCTAGAAAATACTGTATACGTATAAATTTTGGAGATGTATTTATCATGATTATTTGTTGTAGTAATATATTATACATGGATAAAATACTCACTTGGCTAAAGGATAGCCCTAATACATGTTTTGCTAACATACACCATGTATGTTGTAATAGTGTATTCTAAGTGTTGTGAAAATGACTGAATGAGTATAGAATTCTCATTCGTGCTCCCCATGACTAATTGTCATGGATAATTGATTGTTGTATTGGTAATACCCCTTTGACGAAAGGATTTACCTTAAATCACGCCACGGCCAATACACACTATATATGCTAAAATGTGTGGCCCAAGTGTTTGTGGAAATGACTGAATGAATATGGAACTTGGTTTCCTGCTTTCCATGACTATCCGTCATGGGTGTATGCGTGTTATGATTGGGGTAACTCCCTAGTGAAAGGATTTGGCCCTATACCTCTGTGATCAACATATGTCATGTATGTTGATTCCTATATTTTAAAGTGTTTGTTGAAATGTCTGAATGAGTAGTAGTTAGTCAATTGTAATGTTTAAGGATGTTGAGATTGGATTCTCAACTACCCTAGCGACGTGTATGATTACCTCCATGAGGTTGATCACTTAAAACACTTACTTACAATACATGTGTTTGTATTACTATTAATGTAGTGTTTTACAACATGCTTTTTTTTTATCATGCTTTATAATATGCTTATAACATGCCTACTAGCATGTTTGAATTACTTTATTTATCATGCTTGAATTACTTTGTCTATCATGCTTTACTCCATATGCTAAGGATGACAAGTGATTGTGTTTGGGGCTATGTTTATAGTCTAGACAATCGGTACCAGAATTGAATTCGTGGCTGTGATTCATTTGCTACGTGAGATGTGTTCGACGAACTCGAGTCGTACTTCGGTTGGCGATAGTGGTTGGCCACGCGAAGTGCTTATGCACTTCATGTCGTTTAACTTGTTGTGCGCTCGGGCTAGCTGAGCTCGTCAGGCAACCCGATCTGTCTATGTATGTTCACCATGTTTGGTCACTAATGCTTGAACCTAGGGTACCAAACTTACCAGTGGAATCCCTTTTAACCATGGTACCTCGATCCGCTAAGACTCATGAGCCGGGCATGGTGGTATGGGACACCGTGGTCGAGGCCGTCGGCCCACGGCTGGGCTACGTGCCTCCCCGTAGTGACCGGTGAGCAACTTAACAGAGCCGATTATGGTGGTATGGGACACTATATTCGTACTGTCGCCTACATGGATAAGGTGATGGGGGAGTGGTGCAACCTTTGTGCGTAATGACCCACAGCGACCCTTTGTAGTGACCGCGAGCATATTTCGGAAGTTGCGGCGTGCCTTAGGGTTCGCCGCGATATATAAAGTATGAACTAGGCCTGTTTCGTATAGTGATGAATCGTTTAAGGGGTGATGGGGAGTGGTGCAACCTTTTGTGCGTAAATGTACAGCGCCTCTCGGTGACCTAGAAAATACACCATCGTCGATATTAACTAGATCGTGACGACCCTAGAATGGATCATGTTTGGGAATGATACCAGGGAGGTACCTTAGTTTTCCAATCCTGCTGTTTGAAATGGACTAATTAAAAACTCGGTAATCATGCTCATCATGCATCGCATGTGCCTGGAAGATGTGGAGCACTGTGGGATGTAAGCATGCGCGAACGTGAGATGGTGTCGCATGAGGGAGTATGTCGGAGAGGGCATCCATCATACCTGCATTCATACTTGCATTAATCAGAGTAACTAGGAGTGCTTGATTTACTACTTTATCATTACTGCTTGACTGTATCGATAACATGTTAACTTATGCTTTATTGTTCCACTGAGTTAGCTACTCACTCCCACGTTACGGACGGTGTTGTACACACCAAAAGTAATTGTTGAATTTCGGATGATGGCGATGCTTATGAAGCGCAGAGGGACTATTTCTATGGTGATGAGGAGGAGTTCTCCTATCATGTAACCTCTCGACGGGTCTCTGAAGACTGCACTTTGTATTGTCTGGGGTACGTAGTGCGGGGATAGAAGACATTAAACTTACACATTTGGTATGTTTTAGAAGCGTACTTGTATTTATTTAACTGGTAATGTTATCACACTGAGACTCATCATAGTTTATATATTTTATCTATTTATCATAGTCTTCCGCTTGCAAAATTAACTGTCTACGGAGTATGATATGTTTGTTTTGGCTTAATCTCACTCATGTTCAATGCACGAATACAGTCAACATTCAATCATCATTCATTTTGTTGCATAAGTGATGTTCTGGAACTCGGGAGTTGAGTTTATGCTCGACCCCCGATTTTCAGGGCGTTACAGTTAATCTAGGATTCATGTTTGGCGTATGCATAATGACCTCCTTGTGTAAGGAATTGCCATAATATATGTCGTAACTAATCTAGTCTATGTATTTGGTGAAGTGTAACTTAGGTGTTTGATAAAATGTCTAAATGAGAAAATGTTGATGAAGTGTATTTATTCAGTGTATTAAGATAGGATTCTCAATTACCTTAATCATATGTATAGTTTCTTTCATGTAGTTATACTTGCCGCTATACAATTTATGGACAAAATGCAAGTGTTGGTGACATGTTCAATATGTTTGATGAAATGCTTAAATGAGAGATTTGTTTGGACTGATTGCCAAATGCTAGAATTATTGTCACATGTGTTTAGTTATTACATCTGAGTAGGAATGGGGCTATGTTGTAGTCCAGGCAATCGGTAATAGTCTTTATTTAGGTGGTCGAATTAATCTCGCCACCTCAAATATATTCGACAAATCTGGGTCGCACGATGATCATCAACAGTGGTTAGGCCGCGAGGGGTGCTTATGCACTCCATGTCGATTAAGTCAGCGTGTGCTCGTACCATTCGAACTTGACTAATAAACTAATTGGCCTAATGTGTGTTTATCATGTACGGACACTGCCTAAATATAAGGTACTCCCTCCGATGTAAAGGCTTGCCTTAACTTTGGTACTACGATCCACCAAGACTCATGAGCCGAGCATGGTGGTATGCGACACCGTGTTCGAGTTGTTGGCCTATGCCGAGATGATTAGCCACCCCTTAGTGACCAATGAGAAAACTCAGACTCGTGAGGCGAGCATGGTGGTATGGGACACCATGTTCGAGCTATTGACCTATGCCAAAGTCATTAGCCACCTCGTAGTGTCCGCGAGCACAAAATTATGAACTTGCCTATCCACTGCTTTCAATTGGGAGTGATGACCCCACAACTTGCCTATCGTATGTGCTTGACTAGGAGTGACGAACCTAGATGGATCCTTCTATTCGGGTAAATAATATAAAAGGGAGGTACTCTGGCTTCTTAAATCTGCTGTATGAATAAACTTAATTAATTACTGGGCTAACATGACCACGCATGACACTACATTAGTTAGGAAGTGCTTTAAAGGCATGGAAGTGGCACAGGATGTAGTGTTGTCATATGCGATATGGTGTCGACATCGCTTATTGAGGGAGATTTTGATGTGAGGGCATGCATCATTATTTGCACTCCATTCCTGCATTAACAAGAGTAGCTAGGAAGTGATTGTTATGCTCTTTATCATTATTGCTTAATTGAATTGATAATATGTTAACCTTTACCTTATAATACCACTGAGTTGATCAATCACTCCTACTCTGGGACAGTGTTTTAAAACATGAACTAGACACTGGTTTAGATGCAGGTGACTATGTAGTCCAGGCAATAGAGCCAGACTTCATGGACGAGGAGGAAGAATTCTCCTACATGCAGCTCTCAGGCGGGTCTATGTAGACCTCGTGCTGATTCGATGGGATTACATGGATATATGGATTAGTTGGACACTTTACATCTAGACATTTTGTATATTTTGAGATAATACATGTAAATATTCAGCCCGGTAACATAATCATACTCTGGTGGTTGTGAAACATGTACCTATTTAAATATATATGCTCTAGACTTCCACTTGCTTAATTTAATTGTATCTAGAGTATGATATGTATTTTGGTATAATCTCACTCATGTTTAACTCATTAACATGGATGAAATCAGAACATCATCATCCATGTTGCATAAGTGATGTGCTGGATCTCGGGAGTAGAGCTTTGGTCGACCCTTGAAATCTGGGGTATTACATTCTGTTAGAGAGAAGATCACACCATTGGATTAGAACTCATAGAATATCATAGATCTTCCTGAGATCTTTGATGTCCAAGATCTACAGGATTCTAATCCTATCCTCCAAGATCTAAGGGGAGACCTTCAGAGATGTTCGCCTTGGATAAGATCGAATGTTAGTTGGAAGCCGATAATCCCTCCTGACCCATAAATAAGGTCGTACGGTGGAGGCAACTACATCTTGAATGATACCGAGCTATTAGAAGGTCGGTGTCATTTCGATGATATTACCGACCAAGCAAGCTTGTGATGTCCTTGTGATCATTAACTTTAGTAATCCTTAGTTGCCTTTGCCAGACTTGACAACCGTAATAAGCTGTCTTTCGGGGAAGCCTGTCGGGAGTGGTTGCACTGACCTACTGTCATCCCAACCTATGGTCGTTCTGACTTTGACCATAGTTATACTTATAGTAGCTTGGTCCATTGGTTCGTGCTGGTTGCTGGTTCGACCTTGTTTCATGGATCGGTTGCTGGTTCGACCTCCTTTCATGGATCAACCCATTTTTTCATAAAAGTAAGCCCCCCTACTTTTAAGTCGGTATCACGAACTTGGAAAGTAGTTCAGAAGTTCTTAGGTTAGGCCGTTTCACCATAAATGCTGAGTATGGTGGCCAGCACGAGAGTCGAGGCGTGTTAGTACTCATGTACAGTGTAGTCGAGGTGACATGTCGTGGCTCGAGGCCATGTGACCTGTCAGGCCGTCGTTTCGATATCTGACCAATGAGAGAGCGACACGTGGCCATTTCTCGATAATGGGGTCGAACGACGAGTGGGGTCACGCCATGTGTCAAGATAGGCTAGTCGAGGGGGCGTCATACAGGGTTTGTATTAATGGGAGCATTTAAACACTTCCACATGGCTCCCCTATATAAGGAAAACCTTAACATGTTGGCTAAGTTCGTTTCCATCTCCCTTTTACATCTCCCTCTTTTTCATTTGTATCCTTAGTCGCTGCTTACAGAGGCGATTTTCGATGACTCATATTGTGAAGTTACCGGTGACAGGGCGACATCCTCCTTCTGGTGAGCCCTGCTCTTCAACTCACCCACTCCCTTCTTTTCCTTCTTCTTCATTACCGACTTTTGGAATTTTTTTCAATTAACTACCATGTCGGATTCGCTAAGTCTGTAGGATGGGGCCTCCGCTGGCAATAGTGGGGCAAGTAGCCTTTTTTCGATGTCGAACCCATCGTTGCTACTAATAATGATGAGCGACGCTGATTTCTGGGCGTCACAATCATCACGAGTATTGGAGACATCCTCAGTAGAACGGCCTGTTGAAGGGGAGTTAGATGAATCCATTGGGGAGGATGAGGAAGAGGAGAGAGGTCCCGTGAGGTTGTCCCTCAAGGAGGCCGACTTAGCTCAGATTAGGTTGGGGTACCACATACCTGAGTTGGTGATCCTACGAGTTCCTTTATCAGACGAGGTCCCTGCTCATCCTCCAGCAGTAGTAGTTGCCATTTTTTAGGTCACCCTTCAGTGTGACCTAAGACTCCCTCTCCAAAACAAAGTAAGATGGGTGATCTCTAATGCTTTGAGGGCGTTAATTAGCTGCTCCGTTCTTTGGTTTGACCTTAAGCAACCTACGCTTACTATCAACGAATTCCTCCACATGTACCAACTGAAACTCAACTGTTTTCATAAGGGCTAGTATTACTACTCCGCTTGGAGGAGAACTGGAGGGGGAATTGTCACAAACGTCCCGACTTCCAATAAAAATTAGAAGGAGAAGTGGTTCTGGGCTTCTGGCAGTTAGGAAGTACCAAGCTTGACCTTATGCCGTGGCTTGGTCCTCACCGGATTCATTACTCCAAGTCTACTTTCTTTGTACTTAGATCTTTTTTTATCGTTTCTCAATTGGTTGATCTTTGGTGTTCTTAATCGTTCATGCATGTCTTTTTTTTATGTAGATATTCCCAAACACCCTCCCCTCCTCGAGGATGAATCTCTTGCTCGGATTTAGGAAGCAAGGTTATTAGGAGAGGAAACTGATCTTTTAGAAGACTTCTTCAACTAGAGCTCCTGGTTGAGTCGATTCTTGATACCAAACTTACAGGTAAGAGCTTTGGCCGACCTTTAGGACTTAGAAAACTTATGAACTTATAACTAAATCCCTTTCTATTCTAACTGATGTAGAAATGCCTAAAGCTCCTCCCTTACTGAAGCCCGTCTCAAAGAGCAAGGCACCTCTCCCGGAGGAGACTGTGCCGGGGAAGGAGGCGAAGAAGCCGAAGACAATCTCCAAAAGTAAAGTGAGAGTCAGTCCCTCATCTCCCATTATCGTGGAGGTTGAGGATGAGGTTGCGATTACTAAGCACGCCCCTGCTGCTGAGGCGATGGTTGAGGCGACCGCCCGTGAGGAGACTCACCCATCGAGACCTGGAGAGCCACCAAGCCTTCTATCGAGGCTCGGCCCGTAGAGGCCGGTGTGATTAGTAGACCTCCTATTGGGCCTTCTGAGGCTCAGGAAGAGAGACAATGTCCTTCTAGGACAATGTGTGGAGTCATAGAGGATCTCATGCCTTAGGTAGAATGACATATACCAAACACTGAATTCCTCTCCATACTGGACTCTTCACTAGAAGCGATCCTTAAGACCACGACGAAGAGTTTTCTTAGGCCAAGTCAATCCTCAAGTACTCGTTGTTTTCACTTTCTCTGTTCAACTTTTAATATCTTCTCGTGCTTCTTTGGCAATTCGCTCCTTGCCTACTGAAGGTACACCGCGATATTGTACGCTTGCGGAAGGAGGTGTGGGAGAGTGAAAATAAACTCTTACAAAAGGGGAGTTGAAGTCGAACAATTCTGCATTGTCGTCGAGGAGTCCCAAGCTAAGGCTGTTGTGGCTGACCAAGCCCACTCTGTTGCGGAGGCCCGAGCTTCAGATCTGACGGCTGAGCTGGAGGGGACAAAGAAGCTTCTCGCCAAGGCTTCTAATAGGTCAGCTCAATGGGAGGTCAACAATGCGAAGTCGAAGGTGAAGCTCAAGGAGGCTGAAGTAGAGGCTAAGGCAATTGTCTTCTTAGCTCAGTGGTCACTGTTAAGGAATTCAAGTCTTCTGAAGAATATTTGGAAGACAGGGATGCCTTACACCGAATGACCTTCATGAAGTGTATCGAAGAAGTTAAGGAGGTCCATCCAAACTAAACCTCTAAGTCTTTGAAGATGCTAGCTCTGAATCCGAGGCCCCTGCTGAAGATGTGTCTTCTGAGTAGCCTCTAAAGGCTTAAAGACAAGCCCCTTTTGTATCTTCAAATTTTGTGGACTTTAATGTATTACGCTCCTTAGAGCTTTATCAATATAAGTTATTTTTTGGCATAGTGCTCGTATGCAAATTTTTTGTAAGTATATAGGTCAGATTCCAAGAAGAGCGCTTGTCCGTCTAACACCTTAGTTGTAGAAGCTAACGAGGGATTGCTCCTTTCAGGATTTGCTCAGTCGATGAAGTCTCTTTTCCCCTTATATTAGGGTGAATCCTTAATAGTATCCTACTATACATGCAAGCATTAGTAGTGTAGAACCCAACCTCCATTTGGGGGGATGACATATTGGTAGGGGCTGTTCTTCCTAGCTGTCTTAGGAAGCCTTTTGTAGATTGTTTAGATAAACAGTCATTTTCAGGCATAGAAGTAGGAAACAGATTGCAGAATTTTCATTGCCATAACTTGAACACGACCAGTATATAATAAACTATGTAATTGATGTGGAATAGTTTGCTGGTAATGATAAATTGAAATAGAGAGCTTAAGAAGTCCTAGAAGGGGGAGGGGTGAATAGGACTATGTCAAATAATCGAATAAAGTGCTGAATAATAAATAAATCAGAGATCTCAATTGCTTTAGTATTGAAACGTTGATTCAAACTGATTCGTAAGACAACCTTTTGTTGAGGATCAAATTTTTTATATTGGACCCCATTTATATCTTGATTTTATGAACATGATACTGCTTAATATCCTATTTAACTCATGTTTGTGTTGCAAGGTGAATTTAAGAGCTTGGATTGAAAAGGATGCTAAAAGCATGGATTTAACACTCAAGAATCACTAAAGCAATGATGGATCTTATGAGACTAAAAATGAAGAATTCACATGCCAAAGATCCAAGAAAACCAAGTGAGGAATGAAGAGAATTGAAGACTTGAAGAGAAGAAAAGGAACCCTAAAAATCTGCCTGCTTCGACTAGTCTACGCCTTGCTTCGACCAGTCTAAGGCTCTTGCTTGACTAGTCGAAGATTCCTCGACTCGAACTCTATGAATAAAAAATTTTAATTTCACATGATCCTCGACTAGTCGAAGGAGACCCTCGACCAGTCGAAGGTGACCCTCGAGCAGTCGAAGGCTGTCCTCGACTATTCGAGTGTTACATAGATGTTGCACGTAATGCGTAAATTTGAGGCGATTTCTGGATTTTTCCAACTCGGTGCGAAAGTTGGCATTGCACAACTATAAATAGGAGTCCTTAGGATGTTTCTAGGCATCTTCTAGGATTTGAGGAATTAATCAAAAGGGTGGAGTGATCGTCTGAGAGTTTTTCTTCTTCTTTCTAAGTTGATGTTTTGTTTAAGAGTTCTTAGTTCAATCATGTCTATGGTTGGCTAAACCTCTTAGCTAGGGCTAAGAGGTTAAGCTTGTAACATGATTGGGATGTTTGTTTTGTTTTGATTCATGTTTTATTAAACTCTTATAGATTCTAGTTCTTTATTGAGGAATATTTTTAGTGTTTAATGGTTTGTCATGACTCAAATTACAATGGATCTGCGATTGCTTTGAATATCTTCTTTTCCTAAATTGAGATTGTGAAATTAGTAAGTCCTGTTGTTCACCATCATCGCTTGGGCATGGTAGGGTGATGGAATCCTTTCTAATCTTCACAATTCTCCTATGATTGGTTGCGGGATTGACATATACTGTTGTTTGCCATTGTCTCCTGGGCATATTCCAAACCTCACAACTCTCATCCGTTAAGACTAGGTTCATGAGAAGTTCAGAGATCCGACCGTCTGTCCTTTCTCAATTTGGATAAGATAGGACTCTGATTCTGGTTGGATCTATTGAATCATGCAAGGTAGTGTCCCAATAGCTACAAGTGGATCCTTGACACCCTAATGACCACTTTAAATTTATAAGTTTTAATTACCTTATTCAAAATCACTCTCAAATATTTCAGATTTAGGTTTACATCTTCTTCTAGTTCTTGTTCTTATTACTTTCAGAAACATACGAGATTAGTCCCTATGGATTCGACCTCGGTCTTACTGAGTTATTACTACATCGTGACCCTACAGGTAGGTTTGTGAACAAATTTTTGGAGCCACTGCTTGGGACTAACGGTTGTGTTTTTCTGAGATTAGCTAGTTTTGGAATTAGTTTAAGATTAGGGTTTTTCTTAGGTTTTTTTGAATTGTTTTAGAAACTAACTTACCTTCTAATTCCATGTTTATAAACTTTCCTTTTCTGTTTTTATAAACTAACTTTTTCTGTTTTTGAAACTTTCTATTTTCTATTTTTAGGAACTTTCTTTTTTTATTTTTAGAAACTAGATTGCTGTCTTGTTTTTTTTTTTTTTAAAAAAAAAAAAACTAATTCACTTTCCTTTTTCTTTTGCAGGATCCTAACATAAATCTCCTCCAATCTGGTAACTTCCTTCTAACTTCTCTACTTACTTTCCATATTGCTGTAGGAATTTTTTTTATTCTTTTTTTTTTTAATTTAAGGATTTGATTTAGAGTTAGGGTTTCACCATGCAAGAGTGGGAACGTCAGTATGCTGAGATAGCTAAGAGACATTGGGAAGAGTTGTATGATGATTATGATAGGAAACAACCTATGTCTCAAAAAATTTCTGAAAATATCATCAAGAACGAACCAAAATATGAAGCTCCACCGGTTAAGAAGTTGTTACGTGATCATATACAGGAGAAAATTACACTCCATGGATTAAGAAAACAGTACATGAATGTTGGAGTCATCGTTATCATGGGAGAGAGAACTATTATTACCCATTAGACAAGAAGAAAATAATGAGAGATTATATTATGGGTGATAATATGTACCAACAACCATTAGATTCTCCCACCTATGACTCGTATGGCTATAATCAGTGGAAACATCAATGTTGGGAAGATGAACCAACAATATATCACAGTAACAATTCTCTTGGGTCCTCTACCTTTGAAACCCAACTGAAAATTATCCAAGAGGAGTCACTTCAGGGTTACACAGACAAGTTTGCTGGAATCAGAAGAATGGTAGAAGCGCTTGAAACTCACCTTGATAAGCTAATGGAGGCTAGTTCACCCCAGCCTCAACCCAATTCAATTCTTCATTCCTAACTCCCTACTTATGATCAGTGGAAACATCAAGATTGGGAAGTTGAATCAACAATGCACCAAGTGATAATTCTCTTGGGTCCTATACCTCTGAGATCCAACAAGAAATGATTCAAGATAATTCACTTTAGAATTCGACACAAACTCTAGAGCTCATCCAACAAAACACACTCCAAAGATTTCAGGAACTTATAAAGGATATACAACAGTGGGGTTCACGTGATGCGACTATGGAAAATACTGAAATTGAGAATGAAGAATTGGATTGTGTTAATGAGCATATGGTTCAATTTTTCGAAGAGTCGATCTCAATGACGGTCCAAAAGAATGATCAAGAGACGTGGGTATCTTTCATATATAATGATACTGATATACTTCACTCACATGACACACTTGATTTCAATGATGAGGAAGAAGTTAGTTTATTCGAACCTCAACCCAATCTAGGAGCAGAATGTAAGGACAGTAATCCCATTCGACATGTGTACTGTGCTAAATTAGAAGATGATGAGTATTGAGATGACAATCATGAATGTATAGCTCAAATCCCCCTGAATTCAATCTCAAGTTTGGCCTATATTAATAATTAAGAGGTTGAGAAAGTTGTCGACCATAATGATTTACTCCACCCATTTGACATGACCAATTTAAATGTGGGGGATAAACCACTTTCAACTAACCCTTCCAACCTTTGTGAGATATGTTTAGACCACTCCCCTAAATTAAAGGATGATATGATTCGAGAGATGGACGAGTTGTTCGATATGACTCTAGAATTTGAAACCATCTAGTTGAGGCCAGCATCTGAGTTGTTAACCCTTGACAATACAATGCCTTTACCGAGTAGTACTGATGAACAGAGTTTTCACATCAATTCTTTGCCTATTGATTTTCAATGTACTTATGTAAGGTAAGACAAGATACATCTAGTGATGATTTATTCTCACTGTGATGAAGAGTAAGAGATCATGCTTCCATCCACTTCTAGAGATGATGAAATCGTTGGGCAGATCATCACAAACTTCAATGTGGAAAATGAGTCACTCTTAACTGAATTTCTCAACTCTTTAGATGATTGCTTGGCACACTTTGAAGACTCAAATGATCCGATAATAAAAGAAATAGTAGATGCCTTCCAAGACAATACCTTGGTAGTTGTCATGGATTGAGAGAACCCTTATTCTAAAGCCCCTCCTTCCCCAGATCCTAAATGTTTACCATTAAAGGAGGAGGAGCTGGAAATTGAACCAGAGTCTGAAACTTTGGAATGTGTCGAGACAACATCAGTTTTTGAGAATTTTTCTCAATTTCATCTATGTGTAGTCTCTGATTCACCATGTTATGTTAACATTGAAACTTTTTCTATCACAGGGGAATCGTATATAATTTGGACACCTCGAGAGATTAAAAGAGAAACCTTATGCTAAGGTCCATAAATTTCTCTGGAAATTCATGCTCCAGGGCATCCAAGCCTATTGCGAAAAGGGTTTTTGAATGATCTTGTTGAGAAACCTACTGAGGAATTTATCAAGATATTGGCCGGAGGTGGAACCTTGTGGCATGACTGAGTAGTTTTTCCCTTGCTTTCCTAGTTTAAGATTAGTTTATTACTTTCATAAGACTAGGGTAGTTTGCTTCCACTGTTTTAGGATAGTTTGTTTATCGTCTGTTGAGTCTTTTGTGCTAACCCATCTTCGTACTAGATCATTGAGAGAAATAGCCTCAGAATTCCTTCTTCAGGTATTACCTTTCCATCACTTCCTCTTCTTTTCATTGCCTCTTTTTTCATTACATGCTTATTCTTTTACATTGAGGATAATGTAGATCTTTCGTTTGAGGATGGGGGATTAGGTAACTTAATCAGTGATTTCTCAGTTTTGAGCAAAATTTTTGAAAATTTTCAATAATTCAAGTTGAATTCTGTTTAGGAAGCGATGAATTGTGTACTTAAGAATGCTTGCGTAGGATAAGATAAAGATAGAATTTTGGATTGTTAGAGTCTAATCATCTAAGTAACTTATCACTTAAGTGCTTGTGTTCAATTGATTAAGAGGTAATTTGAATATCATGTTAATCTAAATTACAAGACACATTACACTCAATCTACATTCTGTAAGATGTACTAGAAGTTCTGATTGTTAGTATGTGAATCATTAATAGACGGCGAGAATCGAGTCTGGAGAATTTTCTTCACCTTAAAAGAAGAACCAGTTAAAAAAACAAGAGATCGACAAAGGGGTCATGAAAAAGAATGAAAAGAATGAAAAATCTGGAAAAGAATGCGGAAATAAAAAGAATGAATAGAAATTGACCGTCGATATAAAATTAAAAACTGGAAAAAGAAGGAAAGGGGGTAAGTTCGGAATCAGTACTTGAGTTTCAAACTAATCTTGAAGTGATGAGCATAACTAACATGATGAATTAATAGTATTCGTATGGGAGGTAAATTGACTTTCACTGAGCACGTTGAAAAACTTGATATACAAATTATGCTTCAATTTAGTGGATAAAGAATCTATTTGATTGGTTGCTTATGTGATTTGGTTCTAGGTTTTCAAAATCTCAATTTCATATCTTGTTTTTACTCATTCATCCTTGAGTGCACAAAAGATTGTTTCCTGAAATAGATTTTTGACATTAAGTATTAAGATTTATTTTTCGCATACTTTGTTTATGACTAGCAAAATGCTGGTTGGGAATTGTGTTGAGGGTCAAATATTACATATTGGACCCCATTTATATCTTGGTTTTATGAACATGATACTGCTTAATGTCCTATTTTACTCATGTTTCTGTTACAAGATAAATTTAAGAGCTTGGATTGAAAAGAATGTTAAAAGCATGGATCTAACACTCAAGAATCACCAAAGCAAGGATGGATCTTATGAGACCAAAAATGAAGAATTCACATGCTAAAGATCTAAGAAAACCAAGTGAGGAATGAAAAGAATTGAAGACTTGAAGAGAAGAAAAGGAACCTTAAAAATTTGTCTACTTCAACTAGTCTAAGTCTTGCTTTGACCAGTCTAAGGCTCCTACTAGACTAGTCAAAGATTCCTCGATTCGAACTCCAACAACAAAAACTTTTAATTTCACGCGATCCTCGACTAGTCGAAGGAGACCCTAGACCAGTCGAAGGCGACCCTCGACCAGTCGAAGGTTGTCCTCGACTAGTCAAGGGTTACGCAGATGTTGCACAAAATACGTAAATTTGAGGCGGTTTCTGGATTTTTCCAACTCGGTGCGAAAGTTGGAGTTATAAAATTATAAACAGGAGTCCCTAGGATGTTCCTAGGCATTTTTTAGGGTTTGAGGAGTGAAGCAAAAGGGTGGAGCGGCCGTCCGAGAGTTTTTCTTCTTCTTCCTCAGTTGATGTTTTGTATAAGAGTTCTTAGTTCAGTCATGTCTATGGTTGGCTAAACCTCGTAGCTAGGGCTAATAGGTGAAGCTTGTAGCATAATTGGTATGTTTGCTTTGTTTTGATTCATGTTTTGTTAAACTCTTATAGATTCTAGTTCTTTATTAAGAAATATTTTTAGTGTTTAATGGTTTATCATGACTCGAATTATAATGGATCTACGATTACTTTGAATAACTTCTTTCCCTAAATTGAGATTGTGAAATTAGTAAGTCCTGTTGTTCACCATCATCCCTTGGGCATGGTAGGGTGATGAAATCGTTTCTAATCTTCATAATTCTCCTATGATTAGTTGTGTGATTTGTATATCCTGTTGTTTGTCATTGTCTACTGGGCATGGCTGGGTGATGGAATCAATTCCAAACCTCACATCTCTCATCCATTAAGACTAGGTTCATGAGAAGTTCAGAGATCTGACCGTCTCTCCTTTCTCCGTCAAGATAAGATAGGACTCTGATTCTAGTTGGATCTATTGAATTATGCAAGGTAGTGTCCTAATTGCTACAAGTGAATCCTTGGCACCCTAGTGACCACCTTTAAATTTATAAGTTTTAATTACCTTATTCCACATCACTCTCTCAAATATTTCAGATATAGGTTTACATCTTCTTCTAGTTCTAGTTCTAGTTACTTTCAGAAACGTACGAGATTAGTCCCTGTGGATTCAAACTCGATCTCACTAAGTTATTACTACATCATGACCCTACATTTAGGGTTGTGAACACCTTCACCTAAACAAGTTTAGGTAGAACAAACTTATTTCACGAATGTGATTAGAATCAAAATCCCAAACTAAGCAAGAATAAATAAAAACTAAATATTACAAGCATTCACCACCTTACAATAAAAAGGAATTATAAACATTCACCACAAAAAGATAAGATCATTCACCACAACACCGAGAATTATAGTGGTTCAGTGTGTCAACAACTATTCTCAAACAGCCCACCCACTCCACTCCCAAAATTACTATCCACGTAATCTTAGCTTTTACTAAGAACAAGGTTTTCATAGGGTCACCTTAAAACCCGATACAGTTGTGATTTTACCAGGCTATGATAAACAAAGAAACCCCTCACTAAGATTTTCTAGCTTTTATCAGAAAAACCAAGGCTAAGATTTTTTGGCTATCCGAGAAAAACCAAATTCATAAAATAAATGTATACTTATCTTCACCGTAGAAGAAGTTGTAGTCGAAGTATCGCTTTTCTTGAATGCCGAATGTTCAATGTTTAGTCCAATAGAAAAGGTCCAAGGTTTTATTGATTTTAATTAAATTTAAACTAAGTGGCTACTTGTATTAATTCTCTTAAATCTCAATAAGAAGAGTATTGACTCTCTTTTTAGAATCAGAATGACAAAATTTGAGATTAAAGGAATTAAACAAAAAAGCTATAAAAGGGTTTATAAATACCCTTCAATAGCTTGATAATAACTGAGGCTTCTATCTCTCTTGGAGAAGGATTATAGTAATGATAATTAAATAATTCAGATTGAGAGAGAACCTCAATTTATAGGCAAAGAAGTTGTTTCTTTAACTGGCCTAAGGCAGTCTTCGACTGGCCCAAGCACCAGATTCTGTTCCAACGGATTTCCATATTTAAGCGGGATAAGATTTAACAAACCTTCAACTGGTCAAACGTACTGTTCAACTAGTCGAGGATGCCAAAATCCAAACTGTTTCAGTTGCTGTACTTTGAGCCGAGGAACCCCGGACTGGTCGAAGATTGTCCTTCGATTGGTCGAGCAGACCGTGCGACTGGTTGAAGGTGTAATAGAATTTGCTGTTTCACTCGATTTGTACTAGGATTGGTCGAGAAAATCTTAGGTTGGTCTAGCCAAAAGGTAGGCTGGTCGAAACTAAACCAAATACAAGCATAAAAACACAATTTTAAATAGATTTTGAAAGCACCTAAACCTAAGGTCTTTCTAGGGTTTATAATACTTGTATAGACTAAACTTTATTGTCTTGAAGTAGACTAGAGACTTGAACTTCTCTAAGGAGCTTTATATTCTACTAAAACATTAGTAGATCTTGACTTCATGTTTTCTTTCGAGCTTGATCTTCAACTTGATCTTGAGATTGATCTTCTACTAGATCTTGGTCTTGATCTTTTACTAGATCTTGAACTTGTTTTGAACCTTGATCTTGAATCATACTTAAAGATCGCTTGTTAAGATGTTTTGACTAAACGAAATTTGACAAACAAACTGTGAAGTGTGCTTTAAACATTATAGCACTTACAATCTCTCCATTTGTCAATTTCATGACAAAACACTTTGTGTCATGCCCCAAACTCGGAAACCGAGTTCACAAAATTCTTGATCACCGAATCTGGCACCGACAGCCTTTGTAGTGCCCCGTTCTCAGCTCCCAGCGCCCATACGCCAGATTTTGATCCTGGGATCCTACAAGGATGATTTTTTACGTATATTTATCTCGTAAGAAGCATAACTATAAGCATACCCACAAACAACAACAACTAGAAAAATCACCACATATCCACTATAATCAAAACTTTAAGTACAATGCACATAAAGGGAAATACAAAGATAATAATGATAGAAACTCCAGAAGCTCTTCGGCACCCTCCTACTCCTGCTTAGCTATGACCTAGCATCACCTGCACGCATCAATTGTGCATAAGCTTATAGAAATCTTACGGGGTGGTGAAAGTATGTACGCAAGGTAGCAATGCAAGTATGTAATATCATAGTAGTGTGGAATATGCTGGCAAGTCCATGAATACTATTAGTCATACCAAGGCTATGTAATACAAGACATAAATGTTTTCGGTGACACCAAGGCTAAGCGATTCAATGCAAGGCCTACATAGCCAATGTCATGTGCAAGATGCAGCTCAAGCATATCAATCCACATATCAATCCAGCTCATCTCTGGAGCATCATATATCAGTACAGTTCTCTCTGGATAATCACCAGGGTCTAGTACACTCTAAACTAAATTGCTGCCACATCGCCCACAACAAGTTGAGTGGAAGAGACCTCACTATTCGCCTGCCAATATTGGGCTCGACTCGTCGATAACAGACCTATTCCTTGAGCTAGCTAGACTCAGCCTAGCTTTATCACCTCCTCTCTAGTATGTAAGGCCACACCCCCTTCCAACCGACCACGACGCAGTGGGAAGCACGGCCTCCTGGTATTCGGTACTTGGCGCTCATGCATCCACTCGGTCTAGACGTTGGAGTGACCTCCTGGTACTATAAGGGTTTAGGAAATTTCACCCAGGGGCATTTATAACACCCCATGTAGAGAAAAGATTTTCAGTATCCAATCTAGCCATCCATGATGTGCTTGTGGAGGCCACAGCCCTGATGTCGTTAGGGTGTATAGTAATCATGTCACACAAATACGATATGCATGAGTCATACCATCCAGACATGCATCAATCCTACGCGTACTGCATAATCATGTGAGGCACTCCGTCTTATAAGAAGTCCCATAAATGTCTTATCTTAACGTCGTATGCTATGATCAAACACTCCTCATAACAGGCATATAAATGATGCGTATGGGCATGTAACATGATGTTCTACTAAACATATTCTCAATGTGTCCTACTAGACTAAGTACACTAGCACGATTATCAGATATAATAGCTAATAAACGGTCTTAACCGATATATCACATACAAGGAGTAGGAACGAAATGATATCCCCCTTATTAGGCACAAAGTAGTGTTTATGGTTGTAACACCCTGGATTTTTGCCACTTGGAATTAGACGTCCTTAGGCAATGGGTCGATCCTAACACCTTATTAATTTTTCAAAACTCAATTCCAAAGTCCAAAATCCCTTGTTAACCCATTTCCTTTAAAATTTCACCTTTCACCACCTTATTCTCCAAAAATTTTTAATTACTTTCATATTAGACATGAATCCTAAAGTTTGGGTGAGGAAGAACAATACTTAAATTAAAATTTACCATAAATAGTAAATAAATAAATAAAATAGGTTTTTAGCCATTAACCTTTTGGAATCTCATGAAATAAGTAGGCTATTTGGATAGACCAGCTTCTCCTACCCCAAAGAACATATATTGCACATCAAATAGCTCATTTCGGTTTACAAAATACACCCATTTTAAATATCGAGTAGAAAAACCACCCCAAATAGGATAGAGACCAGTGAGGGGCTCACTTAGGTTCAGGTTCAATGAGGCCTTGTCCATCTGATGGGCACAGTCAGGCATGACAGTCAAGTTGCCGTTGCGGATTTTTGAGAAAAAATTCTACAATATACATCTAACTTTGAAAAATCATATCTCCCTCATTATAATCCAATTTAGGTGATTTAAAAGTCAGATCGAAGCTTGATGAGTCTAGTTTAATATAAAAATAAGTAAAAAGTATAATAAATTGTTTAATATAGTTAAATATAGGTCGTTGTGATAACTGTTTGAAAATCATTAGTTTGGACAGCTTCTGCTTCTAGAATTATTAGAATTTTTTTACAATATGAAACCTAATGAAATTTGGCAGAGATGAAGTAGACTTGATGATGAACTGCTAAAAAAATAATTAAAATAATATACTAATTAAAAGTGCTAGAAAACGGGCGTCGAACTGCCATAGGACCTTATTCTGTCGTAATTAGGGCACGCTTTAGTTAAGTACTAAACTGAACAATTGGTAGAATTAGCTTGAACTACATTAAATATGAACTACAAGACCCAAAATGAGCAGAACCGCTAATGCTACATTACCTTATAACATAGGAACAATCTCATTACCCAGTTACTCTCGGGAGCATCACAAAACTTCGTATCGGACCTGGACCATACGTCGAAAGTCCGATTACCATGAAACTAAATGATTATGACCTCATTGCTGGGCTTGACAACCATCTAGAAATCAAGTCCTAACTGTGTCCAGAAATGTACAACTTGAGCCTAGAGCGAAATTTGTAAGAAACGTGAATATCTTTGGAAATAAAATCCAAACTTAAGTAAACTGAGACGTGTCGCTTGCGGGCCAAATATAAGGATTTAGATAGCCAAAATCTAACCCAAATACACCCTCAGATCAGGAGAAATTACCCATATATGGTAGTGTACTTGCGGCCCTGATCGAGTGTCGATGACCGTTGAACTGAAACTGCTCCGCCACGGTCGATCTGTAAACTCGATCAGAACGAAAACTTGGTCTGACCTAGATCCAATGTCAGAGAGCTTAAGTCCAATCGCACGCAGAAGGGGAGCCTCCAGAAGTGCTCCGTTGGATTGGAACAAGCCTTCTTTGGCTATAACCTAAGTATACCTTGGCCCTGGGGCCATTCCCATTAGTTCTGGGCCTATATAAGGGCTTTAAACCCTCTCTCTCATATTCCATACGAATTTAGAAATCCTAAGAAAGAGAGGAGAGAAAAAGGGAAGGAAAGAGAGAGAAAGTGAGAGAGAGAGAGTAGGCGCTTCTTCTTGGGATTTGATCCCGCTACTCCATGCACTTGTTTAACCTGTCTGTATTGCAAATCCAGCATTTTCGACAACGTACTTAGGTAAGAAATCCTAACCCTAACCTGTTGTAGCAATTCAAATAGAACAGATGATAGAATAGCTAACCTATTCCCTGTTATAGGTTGTTCTAGTGCCGTAGACAAGGACTTAGTGTCTAAACTGAATCCGTTACTCGTTTATCGGCGAAAGGTGCAGACTATAGACGTATAGATTATGATTTTCAAAGCTTTCAATGTCAGTTAATGATAGATTCCTAATGTGGATGGTATTTCACATGCAAATTGCGATGTCTTTTTTGCGTTTCAGTTATACACGAACTATGTGGAGTTTTGCATATTCTTTGTATTTGTAGAAAGCACCATTTACGTACGAAATTTGAAAGTGTGTTTGCCATGATTAATTGTCGTGTGTATATACTAGTTATGCGTGTAGCAACTCCTTGGTGAAAGGATTCGCCCTAATATATGTTTGGACCAACTTACGTTGTGTAGGCTAAGAAGTGTAGTCTAGGTGTTTGTGAAAATGCTTGTATAAGTAAGTACTTAGGAGATAGTGCTTTAGGTGGGTGTTGAGATAGGATTCTCAACTACCTTAGGGATGTGTATGATTTCTTCCATGCAAGTTGTTTAGTTACTTCGCTTTACTTGTGAAAGGCATGTGTATGGATTCTTGTTTATGATACATTTTATAACATGCTCGATAATATGATTGGACTACTTGGTTACTCCTGTTTTGACTACTTCACATGCTTATTGGTTAATGTTGAATGTGTATGGGGCTATGCTATGGTCCAGGTAATCGGTAACAGACTTTGAGTTCGTGGCTGAGATTATTTGCCACGTAGGACATGTTTGAAGAACCTGAGCCGTACTAGAGTCGTCGGTAGTGGTTAGGCCACACGGAGTGTTTATGCACTTCATGTCGATCAACTTAAGGTGTACTCGTAATAGTCTAGCTCGTCAAGTAACCCGATTGGCCTGATGTATGTTCATCATATATGGACGCTCTTGCTTGAACCTAAGGTACTAAACTCACCATTGGAAAACCCTAAAACCTAAGTACCTCGATCCGCTAAGACTCATGAGCCAGGCATGGTGGTATGGGACACCGTGGTCAAGCTGTCGGCCTACATTGGGGTGATGAACCTCCCCATAATGACCAGTGAGTAACCCAGACTCGTGAGCCGAATACGGTGGTATGGGACACTATATTCGAGCTGTCGGCCTACACTGATCAGGTGATGAGCCCTTTGTAGTGACCTCAAGTGTACTCTGAGTTTACATGGAGACGATGACCCTTCCGTAGCAACAAGAGTATAAACTAGGCCTGCACTGATCAGGTGACGAGCCCATTGCATCGACCTAGAACCGCAACATTGTATGAGATTTACTAGGACTGACGACCCTAGAATGGATCCTTATTTGGGAATGATATAAGGGAGGTACCTTAGTTTTCCAATCCTGCTATATGAAAAAGACTAATAAAAACTTAGTAATCATGCTCATAACATCGCATTGCATGTGCCCTGGGTTGAAGAGCACAGAGGGAAGAAAGCATGCTGCGACCTTAAGATGGTGTTGCACGAGAGAGTGTAGGCAAGGGCATGCATCATGAATACATTTCATCCTTGCATTAATAAGAGTATCTGGGAATGTCTGATATGTCTGCTTTATCGTTACTGCTTGACTGAGTTGATAACATGTTAACCTTTGCTTTATTGTTCCATTGAGTTAATCACTCACTCCCACGTTACGGGACGGTGTTGTACACACCAACCAGACCCTGTCTTAGTTGCAGGTGGTGGTGATGCCTACGAGGTGGAGCCGGACTTCGAGGATGACAAGGAGGCATTCTCCTACATACAGTTTTCAAGCGGGTTCATGTGAGTCGTGTCCTGATCGACGGAGATTTCTGGGATGTTGACTAGATGACATTACAACTTTTGTATGTTTTGGAATTGTACATGTAATTATTTAACCTGGTAACATGTTCACACTCTGGAGACTTACAACAATTTATATATTTTATATATCTATCACAGTCTTCCGCATACATAATTTAACTGTCTCTGGAGTATGATATGCTGTTTTGGTATAATCCCACTCATGTTTAATGCACTAATATGAACAACATTTAATCATCATTATCTATGTTACATAAGTGATGTGTTGGAACTTGAGAGTGGAGTTTATACTTGACCCTCAATTTTCAGGGCGTTACAATGGTACGGCCTATGTTAGACTGATATAACTTACATCAATGTACTAGCATATTATGTATCCTATGGCAGGGTCCCCTATAAAGGGCGGTGGAAGCTATCATCATCAATGAGGGCCCAACGGTTTGAGTTAGCCCAATGGGTATTACTGACATAAGTGGGGACTCAACAGTTTGGGTTAGCCCACTAGGAGAAGATGAGAATGTGCCTAACAATGAGCCCTAGGGAGAGTTGCAATGTGGACATTTAACCATCATTGCTTTTACAATGTGGACATCAAACCATCATTACTCCCAAGGCATGACCCGTTAAAACATTATTACACATATCATGGTTGAATCACACATCGCAATGGACCTCAAATACATCACATTAGGCCTCACACAAAGGCCTCACATACATCTCATTAGGCCTCACTCATGGCCCTTATATTCATCAAGATGGGCTGCAACAATGGGCCTCAATACATCAAGGTGGACCACAATAATGGGCCTCATATACATCATGGTGGGCCACAACAATGGGCCTCATATACATCAAGTGGGCCGCATCACATGGGCTTCATATACATCACAATGGGCCATAACCCATGGGCCGTAAATACATCACAATGAGCCTCATACACATCAAGTGAGCCGTAACAATGGGCCTCATATGCATTAAGTGGGCCCATCGTCCTATATTCTACTATCTACACCATTCATCTATTCATAGAGATTATTTAGAGCATTACCCAAAAAATGAATCACATCAAAAGATCATCTGAACCATACCGCAAATAACAATGGAGATAATGATTTTCACTGTTTAAAATTCACGGGGCCACCATAACGTTTATTTTCCATTCAATCTATTCATAAGGTCATGAAGGCCTGAATTTAGAGGAAAAACAATTTCATATTGATTAGAACTTCTGTGACTTCAAACAGTTTCATTGGTGGACTTTCAATCATCCACTGATTTTTGCAGTGTGGTCCACCTGATAGGCAGTGTGGATATAAAACATGTACATCAATGGTGGGTCCCATAACTACTGGACGTTAGTCCAGCAGCACCCTTACATATATCAAGGTGAGCCCCACCCCCACACGTGTAGCACGTGTGGGGTGGGTCCCACGTCTTAAAAATGGACGGACGGTTGGGATATAACCCACACCTCATGATTAGACCCATTGCTGACGTTAATGCAGCAGCTATAATGCTGGTGTGGGGTCTACACATGGGATGGTGTAGATATAACACCTCCATCAAGGTGTGTACCACATGTGTGGATGGCACATGCATCACAGCAATCCCCACCGTCCCAAGCATTTAGACGGTGGAGGATATACAATGCATACAACATGGTGCATCCACTATCTAGTGTTTTGGATGGTGCAAATGTCATAGATATATCAGGGTGGGGTCCATGGATGTGGACACCACACGAACGGTGTGTCCCATCTAGATGGACAAACAGCTTAAATAAAACACATGTCACAGTGGACCACACTATCCTCAGCTGGACGATGTAGATAATACATACGTTCAAGGTGGATCCCATGTCCTAGTTGGACGTGGGGACTCCACACATGCAGGAGGGTAGGTCCAACACCCCAGGACGGATGGTGTATATACAACATATACATCAAGGTGGGTCCATGTACATGTGGCCGACCGATCTGCATCAAGATGATATTTGTATTTTCTCTCCAACAGTGCCTGCTGCTGTACGATAAATATACAACACATATGTCAGGTGGGCTCCATAGTCTCTAACTAGATGGTGGATAGCATAGATGAAACACATACATCAGGTGGGGTCCACCCATTTGGATCAAGACTGATATTTGTTATTTCCCTTCATCCCGGCCAGTCCAAAATGGACAGCAAGGTAGGCCCCGGGACATAGCAGCGAGGTGGGCCCCATGATCGGACAATGTGGATCTAATCCATTCGTCAAGGTCGGCCGTAAACAGGGAAAAAGGGAGAGAGAGAGAGAGAGAGAGAGAGAGAGAGAGAGAGAGATGGCGTAGTGGAGGGACCCCGCCACTATGGGCCCCTCTTTGTTTACAACCAAAAACATGAAACTGGGTCCCATCTCAAGTGGGCCTTACATCAAAATTTAAGATCTAACGTTATGAATACCCAGCGATTCCACTTCTTGTTGGATCTATAGCTATCTAAGCTCCTTGGCTTCTTCTTTGATAGAGGATGATGGAGATTGAAGGGCCAAGATGAGAGATGAGAGGGATAGGAAGCGGGCCACACTTGGCCTTCTTCTCTCCTTGAGAATGGCTTGGACAGTTGCTTCTCTTGGTGCTTAGGAATGGGTGGAGAATGAGAGAGAGAGAGAGGGTGGTTGTAAGAGAGAGGTAATGGGTGAGTGATGGATGTACTTAACTTCAGAGTTGACTTAGGTAGGTTACTTTCTTTGGGGAGAAAGAAAGCATGGGTTAGAGATGGGATGTATACTTGATTGATTTGAAAAGTGGTAGAGATTCTCTTGAGATTTACAAATGTGCGGCGTTTTGTTGAAATATACGCAGGCTCACAACTCCTGGCCTGGGTATTATATCGATGCGCAAGACGCTGTGTTGGAATCGCAGCAACGGTGCGGTCACTAGGGTACAAGTCTTAGGTCGAGTCGACTCAGATATATGAGATGTGACTTAGGGTCACACGCAAATGCTGACTACAAGTCACGGTTTGCCAGAATTCCATAAGGAGAATCGCAGATGTTTAATGAATGGTATGGTCTAGGATACGGGCCTTACAGCTCTCCCCTCCTAATAAAAATTTAGTCCTCGAAATTTACACTATCATCACAACTAAATAGAACTCATAAAAGAAGAGAGAAATCATGGCATCATATATAATCAAAAAATAATTTAACATACCATCAAACATCGAAGAGATGGAGATAGTGCTCGCAAAACTCAGTCTCGCACTCCCAAGTCACCTCATTTATACTATGATAACCCCACTGATCATCGGGTCCCGGTCAGAAATGTGGATACTAAGCAACCTCACAATCCCATTAATGAATAATCTAACAAGACGATCCTAAGGCCTGGTCACACGAATTGTCGATGACTCCTCTTGATGACTGTGGGTCCTACTGGGCCCCAAGGAATCTAGTCTGGGCTAGCTGGGGAGGTGTCTGTCCCCTCTGAGGTCGTTGCTACTGTTGCTACTATTTTGGCAGCCTATATTGCTGCTTCTGCTGATGCTAGGGCCTCGGCGACTGAGATGGTTACGGTGCTCTCGATTGCTGCTACTGAGGTCAGCGACACTCCTAGATACGGTGCCCTGTCTTACCACACCCAAAATAGACACCGGAGAACTGCCTCAAAGGTGGTGCTAGAGGTGCTGGTAGTGTTCGGAAGGCTGAGTCGACTGTGTGCCTCTGCTGTGGTCGATGCTGATGCTGCTAGGAGTCAACAGAGAGGGTCAGTCTCTTCCGGTCTCTCCTCTGATCATGGTCACTCTACGCACCGACCCACTCAGCCTCGTAAATTTGGGCCCTCCGTAGAACATCCTCAAAATTCAGGAGCTCATGCCCAACAACATGACCTTAGAGACCGTAACACAAGTTGTTCTCAAAATGGTGGGCCTTCTACCCCTCTAAAAGTGCCCTGGTTGTCAAGTTATGTGAGTGTTGAGTCAGTCTGTCTAGAGAGCCTGATAGGAAGATCAATTCAAGTGTCTGCCTCAACCGGATGTTTGCAAGCTCACCACAGGTAAATCTAAAGCCTCACATACCATGTCCCAAAATACCAGGTGAATAAAATCCTTAAAAACAAGTTAGAAAATCATAGGGTTTTAAGTTGAGAAAACTTTTTTCAAAACAGGAAAATCTCTAAGTTTTTCTTGCCTTGTCGATTTTATCGAAACGCCTTCGATATGATTGACCTGCTCTGTCGATGTCCTCGATGCTTAAACGATATCATCGAAAATGGGACAAAAATGTCCAACAACCACATGTATATCTGGACTAATTTATCGATGTATCGATCCACATATCGATATCATTGATACTTGAATTTTAAGTCCATTGATAGTGGCTCGATAAGATCGACAGGAAGGTTTTCGGCGCCCCTATTTTTTAAAGAAAATTTCAAATTCCTTCGATATATCAGTGCGCCTTCTGATATGATCTGAAATCAAATATCGATAAGATCGGAAGTCCATCGATGATATCGATCGTGGGCTTGTATTTCTTCAAGCAAATATTTCAGGTTGGTTTTTACTTTGATCAGGGGCCATTCGAGGAAATCGATATTCATATGTCGATGATATCGAGGCCAAGTCGATTGGATCAAATCTGGACATGATCTATCCAGCAAGCTAATTGGTAAGTCTATAGGATTTATTGATCCCATCGACACTGCCTTCGATAGCATAGATATACAAATTCCGTTGACATCGGCTGACACTCGATCATATTTTAAAAACTTGAAATATTTCAAGTCAAGTCTCTCTCATTTTTCAAGTATCGATGGATCGAACCTATCATCGATGAAATCGGAGTTCAAAATCTGATGACATTGATAGTTGTTTCGATTCATCGACCAACTGGCAAAAGGTTTCAAAAGCGTATGACTTTGAGTTCGAGTCATCGAGGAGACCATCGATGCTATCGAGAGTATACGCTCGATGATATCGAACCTGCTCGATGATATCGAACTCAGTCATAAATGTGACCATTTTATATCCGTTGGAACCTTTTGCCTATATATAGAGGACTTGTCTATTATTGTTGGGAGAGAAAGCAGAGAAAGCTTTTGAGTGTTTAACCTTAGATAATATACCCAAAGCCCTTTCTCTTTAGGAAGTTCCCCCAATCCACCCTCACCATTGATATTCAATAGAGTGGATTGGGGAATGAATTTCTGCATTTAAGGATCCTCTAGCTACTACCTTAATGGCAAATCATTAAGCTGGGATGCCTTTAATGCATAAGATTGGAATCTCTGCATCTTCCTGATAGGAAAACACTTTGAGAGTAGCATTCCATCTTGACCTTGACCCAACCCGAAGCCGAGTATTGGTACATTATTTTGTTGCGGATCAAGGAAGCAGAAGACTCTTCGTCAACAAGGAGGAGGAGATCTTCGACATTGTGTTAAACGAGACTCATCAACTTATTTGTAAGTATCTAGAGTCTAAGAGGACACTTGTGATCATTCCTTTTTAGGATTGGGTCTTAAGTGGTTCTCACTCTTTGAAGTCCTCAAGGAGGCCTCCGGCGGGAGTGTACGTGATGGGTGCGTTGTGTGGACCCTTGCTCTGTGGAGAGCATAAACATCTAGTTGAAGGTGAACCAGCAAAACCTTAGGTTTGAGGTCAACCGCTGTGAAACCTCGTGTTTGATGTGAACCATGTGGAAACATCCAGTAGGGTCTTATGGAAGATCCTTGGCTAGTGTGCCTAAAAGTGAGTACGTTGTGTTGACTCTTGCTCGTGAGAACATAAACAGTCAGCCTCAGTGTAGGTTGTAAAGGTTGAAGGTGAACCTGATTTAAAACCTTAGGTTTGAGGTGAACCACTGTGAAACCTCCTTAGTGAAATCCAGTACACTCAAGGGTTAAGTGTGGTTACTGGGAGTGGAGTAGACAAGTAGTCGAACCACTATAAAAATGATTATGTTTGTGATTTCTCTTCTTTTGTGTTTGTGATTTATGTCGATGCATTCATATTTATATCTAATCACACCTCACACACATACACAGTCATATCCATCATAAACTAAGTTATATATTACTACTTCTTGAATAGTTTGTGATTGGATCCTTTATTAGGCTTGGAAGCCAATAAAGTTACATTTGAGTAATCCTAATATATGTCTGGTGTTAGGATTAGTGTAATAGGATTTTAAAATAAATCATAAAACTTTTAAAAGTCCTATTCACCCCCTTCTAGGACATATTGGCGTATTCCTTCTTCAACTAGTGCGGTCTTGACTGCAATTTCAATTGGTATCAGAGCGGGTCTCCCTTTAAGGGCTTCACCACCTAGAGAGTGATCTTGACTGAAGTTGGGAATATGGCCAAAGGAGAGGGCTCATCAATCACTAGACCTCCAGTATTTGATGACTCAAATTATGCATACTGGAAGGCTAGGATGCACTACTTTCTAAGATTTTTGGATCATGATGTTGGGGATATAGTTGAAAATGGATACGTGCCACCAACTGAACAAATTGTACTTGATAGTGGCACAACCATGATAAAACCCAAATCCAAAGAAAAGTGGACGGAGTTCGACAAAGAAAAACAGACTGCTGAAGCTAAAGCTATGAATGCCATCTACTATGCCGTGTCCTAGGATATATTTAATCAGATAAGTATGTGTGGGACATCCAAGGAAGCATGGGATTTATTGGAAATAACTCATGAAGCCACAAGCACTATGAAGAGGTCTAAACTTCAACTCCTGACTTCACAGTTCGAAAGTCTCAGAATGGAAGAGCATGAGACATTTATGAAGTTTTTTACAAAGTTGAATATCATCTGTAACTCCATGGGTAGATTGGGAAAAAAAGTTCCAGTACCAAAAATTTGTAGGAAAATCCTAAGATCCCTACCGGAACAGTTTAATCATAAAGTAACAACAATTGAAGAGTGTAGGAACATAGATGCGATGAAAGTAGAAGAACTGGTAGGTTTCCTACAAACTTTCGAACTACACTTCAAATAGACCCAAAAATCCAAAACAACTGCCCTAAAAACTTCTAAGAAAACATTACATGAGGATAGTGAGAGCGAAAAGGAAGATGAAGATGAGGAAGTAGCTTTGCTGGCACAACAATTCAGAAAGTTCTTTCAGAAAAATCGTGGCCGGCCTTCCAGATGAAGAAAGGTGAACAACAAACTTTCTACAGAAAAATTTGGAAGAAGAACCAAAGAACCACAATATTATGTGTAACGACTCATAAATTTCCGTACAATGGCTCAAGTACCACCTCGACCAGAAATCACTTAGGATTAAATCCTTTGGAAATTTGACAAAGTTAATTAAGTGTTAAACTAGATAAGCCATGAAATCTGTTTGAATCGCTTTAAATACGATCTACACGACCCAAAACTTGTAGAATCATTGACGTTAGGTTGCCCTAAAATCTGGTATCAAACTCATTACCCGACTGCTCTCGGGAACACATTGAAACTCCGTATCAGGTATAGACCGCACATCGGGAGTCTGAATAATACGAGGTTAAGGACTTAGGACCGCCTCACTGGGCTTGACAACCATCTCGGAAATCGGACCCAGACGGTGTCCCACGGCTGTTCGCTTGAGTCCGGAGCGGAGTGTGAAAACTCATGTTTCCTTTACAAAATAAATATCTGGAATGATCTGAGACTTGATACTTACGGTCAATTTGTAAGCAACTAGACCATCAGAATCTGACCTAAATACACCCTCGGATCAGGAAAAATTTTAGAAACATTTACATGTACTTGGAATTTCGGATCGAGGCCCACTGACCGTTGAACTGAAACTGGTCCGCCACGCGTGATCTGGGAATCCTACTGAGACAAAAACCTAACTCCATGTAGATCCAAGGTTAGTGAGCTTAAGTTCGACTTTTGGCTCAAGGAGGCCCGTAGAAATCCTCCGTTGAGCTGAATTAACGCCATTTTGGTTATAACCCAAGTATACCTTGACCTTAAGTCTACTTTGGAGACTTTTTAGGCTATATAAGGGCCTTAGAACACCCTCTCTCACAGCCATACGAATTTGAAGAAAACCCTAAGTGAGAAGAGAGAAAAAGAGAGAGAAAGCTAGAGAGTTGTGGGAGATCCTTCCTACTACCATCCCCTGCCGCTACACCAGCTGCACCAACCCTTTCTTATTGTCTTCCCGGTGATACCGACTCCGTTTCTAGGTAAGCAACCCTAACCCTAACCTGTTTTGGTGATGTGAAGGGTGTAGGTTATGAAATAGCTAACCTATTTCATTCTTTAGGCTACCAAACTGCCGAATACGGAAGCTTGGAAAACCTAGCTGATCCGTTGCGATTCCACGGTATAAGGTGAGGACTTTAGGTGTATAGGTTACGGTTTTGAACGCTTTCAATGTCAGACAATGATAGATTCATGATCTGCATGTAATTGCACATGTACAAAGTGCCTTCCATTTTTTGTTTCGATTAAAGTTGTAGAATATGGAATCTTACATATTCTAGGTATTCGTAGAAAATACCGTATATGTATATTTTTTGAAAATGTGTTTAACATGATTATTTGTTGTATGAATATACGATATATGGATAAAATACTTATTTGACGAAAGGATTCGCCCAAATACATGTTTTACTAATATACACTATGTATGTAGAAATACTGTATTGTAGAAACCACCGTATACATATATATTTTAGAGATGTGTTTGCCATGATTAATTGTTGTATAAATATATTATGTATGCGTAAAATACTTGCTTGGTGAAAGGACTCGCCCTAATACATGTTTGTTAACATACACTAAGTATGTTGAAATACTGTATGTTAAGTGTTTGTGGAAATGCTTGTGTGAGTAAGTGTTTGGATGTTGATGCCTTAGGAGGGTGTTGAGATGGGATTCTCAGCTACCTTAGAGAAATGTATGATTACCTCCATGAGATTGTTTACTTAAACTAATTACTTGTGCAATATATGTGTTCGTATTCATACTTATGTAGTGCTTTACAACATGCTTTATAACATGCTTTATAACATGCTTACCAACATGCTCGAATTACTTTGTTTACTATGCTTTACTCCACATGCTACGTATAAGGTTTGATTGAGTTTGGGACTATGTCTATAGTCCAGACAGTCGATACTAGACTTGAGATCGTGGTTGAGTTTCATGTCGCCACATAAGATGTGTTTGACGAACCCGAGTCGTACGTCAGTTAGCTACAGTGGTTAGGCCACGCGAATTGCTTATGCACTTCATGTCGTCCAATTGATTGTGCGCTCGAGCTAGTCAGGCTCGTCATGTAACCCGATATGTCTAATGTATGTTCACCATGTTTGGTCGCTACTGCTTGAACCTAGGGTACCAAACTTACTAGTGGAATCTCGTTAACCATGGTACCTCGATCCGCTAAGACTCATGAGCCGGGCATGGTGGTATGGGACACCGTGGTCGAGCTGTCGGCCTACGCTAGGGCCACGTGCCTCCCCGTAGTGACCAGTGAGCAACCAGACTCGTGAGCCGATTATGGTGGTATGGGACACTATATTCGTGTTGTCGGCCTACATTGATAAGGTGATGGGGGAGCGGTGTAACCTTTGTGCGTAACAGCCCTGGTAGCCCTTTGTAGTGACCTCGAGCATACTCTGAAATCGTGGTGAGCCTTAGAGTTTTGTCATGGTATATAGAGTATGAACTAGGCCTGTTTCTGTATAATGATGAATCGTTAAAGAGGTGATGGGGGAGTGGTGTAACCTTTGTATGTAACAGCCCTGGCAGCCTCTGCAGTAACCTAGAAAACACACCATCGTCTGATATTAACTAGGACTGATGACCCTAGAATGGATCATGTTTGGGAATGATACAAGGGAGGTACCTTAGTTTCCCAATCCTGCTGTTTGAACTGGACTAATAAAAACTCGGCAATCATGCTCATCATGCATTGCATGTGCCTGGGAGATGTGGAGCACTAAGGGATGAAAGCATGCCATGAACGTGAGATGGTGTCACATGAGAGAGGGTGTGGTGAGGGCATCCATCATAACTGCATACATACTTGCATTAATAAGAGTAGTTAGGAGTGTTTGATTTTACTGCTTTATCATTACTGCTTGACTGTATTGATAACATGTTAACCTATGCTTTATTGTTCCACTGAGTTAGCTACTCACTCCCACGTTACGGGACCGTGTTGCGCACACCAACCAGACTTTGTCTCAGGTTTAGATGAGCTGACAACTCAGGAGGCGGAGCCTGACTACAATGAGGACCAAGATGAGTTCTCATATATGCAGTATTTTGGTGGCTTCGACTAGACTGCTGGATCGACGGGATTTGCAGGGATTACTCCTTAGTTTAATTTTTGACATTTTGTTCATAAAACAGACATATGTATATGGTGACTCAGATGGGTTCATACTCTGGAGAATGAAATGATTTTGTTTCTTTACATACATATATATACAGTTCAGTCTCCGCTTGCCTTTATACAATTGATCTAGAGTATGAATTACTGTTTTGGTATAATCTCACTCATGTTTATTGCTCTAACACAGACAACATTTAATCATCATTATTTATGTTGCATAAGTGATGCGTTGGAACTCGAGAGTTGAGTTATACTCGACCCCCGATTTTCAGAGCATTACATTATGCCTGTCAGAAGTATGGACACCTATCAACCGAATGCCCAAACAGAAAAACTAAGGGCAAGGCGATGGCTGCCACATGGGATGATACTGAGGAGTCAAATTCAGAATCTAGTGACTCAAAAAGCGATGGAGATCAGAAATCATTGAAAATACTCATGGTCTCCACTACTTCAATCATTCCCACTAAATTTGAGAACGAGAAAGAATAACAAGCCACTGAATCATTTCCATCTAATAATGAGGAAACTGAAGAAGAAGAAGAAGAAAAGGATGAACTACAAGATGCTTATAATCAACTCTATGTTCATAACATAAATATCCTTAAAAGACTCGGAATAGCAGAAAGCAAAAGTAAGTTGCTGCAAAAAGATTTAGATAAAACATTGGAAATTAACACACAATTAATAAATGATCTACAACAATATCATATGGATAATGATAGACTTGAACGAATTAATATCCTTCTCGAAAACGAGGTTGAGAAATTGAACAAACAGGTCGAGATCTTAAAAGATAAAATTGCGCTTCTTCAAAATGAAAATCATACAATCCTATTTGATCTAGAAGAATCCAAAAAGATGGCCAAGATAAACTACAAGTTTTCCCAAAGTGGCGAGAAGCTTGAAAAACTGTTAAGAATGGGAAGACCTAAAAAGGACAAAAGCGGCGTAGGATATCAAAATTTTAAGCCAAAGGCTGGAAATGTAGCACATAGAACTGAAAAATCTATTGCTTCTGGAAGCGAAACCAGAACAACTCCAGTATGTTATTTGTGTGATGATTTAGGTTATTATAATTTTAAATGCATAACACCTAGGAGGACTTAACCTAACTCTGGTCAGAATCATGTTAACAAATTATCAACCAGAGAAATACAGAACTTCAAAAGTCCTCTTAAGGATATGAATAGAAGCAATTCCCTTGCACCACCACCCAAATCGGTTAAGAAGATGAAATTGATAAGGAAGAATTAGTTCAGATTAAGCATTAAAGATTTGAACATGTGCTAAAATGAGAATTCTTTTTGTTGAGCTTAAAATGATATATCTGAGGTTCCTTGCCTCAATCTTTTGTATAAATATTCAAATGTTTATAATTTTGTTGTGTACAGTGTGCGTACATAGTTTTTTTTTTTTTGTTGAGCATACTGTTGATAGAAATATGAAAAGTATACTTAAAGAGTCTTCAGAATGCTGAAAATTGAAAATTTTCATCTTCGATATGACATTCTCGATTTATCGATAAAAGGTCGATATCATCGACGCCTCTTTAGAATATGAATAGTCGTGTGGCTAAGAATGATATCGAAGACAGACTCGATAGAATCGATTAACAACCTCTCGATGACATCGAAACAATGATCGATAATATTAACAGATGCTACCCGATAAAAGTCAGCAAAGCGAAAAAGGGATTTATTTTCTCAAGGGTTCCGGTCATCTTCTCTGCTCAATCCTCTCAACCAAACCAGCAGGAGCCATGTCAGACTACTCAAATCCCTCCACAAATTGGGTAATACCTTTCTAACACGTCAAGAGTCCATTTTTTTTGGGAATTTTCAGTTGTCAGTTTTTTTTTTATCGTATTTCCCAATCCTTTAAAAGCTTACTGGTCCACATGGGAAAAGACAAAGGAGTAGCATCCGGTCCGGGTAGTCTTTAAGGACTACCCGACAAAAAGTCTTCCCCTCAAAAGAAAGGGTGGGACCCCCACTCAGCAAAGATCACAACAAACTTCACGTGGTGGGTCCCAGACCGAATTTCTAGCACCTTCTCAACCGACACCACCTCCTCTGGCTAGCCAACGCCCTGCAAAATACACCGGTAGGAAACTGATCCATGAAAGAAAAGTAGGCAGGGATTTCTTAACACCATACAATCTGGAACCCTTATTTACTGTGATTAGTTGGCTGCCTGTTCTAGACTTCGGGGGACCGTGCCAACTTGAACGGACACGCAACTTCTTGGCCCGTGTCACTCTCATGTATCTGATCTTCCTTCAATCACGGTCTGCCTGAATGGTGATGATGTGTTAATCACCCCTGCCACAATGGCTAATGTTCTCAATCTGCAAATGGCTCCAGAAGGCCTTCCCGAAATGGATCTTGATCTCCCTAACGTTCGATCTATCGTAACTAAGTATCTACGTAATGGTCGTGACATCTCTTAGTATCAAGGGAATGCGCTGAAAGCCAGGTACATAAAACCCCGATTTCGAATTATTCATGGTATCTTTACCACAAATCTATATCCTAGAAGTACCAATCAATCCGATCTCACGGGTTTTATGGCCATGATAGTATACTCACTTGCCCGGGAGACAAGGATCTGCCTTCCGACTCTACTGGTTAATCAGTTGGTATATGTTGTTCATACCTCTAGGGATCTTCATTTGCCATATCCCTGGATCATAAGCAGGGTATGCGAAACAATTGGTTTTCCATCTACCACCGATCCGGTACTTCCACTTCAAGTCTTCAATGTAAAGAACATTGAAAAAATGGACTTGAGGTTCCACAAGTACCCAGAGGACGAAGAAGAAGGCATCCAAGAAGAGGGAGTAGAAGGTGGTGGTGTCCCTCGCACAGAAGAAACTGGGATGGCCGAAGATGAACCCTCTCGAGTTGATCCAGCACCATCTACGTCAATGCCTGGACATGCCAAACGATACAAGCTAGACCAGATCGGGGCAATCCAGCGGGATGTTCAATCAGTGCAAGAGCGACTCATAGTCTTGGAGCAGGTCATCCATAAAGTCCAGCAGTCTGTGCAACAACTGGTAAATTTGATGACTTGTTACCGGGACGACACGGCACCATCCCACTCTGCTCCATGATACTAATCACTGCAAGCTATCACATACACCCCACTCATAATTTTACGTATGAATATTAGTATCTTTTTTAATATTCTATGTCTTCATGAGTGTATGTGATAACTAGCTAGTCTGGAGAATCTGGCGTTTCTTTTTTATAAATGTATCTGTCCTTGGTTGGATTGAACATATTTTTTTTTAGACTTGGTTCTGTTGGGAAATACTGCTAATCTACTGCTATCTGTGGTAGTATGTGGTTTGGATAGTTGGATAATATTTTTTATATGGCTGAATATAATTCATATTTTTACTGCCATGATTATGTTTAAAATCCCCTAGTTTATCATATGACTGCTATGGATTGCATGTGCTGTCTCTAATGAATATTCTAAAATGCTATATCACTGCTCTATTTTGTCTAAAATGCATCCATACATTCTGAAATTAATGACTGCTTAAATTGAGTTAATTAATACATCAATTAATATGCTTATGGCTGGATGGTTCTCCCAAGAAATTCAATCTTCAGTCAATATCACCTAATATATCTTTGTCAATGACTGACAAAAATGGGGGAGAACATTTACAAACACCCCAAATGGGAAATTGTGTATCTGCTTGAATGGTTGTGCAGGTGTTTAGGGGGAGCAGCTGCAATAAGAAAGGGGGAGTTTACAAGTCAGGGGGAGTAGCTACTGGTTGTGTACATGGGCTTGAAATTGTAAAATTGTGTAAAAATATGTACACACAATCTAGGATGTGTTTGTCTAGAGTGTTCTAGGGTGTGTTTGGGATTTTATCACGTAATTGACAATGGGGAGATTAAAAGTGCCCTGGTTTGTCAAGTTACGTGAGTGTTGAGTCAGATTGTCTACAGAGCCTGATAGGAAGATAAATTCAAGCGTCTGCCTCAACCAAATTTGTGCAAGCTCGCCACAGGTAAATCTAAAGCCTCACATCCCATGTCCCAAAATACCAAGTGAATGAAACCCTTAAAAATAAGTTAGAAAATCACAAGGTTTTAAGGTGAGAAAACTTTTTTCAAAATAGGAAAATCTCTAAGTTTTTCTTGCCTTGTCGATTTTATCAAAACGCCTTCGATATGATCGACCTACTCTATTGATGTCCTTGATGCTTAAATGATATCATCAAAAAGAGGACAAAAATGTCTAACAACCACATGTATATCTGGACTGATTTATCGATGTATCGATCCACATATCGATATCATTGATACTTGAATTTCAAGTCCATCGATAGTAGCTCAATAAGATCGACAAGCAGGTTTCCGGTGCCCCTATTTTTTAAAGAAAATTTTAAATTCCTTCAATATATCGATATGTCTTCTGATATGATCTGAAATCAAATATCGATAAGATCGAAAGTCCATCGATGATATCGACCGTGGGCACGCATTTCTTCCAGCAAATATTTCAAGTTGGTTTTTACTTTGATCGGGGGCCATTCGAGGAAATCGATATTCATATGTCGATGATATCGAGGCCGAGTTGATTAGATTGAATCTGGATACAATCTGTCCAGCAAGCTTATTGGTAAATTTATAGGATTTATCGATCCCATCGACATTGCCTTCGATAGCATCGATATGCAAATTCTGATGACATATGCTGACCCTCGATCATATCTTAAAAACTTGAAATATTTCAAGTCAAGTCTCTCTCATTTTTCAAGTGTCGATGGATCGAACCTATCATTGATAAAATCAGAGTTTGAAATCCGATGACATCGACAGTTGTTTCGATTCATCGACCAGCTGGCAAAAGGTTTCAAAAGCGTATGACTTTGAGTTTGAGTTATCGAGCAGACCATCGATGGTATCGAGAGTATACGCTCGATGATATCAAACCTGCTCGATGATATCGAACTCAATAATAAATGTGACCGTTTTATATCTATTGAAACCTTTTTCCTATATATAGAGGACTTGTCTATTGTTGCTGGGAGAGAAAGCAGAGAGAGCTTTTGAGTGTTTAACCTTAGATCATATACCCAAAGCCCTTTCTCTCAATGAAGTTCATCCTCCAATCCACCCTCATCATTGATATTCAATAGAGTGGATTAGGGAATGAACTTCCGCATTCAAGGATCCTCTAGCTACTACCTTAATGACAAATCATTAAGCTGGGATGTCTTGAATGCATAAGATTAGAATCTCTGTATCTTCCTGATAGAAAAACACTTCGAGAGTAGGATTCCATCTTGACCTTAACCCAATCTGAAGTTGAGTATTGGTACATTATTTTGTTGTGGATCAAGGGAGAAGAAGACTCTTCGTCAACAAGGAGGAGGAAATCTTCGGCATTATGCTAAACGGAACTCATCAACTTATTTGTAAGTATCTAGAGTCCAAGAGGATACTTGTGCTCATTCCTTTTTAGGATTAGGTCTTAAGTAGTTCTCACCCTTTGAAGTCCTCAAGGAGGCCTCCGGTGGGATTGTACCTGGTGGGTGCATTATGTAGACCCTTGCTCTGTGGAGAGCATAAACATCTGGTTGATGGTGAACCAGCAAAACCTTAGGTTTAAGGTCAACCACTGTGAAACCTTGGGTTTGAGGTGAACCATGTAGAAACCTCCAGTAGGGTCTTATGGAAAATCCTTGGCCAGTGTTCTTAAAAGTGGGTGCGTTGTGTTGACCCTTGCTCGTGAGATCATAACAGTCAGCCTCAGTGTAAGTTGTAAAGGTTGAAGGTGAACCTGATTTAAAATCTTAGGTTTGAGGTGAACTGCTGTGAAACCTCCTTAATGAAATTCGGTACACTCAAGGGTTGAGTGCGGTTACTGGAAGTCGAGTAGACAAGTAGTCGAACCACTATAAAAATGACTATGTTTGTGATTGCTCTTCTTCTGTGTTTGTGATTTATGTCGATGCATTCATATTTATATCTGATCACACTTCACACACATTTACAGTCATATCTATCATAAACTAAGTTACATATTGCTACTTCTTGAATAGTTTGTGATTGGATCCTCTACCAGGCTTGGAAGCCAGTAGAGTTAAATTTGAGTAATCCTAATATATGTCTGTT
This sequence comes from Magnolia changhungtana, assembly GCA_030180095.1. NCBI lineage: Eukaryota > Viridiplantae > Streptophyta > Magnoliopsida > Magnoliales > Magnoliaceae > Magnolia > Magnolia changhungtana. The sequence continues at coordinate 1,731,417 of JASAUF010000548.1, forward strand.
GTTAGGAATAGTGTAATAGGATTTTTAAATAATTCATAAAAACTTTTAAAAGTCCTATTCACCCCCCTCTAGGACATATTGGCGTATTGCTTCTTCAACTAGTGCGGTCTTCACCACTATTTCACCCTCATCATCAACCAAGTATGGCATTAACCATGATAGCGCCACAAAACATGCTTCATACTAGGACACTGTCATGTCTCCCTGGACCAAAGACTCAAACTCTAACACACGCTGCTACCACACTTGCTCAGGAAAGAACTTCTGGTCGAACCGGTCTACAAAGTCCTCTTAGGTCCACTCGAAATCGGTCGCTGCCGCTCAGGCGATTGATGCCCACCAGTGTTTAGCCTTGCCCTGGAGAAGAAATACAGCTAACGGGACCTGCTGTTGGGTCGTACATCTCATGGTGTTGAATATATTCTCCACCTCGAAGTGCCATCATTTTGCTGCAGTCAAGTCTGGCTCTCCCTTGAAGCGTCGGGGATCGTGTTGTCAGAAGTCTCGAAGAAGGGTGCTCGCACCCTCCTGCTCTACCTGGGCTGGCATAACAGCGGGAAGCCTGCCCTGCCCCTGAAGGATAGTGGTCATATCCTGCAACATCTGCTGAAGCTGATCTGCAGTCACAGATGTTATCGGGGCTGCACTAGACTCAGACGGGGGAGCGAGTGTAACAACTCACACTTTGACTTAAATTCCTAAATAAATTTCAAAATAATAACTAAAACTCCCCATATATATCATAAATAGATCAGCCACCTAATGGCCTATTCAGTAGTCAAAATGTAATGACTCGTATTTTAAATCTAGAACTCTACCATACGATAACACACCTCGTAACTACAAAGATACCCATTGAAAATTTAAGGCAATTGCCTGCACAAAATAACTAATATTTACCTTGAATAAATCTTTAAATATAACAACCAAAGACTATGGGATGAACTAACCGTCAGTCTATGGGTAGTATGCGACCTACCAAGAAGAATGGATGGTCTAGATCACGTTTATCATGACCTGAACCCTACGTCCAAGCCGTGAGTGCACACCAACGGCATTCGCACGTTATGCACGGGATCAAGTCATCGGGTCAAAGCAGCTTTAAGCAGATGAAAATCACAACTTGGATAGGAATTCAAAAATTCTCTCGCCTTGCAGTCGTTTAAACCGAGCCTTCCGATTTGGTGAAGTAAATGTCCACCATTCGAATAGGGAATGGTGATCCAAACTGTTCATCACGACCTGTGAGCCCCAACGACCATGTCCATGTAAGGATTATCTATTGAAAACCACACATAGAAGCACGAACTGTGACTGGTAGAGAGCTGTGCATGGTGGATGCTGACGAGAGATGAATAGCCACACACGCCATCCTTCTGGCAGATCCGACAGTTGGGAGTCATCGGATGGAGGCCATGTATGCACGAAAAGTCCCAGTCATCCCTACCATTTCCAAAACTAGCAACCTACTCACCGAATTGCAGAAAGAAGCTTTCCGCTTATAGCCACAATGCATCTCGTCCATTCCTGGTCGCCTAAAAGCTTCCCTCAGGCAAATCCTAGACGTCCGAAGTAGGGCAACTCGATATTTTCATAACAGGCGAGAAAATAGCTAGATCTTGAAGTTGTGCCCCGGCTTCTCACTTTCAATGAGTTACCTTAATCATCGGCCATCCTTGTGCCATAAAATGGACCCCACATTACTGCTAGAACCTATCAGGACCGTCCAAGCGGCCCTGATCTTCAGATTAGCCATTAAGTTTAAATTTGCCATTTTCATCAGTCACCTCCCTCAAATTAACTATAAAACCCATTTTCCATTAAGTTAGACCCATTCTCTGATCTGGTCCATTCATCGTGTGGCCCACCACATTTAATGTCCATCAGGGACAATCAATTGGACTCATGCACAAGATAAAAAACATTGAGAGAACCTAGAGCCAAACCGTTTTCAGTTAACGTAAGTAATCTCTACACTAATCCTTGTGATTAGCTGTGGATATTTTTAGAAAAGGAAACGACTATAAATAGCCAACATTAGGGCGAATCCCAAGGAATGGAAAAGGGTAGGAAATGGAGAGTGAGGGAGATAGAAATTTTGGGCGTCGTTCGAGCGAGTTGCAGGCCTGTTAGCAACTCGTCTCGGTTCAGGTCATCCCTGCTTAGACAGAGAGAAAGGAAGGGAGATAGAGGAAGAAGGAGAGTGAGATCTGAGAGGAAGTGGTTGCTGGAACCTATTTTCAGCGGCTATCTCAGCGAGTTTTGGGACAGCCGGGTCACTCTCTAAATCAACATCCATCTGTGGCATTTGCTGGAGTGATCAGTCATCCCGAGCCTTCCATCAACAACTGAGGATTGTCCAGAATCAGGTAACCTTCAACACTCCTTCCTTTGCTGTTGATAAACATCTCAGTTTGGGCTGACCTGATTCACCATCACTTAACTCGGTTACGAGTTAGAGGACTCAACCCCATTCCATCACGAAGAACCTAACCTGCCTTCATGGCTGTGGTCGGTTTTTCCTAGGACTAGGACCAGTACTGAGAGATGGGCCTTGTTCACCAATGATAGGGAGTAATGCCACCGTTTACATAATGGCTCTACCGAGACAACGACTCGGGCTCGGTTTGGGTGATAAAAGCCCGACTCGGTTAGGCCTGGGTGGTGGTTTGCTGATTTGGGGACTGGCCCAGGCTCTTTTCACAACCGAGTCAACTCAACGTGCATTATCTGACTGACTCAGTCAATTTTTCGGCTGAGCCTAGTTGACTCTAACCAATTGAGTGTGATTTTGAGAGTTGTCTGGATCAATAGATCCATCATCTAACCCCGTGGCTTATAAATCCTTTGAAACACTCTCAACGAGTCATTGGTTGAGGACCCCAACTGAGTCAACTTGGTCCCGACTCACTAGTGTTTATGACCATTCCTTCAGGTACAATCAGCAATATTGTACCTTATAAGGCACTCCTACTGGCAATCTGTTCAATCAAGATCCTTACACCCACATCTCACAACAAGCGGGACTCCTAAGGTAGGTGAGGAGCATCCCCCTTAGCTTCTTCCTTTCATAATTTCCATATGGATTAAATCTCTAATGTATAGAATTTTACAAAATCATTGATTCCTAGATATCGTGACTTTATTTGGTTAATCGTTTTAATGCCATATTTCCTTAAAATTATGTGTATGATGTATTATCTTATGAACTCCATGTCACATTTATAATTATTTGCCTATGAATATATCTCCGTCAAACATACTAAGAAAAGAAAGCTTCCACACTAGATTATCTATGAATTGTGTGGTGAAATATTACCTTCATGACTTTCTATATTCTCTAATCTCTAATTTAGTTGGCACTATCATGTGGGTAGTTCTTAGAAATGGCAAATGTAAATTTGTTTACATATAATATGCAAAATTATCTTTAAGCTTTGAAAACTTTTCCTTTTGGAGCTTTAATTTTATTGCAATCTTACAACTTTCCTTGTATAGGGCATTATAAGCATCTTGAAGATCTTCTTCATTTTCATAATCACTATTCAGGTTTTCTTCACTAGTAGAATCATCATGATTTGAAAAAGTGAAGTTAGATAGAGTCATAAGAGCTTTGACTTCATTGCTTGACTCGATTTCATAATCTTCTGATTCAGAAGAGGCTTTAGAGCCAGAAGATTCATCCCAAGTAGTCAGCATTCCTTTCCTTTTAGGTTTGTCCTTTTTAGGACACTTGTTTGCTAAATGCCCATATTCTTGGCAGTTGTAACATTAACTATCTTTTAAAGATTTTCAACTTTTAGATTTAGACTTAGATCTTTTTTTATCATTTGGTTTTTGAAAGTCTACCTTCTTTTTACTTTTGAAAATCTTATAAAACTTTTTCGCTAAGAGGGCCATATCATCTTCAGAATTTTCCTGAGAAATACATTTGGAAGACTTAAGGGCTATAGATTTACCTTTAAGAGCTTTAAAGCTTAACTCATAGGTTTGTAAAGACCCAACTAATTCTTCTACCCTCATATTATCCGCATCATGAAGTTCTTGGATCGCAGTCACCTTTGAGTTGAATCGTTCAGGTAGTAAGCGTAGTATCTTTGCACACACTTTACTTTTTGGGATTTTATTGCCAAGACCCCACATAGAGTTTACAATGTCATTCAGTCTAGTAAAAAAGTCTATAAACATTTCATTTTCCTCCATATGTATTACCTCAAATATAGTTGTGAGGATTTGGACTTTAGACTTTTTTACAATTGATGTACCCTCGTGTGTCATTTCTAAAATATCCCAAGCTTGATTTGCAGTATCATAGGATATAATTCTTTTGAACTCATTCGGTTATAGTGCGTAAGTGATTACATTTAGTGCTTTTACATTGGCACTACTCTCACTTTTCTGAAGTGTGGTCCAAGAAAAATAGGGTGATATTCTCATTAATTTTGATCCATCAATACCAGTCACTTCAGTGGTAGGAGGGATCCATTCAGTCACTGTGGCTTGCCACACACTCTTATCCATTGATTTGAGGAAAATCCTAATTCTGGCTTTCCAATAGGCATAGTTGGAGCCATCAAATGGTGGAGGCCTAGTGACTGAAAGGCTATCAAAATTTGACATCTTATCAATAGCTTAAATCGATTAGCTCAGGAAATAAATCCAAATAATAACAATTAAAACGAGCTATTAGGCTCTGATACCACTTGAAAAGGCCTAGCTATATGTCCTAGAGAGGGGAGGGGGAGGTGAATAGGACTATGCCAAATTAAAACTTTAACAGCGGAATTTAAATGAATATGATAACCTTATAAATAATTGAATGAAAGATAGAACTTTTAAACAAATCACATTATTGAAATGTAAAGCACTAAAATAGAGAGGCTGATACCAATGTTGTTTTAAGGACAACCTTACACCATAAAAACCAAGGGGTTATGGCAGGATAACCTTACTAGAACAATTTGAATTTTAAAAACTAAAATTAAAAGGAAATAAAGGAAATAGCAAAAAATTAAATTCTGAACTATTATAACATTCCCCACAATGCTTGAAATGTAAAAGATTACAACATTCAAATCCACATATACATTCCACAACTTTGAATGATAAAAGATAGAAATTAAATAAACATTCAAATCACAAGACAGAGAATGATAGTGGTTCGCCTGTGTGTTCACCAACTGTTAAACAATAGCCACACAGCTTGCTACTCCAATCATAATATCCTCACACATGGGATATCATCGTTCACTATGAAAATAGGTTTCACAGGTTCACCTAAAACCTTCACAATTGTGTCTTTTAAATGGGCTTACACAATTCAAAAACCCCACTTCTGAGTTTTCTGGCTCTCCTCAGATAACCAACACAATGAGATTTTTTTGGCTTAATCTCAAAAGAAACTAAAAGAATAGAAGATTTACACAAATGTAAAATACATGGATTTCTCCTTTCGTTGTAGCCCGGAAGAACCAATCGAAGTAGAAGTTCAAATATAGATGTTCAATTGTCCAATACTCACTTTGAAATGGTTATAGGTTCTAATTGATTTTAAATTAAACTAAATGGGCTAGCTATATTTAATTTTGATTCCAAGAAGAAGGAATACAACAATTTCTCTTTTCAATTCAGATTGGAATGCAGAAAAAAAAAATCAAATAAATAAAGCTAACAAAAGAGAATATTAAATATGCTTAATGTAGCTTAAATAACACAAACTTATCTCAGAATGATGCCTTGATTTTACTTGAATTGAATTCTTGAAAAACTCTGAAATTTGTGTTCTATTTATAGTTGCAGAAATCGTATCTTCGACTGGTCGTGTGACCACCACGACTGGTCGTAGATCAAACTACATTTTGAAATTTTAAGCGTGATCGGATAAAACCGTTCTACGACTGGTCTTAGGGTGTCCACGACTGGTCGTGAGGCCTCCACAATTAGTCATGACCATCCCACGACTGGTTGTGAGAAACGAAGAATGGTTGCTGGAGTTTGAGTCATAGCTGCAGGACTGGTTGTGAATGAGTTGACACCGTTCTTATGACCGGTCAAGCAGACTCCAGGACTGGTCGAAGCTCAACCAAAAAATTCTAAAAATTTGCAACAACTTATGATTGGTCTTGGAATTTCTTGGACTGGTCGAGCTAGTTCTAGGACTAGTCGAATAGAGTTCAGGACTGGTCTTAGAACAGACCAAACACTTATAAAATTATTCTATATGAATTATGTATTCAAAATGGCCTACCCTAAGGTCAAACTAAGGTCATGCAAACCTTAAATGTGAAGTATGGACATTGAGTCTTCACTTCTTATAAAAATGGTTGACCTTTGAAGATTGTGAAGCCTGAGATCTCTGATGTAGCTTGAACTTGAGATCTTCTTAAGCTTGGACTTCATCTTATACTCTAGTCTTGAGTTATACTTGAGACTTGAACAAGAACATGCCTTTTGATGTAGCTCTTGTGAAACTTGCAGAAGAAGCCAAAGAACTTGAACTTGAATTTCTTGAAGTACATCTTCATTCTTAACTTTGAAGCATTGTGATGCAGTGCCTTGAACATACAAAACAACATGCTACACAAGACAGATTGTGTTTTTGGCACACACATAGATTGTGTTTTTGGCACCACAAAATTTGACAACCAAAGGGGCAAATAACAATTGCACTTACATGGCCCCACCATCCATATGGACAGTGGGAATATACAACACATCATCAAGTAGGGCCCCACTCGTCCAGCAAACAAACAAGCAGTGACGCTATAAAATACATATATCAAGGTGGCCCCCACCCCCACACGTGCAACACATGTGCGGTGGGTCCCACGTCCTAAAAACGGACGGACGGTTGGGATATAACCCACACCTCGTGATTAGATCCATTGCTGACGCCAATGCAACAACTATAATGTTGGTGTGGGGTCCATAGGTGGGACGGTGTAGATACAATACCTCCATCAAGGTGTGTCCCACGTGTGTGGATGGCACGTGCATCATGGCAATCCCCACCGTCCCAAGCATCTGGATGATGGAGCATATACAACGCATACAACATGGTGCATCCACCATCCAGCGTTCTGGACGGTGCAGATGTCATAAATACATCAGGGTGAGGTCCACGGATGTGGACACCACATGAATGGTGGGTCCTATCCAAATGGATGGATGACTTAGATAAACACATATGTCATAGTGGACCACACCGTCCTCAGCTGGACAGTGTGGATAATACATACGTTCAAGGTGGGTCCCACGTCCTAGCTGAACATGGGGACTCCACACGTGCAGGGGGTAGGTCTCACACCCCAGGACGGATGCTGTATATACAACATATACATTAGGGTGGGTCCACGTACAAGTGGCCCACCGATCTGCATCAAGATGATATTTGTATTTTCCCTCCAACAGCGCCTGCTGTTGGACAGTGAATATACAACACATATGTCAAGTGGGCTCCACCATCTCTTGCTGGATGGTGGATAATGTAGATGAAATGCATACATCAGGTGGGGTCCACGTCAGTGTGGCCCACACGTTTGGATCAAGACTGATATTTGTTATTTCCCTTCATTTGGGCCAATCCACAACGAACAGCAAGGTAGGCCCCTGGACATGGCAGCGAGGTGGGCCCCATGATTAGACGGTGTGGATCTAATCCATTCATCAAGGTCAACCGCAAACAGGGAAAGAGAGAGAGAGAGAGAGAGATCAACATAGTGGAGGGACCCTGCCACTATGGACCCCTCTTTGCTTACAACACATACATGAAGATGGGTCCCATCACAAGTGGGCCTTATATCAAAAATCAAGATCTAATGCTATGAACACCCACCAATTCCACTTCTTGTTGGATCTATGGCAAGCTAAGCTCCTTGGCTTCTTCTTTGATAGAGGATGATGGAGATTGAAGGGCGAGGATGAGAGATGAGAGGGATAAGAAGTGGGCCACACTTAGCTCTCTTCTCTCCTTGAGAATGGCTTGGACGGTTGCTTCTCTTGGTGCTTGAGAATGGGTGGAGAATGAGAGAGAGAGAGAGAGGGTGGTTATAAGAGAGAGCTAATGGGTGAGTGATGGATGTACTTAAATTGGGAGTTGACTTAGGTAGGTTGCTTGCCTTAGGGAGAAAGAAAGCATGGGCTAGAGATGGGATGTGTACTTGATTAATTGATTCGATTGATTTAAAAGGTGGCAGAGATTCTCTCAGGTTTATAAATACATGGTGTTTCCTTGAAATATGCACGGGCCTGAAAGGGCCAAGCAATATGCCCTAGAGGGGGGGTGAATAGGGCAATGCCAAATAAAACTTAAAACAGCGGAATAATAAAAGATATAAATAACAATGCTGAAATAATAACAATCTCAAAGCATATGAAATATGAGAATGATACTAAATCAGTTCTAAGGACAACCTTACACCAAAAACCAATGGCTTATGGTAGGACAACCTTATTTCTAGAACGATCTAGAAAACACAAATGATATGGAGAATAAATCAAGAATAACTTAAAGAAATAAATCCTAAGTTATTACACCATTCAACCACACTTGCTTGAAATGAAAATTACAACATTCATCCACAAAAGCAATTCACAATACTGAAGGAATAAATGAATAAAGAAATCAAGCACATCCACAACACAACGATATATAATGGTTCGTGTGTGTGTTCACCAACTGTTAGCCAACAGCTACACAGAATGCTACTCCACTCCTAATATCCTCACACAGGGGATATTAGCATGCACTATCAAAATAGGTTTTCACAGGTTCACCCAAAACCTTCACAATTGTGTCTTTTTATCTCGGGCTTACACAATCCAAAAACCCCCACAATCTGAGTTTTCTGGCTCTCCTCAGATAACCAAAACAATGAAATTTTTCTGGCAAATCTCAAACAAAACCAGAGAAAGCAAATTACAAAGTAAAATACGTGGATCTCCTTTTGAAGTAGCCCAGTAGAACCAATCGGAGTAGATGAATGATACGTCGTTCAATGTCCAATACTCACATAAAGAATGGTTCTAAGTCTAATTGATTTTAGATTAAATCAAGAAGAGCAAGGTCTACTTGATTTTGATCCTAGAAGAAGGAATATCACAAATTCCTCTTTTTTAAATAAGATTGGAATATGGATCAAAATCATAATAGAAAAATGCTAACAAAAGGAATATTAAATATGCACAATAGCTTAAAAATAATCACTACTTATCTCAGAGTATAGCCTTAAATTGCTTGAATTGAATGAAATTGAATGAATAAACTCTGAAATTCGTGCACTATTTATAGCCTCAAAAATCCCATCTTCGACTGGTCTTAGAATCCTAGGACTGGTCGTAGCGTCAAAGATTTTGAAAGATTTCCACGGGATTAGATTTGCTATACTCACGACTGGTCTTAGGTAGTCTACGACCGGTCGTGGACCACCTACGACTGGTCGTGAGACACCTACGACCGGTCGTGATACTCGAGATAAGTCGCTGGAGTTCAAGTCGTAGAACTACGACTGGTCAAAGGATGAGTCGTAGGACTTCTCAGATGGTCGAAGAAAGTCCAGGACTAGTCGAAAGACAACCAGAAAAATCCAAAAATTTGTAATAACCTAGGACTGGTCTGAGAGAAATATAAGACCGGTCGAAGCAAAGCTAGGGATCTGGTCTTAAGATTTCTAGACTGGTCTTAGAAACGATCACACCAAGTAAATTAAAATATTCAGATTATGTATCCAGAATGACCTATCATACAGACCAACCTAAGGTCAATCTAAGGTCAAACAAATCTTGAGTGAGATGGACATTGAAGTCTTGAAGGTCTGTATTCTCAGATGATCTTGAAGTAGAAGCTTGAGTCGAGTTGATGGTCTTTCTCGAGCTTGGTACATTCTTGACTTGTCTTGATGAAGTCTTCTAATCTTGAACTTGATAGAAGCAAACTTGGAGTCTTCTATTGTTATAGACTTCATTCATGACATGTCTTGCAAGCATTCTTCATTTATGATCTTGTCTTGAAAGTATTGTGTAGTCACAAACAAGAAACACAAGAAGTACAAGACATATAAGTTTTGGCACTACAAAATTTGACAACCAAAGGGATATGATATCATAGCACTAACAATCTCCCCCTTTGTCAAATTTGTGACAAAAACACATTTATAAATATAAGAGTAAAATGAAGAAAGAATCATGAGCCATCAGAGTGAGAAAAAGAAATACTCTACGCCCCCTAAGTGAGTAGAAATAATCAACCATTTTCAAGTAATCACTTTCTCCCTTTCTCCCATTCTCCCCCTTTCCATACTACTCCCCCTTTTTGTCACAAAATGACAAGGGAAGGCCAAAGGAGAGAAGAGAACACCATATGAAGAGTCAAGATTTAATTATTAAATTAGTACAAGACTTCAATGTCATCAATCCAAACCATACAACCAAAGTCATCAAACGTAATAATAATACATAAACCATCATATTCAAACCAAAAAAAATCCACCTAATCAGATCTAGATGAAGGAGCAGGGATGGTTGGATCAATCTGATGTAAACCCCTATTAATGCGACGAAGATATTTTTGCATATATTTAAATTGCATATCATGGGCTACACTCAGGTTATCAACCTTCTCCTCCAATGCACTTAGACGTGCATCATAACCAGAAGATGGATCATAATGAGAATCATTTTGGGAGTCAGTTTCAATTTTTTCAAATATATCATCCATATTTATATCAGCCTGTGGAGAAAGATCAGTAACTTCTCCTTCATTTCCAGCTTCAGCACCTTCACCACCACCTTCATAGAATTGACCAGGAAGCAAATCCAACTTCATCTTATTTAAATTAGTATTATTGAATAAAAGATGATGAATTGGTGCCTCATTCTCAGGTAAAGCAACGAGCATATTTGTGGCTAAACAAGTCATAAGATAACCAAATGGAATATCACTATGACCCGGATGAAGACAAAACTGAATGATAAAATGACATATCAAAGAAGGTAAACAGACAACCATGCTTAGGACACAACAGCAGTGCAATACCCGAACCATGAAGGCGTTAACTCGGTTTTATTGCACGACCGAGGATACACGTTTGAAGTGAAGATCCGGTGCAAAACTCTATATCACGGGTAATAAAAATTTTGAAGGGAGCACATTTCCTTTGTGCATCCAATGCACTTCCATATTGCATAAATCTCTTGTCAACATTTGTTTTTCCGATTCGATGGTTTGTCATATAATGTATGAATCGGAATACCTTCATCTTTGTGGTATATCCATAATACACGATATCAAATGTCGATCTATCAAAAATTACCCTTCTCTAGTAGCAATTGAGAACGTTAAATTATCAAGGAAAAATCAGAGATACATGCAACCATAGATTGTGCAATGGTGGTATGTGCCTACCCCAAAACAAAATATTAGTCCATACATGATTTAAGGAGAGGTGTAATCTCAAATTGTTCAATGTGACTGAGACTTACAGGACGCTCAACGATAACTTTACGGTTACGTAACTCCCGTACATCATTAGGATCATCTTCGGGTGACCGAAGGTGCCGTCTTGTTATAGATGTAGATCTAGATGAAGATGGACTACGTGATGTTTTCTTTTTTCCTCTAACATCCATTTTCAACAAGATTTACCAAGGACCAAGCACAAAGAACACTAGAAGTGATGGGTTTCTCTAGATCAGATTTTTAGAGAGGAAACCCTAAACAATCAACAAAAGACGAGATATAGCTTATGGAATAAACAAATCAAAGCATGGAAAGCATAAATCTTCAATAAAAATGAAGAAAAATGACTTATCTTGAAGAAAATCACGAACTCTCAAGACTGGTCGAGCCACGACTCGTCGAAGGAAGAAGAGGAAATGAAGAACAAAGTGATTTTTCCCAAATATATGATGCTCATGATCTCTACGACCGGTCGAGTGCAGTCCACGACCGGTCGAGTCAGGACCGGTCGTGTATGGCAAAGGCCGGTTGAGCATCGACAAAAATAAATATTTTTATGCAGAAATTGAAATTTATTCATATAAAAATTTAAAATATAGTACACTATGATACATGCAGACAAGTATATTCAATTTAAAATGCACATACTAAGATCAAATTTCATCTTAGTAAACCTGCTTTTGTCGAGCGGTTTAGTAAATATATCAGCAAGTTGGACATTAGTTGGAATATATTCCAAAGAGATAGCTTTTTCTTCAACTAATTCACGAATGTAATGATACCTAATGTCAATATGCTTAGTACGCGAATGCTGAATTGGATTTTTGGAAATATTGATAGCACTGGAATTATCACAATGTAAGATCATTGAATCTTGATTAATTCCATAATCGCTTAACATGCGTTTCATCCATACGAGTTGTGTACATGCATATCCTGCTGCGATATACTCAGCCTCAGCAGTGGAAAGCGATATTGAACTTTGCTTCTTACTAAACTAAGAAACCAAACAATTTCCAATGTAAAAACAACCACCACTGGTTGATTTTCTATCATCAATATTACCAGCCTAATCAGCATCAGAATACCCAGCTAATTTAACATTAGTATCAAAAGGATACCAAAGACCCAAATTAGTTGTACTTGCGACATATCTAATAATCCGTTTGACAGCAGTAAGATGTGAATCTTTAGGATTAGACTGATATCTCGTACAAATACCAACGCTAAAAGCGATATCAGGTCTACTAGCAGTTAGGTATAATAAACTACCAATCATACTACGATATAACTTAGGATCTAATCTTTACATGTAAAGTCTTTTGAGAGTCTCAAGTTGTACTCATAGGAGTATCAAATTTTTTACCATTTTCAAATCCAAACCTTTTAACCAAGTTTGTAGCATACTTGGTTCGAGAAATGAAGATTCCATCAGGTTGTTGTTTTACTTGTAACCCTAGGAAGTAATTTAGTTCACCAACCATGCTCATTTCGAATCTTGATTTCATCAACTCTGCAAACTCAATAGACATATTAGAACAAGTTGATCCATAAATAATATCGTCTACATAGATTTGAACCATTAAAATCTCATTATTATATTTCTTAACAAATAGCGTCTTATCGACACTTCCCACTTGAAAACTATGACTCAGTAAGAATTTAGTCAATTTTTCATACCATGCCCTGGGCGCTTGTTTCAGACCATAGAGAGCCTTTTTGAGACAAAATACATGATCAGAAAGCTTGGGGTCTTCAAACCCTGAGGGTTGTTCTACATAAACTTCTTCATGTAAATCGCCATTTAAGAAGGCACTCTTTACATCCATCTGATAAATTTTAAACTTTCTAAAGCAAGCGATGGAAATAAAAAGTCTGATAGATTCAAGGCGAGCAACTGGAGCAAAGTTTTAATCGTAATCGATGCCTTCAATCTGAGTGTACCCTTGTACAACCAGTCTAACCTTGTTTCGTATAACATTTCCAAGTTCATCAAACTTGTTTTTAAAGATCCATTTTGTTCCAATAATGTGTTTATCTTTAGGTCTAGGAGCAAGATACTAGACATCATTACGAACAAATTGATTAAGTTCATCCTGCATAGCTACTATCCAATTTTCGTCAGAAAGAGCTTCTTTTACATTGACCGGTTCTATTTGGGATGTAAAACAAACATAATTGCATATGTTTTTAAGTTATTTGCGTGTACGAACTCCAGTGAGAGGATTTCCAAGGATTTGATTAGTTGGATGATCTTTGTGATCCTAGGTTTGATTGAGATGAAGAGGTATCTTGATTTTCAATTATAAGAATTTCATCATCATTTGAACTCAGAGCAGGTGTATTCAAATGATCATCAATGACCACATTGATGGACTCTTGAATCACACTTGTTCTTTTATTTAGAACCCTATAGGCTCGACTCTTTAAGGAATATCCAAGGAAAATACCTTCATCACTCTTCGTATCAAATTTTCCAAATTTTCATGATCTCGTAAAATGTAACACTACTTGCCAAAAATTGAAAGTATTTGTGATGAGGTTTCTTTTCGAACCATAACTCATAAGCGATCTTATTTTCAGATTTACTAGTATAAACACGATTAATAATGTAGCAAGCAGTATTAATTGCTTCGGCCCAAAGATTTTTGGAGAGCTTCATACTATTTAACATGACATTAGCCATATCCCGAAGCACTCTATTTTTTCTCTCAACTATACCATTTTGTTGAGGAGTTTTGGGCACAAAGAATTTATGTGATATTCCCTGATCACTACAGAATTTCTCAAAACTGCTATTTTCGAATTCAGAACCATGATCACTACGGATCTTATAAACTTGAGAACCTTTTTCATCTTGGATTCGTTTGATGATCTTCTTTACCTCATCTAGGGTTTCAGATTTGTCTTTTAAGAACGATACCCAAGTGAATCTAGTAAAGTCATCTACGATAACCAAGATGTTTTTTTTACTGCCTCGACTCTCCATTCTAGTTGGTCCAATGAGATCCATGTGGAGAAGCTCGAGAGGTCTGGATGTGGTATTGGAGTTCACTTTCTTGTGAGAGCTCCTAATTTGTTTGCCCAACTGGCATTCACCACATATTTTGTCTACTTTTTGTAATTTGGGTAGACCTCTTATAAGTTCTCTTTTGCTCAATCTAAATAAGTTCCGGTAGTGTACATGTCCAAGGCGTTTATGCCATAATTCAATCTCATCAGTATGGACCATGTAACACGATTGAGTAGATGAGCTTGCATTACTAACGATGTAGCAGTTTTCAGAAGTTCTGCGACCAGTTAATATAACAGAACCCTCTTTATTAACAATCTCACAACCTTGATTAGAAAACTTTACATTATGATTGTTGTCGCATATCTGAGATATACTCAGTAGGTTGTGTTTCAAGCCCTCAACATATAATACATTTTTAAATAAGGGAAGGTTATAAAGCTGAACCGTACCTTGGCCAATGATTTTGCAATTGCTTCCATCACCAAAAGTGACTGACCCATCAGTCCTGTCTTCAAGATTGGTGAATAAAGCTTTGTCGCCTGTCATATGTCTGGAGCATCCACTGTCAAGGTACCACTTTGAATGGCTTGTCGCTTTGAAAGCAGTGTGGGCAACCAAGCAGTCAACTTTAGGAACCCATTTTAGTACTGTTTTGGGTTTAGGAGTGTAGTTGAACTTTTTCTGTCTATTGTTATATGAATGACCTATAGAGTTAAATTTTAATAGCTCCTTGAGAAGATCAATAATCTTTTCAACCAAAGGATTTTGGTTTTGAAGATTGAAGTTGGCATGGCTATTTTTAGATTTTTGAAAGGTCCTTGAATTTTTTGAAAAACCTTGATAAGTATACTTTACTTTTGAGTTTGAAGACTCTCCTTTCACAAACTTAGGAGCAGTATTCTTTTGTTTAGGAGAAGTATTCTTATCATAGCCCAACCCGGATCTATCGCCACATTTTCTCGATCCGGATAATAATTTTTCCAATTTAGGATCACCTTGGGCATATCTCCAAGTGTCTTTTAAACTCAAAAGAGAAGCTACTTCATTTTTGAGTTTCTCGTTCTCGGTTTTCAAATCATCAACTTGGGAGGTTTTGATTTTTAAATCACATTTGGTCTTTTCAAAAAAATCAGAAATATGAGATTTTTCTAAAACAAGAGACTCATAATCTTCTTTAAGTTTAGAAAATTTTTCCTTTTGTAATTTAAGCTTTGACAATTTTACAACTCTCCTTATAAAGGGCATTGTATGCATCCTAAAGATCATCTTCATTGTCACAATCACTATTGATTCTCTTCGCTAGTTACTTCATCATAATCTGAAAAAGTGACCTTGGCTAGAGTCATAAGGGCTTTAACATCATCTCCGACTCATTTTCAGAATCTTCGATTTGAAGAGGATTCGAATCGTTGATTCATCCCAAGTAGCCAACATACTCTTCCTTTTTGATTTGTCCTTTTAGGACATTTGTTAGCCAAGTGCCCATACTCTTGACAGTTGTAACATTGACTATCTTTCAAAGATTTTCGAGCTCTAGGTTTAGATTGTCTCTTATCGTTTGATTTTTGAAAATCTCCTCTTTTCTTATTTTTCAAAATTTTAAAAAACCTTTTTACAAAAAGTGCCATATCATCTTCAAAATTTTCAAAGTCTGAAGTGCTCTCTCTTATGGAATATTTTTAGATGACTTGAGAGCAATTGATTTTCCTTTTGGAGCTTTAAAGTTCAATTCGTAGGTTTGTAAAGAACCAACTAGTTCCTCAACCCTCATGTTATCCGTATCACGAAGTTCCTAAATCGCGGTTACTTTTGAATTGAACCGTTCAGGAAGTGAGTGTAGTATCTTTGCACATACTTTATTTTCTGGGATTCTATCACCAAGACCCCACATTGAGTTTACAATGTCATTCAATCTAGTGTAGAAGTCCATAAACATTTCATTCTCCTCCATATGAATTTCTTCAAATTTAGTTGTGAGGAGTTAGACTTTAGATTTCTTGACAATTGATGTACCCTCGTGTGTCATTTCTAAAAGATCCCATGCTTGTTTAGCATTTTCACACGAGATGATTCTTTTGAATTCATCTGGTGACAATGCACAAGTAATTGCATTTAGTGCTTTTGCATTGGTCCAAAGAGCATAAGATATTACTTTCATTGATTTTGAACCATCTTCATCAGTTACTTCAGTGATAGGTAGTTTCCATCCGTTTACTGTGGCTAGCCACACACTTTCATCCATAGATTTGAGAAAGATTCTCATCCTTGCTTTCCAATAGCCATAGTTTGTGCCATTAAAGGGTGGTGGCCTAGTGACAGAAAGGCTTTCAAAATTTAACATCTTAATATAGCTTTGATCGTTAGCTCAGGAAATAAATCCAATCAATAGGCAATAAGCACGAGCTATTAGGCTCTGATACCACTTGAAAGGGCCAAGCTATATGCCCTAGAGGGGGGGTGAATAGGGCAATGCCAAATAAAACTTAAAACAGCGGAATAATAAAAGATATAAATAACAATGTTGAAATAATAACAATCTCAAAACATATGAAATATGAGAATGATACTAAATCAGTTCTAAGGACAACCTTACACCAAAAACCAATGGCTTATGGTAGGACAACCTTATTTCTAGAACGATCTAGAAAACACAAATGATATGGAGAATAAATCAAGAATAACTTAAAGAAATAAATCCCAAGTTATTACACCATTCAACCACACTTGCTTGAAATGAAAATTACAACATTCATCCACAAAAGCAATTCACAATACTAAAGGAATAAATGAATAAAGAAATCAAGCACATCCACAACACAACGATATATAGTGGTTCGCTGTGTGTTCAACTGTTAGCCAATGACCACACAGAATGCTACTCCACTCCTAATATCCTCACACAGGGGATATTAGCATGCACTAACAAAATAGGTTTTCACAGGTTCACCCAAAACCTTCACTATTGTGTCTTTTTATCTCGGGCTTACACAATCCAAAAACCCCCACAATCTGAGTTTTCTGGCTCTCCTCAGATAACCAAAACAATGAAATTTTTCTGGCAAATCTCAAACAAAACCAGAGAAAGTAAATTACAAAGTAAAATACCTGAATTTCCTCTTGAAGTAGCCCAGTAGAACCAATCGGAGTAGATGAATGATACGTCGTTCAATGTCCAATACTCACATAAAGAATGGTTCTAAGTCTAATTGATTTTAGATTAAATCAAGAAGAGCAAGGTCTATTTGATTTTGATCCCAGAAGAAGGAATATCACAAATTCTTCTTTTCTAATTAAGATTGGAATATGGATCAAAATCACAATAGAAAAATGCTAACAAAAGGAATATTAAATATGCACAATAGCTTAAAAATAATCACTACTTATCTCAGAGTATAGCCTTAAATTGCTTGAATTGAATGGAAGTGAATGAATAAACTCTGAAATTCGTGCACTATTTATAGCCTCAAAAATCCCATCTTCGACTGGTCTTAGAATCCTAAGACTGGTCGTAGCGTCAATGATTTTGAAAGATTTCTGCGGGATTAGATTTGTTATACTCACGACTAGTCCTAGGTAGTCTACGACCGGTCGTGGACCACCTACGACTGGTCGTGAGACACCTACGACCGATCGTGATACTCGAGATAAGTCGCTGGAGTTTGAGTCGTAGAACTACGACTGGTCGAAGAATGAGTCGTAGGACTTCTCAGGACTGGTTGAAGCAAGTCCAGGAGTAGTCGAAGGACAACCAGAAAAATCTAAAAATCTGTAACAACCTAGGACTGGTCCTGAGAAACCTAAGACTGGTCGAAGCAAAGCTAGGACTGGTCTTAAGATTTCTAGGACTGGTCTTAGAACAGTCACACCAAGTAAATTAAAATATTCGGATTATGTATCCAGAATGACCTATCATACAGACCAACCTAAGGTCAATCTAAGGTCAAACAAACCTTGAGTGAGATGTACATTGAAGTCTTGAAGGTCTGTATTCTCAGATGATCTTGAAGTAGAAGCTTGAGTCGAGTTGATGGTCTTTCTCGAGCTTGGTACATTCTTGACTTGTCTTGATGAAGTCTTTTAATCCTGAACTTGATAGAAGCAAACTTGGAGTCTTGTATTGTTGTAGACTTCATTCATGACATGTCTTGCAAGCATTCTTCATTTATGATATTGTCTTGAAAGCATTGTGTAGTCACAAACAAGAAACACAAGAAGTACAAGATATATAGGTTTTGGCACTACAAAATTTGACAACCAAAGGGATATGAAATCATAGCACTAACAGGGCCCACAACTCCTAGCATGGGTATCGTATAGGTGAGCAAGACGCGGTGACGGCGTGATCATAAGGGTATAAGTCTTTGGTTGAGTGGACTTAGATATATGGGATGCGACTCAGGTCACGTGCAAATGCTGACTACAGGTCGTGGTTTGCCAATATTTGACGAGGAGGATTGCGGATATTTAAGGAATGGTACGGTCTAGGATACAAGCCTTACACTTTGTATTACAATTATCATAATGAAGCCTTGTACTCTTGTAACCATGTTGTAGAAGATTGTTGAAGATTTTAAAATATTTACTAATCCCCTTCAATTTGTACTTCCCCTGTATCATGACATGAAACATTCCATTCCAAAGCATTCCATTCCATAGCATTCATTAATTCTCCAAGCATTTATGTATCATTCATATTCATATATTCAAAACATGTCATTCTTCAAGCAATAACTAAAACTCTTTCCCCTTTTTATCACAAGTTGACAAGGGAAGGAATAGTTTAGCTATCAAGTAAATAAGATATTTAATGAAGTAATAAGTACAAAAACTTACTAGATGAACAAATAAGCATATGAATATAGCAAGGAGTAGATTAACATATGAAATTATTAAAGTGAGGGAAATAACATCTAAGGAGTTTAAGAGAGTGTAAAGAAAGTAACCAAGCAAACAAGCAAAGTTTAAGTTTTACAGCCCCATAAATATAAGTACTAAAAAGAAATTATCTCAATCAGATCCAGATGATGAAGGAGCAGGCATAGAAGGATCAAGCTGATGCAAACTCTTAGTGATATGATGGAAGTAGTTTTTCATGTACTTCATTGAAGATTTTTTAGTTTGAACCAGGTTATCCTGAGAGAGCTGCAGTACAGTGACCTCCTCCAAAGATTTAAGACGATCATCAACATGAGAAGGCTAATAATCAGGATCTGATGGATTATTAGACTCATCCAGTTCAGTAAAAATGCCGTCCATGGAAGTGTCTTCAGGTGCAGGCGCTTCCTCCAGTTCTTCTTCACGTTGGCTAGGAAGAAATTGCAGATTCATCTTATTTAAGTTGGTATTGTTAAATGGTAATTTTGACTCCGGTGCCTCTGACGCAGGAATGGTGACATTACAATGTAAAGCAATGCATGTAATGAGGTAAGCAAACGGAATCGAACCATGACCAGGATGTAGATGAAACTGAATAATAATGTAGCATATTAGAAAAGGAAGACAAACTTGAATACCAGATGCAGCCGAATGGAGAACATGAGTCATAAAGGGATTAAGTTCAGACTTATTTTGCGATCTAGGATAGACGTTAGACATAATCTAACGAAGAACTCGATATTTTGGGAGCATTTGGTTAGTACGAAGAGCATTACTGGATTTCCATTCAGCATTAAAACGACATAATTTATGAGTAACCATTTGTCACTCAGAGTTAGTCATTTTATTAGTTAACTTGTCAATTGGAATTGCATCTTCTGCAATGGTAATCTCAATTAATGCCGAGATAGTACATCGATTAACTATGAAGGTCCCTTCTACAAATTTAATCATAAATGTAAGACCTTCTAGAGACACATCACAAATAGAAGCTTACATTCCTTGTGCTATGAAACTTGAAGTTGTTCCGCCCTAACCAAGGATGCGTTCCCAACCAATATTGGAAAGAAGAGGAACAAGATCAAACGGTGCAATGTTATCAAGATTGACAGTCCATTTGATAATTATATCTCTTAAGTGAAGATCCCTAACGTCCTCTGAATCTTCTTCGGGGCTCCTTAGGGTTCTCACATTAATTAGAGTCGGTCTAGAGGATAAGCTACCATAGCTGTTGCATGTTTCTGTTCTTTTAGTACTATGCTCCATTTAATGCTTGCATAAGAACTAATTAAAGAGAGTAGATAGATTGAAGCTAGATTAGATTTTACATAAACCCACTACAAAGAGGGTTTGAAATCAAGAATACACCCCAAATATGAGATTGAGTAGAAAAGATGTAACCAAAACTTGAAGAAAATAAAAAAAAATAAACACTTACAACCAAGTTTAGAAGTTGGGTTCCTCGAGAGAGGCACCGACTAGTTGAGAAAGAAGGTAGAAATGAAATGGAAAAAGTGGTTTTTCCTTTTTTTAGGGTGAAATCGTGTGGTCCTCGACCGTTTAAGCACGTACTTGACTGGTCGAGTATGTACTCGACTTGTTGAAAAAGATACAAAATCTATTTTTTTTTTAAAAAATTATTATCATTTTATACATTTAATTAATATAAACATAAAACAAATAAATACATAAACAAGATGATTAATTAATAATACACAAACCAATATCATTCTTTAAATTGAAAAATCTATTCTTGTCGAGCGGTTTGGTCAGTATGTCTGCAAGATGCTTCTCAGTTTAAATGTATTTTAGCGTAATACTATTATTATCAATTAATTCTCGAATATAATGGTATCGAATATCGATATGTTTAGTATGAGAATGTTGGATTGGATTTTTTAAAATATTAATTACACTTGAATTATCACAGTATAGGGTCATTATATCTTGCACAATACCATAATCGGCTAACATTCTTTTCATCCATATAATTTGAGTGCAAGCATTACTAGCTGCAATGTATTCAGCTTTAACCGTAGAGAAAGATACAAAATTTTGTTTCTAACTTAGCCATGAAACTAAACAGTTCCATATGTAGAAACATCCACCACTGGTAGATTTTCTTTCGTCAATATCTCCTACCAGTTTACATCAGTATATCCGGTAATTTATACAGATGTAGCATGCAGATACCAAAGTCCTAAGTTAGTAGAACTTGCGATATATCTGATTATCTGTTTAATAATAATTAGATGTAATTATTTAGGATTAGATTGATATCTAGCACATATTCCAACACTAAAAGCAATATCAGGTCTATTAGCAGTTAAGTATAGAAGATGACTAATCATACTACGGTATAAACAAGTGTCTACACTTTTACCTGATTCATCCTTTGAGGGTTTAAGAGTTGTACTCATTGGAGTATCAAACTTTTTCATATTCTCAGACCCAAATATTTTTAAAAGATTCAAAGTATATTTGGTTTATGAGATTAATATACCATCTTCATGTTGTTTAACTTGTGTTCAAGAAAGCAGTTTAGTTCACCAACCATACTCATTTCAAACTTGGATTTTATTTGATTTGCAAACTTAATAGATAAGTTAGTACATGCAAATCCATAAATGATATCGTCAACATAGATCTGAACTATCAGAATATGATCATTATATTTCTTAACGAATATAGTTTTATTAACATTGCCCATAATAAAGTTTTGACTAAGTAAAAATTTAGTCAGTTTTTCGTACCATGCCCTGGGAGCTTGTTTTAAATCATAAAGTACCTTTTTAAGACGATATACATGATTAGGAGATTTGGAGTCTTCAAAACCCTTTGGTTGTTCAATATATACCTCCTCATGTAAATCACCATTTAAAAAAGTACTTTTGACATCCATTTGATATATTTTGAGTTTCTTATGACATGCAATCGAAATAAATAATCTTATAGATTTAACGTACGTAACTGGTGTAAAGGTTTCATCGTAATCAATACCTTCTATTTGAGTGTAGCCTTGTACAACCAGTCGAGCCTTATTTTTAATAATATTACATAATTCGTCAGTTTTATTATTAAAAATTCATTTAGTTCCAATTACATATTTATTATAAGGTCTAGGAACCAAGTACCATACATCATTTCTGACAAATTGATTTAATTCTTCTTGCATGGCAATTATCTAACTTTCATTAGCAAGTGCTTTATTTATATTGGCCAGTTCAATTTGGGAAGTGAAGCAGACATAATTACAAATATTTTCTAATTGTCTTCTGGTCTATACACCAGTACAAGGGTGACTAAGTATTTAATCAGTTGTATGGTCTTTGATTGATCTTTATTTAGTATTAACTGATTTGGATGAAGAGTCAGGTATATCATTATATTGACTTCATCATCATTTTGACTTGGAGTGGGTGTGATTTGTTGATCATCAATTACTATATTTATTAATTCCTAAATTACCCCAGTTCTTTTACTAAGAACCCGGTAAGCACGCCTATTTAGAGCATAGCCTAGAAAATTTTCCTCATCACTCTTAGCTTCGAATTTTCCCAAACTTTCTTGGTCACGTAAAATAAAGCATTTACTTCTAAAAGTCTGAAAATATTTAACAGTGGACTTTTTATTAAACCATAGTTCATAAGCTGTTTTATTTTTAAATTTTCTGATGTAAACACGATTTATAATCTAACATAAAGTATTAACAACTTCAGCCTATAAATTTTTTGGTAGATTCATGCTATTTAGCATTACACTAGCCATTTCTTGTAGAACTCTGTTTTTTCTTTCGATAATTTCATTTTGTTGAAGTGTTTTAGGAGCAAAGAACTCATGCGATATACCATGATCATTATAATACTTCTTAAAAATGCTATTCTCGAATTTAGTGCCATTATCACTTCTAATTTTGATCACAGATATCTCTTTTTCAGTCTGAATATGCTTTAAAAAATTTCTGACTTTATCAAGAGTATCTGATTTCTCTCTTAAGAAGGTTACCCATGTATATGTGGTGTAATCATCAACAATGACCAAAAAAATACTTCTTTTCAGCTCTACTCTCCATTCTACTTGGTCCTACCTGTAAGACCTCGTCCATTCCATACATTTTCTATGCTTATGTGCATGATGATCGACGCCCTTGGCGAGACTTGAACTAGCCATGCATAATGCACACTCGATTGACCGAAACTCCAAGGCCTCAAAACCTATTTCATATTGACCGCTCCATCACTGTGATCGCGGAGGTACCACCCATGCATCTGTACAATGCTCCGTTAGTGAGAAACGTCGTGAAGAATCGTTAGTGTATCATGTGTGCATGACAACATATATTCCAATCCACACATGTGCACAACACATGCCATGCACACATGCACCATGCCACACATGGGTGAGAGAATCTCTACCCATGTGGGTGATGTAACACACCCATACCCCCCCTCTCATATGTGTCTAAAGTCAACTCTTCTCCATACCATATCCTATGCATGACCTCATAGCACCATAACACCCCATGTCCCTTTAATACACCATTAAGTCCTAATCATGCATAAATTTTCATAATCCGAGCCTAAGCTAACCATGATCACATTAACCTAACCTAACCACATTTTTATCCATTTCTCTACAAATACTCTTCCATCCCTTAACATTTTCATCATTTTCCTACAATAAGAGAGAGAGAGAGGAGTGATCTTGGTGGGCCATTAATCCCATCCCTTCCATCCATCTAGTCCATCAAGGTGAGTACACCCTCCCCACTCATTCTTATTTTGTTGTCATTGTGTTTATGGATGGTGAAAATGATGCTCTAATGTTATAGATAGTGTGGATGATGAAGATAATATGATTGATGGTGAAGATAATTATAATGATGATAATGACATGATTAATGGTGTGGATGTATAGGAGAAAATATACAAACTAGATTGTTATAGACTTCATGTGGGACCCATTGATAGTGGGCCCCACCAAAATTTTGTATACCATCCAAATAGTCCAAGTGTGGCCCATTGGACTGGCCACACACACACACCCACTCACACACGTGCACTTGATAAATAATAATAATAATAATAATTTTTTTAAAAGAGAGAGAGAGAGAGAGAGAGAGAAGGGAGAGACGATGTTACTGCCAGTGTCCAGAGGGCGCTGTAGCAAGGGCGCTCCAGCATCCCAGCTGTAACAAAAGGGAGGGACCGTGGGACCACAATGCCCCCTCCCATGATGTATGTTTTTAATCCACATCGTTTATCCAATTTCCTAGCTCATTTTATGCCTTGAGATGAAAAATGAAGTCAATCCAAATCTCTGGTAAGCCACACCATCAAAAAGATTGTTTTAATAGTGATATTTATTATCAAAACTATTAGGGCCCATTGTGATGTTTTTGTGCGCCTAAACATATTGAATATTGGGCTCATTGGACCTATCACGAGCTAGAGAACTCGACAGATGGAGTGGATTGTCCTGATGTGGGTCCCACCTATGAAAACCTCATAAAAATAATAATAATAATAATAATAATAATAATAAGCAAGAGGGTTGGACGCCACTTGCTGTCAGCATCCTACTGCTTGTGAGATAGGCAGGGACGGTGGGTCCCACCACAAGTCCCACCATGATGTATGTCGAACATCTACATTGTGCATTTGATGAATCCCCTTTAAATAAGGGGTCGCCCCAAAAATCAGTCGTGCAAGGAACTCAGGTGACCCACATCATCTAAAATCATGTGAAGACCACTTAAAACATATAAAAGCACTTGCTGGGGTCTAGCTGAAATTTTGATGCATCTGAAACTTGGTCTAACCCCTTAACCAAGTAGGACACATAAAATAGATGGTTTGGATTTATGAACCACATCTTGGTGGGCCCAATAAATAATTATGAATGTTTTAATGGAGGGTAACCCTCCCAACTTTTGTGTGTGGTGTGGCCCACATGTGCCACATATTGACTTGATTTTAAGCCCCATGCCCACCATGGATTGGTGCATCTAACTGATGGTATTGAGGGTCAACACGCGCCACGGTGGGTCACACACAACTCAACCTCACAGGAAGTCCCCATGGGCTCCACCTTGTAGTACGTCATAAATCCATGCCATTCATCAGTTTATCCTTATTATTTTAGGGTATGTTATCATAGATTAGTCAAATCCAAATCTCATGCCACGGGAGCAATATTGATCACTTGTCCACCATTAAAGACTTCTTAGAGTTGCAATAATGTTATGAGAAATCTACCCATCCATCCTTTTTGACCGATCAAGGACACCTAATGTACATGTTTTACCAGTCATTCATCTATTTTGTTAGATCGATTTAGAGTGTGGGGCTACCTGTATATTTACTACTACTTAAACCATTTTCATGGTACTCATTGTAACGGTTATTCCTCATTTAGCCTGTCAATTGGTAGGATCATGTGGATCACCATGTCATGTGAGTTCGTGATTTTACAACCCACTAAACTGTATGAAATTGGGGCAATTGTGTAACTACTTGCCTAAGTGGATTTATGAGTGTGTGACCCAACCATATGATCATGTGATGCTTAGGTGATCACTAAACTAGGTGAACTTGTGGTGTGCATGTGGTGGCCTCTAAACCATGTGAACTCATATGCACCCCTAAACTGCATGTAATTGACTTTTGGCCCTTAGTTAAGTAATTACATAATGCTTGGAAGGTCCTTGACCATTTGAAATCGTGATTGGAGTGTGACCCCAAGTCGTAGGTTGGTGCGATGTGTATTCAGCCTTTGAAACATGTTTGATTATCACTTGTGTGTGGGCACTAGTTTTGTGAGGGTCTGATGGAATAGTAGGCGTGACCAATGTGCGGTAGTGATTTGGGTTTAACCCCCTTAATTATGAGGACATGTGAAGTAAGTATGGCCACCTAATCATATACAAAGGTGGTATATATGTAGCCATCTAATCGTGCAATTGTGAAATACACACAAGGCCACCTAACCATATGAAATCAAGTGGCATTGATGGCCATTCAACAACATGGGTTTGTGCTTAATGACATAGACACAGCCACTTGAATCATGTAGGACTAAGTTGTACATTAGACTGAGTGTGATGTAGGGTTATGTTACACAAGTTAATGCTATTAAGGTCCTAGATCTTATGCGATGTGATCTCTACACCATAAATGGTATGATGAAATGTGGCCTTTGGCCCTTAACCATGTGACACCGAATATGAGTCATTAACTATGTGATGTGTGAAGTGGTTGTAGTATAAGACTTAGTGTAACCTAGAGTAGCCATGAATGGTGGGTACGATTGCGATTATTTAACTATGTTTGGATATTTTGAAATATGTATGGATAATAGATCATGATAGTAATCATATACATACTAAACAATGTGAAATTATGGTACTTGCCGCCTGACCATGTGAAAGTTTAATAAAGCGATTGCCCCATTATGTGAGTTATGATGTAATGAAAGTACGTAACCATCTAACCCTAAGTCCTTTATTATGACAAGTAGAGTGACACTTGTATGGCCTCTCAGCCATATGGACTTCTGATAATGAAGTGGCCATGAGACCATGTGGGCATATGAGAATTGTGTGGTTACTCAGACTTGTGAACTATGGTGATGGTGTAACCTCTTGGGTATGTGAACTTAGGCCATGTGTCAAATTGATTGTTGGACCCATCTTATTAATAGTATTGGGCTTGATTTGTGGACTCCACTAATATGTTCACAATGACATTAGAGTGGTGGGCCTATTAGCCTTAAAGCCTACCTTAAGTGGATGCCTTATGGGCCCATTAGCAGTAAACCTATCGGGCTCATAGGTTACTTCCTCTTACTAAGAACATAAGACTCCATGAAAAGCGCATATTGGGCCTACGTTTAGGCCTCTTGGTAAGTGCACGAGACTTGTCACGTGTGTATGCAAAGTTGCATTTGGGCCTTGTGTAAGGCCCATATCCTAGTCCATACCATTCCATCGACTCTGGCGATCCTCCCCATCGAATTCCGGCAACCCACGACCTGTAGTTGACGTTTGCGCTTGACCCTAAGTCACATCCCATAGATCTGAGTTGAATCAATTGTGATTGCGCCGTCTCCACGGTTCCAACACCGCGTCTTGCGTATCGATACGATACCCAAGCCAGGAATTATGGGCCCGCGTATATTTTGAGGAAACACCATGCATTGTGAATCCTAAGAGAATCTCTATACAAACATCACATCAATCAATTAATCACAAGTCAAGTACATCTCATCACAACCCATACCTAACCCATCCCTTTCTCACCAACCAGGCATGGCACCCACTTCTCTCTCACCCAAAAGTTAACAAGCACCATACCCTCCATGTCATCTCTCCTTACAATACCATCCCTCTCTCCCATTCATCACTTCATCCCATCCAATTTCTTAACCATTTCCAAACAACTAAGAGAGAAAAAGACTGAGGAGAGAAAAGAGAACCCAAGATCAAGGCTCACTTTCCTACCCCCAAATCTCACCATCCAACCCTTCAATCTTCATCATCAACCCTTAAAGAGAAAGTCAAGGAGCTTAGCATTCCAAGGAGCATAGAAGATTAGCAATCAGTGGGTGTTTTGTAGGATTAGATTGTGTTTTTTATGATGGGCCAAGTGGGGCATATAGATCGATGGTATGGATCTCACTTTGGACCCTAGGTGTGGCCAATGGTCCACCATGATTCACGTGATCATCCCATGATGGGGCCATTCTCCATGAACCCCATCATGATGTTTATTTTCCCATTGTGAATGGTCATCTAGACCTTGCATTTCCTTGGTGGAAAGGGATCTCCACCATTGATTTCTATGATTTAGGGCCCACATGATTTGGGACCCATTTGATATATGCATTGTAAGATAGGAAGGGCTCATAGTGGCGGAGTCCCTCCCCTCCACATGTCTCTCTCTCTCTCTCTCTCTCTCTCTCTCTACCTCTCTTTCCCATCTAGTGGCCCACCTTAATACATAATATTATCCACGCCATTGATCATCCAGACGATGAAAATCCCACCCTGATGTATGATCCATAGCATCCAGTGATCAGGCCTGGACGGAGGTAAAATATAAATATTATCTTGATCCAACACGTGTGGCCCACTGGATGTAGGACCACCATGTAAATATTTTATCCACCGTCCAGTCCCTGTATGATGGAAACCCCCTCTATGTACTTATCTAAGCTGCCCGTCCAGGGGCCTGGACGCTGGAGTAGTATAAAAAAAAAGAGAGAGAGAGAGAAAAAAAAGAAGGATAGTAAATATATTAATAATATAATATTATATTATGGTGGGTGACACATGGGACCCACCTGCTATGGAAAACGAATTGGCTAGTGTACCTCACACAACCATATAGCTGTTGTAATTGACGTCAACAGTTATGTGGGCCTGATCTCTACCGTCCATCTGTATGGGACGTCAGTAAGGTCAGTGGGTCCCACCAGCTATACAGCTATTGTATTCGGCATCAGCAAGTTCTGAGGATCCGATCATGAGGCATATGTTATATCTAGACCATCCATCTAGATGGACGTCAACAAGTTCTGTCTGATCATGTAACGCCCCAGATTTTTGCCAACCTGAGATTAGACGTCCTTAGGCAATGGGTCGATCCTAATACCTCATTAACTTGTCAGAACTGAATCCCAAAGTCTAAAGCCGCCTTTGAACTCATTTCCTTCACAAAATCTCACCCTTCATCACCTTGATCTTCCAATTTTTCTAAGAACTTTTACCCTAGACACTATCTTAAACTAGTTAAGTATCATAACTTGGATCACCTCATATACAAACTACAAAGGCCTGAGTACCACCTCGACCAGAAATTACTTAGGACTAAATCCTTTAGAAATGAGACAAAGTGACTAAGTGCTAAACTAGATTAGCTACGAAGTCCGTTAGGATCGCTTTAAATACGATCTGCAAGACCCAAAAGTTGCAGAATCATTGGCGCTAGGTTACCCTAAAGTTTAGAACCAAACTCATTTCCCGTCTGCTCTCGGGAATGAAACGAAACTTTGTATTAGGTCTAGATCGCACATCGGGAGTCCGATTAACCCGAAGCTAAGGAACTAGGACCGCCCATGGGCTTAACAATCATCTCAAAATCAGCTCCATCCGATGTTCCATGGCCATTCGTTTCGATTCGGAGCGAGGAGTGTGAAAAACACTATTCCCATGCCAAAATAAATATCCGGAATAGTGATCGGCATCGTTCGTTGACGCGTCGATTAAGCAACCCGACCGTCGAGAATCGGACCAAATTACACCCTCGGATTAAGAAAAATTTCGGAACATTAACATGTACTTGGAATTTCGATCGTGGCCCACCGACCGCCGAATCGAAAGTGGTCCGCCACGTGCGATCTGCGTATCCGAATGAGTCAAAAATGTAATCCCACGTAGATCCATTGATGGTGAGCTTAAGTCGACGTTTGGTTCAAAGAGGGCCACCGTAACTTCTCTGAAATGGAAAAGTGACGAATATCCTATATTAGCAAGAACCCTTGAACCTAAGTCTATTTTGGGAGATTTGAGACTATATAAGGACCTTAAACCCTCTCCCATTCCAGCCATACGAATTTAGTTTTGGGAGAGAGAAAGAGAGAGAAAGTGAGGAAGAAGTGGGAGAATCTCCCCCCGTCGTTCCTTGCCATCCAACGGCCGCACCACCACTTCCTTGACGTTTTAAAGCGTCACCGACTCGTTTTAAGGTAATAAACCCTAACCCTAGGTCTGAATTTTGGTAGGATCGTTGTAGGCTATGTAACAACTAACCGATTCCGCTCTTTAGGCTAGAAAACTCCCGTATACGGAGGTTCTTACGCCTCTTCATGCCGGTCGTTGAGTTTCAAAAGGCAAAGGTGAGGACTTTAAGCTTATAAGTTCTTGCAGTGCTTTCAATGTCGATAATGGTAGATTCATGATCGCTTGCAATTGCACATGTACAAAGTGCTTTCCGTTTCCTGTTTTGATTAACGGTGTGAAATATGGAATTTCACATATTCTAGGTATACGTAGAAATACCGTATACGTATTTTTTTTGGATAAATGCTTGACATGTTTATTTAATGTATAATTATATAACATATGAATAAAATACTAGTTTGGCGAAAGGAATCGCCAAAATATATGTTTACTTGTAAATGCGCCGTATGTTGAAATTACGTATTGTAGAAATACCGTATACGTATTTCTTTTGGAATAATATTTGACATATGTATTTAATGTATGATTATACAATACATGATTAAAATACTAGCTTGGCGAAAGGAATCGCCGAAATCTATGTTCCTTTGTAAACACTATGTATGTCGAAATCGGGTATACGTGGAAGTACCCTATACGTATAAAATTTGCTGATGTGATTGTCATGTTTAATTGCTGTATGAATATGATGTATATGTATAAAATACTAGTTTGGTAAAGGGACAACCCTAGTACACACTTCCCTAGCATACGTCATGTATGTTGAAATATTGCATTCCAAGTGTTGGTGAAATCACTTGTGAGTGTAAGTGCTTAAGTGTTAGAATCTTAGGTAGGTGCTGAGATGGGATTCTCGGTTACCTTAGAGTCGCATATGACACTCTCCATGTGGTTGTTCACTCTAACCACTCGCCTGCGAAATGTAAGTATTTGTATACTTATTTACATAATGCTTTATAACATGCTTTTGAACATGCTTTGTGACTTGTTATTAACATGCTTCATGTTATGCTTTATATTATGCTTGCTAGTGTTCTTGAATTACCATATTATCATGCCGTATTTCACATGCTATGGTTAGGATTTGGTGAGCTTGGGACTATGTTCGTAGTCCGGTGCATCCCAGATCGACTTGAAGATGTGGTTGGGATTCGTTCCGCCACGCATGATGTGTTGGTGAACCCGTGTCGTACTTCGGTTGGCGATAGTGGTTGGCCACACGAGGTGCTTCGTGCCTCATATCGCCCAACTTGTTGTGCGCTCGAGCTAGCCCGAACACGTCAAGTAAACCGTGTGTCTTATGTATGTTCACCATGTTTGTCGCTAATGCTTGAACCTAGGGTACCAAACTTACATTGATAATCCCGTTAACTATGGTACCTCGATCCGCTAAGACTCATGAGCCGGGCATGGTGGTATGGGACACCGTGGTCGAGCTGTCGGCCTACGCTGGGGCTACGTGCCTCCCCGTAGTGACCAGTGAGCACCTAACTCGTGAGCCGATTATGGTGGTATGGGACACTATATTCGTGCTGTCGGCCTACATTGATAAGGTGATGGGGGAGTGGTGCAACCTTTTGTGCGTAACAGCCCTGGCAGCCCTTTGTAGTGACCGCGAGCATATTCTGAAGTTGCAGCGTGCCTTAGGGTTCGCCGCGATATATAGAGTATGAACTAGGCCTGTTTCTTTATAGCTTTATAGTGATGAATCGTTTAAGGGGTGATGGGGGAGTGGTGCAACCTTTGTGCGTAACAGCCCTGGCAGCCTCTGCAGTGACCTAGAAAACACACCATCGTCTGATATTAACTAGGACTGACGACCCTAGATTGGATCATGTTTGGGAATGATATAAGGGAGGTACCTTAGTTTCCCAATCCTGCTGTTTGAAATGGATTAATTAAAAACTCAGTAATCATGCTCATCATGCATCGCATGTGCCCTGGAAGATGTGGAGCACTTTGTGGGATGTAAGCATGCGCGAACGTGAGATGGTGTCGCATGAGGGAGTATGTCGGAGAGGGCATCCATCATACCGCATTCATACTTGCATTAATCGAGTAACTAGGAGTGTTTGATTTTCGCTTTATCATTCGCTTGACCGTATTGATAACATGTTAACTTATGCCTTATTGTTCCACTTGAGTTAGCTACTCACTCCCACGTTACGGGACGGTGTTGTACACACCAAAAGATTTGTTGAGTTTCGTGAGTGATGGCGATGCTTGTGAAGCAGAGCCGGACTACTTCTATGGTGATGAGGAGGAGTTCTCCTATCGTATCTCTCTGACAGTCTATGAAGACCTGGTATTGATCGACAAGCGCTATGGTATTTGGGATAGGAGACTTTACACGTCATCACATTAGGTATATTTTAGAATTGACCTTGTAATTATTTAACTGGAAATGTTATCACACTCGGAGACTCATCATAGTTTATATATTTTGTCTATCTATTACAGCCTTCCGCTTGCAACTTTAACTGCCTCTCGGGAGTATGATATGTTGTTTTGGCTTAATCTCACTCATGTTCACTACTCTAATACAGTCAACATTCAATCATCATTCATTTTGTTGCATAAGTGATGTTCTGGAACTCGAGAGTTGAGTTACTACTCGACCCCCGATTTTCAGGGCGTTACAGATCATGAGGAATGTGTTAGATCCATACCGTCCATCATCTTGGGGCGTGGGGCCCACCTATGATGTGTTATATCCACACCATCCCTGCACGTGGGACGGTGTGACCCACAGTGTTGTATGTGTTTTATCTACACCATCCATCTAACAGTGTGACCCACCATGATGTATGGGTTTTAACCCACGCTGTCCGTTCATTTTGGGATGTGTGGACCCTAGCCGTCATGTATGGGTTTAATCCCCACCATCCACCCATTTGGCAGCATGTGGGGCCTGCCCCACAGATGCTGCACGTGTGGGGGTGGGGCCCACCATGATGTATGTATTATGTATCCACACCATCCACACTACAGGACGTTGAGTCTGTAAGTGTTATGTTGTAATTCTAGCACACGATATTGTTAAATTTTGTTGTGCCAAACCACTTGGAGTCAATATTTTGTTATGATAAAATGGAAAGTTCAAGATCACCATCGTCAACTCCTCTACATTTTCAAGTTGAAGAACATTGCCAAAGATCAAACACAAGCTCAAGTACAAGAACAGAAATTCAAAGCTCAAAGTTAAAGTTTAAGATCACCACCTTATGTCTCAAGAACGCAAGCTCTAGCTCATGCTCAAGTTCAAGACTGCAAGGTCAAGCTTCATGTACTTCAAGATATTGAGTTGCTGAAGCGATCAATGTTTCGATGTTTCAAACTCACATTTAAGGTACGAATGACCCTAGATTGACCATAGGTTAGGTCACGTTAATTGCATATTAAATTTGGCTCATTATATAAGTTTACAGGCTTTTCTTCGATTAGTCTTAGCCTTTGTTCGACTAGTCCAGGCACTGGCACGACCAGTCTAGGGATTTTTTTGACCAGTCCAAGTTTTGTTGAAGATTTTTCAGATTTTCTCTTGGACTCTCGACCACTTGTGCACACTGCTTGACCAGTCGAGTGAACAGTGCTCGACCAGTCGTGCAGTACTCGAACAGTAGTGCAGTGCTCAACTCAAAGTCCAGCAAGCTTTTCTGGTCCCACTCGATCAGTCGAGTCCTTGCTCGACCAATCGAGTAATAGGTTTATCCTATCGCTCCAGAATTTTTTAAAAATTGGTTAGTGCTTCGACGAGTCAAACCGAATCTTAGACCAGTCAAGGGAACAGAATTTCTGCCCATAAATAGAGGACATTTCTCAGAATTATTCATCAATTCCAAGCCTAATCAATCCATCACTTGAGAGATAAGTCCACGCAATTGTGAAGCTATTACTTATTCATTTTAGATTCTTTTATAACTTTTTGTATTTGATTTTGAGATCTCTTTATTCAATTCTATTTTATTAAAAAGGAAATTTTGATTTACCCTTTTAAGATCAAAATCAAATCAAGTTAGCCCCAGGTTGATTTAATTTAAAAATTATTTAGACTTAGAACCCTTTCATTTGTGAGATTGGACATTGAACATATACGTCTACATCGAATTGGTTCTACGGGGCTACATCAGAAGAGGAATCATTAGATAAGTACAATTTCATTTTCTGTATTTTTAGTTTGTGAGATTCAGCCAGGAAAATCTCATTGTGTGGTTTTTGTGATTGTGTAAGCCCATTTGAAAAACACAATTGTGAAGGTTTTAAGGTGAACCTTAGAAAACTTCATTTCTTAGTGAAAGCCAATATCCTGTGGGTGTGGATATTGGGAGTGAAGTAGTTGTGTTACTGTTTGTGAACAGTTGGTGTACACACACGAACCACTATAATTCTCAGAGTTTAGATGATGGTTATGATGTATGTGTGGTGCTGAATGTTATAATTTTCTTTATGCGCTTGTGGTGAATGTTGTAATAATTTAGTTTATTTCCTTCGCCTAATTCTCAGTTTGAGTTTTTGATACTTACCAACATTCTAGACATCAGGTTGTCTTACCATAAACCTTGATTTTTGGTGAAAGGTTGTCATTAGAACTCAGTTTGTATAAACCTCTCAAGACTATTTTATTTGAGGTTGCTATTTAATTGTGTTATCTGTCTTTATATTCCACATTTATTTTTATTTAGCATAGTTTATATATTCACCCCCCCTCCCTCCCCCTTTAGGACTTACAACTCGGCCTTTTCAAGTGGTATCAGAGCCTAATAGCTCATTCATTTGGATTCATTTCCTGAGCTAAGCGATCTCAAGATTTTAATATGTCAAATTTTGATAGCCTCTCTATTACTAGGCCTCCACCTTTTGATGGCTCCAATTATGATTATTGGAAAGCTAGGATGAGGAACTTTTTGAGGTCCATCGATGAGAGCGTGTAGCAAGTCATAGTGACTAGATGGAACTCACCCACGTCTGAAGTTCTAGGCACTGATAGAACTAAGTCTGTTAAAGTTACACCTTATTATTCATGGACCACTCTTCAAAAAAATTAGAGTAATGCCAATGCCAAAGCTTTAAATGCAATCACTTGCGCACTATCACCAGATGAATTTAAAAGAATTATATCTTATGATACTGCAAGGCAAGCCCGGGATATCTTAGAAATGACACATGAGGGTACGACAATCGTAAAAAAGTCAAAACTTCAAATCCTCACCATAGGTTTGAGGAAATATGTATGGAAGTGTAACGCCCTGAAAATCGGGGGTCAAGCATAAACTCAACTCTCGAGTTCTAATGCATCACTTATGTAACATATATGCTTATGATTCAATGTTGTCCGGGTTAGTGTATTAAAGATGAATGGGATTAAGCCAAAATAGCATATCATACTCTAGAGACAGTTAAATTACGCAAGCGGAAGACTGTGATAGATATATAAAATATATAAACTGTTATAAGTCTCCAGAGTGTGAACATGTTACCAGATTAAATATATCAATGTATACTCCAAAAATGGAAAAAATGAATATACAAGGGTGTTCTAAAAGAGCAAATTAAAGTATAATGGCATCTAATCAACAACCCTGTAACCCCGTCGATCAGAAGATGGTCTACATAAACCCACCTGATAGCTGTGTGAGGAGAAACCCTCCTCATCATCGTAAAAATTCAGCTCCGCTTCGCAAGCATCGCCATCATCTGAAACTCAAACAGGGTCTGGTTTGGTGTTTAAACACTGTCCTATAACGTGGGAGTGAGTGATCAACTCAGTGGAACAATAGAGCATAGGTTAACATGTTATCAATTCAGTCAAGCAGTAATGATAAAGCAGTAAATCACACATTCCTAGTACTGTTGTTAATGCAAGAATGCATGGATGTATGATGCATGCCCTCGCCTACGCTCCCTCAGTGACTTCATCTTACGTTCACAATGACAACACTGCCTCAGTGCTTGACCTGCAATGCCTGATTGCATGCGTAATGCGGTCCATGCATATGATTACCAAGTTCTTATTAGTCCTTTTCATACAGCAGGATTGGGAAACTAAGGTACCTTCCTTGTATCATTGTCAAACAATGATCCATTCTAGGGTCGTCAATCCTATATAATCCCATACGATAGTGTGGTTCTAGGTCACTGCAAGAGCTGTTAGGGCTGTTACATGGAATCGTTGCACCACTCCCCCATCACCTTATCAATACAAGCCTAGTTTATACTCTATTTACTATGGGAAGGCTCGTCGCCTCTCCACAGATTTAGAGTATACTCGAGGTCACTACACCGGGTACGGTCAGGGCTATTACACGGAATTGTTGCACCACTCCCCCATCACCCATCAAAGTAGTGTAGGCCGACAGCTCGAATATAGTGTCCCATACCACCATAATCGGCTCATGAGTCTAGTTGCTCACTGGTCACTACGGGGAGGCACGCGGCCCCAGTGTAGGCCGACAGCTAGACCACGGTGTCCCATACCACCATTCCTAGCTCATGAGTCTTAGAGGATCGAGGTACCACGGTTAACGGGATTCCACTGGTAAGGTTAGTACCTCAGGTTGAAAAGAGTCGTCCAAACATGGTGAACATACATATGACAGATCGGGTTACTTGACGAGCTTGGCTAGCTCGAGTGCACAACAAGTTGAACGATATGAAGCGCATAAGCACTTCGTGTGGCCAGCCACTATCGTCAATCGAAGTATGACTCGAGTTCGTCGAACACATCTCGCATGGCGAATGAATCTCAGCCACGCATTCATTTCCATTTTTGATTTCCTGGACTATAATCATAGCCCCAAACACAATCAATCCTTAACCAGAAGCATGTAGAGTAAAGTAGAATAAACAAAGTAATTCAAGCATGTTAACAAGCATGTCATAAAGCATGTTATAAAGCACAATATAAACAGGAAATACAAACACATATATTTCATAAGTAAGCGGTTAAATTAAACAAACAACATGGAGGAAATCATATACATCTCTAAGGTAGCTGAGAATCCTATCTCAACACCTACCTAAAGCACAATTCTCTAAGCACTTACTCTTACAAGCATTTTCACAAACACTTAGGATACACTCTTTCAACATACATAGCGTATACTTAGCAAAAACAAGTATTAGGGCGAACCCTTTCGCCAAGTATTATACACATATATAGCATGTTCATATAGTGATTAATCATGGAAAACACACTTTTAAAATTTATACGTATACAGTACTTTCTACAAATACGGGGAATCCAGTATATTCAACATAGTTAACATATAACCGAAAAACGAAATGGACAACACTTTGTACCCGTACAATAACATACAGATCATGAATCTATCATTACATGACATTGAAAGCGTTGAAAACCATAACTTATACGTCTAAAGTCCGCACCTTTTACCTTATAATCATAACGAATACGCTAGAATCTCTAAGTCTTCATCTATGGCAGTATATCAACCTATAGCACGGGATACGTTAGCTATTTCGCTACTTGAATCAATTCAAACCCTAAAACAGGTTAGAGTTAGGGTTTTTTTACCTAGAAACGAAGCCGGAATCGGCGGGAAAGCGATTAGAAAATGATGGTTAAGCCTGTAGATCGACAGGGAAGAACGGTAGGAAGAATCTCCCACATCTCTCACACTCTCTCTCTTTTCTCTCTTCTCTCTACTAGGTTTTCTCAAATTCGTATAGGAGGAATGAGAGAGGGTTTAAGGTCTTTATATAGGCCCAGAACTCACGAAAATAGACTCTGGGTCAAGGTATACTTAGGTTATAGCCAAAGTGGGTTTGTTCCATCTCAATGGAGCACTTCTGGTGGACCCCCTTGAGCCAAAGGTCGGACTTAAGCTCACAGACATTGGATCTAGGTCAAGTTAAGTTTTTGTTCCAGTCGGGTTCCCAGATCACACGTGGCGGACCAGTTTCAGTTCAACGGTTACCGCAACTCGATCAGGGTTACAAGTACATAGACATATATATGAAATTTCCCCTGATCGGAGGGTGTATTTGGGTCAGATTATGACGGTCTGATTTCTTATATCAGGCCCGCAAGTAACAAGTCTCAGATTACTTAAATTTAGATATTTATTTCTA
The DNA here is from genome assembly GCA_030180095.1 of Magnolia changhungtana. NCBI lineage: Eukaryota > Viridiplantae > Streptophyta > Magnoliopsida > Magnoliales > Magnoliaceae > Magnolia > Magnolia changhungtana. Next base: position 1,769,595 of record JASAUF010000548.1, read on the forward strand.
AATATCTACGTTTCTCACACACTTCACTCTGAGCTCAAGCGAATAGCCCCACGACACTATCTGGATTTGATTTCCGAGAAGGTTGTCAAGCCCAGCAAGGTGGTCCTAATTCTATAACTTCGTATTATTCAAACTTTCGACGTGCGGTCCAGATCTAATACGGAGTTTCGTGATGCTCCCGAGAGCAGCCGGGTAATGAGATTGATCCCAAATTTTAGGGTAACCTAGCATCAATGATTCTACAAGTTTTGGGTCTTGCGAATAGTATTTAAAGTAGATCAAGCGGATTTCATAGCTAATCTAGTTTAACACTTAGTTACTTTTGAAGGATAAGGTAGTGAAAGGTGAGATTTGTGAAGGAAAAAGATTTAAAAAAAGCAATTTTAGACTGTGGGATTTAGTTTTGACAAGTTAATAAGGTGTTAGGATCGATCCATTTCCTAAAGACGTCTAATTCCAAGTTGGCAAAAATCCAGGATGTTACAATCTACCCCCTTAAAAATAATTTCGTCCCCGAAATTGGCTAAAGGTAATAAGTAGGAATTCTATTATTTCATTTGCCTAAGACTTATTGATTTACATGTGGTTAGGTGTGTCTTGTGCATACTAGTCTAGTACATTTTAGACTACCTCCCTTAAAAATTTATTTCTTTATCCCTTGCTTATATCCTGATGGTTTGCTACAATGGATTTCTTTTCCTATTTGGAGTTTTGACTTCGATTCCCAACTAGTTAGAGTAAGATAGTTGTTTTCAATGTTTGACCAACACAGAGAGACGCTTATAGTGGGCTTGATCCCTATACATCGATCATCTACCTGGCCAGAGTAGAAAGTTCATCATATCCCTTCCTAGTCCTGGTGGCTCCTGGTCTTCTGCTCGTTCAGGCAGTGAGTCCATTGGTAGTCACCCAGGATTGAGAATTCGGTCAAGCCGTGAATGCTTTGCAGTTTATATTTCAGTAACTCTGTAGACTGATCACTCTAAAAACTTAGGGAATGCCTATCACTGAAAGGTTCAAATTTTTTATTTCTAAGGTTGCCCTTTAGGTCTTGATCTAAGAGAGTCCTCGATAATATCTATGTCCAAAGAAATGGTGAGTCAAATCTTACTAGATCATCCTAGAACAGTTTCTCATAGTAGAACTTGCTAGGGCTTCTATTATGTTCGTATTCAACGAGCACAGTTGTAGATGAGTTGACCTCGGCTATTGTAATTCGGTTCGTACCCATTGTTAGGCCTATTCTGTAATATGAAATTGTTTAACATTGGAACCCTAATTGCTTTACATTCTAAGGAAGATCCAGATCCTATTTAATGACCTAACCTTGCGTATAACTGGGAGTAATTTCTTTCGATCCTAGGCCAGTGGGGCAAGGGCTAACCATGCTTCCGCTGCGCCCATGAACGGGTAGACGTGTATACCTACTTAACTCAACTGGGTTCATAACTTGTCTACCCCCCTTAAAATTGTTTCTATTCTCAGGGTTCAAGAATTTGTACATCGATCTGTATGTCAGAACGAGTTGAAATTTGAAACCTATCTTTGGTATGACATGGGAAGCAATTCAGCAATACATTGGTCTTCTTTTCACCGATGATGCGTATTATGGCATTGGTACCTATAATTATAGAGAGGAGCTAAAGATGATGGGTATTGTGTTTGATTCCAGGGGCAAGTGTGAGTTGGTGACTAGATGCCTAATTCTACCCGAGGAGGACTTTTATCATGGTCTAGCTTAATAGGCAGGTTATTTTTTCTACGCATATATGCATAATATGTATGCCAACATGGCATGCGATTTGGGACCAAATTTCTAACTGTCTATTACCCATTTGGGAAATTCCTTGGGCCTAAAAAGAAAATCTCTATTAGTTATATGTCCTTAACACTCCTCAAAGACGAATTAAGAAACTTTTAGTTGTAAGTGGTAGGGCCAACACAGAAGGAAAGTTGTGTAGTAGGTCTGAGTCAGTTAAGCCAAATAACTAAGTCTATTATTCAATTGGCTTAGCATAATTAATTAGTCCTTTACCTTCCTTAGCCTAACCAGTAGTCTAGTCTTAATTTAGGAGCAGCAGTAATCCACTAGTTGTAATCCAAAGTCTATGCTTCTACACTAGATGATTTTATACCATTTTCTAATATAGGCAATTGTTTTATCGCTTAGGGTCAAACGTTATTTGATTGGAATTGAGTTGCCCGAACTTGAATTTAACTGCACTCGAGCACTACACACATGTTCATACTATTTAAGAAGGTCCTAGGGTTCACGTTATCAATTTAGTGGATTTTCCATACTGTTAGGTCGTTCAAATCTAGGAATACCACTCTAGGTCCAAAACTCCAAGGGCCTATTTGACCAGTGGTCTTACGTTGTATTAAATGGGCTTGCATTGCTAATCCCACTTCAGGATTTGGGAGTGGCATGTTTGGTAGGGGGTGGGAGGGGATTAAAATTAAAGTCATAGGCTTTGGAAAGTGAGTCTTGTGTTGGAAAGTGTGAGATGGGATTTCCACATGTTAATGAATCTCTAAGTGTACTTGGAAAGGAAAATTCCGGGATTTGCTTTTAATTGCATACACTCCAAACATGGTATTGAAAAACATGGGATACACCCAATCTAGGGACGATACCTTACACATGCATTTATCATTACATTTACAATTCTAGCCACCTTAATCTTACTTAATGCAATTGGCCAAACGGGCCCTAAACGTCCTAACATTTGGAGGTTGTGAAGGTTATGGGACACAAATGAAGATACATGTGAGCTAATACAACAAAGGCTTCAAACACTTATATCATTCTACCAAACATTACACTACTAGGCCTATCAACATGAAATCATAAACATATCCTAAAGTAACAACCAAAACAAGCTGCAAACATCGGCATGGATGACTAGGCATCCGAGTCTGGCGACGGAGGAGGGGCACCCTTTCTCTTTCCCATGAGAGAGAGAGAAAAAGGTTGAAATCAAGAAAATGGCCGTAATGAACTCGAAGAAGGCCATGGAAAGTGAAGATAAGGAGGAATAGGGGTTGACGTTTTTGGTTCTCCACGGATTTGAGCCTCAACAGAGGTTGTACATGCCCGAATGACAGAGTTTGAAGAATGAAAATGAAGAGATGGGACGGGTTGAGAGTTTACACAAATTTGAGCCACCAATGGGAGACGTATGGTCTCAAATGAGAGAGAATGGAGAGGTTGGAAGTTAGCTATTGCAAGAAATAGTGATGGTGTACGTGTTTGGCTAAGGAATGACGAAATGGGTAGACAGAAGGGAGATTTGAGAGAGGAAACAACAACTTGGAAGAAAAAAGAGAGCTTGGGGTGGAGTTTATGAAGGAAGTGCGCATTTGGGGGGTTTTAACGAACGACCGATATACCAGGGGGTCCCACTAGACCCCAAAGTCCATCGGCCTGAGCAGCCCGCTCGGCCAAGCCTACTAACCAGCAAGGCCTCGTCGACCGGGCGAGGGCCTCGCCACTCTCTAGAGTGGTTGGTGATGCCTCACCATTTGAGCGAGGTCCTCGTGACCCCTAGGTCCCAAAAAGATGTGGGGCCCACCCTGGGTCCCCCTGCAAGTGCTCCGTTTGGCCCCTGACTCCATTTGAGGTATTTTTGGTTTTAATTGGCAAACTAAAATGATTTTATTAGACGTGTAATATATGATTTTGGGGTAGGAGATGCTATTCTATCCAACTACCCTATTTATTTGACGAGATTCCATAATTTGAATGGTCAAAGGTCCAATTTATACATATATTTACTATTTATAGTAAATTTTTGTTTAAGTATTATTCTTTATCATTTATACCCTAAGATTGGTGTGTATTATGAATGTTCTTAAAAAGAAGAAGCATATAGTAGTGGAGGGTGAGATTTTGAAGGAATTGGATAAAAGGGGGTTTTAGGCTTTGAGATTAAGTGTAGGGTGTTGTGATTGACCCACAACCTAAGGACATTCGTTTCTAGGGAATGACTCAAACCCGTCGACTGGCGGCCTAGAAGTGATTCGGGATCGTTTCGCGTGATCATAGGTGTGTATGCGGCCAATCTCAGTAGTTGATTTCGGTCGGTTTCGCCGTTCTGTGAAATTGGAAAATCCTGAGTCGGTTTCTATGTTCCGTCGCTCCCTCCTAAGTCAGAGTGCGTCAGAGTGCATCGTGTAATCATAACCCAGGTCTGGTTTAATCTAAATCATACTTTGATACCATCTTGTGACGCCCTGAAAATCGGGGGTCGAGCATAAACTCAACTCCCGAGTTCAACGCATCACTTATGCAATATATATGCTTATGATTCAATGTTGTCCGGGTTAGTGTATTAAAGATGAATGGGATTAAGCCAAAATAGCATATCATACTCTAGAGAGTTAAATTACGTAAGCGGAAGACTGTGATAGATATATAAAATATATAAACTGTTGTAAGTCTCCAGAGTGTGAACATGTTACCGAGTTAAATATATCAATGTATACTAAAAAAATGGACAAAATGAATATACAAGGGTGTTCCAAAAGAACAAACTAAAGTATAATGGCATCTAATCAACAACCCTATAACCCCGTCGATCAGAAGATGGTCTACATAGACCCACCTGATAGCTGTGTGAGGAGAAACCCTCCTCATCATCGTAAAAATTCAGCTCCGCTTCGCAAGCATCACCATCATCTAAAACTAAAAAAGGGTCTGGTTTGGTGTTTAAACACCATCCCGTAACGTGGGAGTGAGTGATCAACTCAGTGGAACAATAGAGCATAGGTTAACATGTTATCAATTCAGTCAAGCAGTAATGATAAAGCAGTAAATCACACATTCCTAGTACTGTTGTTAATGCAAGAATGCATGGATGTATGATGCATGCCCTCGCCTACGCTCCCTCGGCGACTTCATCTTACGTTCGCAATGACAACACTGCTCAGTGCTTGACCTGCAACGCCTGATTGCATGCGTAATGCGGTTCATGCATATGATTACCAAGTTCTTATTAGTCCTTTGCATACAGTAGGATTGGGAAACTAAGTTACCTCCCTTATATCAATACCCAAACAATGATCCATTCTAGGGTCGTCAATCCTAGATAATCTCATATGATAGTGTGGTTCTAGGTCGCTGCAAGGGCTACCAAGGCTGTTACATGGAATCGTTACACCACTCCCCCATCACCTTATCAATACAGGCCTAGTTTATACTCTGTTTACTACGGGAAGGCTCATCGCCTCTCCGCAGATTTAGAGTATACTCGAGGTCACTACACCGGGTACGATCAGGGCTGCCAGAGTTGTTACACGGAATCGTGCACCACTCCCCCATCACCCATCAAAGCAGTGTAGGCCAACAGATCGAATAAAGTGTCCCATACCACCATAATCGGCTCACGAGTCTGGTTGCTCACTGGTCACTACGGGGAGGCAGGTGGTCCTAGCGTAGGCCAACAGCTCGACCAGGTGTCTCATACCACCATGCCTGGCTCATGAGTCTTACCGGATCGAGGTACCACGGTTAACGGGATTCCACTAGTAAGGTTAGTACCTTAGGTTCAAACAGAGGCGTCCAAACATGGTGAACATACACAAGACAGATCGGGTTACTTGACGAGCTTGGTTAGCTTGAGTGCACAACAAGTTGAACAATATGAAGTACATAAGCACTTCTTGTGGCCAGCCACTATCGTCAACCGAAGTACGACTCGGGTTCGTCGAACACATCTCGCATGGCGAATGAATCTCAGCCACGCATTCATTTCCGTTTCCGATTGCCTGGACTATAATCATAGCCCCAAACACAATCAATCCTTAACCAGAAGCATGTAAAGTAAAGTAGAATAAACAAAGTAATTCAAGCATATTAATAAGCATGTCATAAAGCATGTTATAAAGCACAATATAAACAGGAAATACAAACACATATATTTCATAAGTAAGTGGTTAAATTAGATAAACCACATGGTGGAAATCATATACATCTCTAAGGTAGCTGAGAATCCTATCTCAAAACCTACCTAAAGCACAATTCTCTAAGCACTTACTCTTACAAGCATTTTCACAAACACTTAGGATACACTCTTTCAACATACATAGCGTATACTTAGCAAAAATAAGTATTATGGCAAACCCTTTTGCCAAGTAAGTTTTATACACATATATAGCATGTTCATACAGTGATTAATCATGGCAAACATACTTTCAAAATTTATACATAAACGGTACTTTCTACAAATACGGGGAATACGGTATATTCAACATAGTTAACGATAACCGAAAAATGAAACGGACAACACTTTGTACATGTGTAATAACATACAGATCATGAATCTATCATTACATGACATTTAAAGCATTGAAAACCATAACCTATACGTCTAAAGTCTGCACCTTTTGCCGTAGAATCGTAACGAATACGCTAGAATCTCTAAGTCTTCGTCTACGGCAGTATATCAACCTATAGCACGGGATACGTTAGCTATTTCGCTACTTAAATCAATTCAAACCATAAAATAGGTTAAAGTTAGGGTTTTCTTACCTGGAATAAAAGCCGGAATCATCGAGAAAGTGATTAGAAAATGATGGTTAAGCCTGTAGATCGACAGGGTAGAACGGCCGGAAGAATCTCCCACATCTCCCACACTTTCTCTCTTTTCTCTCTTCTCTCTCCTAGGTTTTCTCAAATTCGTATGGGAGGAATGAGAGAGGGTTTAAGGTCTTTATATAGGCCTAGAACTCACGGAAATAGACTCGGGGTCAAGGTATACTTAGGTTATAGCCAAAGTGGGTCTGTTCTGTCTCGACGGAGCACTTCTGGCAGCCCCCTTGAGCCAAATGTCGAACTTAAGCTCACAGACATTGGATCTAGGTCAAGTTAAGTTTTCGTTCCGGTCAGGTTCCCAGATCACATGTGGCGGACCAGTTTCAGTTCAACGGTTACCGCAACTCGATCAGGGTTACAAGTACATGGACATGTATATGAAATTTTCCCTGATCCGAGGGTGTATTTGGGTCAGATTCTGATGGTCTGATTTCTTATATCAGGCCCACAAGTGATAAGTCTCATAGTACTTAAATTTAGATATTATTTCTAAAATATCTACGTTTCTCACACACTTCACTTCGGGCTCAAGCGAATAGCCCCAGAACACTATCTGGATTTGATTTTCAAGATGGTTGTCAAGCCCAGCAAGGTGGTCCTAATTCTATAACTTCGTATTATTCGGACTTTCGACGTGTGGTCCCGATCTATATGGAGTTTCGTGATGCTCCCGAGAGCAGCCGGGTAATGAGATTGATCCTAGATTTTAGGGTAACCTAGCGTCAATGATTCTACAAGTTTTAGGTCTTGCAAATCGTATTTAAAGTAGATCAAGCGGATTTCATAGCTAATCTAGTTTAGCACTTAATTACTTTTGAAGGATAAGGTAGTGAAAGGTGAGATTTGTGAAGGAAAAGGGTTTTCAAAAAAGTGATTTTAGACTGTGGGACTGAGTTCTGACAAGTTAATAAGGTGTTGGATCGACCCATTGCCTAAGGACGTCTAATTCCAGGTTGGCTAAAATCCGGGATGTTACAGGAAGAAAGTGAAACATTCATGGACTTCTATACTAAATTGAATGACATAGTCAACTCAATGTGGGGTCTTGGAGATAACATCCCAGAAAGTAAAGTTTGTACAAAGATACTGCACTCATTGCCTGAAAGCTTCAATTCTAAGGTGACTGTCATTCAGGAACTTCGTGACACGGATAATATGAGGGTTGAAGAGCTTGTTGGTTCTTTACAAACCTACAAGTTGAATTTCAAGGCTCCTAAAGGTAAGTCTATAGCCCTTAAGTCATCTAAATCTGTTTCTCAAGATAATACTAGTAATTTTGATTGTGAAAATTCAGAGGATGATATGACACTATTAGCCAAGAAGTTTTATAAGATTTTCAAAAGTGAAAAGAGAGTTGATTTTCAAAAACCCTCTGAGAAGAAAAAGAGTAAATCTAAAAAATGGAAATCTCTTAAAGACGTCAATACTTCAACTACCATTAATACAGGCATTTGGCAAACAAGTGTCTAAAGAAGGACAAATCAAAGAAGAAAGGTATGTTGGCCACATGGGATGAATCGTCTTGCTCAGAAGCCTCTTCTTAGTTAGATGATTCAGAACCCGAATTTACTAATGAGGTCAAGGCCTTAATGACTCTAACCAGAGTCACTTCCACAAATAGTTATGATTCAATTTATGATGAAAATCTGAGGAGTGACCCTGAAAACGATGAAAATTTACAAGATGCCTATAATGCCCTATGCAGGGAAAGTTGTAAGATAGCTGTAAAACTTAAACTTCAAAAAGAAAAGTTTTTAAAGTTAAAAGAGGATTTTGAAAACTTAGTTTTAGAAAAATCACATCTTTCTAATTGTTTTGAAAAGACTAAATGTGATTTAAATTTCAAAATATCCCAAGTTGAAAATCTAAAATCAGAAAATGAAAAACTAAAACTAGAAGTCTCTTCTCTCTTGAGTTCAAAGGATACTTGGAGGTATGTCCAAGGTGATCCTAACTAGAAAATTTGCTAACCGGATCAAGGAAATGTGGAGATAGATCTGGTCTGGGCTATGATAAAAATACGCCTCTAAAAAATAAGATTACTCCTCCTAAGTTTGTTAAAGGAGAGTCCTCCAACTCAAAAGGGAAAAGTCTGAATCAAAATGGTTTTAAAAATCCTAAAAATTCTCAAGCTACAAAACCTAAAAACAACCATATCAAATTTAGAAATCAGAATTATAATCCCTTAGTTAAAAACATTGTGGATCTACTCAAGGAGCTTTTGAAATCTAACTTTAATGGTAGAATGTATAACAACTATAAGCACAAAAAAACCAATAGTGCTCCAAAACCCAAAATGGTAATGAAATGGGTCCCTAAAGTTACTTGCCTGGTTGCCCACACTTCTTTCGAAGCTTCGAGTCAGTACCTCGACAGTGGTTGCTCTAGACATATGACAGGTGACAAAGATTTGTTCACCGACTTCAAAGATGACTGATGGTTCAGTCACATTTGGTGATGGTAGTAATTGCAAAATAATTGGCCAAGGTATGGTTCAACTCTTCAATCTTCCTCCTTTTGAGAATGTTTTATTTGTAGAAGGTCTTAAACATAATCTCTTAAGCATTTCTCAAATATGTGATAATAAACATAGTGTAAAATTCACTAATCAAGGATGTAAGATTTCTAATGAGAAAGGTTCTGTGATATTGACTAGTCACAGAACATTTGAGAATTACTATATAGTTAGTGACTCTAGCTCGTCTAAATTATTGTATTGCATGGTCCAGACCAATAAGATCGAATTATGGCATAAACGCCTTAGGCATGTACACTATTGAAATCTATATAGACTGAGCAAAGGTGAGTTAATAAGAGGTCTACCCAAATTTAAAAAATGGACAAAATTTGTGGCGAATGTCAAGTTGGGAAACAAACTAGAAAGTGAACTCCAGTGCCACATTTAAACCCCTTAAACTCCTCCACATGGATCTCGTTGGACCTACCAGAATGGAGAGTTGAGGTGGAAAGAAATGTTTTCTGGTAATTATGGATGACTTTACCAGATATACATGGGTAACTTTCATGAGAGAGAAGTCTTAGCTCTTGATGAAGTGAAAAGGATACTCAAGCGTATCCAAACTGAGAAGGAATCAAATGTTTCGAAAATTCGACGTGACCATGGATAAGAATTTGATAATAGTAATTTTGAGAAGTTCTGTAACAATCACGGGATATCGCATGAATTTTCTGCACCTAAGACACCTCAACAAAATGGGGTTGTTGAAAGGAAAAATTGTGTGCTTCAAGAAATGGCCAATGTTATTTTAAATAGCATGAAATTACCTAAAAATCTATAGGCTGAAGCTATGAACTCTGTATGCTATATAATAAACCGTGTTTATACTAGAAAATCAAATGATAAGACTGCATATGAACTGTTGTTCAATAAGAAGCCCACAGTCCAATACTTTTGAGTTTTTTGCAGCAAGTCCTATATTTTGCGTGACCGTGAAAATTTAGGGAAGTTCGGCATTAAAAGTGATGAAGGGATTTTTCTATGGTATGCTTTAAATAGTTGAGCGTATCGAGTTCTCAACAAGAGAATTGGTGCTATTTAAGAGTCTATTAATGTGGTTATAGATGATCACCTGAATACACCTGTCTCTAGATAAGAAGATGATGAAGTCTCTATATTTGATAAACCAGACTCTTCATCCAGTCAAAATGACACTGAACTACGGTCAGTTAAAGACCATCCAACTGATAAAATTATTGGGAACCCTCTTACTAGTGCGCGCACTCATAAACAATTAGAAAACATATGTAATTATGTGTGCTTCACTTCCCAAATTGAGTCGGCCAATGTAAAAGAAGTGCTTACAGATGAAAACTGGATAGTAGCCATGCAAGATAAACTAAATCAATTTGTAAGGAATGATGTATGGTATTTGGTTCCTAGACCTAATGATAAATATATAATTGGAAGTAAGTGGATCTTTAAAAATAAATCTGATGAATTAGGAAATATTATAAGAAACAAGGCAAGACTAGTTGTACAAGGGTACACTTAGATAGAAGGCATCGATTATGATGAAACCTTTACCCCAGTAGCTCGTCTTGAATCTATTAGATTATTTATATCCATTGTTTGTTTCAAAAAGTTCAAAATCTATCACATGGATGTCAAGAGTGCTTTCTTGAATGATGATTTACATGAGGAAGTATATGTAGAACAACCTAAGGGTTTTGAAGACCCTAAATATACTGATCATGTTTATCGCCTGAAAAAGACACTTTACAGTTTAAAACAAGCTCCCAGGGTATGGTATGAGAAGCTGACTAAGTTTTTACTAAGTCATAACTTTATAATGGGGAGTGTTAATAAGACACTGTTTGTAAAGAAACACAATGATCACATACTCGTAGTATAAATATATGTTAATGATCTTATTTATGGTTCTACATGTTCTAAGTTGACTACTGAGTTTGCAGAATTGATGAAGTCCAAGTTTGAAATGAGCATGGTTGGAGAACTGAATTACTTTTTAGGTTTACAAGTGAAACAACTTAAAGACAAGATTTTTATTTCTTAAACCAAGTATGCTCTAAACTTGGTGAAGAAGTTTTGTTTTGAGAGTGGCAAAAACTTTGATACTCCTATGAGTATTACTCTTAAGCTCTCTAAGGATGCAACAGGTAAAAGTGTAGATCCTAGGTTATATCGTAGTATGATTAGTAGCTTATTATATTTAACTGTGAGCAGACCTGATATAGCATTCAACGTAAGTATCTATGCTAGATATTAATTAGATCCTAAGGAATCTTACCTGATTGCTATCAAGCAAATCATGAGATATGTCGCAAGCTCGGCCAATCTTAGCCTTTGGTATCCATATGATCCTAATGTTCAATCAGTTGGTTATACGGATGCTGATTGGGCTAGTGATATAGATGACTGAAAGTCTACAAACAGTGGGTGTTTTTATGTCGGGAACTGTTTAGTTTCATGACATAGCAAGAAACAGAGTTCTGTATCGCTATCCACAGCTGAGGCTGAATATATTGCAACCAGAAATGCATGCACTCATCTTATGTGGATGAAAAGAATGTTAAATGACTATGGATTTGTGCAAGATACTATGGTACTGTATTGCGATAACTCTAACGTAATTAATATCTCTAAGAATCCCATCCAACACTCACGAACCAAGCATATTGACATTAGATATCATTATATTCGTGAATTAGTAGAAGATAAAATTATTTCATTGGATTATGTTCAAACTGAAAATCAACTTGTGGACATTTTCACCAAACCACTTGACAGAAACAGGTTCTCTAAATTAAAATTGGATATTGGTATGTGTAATTTAATTTGAGATTATTGTGTCTGCTTGTACTATATTTTGCATATTTTTATTTTTACAAATTTCTGGATTTCAAAAATTAATAAAATTGAGAATTTTTTTTGTCTGCACGACCAGTCGAGATGCGCGGTTGGGTTACTTTTAATGTGTAAAAATCACTTTTTCTTCACTTTCTTTATCTTCTCCAACAGTCCCTTCTCCAACCGATCGAACCTACCTCCGAATACAACTTGGTTAGTGCGTCATTTTCATTTTTCTTTCGAATTTAGGTTCCTTGCATCTCTATTTGCTTGATTTTAAAGTTTATTTCAAGTTTTCTAGTGGTTTTCTTGCATTTTTTGGATAAAATTTGATTTGTGTGAAACCCTTAAATCCTTCTTTCATTCTATTTTCTGTTTCTTTCAATGGAAGGTAGATCTAAGAAGAAAATAACTCGTGGTCCTTCTTCTTCCCATTCCACACTTATTGTCGTGCGTACTCTTCGACCACCTGAAGAGGACCCAGAATATGTGTGGGACATCCGTCTCCACAATATCATTATTGACGGATTGTCAATTCCAACCATTTGGTTCAGTTCAATATCATTTCCCTCCTTGTGGCTGTAGGATGGGATAACATACTGAATTGGGGCGGGCCCGCATATCGGTCCATTGCACAAGCCATGTATGCATGTATTAGTGATGTTTCTATTGAAAATTTAACCTTCTCTATTATGTTTAGAGAAGGTCCATTTTCAGTAGATCGTCACTTGATCTCTAGCTTGATGGATATACCAGTTAATGATGAAAGGATTCTAATATCCACATTGGCTGAGAGATTGAATGAATCTAAAAAACATCTTTTAACCAGAAATTTATGCAACATGAACTCGGAATGGAATTCCAGGATTACGCTCTATGCCAATTAGATGTTACCCAGATATAGAGTGCTTCATCGTATTTTTATTTCTAATATTTACCCTAGATCTGGTAACAAGACTGAATTAACTTCTTTCATGGTGCGCATTCTTCATTCTATTGTTTCTGGTATTCAAGTGTGTCTTCCTTCGTTAATCTGTTATATTATAATCCAATTTTGTTTACACTTGGGGCATAATGATATTCCTTTCGCTTATGTGATGACCACCCTTGCTACTCATTGTCTCATGGTCATGCCATCTGGAGAAGCTCCTATTTCCCATCTTCCATTCAATAGCTCAAATATCAACAAGATGAAATTAGAGTTGGCACCTGGTCAAGTTGACAGGGATGCTGGAGGAGCTATAAAAGAAGTTGGAGAGGAAGAGGCACTACCCACTGACGACGTGAATATAGATGATCTGTCTGATGAGTTAGAATCTGATTATGAGGCTGATCCTGATTTTCAGTCATTTAATTTAGATGAATGGTGTGACGCCCTGAAAATCGGGGGTCGAGCATAACTCAACTCCCGAGTTCCAACACATCACTTATGCAACATAGATAATGATGATTAAATGTTGTCTGTGTTAGAGCAATAAACATGAGTGAGATTATACCAAAACAGTAATTCATACTCCAGATCAATTGTATAAAGGCAAGCGGAAGACTGAACTGTATATATATGTATGTGAAAGAAAAAAAATCATTTCATTCTCCAGAGTATGAACCCATCTGAGTCACCATATACATATATCTATTTTATGTTCAAAAAGTCAAAAATACAACTAGGGAAGTAATCCCAGCAAATCACGTCGATCTGACAGTCTAGTCGAAGCCACCAGAATACTGCATAAATGAGAACTTGTCCTGATCCTCGTCATAGTCTGGCTTAGCCTCCGGAGTCGTCAGTCCATCTAAACCTAAGACAAAGTCTGGTTGGTGTGTACAACACTGTCCCGTAACGTGGGAGTGAGTAGCTAACTTAGTGGAATAATAAAGCATAGGTTAACATGTTATCGACTCAGTCAAGCAGTAATAATAAAGCAGTATAATCGAACACCCGTAACTACCCTTATTAATGCAAGTATGAATGCAGTCATGATGTATGCCCTTACCGTCATACTCCCTCATGCGACACCATCTTACGTTCGCGGCATGCTTGCATTCCTCAGTACTCCACATCTTCCAGGTACATGCAATGCATGATGAGCATGATTACCGAGTTATTATTAGTCCATCTCAAACAGCAAGATTGGGAAACTAAGGTACCTCCCTTGTATCATTCCCAAACATGATCCATTCTAAGGTCGTCAGTCCTAGACAATCTCATACGATGATGTGTTTCTAGGTCACTGCAAGGGCTGTCAAGGATGTTACACGGAATCGTCACACCACTCCCCCATCACCTTATCAATACAAGCCTAGTTTATACTCTGTTACTAAGGGAAGGCTCGTCGCCTCACCGCAGATTTAGAGTATGCTCGAGGTCACTACACCGGGTACGGTCAGGGTTACCAGGGCTGTTACACGGAATCATTGCACCACTCCCCCATCACCCATCAAAGCAGTGTAGGTCGACAGCTCGAATATAGTGTCCCATACCACCATAATCGGTTCAAGAGTCTAGTTGCTCACTAGTCACTACGGGGAGGTACGTGGCCCCAGTGTAGGCCGATAGCTTGACCACGGTGTCCCATACCACCATGCCCGGCTCATGAGTCTTAGTGGATTGAGGTACCATGGTTAACATGATTCCACTAGTAAGTTTGGTACCCTAGTTTCAAGCAGTAGCGACCAAACATGATGAACATACATTAGACATATCGGGTTACTTGACGGGCCTGACTAGCTCGAGCGCACAATCAATTGAACGACATGAAGCACATAAGCACTTCGCATGGCCTAACCACTGTCGCCAACTGAAGTACGACTCAGGTTCGTCAAACGCATCTTACGTGGTGAAATGAATCTCAACCACGATCTCAAGTCTGGTACCGATTGTTTGGACTATAAACATAGTCCCAAACTCAATCAATCCTTATTCATAGCATGTGGAGTAAAGCATATTAAACAAAGTAATTCAAGCAAGTTAACAAGAATGTCATAAAGCATGTTACAAAGCATGTTATAAAACATGTTATAAAGCACTATATAAACAAGAATACAAACACATATATTTCACAAGTAAGCGGTTTAAGTAAACAACCTCATGGAGGAAATCATACACGTCTCTAAGGTAGTTGAGAATCCCATCTCAACACCTATCTAAGGCACCCTCATTCAAACACTTACTCTTACAAGCATTTTCACAAACACTTAGAATCCACAATTTCAACATACATAGTATATGTTAGCAAAACATGTATTAGTGTGAGTCCTTTCGCCAAGCAAGTATTTTACACACATATGATATATTCATATAGCAATTAATCATGTCAAACACATTTCCAAAATATATATGTATATGGTACTTTCTACAATACACTATTTCTACATACATAGTGTATATTAGCATAACATGTATTAGGACGAATCCTTTCACCAAATAAGCATTTTATCCATATATCATATATTCATACAACAGATAATCATGTCAAACACATTTTTAAAATATATACGTATATGGTATTTTCTACGAATACCTAGAATATGTAGAATTCCATATTCTACGTCTTTAATCGAAACAGAAAACAGAAAGCACTTTGTACATTTGCAACTGTATGCAGATCATGAATCTATCATTATCTGACATTGAAAGTGTTGAAAACCATAACCTATTCACCTAAAGTCCTCACCTTTCACCGTAGAATCGCAACGAATACGATAGGTTGGCCAAGCTTCCGTATTCGGCAGTTTGGTAGCCTATAGAATTAAATAGGTTAACTATTTCATAACCTACAACCCTTACAACTCCAAAACTGATTAGGGTTAGGGTTTCTTACCTAGAAAGGAGGTTGGAATCGCTGGGAAAGTAATGAGAATCGCGTGGTGCAGCTTGTGTAGCGACAGGGAATGGTAGTAGGGAGATTCTCCCACTTCTCTCACTCTTTCTCTCTCTTTTCTCACTTCTCTCTCTAGGGTTTCTCTCAAATTCGTATGGCTATGAGAGAGAGGGTTCTAAGGTCCTTATATAGCCTAAAAATATACTAAAACAGACTTATGGCCAAGGTATACTTAGGTTATAACCAAAGTGCCCCTTTTCCAGCTCAATGGAGGACTTCTGGCGGGCCTCCTTGAGCCAAAGTTTGGACTTAAGCTCACAGACACCGGATCCAGGTGGAGTTAAGTTTTTATTTCAGTCGGATTCCCAGATCATGCGTGGCGGACCAGTTTCAGTTCAACGGTCAGCAAATCTCGATCTGGAATTCCAAGTACATGGATATGTTTATGAAATTTTTCTTGATCCGAGGGTGTATTTGGGTCAAATTCTGACAGTCTGGTTGCTTACAAAATGATCGCAAGTAACAAGTCTTAGATTACTATTTAAGATATTTATTTTGTAAAGAAAACAAGTGTTCTCACACTCTCTCGCTCCGGACTCAAGCGAACAGCCGTGGGACACTATTTGGGTTTGATTTTCGAGATGGTTGTCAAGCCCAGCGAGGCGGTCCTAAGTCCTTAACCTCGTATTATTCGGACTCCCGATATGCGGTCTAGACCTGATACAGAGTTTCAATGTGCTCCTGAGAGCAGTCGGGTAATAACTTTGATCTTAGACTTTAGGGTAACCTAGCGTCAATGATTCTACAAGTTTTGGGTCTTGTAGATCGTATTTAAAGCGATTCAAATGGATTTCATGGCTGATATAGCTTAGCACTTAGTTAACTTTGTCAATTTTCTAAAGGATTTAATCCTAAGTGATTTCTGATCGAGGTGGTACTCGGGTCTTTCTACAGAAATTTACGAGTCGTTACAATCTACCCCCCTTAAACAAAAATTTTATCCTCGAAATTTGTACCTTTTCGTACTCCTCGAGAATCTGAGGGTAGTTCTTTCTGACCTCGGCCTCTATCTCCCATGTAACCTCCTCTTCTGAATCTGAGGGTAGTTCTTTCCTCTTCACAAGTGGAATGACCTTACTACGCAGTACCTGCTCCTTCTTGTCAAGTACCAGCTCATACGTAGCATCCTCGCTCAGCTGTACCTGCTCCCATCTGATGATATGTGAAGGACCAGGAACGTACTTCTTCAGTATAGATATATGAAATACGTTGTGTACAACTGCAAGTGGTGTGGGCAAAGCAAGACGATATGCCATAGCACCCACTCGATCCAGTATCCGAAACGAACCGATAAACCTCGGTGTAAGCTTCCCCTTCTTCCCGAACCGAAGGACTCCCTTCATAAGGAAAACTCTGAGGAATACATGGTCTCCGACCTCAAACTCAAGCGGTCGCCGCCTCATATCGGTGTAGCTCTTCTGCCTGCTTTGTGTCGTAAGAAGTCGACGCCTAATAATGTCGATCTTCTCTGAGGTCGCCTGAACCAACTCTGGGCCAATCAAACTATGCTCGCCAACCTCAGCCCAACAATGCGGTGCTCTGCAAGGACGACCATACAGGGCCTCATATGGAGCCATACCAATACTCGCCTGGAAGTTGTTGTTGTAGGCAAACTCTGCATAAGGAAGACAGTCATCCCAACTGTCCTTGAAGTCCAACACACATGCTCGCAATATATCCTCCAAAATATGATTCACCCGCTCTGTCTGCCCATCAGTTTGAGGATGAAACGCCGTACTAAACTTCAACTTCACACCTATCGCTTCCTAGATACAAGTCCAGAAGATAGAAGTGAACTGAGTGTCTCTGTCCGACACTATCTCTAAAGGAACTCCATGCAGACGGACGATTTCTCTGATGTACAATCTAGCCAGCTCGTCTGCAGAGTTCGTGACTCTGATAGGGAGGAAATGGGCCGATTTGGTCAACCAGTCCACAATCACCCAAATGGAATTGTGTCCCTTCCTCGTCTTCGGCAACCCCGATATAAAATCCATGGAAATGAAGTCCCACTTCCATTCCGCTAAGGGCATGGGTTGAAGCAGTCCAGGAGGTCGGCGATGTTCTATCTTGACCTGCTGGCACGTCAGACAGTAAGAAACGAACTCAGCGATGTGGGCCTTCATGTTATTCCACCAATACGATGGTCTCATGTCCTGGTACATCTTCGTGCTACCAGAATGCATCGCAAGCTTCGAGTTATGAGCAGACTCTAGAAGCTCATGTCTCAGGTCAGGTATGTTAGGAACGCATAGGCGGCCACGGAATCACAGACCCCCATCTGAACCAACTCTCCACTCTGAGTCCTCGGAGTCGCTAGCTTGCTCTTGAAGCTCAGACAACCGCTCATCACCCTTCTGGGCCTCGATGATCCTATCATCAATAAGTGGCCACACCCGAATATGCGCGACACACTCAAATGGCTCCTGCACTGTGAGTTTCTGCTCGAAGTCCCACATGAACTCTAGAATATCCTACTCTGTTATCATCAACGGAGCTGCAAATGCAATCGCCTTCTTGCGGCTCAATGCATCCGCCACAAGGTTGGCCTTGCCAGGATGGTGGAAACCTCGAACTTGAAGTCCTTCAGGGTCTCCATCCATCAGCGTTGTCTCATATTCAAGTCTCGCTGTGTGAATATATACTTAAGGCTCTTGTGGTCGCAGAAAAGCTCGAACTCCTCTCCGTAGAGGTAATGTCTCCAGAGCTTCAATGCAAAGATGACAGCTGCCAACTCAAGGTCGTGTGTAGGGTAATTCTCCTCGTGCTTCCTTAATTATCTCGAGGCATACGAAATCACCCTATCCTTCTGCATAAGGACACAACCCAAACTAAAGCGAGATGCGTCAGTGTATATCATGTACTTAACCCCTTGCTTTGGTAATACTAGCACAGGGGCGGACGTCAACCTGTCCTTCAGCTCCTTGAAAGCTGCTTCCGCCTTCTCATTCCAGGCGAACTTCAGGTCTTTCCATGTCAACTGAGACAATGGCCTAGCAATCTTCGAGAAATCCTGAATGAAGCGTATATAATACCCTGCAAAACCAAGGAAACTCCTCACCTCGGTAACCAAGCTAGGCTGCTGCCAATCCTGAAGAGCGGCTACCTTAGCGAGGTCCACTGCTATCCCATCCTTGGACACCACATGTCCGAGAAACTTGACTTCCTGCTACTAGAAGTCATACTTCTTATACTGCGCGAACAACTGGTTCTTCTTCAATGTATCCAACACCACTCTCAAGTGCTCCTCATGCTCCTCTCGACTCGTAGAATATATCAGAATGTCATCAATAAAGATGATGACAAATCAGTATAGGAATGGTCGAAATACCCGGTTCATCAGGTCCATGAACACGGCCGGTGCTTTCGTAAGACCAAATGATATCACTCGAAACTCGTAGTGCCCAAAGCATGTCCTGAAAGCCGTCTTCTGCACGTCCTCATCTCTAACGCGCAGCTGATGATACCCTGATTGCAGATCAATCTTCGAGAAGTACTTCGCCCCCTTCAACTGATCAAACAGATCATCTATCCTGAGTAAAGGATACTTGTTCTTCACGGTGACCTGGTTCAATGTACGGTAATCAATACACAACCGTAGTGAACCATCTTTCTTCTTGCACAAACAGTACAGGTGCTCCCTAGGGAGACACACTAGGTCGTATAAAACCCTTCTCTAGCAACAACCCGTCAATCTGTTTCCTCAGCTCCTTCATCTCACATGGAGACATACGATAAGTTGGCAATGTGATAAGCATCGCACCAGGCGTAAGATCAATGGTGAAGTTGATCTCGTGCCGAGGTGGCAAACTAGGAATCATCACAAACACGCCTACAAAATCTTGAACCACAGGCGTATTTCTCAACGTCGGACCATCAACCTGCTCTAATAGGGTAGCGTAGCTACTGATGTGGTAATACCAACTGACCTGCACTGGGAAAGTAAAGACCGTGCAGTCAGGTCCATGTGTTGTCACAATCCGAGTATCGCAATCGATCTCAGCCTTCATCTCCACAAGCCAGTCCATGCCGAGAATTACATCGTAATGATGGAGCGGTGCAACCAACGGGTCGACAGTTACTGTCCTGCTCCCTAGGTCTATCGAACAACCTCTACACACGTAGTGGAGTCTGAGAAAGTCCATGTGGCAGTAAGGAGTCTCAACCCAGTCATAGGACTAGTCCCCAACCCTAGCCTCTTGACTGCAGCACATGATACAATAGAGATAGTAGACCCGGTGTCCACCAAAAGAAAGACTGGAGTACCTTGCACATGTGCAGTAATCTCGAATGCCATAGGTGCTACGTCCGATCCCTCGGATGCCTCAGCTGCAAGTGAGTGTACCCGAGCCTGCTGTTGTCGGTTTGGCTGTGGAATCATGGGCCGTTGAGGCGGCCTGAAATGAGGTGCAGGTGGTCTGAAGGACGGATGTGCAGGTGCCGTCCAAAGTGGCGGAGTCTATATAGCCTGTGGGCGAGAACGACCAATCATCTGCAGCGGAGAAAACACGCTATCCTTCATCTGCGTGAAACAACTCCCAATAGGATGACCCTGTCTCCCGCAATTCATACAGGTCACAATAGGGCACCTCTCCGGAGCTACTGGCGCTGCGATCCTGGGAGGTGAATCAACATGAAACCTCTTGACTAAGAAAGGCCTACTCTGCATCTCAGGTCGTGGTCTTGTAACCATAGTACCACGAGAACGTGTCAGCCGATCAACATCCTGATCGGCCATCATAAAGATGTGAACCAGCTTCACGTAAGAAGGTATACTGATACAGTACATCTTCGACCGTATATCAGGTCGCAAACCCTTAGAAAAATGGTGTATCCACATTGGCTTATCAGAAAGTATAGTCAAGACAAAGTAGTCTAACTCGGTGAAGCGATGCTCGTACTCCGTGATTGTCTGCCTCCCTACCTGAGGCGTAAAAACTCATCCTCCCGCTTGTGTCTGTAGGTCTGTGGGTAATACTTCTCGTGGAATCGGAACTCAAACGCTGCCCAAGTCAACACATAGTCCACTGCGACAGACTGCAGCACACTGTCTCACCATAGGCTAGCCTCCCTCTCGAACATGAAAGTGGCCAACTCAACATGCTCTGCCTTAGTACAGTGCAGCATCTGAAGCATCTTGGAGATGCGGTCTAACCAAAACTCAGCCTCCTCGAGTCTGTGAGAACCCATGAATGTGGGAGGCCTCAAGCGCTGAAATCGCTCGAGTAGGCCACGAGTACCAACATCTCCAGTAGGGGGTACAACAGGTGTGGGCAGAGGTACATCCTGAAACTGAGCAGGAGGCTCTGACAGTACCAGGGTTGGCGCAACCTCTAACCTCAAATAGCGGACCCCAGTGGGCCACCTCCACTTGCTCGAACAAGTAGTATTCACCGAAGAACTGTCCATCAACCTGGGCTTTAAAGAGAACCCTGCAGTCCTCATAAACTCCATGAGGTAGTGCAGCTAATTGAGCTCATTCAGCAGGGATTCGAGGATCAAGATCCCGCTTCGTTCGAAATTCTCGGGCAAAGCTCGAGCTAGCGGCGGTGTCTCTCGGCTGCCTTGAATGTGTACGGCGACTAGGCCCAGCCTCATCAGCGGCGCTCTTTCTCTTACCCATGAGAGAGAGGATGGTAGAGATGGAGAAAATGGCCGAAACAATTGCGAGAAAGGGCATGGAAAGGGAAAGAATGGAAAGAAAGAGGGTTGGAGGATTGGTTCTCCACTGACTTAGGTCACAACAGTCATTGTAGGGGCCCAAGTGATAGGGATTGAAGAAAGAAAATGGAAAGATCAGATGGTGAGGAAGCTTACACAATTTTTGAGCTTCAAATGGGGGTGTAAGAGCTCAAACATGAGAAATGGAGAAGGAAAGGAGGAAAGACTGTTATGGACGATGGGAATGGGTGGGTTGTGGTCGAAACTAGCAGAGAGGACGATTGGAAGGGCGATTGGAGAGAGGAGACAACAAGTGTAGAGGGAAAAATGGCTTGAAGGTGGGTTTTGTGAAGGAAGTAGGGGTTTGGGAGAGGGAGAATGGACAGGGCTATGTCAGGGGGGTTATTAGACCTCCAACGCGATCAACTCAAGTCGCAGGCCTGGCCCAGCCCAGCCCAAAAACTGGCGAGGCCTCGCCGACCAACTGTTTGAATTTTGAGGTCCCGCCCCATGGGCGAGATCCTCTAGTCCCCTATGCCCCAAAAAACCCTGGGTCCCACCCTGGGTACCCCTAGATTAACATGGGTAGGCCCTTGATCCCGATTCGCTCAATTTCAGATAGTTTTGAGCACTTTTGGACACATACTTGCATTTACAGATCTTTGACTACTGGGATGAGGTGTATTGTGATCTAGACGCGTCGATAGATGGTCTAGAAGTGATTTGGGATCGACTTATGCGATCAGGATCGAGTACGAACTCGATCAAAATGCTCGTTTTCAATGAACTTCGCTAAATGGCGAAATCGGGGAAACCTAGGACTGTTTCTATATTTTTCTCGCACTCTCCTAAGTCAAAGCATCAGCGTACGTTGTAGGAACATAACTCAGGTCCAGTTTAATCAAAATCATACTTTGATACCAACTTGTGACGCCCTAAAAATTGGAGGTCGAGCATGACTCAACTCCCGAGTTCCAACGCATCACTTATGCAACATAGATAATGATGATTAAATGTTGTCTGTGTTAGAGCAATAAACATGAGTGAGATTATACCAAAACAGTAATTCATACTCCAGATCAATTGTATAAAGGCAAGCGGACGACTGAACTGTATATATATGTATGTGAAAGAAACAAAATCATTTCATTCTCCAGAGTATGAACCCGTCTGAGTCACCATATACATATATCTATTTTATGTTCAAAAAGTCAAAAATACAACTAGGGAAGTAATCCCAGTAAATCCCGTTGATCTGGCAGTTTAGTCGAAGCCACCGAAATACTGCATAAATGAGAACTCGTCCTGGTCCTCGTCATAGTCTGGCTCAGCCTCCGTAGTCGTCAGTCCATCTAAACCTCAGACAGAGTCTGGTTGGTATGTACAACACCGTCCCGTAACGTGGGAGTGAGTAGCTAACTCAGTGGAACAATAAAGCATAGGTTAACATGTTATCGACTCAGTCAAACAGTAATGATAAAGCAGTATAATCAAACACTCCTAACTACTCTTATTAATGCAAGTATGAATGCAGTTATGATGTATGCCCTCACCGACATACTCCCTCATGCGACACCATCTTACGTTCATGGCATGCTTGCATTCCTCAGAACTCCACATCTTCCTGACACATGTAATGCATGATGAGCATGATTACCGAGTTCTTATTAGTCCATTTTAAACAGAAGGATTGGAAAACTAAGGTACCTCCCTTGTATCATTCCTAAACATGATCCATTCTAGGGTCATCAGTCCTAGACAATCTCATACGATGATGTGTTTCTAGGTCAGTGCAAGGGCTGTCAGGGCTATTACACGGAATCGTTACACCACTCCCCCATCACCTCATCAATACAGGCCTAGTTTATACTCTGTTACTATGGGAAGGCTCGTCACCTCACCGCAGATTTAGAGTATGCTCGAGGTCACTACACCGGCTATGGTCAGGGTTGCCAGGGCTGTTACACAGAATTGTTGCACCACTCCCCCATCACCCATCAAAGCAGTGTAGGCTGACAGCTCGAATATATTGTCCCATACCACCATAATCGGCTCACGAGTCTGGTTGCTCACTGGTCACTACGGGGAGGCACGTGGCACCAGCGTAGGCCGACGGCTCGACCACGGTGTCCCATACCACCATGCCTGGCTCATGAGTCTTAGCGGATCGAGGTACCATGGTTAATGGGATTCCACTGGTAAGTTTGGTACCCTAGGTTCAAGCAGTAGTGACCAAACATGGTAAACATACATTAGATATATCGGGTTACTTGACAGGCCTGACTAGCTCAAACACACAATCAATTGAACGACATGAAGTGCGTAAGCAGTTCGCGTGGCCTAACCACTATCGCCAACTGAAGTACGACTCAGGTTCGTCAAATGCATCTTACGTGGTGAAATGAATCTCAACCACGATCTCAAGTCTGGTACCGATTGTCTGGACTATAAACATAGTCCCAAACTCAATCAATCCTTATTCATAGCATGTGGAGTAAAGCATATTAAATAAAGTAATTCAAACAAGTTAACAAGCATGTCATAAAGCATGTTACAAAGCATGTTATAAAACATGTTATAAAGCACTATATAAACAAGAATACAAACACATATATTTCACAAGTAAGCGGTTTAAGTAAACAACCTCATGGAGGAAATCATACACGTCTCTAAGGTAGTTGAGAATCCCATCTCAACATCTATCTAAGGCACCCTCATTCAAACACTTACTCTCACAAGCATTTTCACAAACACTTTGAATCCACAATTTCAACATACATAGTGTATGTTAGCAAAACATGTATTAGGGTGAGTCCTTTCGCCAAGCAAGTATTTTACGTACATATGATATATTCATACAGCAATTAATCATGTCAAGCACATTTCCAAAATATATACGTATATGGTACTTTCTACAATACACTATTTCTACATACATAGTGTATATCAGCATAACATGTATTAGGGCGAATCCTTTCGCCAAATAAGTATTTTATCCATATATCATATATTCATACAACAAATAATCATGTCAAACACATTTTCAAAATATATACGTATACGGTATTTTCTACGAATACCTAGAATATGTAGAATTCCATATTCTACGCCTTTAATCGAAATAGAAAACAGAAAGCACTTTGTACATGTACAATTGCATGCAGATCATGAATCTATTATTATCTGACATTGAAAGTGTTGAAAACCATAACCTATATACCTAAAGTCCTCACCTTTCACCATAGAATCGCAACAAATACGATAGGTTTGCCAAGCTTCCGTATTCAGCAGTTTGGTAGCCTATAGAATGAAATAGGTTAGCTATTTCATAACCTACAACCCTTACAACTCCAAAACTAATTAGGGTTAGGGTTTCTTACCTAGAAAGGACGTCGGAATCGCCGGGAAAGCGATAAGAATCTGGTAGTGCAGCTTGTGTAGCGACAGGGAATGGTAGTAGGGAGATTCTCCCACTTCTCTCACTCTTTCTCTCTCTTTTCTCACTTCTCTCTCTAGGGTTTCTCTCAACTTCGTATGGCTATGAGAGAGAGGGTTCTAAGGTTCTTATATAGCCTAAAAATATACTAAACAGACTTATGGCCAAGGTATACTTAGGTTATAACCAAAGTGCCCCTTTTCCAGCTCAACGGAGGACTTCTGGCTTGCCTCCTTGAGCCAAAGGTCAGACTTAAGCTCACAGACACCAGATCCAGGTGGAGTTAAGTTTTTATTTCAGTCGGATTCTCAAATCATGCGTGGCGAACCGGTTTTAGTTCAACAGTCAACAGATCTCGATCTGAAATTTCAAGTACATGGATATGTTTATGAAATTTTTTCTGATCCGAGGGTGTATTTGGGTTAGATTCTGATGGTCTGGTTGCTTACAAAATGATCGCAAGTAACAAGTCTTAGATTACTATTTGAGATTTTTATTTTGTAAAGAAAACAAGTGTTCTCACACTCCCTCGCTCCGGACTCAAGCGAACAGCCGTGGGACACTGTCTGGGTTTGATTTCCGAGATGGTTGTCTAGCCCAGCGAGACGGTCTTAAGTCCTTAACCTCGTATTATTCGGACTCGATGCGGTTGATACGGAGTTTCAATGTGCTCCCAAGCTGATCGGGTAATGAGTTTGATCTTAGACTTTAGGGTAACCTAGTGTCAATGATTCTACAAGTTTTGGGTCTTGCAGATCGTATTTAAAGCGATTCAAATGGATTTCATGGCTAATATAGTTTAACACTTAGTTAACTTTGTCAAATTTCTAAAGGATTTAATCCGAAGTGATTTCTGGTCGAGGTGGTACTTGGGTCATTGTATGGAAATTTACGAGTCGTTACAAATGGCTGAGAACCTTAGAAGAGAAGGTGGAAGGTCTACATGTATCCCATGAAACTCAATCTAAATATATGCAAAATACCTTCATCACATTAATAAGGGATTACATCAAATTGACCCATCTATTCCTCCACCGTCTTCTTTTGGTTCTGACTAGTGTTTTTATTTATGTTGAGCATGTATTAAAATCTTAAACTTTACTTTTGCTTGGATGATCCTTAAACATGTGTTTATTTGCTACTCTATGAACATGTTTATGCTTGATGATGATATATGCTGGTTGATGCTTGGACATGATGTTATTCTACTAATATTAACTCTCTTAACTCACACTCTTCTCTTACATTTTTACATCAATCATCTATGAATTTCAGTTACTTTCCTTTGTTATATTGCGATAAAAAGGGGGAGAAATGTGATTGGAATGGTATATGAATGGTATATGATGATTGTTGGATATGGGTTGTAGAGACATATGTGTATGTAATGTGTATGGAAATGCATATGTGTATGATGATATGTACAGGTACTCAACAAATCACCCTGCTTGAATTGAGGGGGAGTAATTGATCAGGGTCAAATATTGCATATCAGACCCAGTAATTATCTGATTTTACATACATGATAATGTTTAATGCCAGATTTTAATTATATTTTTGTTACAGGAGGAAATTAGGAGCATGTATTGAAAAATGATGTTAAAAGCATAGATTTGACGTTCGAAATTACCAGAGCATGGAATGGATTGAGAAAACTAATAGTGAAGAATATACACGTCTGGGATCTAAGAAAACGCCAAAGGGGGCTCGAAAAGGGTCAGAATGCAAGATGCCATCGATCAACTCAAAACTTCATACTCAGTAAATCAACCGTACATATTAAATTTGCAGATCTTGGAAAGTGGTCCAACGGATAGATCGGCCCGTTAATCTACAATTTAGGAATATTTGGAGGCCTCAAACTTGGTTTTGGCGGTTGGAATTATATCATTTCTCGTAAACATCACGGTGGACCCTGTGTATGAAGTGTGTACACCGAGTACAAGTGCACGTAGCTTGCCAGGACCGGACGGTCGGACGGTGGGCGCAGACATCGTCTTCACGAACCCGACATCGGTCATCGGTTGTGGGGCCCACCTTGTGTCCAAATGGACAATTCAAGCCGTCCATCCGCTTCCTGGGGCGGACATACCCCATGCCTAGGTGGAAGTTTAGTACCATGCATGTGTACGGACGTGGATTATCGCAGGATGGACTACGGAACGAAAGATCGGGTTACACCGATTTCACTCAAAACCGACCCTTCTGGACGGTTTCTCGACGTGAATCTCATGAACGGAGTAGATTTCTCAAATGAAGTGGGACCCACCATCACGTCGCCTTGGGTTTGGCGTTCGCTACGGCCTCGGCCGTTTTGAACATCGGTGGGCCCCACCCATTTATCCGATGTCCATCGAGAGGGCCATGAATACTACAAAACCATCGATAGTTCACTCCCATGCGTACACACGTGCGTGATACGAGAGGCCAAGAAATTTGCGGATGACGTTGATCTTTTCGTATTTTCTTCGTGGGCCGCGTTAATGGACCTTCAAAACCACCCATTCTTGACCGAAATTTCATCTGAATTTAATGGACGGGGTGGATTTTCAGAAAAACACCTCTGTGGGGCCCACCGATCGATGCGAAAAATTACACTTTCGAGTCTTTATGCTTGGACATGAACCCAATCATCTATAAAAAGGAAGTTTTGGACATGGGAGAGGCATTCAAAACCAGGGAATTCGAGATCCAGAGCCAGGGAGAGAAGAAAGAGAAGAAAGAGAAGGAAGAAGAGAGAGAGATCGATTAGTTTGGTGTTTAATTTTTATGAATTTTATTTAATATTTTTATGGATTTTATGGGTAACTAATCTCATCTGAGATGAAGCCCCTAATTTGATTAGCTCTTGTGTTGGTTGATTTACTTTGAATATTAATTAATTTATTTTTTTTCTCTAAGTGGGCTTTATGGGTTTAAATTTTATACTTCTCCATCTATGAACTTGACCGAAGTATATATATGGATGTTGTATGGATGCTTATTATAGGTGCTTGTGTCTGATCAAGAAAAGGTTTCCTATAGAGGAAGAAACAGGATGCTTTAATGAATGTACATTCCATGTGCAGGACCAAGGACATGGGATATGTTGTTCATGGCATGCTTGAATTAGGCGGTTTGTGGGATGATTGTGCTTTCTCTATATCGGTGGTATCAATCTAGATCAAGGTGAATCAACAGAGACAAAACAAGGGTTAGGATAATTAGGGGTGATTCGAAAGTCCTAATGCTCTCTCTCTGATTGAATTTTCTTCCCTGTTCTTAATTATTTTTTTTTTCATAGAATTGTGCTTAGTAATTAGTTCCATTATTTGTTGGATTAGTTAAGAAGAATCATAGATTTGAGTTGTGACGAATGGGTCCTCGTGGGAACGATCTCGTAATACGTACCGTATCTACATCTGATTCGTATACTTGCGAGTTTATAAATCATTTAAATCGTGTTGGTTTAAATAAAACATCAGTAATGGATTGAAGGGGAGTAGTAGTAACATTGTCTTGCAATGTGTACAAATTGGTGCATGATTCTTGTAACACCCCCTACTTTCCACTACTCGAGTGTGACCATGTAATTTAATTTAATATAAATAAAAAAATAATACAACCTAAATATATATACACTATGCAATGTATATACTTTGTAAAGATTTAGAATCTCATGCTAAAATGATACATGTGTACTTAATGTATATAAGACATTATGAAAATAATATTATATTAGATAAACATAATGAATCATGAATTCACAACATAAAGTCAAATTAAAATGTAACATTGAATATATATATATATATATATATATATATATAATTGTATATTATTTAACAATATCATCAAATACAAATATAATTTTAATTAAATATAATATTGTATATTATAAATTATGTATCTCGATGAATGTGGGAACAACAGTATGTAATTAGTAATATGCTAATGTTAAAATTATATTTTTATATATATGAATGAGATTTTAAATATTATAATTATAAGTAATAAGTAAAAATAATAAAAATTATATTAATATTAGTCTCTGGTTTGTCACTAATTGCAAAAGACATACAAAGAGCCAATAGGACCCTCTTCAACCGTTGACGTTCAATCTTGGGACAATCCAACCACTAGATTAATGGAAAGCCACCATTAGAGCTAGGAATTAATCTGTATGACCCACCTGGACCTTGGATCTGGCCCACCTTTGGTTTAGGGCCCTAACTGGACTTGTGAAACCAAATGAACGGGGTGGATTTCCCACAAACATCATGGTAGACCCCACCTAGTGGAGTGCGTGTGCACAACTGGTGCACACCTGCAGTGCACCAGCTTCCCAAACACGATCAAACGGGTCTGACCCCAATTTCC
The DNA here is from genome assembly GCA_030180095.1 of Magnolia changhungtana. Lineage (NCBI taxonomy): Eukaryota > Viridiplantae > Streptophyta > Magnoliopsida > Magnoliales > Magnoliaceae > Magnolia > Magnolia changhungtana. The sequence continues at coordinate 1,798,856 of JASAUF010000548.1, forward strand.
ATAAAAAGATAGATTTATCTCTCTCTCTCTCTCTCTTCGTTTTGCACAGCCGACGGACAGTGTCCATTTTGGGACATGCCATGGCCCACCATCTTGGATCCGATGGGTGATCTGAACCGTCCATCGTGTTCAGGGCCTGAGCCCTACCAAAACCTACCTCATCTTGCAGGTTGGAATGCATGTGCGTGAGCGCAATCCTCAGTACAAAAAGGCCTTACAAACTCATGCTCACCAAAAACAGGAACTGTTCCGCTCCAGCTGACACGTTCCACATGCGTGGAAATCCATCGATCTCAGTCATTCATCCGAGAGAGATCCTAACCGTCCGTTCCAGACCGCCCTAGGGTTTTCTACCCACTGTAAAGTGAAACCACAAACGGTTTCAGTCTTACCAGCCGAACTCAAGTTGGTTTCCACCAAATGTAATTTGGGACACCCATCTTCAATCCGACAGCCCTGAGGGAGTTCAGGGCTCGATTTAAGTCGAAAATATGGAGTCACAATAGGTCTCTCCCACACCCTTACCGCAGCTCGTCAACCAGATGTTTCCGTTCTATCTTAGAACCTACCAAGAAAAGATCATCTGAGCTTCATTTCTTCTATCCTCCAAGCTTGCTGGGGTCCATTAGATCAGTCCACAATAGGTAGAATGAAGAAAGACTTGCTGGATTTTGATCCGCCATTAGAGCTGCACCTTCTTCCCCGACAATCTTTCGACCATGAAATGGTGCTGCTGGACCGAGTCCAAGCTTTATGTGGTTCTAGAAGAAAAAAGGAGGAAGGAAAAATAAGAAGAAGAAAATAAAAGAAGAGAAGGGAGAAGAAACAAAAAGGAAAAAGAGGGAGCTTGGAGATTGCTGCATTTTGCAGCGGGATAAAGACAAAGAAAAGGGGAATGAGAAGAGAGGAAGGAAGAAGAGAATGGGAGAGAGAGAGAGAGAGAGAGAGAGAGAGAGTTAGGGAGATTGTTGCATTGTGCAGCAGCAGCTCAGGCCGAGCCGAGTTCAGGCCTAGTTCAGGCGGAGTTTGCCCAGTTGGGCTTGGGTTCAGTCCCGGCTGGAGTGCCAGTAAATGGGAAGAAAAATAGAGAGAGTGAGGGTGCTTGCATGGTGTGTTGTCCTCACAGCTGCTGAGTCGGGTTAAAACTGACTCAGCCGAGTTAACTCAGAAATGGTCGAGTCAGGATTGTGACGAGTTGTCTTGGCCATCAAAACAAGGGTCAGAGTGTCGAGTTGGATCAAGAGTAGCCAAGCAAGGTAAGGCTTACCTGATTAAGTAAGTTCCATAAATCTGTTGGATGTAGGAACATAATTACAACATCATTATCCTAGCTGCAGTTGTAGGATCTGGGTTGAATAAGGCCTTGATAGTCATTGGTGTCACTGTAATGATTGTTTTGCTACATTAGCTAATATTAAACATAGCACTAATATTAACAATTATTTTCTAATTATTACATTAACATTGCTACCATTTCCAACATTATTAGGATTGTTAATATATTACATATGGTTAGACATTAGTAGATCGTTATACTAAAACTAGTCATTATAAGCAGATTTGCAAGTATTAAGTGGTAGTATTTTATTAATCATTCTTAAACATTTATCATAGATAGTGGTTTTTTTACTAAATGGTATCATCACAGCGATTACTGTTAGCTAATGATAATTATAACACTCATGTTAATAAATACTTTATAATTATTAAACTAACACTAATGATATTAGCATGGTATCCATCACCTGAGAAGATTATCTTTAATAATAGATTACACTATTTTGTTCCCATTATAATACTTTTTGATACTGGGGTCGTAAATATTAACCATATCATTAACGTCAAATTTTGATTAACCATATTATTACATTGCGTTTAAACCATACATACGTCATAGTACAACTCCTAGAACTAAACTCTAGGATAAAACCCTAATTCTACACAAAACCCTAAAACATGACCCCACGCTATGATCCTAAACCCTAGGTAGTGATTAGAACTTAGATCTAATTGTACAAGTTCTTAATTTGTGGTTGGATACAACTCTAAGGGTGACAGCACTTAGCAACACTAGAAGACGATTCAAAGGATAAGGTGATGATTCTTCCCCTTGAGCTTTCCATCTTCTCATTAGCTTAAGTTATAGTTTTTTATTTCAATTCATAATTAATATCTCCCTTTATAATCACATGTGTTAGCTGGTGGAAATTAAATTGTTGTATTATATGTTTTATGATTATCCTGTATAATTGTTCATGCTTGTGGATTTCTTCTTATGGATTATTATGGAACTTAAACTAGTACATTAGTGGGAAATCCCCACGTATGAATGTACACCCATACTTGGGATGTAATTTGACTAGTTGTGATTGCAATGAACATTCGATCTAGTGGTTATATATGATTGGCCACTAGTCGACGGGTTTCTATTAAACATCATAAGGTGGTAGCCTCATGAGCTGGGGATGATGGTCATGGGATACTATGCCCGAGCCGTCGGCCTACGCTAGGCCACAAGCTCCTTGTAGTGACCGTGAGCTTATATTAAAATGGTTGAGTGTAATTAGATTAATAATAGACTGACTAATCATGCATACATCGCACAAACCAATATCTATTGCTATCGTACGTGATACACATATTGTTCCATTTGGCTGATGTGTCCCGGGTTCAATAATTGCATGGGTGATGTACGTATTGTTTCGTCTCGATAATGTGTCCCAAGTTCAATAATTGCATGGGTGAGGTACGTATTGTTCCGTCTCGATAATGTATCCCGGGTTCAATGACGAGCCCGCTGTTTACACGGATGAGCATCCCCAGGGCAAAGATTGCATTCCATACATCCATGCACTTAATAGGACTGTATTTAATCTATTTTGGTTGTTTGGATGTTTTATACTATTTCTTACCTAATGTGGCGGTGTGTTATTGTAACGCCCTAAAAATCGGGGGTCGAGAAAAGGTCAGCTCCCGAGTTCCAACGCATCACTTATGCAACACAGATAATGATGATTATGATGAGAGCATTGAAACATGAATGAGATTATACCAAAGCAGCATATCATACTCCAGAGATAGCTAAATTTGCAAGCGGAATACTATGATAGATAAAAAAATATATAAACTATAGTAAGTCTCCCGAGGGTGATAAGGTTACCAGGTTAATGAATTACAAGTACAATTTCAGAATATACCAAAGGTGTAGTGTCATCTAGACATCTTTGCAATCCCGTCGATCAAGACACGACTCACATGAAGCCGCCAGAAAATAGCATACACGAGGAAGCCTCCTCGTCGTCACAAAAGTTCGGTTCCGCCTCAGAAGTAGCGTCGCCATCTGTAATCAGACAATGTCTTGTGGGTGCTCGGAACACCGTCCCATAACATGGGAGTGAGTAGCTAACTCAGTGGAACAATAAAGCATAGTTTAACATATTATCAATTCAGTCAAGCAGTAATGATAAAGCAGCACAATCAAACACTCCTAACTACTCTTATTAATGCAAGTATGAATGCAGTCATAATGGATGCCCTCACCGCACCCTCCCTCGTGCGACACCATCTTACGTTCGCGACATGTTTGCATTCCTCAGTGCTTCACATCTTCCAAGCACATGCAATGCATGATGAGCATGATTACCGAGTTGTTATTAGTCCATTTCAAGCAGCAGTATTAAGAAACTAAGGTACCTCCCTTATATCATTCCCAAACATGATCCATTCTAGGGTCGTCAGTCCCAGTTAATCTCATACGATAATGTGTTTCTAGGTCGCTGCAGAGGCTGCCAGGGCTGTTACGCACAATGGTTACACCACTCCTCCATCACCTCTTTAACGATTCATCGCTATATAGATACAGGCCTAATTCATACTCTATACACCGCGGCAAAACTAGTCGCCTCACCACAAATTTAGAGTATGCTCGAGGTCACTACAAAGGGCTACCAGGGGTGTTACGTACAAAGGTTACACCACTCCCCCATCACCTTATTAATGTAGGCCGACAGCACGAATATAGTGTCCCATACCATCATAATCGGCTCATGAGTCTAGTTGCTCACTGGTCAGTACGGGGAGGCACGTGGCCCAGTGTAGGCTGACAGCTCGACCACGGTGTCCCATACCACCATGCCCGGCTCATGAGTCTTAGCGGATAGAGGTACCATGGTTAACGGGATTTCACTGGTAAGTTTGGTACCCTAGGTTCAAACAGAGGCGTCCAAACATGGTGAACATACATAAGACAAATCGGGTTGCTTGACGAGCTCGACTAGCTCGAGCGCACAACTAGTTGAACGACATGAAGTGCATAAGCACTTCGCGTGGCCTAACCACTGCCTCCAACTGAAGTACGACACGGGTTCGTGAGACACATCCTACGTGACAAGTGAATCTCAGCCACGAATTCAATCCCATTACCGATTGCCTAGATTATAATCATAGTCCGAAACACAATCAATTACAGAACAGTTAAAGCAGTAATGGATCAAGATTTCAAATCATACAATTAAATATCCAATATCGTCCGCTTAGGGCTGTCAGGGCTGTTGCTCGAAAACGTTGCACCACTCCCCCATCACCCTTCACGGATTTATGGAATACAACTTAAACATGTGAAGTAATCAGAGTAGAATTAAATAAACAAGTAATTCAAACATATTAACACGCATGTTATAAAATATAATGCAAACAGGAAATCCAAACACATACGTTTCATAAAACAGTAAGCGATTAAACTAAATAACTTACATGAAGGAAATCATACACATCACTAAGGTAGTTGAGAATCCTATCTCAACACCTTTATACATTACAATGTACTAACTACTACCCAATCAGACATTTCAACAAACACTTTAGACTACATACATCAACATACCTCACGTATGTTGATCACATAGGTATTAGGCCAAATCCTTTCACTAGGGAGCTGCCCCATGGATAACACGCATGCACCCACGACGGATAGTTATGCCAAGCAGGAATCCAAGTTCCATATTCATTCAGTCATTTCCACAAATACTTGGGCTATACATTTTAACATATCTAGTGTATCTTGGCCGTGGCGTGACTTAGGGCAAATCCTTTCGCCAAAGGGGTATCGCTAATACAACAAACAATATATCCATGACAATTAGTCATGGCGAACACGAATGAGAATTCTATACTCATTCAGTCATTTTCACAAACACTTAGAATACACTATTTGTAACGCCCCGGATTTTTGCCAACCTGGGATTAGACGTCCTTAGGCAATGGATCGATTCTAAGACCTTATCAACTTGTCAGAACTAAATCCCACAGTCTAAAAATCGCTCCTTAACCATTTTCTTCACAAATTCCACCCTTCACTACCTTGTGCTTTCAATTTTTTTAAAGCACTTCCACCCTAGACACTATCTTAAACTAGCTAAGTAGTATAACTTGGATCACTTCAGATACAAACTACAAATGACTAAGTACCACCTCGTAGTAAATCTCATAGGACTAAATTCTTTAGAAATGAGATAAAGTGACTAAGTGCTAAACTAGATTAGCTACGAAATCCGTTTGAATCGCTTTAAATACGATCCGCAAGACCCAAAACTTGTAGTAGCATTGACGCTAGGTTACTCTAAAATCTAGGATCAATCTCATTACCCTATGCTCTCGGGAGCATCTCAAAACTTCGTATTAGGTCTAGACCGCACATCGGAAGTCCGATTAACACGAAGCTAAGGAACTAGGACCGCCCACCTTGGGCTTGACAATCATCTCAAAATACTCCGACCGATGTCCCACGGTCATTTATTTCGATCCTGAGCGGGGAGTGTGAAAACACTATTCCCATCCTAATAAAAATATCGGAATAGTGATCGCATCGTTCGTTGACGCGCGGATAAGCAACCTGACCGTCGAATCAGACCAAATTACACCCTCGGATTAAGAAAAATTTCAGGAACATTTACATGTACTTGGAATTTCTGATCGCGGCCCACCGACCGTCGAACTGAAAGTGGTCCGCCACGTGCGATCTGGGTATCCGATCGAGTCAAAAACGTAATCCCACGTAGATCCATCGGTGGTGAGCTTAAGTCTGACGTTTGGCTCAAGGAGGGCTACCAGAACCTCTCTTTTGAGCTGGAAAAGTGACGAATATCCTATATTAGCAGTAACCCTTGAACCTAAGCCTATTTTGGGAAGATTTGAGACTATATAAGGAGCTTAGAGCACCCTCTCTTCCAGCCATACGAATTTGGGTTTTGGGAGAGAGAAAAGAGAGAGAAAGTGAGGAAGAAGTGGGAGAATCTCCCTGCCGTCGTTCCCTGCCATCCAACGGGCTGCACCACCACTTCCTTGACGTTTTTCCGGCGTCACCGACTCCGTTTTAAGGTAATAAACCCTAACCCTAGGTCTGAATTTTGGTAGGATCGTTGTAGGCTATGTAACAACTAACCGATTCCGCTCTTTAGGCTAGAAAACTCCCGTATACGGAGGTTCTTCCGTCCTTGCTGATTCGTTGAGTTTCAAAAGGCAAAGGTGAGGACTTTAAGCTTATAAGTTACGGTTTTCAACGCTTTCAATGTCAGATAATGGTAGATTCATGATCTGCATGCAAATGCACATGTACAAAGTGCTTTCCGTTTCCTGTTTCGATTAACGTTGTAGAATTTGGAATTTCACATACTCTTGGTATTCGTATAAATACCGTATACGTATTTTTTTGGGATAAATGTTTGACATGTTTATTTAATGTATGATTATATAATATATGAATAAAATACTAGTTTGGCGAAAGGAATCGCCAAAATACATGTTCACTTGTAAATGTGACGTATGTTGAAATTGTATATGTTAGAAATACCGTATACGTATTTCTTTTGGAATAATGTTTGACATACTTATGTAATATATGATTATACAATATATGAATAAAATATTAGCTTGGCGAAAAGAATCGCCGTATTACAAGTTCCCTTGTAAACACTATGTATGTTGAAATTGGGTATCCTGGAAAATACCCTATACGTATAAAATTTGCTTGATGCAATTGTCATGATTATTTGTTGTAGTAATATATTATACATGGATAAAATACTCACTTGGCTAAAGGATAGCCCTAATACATGTTTTGCTAACATACGCCATGTATGACGTAATAGTGTATTCTAAGTTTTATGAAAATGACTCGAATGAGTATAGAATCCTCATTCGTGCTCGCCATGACTAATTGTCATGGAATCATGATTGTTGTATTGGCGATACCCTTTTGACGAAAGGATTTTCCCTAGTTCACGCCACGGCCAATATACACTATATATGCTGAAATGTGTGGCCCAAGTGTTTGCGGAAATGATGGAATGAATATGGAACTTGGATTCCTGCTTGCCATGACCATCCGTCGTGGGTGTACGCGTGTTATGATTGGGGCAACTCCCTAGGGAAAGGATTTGGCCTAATGCCTATGTGATCGACATATGTCACGTATGTTGATGTATGTTTGTTTAAGTGTTTCTTGAAATGCCTGAATGAGTAGTGGTTAGTAAATTGTAATGTTTTAGGGTGTTGAGATGGGATTCTCAACTACTCTAGAGACATGTATGACTACCTCCATGAGGTTATTTGCTTAAACCGCTTACTTGTAATATATGTGTTTGTATTCCTATTGATGAAGTGCTTTACAACATGCTTTCTATCATGCTTTATAACATGCCTTATAACATGCCTACTAGCATGCTTTAATTACTTTGTTATCATGCTTTACTCCACATGCTATGGATGCGAATTGATTGTGTTTGGGGCTATGATTATAGTCCAGACAATCAGTACTAGATTGGAGATCGTGGTTGAGTTTCATGTCGCCACGTGAGATGTGTTCGACGAACTCGAGTCGTACGTTGACGATTGTGGTTGGTACGCGAAGTGCTTATGCACTTCATGTCGTTCAACTTGTTGTGCGCTCGAGCTAGCCGAGCTCGTCATGTAACCCGATTTGTCTAATGTATGTTCACCATGTTTGGTCACATCGCTTGAACCTAGGGTACCAAACTTACCTGAAAATCCCGTTAACCATGGTACCTCGATCCGCTAAGACTCATGAGCCGGGCATGGTGGTATGGGACACCGTGGTCGAGTTGTCTTACCACGCCGGGCTACGTGCCTCCCGTAGTGACCAAGTGAGCAACTCAACTCGTGAGCCGATTATGGTGGTATGGGACACTATATTCGCGCATTGTCGCCTACACCGGTAAGGTGATGGGGAGTGGTGCAATCTTTGTGTGTACAGCTCGGCACAGCGACCCTTTGTAGTGACCGCGAGCATACTCTGAAGTTGCAGGCGTGCCTTAGGGTTCGCCGCGATATATAGAGTATGAACTAGGCCTGTTTCGTATAGTTGTATCGTGATGAATCGTTTAAGGGGTGATGGGGGAGTGGTGCAACCTTTGTGCGTAATGCTCGGCAGCGGCCTGCAGTGACCTAGAAAACACACCATCGTTCGATATTAACTAGGATCGACGACCCTAGAATGGATCATGTTTGGGAATGATACAAGGGAGGTACCTTAGTTTCCCAATCCTTTGTTTGAAATGGACTAATTAAAAACTCGGTAATCATGCTCATCATGCATCACATGTGCCGAAGATGTGGAGCACTGTGGGATGTAAGCATGCGCGAACGTGAGATGGTGTCGCATGAGGGAGTATGTCGGAGAGGGCATCCATCATACCGCATTCATACTTGCATTAATCGAGTAACTAGGAGTGTTTGATTTATCGCTTTATCATTACCTTTGACCGTATTGATAACATGTTAACTTATGCCTTATTGTTCCACCGAGTTAGCTACTCACTCCCACGTTACGGATCGGTGTTGTACACACCAAACAGATTTGTTGAGTTTCGTGTGATGGCGATGCTTGTGAAGCGAGCTCGGACTATTTCTATGGTGATGAGGAGGAGTTCTCCTATCTCGTATCTCTCCGGGTCTCTCAAGACGATACATCGTATTTGGGGTTATGGTACTTGGGATAGAAGACATTAAACTTACACATTTGGTATATTTTAGAACCGCACTTGTAATTATTTAACCTGGTAATGTTATCACACTCTGGAGACTCATCATAGTTTATATATTTTATCTATCTATCATAGTCTTCCGCTTGCAAAATTAACTTGCCTCTACGGAGTATGATATGCTGTTTTGGCTTAATCTCACTCATGTTCAATGCACGAATACAGTCAACATTCAATCATCATTCATTTTGTTGCATAAGTGATGTTCTGGAACTCGGGAGTTGAGTTTATGCTCGACCCCCGATTTTCAGGGCGTTACACTATTTCAACATACATAGTGTATATTAGCAAAACATGTATTAGGACGAGTCCATTCGCCAAACAAGTATTTTACACATATATAATATGTTCATACAGCAAATAATCATGGCAAACACATTTCCAAAATTTATACATATACGTACATATACCTAGAATATGTAAAATTCCATATTCCTCGTCTTTAATCGAAACGGAAAACAGACAGAACTTTATATAAGTGCAATTGCATGAAGATCATGAATCTATCATTATCTGACATTGAAAGCGTTGAAAACCATAACCTATACACCTAAAGTCCTCACCTTTTATCGTAGAATCATCACGAATCTGATAGGTTTGCTAAGCTTTCGTATTCGGTAGTTTGGTAACCTATGGAATGAAATCGGTTAGCTATTTCACAACCTACAACTATCAAAACCCCAAAGAAGGTTAGGGTTAGGGTTTCTTACCTAGAAATGACGCCGGAATCGTTGGAAAAGCGATAAGAATGGAGTAGTGGAGCTTGGATAGCGGCAGGAAATAGCAGTAGGGAGCTTCTCCCGCTTCTCTCACTCCTCTCTCTTTTCTCTCTCCTCTCTCTACGGTTTCTCTCAAATTCATATGGCTGTGAGAGAAAGGGTTATAAGGTCCTTATATAGCCTAAAAATATACTAAAATAGACTTATAGTCAAGGTATACTTAGGTTATAATCAAAGCGACACTTTTCCAGTTCAACAGAGGACTTCTGGCGGCCCCCCTTGAGCCAAAGGTCGGACTTAAGCTCGCTAACACTAGATCTAGGTTTAGTTAAGTTTTCGTTTCGGTCGGATTCCCAGATCACGGGTGGCAGATCAGTTTCAGTTCGACGGTCAGTGGATCTCGATCGGAGATTCTGAGTACATGGATATGTTTATGAAAATTTTCCTGATCCGAGGGTGTATTTGGGTCAGATTCTGACGGTCAGGTTGCTTAATACTGACCCGTAAGCAACAAGTCTCAGATTTACTATTTGAAATATTTATTTATAAAGAAAACGTTCTCACACTCCTCGCTCCGGACTCAAGCGAACAGTCGTGGGACACTATTTGGATTTGATTTCTGAGATGGTTGTCAAGCCCATCAAGGCGGTCCTAATTCCTTAACTTCATGTTAATTAGACTTCTGACGTGCGGTCCAGATTTGATATAGAGTTTCAATATGCTCCCGAGAGAAACTGGGTAATGAGATTGATCCTAGATTTTAGGATAACCTAGCGTCAATGATTCTACAAGTTTTGGATCTTGCAGATCATATTTAAAGTGATTCAAGTAGATTTCATAGCTAATCTAGTTTAGCACTTAGTTAACTTTGTCTAATTTCTAAAGGATTTAGTCCTGTAAGATTTCTGTTTGAGGTGGCACTTGGGCCTTTGTAGTTATATTTGGTTTAAGTATTGTTCTTCATCACCTAAACTTTAAGAGAGTGTTTAATGTGAAAGTACTTAGAATAATTGAAAGAACAAGGTGATAAAAGGTGGGATTTGTGAAGGAAATGGGTTAAGAAGCGATTTTAGACTGTGGAATTGAGTTTTGACAAGTTAATAAGGTGTCAGGAGCGACCCATTGCCTAAGGACGTCTAAGTCCAGATTGGCAAAAATCTGGGATGTTACAATTTACCCCCCTTAAAATAAAATTTCATCCCCGAAATTGCCTAAAGGTAATAAGTAAGAATTCTATTATTTCATTTGCCTAAGACTTATTGATTTCAAGTTTTTATGCGTGGTAGGGTATATACTAACCTGGTTCATTTTAATCTACCCCCCTTAAAACTTATTTCTTTATCCATTTCTCATATCCTGATGGTTTGCTACAATGGATTTCTTTCCCTATTTGGAGTCTTGACGACAATCCCCAATTATTTAGAGTAAGATAGTTGTTTTCAATGTTTGACCAACACGGAGAGACGGTTACAGTGGGCTTGATCCTGATATATCGATCATCTACCTGACCAGGGTAGAAGGCTCATCGTATCCCTTCCTAGTCTTGGTGGCTCTTGGCCTTCTGCTCGGTCAAGCAGTGAGTCCATTGACAGTCGGCCAAGATTGAGAATTGGGTCAAGCCGCGAATGCTTCGCAGTTGTATATGTCAGTAACTCCATAGTCCGATCACTCTAAAAACATAGGGAATGTCTATCATTAAAAGGCTCAAATTGTCTATTTCTTGGGTTGCCCATTGGTCTAAGAGAGTCCTTATTATTATCTATGTCCAAGAAAATGGTGAATTAAATCTTATTAGATTATCCTAAAATGGTTTCTCATAGTAGAACAGGCTTCTATTATGTTCGTATTTAATGAACACAGTCGTAGATACGTTGACCTTGGCTATTGTAATTCAGTTCGTACCCATTGTTAGGCCTATTGTGTAATATGAAATTATTTAATACTTGAACCCTAATTGCTTTACATTTTAAGGAAGATTCAAATCCTAGTTAGTGACTTATCTTTACATACAGTCAGGATCAACTCCATTCGATCCTGGGCCAGTGGGGCAAGGGTCCACCACGTTTCCGCTGCACCACCCAGATTAAAGAGGTGTATTAGCCGACCTAACTAGATTGGGCTCATAATGTACCACCCCCCTTAAAAATTTATTTCTACCTTCAGGGTTCAAGGTGCAATTTAGGGCCTACCCTTGACAGAATATGGGATACGATTTTCCAATACATTTGTCTTCCTTTCATCGCTGATGTGTGCTATGACAATGGTACCTATGGTTATAGAAAGGAGCTAGAGATGATGGGTATTATGGTTGATTCAGGGGCAGGTGTGAGTTTAAGGCAAGATGCATAATTCTACCAAGGAGTTTTGTCACAGTCCAGACTTATCTTATTTAATCATGTCTAGCTTAATAGGCAGGCTATCTTTCTACGTTCATATGCACTATATGTATGCCGACATGGCATGTAATTTGGGACCTAATTCCTAACTGTATGTTGCCCATTTGGGCAATTCCTTGGGCCTAAAAGACAAAGTCTCTATCGGTATATACTCCTAATACTTCTCAAAGACGAAGTTATAAACTTTTAGTTGTAAGTGGTCAGGCCAACACGGAAGGAAAGTTGTGGAGTGGGTCTGAGTCGGATACATGGACCTTCCGCCTAGCTAGGGCAAAAAAATTGACATATCATTTCTTAATCCTAGTCGATCCCGACCTTCTGCTTGATTAGAGCATAGGGTTCATTGGTCACTACCAGGATTGAGAATTCGATTCAAACTGTAACATCCTGAAAATCGAGGGTCGAGTAGTAACTCAACTCTCGAGTTCTAGAACATCACTTATGCAACAAAATGAATGATGATTGAATGTTGATTGTATTATAGTAGTGAACATGAGTGAGATTAAGCCAAAACAACATATCATACTCCAGAGACAGTTAAATTTGCAAGCGGAAGACTGTGATAGATAGATAAAATATATAAACTATGATGAGTCTCCGAGTGTGATAACATTACCAGTTAAATAATTACAAGTACGAGTTCTAAAATATACCAAATGTGTAAGTGTAATGTCTTCTATCCCAAGTACCATAGCCCGTCAATATAGTACCAGGTCTTCGAGAGACCCGTCAGAGAGTTACATGTAGGAGAACTCCTCCTCGACATCATAGTAATAGTCCGGCTCTGCTTCAGGAGTAGCGTCACCATCTGAAACTCAACAATCTGGTTGGTGTGTACAACACCGTCCCATAACGTGGGAGTAGCTAACTCAGTGGAACAATAAAGCATAGGTTAACATGTTATCAATACAGTCAAGCAGTAATGATAAAGTAGTAAAATCAAACACTCATAGCTACTCCTATTAATGCAAGTACGAATGCAGGTATGATGGATGCCCTCACTGACATACTCCCTCATGCGACACCATCTCATGCTCGCGGCATGCTTTCATCCCACAGTGCTCCACATCTTCTAGGCACATGCAATGCATGATGAACATGATTACCGAGTTTTTAATTAGTCCATTTCAAATAGCAGGATTGGGAAACTAAGGTACCTCCCTTGTATCATTCCCAAACATGATCCATTCTAGGGTCGTCAGTCCTAGTTGATATCAGACGATGGTGTGTTTTCTAGGTCACCTGCAGAGAGGTTGTCGTGGTCAGCATGCCACGCATAAAGGTTACACCACTCCCCATCACCCCTTAAACGATTCATCAATATAGAAACAGCCTAGTTCATACTCTATATATCGCGGCGAACCCTAAGGCGCACTGCGATTTCAAAGTATGCTCGAGGTCACTACAAAGGGTCGCTGTGGCATTACGCACAAAGGTTGCACCGCTCCCCCATCACCTTATCAATGTAAGCCGACAGCGCAAATATAGTGTCCCATACCACCATAATCGACTCACGAGTTTGGTTGCTCACTAGTCACTACGGGGAGGCACGCGGCCCCAGCGTAGGCCGACAGCTCGACCACGGTGTCCCATACCACCATGCCCGGCTCATGAGTCTTAGCGGATCGAGATACCATGGTTAAAAGGGTTTTCACTGGTAAGTTTGGTACCCTAGGTTTAGGCAGTAGCGACCAAACATGGTGAACATACATTAGACAGATTGGGTTACTTGACGAGCTCGACTAGCTCGAGCGCACAACAAGTTGAACGACATGAAGTGCATAAGCACTTCGCGTGGCCAACCACTATCGTCAACTGAAGTACGACTCGAGTTCGTCGAACGCATCTTACGTGGCGATATGAAACTCAACCACGATCTCCAATCTAGTACCGATTGTCTGGACTATAATCATAGCCCCAAACACAATCAATTGTCATCCATAGCATGTGGAGTAAAGCATGATAAACAAAGTAATTCAATCATGATAAATAAAGTAATTCAAACATACTAGTAGGCATGTTATAAGAATATTATAAAGCATGATATAAAGCATGTTGTAAAGCACTACATCAATAGGAATACAAACACATGTATCGCAAGTAAGCGGTTTTAAGTGATCAACCTCATGGAGGTAATCATACATGTTGCTAGGGTAGTTGAGAATCCAATCTCAACACCCTCCTAAGGCATCTACATCCAAACACTTACTCACTCAAGCATTTCCACAAACACTTAACATACACTATTTCACATACTTGGTGTATGTTAGCAAACATGTATTAGGGCGAGTCCTTTCGCCAAGCAAATAATTTACGCATATATAGTATATTTATACAATAAATAATCATGGCAAACACATCTCTAAAATACATATGTATACGAAGACTTTCTACAATGCAGTATTTGTACATACATAGTGTATATTAGTAAAACATGTATTTGGGCGAATCCATTCACCAAATAAGTACTTTATCCATATATCATATATTCATACAATAAATAATCATGTCAAACACATTTCCAAAAAAATATACGTATACGGTATTTTCTACGAATACCTAGAATATGTAAAATTCCACAATTTGCATCTTTAATCGAAACAGAAATCGGAAAGCACTTTGTACATGTGCAATTGCATGCAGATCATGAATCTATCATTATCTAACATTGAAAGTGTTGAAAACTATAACCTATACACCTAAAGTCCGCACCTTATGTCGTAGAATGGTAACGGAGTTGATAGGTTTGCTAAGCTCCCGTATTCGGCAGTTTGGCAACCTATGGAACGAAATACGTTAGCTATTTCATAACCTACAACCACCCAAGCCCAAAATCAGGTTAGGGTTAGGGTTTCTTACCTAAAAACAGGGCTGGAATCGCCGGAAAAATGATGAGAATGGAGCGGTTGAACATGTATAGCAGCGGCAGGGAGATGCTCCCACATCTCCCACACTTTCTCTCTCTTTTCTCCCTCTTTTCTCTTTCTCAATCTCAAATTCGTATGGCTGCCATGAGAGAGGGTTTAAGGTCCTTGTATAGCATAAAAATTTACCGAAATAGACTTATGTTCAAGGTATACTTACATTATAATCAAATCGGCATTGTTTCAGCTCAAAAGAGGGTTTCTGGCGGCCCTCCTTGAGCCAAAGGTCGGACTTAAGCTCACTAATGCTGGATCTACATTCTATTAAGTTTTCGTTTTGATCGGGATTCCAGATCACGCGTGGCGGACCAGTTTCAGTTCAACGGTCAGCGGATCTCGATCGGAGATTCCGAGTACATGTAAATGTGTATGAAATTTCTCCTGATCCGAGGGTGTAATTTAGCCCGATTCGACGGTCTGGTTGCTTAAAACTGATCCGCAAGTGAGAGGTGCAGATTACTATTCAAGATATTTTATTTTGAAATTATTTCACATTTCTCACACTCTTCACTCCGAGCTCAGCGAATAGCGGCTGGGACACCATCTAGATTTGATTTCGAGATGGTTGTCAAGCGCCAAATGAGGCGATCCTAATTCCTTAACTTCATATTATTCGGACTCGACGTGCGGTCCAGATCCGACACGGAGTTTCGAGATGCTCCCGTGAGCGGTCGGGTAATGAGATTGATCCTAGGTTTTAGGGTAACCTAAAAGCGTCAATGATTCTACAAGTTTTGGGTCTTGCAGATCGTATTTAAAGCGATTCAAATGGATTTCATGGCTAATCTAGTTTAGCACTTAGTTAACTTTGTCAAATTTCTAAAGGATTTAATCCTAAGTGATTTCCGTCTGAGGTGGTACTTTGTCCTTCGTAGTTTGTATATAGAGTGATCCAAGTTATAATACTTAACTAGTTTAAGATAGTGTCTAGGGTGAAAGTACTTAGGAAAATTGAAAGAATAAGATGGTGAAGGGTTAGATTTGTGAAGGAAATGGGTTCAAAAGCGATTTTAGACTGTGAGATTCAGTTCTGATAGGTTAATAAGGTATTAGGAGCAACCCATTGCCTAAGGACGTCTAATTCCAGGTTGGCAAAAATCCGGGGTGTTACACAAACTGCGAATACCTCGCTTATATATAGTTTTCTCTGCTCCGTGTTCCCGATTGTATCAAGTCCTTGGGAAGGCAATTCTAGGGGTGTATTGATTTGACCTATTATTAAATCCAAGGGATATATAAGTTTCCTCTAAGCGTGATTAGTTACTAATTAAACAAGCCTCCTAAGAGTTGTTAAAGAAGCCTATGAGTACCAAGGGGATTCAACGAAGGAACGGGGTCTTGCTCCAACCTAATCAAGTCAGCTAATTAAATTTATCTGCATTCCTTAGTATAGCCAACCAATAGTTGTAATCCAAAGTCTATATTCTAATACAAGAAATTGTTTATCACTTAGGGTCAAAGTTGTCTAATTGGAACTGAGTTGTCTGTACTTGACGCTCGAGCATTTCACATATGCTCATTCCAACTAAGAGGGTCCTAAGGTTCACATTATAAATTTGTTGGATTTCCTACATGGTCAGGCCTGTCAAAATCTAGGAGCACCGCTCTAGGTCCAAAACTTTGGGGCCTATTTGTCAAACAACCATTTACTCTAAACGCTTAAACTGTCAGAGTGTGGTGGGTTAATGTATATTAAGGGGCTTTATCACTTCAACACTATTTGGCCAGTGGTCTTAAGTTATATTAAATGGGACTGTATTGCTAATCCCACCTTGGGATTGGGAGTGGCTTGTTTGGTAGGAGGGTGGGTGGGGATTCATTTTATGCTTTGGAAAATGAGCCTTGTGTGGGAAAAACGTGGGATGGGATTTTCAAATCCCAAGATGATGAATTTACAAATGTACTTTGAAAGGAATCTCGGAGTTTACGTTTAATTGCATGCATTTCAAACATGGTATTAGAAAACATGGAAGATAGGAGAGGGGTTGTTAGGTTTCGGAATCTTGAGCCTACATAGGCTCAAATGAAAGGGAATAAAGAGGGAAAATGGAAAGATGAGATGGGTTGAGAGCTTACACATTTTTTTTTAGTTCCAAATGGGGCATGTAAGAGCCCAAATGAAATAGAATGGAGAGGGTAGGGAGGTAAAGATTGCTGTGAACGATGGAGGTGAATGGGTTGTGACAAAAAATGATGGAACGAGTGAATGGAAGGGAGGTTTGAGAGAGAAAACAGAAACTTTTGGAGAAAAGGAGAGCTTGGAGGGTGTTTTGAGAGAGAGGAGGCAAAACGTAGCAAAAATAGGGGCCCCCACAACATTTGGTAGGCACCACACGTGCCTAGGGGTCAGGCCGACCAAGACCAGCACAGGCCCGACCAGCCCGGCCCAACCTGACTGCGGTCGACCGCGATGTCCGCAGTTCCGCCGCGGTCCACTGGACCAGCCGAGGTCCTTCCATAGTAGGGCGATGTTCACCACGCTCCCAAGGTGCCTATGGTACCCGGGTCTGTCCCGGGACCACCCGAATTTCATAGATTCGGCCCCGACTTCGTTTGAGATGTTTTCGGGGCCAATTTGCAAACTGGATAGAGTTTATGTGACATGTGGCATATGATTTTGGGATAGGAAGAGCTAATCTATCTAACTAACCCATTTATTTGGTTAGATTCCAAAGGCTTAAGGGTCAAAAACTCATTTTATCCATTTATTTCCAATTTATGGTAAGTTTTTATTTCACTATTGCTCTTCTTCATTTATACCCTAGGATTGGTGTGTATTATGAATTTACTTAAAAAGAAATGAAGAATACAGTAGTGGAGGGTGCGATTTTGAAGGAATTGAATAAAAAGGGGTTTTAGGCTTTGAGATTAGGTGTAAGGTGTTGTGGTTGACCCACAACCTAAGGACATTCATTTCTAAGGAACGACTCAAACCCATCGACTGACGGCCTAGAAGTGATTCGGGATCGTTTCGCATGATCATGGGTGCGTACGGGCTCAATCTCAGCGGTCCATTTCGGTCGGTTTCACCGTTTGGCGAGATTGGAAAAATCCTAAGTTGGTTTCTACATTTCGTTGCTCTCTCCTAAGTCAGAGTGCGTCAGAGTGTGTCATGTGACCATAACTCAGGTCCGGTTTAATCCAAATCATGCTCTGATACCATCTTGTAACGCCCTGAAAATCGGAGGTCGAGCAAAGCTCAGCTCCTGAGTTCCAACGCATCACTTATGCAACACAGATAATGATGATTATGATGAGAGCACTGAAACATGAATGGGATTATACCAAAACAACATATCATACTCCAGAGACAACTAAATTTGCAAGCGGAAGACTGTGATAGATAGAAAAATATATAAACTATAGTAAGTCTCCAGAGGGTGATAAGGTTACCAGGTTAATGAATTACAAGTACAATTTCAGAATATACCAAAGGTGTAGTGTCATCTAGACATCTCTGTAATCCCGTCGATCAAGACACGGCTCACATGAAGCCACCAGAAAATAGCATACACGAGGAAGCCTCCTCATCGTCACAAAAGTTTGGTTCTGCCTCAGAAGTAGCATCGCCATCTGCAATCAGACAATGTCTGATGGGTGTTCGGAACACCGTCCTGTAACGTGGGAGTGAGTAGCTAACTCAGTGGAACAATAAAGCATAGGTTAACATATTATCAATTCAGTCAAGCAGTAATGATAAAGCAGCACAATCAAACACTTCTAACTACTCTTATTAATGCAAGTATGAATGCAGTCATAATGGATGCCCTCACCACACTCTCCCTCGTGCGACACCATCTTACGTTCGCGGCATGCTTGCAATCCTCAGTGCTCCACATCTTCCAGGCACATGCAATGCATGATGAGCATGATTACCGAGTTGTTATTAGTCCATTTCAAACAACAGTATTGAGAAACTAAGGTACCTCCCTTATATCATTCCCAAACATGATTCATTCATCAGTCCTAGTTAATCTCATACGATAATGTGTTTCTAGGTCACTGCAGAGGTTGTCAGGGCTGTTACGTACAATGGTTACATCACTCCCCCATCACCTCTTTAACGATTCATCACTATACACATACAGGCCAAGTTCATACTCTATACACCGCGACAAAACTCATCGCCTCACTGCAAATTCAGAGTATGCTCAAGGTCACTACAAAGGGCTGTCAAGGGTGTTACGCACAAAGGTTACACCACTCCCCATCACCTTATCAATGTAGGCCGACAACACGAATATAGTGTCTTATACCACCATAATTCGATCACGAGTCTAGTTGCTCACTGGTCACTACGGGGAGGCACGTGGCCCCAGCATAGGCCGACAGCTCCACCACGATGTCCCATACCACCATGCCCGGCTCATGAGTCTTAGCGGATAAAGGTACCATGGTTAACGGGATTTCACTGGTAAGTTTGGTACCCTAGGCTCAAATAGAGGCGTCCAAACATGGTGAACATACATAAGACAAATCGGGTTGCTTAACGAGCTCGACTAGCTCGAGTGCACAACAAGTTGAGCGACATGAAGCGCATAAGCACTTCGCGTGGCCTAACCACTACCGCCAATAGAAGTACAACTCGGGTTCGTCAGACACATCCTACGTGACAAGTGAATCTCAGCCACGAATTCAATCCCATTACCGATTGCCTGGACTATAATTATAACCCTAAACACAATCAATTACAGAACAGTTAAAGCAGTAATGGATCAAGATTTCAAATCATACAATCAAATATCTAATATCATCCGCTTAGGGCTGTCAGGGCTGTTGCTTGAAAACGTTGCACCACTCCCCCATCACCCTTCATGGATTTATGGAATACAACTTAAACATGTGAAGTAATCAGAGTAGAATTAAATAAACAAGTAATTCAAACATATTAACAAGCATGTTATAAAACACAATACAAACAGGAAATCTAAACACATATGTTTCATAAAACAGTAATCGATAAAGTAAATAACTTACATGAAGGAAATCATACACATCACTAAGGTAGTTGAGAATCCTATCTCAACGCCTTTATACATTACAATGTACTAACTACTACCCAATCAGACATTTCAACAAACACTTTAGACTACATACATCAACATACCTGACGTATGTTGATTACATAGGTATTAGGCCAAATCCTTTCACTAGGGAGCTGTCCCATGGATAACACGCGTGCACCCACGACGGATAGTCATGGCAAGCAGGAATCCAAGTTCCATATTCATTCAGTCATTTCCACAAACACTTGGGCTATACATTTTAACATATCTAGTGTATCTTGGCCGTGGCGTGACTTAGGGCAAATCCTTTCGCCAAAGGGGTATCGCCAATACAACAATCAATATATCCATGATAATTAGTCATGGCAAACACGAATGAGAATTCTATACTCATTCAGTCATTTTCACAAACACTTAGAATACACTATTTCAACATAGTGTATATTAGCAAAACATGGATTAGGGCGAGTCCTTTCACCAAACAAGTATTTTACACATATATAATATGTTCATACAGCAAATAATCATGGCAAACACATTTTCAAAATTTATACGTATACGGTACTTTCTACATATACCTAGAATATGTAAAATTCCATATTCCTCGTCTTTAATCGAAACGGAAAATAGACAGCACTTTGTATATGTGCAATTGCATGCAGATCATGAATCTATCATTATCTGACATTGAAAGCGTTGAAAACCATAACTTATATACCTAAAGTCCTCACTTTTTATCATAGAATCATCACGAATCTGATAGGTTTGCTAAGCTTTCGTATTCGGTAGTTTGGTAACCTATGGAATGAAATCGGTTAGCTATTTCATAACCTACAACTATCAAAACCCCAAAACAGGTTAGGGTTAGGGTTTCTTATCTAGAAATGACGCTGGAATCGCTGGGAAAGCGATAAGAATGGAGTGGTGGAGCTTCGATAGCGGCAGGAAATAGCAGTAGGGAGCTTCTCCCACTTCTCTCACTCCTTCTCTCTCTTTTCTCTCTTTTCTCTCTAGGGTTTCTCTCAAATTCGTATGGCTGTGAGAGAGAGGGTTCTAAGGTCCTTATATAGCCTAAAAACATACTAAAATAGACTTATAGTTAAGGTATACTTAGGTTTTAACTAAAGCGACACTTTTTCAGCTCAACGGAGGACTTCTGTCAGCCCCCCTTGAGCCAAAGGTCGGACTTAAGCTCACTAACACTGGATCTAGGTTTAGTTAAGTTTTCGTTCTGGTCGGATTCCCAGATCAAGCGTGGCGGACCAGTTTCAGTTCGACAGTCAGTGGATCTCGATCGGAGATTCCGAGTACATTGATATGTTTACAAAATTTTTCCTGATCTGAGGGTGTATTTGGGTCAGATTCTGACGGTCAGGTTGCTTAATATTGACCCGCAAGCGACAAGTCTCAGATTTACTATTTGAAATATTTATTTATAAAGAAAATCAAGTGTTCTCACACTCCTCGCTTCGGACTCAAGTGAACAGCCATGGGACACTATCCGGATTTGATTTCTGAGATGGTTGTCAAGCGCAGCAAGGCGGTCCTAATTCCTTAACTTCATGTTAATCAGACCTCCGACGTGCGGTCTAGATCTAATACAGAGTTTCAATGTGCTCCCGAGGGCAACTGGGTAATGAGATTGATCCTAGATTTTAGGGTAACCTAGCGTCAATGATTCTACAAGTTTTGGGTCTTGCAGATCGTATTTAAAGTGATTCAAGCAGATTTCATGGCTAATATAGTTTAGCACTTAGTTAACTTTGTCTAATTTCTAAAGGATTTAGTCCTGTAAGATTTCTGTCTGAGGTGGTACTTGGGCCTTTGTAGTTATATTTGGTTTAAGTATTGTTCTTCATCACCTAAACTTTAAGAGAGTGTTTAATGTGAAAGTACTTAGAATAATTGAAAGAACAAGGTGGTGAAGGGTGGGATTTGTGAAGGAAATGGGTTAAGAAGCGATTTTAGACTGTGGAATTGAGTTCTGACAAGTTAATAAGGTGTCTGGAGCGACCCATTGCCTAAGGACGTCTAATTCCAGATTGGCAAAAATTCAGGATGTTATGGTAATCTTAAGGGGAATTCACACTGAGTTGGCCACTCATCCATCAAATATATAATTGTACAGGTAGCACAGGTGGCTCCAACGACATTCATGTTCATATTGATGAGAAGCAGGCTATGGTTGATAAGGGTGCATGATTATATTTGTTAAGGTCTGCTACAGGATTTCCTAGCTCAAGACTATTGCAATTTACTTTATTTCACATGAAATGCTATTTCATTTTGTATTTGTAAGAATGGAGACATTGGTTTGTATAAGTCATTATGGGCACTCTCTTGTATAATCTAAATGAAATTGAAAATTTCCCTTGTGTATATTTGTCCATTCAATGCTCATCTGCTTACTCTGATGAAAGAAGAAATATATATATATATATATATATATACACACACACACACACACACACACACTTGAATTTGTTCTCTATAAGTTAACACTCAAGTATTTGGGAAACGGGTTGTGTACTCGGTTCTTGAAAAGTTAGGGCGTTACAGTTGGTATCAGAGCATAGTTTGGACAAACTTGGCCTTGGAAAATGATCTTATACAAGCCTTAAATGTCTCAAGTTATGGTGTTTGAAACTAGAAATTTCAATCTACGTGAATCTCCCTTAGACTTAAGAAGATCTAAGAATGTAGTAACCCAAACTTAGGCCCCCAAAATAATTATTTGGATGATCGTAGAACTTAGAAATAAAACTAGTTCCCTTTGAACATCTAGTCATTTGAACTTATGAAAAGTTTCCATAAAGAATTTGGAGAACATAGATACTTCAAACTCTAGGCTCCCTTGAAATTTTTGTAGGTTAGACTTTTGGACCTTAACTTATGTAGAAACCCTTAGAACTGGGAAGAAATAAGGATGTAGAAGACTCAAATGTTAGGTTCCTTAGAGAATTGTTTGGGTAATTTTAAAACCTAGAAATGAACTTAAATCCCTTGAACATTTTAGTTTTGGGTTATTGAACTTAACAACAGAATTTAGTTCACTTGAAAGCTACTAAAATTATCGTTTGAACTTAGAGATTAAATTCATGTGCCGTGGAAGGACAAATACCCACTATGATGCGATTAAGATGGAATAAGAACATTCCTTGAACTTAGCTTTTAATGAACAATTTTCTTAGAAACATAGACTTGACAATTCTAAAAACCTCTTAACTAGAAACAACATTGTCGCAATGGGTAGCAAATGAGATGAGCTTAGACTTCATAGGAAATTTCTTATCCCCAGATTGTATATGGGATCAAGCATAAACGCTCTCTAAGCTTAAGAAATCATATAAGGAATGTAACTTGAATTCCTTAATACATCTTCTTACCTAGATATAACATTTCCCACAAGTTTCAGCATGAAAAAGTTAGTTAGAGGTGAACTAATAGAATCTTAGACAAATTTTCAACCATAGGATGATCATGTCAAGGCTAGGTTTGAAACCCTGGATGAACTCAGCAAATTTCAAACTCAACCTTCCATGTAGGAATTTGGTCATGGAATTTTTAACTAGTACACTAGGTGATCAGAGTGCGCGATGGAAGCGTGATGGTCATTCACGCCCATTCATGTAAACTTTCGGGCACTCTCATTGAAAATTTTGAAGATCACATGATATTTCCCATGAGTCCAGAATAATCGGGGTCATGAGTTGATGAAATCATACTTAGGCGATGTTGCGTTGTTTGACTCAGATTCTAAGTCCTAGCAAATCCTAATGATCTCAATGCCTTGATCAGGTAGAAGATCGAGATTTAATAGGATTATGAATTGATACCCAAATCCTCCGCTATATGTAGGCGAAGGATCGCAGTATCGGGCTCAAACCCACTTCAACCATCTACCCGTGGCAGCTTGAACACTGAAAACCAGAAAATCGTGTCGTACTTTAGACAATGGAGAACTATCATTAGGAGTAAAAGAAAATAAAGATAAGAAATGACCATTAGCCACCCAAATAAACTTGTAATCTTAGTAAACACTATAAGAAATTCTATTGTTGTCAAACAATAAGATGATCCCATAGTTCTCGTTAGTATTGAGATGATTTCTAACTGCTAGTAGGACCTAAAAACACTAGTTAATTTGCTAGACTAGAGGCTTAAGAGTTTTGGGAAATAATAGAAATAACTCATCAAAACTTGCGATACCACACTTGGATGCACTCGAGATAGGGAACACCCTTAGGATGATTTTACGAGTATTATTAATAAGTTGGAGGAACGTTATCGAATCTCGTGGGCGAGATTCCTCTTTAAGGGGGGTAGATTGTAACACCCCGTACTGTCCAGTACTCGAGTGTTACCATGTAATTTAATTTAATATAAAAAATAATACAACCTAAATATATATACACTATGAAATGTATATACTTTGTAAAGATTTAGAATCTCGTGCTAAAATGATACATGTGTACTTAATGCATATAAGACATTATGAAAATAATATTATATTAAATAAACATAATGAATAATGAATTCACAACATAAAGTCAAATTAAAATGTAGCATTGAATATTTTTTTATTTATGGAATTGTATATTATTTAACAATATCATCATATACAAATATAATTTTAACTAAATATAATATTGTACAATTTTCAATTCATTTATAAGTATAATATGATATTGTATTTTATAAATTATGTATATTGATGAATGTGGGAACAACAGTATGTAATTAGTAATATGCTAATGTTAAAATTATATTTATATATAAGAATGAGATTTTAAATATTGTAATTATAAGTAATAATAAAAAATAATAAAAATTATATTAATATTAGTCTCAGGTTAGTCACTCATTGCAAAAGACATACAAATAGCCAATAGGACCCTCTTCAACTGTTGACGTTCAATCTTGGGACGATCCGACCACTAGATCAATGGAAAGCCACCATTAGAGCTAGGAATTAATCTGTATGACCCAACTGGACCTTGGATCTGGCCCACCTTTGGTCTAGGGCCCTAAGTGGACTTGTGAAACCAAATGAACAAGGTGGATTTCCCACAAACATCATGGTGGACCCCACCTAGTGGAGTGCGTGTGCACAACTAGTGCACACCTACAGTGCGCGAGCTTCCCAAACAGGGTCAAACGGGTCTGACCCACAATTTCCATAAAAAGAGAGATTTCTCTCTCTCTCTCTGTTTTGCACAGCTGACGAACAGTGTCTGTTTGGGACGCGCCATGGCCCACCATCTTGGATCTAACGGGTGATCTGAACCGTCCATTGTGTTCAAGGCCTAAGCCCTACCAAAACCTACCTCATCTTGCAGGTTGGAATGCATGTGCGTGAGCACAATCCTCATCACAAACAGGCCTTACAAACTCATGCTCACAAAAAATGAGAACTGTTCCGCTCCAGCTGGCACAATCCGCTTTCATGGGATTCCGTCGATATCGGTCGCTCATCCGAGAGAGATCTTAATCGTCCGTTCTAAACCACCCTAGGGTTTTCTACCCACCATAAAGTGAAACCACTGACATTTTCAGTTTTACCAGCCGAACTCAAGTCGGTTTCCACCAGATCTAATCCAAGATGCCCATCTTCAATCCGACAGCCCTGAGGGAGTTCAGGGCTCGATTTAAGTCGAAAATATGGAGTTGCAATAGGTCTCTCTCCCACACCCTTCGCGCAGCTCGTTAACCAGCTGTTTTTGTTCTATCTTAGAACTCACCGAGAAAAGATCATCTGAGCTTCATTTTTTCTATCCTCCAAGCTTGCTGGGGTCCATTAGAAGAAAGACCCACCAGATTTTGATCCGCCAGTAGAGTCGCACCTTCTTCCCCAACAATCTTTCAACCATGAAATGGTGCTGCTGGACCGAGTCCAAGCTCTATACGGTTCTAGAAGAAAAAAGGAGGAATGAAAAATAAGAAGAAGAGAAGAAAAGAAGAGAAGGGAGAAGAAACAGAAAGGAAAAAGAGGGAGCGTCCGCCATTAATGGGCAACCATCATCTCCTCCACCAAGCCGAGTCGGGTTGAATCAGTTCTAGACATCGTGGACTATTTTGCAGCGGGATAAAGACAAAGAAAAGGGGAATGAGAAGAGTGGAAGGAGGAAGAGAATGGGAGAGAGAGAGAGAGAGAGAGAGAGAGAGAGTTAGAGAAATTGTTGCATTATGCGGCAGCAGCTCAGGCCGAGCCGAGTTCAGGCTGAGTTTGCCGAGTTGGGCTTGGGTTCAATCCCGACTGGAGTGCCAGTAAATGGGAGGAAGAATAGAGAGAGTGAGGGTGCTTGCATGGTGTGATGCCCTCACAGCTGCTGAGTCGGGTTAAAACTGACTCAACCGAGTCAACTCCAAAATGGCCGAGTCAAGATTGTGACAAGCTGTCTTGGCCATCAAAACAAAGGTCAGAGTGTCGAGTTGGATCAAGAGTAGCCAAGCAAGGTAAGGCCTACCCGATTAAGTAAGTTCCATGAATCTATTAAATGTAGGAACATAATTACAACATCATTATCTTAGCTGCAGTTGTAGGATCTGGGTTGAATAAGGCATTGATAGTCATTGGTGTCACCGTAATGATTGTTTTGCTACATTAGCTAATATTAAACATAGCACTAATATTAACAATTATTTTCTAATTATTACATTAACATTGCTACCATTTCCAATATTATTAGGATTGTTAATATATTACATATGGTTAGACATTAGTAGATTATTATACTAAAACTAGTCATTATAAGCAGATTTGCAAGTATTAAGTGCTAGTATTTTATTAATCATTCTTATACATTTATCATGGATAGTGGTTTTTTTTACTAAATGGTATCATCACAGTGATTACTTTTAATAAATACTTTATAACACTCATGTTAATAAATACTTTATAATTATTATACTAACACTAATGATATTAGCATGGTATCCATCACCTGAGAAGATTATCTTTAATAATAGATTACACTATTTTATTCCCATTATAATACTTTTTGATACCAGGGTCGCAAGTATTAACCATATCATTAACGTCAAATTTCGATTAACCATGTTATTACATTGTGTTTAAACCATACATACGTATAACACCTCAGATTTTTCCCAACTTGGAGTTAGACGTCGTTAGGCGATGGGTCGATCCTAACACCTGATTAACTTCTTAAATACTCAATTCAAAGTCTCAAATCCCTTTTCAAACCATTTTCTTCAAAACATCACATTTTCTTTAAAAATCTCACCTTTCACTACCTTATCCTTCAAAATTTTCTTAGTGCTTTCATATTAGACACAAATCTTAAAGTTTAGGTGATGTTGATCAATACTTAAACTAAAAATTACTATGAATAGTTATTTTATAAGTAAAATAGGTTTTTAACCATTAACCTTTTGGAATCTCATGATATAAGTAGGCTATTTGGATAGATCAGCTTCTCCTACCCCAAAAACATGTATTTCACGTCAAATAACTCATCCTGGGTTGTAAAATATACCTATTTCGAATATCGGGTGGTGAAACCACCCCAGATAGGATAGTGAGCAGCGAGGGGCTCACCAGTTTGATGAGGCCTCATCCATATAGCGGGCCCAGGCGGGCCGCAGTTCATCGGCTGGCCCATTTTCGGCCACATTTTTTGAGATTTTGTTTCAACTTCAAAAAGTCATATCTCCCTCGTTATAACTCTGATTTAAGTAATTCAAAAGTCAGATTTAAGCTTAATGAGTCTAGTTTCATATAAAAATAAGTAAAAAATATAATAAATTATTTAATATAATTAAATATAGGTCATTGTGACAACTGTCTGAAAATTATCAGTTTGGACAGCTGTTGCTTCGAGAATTTTTAGAATTTTCTACAACACAAAATCTAATAAAATTTGATGGAGATGAAGTAGACTTGATGATGAATTACTAGAAAAATAATAAAAATAATATACTAATTAAAAGTGCCAGAAACGGGCGTAGAACTTCCCTATGACCTTATTCTGTCGTAATTAGGGCACGCTTTAGTTAAGTACTAAGCTGAACAATCAGTAGAATTAGCTTGAACTACTTTAAATATGATCTACAAGACCCAAAACTTGTAGAATCGTTGATTCTACGTTACCCTGAAATCTATGATCCATCTCATTACTCAGTTGCTCTCGGGAGCACATTGAAACTCCGTATTGGATCTGGACCGCACGTCGAAAGTCTGAATAATACGAAGTTATATATTTAGGACGACTTTGTTGGGCTTGACAACCATCTCAGAAATCAAATCCAGATAGTGTCCCGGGGCTATTCACTTGATCCCGAAGTGAAGTGTGTG
This sequence comes from Magnolia changhungtana, assembly GCA_030180095.1. Taxonomy (NCBI): domain Eukaryota; kingdom Viridiplantae; phylum Streptophyta; class Magnoliopsida; order Magnoliales; family Magnoliaceae; genus Magnolia; species Magnolia changhungtana. Next base: position 1,827,274 of record JASAUF010000548.1, read on the forward strand.
AGAAAATGTGGTTTTCTTTAGAAATTAAATCTAATTTAAGTAATTTGAGACTTGTCGCTTGCGGGCCTAATATAAGCAATCAGACCGTCAGAATTTGACCTAAATACAGCCTCAGATCAGGAGAAATTTCATACACATGGCAGTGTACTTGTAATCCTGAACGAGTTCCGGTGACCGTTGAATTAAAACTGGTCCGCCACATGTGATCTAGGGACCCGACTGGAATGAAAACTTAACTCTACCTAGATCCATAGTCAAGGAGCTTAAGCCCGACCTTTGGCTCAAGGGGGGCTCCGGAAGTGCTCCGTTGAGACGAAACAGCCTCCTTTTAGACATAACCTAAGTATACCTTGGCCCTGGGCCTATTTTCGGCAATTCTGGGGCTTAAACCCTTTCTCTCATATTCCATACGAATTTCCTAAACCTAAGGGAGAGAGAAGAAAAAAGAGAAGGAAAGAGAGAGAGAGAAAGTGAGTGAATGAGTGGGAGTTATTCTTGAGAATCGCTTCTACTATTCTACGTGCTTATTTATCGCATCCGTGTCGCTACTAGGGCGATTCTGACTTCGTTCTTAGGTAAGAAAACCTAACCCTAACCTGTTTTAGTGTTTTAATTGTTACAAGTAGCAAAATAGCTAACTTAACTTGTGATATAGGTTGTCATTTCATCGTTGACAAAGACATAGAATCTCTGTCGAGTTCGTTACGGTTCTACGGCCTAAGGTGAGGACTTTAAACATATATGTTATGGTTTTCAAGGCTTTCAATGTCAGTTAATGATATATTACTGACGTGGATGTTATTGTACATGTACAAAGTGTTGTCCGTTTCATTTTTCAGATATACGTTAACTATGTTGAATATACTGTATTCCTCGTATTTGTAGAAAATACCGTATACATATGAAATACGGATTTGTGCTTGCCATGATTAATTACTGTCTATGTATGCTAGATGCATGTGTATCAACTTCTAGGTGAATGGATTAGCTTAATACTTGTTATATTAACATACGTCGTGTATGTACAATTTGTAGCCTAAGTGTTTGTGAAAATGTCTAAGTGAGTATAAACTATACATTAGTGTGCCATGACTAACCGTCGTGGATATGTAATTGTTGTATAGGCGGCAATCCTTTGATGAAAGGACTTGCCCTAATACATATTCTAACTACTACATACCATGTATGATGTTTTGTGTAGACTAAGTTATGTAAACATGTCCGTATGAGTAAGTGCTTATAAATTCTTCTCTAATTGAGTGTTGAGATATGATTCCCAACTCCTTTAACTATGTGTATGCTTTCCTCCATATACTGTATATTATAGTGTTTGTTTATCTATGTAATGCATATGTATAAATCCATGTTTAAGTTGTATTCTAACAAAGCCGTGAAGGGTGATGGGGGAGTGGTGTAATGATTTCGTGTAATAGCCCTGGCAGGCCTAAAGCGGACATGATTGTATGATTTAAAATCTTGATCCATTATTGTTTTAACTATCTTCTAGGATATTTTGTTGTAATTGAATGTGACTGGGGCTATTGTATAGTCCAGGCAATCGGTAACAGAACCTAGATTGGTGGATGATGTTGTTTCGCCACACAGGATATGTTCAATGAACCCGAGTCATACTAAAGTTGTCGGCAGTGGTTAGGCCACACGGAGAGCTTATGCACTTCATGTCGATCAACTCGATGTGTGCTCGTGCTAGTCGAGCCCGTCAAGTAACCCAATAAGCCGATGATTGTTCACCATGTATGGACGCTACTGCTTGAACCTAAGGTACCAAACTCACCAGTGGAAACCCCGTTAACCTTGGTACCTCGATCCGCTAAGACTCATGAGCCGGACATGGTCGTATGGAACATCGTGGTTGAGCTGTCGGCCTATGCTGGGGTGACGAGCCTCCCCGTAGTGACCAGTGAGCAACCCAGACTCGTGAGCCGAATACGGTGGTATGGGACACTGTATTCGAGCTGTCGGCCTACAATGTTTTGATGACAAAGCCATGATGGGTGATGGGGGAGTGGTGTAACGATTCCATGCAACAACCCTGTCAGCCCTAGACGTGCCCTTTGTAGTGACCTCGAGCATACTCTGAGTCTACATGGAGGCGACAATCTTTCCGTAGCATCTAAAGTATAAACTAGACCTGCACTGATTTGGCAACGAGCCCTTTGCGGCTACCTAGAACCATAACATCGTATGAGATTTCCTAGGACTGACGACCCTAGAATGGATCATCGTTTAAGAACTGACATAAAGGAGGTACCTTAGTTTCCCAACCCTACTATATGAAACGGATTAATAAGAACTTGGTAATCATATACAGGCATTGCATTACGCCTGCGTTCAGGCGTAGCAGGTCAAGTGTAACGCCCTGAAATTCGAGGGTCGAGTAGCAACTCAACTCTCGAGTTTCAAAACATCACTTATGCAACATAGATAATGATGATTAAATGTTGTCTGTGTTAGTGCAATAAACATGAGTGAGATTATACCAAAACAGTAATTCATACTCCAGATCAATTGTATAAAGGCAAGCGGAAGACTGAAACTGTATATAATTATATGTAAAAGAAACAAAACCATCTCAATCTCCAGAGTATGAACCCAACTGAGTCACCATATACATGTATCTGTTTTACGATCAAAATGTCAAAAGTACAACTAGAGAAGTAAGCCCTGTAAGTCCCGTCGATCCAGGCAGTCTAGGCAAAGCCACCAGCGTACTACATATACGAGAACTCGTCCTAGTCCTCATTGTAGTCCGGCTCAGCCTCCTGAGTCGTCACCTCATCTGCACCTAAGACATAGTCTAGTTGGTGTGTACAACACCATCTTGTAATGTGGGAGTGAGTAGCTAACTCAGTGGAACAATAAAGCATAGGTTAACATGTTATCAATTCAGTCAAGCAGTAATGATAAAGCAGTACAATCGAACAATCCTAACTACTCTTATTAATACAAGTATGAAATTCAGTCATGATGCAAGCCCTCACCGACATACTCCCTCATACGACACCATCTTACATCCGCGACATGCATTCATTCCTCAGTGCTTCACATCTTCCAGGCATATGCAGTGCGATGATGAGCATGATTACCGAGTTGTTATTAGTCTATTTCAAACAGTAGCATTGGGAAACTAAGGTACCTCCCTTGCATCATTCCCAAACATGATCCATTCTAGGGTTGTCAAACCTAGATAATCTCATACAATAGTGTGGTTCTAGGGTGCTGCAAAGGCTGCCAGAGCTGTTACACGCAATCGTTACACCACTCCCCCATAACCTTTTTAACGGTTCATCACTAAATTGATACAGGCCTAGTTCATACTCTATACACAGCGGCAAAACTCATCACCTCACCACAAATTCAGAGTATGCTCGAGGTCACTACAAAGGGCTCGTCACCAATCAGTGTAGGCCGACAGCTCGAATACAGTGTCCTATACCACCGTATTTGGCTCACGAGTCAGGGTTGCTCACTGGTCACTATGGGGAGGCACGTGGCCCCAGCGTAGGCCGACAGCTCGACCACGGTGTCCCATACCACCATGCCCGGCTCATGAGTCTTAGCAGATCGAGGTACCATGGTTAACGGGATTTCACTGGTAAGTTTGGTACCCTAGGTTCAAGCAGTAGCATCCAAACATGGTAAACATACATTAGACATATCGGGTTACTTGACGAGCCTGACTAGCTCGAGCGCACAATCAACTGAACGACATGAAGTGCATAAGCACTTCGCGTGGCCTAACCACTGTCGCCAACTGAAGTACGACTCGGGTTCGTCAAACACATCCTACGTGGCGAAATGAATCTCAACCACGAACTCAAGTCTGGTACCGATTGTCTGGATTATAATCATAGTCCCAATCGTAATCAATCCTTATTCAGAACATGTGAAGTAAAGTATAATAAACAAAGTAATTCAAGCATGTTAACAAACATGTCATAAAGCATGTTACAAAGCACAATGTAAACAAGAAATACAAACACAAATGTTTCATAATAAGCGATTAAATTAAACAACTAATCATAGAGGAAATCATATACGTTTCTAAGGTAGTTGAGAATCCCATCTCAACACCCACCTAAATCATGATTATTTAAGCACTTACTCTTACAAGCATTTTCACAAACACTTAGAATACACTATTTTAACATACAAAGTGTATATTAGCAAAAACATGTATGAGGGCGAACCCTTTCGCCAAGTAAGTATTATACACATATATAATATGTTCATACAGTAAATAATCATGGCAAAGATATTTCCAAAATTTATACGTATACAGTACTTTCTACAAATACTAGGAATACAGTATATTCAACATAGTTATCATATAACCGAAAAGTGAAACGGACAACACTTGTACATGTGCAATTACATACAGATCATGAATCTATCATTATTTGACATTGAAAGCGTTGAAAACCATAACTTATACACCTAAAGTCCGCACCTTTTGTCGTAGAATCGTAACAAATTTGATAGGTTTGCTAAGCTTTCGTATACAACAGTTTGGTAACCTATATAATGAAATAGGTTAACTATTTCATAACCAACAACTATCAAAACCCCAAAAAAGGTTAGGGTTAGGGTTTCTTACCTAAAAATGAGGTCTAAATCGCCGGGAAAGCGATAAGAATGGTGTGGTTGAGCTTGTAGAATGGCAGGGGAGAATAGTAGGGAGGTTCTCCCACTTCTCTTACGCTTTCTCTCTCTTTTCTCTCTTCCCTATCCTAGGGTTTTTTTCAAATTCGTATGGCTGAATGAGAGAGGGTTTTAAGGTCCTTATATAGCCTAAAATCATACCAAAATAGACTTAAGGTCAAGGTATACGTAGGTTATAACCAAAGTGAGTCAGTTTCAGCTCAACGGAGGACTTCTGGCGGCCCCCCTTGAGCCAAAGGTTCGACTTAAGCTCACAGACTTTGGATCTAGGCGGAGTTAAGTTTTCGTTTCAGTTGGATTCCCAGATCATGCGTGGTAGACCGGTTTCAGTTCAATGGTCAGTGAAACTCGATCAGAGATTTCAAGTACACTGCCATGTATATGAAATTTTTCCTGATCCGAGTGTTCTCACACTCCTCGCTCCGGACTCAAGCGAACAGCCGTGGTACACAATCTGGATTTGATCTCCGAGATGGTTATCAAGCCCAGCGAGGCGGTCCTAAGTCTATAACTTCATATCATTCGGACTTTCGATGTGCGGTCCAGATCTGATATAGAGTTTCAATGTGCTCCCGGGAGCAGTCGGGTAATGAGTTTGATCCTAGATTTTAGGGTAACCTAGCGTAAATGATTCTGTAAGTTTTGGGTCTTGTAAATTATATTTAAAGTGATTCAAATGGATTTCATGGCTAATCTAGTTCAGCACTTGGTTAACTTTGTCAAATTTCTAAAGGATTTGATCCTAAGCGAATTCTGCCTAAGGTGATACTCAGGCCATTGTACAGAAATTTTCGAGTCGTTATAATCTACCCCCCTTAATGAAAAATTTCATCCTCGAAATTAGTAGCTTTTCGTACTCCTCGAGGAGCTGAGGGTAGTTCTTTCAGATCTCAGCTTCTGTCTCCCAGGTAGCTTCCTCCTCTATATGATGCGTCCACAGTACCTTCACGAGTGAAATCACTTTGCTACGCAGTACCTGCTCCTTCCTATCAAGGATACGTGTCGGGTACAGGACATATGTAGCATCCTCGCTCAACTGTACCTGGTCCCATTTGATAATGTGTGAAGGATCAAGAACGTACTTCTTCAGCATAGATACATGAAATACATTATGTACAGCTGCAAGTGGTGTGGGCAAAGCGAGACGATATGCCACAGCACCCACTCGATCAAGTATCTGAAATGGACCGATAACCTTGGTATGAGCTACCCCTTCTTCCCAAACCGAAGGACTCCCTTCATAGGGGAAACTCTGAGGAATACATGATCTCTGACCTCAAACTCAAGCGGTCGCCGCCTCGTATTGGCGTAACTCTTCTGCCTGCTTTGCGCTGTCAGGAGTCGACGCCTGATAATGTCGATCTTCTCCAAGGTAGCCTGTACCAATTTCGACCCAATCAAACTACGCTCGCCAACCTCAGCCCAACAATACGATGCCCTGCAAGGACGACCATACAAGGCCTCATATGAAGCCGTGCCAATACTCGCTTGGAAGCTATTGTTGTACGCGAACTCTGCATAAGGAAGACAGTCATCCCAACTGTCCTTGAAGTCCAAGACACAGGCCCGCAACATATCCTCTAAAATTTGGTTCACCCGTTCTGTCTGCCCGTCGGTCTGAGGGTGAAACGCAGTACTGAACTTCAATTTCACACCCATCGCTTCCTAGATATGAGTCCAGAAGATAGACGTGAACGTGCGTCTCTATCCGACATGATCTCTAGGGGAACTCCATGCAGACGGACTATCTCTCTGATGTACAACCTGGCCAAGTCGTCTGCAGAGTTTGTAACTCTGATAGGGAGAAAATGTGCCGATTTAGTCAACCGGTCCACAATCACCCAAATGGAATCATGTCCCTTCCTCATTTTTGGCAGCCCCGATATGAAATCCATGGAAATGAAGTTCCACTTCCATTCAGCTATGGGCATGGGCTGAAGCAGTCCAGGAGGTCGGCGATGTTCTGTCTTGACCTGCTGGCACGTCAGACAACGAGAAACATACTCTGCTATGTGGGTCTTCATGCTGTCACACCAATAAGACCGTCTCATGTCCTGGTACATCTTCATGCTACCAGGGTGCATCGTAAGATTCGATTTATGGGCAGTCTCGAGGAGCTCTTGTCGTAAGTCATGAATATCAGGAACGCATAAGCGGCCACGGTGTCATAAACCCCCATCTGTGCCAACTCTCCACTCAGAGTCCTCGGCGTCGCTAGCTTGCTCTCGAAGCTCAAACAACCGCTCATTGCCCTTCTGGGCCTCGATAATCCTATCATCAATAAGTGGCCGCACTCGAACGTGCGCGACACACTCAAATGGCTCCTCCACGGTGAGTTTCTGCTCGAAGTCTCGCACGAACTCTAGCATATCTCACTCTTATATCATCAGCGGAGCCGCAAATGCAATAGCCTTCTTGCGGCTCAATGCATCCGCTACAAGGTTGGCCTTGCCATGATGGTAGGAGACCTCGAACTTGAAGTCCTTCAAGGTTTCCATCCATCTGCGCTGCCTTATATTCAAGTCCCGCTGAGTGAATATATACTTAAGGCTCTTGTGGTAGCAGAAAAGCTCAAACTCTTCTCTGTAGAGGTAATGTCTCCAGAGCTTCAATGCAAAGATGACAGCTGCTAACTCAAGGTTGTGTGTAGGGTAATTCTCCTCGTGCTTCCTTAATTGTCTCGAGGCATATGCAATCACCCTGTCTTTCTGCATAAGAACTCAACCCATGCTAACACGAGACACGTCAGTATATATCGTGTACTTAACCCCTTGCTCTGGTAATACTAGCATAGGGGCGGACGTCAGTTTGTCCTTCAGCTCCTGGAAAGCTGCTTCTGCCTTCTCATTCCAGGCAAAATTCAGATCCTTACGCGTCAACTGTGACAATGGCCTAGCTATCTTCGAGAAGTCCTGAATGAAGCGTCAATAGTACCCTGCTAGGCCAATAAAACTCCTCACCTCGCTAACCAAGCCAGGCTGCTTCCAATCCTAAACCGCAGCTACCTTAGCAAGGTCCATAGCTATCCCATCCTTGGACACCACATGTCCCAAGAACTTGACTTCTTCCTACCAGAAGTCGCACTTCTTATACTGCGCAAACAACTGGTTCTTCCTCAAAGTATCCAACACCGCTCTCAGGTGTACCTCGTGCTCTTTCCAACACGTGGAATATATCAGGATGTCATCAATGAATACGATGACGAATCGGTATAAGAATGGCCGAAATACCCAGTTCATCAAGTCCATGAACACGGCTGGTGCGTTCGTAAGACCGAACGACATCACCAGGAACTCGTAATGCCCAAAACAGGTCCTGAAAGCTGTCTTTTGCACGTCTTCATCTCTAACGTGCAACTAGTGGTACCCTGACTGCAAGTCGATCTTCGAGAAATACCTTGCCCCCTTCAATTGATCAAATAGATCATCTATCCTGGACAAAGTATACTTATTCTTCACGGTGACCCGGTTCAACCTATGGTAATCAATACACAACCGTAGTGAGCTATCTTTCTTCTTCACAAACAGTACAGGTGCTCCCCAGGGAGACATACTAGGTCGTAAAAAGTCCTTTACTAGCCTGTCAATCTGTTTCCGCAGTTCCTCCATCTCACATGGAGGCATACGATACGTCGGTAAAGAGATGGGTGTCGCACCGGGCGTAAGATCAATGGTGAAGTCGATCTCGCGCCGAGGTGGCAACCCAGGAATTGGTTCAAACACGTCCGCAAAACCCTGAACACAGGCATATCCACAACCATCGAAACATCAATAGCCTCTAATGAAGAAGCGTAACATCGTAACCGAGTAGCGTGACTGACCTGAACAGAAAAAGTAAAGGCCGTGCCATCAAGTCCATAGGCTGTCACCACCCTAGTCTCATAGTCGATCTCTGCTCGCATCTCAGTGAGCTAATCCATACCGAAGATAACATCGTAATGGAATAGGGGGACGACGATCAGGTCAACTAGTATCACTCTGCCACACAAGTCTATCGGGCAGCCCTGACACATACGAGTAACTTCAGAGGAAGTCCCTGTGGCAGTGATGACCCTAACTCCTCTCGTAGGAGTCTAATTTAAATACCACTCAAGGATTAAGAAAATACTTGAAAAGAACTAAACCCGGCCGCTTGATCATAAAAGCAGTGCATGAAATCATAGAGGTAGTGGACCCAGTGTCCACCAATAAGAAGACGGGAGTACCTTGGACGTGTGCAGTGACCTCGAAGGCCATAGGCACTGAAGGTGCAGTCTCTAGTTACTCTGCTGTAAGCGCATGAACACGGGCCTGCTGAGATCGGTTAGGCTGAGGTACCATGGGCTGTTGAGGCGGCCTGAAGCGAGGTGCAGGTGGTCTGAAGGACGGATGTGCAGGTGCCATCTGAAGTGGTGGAGCTGATAGAGCATGTGGGCGAGGGCGATTAATCATCTGTGGCGGAGAGAACCCGCTATCCCTCATCCACGCAAAACAGTTCCCAGTAGGATGACCTAGTTTCCCGCAGTATGTACAGGTCACAACAGGGCGCCTCATCGGAGTCACTAGCGCTACGATCTTGGGAGGTGAATCAGCACGAGGCCTCTTGTCAAGGAAAGGCCTACTCTGAACATCTGGTCGTGTCTCGTAACTATTGCACCACGGGAGCGTGTCAGCCAATTAACATCCTACTCTGCCTGAATGGACATATAAATTAACTTTGCATTGGATGGTATGCGGACACATCACATCTTCGACCAGATGTCAGGTCGCAAGCCCTCAGAGAAGCATCGAATCCACATCTGCTCATTAGCAAGTATAGTCGGGACAAAGTGGCCCAACTCTGTAAAGCGATGATCATACTCAGTGACTGTTATGCCTCCCTGTCTGAGGCACAGAAACTCATTCTCCCTCTCCTGTCGGTAGGCCTGAGGTAATATTTCTTGTGGAAACGAAACTCAAATGCTACCCAGGTCCACACATATCCCACTGCGATGGTCTGCAGTATGCTGTCCCACCATAAGCTAGCCTCCTTCTCGAATATAAAGGCGGCCAACTCAACCTGTTCAGCCTCAGAACAATGCAGCATCTTCAGTATCTTCGAGATGCGGTCTAACCAGTACTCAGCCTCCTCGGGTCTGTGAGAACTCATAAAAGTCGGAGGCCTCAAGCGCTGAAATCGCTCGAGTAGACCACGAGTACCCACGTCTCCCGTAGGGTACGCAATAGGTGTGGGTGGAGGCACATCCTCAGCCTGAGCAGGAAGCTCTGTAGGCTCAGCAGGACATGTAAATGATGAAGGTGGAGTCGCACTCCCACCCTGAAATGATAAGACCGCAAGAAGCTACTGGTGCTACTGCTGCATCAGCATCATCATCTGCTCAAACCTGTCAATAGGTGGAGCAGCCTGCGGCTCATACGGTGTCGAAGAGGATGCCTGGTTCTGCTCGTGAACCGGGGGTGTATAAGGTGGCAGTCCACCAATAGGATCAGCAGAAGGCTGATCTGAGCTAGAACCCGGGTCCGTAGGACCACCTTTGCGGGAAGGAGTCTGATCCATCGAGTCAGTGAGTAAGAGGGGTGTTGTGCTCCTCGTAAACCTCCGTGACATGCCTATACAACATAGGGTACATCACATGTGAGATAAAGCATGACAACATAATACATAATCACTTAAGCATTCCACACACTTCATATCCAAAGAGGTTGTATGCATTTCATTGCCAAAATTGTCATAATACATGGAATACAGAGTTACATGAATCATGACAAAAGATACAGGGGAGCTAATATAACCAAGCTTCAAATACTTAAACATACTACTAACTACTACTACATTCATCAACATGAAAACATAATCCGCCTAATGCGGTAAGAAAAATAAACTACAAACAACAACTTTGATGACTAGGCATCCGAGTCAGGCGATGGAGGAGGAGCACCCTTATCCTGTACACAGCACAGGATAGTCCTTAATGTGCGAGACACCTTCTTAAAACTCCGCTTCATGAAGGCTTCGGTCACCTCAAGCTTGGCTCAGGTCTCACCAAGCTTGGCCTGAACTTGCCCAATCTCTTGCCGCAGGGCAGCTTGGCCCTCCTCAATACGAACCATACGAACATCCCTGGCAGCCTGAACCGCATCCTGCTCGTGTGGCGTAGGAGGGGAGCTCTCCTCAGTATCCTGAGCCCCTTCTTCTTCTTCCTATATCTCATCACCGTTTCCTTCTTCGCTCCCTGCCTTAAGGTCAATACACTCCTCACATGCGCTATCCGACTCTTCTCCAGACTCGTTGAGTCGGGCTTGCCGTTGCTGAGGGCCGATCTTCATGTTGTTAAGCGTAGCCTCACTTATGACTCGGACTAGTGTAAGGTCTTCCATGTTAAGCCTATAGCTGACATCTCGAGCCATCTTGCATATCAGGCAGCCAAATGGGAGCGAGAGGTCGTTTCTGACAGATCGAATGACCTGAACTATCTAAAATAGGATGAACGTGGGCAGGCATAAGTTCTCCCCATGTCTAATCCTGTATAGGAAGTCCACCATCAACCGAGTACACTCCGTGCGGTTACCCCACCGTGGATACACATTATATGTGAAAATGTTATGAAGCAAATGGAAGTCATCTGTCAACTTCGACGACTAAAGATAGTTTTCTCGAGTCCAATAAACCCCTCGACCACAAAGGTATCGTATATGGTGATTCCTTTCTTGCACACTCTTGAAGAAGTTGTCATTAGGAAGCACCTCACCACGTGGGATATTCATGATCCGAGCCATCTCAACCACAGTAATTATACGCATATGCCCCTCATAGAGACAGTGAACTGAAGAGGCTCCAACGATGGGTCTCTGATATGGGTGTAGAAGGCACGAACCGTATTCTCATATGCAGGAAACTCACCTTCAAATATAGGACCCCATTCAATGTCCACCAAGCGGTCTATCATCGCGTGTAGCCCAAACATCCTCTCATCCGCATGAGCTTCAAACATAATCTTACGATCAATAAAACGACCAAATACGAAGCCTATCGAAAAAGCATTTCTGATCGAAAGTTGGGGATCTAGGTCTCGCTTCGACCTTTGCTCCGGAACTGTGCTAGGGCTAACTTCAATATCCACTCCTCTCCTCGAACGGGTTGGACGGCTAAGCCCAACTTCATCTGCAGCATCCTTTCTTTTCCCCATAAGAGAAAGGACAGTGAAGACGGAGAAAATGGCCGAAACAATGGTGAAGAAAGCCATGGAAAGTGAAGATAAGAGAGAGAAAGGGCTGCTCTCTTTGCTTCTCCACAAACTTGGGCCTCAACAGTAGTTGTAGAGGCCCAAACGACCAGGGTTTAAGAAGAAAAATGAAGAGATGGAGTGGGGTAGGGGGTCTGCACGAATTTAAGACGAAATGGAGAGTGTAGGGGCTGAAGTGAAAGAGAAATGGAGAGGATAGGGAGGTAGGGATGCTGTGAACAAAGGAGATGGATGGGTTGTGACCGAAAATAAGAGTTTTGACAATTGGGAGGGAGAGTTGAGAGAGGAGGCAGCAAGTTGGAGGGCTTGGAAGGGTAAAAATGAGGAAAGGGGGGTAAATGAAATAGAAATAGGGGCCCCCACATGATTTTGTGGGCCCCACACATGTCCTGGGGTCGGGCCGACCCTGACCAGACCCGGCCCAACCAGGCCCGATAGACCTGACCATGGTCGACCGCGGTTCCGCCACGGTCCGATGGGCCGGGAATGGCACCTCCGCAGTAGGGTAGTGTTCACCACCCTCCCAAGGTGCCAAAGACACCTGGGTCTGTCCTGGGTTCCTCTGGATTAGTCGGGGAGGCCCATGACTCCGTTCATTCCAAATTTGGGTAGTTTCAAGAAGTCTCTGATCTAAACTGACATCTACTGAGTTTTAACAGTGGGGTTGGGTGGATTGTGATCTAAAATCGTCAATAGACGGCCTAGAAGTGTTTTGGGATTGACTCGTGCGACCAGGGTTGGGTACAAACTCGATTTCGGCGTTTGTTTTAGTGAACTTTGCTGTTAGACGAAACTGGGATGCCTAAGACTGTTACTACATTATTCTCGGACCCTCCTATATCAAAAGGCGTCAGCGTACGTCACGGGAACATAACTCAGGTCCGGTTTAATTAAAGTCATGCTCTGATACCAACTTGTAATGCCCTGAAATTTGAGAGTCGAGTAGCAACTCAACTCTCGAGTTCCAAAACATCACTTATGCAACATAGATAATGATGATTAAATGTTGTCTGTGTTAGCGGAATAAACATGAGTGATATTATACCAAAATAATAATTCATACTCCAGATCAATTATATAAAGGCAAGCGGAAGACTGAAACTGTATATAATTGTATGTAAAAGAAACAAAACCATCTCAATCTCCAGAGTATGAACCCAACTGAGTCACCATGTACATGTATCTGTTTTACGATCAAAATGTCAAAAGTACAACTAGAGAAGTAAGCCCTATAAGTCCCGTCAATCCAGGAAGTCTAGGTAAAGCCACCAGCATACTGCATATACGAGAACTCATCGTGGTCCTTGTAGCAGTCCGGCTCAGCCTCCTGAGTCGTCAACTCATCTGCACCTAAGACAGAGTCTGGTTGGTGTGTACAACACCGTCTCGTAACGTGGGAGTGAGTAGCTAACTCAGTGGAACAATAAAGCATGGGTTAACATGTTATCAATTCAGTCAAGCAGTAATGGTAAAGTAGTATAATCGAATAATCCTAACTACTCTTATTAATGCAAGTATGAAATGCAGTCATGATGCATGCCCTCACCGACATACTCCCTCATACGACACCATCTTACGTCTGCTGCATGCGTTCAGCCCTCAGTGCTTCACATCTTCTAGGCACTTGCAGTGCGATGATGGGCATGATTACCGAGTTGTTATTAGTCCATTTCAAACAGTAGGATTGGGAAACTAAGGTACCTCCCTTGTATCATTACCAAACATGATCCATTCTAGGGTCGTTAAACCTAGATAATCTCATATGATAGTGTGGTTCTAGGGCACTGCAAAGGCTGCCAGGGCTGTTACACGCAATCGTTACACCACTTCCCCATCACCTTTTTAACGGTTCATCACTAAATTGATACAGGCCTAGTTCATACTCTATACACCGCGGCAAAACTTGTCGCCTCACCGCAAATTCAGAGTATGCTCGAGGTCACTACAAAGGGCTCGTCACCAATCAGTGTAGGCCGACAGCTCGAATACAGTGTCTCATACCACCGTATTCGGCTCACGAGTCAGGGTTGCTCACTGGTCACTACGGGGAGGCACGTGGCCCCAGCGTAGGCCGACAGCTCGACCACGGTGTCCCATACCACCATGCCCGGCTCATGAGTCTTAGCGGATCGAGGTACCATGGTTAACGGGATTTCACTGGTAAGTTTGGTACCCTAGGTTCAAGCAGTAGCATCCAAACATGGTGAACATACATTAGACATATCGGGTTACTTGACGAGCCTGACTAGCTCGAGCGCACAATCAACTGAAAGACATGAAATGCAAAAGCACTTCGGTGGCCTAACCACTGTCGTCAACGGAAGTACGACTCAGGTTCGTCAAACACATCCTACGTGGTAAAATGAATCTCAACCACGAACTCAAGTCTAGTACCGATTGCTGGACTATAATCATAGTCCCAATCGTAATCAATCCTTATTCGGAACATGTGGAGTAAAGTATAATAAACAAAGTAATTCAAGCATGTTAACAAATATGTCATAAAGCATGTTACAAAGTATAATGTAAACAAGAAATACAAACACATATGTTTCATAGTAAGTGATTAAATTAAACAACCAATCATAGAGGAAATCATATGCGTTTCTAAGGTAGTTAAGAATCCCATCTCAACACCCACCTAAAGCATGATTATCTAAGCACTTACTCTCACAAGCATTTTCATTAACACTTAGAATACACTATTTCAACATACATAGTGTATATTAGCAAAACATGTATTAGGGCGAGCCCTTTCACCAAACAAGTATTTTACACATATAATATGTTCATATAGCAAATAATCATGGCAAACACATTTCCAAAATTTATACGTATACGGTACTTTCTACAAATACTAGGAATACAGTATATTCAACATAGTTATCGTATAACCGAAAAGCGAAATGGACACTTAAAGTCCGCCACCTTTTGTCATATAATCGTAATGAATTCGGTAGGTTTGCTAAGCTTTCGTATACGACAGTTTGGTAACCTATAGAATGAAATAGGTTAGCTATTTCATAACCTACAACTATCAAAACCTCAAAACAGGTTAGGGTTAGGGTTTCTGTAATGACTCAAAAAATTCCGTACAATGGCCCGAGTACCACCTCAGGCAGAAATCGCTTAGGATCAAATCCTTTAGAAATTTGACAAAGTTAACTAAGTACTAAACTAGATTAGCCATAAAATCTATTTGAATCACTTTAAATATGATCCGCAAAATCCAAAACTTGTAGAATCATTGATGCTAGGTTACCCTAAAATCTAGGATCAAACTCATTACCCGACTGCTCTCGGGAGCACAATGAAACTCCATATCAGATTTGGACCGCACATCGGGAGTTCAAATAATACGAAGTTATAGACTTAAGACCGCCTTGCTGGGCTTGACAACCATCTCAGAAATCAAATCCAGACAGTGTCCCACGGCTGTTCGCTTGAGTCCAGAGTGAGGAGTGTGAGAACACTTGGTTTTCTTTATAAATAAATATCTCAAATAGTAATCTGAGACTTGTTACTTGCGAACATTTTGTAAGCAACCAGACCATCAGAATCTGAACAAATACACCCTCGGATCAGGAAAAATTTCATAAACATATCCATGTACTTGGAATTTCAGATCGAGATCCGCTGACCGTTGAACTGAAACTGGTCCGCCACGCGTGATCTGGGAATCCGACTGAAATGAAAACTTAACTCCACCTAGATCCAAAGTTGGTGAGCTTAAGTCCGACCTTTGGCTCAAGGGGGCCCACCAGAAATGCTCTGTTGAGCTGGAACAGGCTCACTTTGGTTATAACCTAATTATACCTTGACCTTAGGTCTATTTTGGAGTGATTTTAGGCTATATAAGGACCTTAGAACCCTCTCTCATTCAGCCATATGAATTTGAGAGAAACCCTAGGAGAGAGAAGAGAGAAAAGAGAGAGAAAATGTGAGAGAAGTGGGAGAACCTCCTAACTGCTTTCCCCTGCCGCTCCACAAGCTTGTCTAGTCACTTTCTCGGCAATTCTGACTTCGTTTCTAGGTAAGAAAACCTAACCTTAATCTGTTTTGGGGTTGTAATGGTTGTAGGTTATGAAATAGCTAAGAAATTTCATTCTATAGGTGGCCAAACTATCGAATACGAAGGCTTACTAAACCTATCGGATTCGTTACGATTCTACGATAAAAGGTGCAGACTTAAGGTGTATAGGTTATGGTTTTCAACGCTTTCAATGTCAGATAATGACAGAATCATGATCTGCATGCAATTGCACATGTACAAAGTGCTGTCTGTTTTCCGTTTCGATTAAAGACGAAGAATATGAAATTTTACATATTCTAGGTATTTGTAGAAAGTACCGTATACGTATAAATTTTAGAAATGTGTTTGCCATGATTATTTTCTATATAAACATATTATATATGTGTAAAATACTTGCTTGGTGAATGGGCTTACCCTAATACATGTTTTGCTAATATACACTATGTATGTTGAAATAGTGTATTCTAAGTGTTTATGAAAATATTTGTGAGAGTAAGTGCTTGGCTGATGGTGCCTTAGGTAGGTGTTGAGATGGGATTCTCAACTACCTTAAAGACATATATGACTTCCTCCATGTTGGTTGTTTAATCTAACCTCTTACTTATGAAATATATGTGTTTATATTTCCTGCTTATATGGTGCTTTATAACATGCTTTATGACATGCTTGTTAACATGCTTAAATTACTTTGTTTATTATGCTTTACTCCACATGCTCTGAATGAGGATTGATTGCATTTGGGACTATGATTATAGTCCAGACAATTGGTACCAGACTTGAGTTCGCGGTTGAGATTCATTTCGCCACGTGGGATGTGTTTGACGAACCCGAGTCGTACTTCAGTTGGCGACAGTGGTTAGGCCACACGAAGTGCTTATGCACTTCATGTCGTTCAGTTGATTGTGCGCTCAAGCTAGTCAAGCTCGTCAAGTAACCCGATCTGTCTAATGTATGTTCACCATGTTTGGACGATACTGCTTGAACCTAGGGTACCAAACTTACTAGTGAAATCCCGTTAACCATGGTACCTCGATCCGTGTAACGACCTGTAAATTTCCGTACACTGGATCGAGTACCACCTCGACCAGAAATTAATTAGGATTAAATCCTTTAGAAATTTAACAAAGTTAACTAAGTACTAAACTCAATTAGCCATGAAATCCGTTGGGATCGCTTTAAATACGATCTATAAGACCCAAAACTTGCAAAACAAGTGACGCTAGGTTACCCTAAAGTTTAGAACCAAACTCATTTCATTTGCTCTCGGGAATGAAACGAAACTTCGTATTAGGTCTAGATCGCACATCGGAAGCCCGATTAACACGAAGCTAAGGAACTAGGACTGCCTCACTAGACTTGACAATCAGCTCAAAAATCAGGTCCATCCGATGTCCCACGGCCATTCGTTTCGATTCGGAGCGAGGGAGTGTGAAAAACACTATTCTCATCCTAATAAAAATATCAGGAATAGTGATCTGGCATCGTTCAGTTGCACGTCAGTATTAAGCAACCTGACCGTCGTGGCCCACTGACCGTTTACGGCTCGGATTAAGAAAAATTTCAGGAACATTTACATGTACTTGGAATTTCTGATCGTGGCCCACTGACC
The DNA here is from genome assembly GCA_030180095.1 of Magnolia changhungtana. Lineage (NCBI taxonomy): Eukaryota > Viridiplantae > Streptophyta > Magnoliopsida > Magnoliales > Magnoliaceae > Magnolia > Magnolia changhungtana. The sequence continues at coordinate 1,844,821 of JASAUF010000548.1, forward strand.
GTCGAACTGAAAGTGGCCCGCCACGTGTGATCTGGGAATCCGATCGAGTCGAAAACGTAATCCCACATAGATCCATAGGTGGTGAGTTTAAGTCTACGTTTGGCTCAAGGAGGGCTACCCAGAACCTCTCTTTTGGTGAAAAGGTGTGAATATCCTATATTAGCAAGTAACCCTTGAACCTAAGTCTATTTTCGGAATGTTTTTGGCTATAAAAGGAGCTTAGAACAGCCCCTCTCATAGCCATACGAATTTGGGATTAAAACCCTAGAGAGAGAGAGAAAAGAGGGAGAATAGCTTGGGATTTGTGGGAGATCTTCCTCCTACTGCTTTTGGTTGTCGCACGGCCTACACTGCTCCTTTCCAAGTGTTTTCTCGGCGTTATCCATTCTGTTTGAAGGTAAGAAACCCTAACCCTAGGTCTGATTTGAAGTGTATAGGTTGTAGGTTATGAAATAGCTAACCTATTTCATGTCTTAGGCTGCCGTTGTGCCTTAGACAAAGTGAGGGTGAACGAACTGACTCCGTTACGCGTTTATCGGCGTAAGGTGAAGACTTTAAGTGTATAAGTTACGGTTTTCAATGCTTTCAATGTCAGATAATGATAGATTCATGATCTGCATGTAAATGCACATGTACAAAGTGCTTTCCGTTTCCTGTTTCGATTAACGTTGTAGAATATGGAATTTCACATACTCTAGGTATACGTAGAAATACCGTATACGTATTTTTTTTGGAAAAACGTTTGACATGTTTATTTAATGTATGATTATATAATATATGGATAAAATACTTATTTGGCGAAAGGGTTCGCCTAGATACATGTTTACTAATATACACCGTGTATGTAGAAACACGGTATTGTAAGAAGTACCGTATATGTGTATATTTTAGCGATGTATTTGTCATGACTAATTGTTGTGTAAATATGTTATGTGCGTATAAATTAATTTCTTGGCGAAAAGAATCGCCGTATTACAAGTTCCCTTGTAAACACTATGTATGTTGAACATGGGTATTCTAGAAAATACCCTATACGTATAAAATTTGCTGACGTAATTGCCATGATTATTTGTTGTATGAATATCATATATACGTATAACATGCTAGTTTGGTAAAGGGACAGCCCTAGTGCACTTTCCTCTAACATACATCATGTATGTTAAAATAGTGCATTCCAAGTGTTTGTAAAAATGCTTGTGAGTGTAAGTGCTTAAGTGTTAGTACCTTAGGTGGGTGCTGAGATGTGATTCTCAACTACCTTAGAATCATGTATGATATCCTCCATGTGGTTGTTTATCCTAACCACTCACTTATGAGATATATGTATTTGTATTCCTATTTATATAGTGCTTTATAACATGCTTTTTACATGCTTTGTAACTTGTTACATAACATGCTTCATGATATGCTTTACAACATGATTGCTAGTGTTCTTGATCTATCTTGTTTATCATGCTTTACTTCACATGCCATGGTTGGGAATTGATTGGGTTTGGGACTATGCCCATAGTCCAGACATCCGGTATCAGACTTGGAGTTGTGGTTGAGATTCATCTCACCACACGTGATGTGTTAGCGAACCGCGTCGTACTTGGGGTTAGCGATAGTGGTTGGCCACACGAGGTGCTTACGCGCTTCATATCGCCCAACTTGTTGTTCGCTCGAGTCAATAGAATACATCAAGTAACCCGTATGTCTTACGTATGTTCACCATGTTTGGTCGCTAATGTATGAACCTAGGGTACCAAACTTACTAGTGAAATCCCCTTTAACCATGGTACCTCGATCCGCTAAGACTCATGAGCCGGACATGGTGGTATGGGACACCGTGGCCGAGGCCTGTCGGCCCTCGGTTGGGGCCACGTGCCTCCCCGTAGTGACCGGTGAGCAACCACACTCGTGAGCCGATTATGGTGGTATGGGACACTATATTAATTTGTCGGCCTACACTACTTGATGGGTGATGGGGGAGTGGTGCAACGATTCCGTGTAATGTGCAGCGGCCACCGGCCGTATCCGGTGTGGTGACCTCGAGCATACTTTAATTCTACGGCGAGGCAACGAGCCTTCCCGTAAATAACAGTATAAGTTAGGCCTGTATTGATAAGGTGATGGGGGAGTGGTACAACGATTCCGTGTACTTGACCAGCGGCGGCCCTTGCAGTGACCTAGAAAACACACCGTCGTCTGAGATTAACTAGGACTGACGATCCTAGAATGGATCATGTTTGGGAATGATACAAGGGAGGTACCTTAGTTTCCCAATCCTGCTGTTTGAAATGGACTAATAACAACTCGGTAATCATGCTCAGCATGCATTGCATGTGCCTGGAAGATGTGGAGCACTGAGGGATGAAAGCATGCCGCGAACGAAGAGGGTGTCGCATGAGGGAGTATGTCGGTGAGGGCATACATCATAACTGCATTCATACTTGCATTAATAAGAGTAACTAGGAGTGTTTGATTTCTGCTTTATCATTCTTGCTTGCTTTGATGAACATGTTAACCTATGCTTTATGGTTCCCTTGAGTTAGCTACTCACTCTCACGTTACGGGGACGGTGTTGCGCACACCAACCGGACTGTCTCGAGTTTAGGCGAAAGCAACTTTGGAGGCTGAGCCTAGGATTATGCCGAGGAGGACAAGAGGAGTTCTCGTATATGCGATTATGGCGGCTTCGACTAGGCACTTGGCAGGGACCGATGGGATTCTACGGGGATTGTACTTAGTTTATTTTGACATTTTGTTTATAAACAGACATGTATATTGTGACTCAGAAGGATTCATACTCTGGATAATGAAACATTTATTTTGTTTCTTTACATACACATATATACAGTTCAGTCTTCCGCTTGCTTTTATACAATTGATCTGGAGTATGAATTGTTGTTTTGGTATAATCTTACTCATGTTTATTGCTCTAACACAGACAACATTCAAACATCATAAATATGTTGCATAAGTGATGCATTGGAACTCGGGAGTTGAGTTACACTCGACCCCCGATTTTCAGGGCGTTACAAGTTGGTATCAGAGCATGATTTTGATTAAACCGGACCTGAGTTATGTTCCCACGACGTACGTTGACGCATTATAACGTAGGAGGGTGCGAGAAAAATATAGAAACAGTCATAGGTTTTCCCGATTTTGCTATTTGGCGAAGTTCATCGAAAATAGGCATTTTGATCGAGTTCGTGCTCGATCCTGATTGCACGTGTCGATCCCAAATCACTTCTAGACCATCTATTGACGTGTCTCTTGGTGACGTTCATGCTAGCGAGCAGAATCTGGGGACTGTTTGTGAAAAGGATCGTCGCACACGTTACCTTTGTGGTGGCAAACTGGCTGAGTGGCAGCCGAACAAAAGCCTGCTAGCATCCCACATGTAAGACGACTTCCTCCTACTACATCATATCTTCACATACAATCTCTACCCCAGGCACAGTAATCGCAGCAAGTGCACGCTACTCATGGTAGACTTTCTGTACCAAGTGGGGCAGGGGGCGAACTTGTGCGTGCCTACATTCCTATTGCGACAGATCGTGAACATTGCACACTCCATAGATGCGCGTTTAGCCCGTCTCGAGGAGGGCCAAGCTGCCCTGCGACAGGAAGTCGGCGGGTCCAAACCAAGCTCAGCAAGGTGTCTTGCACCTTGAAGGCCATCTTATGTTGTTTACAGGACAAGAATTCTCCTCCTCCACCGCCTGCTTCGGATGCTTAGTCATCCACGTGGTTGTGTGTTGTTGTTTGATTTTAGTTGCCGCGGTAGGCGGTTTATGTCTTCATGTAGTTGATGTAATAGATAGTAGCGTGTTCTAAGTGTTTGATGATGTAGATGTATTGGCTATCATGTGATTTCTGTCATGATTTCATGTAACTCGGTACTGCATGTATTATGACAATTTTGGGTAAATGAAAGGCATGTAGCCTCTTTTGTTTTAATGATGTGTGGAATGCTTAAAGTGCTTTATGATGTGGGTTATGCTGTATCTCACAAATGTTGTACCCTATGTTGTATAGGGCATGAAGCGACAGTATACGCGGACACGGCACATCTCCGCCTGACTGGCTCCATGGACCAGACTCCTTCTGGTAGTGGCGGTCCTGCGGACCATGGGTTAGGTTCTGATCAGCCTCCTGCTGGTCCTGCCAGTGGATTGCCACCTTACACGCCCCCGGTTCATGAGCGTCTAGGGCTTCTTCATCGTGCGGCATGACCCCGTGTGCTCTCCTGTGCCGATAGATTTGAAGCGGTGATGTTGATGATGCATCGGCGAGTCTGACATGGCGAGCGAGATGCGAAGCAGCGAAATAGACGGAACGGCAGCGGCGGCTCTGGCTTATGGCCACTATCGTTGAGGCCTTATCCCATGGTGGTAGTGTGCCTCCACCTACGACATGCGCACATCCACGATGAGCCTTCCCGAGCCTCTGCTCGGTTTGAGGATGTGCCTCTGCCCACACCGTCGCGGCTCCTGCGGAGATGCGGTACTGTGATCACTCGAGCGATTTCGGCGCTTGAGGCCTCCCTCATTTATGGGTTCTCACGCACCCAGGAGGCGAGTTACGGCTTGACCGCATCTCAAGATGCTTCGGATCTTTGCATTGCTTAGAGGCGGAGCGAGTGGAGTGTCCGCTTTCATGTTTGAGAGGAGGCCAGTTTATGGTGGGATAGCGTGTTGCGGTCTGTCGCAGCAGATTACTTGTGGACCTGGGAGGCTTTCGAGTTCCGGTTCCACGAGAAATACTACCCGCAGACTTATCGACATGAGCGGGAGGATGAGTTTCTGCGCCTCAAGCAGGGAGGCATGATGATTACGGAGTACGAGCACCGCTTCACAGAGTTGGGCCGCTTTGTCCCGACTATACTGGTGGATGAACAGATGCGGATGCGTCGTTTCTCCTTGGGTTTGCGACCGGAGATACGGTTGAGGATATGCTGCCTCAGTATCCCCACCTACGCGGCATTGGTCCACATGTCATGACTGCCGAGCGGAGATGTGGGCCAGGTTGGCCGATCTCGTGGTGCTTTATGGTTGCGAGGCCACGACGGGAGGTACGGGCGGGCCTATCCTAGGCAAGAGGCCGCGTGGTGACTCACCTCCCGGGATCACGGCACGCGGTGGCTCCGGTGGGGGGCCCTATTGTGACCTGTACCTATTGCGAGAGGCAGGGTCATTCTATTGGGAGTTGTTTCGCGAGGATGAAGGATAGTGGATTCTCTCCGCCGTAGATGATTGGTCGTTCTCGTCCACAGGCTTTATCGACTCCACCTCTCTGTTTGCACACCGCACATCCTTCCTTGGCCTCTGTGTCACGCTTCAGGCCGCCACAGCGACCCTTGGCTCCTCAACCGAACCGTTAGCAGCAGGCGCACGTTCATACGCTTGTGGCTGAGGCACCTGAGACGTCGATTTCGACACCGACGGCTTTTGAGGGTACGACTTAATTCATGGTACTCCCGTTTCTTTATTGGTGGACACTGGGTCCACTACTTCTATTATTTCTTGTGGGGCGGTTAAACGTCTATCTTTGCCTACGATTCCCACAAAGGGAATGAGACTCACTACGACTATTGGGACATATTCGATGTCACACGGTTGTGCGAGGGTTGTCCAGATAGTTTTGGGTAGCCGGACGGTGCTCGTCGACCTCATTGTTGCTCCACATGGCACTACGACGTTATCCTTGGTATGGATTGGCTCGCCAAGATGAGGCGGAGGTAGATTACGATACTCGGATCGTGACGGCCTATGGACTGTGACGGCTCGGCTTTTACGTTTCCGGTGCGGGTCGGTTGGCCTGCCGTGTTGATTATTCTGTTGCTTTACTTGTGCCGATTGATGGTCCGACGGTAGAGGGTACGCCGGTGGTTCGAGAATTTGCGGGCGTGTTTGAGACTATTCTGGTTTACCTCCTCGACGCGAGATCGATTTCACAATCGATCTTACTGGCCGAGTGCGACACCCATCTCACTTGGCCGCTTATCGTATGCCTCCATGTGAGATGGAGGAGGCTATGAAGCAGTTGACGATCTGGTAGACAAGGGTTTTATACGACCTAGTGTGTCTCCTTGGGAGCACTGTGCTATTTGTGAAGAAAAAGGACGGGTCGCTACGGTTATGTATTGATTACCGTATGTTGAACAGTCACGGTGAAGAACAAGTATCCTTTGCCCGGGATAGATGATCATTCGATCGGTTGAGGGGGGCGAAGTATTTCTCGAAGATTGATCTTCGGTCGGGGTACCACCGGTTGCGCGTGAGAGAGGAGGACGTGCGAGAAGACGGCCTTCGGGACGTGCTTCGGGCACTATGAGTTCTGGTGATGTCGTTCGGCCTTACGAACGCACCGGCCGTGTTCATGGATCGATGAAGCCGGGTATTTCGGCCCTTCTGTACCGATTCGTCATCGTTTTTGTGACGACATCTTGATATACTCTACGAGTCGAGAAGAGCACGAGGAGCACTTGAGAGCGGTCTTTGGGTACACTTTGGAGAAGAACCGGTACATTCGCACAATACAAGAAGTGCGACACGTCGGGAGGAAGTCAAGTTCTGGGACACGTAGTGTCTAAGGATGGGATATGATGGACCTTGCTAAGGTAGGCTGCGGTTCGAGATTGGCGGCGGCCTGAGTCGATTCTTGCGAGGTGAGGAGTTTCCTTGGTCTGGCTGGGTATTACAGACGCTTCATTCGGAATTTCTCGAAGATCGCCAGGCCATTGTCTCAGTTGACTCGAAAGGACTTGAAGTTCGCCTGGAATGAGAAGGCGGAAGCAGCTTTCAAGGAGCTGAAGGACAAGTTGACGTCCACCCCTGTGCTAGTATTGCCAGAGCAAGGGGAGAAATACACGATATATACTGACGCGTCTCGCGTTGGTTTAGGTTGTGTCCTGATGCAGAAGGACAGGGTGATTTCGTATGCCTCGAGACAATTAAGGAAGCACGAGGAGAATTACCCTACACACGACCTAGAGTTGGCAGCTGTCATCTTTGCATTGAAGCTTTGGAGACATTACCTCTAAGGAGAGGAGTTCGAGCTTTTCTGCGACCACAAGAGCCTTAAGTAGATATTCACACAGCGAGACTTGAATATGAGACAACGTCGATGGATGGAGACCTTGAAGGACTTAAGTTCGAGGTTTCCTACCATCTGGCAAGGCGAACCTTGTGGCGGAGACGCGTTGAGCCGCAAGAAGAAGGCGGTGCATTTGCGGCACCACTGATGATAGCTGAGTGGGACATGGTGGAGTTCGTACGGGACTTCGAGCAGAGATTCACTGTCGAGGAGCCATATGAGTGTGTTGCACACGTTCGGGTGCGGCCACTTATTGACGACAGGATTGTTGAGGCCCAGGAGGGCGATATACGGCTGTCTGAGCTTCGAGAGCAGGCTAGCGACGCCAAGGGCTCCGAGTGGAGAGTTGGTTCGATGGGGTTTACGATTCCGTGGCCGCCTATGCGTTCTGATGTGCACGACTTGAGACGCGAGCTTCTCGAGTCCCGCCCATAACTCGAAGCTTGCGATGCATCGGTAGCACGAAGATGTACCAGATATGAGACGGACATATTGGTGGGATAACATGAAGGCCCACATTCTTTGAGTATGTGTCTCGATGTCGACGTGCGGCAGTCAAGGGGAACATCGCCGACCTCTGGACTGCCTTCGGCCCATGCCCATAGCGAGTGGAAGTGGGACTTCATCTCCATGGATTTCATATCCAGGGCCATAGAAGACGAGGAAGGGACATGATTCCATTTGGGTGATTGTGGACCGGTTGACCAAATCGGCCCATTTCCTCCCTATCGAGTTACTGAACTCGAGGCAGACGAGCCGGCTGGGTGTACATCGGAGAGATCGTCGGTGCGCACGGGTTCCTTTAGAGATCGTGTCGGACGAGAGACACGCGGTTCACATCCATCTTACGGACTCGTATCCAGGAGGCGATGGGTGTGAAGTTGAAGTTCAGTACGGCGTTTCATCCTCAGACTGATGGGCAGACAGAGCGGGTGAATCAGATTCTAGAGGATATGTTACGAGCATATGTGTTGGACTTCAAGGACAGCTGGGATGACTGTCTTTCGTACGTAGAGTTCGCCTACAACAACAACTTCCAGGAGACTATTGGCATGGTGTCATATGAGGCTCTATATGGTCGTCCTTGTAGGGCACCGCATTGTTGGGCCGAGGTTGGCGAGCGTAGTCTGATTGGCCCGGAGTTAGTACAGGCGACTACGGAGAAGATCGACATTATCAGGCGTCGATTACTTACAGTGCAGAGCAGGCAGAAGAGTTACGCCGATACGAGGCGGCGACCGCTGGAGTTCGAGGTCGGGGATCATGTGTTCCTTCGAGTTTCCCCTATGAAGGGAGTCCTTCGGTTTGGGAAGAAGGGAAAGCTCACACCGCGGTTTATCGGTCCATTTCAGATACTGGATCGAGTGGGTGATGTGGCGTATCGTCTCGCTTTGCCCACACTACTTGCCTCTGTACACAACGTATTTCATGTATCTATGCTGAAGAAGTACATTCCTGATCCTTTGCATATCATCAGATGGGAGCAGGTACAATTGAGCGAGGATGCTACGTATGAGTTGCGCCCGACGCGTATCCTTGACAGGAAGGAGCAGGTACTGCGTAGCAAGGTCATCCCACTTGTGAAGGTACTTTGGACACATCATTCAGAGGAGAAGCTACCTGGGAGACTGAGGCGAAGTCAGGAAGAACTACCCTCGATTCTCGAGGATTACGAAAGGTATAAATTTCGAGGACGAAATTTTTTGTTTAAGGGGGGTAGATTGTAACGACCTGTAAATTTCCGTACACTGGATCGAGTACCACCTCGACCAGAAATTAATTAGGATTAAATCCTTTAAAAATTTAACAAAGTTAACTAAGTACTAAACTCAATTAGCCATGAAATCCGTTGGGATCGCTTTAAATACGATCCGAGACCCAAAACTTGCAAAACAAGTGACGCTAGGTTACCCTAAAGTTTAGAACCAAACTCATTTCATTTGCTCTCGGGAATGAAACGAAACTTCGTATTAGGTCTAGATCGCACATCGGAAGCCCGATTAACACGAAGCTAAGGAACTAGGACCGCCTCCTTGGACTTGACAATCATCTCAAAAATCGAGTCCATCAGATGTCCCACGGCCATTCGTTTCGATTCGGAGCGAGGAGTGTGAAAAACACTATTCCCATCCTAATAAAAATATCGGGAATAGTGATCGGCATCGTTCGGTTGCACATCAATATTAAGCAACTGACCGAAGTGAGAATCGGACCAAATTACACCCTCGGATTAAGAAAAATTTCGGGAACATTTACATGTACTTGGAATTTACGATCGTGGCCCCGACCGTCGAGCGAAAGTGGCCCGCCACGTGTGATCTGGGAATCCGATCGAGTCGAAAACGTAATCCCACATAGATCCATAGGTGGTGAGTTTAAGTCGACGTTTGGCTCGAGGAGGGCTACTTGAGAACCTCTCTTTTGAATTTGGAAAGGTGACGAATATCCTATATTAGCAGTAACCCTTGAACCTAAGTCTATTTTCGGAGTGTTTTTGGCTATAAAAGGAGCTTAGAACAGCCCCTCTCATAGCCATACGAATTTGGGATTAAAACCCTAGAGAGAGAGAGAAAAGAGGGAGAATAGCTTGGGATTTGTGGGAGATCTTCCTCCTTGCTTTCGGTTGTCGCACGGCCTACTGCTTGCTCCTTTCAGTGTTTTCTCGGCGGTATCCATTCTGTTTGAAGGTAAGAAACCCTAACCCTAGGTCTGATTTGAATTGTATAGGTTGTAGGTTATGAAATAGCTAACCTATTTCATGTCTTAGGTTCTTGGATTGTGCCTTAGACAAAGCGAGGGTGAATGAATTGACTCAGTTCGCGTTTATCGGTGTAAGGTGAGGACTTTAAGTGTATAAGTTACGGTTTTCAACGCTTTCAATGTCGAGATAATGATAGATTCATGATGCATGTAAATGCACATGTACAAAGTGCTTTAGTTTCTGTTTCGATTAACGTTGTAGAATATGGAATTTCACATACTCTAGGTATACGTAGAAATACCGTATACGTATTTTTTCGGAAAAACATTTGACATGTTTATTTAATGTATGATTATATAATATATGGATAAAATACTTATTTGGTGAAAGGGTTCGCCTAGATACATGTTTACTAATATACAGTGTATGTAGAAACACGGATTGTAAGAAGTACCGTATACATGTATATTTTAGCGATGTATTTGTCATGACTAATTGTTATGTAAATATGTTATGTGCGTATAAATTAATTGCTTGGCGAAAAGAATCGCCGTATTACAAGTTCCCTTGTAAACACTATGTATGTTGAAAATGGGTATTCTAGAAAATACCTATACGTATAAAATTTCTTTGACGTAATTGCCATGATTATTTGTTGTATGAATATCATATATACGTATAACATGCTAGTTTGGTAAAGGGACAGCGCTAGTGCACTTTCCTCTAACATACGTCATGTATGTTGAAATAGTGCATTCCAAGTGTTTGTAAAAATGCTTGTGAGTGTAAGTGCTTAAGTGTTAGTACCTTAGGTGGGTGCTGAGATGTGATTCTCAACTACCTTAGAATCATGTATGATATCCTCCATGTGGTTGTTTACCCTAACCACTCACTTATGAGATATATGTATTTGTATTCCTATTTATATAGTGCTTTATAACATGCTTTTTACATGCTTTGTAACTTGTTACATAACATGCTTCATGATATGCTTTACAACATGATTGCTAGTGTTCTTGATCTATCTTGTTTATCATGCTTTACTTCACATGCCATGGTTGGGAATTGATTGGGCTTGGGACTATGCCCATAGTCCAGACATCCGGTATCAGACTTGGAGTTGTGGTTGAGATTCATCTCACCACACGTGATGTGTTGGCGAACCCGCGTCGTACTTCAGTTGGCGATAGTGGTTGGCCACACGAGGTGCTTCTGCGCTTCATATCGCCCAACTTGTTGTGCGCTCGAGTCAACCGAATACATCAAGTAACCCGTATGTCTTACGTATGTTCACCATGTTTGGTCGCTAATGTATGAACCTAGGGTACCAAACTTACCAGTGAAATCCCCTTTAACCATGGTACCTCGATCCGCTAAGACTCATGAGCTGGACATGGTGGTATGGGACACTATGGCCGAGAAATTTGTCGACCTCTGGGGCCACGTGCCTCCCGTAGTGACCGGTGAGCAACCACACTCGTGAGCCGATTATGGTGGTATGGGACACTATATTCGAAATTTGTCGGCCTACACTACTTGATGGGTGATGGGGGAGTGGTGCAACGATTCCGTGTAACAGCCCTGGTAGCCCTGACCGTATCCGGTGTGGTGACCTCGAGCATACTTTAATTGTACGGCGAGGCAACGAGCCTTCCCGTAGTAACAGAGTATAAGCTAGGCCTGTATTGATAAGGTGATGGAGGAGTGGTGCAACGATTAGTGTAATGACCACAGCGACCCTTGCAGTGACCTAGAAAACACACCGTCGTCTCGAGATTAACTAGGGTGAGCGACCCATAATGGATCATGTTTGGGAATGATCTGAGGAGGTACCTTAGTTTCCCAATCCTGTCATTGTTTGAAATGGACTAATAACAACTCGGTAATCATGCTCGGCATGCATTGCATGTGCTGGAAGATGTGGAGCACGAGGGATGAAAGCATGCCGCGAACGAAGAGGGTGTCGCATGAGGGAGTATGTCGGTGAGGGCATCCATTATACTGCATTCATACTTGCATTAATAAGAGTAACTAGGAGTGTTTGATTTCTGCTTTATCATTCTTGCTTGATTGCTTTGATGAACATGTTAACCTATGCTTTATGGTTCCACCGAGTTAGCTACTCACTCCCACGTTACGGGACGGTGTTGCGCACACCAACCGGACTTCTGTCTCGAGTTTAAGCGAGCCGAAGCAACTTTGGAGGCGAGCCGGATTATCCGAGGACCGAGAGGAGTTCTCGTATATGCAGTTCGCTAGCGGCTTCGACTAGGCTGCCGGGACCGATGGGATTCTGAGGATTGTACTTAGTTTATTTTGACATTTTGTTTATAAACGGACATGTATATTGTGACTCGGAGAAAGGATTCATACTCTGGATAATGAAACGTTTATTTTGTTTCTTTACATACACATATATCTAATTCAGTCTTCCGCTTGCTTTTATACAATTGATCTGGAGTATGAATTGCTGTTTTGGTATAATCTTACTCATGTTTATTGCTCTAACACAGACAACATTCAAACATCATAAATATGTTGCATAAGTGATGCATTGGAACTCGGGAGTTGAGTTACACTAGACCCCCGATTTTCAGGGCGTTACAATCCGTTAAGACTCATGAGCCGGGCATGGTGGTATGAGACACCGTGGTAGAGCTATCGGCCTACGCTGGGGCCACGTGCCTCCCCGTATTATCCATTGAGTAACCAGACTCATGAGTCGATTATGGTGGTATAGGACACTATATTCGAGTTGTCGGCCTACACTGATTGGTGACGAGCCCTTTGTAGTGACCTCGAGCATACTCTGAATTTGCGGTGAGGCGACGAGTTTTGCCGCGATGTATAGAGTATGAACTAGGCCTGTATCAATTTAGTGATGAACCGTTAAAATGGTGATGGGGGAGTAGTGTAACAATTGAGTGTAACAGCCCTGACAGCCTTTGCAACACCCTAAAACCACACTATCGTATGAGATTATCTAGGTTTGACGACTCTATAATGGATCATGTTTGGGAATGATATAAGGGAGGTACCTTAGTTTTCCAATCCTGCTGTTTGAAAAGGACTAATAAAAACTCAGTAACCATGCTCATCATCGCACTGCATATGCCTGGAAGATGTGGAGCACTGAGGAATGAAAACATGCCGTGAACGTAAGATGGTGTCGCACGAGGGAGTGTGTGGTGAGGGCATGCATCATGACTGCATTCATACTTGTATTAATAATAGTTAGGAGTGTTTGATTGTACTGCTTTATTATTACTGCTTGACTGAATTGATAACATGTTAACCTATGCTTTATTGTTCCACTGAGTTAGCTACTCACTCCCACGTTACAGGATGGTGTTGTACACACCAACCAGACTCTGTCTTAGGTGTAGATGAGGTGACAACTCAGGAGGCTGAGCCGGACTATGATGAGGACAAGGACGAGTTCTCGTATATGCAGTATGCTGGCGGCTTTGCCTAGACTACCTGGATCGACGGGACTTACAGGGCTTATTTCTCTAGTTGTATTTTTTACATTTTGATCGTAAAACAGGTACATGTATATGGTGACTCAGTTGAGTTCATACTCTGGAGATTGAATTGGTTTTGTTTCTTTTACATACATATATATACAGTTTCAGTCTTCTGCTTGCCTTTGTATAATTGATATAGAGTATGACTTACTATTTTGGTATAATCTCACTCATGTTTATTACACTAACACAGACAACATTTAATCATCATTATCTATGTTGCATAAGTGATGTTTTGGAACTCGAGAGTTGAGTTGCTACTTGACCCTCGAATTTCAGGGCGTTACAAGTTGGTATCAAAGCATAATTTGATTAAACCGGACCTGAGTTAGGTTCCCACGACGTACACTGACGGCTTTTGACATAGGAGGGTGCGAGAACAATGTGGTAACAGTCTTAGGAATCCCAGTTTCGTCCAACGGCAAAGTTCGTTGAAACGAACACTGAAATCTAGTCTATACCCAACCCTGGTCGTACTAGTCAATCCTAAAACACTTCTAAGCCGTCTATTGACAGGTCTAGATCACAATCCACCCAACCCCAGCTGTTAAAACTCAGTAAATGTTCGTTTAGATCAGAGACTTCTCGAAACTACCCAGATTTAGAACGAACATAGTTGTGGGCCTCCTTGCTCTAATTCGAAGGGACCCAGGACAGACCCAGGGCATCTTTGGTACCTTGGGGGGGTGGTGAACATAGCTCTACCGTGGTGGTGCAGTTCCTGGCCAAGCGGACCGCGGCGGAACCGCGGTCGACTGCGGTCGGTTCCATCGGGTCTGGTCTGGTCAGGGTCAGCCCGACCCCAAGACGTGTGGGGCCCGTGAAATCATGCGAGGGCCACTATTTTTATTCCGTTTGCCCCCCATCCCTCATTTCCACCCTTCTAAGCTTTCCAAATTGTTGTCTCTCTCTCAACTCTCCCTTTCAATCGTTAAAAATCTAATTTTCGGTCACAACCTAACCCTCTCCTTTGTTCACAGCAACCCTACCTCCCTATCCTCTCCATTTCTCTCTCATTTCAGCCCATACACTCCCCATTTCATCTTAAAATCGTGCACACCCCCTACCCCACTTCATTTCTTCTTCTTTCTTCTTAAACCCTGGTCGTTTGGGCCTCTACAACCACTGTTGAGACCCAAGTTCATGGAGAAGCAAAGAGAGCAGCCCTTTCTCTCTTACCTTCACTTTTCATGGCTTTCTTTGTCATCGTTTCGGCCATTTTCTCTGTCATCGCCATCCTTTCTCTTATGGGGAAAAGGAAGACCGTTGCAGATGAAGCTGGGCCTAGCCGTCCAACCCGTTCGAGGAGAGAAGTGGACGATGAAGCCAGCCCTAGCACAGTTCGGGAGTATAGGTCGAAGCGAGACCTAAATCCCCAACTTCTGATCCAAAATGCCTTTCCGATAGGCTTCAAATATGGTCATTTTGCTGACCGTAAGATTGTGTTTAAAGCTCACGTGGATGAGAGAATGTTTGGGCTACACCCGGTGATGGACCGCTTGGTGGACATTGAATGGGGCCCTATTTTTGAAGGTGAGTCTCCTACATGTGAGAATACGGTTCGTGCCTTCTACGCACACATCATAGACCCATCGTTGGAGCCTCTTCAGTTCACGATCTCTGTGAGGGGCATAATGTGCACAATTACTGTGGTTGAGATGGCGCGGATCATGAACATCCCACGTGGTGAAGTGCTTCCTAATGGCAACTTCTTCAGGAGTGCATGAGAAAGGGATTGCCGTACGCGATACCTCTGTGGTCGACGAGTTTCTTAGACGTGAGGAAACTGTCTTTCATCGTCGAAGTTGACAAATGACTTTCGTTTACTTCACCACATTTTCACATATAATGTGTATCCACGGTCGGGCAACCGCACGGAGTGTACTCGGTTGATGGTGGACTTTCTATACAGGATTGGACATGGGGACAATTTATGGCTACCCACATTAATCCTATTTCAGATAGTTCAGGTCGTTCGATCTGTCAGGAACGACCTCTCGCTCCCATTTGGCCGCCTGATATGCAAGATGGCTCGAGATGTCGGCTATAGGCTTAACATGGAAGACCTTGCACCAGTCCGGGTCATAAGTGAGGCTACGCTTAACAATATGAAGATCAGCCCTCGATAATGGAAAGCCCGAATCGACGAGTTTGGAGATGAGTCAGATAGCGCAGGTGAGGAGAGTATTGATCTCAAGGCAGGAAGCGAAGAAGGAAGCGGTGATGAGATACAGGAAGAGGAAGATGAGGCTTAGGATACTGAGGAGAGCTCTCCTCCTGGAGCACCAGAGCCGGACGGTGCTTAGGCTGCGAGAGATGCACGTATGGTTCGTATTGAGGAGAACTAGGTCGCCCTGTGGTAAGAGATTAGACAGGTTCGGGCTGAGCTTGGTGAGACCCGAGCCAAGCTTGAGGTGACCGAAGCCTACATGAAGAGAAGTTTTAAGAAGGTGTCTCGAACATTAAAGACTATCCTATGATGTGTACAGGATAAGAATGCCCCTCCTCCATCGCTTGACTCGGATGCCTAGTCATCCAAGTTGTTGTTTGTAGTTTGTTTTGCTTACCGCTTTAGGCAGTTTATATTTTCATGTTGATGGATGTAGTAGTTAGTAGTATGTTTTTTTATAGTAGTTGAAGCTTGGTTGTATTAGCTCCCCTGCATCTTCTGTCATGATTCATGTAACTCTGTATTCCATGTATTATGACAATTTTGGTAATGAAATGCATACAACCTTTTTGCTATGAAGTGTGTGGAATGCTTAAGTGATTATGTATAGAGTTGTCATGCTTTATCTCATGTGCAATGTACCCTATGTTGTATAGGGCATGTCACGGAGGTTTACGAGGAGCACGACACCCCTCTTGCTCACTGACTCGAAGGAGCAAACTCCTCCTCGTAGAGGTGGTCCTACAGACCCGGGTTCTGGCTCAGATTAGCCTTCTACTAGTCCTATTGGTGGATTGCCACCTTATACACCCTCGGTTCGCGAGAAGAACCAGGTATCCTCTTCTACACCGTATGGGCCGCAGGTTGCTCCACCTACTGGTAGGTTTGAGCAGTTGATGTTGATATACATCAGTAGCAGATGCAGCAGTAGCAGCAGCACCAGTAGCTTATGGCCACTATTTCTGAGGCCTTATCTCAGGGTTGGAGTGCGACTCCACCTCCGACATCTACACGCCCTACCGAGACTACCGAGCCTCCTACTCAATTTGAGGATGTGCCTCTGCCCACACCTGTTACTTACCCTACGGGAGACGTGGGTACTCACGGTCTACTCGAGCGATTTCAGCGCTTGAGGCCTCCAACTTTTACGGGTTCTCATAGACCCAAGGAGGCTGAGTACTGGTTAGACCGCATCTCGAAGATACTGAAGATGTTGCATTATTTTGAGGCTGAACAGGTTGAGTTGACCGCCTTCATGTTCGAGAAGGAGGCTAGCTTATGGTGGGATAACATACTGTGGACCGTCGCAGTGGGTTATGTGTGGACTTGGGCAGCATTTGAGTTCCGTTTCCATGAGAAATATTACCCTCAGGCATACCAACACGAGAGGGAGAATGAGTTTCTATGCCTCAGATAAGAAGGCATGACAGTCACTGAGTATGAGCATCGATTTACAGAGTTGGGCCACTTTGTCCCAACTATACTTGCTGATGAGCCAATGCGGATTCGACGCTTCTCTGAGGGCTTGCGACCTGACATCCGGTCGAAGATGTGCTATGTCCGCATACCATCTTATGCGGAGTTGATTCATATGTCCATTCAGATGGAGCAGGATGTAGACCGCTAGACACGCTCCCGTGGCCCTATAGTGCCTAGGCCATGACCGGATATGTTGAGCAGGTCTTTCCTTGGCAAGAGGCCTCGTGCTGATTCACCTCCCAAGATCGCAGCGCCAGTGGCTCTGATGAGGCGCCCTATCGTGACCTGTACATACTGCGGGAAACAGGGTCATCTTGTTGGGAGCTATTTTGCACAGATGAGGGATAGCGGGTTCTCTCCGCTGCAGATGATTGATCGCTCTTGCCCACATGCTCTATCGGCTCCACCACTTCGGATGGCACCTGCACATCCGTCCTTCAGACCACCTGTACCTCGCTTCAGGCCGCCTCAACGACCCATAGTTCCATAGCTAAACTGGTAGCAGCAGGCTCGGGTACACTCACTTGCAGCCGAGGCATCCGAAGGATCGGACGTAGCACCTGTGGCCTTCGAGGTTACTGCACATGTGCAAGGTACTCCAGTCTTTCTTTTGGTGGACACCAGGTCTACTATCTCTATTGTATCATGTGCTGCAGTCAAGAGGCTAGGGTTGGAGACTAGTCCTATGATTGGGTTGAGACTCCTTACTACCACAGGGACTTTCTTAAACTCCACTACGATGTGTAGAGGTTGTTCGATAGACCTAGGGAGCAGGACAGTGACTATCGACCTGTTGGTCACACCGTTCCATCATAATGATGTGATTCTCGGCATGGATAGGCTCGTGGAGATGAAGGCTGAGATCGATTGCAATACTCGAATCGTGACAGCACGTGGACCTGACGGCATGGTCTTTACTTTCCCAGTGCAGGTCAGTTGGTATTATCACATCAGTAGCTACGCTACCCTATTAGAGCAGGTTAATGGTCCGACGTTGGGAAATATGCCTGTGGTTCAGGATTTTACAGGTGTGTTTGTGACGATTCCTAGTTTGCCTCCTCGGCGCGAGATCGACTTCACCATTGATCTTATGCCTGGTGCGACACCTATCTCATTACCGACTTATCGTATGCCTCCATGTGAGATGGAGGAGCTGAGGAAACAAATTGACGGGTTGCTAGAGAAGGGCTTTATACGACCTAGTGTGTCTCCCTGGGGAGCACCTGTACTATTTGTGAAGAAGAAGATGGTTCACTACGGTTGTGTATTGATTACCATAGGTTGAACCGGGTCACCGTGAAGAACAAGTATCCTTAGCCCAGGATAGATGATCTATTTGATCAGTTGAAGGGGACAAAGTATTTCTTGAAGATTGACTTGCAGTCAGGGTACCACCAATTGCGCATCAGAGATGAAGACGTGCAGAAGACAACTTTCAAGACCTGTTTTGGGCATTACGAGTTCCTGGTGATGTCGTTCGGTCTTACGAATGCACCGGCCGTGTTCATGGACTTGATGAACATGGTGTTTTGGCCATTCTTATACTGATTCGCTATCGTATTCATTGATGACATCCTGATATATTCCACGAGTCGGGAGGAGCACGAGGTGCACTTGAGAGCGGTGTTGGATACCTTGAGGAAGAATCAGTTGTTTGGCAGTATAAAAAGTGCGACTTCTGATAGGAAGAAGTCAAGTTTCTGGGACATGTAATGTCCAAGGATGGGATAGTTGTGGACCTTGCTAAGGTAGCCGCGGTCTAGGCTTGGAAGCAGCCTAGCTCGGTTACTGAGGTGAGGAGTTTTCTTGGCTTGGTAGGATACTATCGACACTTCATTCGGGACTTCTCGAAGATTATCAGGCCGTTGTCACAGTTGACACGTAAGGATTTGAAGTTCACCTGGAATGAGAAGGTAGAAGCAGCTTTTCAGGAGCTGAAGGACAGACTAACATCCACCCCTATGCTGGTATTGCCAGATCAAGGGGTTAAGTACATGATATACACTGACGCATCTCGAGTTGGTTTGGGTTGTGTTCTTATGCAGAAGGACAGGGTGATTGCGTATGCCTCGAGACAAATAAGGAAGCACGAGGAGAATTACCCTACACACGACCTTGAGTTGGCAGCTATTATCTTTGCATTGAAGATCTTGAGACATTACCTCTATGGAGAGGAGTTCGAGCTTTTCTGCGACCACAAGTGCCTTAAGTATATTTTCACACAGTGAGACTTGAATATGAGGCAGCGCAGATGGATGGAAACCTTGAGGAACTTCAAGTTCGAGGTCTCCTACCATCCTAGCAAGGCCAATCTTGTGGCGGATGCGTTGAGCCACAAGAAGGCGATTGCATTGGCGGCTCCGCTGATGATAGCAGAGTGAGATATGCTAGAGTTCGTGCGGGACTTCGAACAGAAACTCACCATGGAGGAGCCATTTGAGTGTGTCACGTACTTTCGGGTGCGGCCACTTATTGATGATAGGATCATCAAGGCCTAGAAGGACGATGAGCAGTTGTCTGAGCTTCGAGAGCAAGCTAGAGACGCCGAGGACTCCGAGTGGAGAGTTGGCACAGATGGGGATCTACGATACCGTGGCCACTTATGTTTCCTGATATTCATAACTTACGACAGGAGCTCCTCAACACTGCCCACAAATCGAAGCTTGCGATGCACCCTGGTAGCACGAAGATGTACCAGGACATGAGATAGTCTTATTGGTGGGATGGCATGAAGACCCACATAGCAGAGTATGTTCTCGTTGTCTGAAGTGCTAGCAGGTCAAGGCAGAATATCGCCGACCTCCTGGACTACTTCGGCCTATGCCCATAGCTGAATGGAAGTGGGACTTCATTTCCATGGATTTCATATCGGAGCTGCCGAAGACGAGGAAGGGACACGATTCCATTTGGGTGATCGTGGATCAGTTGACCAAATCAGCCCATTTTCACCCTATCAGAGTCACAAACTCTGCAGACGAGCTGGCTAGGCTGTACATCAGAGAGATTGTGCATCTGCATGGAGTTCCCCTAGAGATCATTTCGGACAGAGACGCGCAGTTCAAGTCTATCTTTTGGACTCGTATCCAGGAAGTGATGGGTATGAAATTGAAGTTCAGTACTGCATTTCACCCTCAGACCGACAGGCAGACAGAGCGGGTGAACCAAATTTTGGAGTATATGTTGCGGGCCTGTGTCTTGGACTTCAAGGACAGTTGGGATGACTGTCTTCCTTATGTAAAGTTCGCGTACAACAACATCTTCCAGGTGAGTATTGGCATGGCTCCATATGAGGCCTTGTATGGTCATCCTTGCAGAGCGCCACATTGCTGGGCTGAGGTTAGCGAGCGCAGTTTGATTGAGCTGGAGTTGGTACAGGCGACTTCAGAGAAGATCGACATTATCAGGCATCGACTTCTTACCGCGCAGATCAGGCAGAAGAGTTACGTCGATACGAGGTGGCGACCGCTTGAGTTCGAGGTCGGAGATCATGTATTCCTCAGAGTTTTCCCTATGAAGGGAGTCCTTCGGTTTGGGAAGAAGGGGAAGCTCACACCGAGGTTCATCGGTCTGTTTCAGATACTTGATCGAGTGGGTGCTGTGGCACATCGTCTCGCTTTGCCCACACCACTTGCAACTGTACATAACGTATTTTAAATAAATATCAGTGTAGGCCGACAGCTCGAATACAGTGTCTCATACCACCGTATTCGGCTCACGAGTCTGGGTTGCTCACTGGTCACTGCGGGGAGATATATCACCCCAGCGTAGGCCAACAGCTCGACCACGGTGTCCCATACCACCATGTCAAGCTCATGAGTCTTAGAGGATCGAGGTACCAAGGTTAAACGGGACTTCACTGGTGAGTTTGGTACCTTAGGTTCAAATAGTAGCGTCCATATGTAGTGAACATACAATGGCACATCAGGTTACTTGGCGAGATCGACTAATATGAGAGCACATTGCATCGATCGATATGAAGTGCATAAGCACTTCGTGTGGCCTAACCACTAACGACGACCAACACATGACTCGGGTTCATCAAACACGTCCTATGTGGCAAATGAATCTCAGCTACAATTTCAAATCTATTACAGATTGCTTGGACTATAACATAGCCCCAATCACATTTAATCCCTAACTAGGAAGCATGTATAATAGTCAAAGCAGAATTAACATAGCAATTCAAACATGTGAATAAGCATGTTATAAAACACAATATAATCAGGAAATACAAACACATACATTTCATAAGTAAGCAATTAAATTAAACAACTAACATGGAGGAAATCATATACATCTCTAAGGTAGTTGAGAATCCTATCTCAACACCTACCTAAGCACAATCATCTAAGTACTTACTTATACAAGCATTTTCACAAACACTTAGAATACACTTATTAACATACATAACGTATATTGGCCAAAACATGTATTAGGGTGAATTCTTTCACCGAGTAAGTATTACACTTATATATAGCATGTACATATAGTAATTTATCATGGCAAACACACTTTCAAAATTTGTATGTATACGGTATTTTATACAAATATACAAAATACACTATATACCATAATTTGCATACATAACTGAATCGTAAAACGAACATCGCATTTTGCATGTACAATAACACCCAGATCATGAATCTATCATTATCTGATATTGAAAGCTTTGAAAACCTTAACCTATACGTCTAAAGTCCGCACCTTACATGGTAGAAGCGCAATGAATTTAATAGAAACTCTACGCTTTCGTCAACGTCGATATGACGACCTATAACACAAGGTAAGTCAGCTACTCCGCTACTTGTACCAATAGAAACCCTAAAACAGGTTAAGGTTAGGGTTTTCTTACCTATAAATGAAGCCGGAATTGCCGAAAAAGCTATTAGATCTTGATGGGTAAGCACGTAGGATAGTAGGGTAGAGTATCAGGAAGAATCTCCCACTCTTCTCACACTTTCTCTCTCTTTTCTCTCTTCTCTCTCGTAGGTTTTCTCAAATTCGTATGGGATAAGAGAGTGAGGGTTTAAGGTCCTTATATAGGCTTAAAACTCACTAAATTAGACCCAGGGTCATGGTGTACCTAGGTTATAGCCAAAGTGAGGTTGTTCCATCTCAACGGAGCTCTTTTGGAGCCTCCCTTGAGCCAAAGGTCGGACTTAAGCTCACCAACCTTGGATCTAGGTCGAGTTAAGTTTTCGTTCTAGTTGGGTTCACACGTGGTGGACTAGTTTCAGTTCAACGGTCACTGAAACTCGATCAAGGTTACAAGTACACGGACATGTATGGGAAATGTTCCCTAATCCGAGGGTGTATTTGGGTCAAATTCCGACGGTCTGATTGCTTATATTTGGCCCACAAGAGACAAGTCTCAGATTACTTAAATTAGATTTAATTTCTAAAGAAAACCATGTTTTCTCACACTCCTCTCTCCGGGTTCAAGCGAATAGCCCTGGGGCACTATCTGGTTTTGACTTTTGAGATGGTTGTCAAGCCCAGCAAGGCGGTCCTAAATCTATAACCTTGTATTATTCAGACTTTCGATGTGCGGTCTAGATCTGATACGAAGTTTCGTGATGCTCCCAAGAGCAGCTGGGTAATGAGATTGATCTTAGATTTTTGGATAATGTAGCGTCAACGATTCCACAAGTTTTAGGTCTTGCAAATCGTATTGAAAGTGATTAGTGCAGATTTCGTATGTAATCTAGTTTAACACTAGTTAATCCTCGTCTAATTTCTAAAGGATTTGCTCCTGAGTGATTTCTGCCTAAGGTGGTACTCGGGCCATTGTACGGAATTTTCTGAGTCGTTACACGTAGCCTTCACGGGCGTATCGTGGATGGCCAAATGGGACACCAGAAATCCTGTTCTACATGGGGTGCTATAGATGTCCCTGGGTGAAATTCCCTAAACCCTCATGGTACCAGAGGATGCTCTAATGTCTAGACCGAGTGGATATATATGTGAGCGCATGAGGACCATATACCATAGGCTGCGTCTCTCACTGTGTCGAGGTCAGTTGGGAGGGGGTGTGGCCTTACCTGCCTGAGGGAGCAAGCAATGTTGTGTTGAGTCTGACCAGATCATAAATGGGTCCACTATCGACGAGCCAGGCCGATATTGGTAGGCGAATAGTGAGGTCTCTTCCACTTACTCAGTTGTATTGTGCGCTTGATGGGGCGGAAAGCTGGCATAGAGTGTAGTAGACCCTGGTAATGATCCCAAAGATGTACGGTACTGATATGTGGTCTTGCTAATCAGGAGTTACATACTCAGTATTTGATTGATTCATTCATTCATTCACTATCGACTCGGGCTGGTGGTGAGCAACTAATTCTTTACATGTACCTCCACAATGACCATGATTTTGGTTAGGTACACGACCAATCTGAGATCAGGAGTTTACCACATTGAGTCTGGCTATCCAAATTTAGGTATGGGACTGGTTTGGATAGAAGTTCCTTATGATGAACCTCACAGCTTGCGATACCACGTTCTATCATCCCGATTACGCACGCCAGCTTATCATTTCTTTTGCATTTGCATATTGCATTGCACCCTCAACTCATGACATTTAATTTACTATTTTTCTGCATTACATGACTTAGATATGGCTAACAGTATTCATGGACTTGTTAGGGTTTGCATATTGCATTGTTTCCTCAGTATATGACACTGCCTTATTATGTCTTTGCATCGCTTAGTCTGGATAAGTCTAATGATATTTATGGACCTGTCAGTATTTCCGCTTACTTTGATATTTATATGCTTGGCACATGCAGTGCACACACATACATCACCCTCTAAGCTTCTTGTAAGCTTATGCACGACCGTTGCATGCAGGTGTCATTAGGTTGTAGTAGCATTAAGGCAGGACCGTGGAGGGCAAGCTTTGTGAAGATTTTATTATATTCATGTATTTCCTTTCAGCATTGTACTCAACGATTATATTAGTGGATATGTGATGATGATGTTGCTCTTATGATTTGGGTACACTTGTGGTTATGCTCCCCTAAAAAAAATATATAGTAAAAATCCTCCTTGTAGGACCCCAGGATCGGAAATATGGCATATGGATGCTAGGAGTTGAGAATGGGGTACTACGGAGGAGTCGAGAATGGCGATCGAGAATTTTATGAGCCCAGTTTCTGAGTTTGGGGCATGACACCTTGTGAATGAGTTATGATTGAGTCCTCGAATAAACCGTTTATGGGAATCAAATGGACCACCCAATAAGCCAGAAGATTAGGATGTAGCGACCCACTAACTGGCTCATTCAAGTGTGGCAATGAAATGGGCCTTAGTCCACTTGAGATAATGGCTAGACATGTTAAGGCGTTGGATTGAAATCTAATTATGCATGTAGTGACGGCATATGTGCAGTGATTGTGTAATGTGATACTTGTGGTGATGATGATATGTGTATGGTTGGATGCGATGATTGCATTGTATGGTTCTGTTAATTTATGTTTATATGCTTAGATGGTGTTCAATTGGACATAAGGACTAAGTGGACCACTGTATGTATTACCTTGAGTCATAGATAGTGCACCTAGTGCCGTATAATGACGTGACACTTAGGTACCCACTTCCTACAGAACTGATGAGGTGAACCACTTAACTCTTAACCGTGAATGAGTATGTTGGTGATACGAACTAGCTTTCAAATAGCTATAGATCTTTATATGTGGATTTTATACATGTTATGGTATGTGCTCATTCCTTGCACATGTTTGATATACAGTCTGTTATGGTGATACTGTATGAAGTTTCGGCCATGTGATTGGTGTCAAGTGATGGATTGATCCTAGTTGTGCTATTGTGTGGTTAGTGCACACTTGTGACGTGGAAGTGTGGACACTCGCATAGCTCCATGATCATGAGGGAGAGTGCACATTATACCACTGTTTTGCCATGTTGGTACCGTGATCATTTTGATTAGTCTGATGATATTTGTGCATATTTATGAAAAGGCCAAGTTAAGAGTCCTAGAGGGGGGTGAATAGGATTATGCCAAATTAAAATTTTAATGCGGAATAAGAAAGAAATAAACAAAGATAGCACTTATCAATTCCAAATAGCATAAATGAATAGCAACCTCAAATGCACAAGTATTGAGAGGTTGATACAAATGTTGTTATACAGACAACCTTACACCAAAAACCAAAGGCTTATGGTAGGACAACCTGATTTCTAGATCCAGCATATCACTTATGCAACATGGATAACGATGTTTAAATGTTGTCCATATCAATGTATTAAACATGAGTTAGATTATACTAAATCAGCATATCATACTCCAAAGATGATGTAATTAAGCAAGCGGAAGACTGAAACAAATATATTAAAGTATGTATGTGTTTCACAACCTCCAGAGTATGAGCATGTTACCAAGCTAAATATATACATGTTTTGTTTCAAAATATACAAAATGTCAAAATGTAGGTGTCCAACTAATCCATGAGACCCTGTAATCCCATCGTATCAGTACAAGGTCTACGTAGACCCGCCTGATAGCTGAACATAGGAGAATTCCTCCTCCTCGTCTATGAAGTCCGGCTCTGTTGCGTAGACTACATCATCACCTACTTCTAAACCATAGTCTAGTTAGTGTTTTAAAACACCATCCTAGGGTGGGAGTGAGTGATCAACTCAGTGGTACTAGAAGGCTGAGGTTAACATGTTATCAAGTCAATCAAGCAGTAATGATAAAGCAATACAACAATCACTTCCTAACTACTCGTGTTAATGTAGAAATGGAGTGCAATAATGATGCATGCCCTTGCACAAAGCTCCCTCATAAGCGACTCCGACAACCAAGTTCGCGGATGACAAACTCCCTAAAGTACAACTTTCTCGCCAAAGCACATGCAATGCGGTGCATGATCGTGTTAGCCAAGTACTTAATTAAGCTTATTCATACAGCAGGTTCGGGAAGCTAAGGTACCTCTCTTTATATCATTACCCCAAACGAAGGATCCATCTAGGGTCGTCAATCCTAGTTAACCACATACAATAGGTAAGTAGGGCATCACCCCTAATGAAAAGCAGTCGATAGGCAAATTCAAAGGTTTATACTCGCGGTCACTACGGGAAGACTTGTCACCTTAGTATAGGTCGACAGCTCGAACACAATGTCCCATACGACCATGCCCAGCTCACGAGTTTGGGTTGCTCACTGGTCACTACGAGGAGGCTTGTCACCCTAGTGTAGGTCGACAGCTCGATCACCGTGTCTCATACCACCATGCCTGGCTCATGAGTCTTAGTGGATCATGGTACCATAGTTAAAACGGGTCTTTACATTAGTAAGTGTTACCTTAAATTCAAGCAGTAGTGTCCATACATGGTAAACACACAATAGGTCAATCTGTTTATTAGACAAGTTCGATTGGTATGAGCGCACGCTGACTTAATCGACATGGAGTGCATAAGCACTCCACATGACCTAACCACTGTCGACAATCGTCGTACGACTCGGATTCATCGAACATATCAAATGTGGGGAGAATAATTCGGCCACTCAAACGAGAATTGTTACCGATTACCTGAACTACGTTGTAGTCCCAATCTTACTTAGATGTAGTAGGTAAATACATGTGATAATCATATCAACATTTAAGAAACAATTCAAGTGAATCCTTCATTTAAGCATTTCATCGAATACATTGAACATGTTACCAAACACTTGCATTTTATCCATAGATTTCGTAGCGGCAAATATGATTACATGAAAGAACCAATACATATGAGCAAGGTAATTAAGAATCCTATCTTAATACTCTTAATACATATAAATCATTAACATTTTCTCATTCAGACAATTTATCTAACACTTAGGCTACACCTCACTAAATATAAAGAGTAGGTTAGTTACAACATATAATTTAGCAAATCCTTATACAAAGAGGTCAACATGCATATGGGAACAATGAATCCTAGATTAGTAGGCATAACAAATACGAATCATGTTTATATGTTCATTCAAACATTTCAATAAACACATAGGATGCATATTCGTCCAATATAGCTCATACACGTATAATACATCGAAATCGATGTGTCTAAGATGATATGGTAGCAATCAAGTCAGACATAAATCATTAGCTGAAATTGAAAGCATTGAAAACCATAACCTAAACATTTACAGTCTGCACCTTTCGTTGGAATACAAGATTTGAACTCGGTTCAAACACAACATTCCCGAAAACGGAACGACAGGCACTTAAACAATGAGATAGGTTAGTTATTTCGTCGATTACTCTATTTGGATTTCTAAATCGAGATTAGGGTTAGGATTTCTTACACAAATCATAACTGGAAACGATTGTGTAGCAAAGTGGGGAGGTGAATCTGTGGCGTAGAGTCGTGGGAAAGAATCCTAGCAACGATCTCCCTGTTTCTCTCTTCTCTTCTTACTCTTTTCTCTTCTTTTCTCTCTTCTCTCTCCTAGGGTTAGAGAAATTCGTATGTAATGGAAGTGGGGTGGTTTAAGGGCTATATATAGGCCCAGAACTGATGTAAATGGCCCCACGGCCATAGTATACTTGGGTATATCCAAAGGGCAATTGTTTTTGACAAACAGGGCATATAGGGAGGCCCACTACACACATACGTTGTAGTGTAAGTTCCCTAACAGTGGATCTACGCCAGGATGTGATTTTAATGTGATTAGATTAGCTGATCGACCATGGGAAGACCTGTGTCCGTTCAACGGTTGTACTTATCGATCAGGGTCACAAGTATACGAATAAGAGTAGGGAAATTTCATTTTTCCATGGGTGAAGTTTGGTCACAAATCGACGGTCTGAAATCTTCAATTTCGCCTGTGAGTGAATGGCCCAATTCACTTAAGTTTAAATACACTTTCTAAAGATATTCCCGTTTCTCACACACTTTACTCAGGGCTCAAGTTGTGCGCTTCTTGACACAATCTGGGCTTGATTCCTGCGATGGTCGTCAAGCCCAGTAGGACGAACATAACCCTATAGTTTTGCGGTCATCGGACTTTCGACGTGCGGTCCATGTCTGATACGGAGTTTCAGTGTATTCCTGAGAGAGACAGGCTCATGAGATTTCTTCTAGGTTTTTAAACAATGATGGTGTCACGCCCCAAACCCAGAAGTCGGATTCACAGGAATCCAAATCGCCGAATTCGGTGTCGACAGCCTCCGTATTACCCCATTCTCGGCTCCTAGCATCCATACGCCAGATTCCAATCCTGGGATCCTATAAGGAGGATTTTTTTTTGTACATTTAACTCGCAATAAGCATAACCACAAGATTACCCATTTCACAAAGGCAACATCATCATCACATATCCACTAATATAATCATTTGATTACAATGCTGAAAGGGAAATACATAAATAAAAAATCAAGCTCTAGAAGACCGATGTACGCTCCAAGCTCAACAATGCTGCAACCTAACATCACCTGCACGCATTTATCGTGCATAAGCTTATAGAAAGCTTAGAGGGTGGTGTAAGTGTGTGCACAACGTAAGTGCCAAGTAAGCAATATCAGAGTAATTAGAGTAAGCGGGAATATGAGCATGCTCATAAATCATACAATATCAGAAATAAGCAGAAATACTGACAATAGTATGAATTATTCAAGTAAACAACATCATTAACAAGGTCATAAATCATACGATAACAAAGTAAGCAAAAATACAGACAAGTCCATGAGTCAATCAATATCAGAATACGCTTTATAAAACATTTATGCAAATGAGGAGTCATAAAGAGTCAAACATCAGATGTCAAGGATGCGATGCAGTACGCAATTCCTAATGAGTGCACGAATACCGTCAGTCGTATATAGACCATATAAACGTATAAACATAGTAACCCAGAATGCCATATGCAGTAGATGTAATGCGCTGTGCGGTGCGAATGGAATGACCATGCTGGAGTGTGAAGTCGGGATGATAGTACGTAGTATCGTAGGTTACGGGATCCACCACAAGGGACTTCTATCCAAACCAGTCCCATACTTAAATTTGGATAGTCAGACTCAATGTGGTAAACTCCTGATTTCAGGTTAGTCGCGCACCCCAACCGAAATCCTTACCATAACGAAGGCACACAACAATTAGTTGCGCACCACCAGCCCGAGTGGATAGTGAATGAATGAATGAATGAGCATGCAACTCCTACTCAATAAGTCCACATATCAGTATAGTTCATCTCTGGGATCATCACTGGGGTCTATTACACTCTACGCCAGCTTGCCGCCCCTATCCAAGCGCACAACTGGGTAAGTGGAAGAGACCTCACTATCCGCCTGCCAGTATCGGGCCCAACTCGTCGATAGCGGACCCATTCCTCAAGCTGTTCAAACTCAACCTAGATATTGCCCCCTCACTCAGGCGGGTAAGGTCACACCCCTTCCCAACCGACCATGACACAGTGGGAGATGCGGCCTCCTAGTATTCGGCCCTCGTGCGCTTATATATCCACTCGGTCTCGACGTTGGAGTTATCTCCTGGCCACGGAGGTTTAGGGATTTTCACCCAGGGACATCTATGGCGCCCGTGTGCTAGAACCAAATATTTTCGGTGTCCCGTCTGGCCATCCACGATATGCCTGTGGAGGCTATGACCCTGATGTCGCTAGGGCGTACAGTAATCATAATGCAAGATGCATGAGTCATACAATCCAGTCATGTATCAATCCTGTGCATGTCATGCTCTCATATGGGCAACTCCGCCTATCAGGGAGCGCTATGAACAACCTACCCTATGGCATATGCAATTGTCAATCACATCTCATAACAAACATGCAGATGATGCGTATGGGCATGTATTATGATGCTACGCTGTCACATACTCATAATCGGTATCAATAACCGCGTCAACCATCGGCCTCGACAATATGGACATTTAACCAACACTACCCCTAAGGAATGGCCACATAGAGCCAAACATATAATGAGCCCACGACCTCACACAAAGGCCTAATATACAACACGATGGGCCTTACTCAAGGGCCACATATACACAACAGGTGGACCCTACTCATGGGTCTAATACATATGACAATGGGCCTTGCCCCATGGGCCATATATAAATGCGTCATAATGAGCCTTACCCATGGGCCATGAACACATCACAATGGGCTTTGCCCACGGGCCTCAAATATATCTCAAATGGTCTCAAATCATGGGCTCTAAATACATCTCAATGGGCCTTGAATACATCACAATCGGCCACAACTCATGGGCCTTAGATATATCACAATGGGCCTCAACCCATGGGCCCCAAATATATTATATTGGGCCTTAACGAATGGGTCGCAATACATTACATCGGGTCTCGTCAAATGGGCCACAAATACATTACAATGGGCCACATACCTGGGCCTATGTATATCACAATAGACCACAACCCATGGGCCTCAATATTTCACAATAGGCCTCATAACATGGGCCTCATATATATTAAGGTGGGCCTCAACAATGGGCCTTATACACATCAAGGTGGGCCTCAACAACGGGCCATAAACATATCAAAGGTGGGCCTCACAGATAGGCCATAAACATATCAAAGGTGGGCCTCATATACGTCGCATTGGGCCACATCGCATGGGCCCGAAACTGATGGATGGCAAGGATAAAACATAGATATCATGGTGGGCCTCATGGACAACCCAAGACCCTAAACGGATTAACAATATGTATATAACACATACTTCATGGTTGGTGTTGATCTACACCGTTGCATATGCATAGCTAACACACATCATGGCCCCACATGCTAGATGTAGCTCACGTGCAAGGTGGGCGAGGGAGATACAACACTTACATTATGGTGGGACCCATGCATGTGGGCTGAATGGCAGGGATGAAACACGTACACCACTGTGCATCCCATGGATGGTGCAGACGTGATTAAAGTGGGTCCCAAACAGTACCATTCAGGGATGAACGAACTGGATGTACAATACATACATGGGGTGGGTCCCACATATATGGATGGTTTAGGTATAGCTCATACCTCGTGATCAGGGCCCACATCAGCTATGGACGGCATAGATGGTATGTCAAAATAGATGGACGGCTTGCATAACAACACATCAGATGTGGGTCCCACCGTCTGGACCGTCCATCAAAATGAACAGACGGCGCGGACTTGAAACCCATAAATCATGGTGGTCCCACGTCCCTTGGCTGGAATATGATAAAACACATATCACATGGTGCGTAACCACCATCCACACACTGGACGATGGTGTGAATAAAACTCATACATCATTGGTGGGTCCCACGTGGGGCCCACTGTAACGTTTATTCGTCATCCAACTGTTGATAAGGTCACACGGACCAAGATGAAAAGGAAAAGTCAAAATTCATATCTGATCCAAAACTTCCGTCAACCCAATAAGGGTTTCAATGGCGGCCGTTCAATCCCACAGTTTTCTGTGACGTGGGCCACATGAGGTGAATAATCTAATTCATTCACCATCTTGGCCACCTCGAATGAGGTCAAATAGACTCTGACTAGGACTGGTTTGGATGACAAGGGACTCCAAAGAGGGCCCTAGAGTGTTTCAACAGATGGGCATTAATACCCTTAGTACGGCCCACTCGAGACTCATATTTACCTCAACATTTGGCACGTGGCCTAAAATTATAATGAGGAGATGGTGAATGGTGTGGATTAAATAAATTTATGATGGTGGGGTCCACGTGTGGTGTCAACCCATTAATGCTTCCACCCTCACCGTCACTGGACGTCCAGGGACTAAACTTTTTTTTTCTTCTTCTCTTTCTTCCTTTACTTTTATTTTATCCTACTATGTGGGGCCCACTGGTAGATAATTCACTCCATCTATTATATCAACCAGCTCTTTATGGACCAAAGGAGTCTAAGGATGGATAGGTCTACCACTTATACACACAACAGTAGGTATTAGAAAGTTTCAACAGTGAGACTTTGTTTCCCTCGGTGCGGCCCACCAAGAACTAAGATTTGTCTCATTTTTCGACTCATAGTCTAAAACTACATGGGGAAGGTGGTGGACATCATGGATTAAACAAATACATCAAGGTGGGGTCCATGGTTGGGACGCCCCCACCCCACGTCCGCATGGTTGACGTGAGGGAGTGCTTCGACTACCACCATCGGTTGTGGTGTGGTCCACCTGATGGTAGGATCGAGTAGATTTTCGGGTTTCATGGCTAAAATATGCCAGAAAATGGACGTATGGTGTAGATCTGAGAGATACATCAATATGGGTCCCATGAGTGAAAACTCACTCCAAACCTCCCATGGAAAAAGTAAGAAATGACGTGGGCAACTCACCCCTTAACATTTGTGGTATGGCACACCTGTGATTCGAATTGGCTTCATGTTTCAGCTCAACGTCTAAAATGATCCAGGGAATGAGATAGACGGCGTGGATCGGATAAATACATCAAGATGGGGCCTGTATGAGTGGCCCACCCAAAAGCCTTAAAGTAAAAATGCTTTTTGGAGTGATTGCACCTCACATCACACTTCACTGCTGGCTATGTCCAGACTGTCTGGATGAAACCCACAACACACAGTGGGTCCTCTGTCCCATATGGACGATGTAGACACCACACATGACTCACGTGGGTCCCACTTCTGATGGAAGGCATGGGTAATATACATACTTCAAGGTGGGTCCCACATGAACGTGGCCCACCTGATTTGGATCAATATAATATTTGTGCTTTTCCCATCACCAATAAGGTAGGGTCCACATGACTCGGATGGTTTAGACAAGACATACATCAAGGTGGGGTCCATCCAAGTGGGCCACACATCATACAAAAATGAGAGAGAGGGAGAGAGAGAGAGAGAGAGAGAGAGAGAGAGAGAAACACCCACCTATTCTTCTTCTTCCTCCCTATCCTTCCAATGCTCTAAAAGTATTCCTTTAACGGTGGAGATGATGATCCAAGGGTAGAGATGGGAAATAGGGTGGTGAGAAGTGGGCCACACATGACTCTTCTCATGGAGAGCTTAGACGTTTCCTCTCCTTGGGATTGCTTGAGAGAGTGTGAAATGAGAGAGAGAGAAGTGGTGATGGAGTGGAAAGGGATGGTTTCTTTTGACTTTTGTAAGAAAAGAATGAGCTAAGCATGGGTTTCATTGACTTTGGGTAAGGAGAGGTAAGGGTGAGTGATGGCTTGTGATGGGTTGTACTTGACTTATGATTGATGTGATTGATGGGACATATCGTAGAAATTCTATCGGAATTCACAAAGCGCGGCGTTTTCTTTGGACTGAACGCAGGTCCACAACTTTAGCCTGGGTATCGGTTTGGTGCGCGAGTCACGGCGTTAAAATCGCAGCGACGACGTAATCACTAAGGTATAAGTTTCAACTCGAGCTAAGTTCAGTAAGCGGGACTCAGCCTAAGATCGCGCCCAAACGTTGGATACAATTGAGGGTCACCGGAATTCGACCGATATAATCGCGTAAGCCTACGGAACGGTACGAACTAGGGCATGGCTCTTACAGATGGGTTAATGTTTTAGATGGTTTTGGGTCTTGCCATTTGTGTAAATGGTGATTCGAGCTAAATCCACTGATTAATTAGTTTAATACTTAATTAATTTTTGCCTAAATTTCTACAGAATATGGTCCTTAGGGATTTCTGCCTGAGGTGGTACTCATGTCTTTGTACAGAATTTTCCGAGACATTACAATCTACCCCCTTTTAAAAAAAATTTGTCCACAAAATTAGTACCTTTTCGTACTCCTTGAGGATCTGAGGGCAGTTCTTACGGACATCGGCTTCCATTTCCCAAGTAGCTTCTTCCTAAATATGGTGTGTCTGCAATACCTTCACAAGTGGGATCAGTTTGCTGCGTAGCACTTGTTCCTTCCTATCTAGAATACGTGTTGGTCACAGTACATAGGTAGCATCTTCACTCAACTGTACTTGCTCCCATTTGATAATGTCGGTAGGGTCAGGAACATATTTCTTCAACATTGATACGTGAAATACATTGTGCACGCTTGCGAGTGGTGTGGGCAAAACAAGGTGGTATGCTACCACACCCACTCGATCTAGAATCTGGAATGAGCTAATAAACCTCGGCGTGAGTTTCCCTTTCTTGCCAAAACGTAGGACTCCCTTCATTAGGGAAAGTTTCAGCAATACATGGTCCCCAACCTCGAATTCTAGCTGCCTTTGTCTCGTACCGGCGTAGCTCTTCTGTCTACTCTGGGCTAAAAGAAGTCAATGCTTGATACTATCGATCTTTTTTAAGGTTGCCTAAACCAAGTCTGGGCCAACCAGACTCTTCTCACCAACTTCTGCCCAATAATGTGGAGCTCGACATGGGTGCCCATACAAGGCTTCTTAAGGAGCCATGCTAATGCTTGCTTAGAATATGTTGTTATAAGAAAACTCGGCATAAGGGAGATAGTCATCCCAACTATCCTTGAAATCAAGCACGCACGCTCGCAACATATCTTTTAATATCTGATTTACCCATTACGTCTGCCCATCGGTCTGCGAGTGGAACGCAGTACTAAACTTCAATTTCACTCCCATTGCTTCTTAGATTTAAGTCCAAAAAATAGACGTAAATCGTGTGTCTCGGTTTGACACAATCTTCATAGGAACTCCATACAGTCGTACTATCTCCTTGATATATATCTTGGCTAGATCATCTACCGAATTAGAAACTCTAATTGGGAGGAAATGAGCTAATTTTGTCAATCAGTCCACAATCACCCGAGAGTCATGCCCCTTTCTTGTCTTCGGTAACCCGAAAATGAAATCCATAGATATGAAATCTCACTTCCACTCAGCTATGGGCATGGGCTGAAGTAAACCAGGAGGTTGGCAATGCTTGGCCTTGACCTAACTGGCACGTGAGATAACGGGATACAAAATCTGCTATCTGGGTCTTCATGTTGTCCCACCAGTATAAACGGTTCATGCCTCAATACATCTTTGTACTGTTTGGATGCATCGCCATCTATAAAATGTGTGCAACCTCTAAAACTTCTCTCCTCAAGTCATGGAGGTTCGGGACGCATAGGCGGCCACGATATCTCAAACTTCTATCTAAGCCAATCCTCCATTCGGATTCTTCACTATCACATGCACGTTCTCTCATCTTCACTAATAGTTCATCTTCTTTCTGTGCCACAATGATTCGATCATCAATAAATGTGCGACGCTCTCGAATGGCTCCTCCACTGTCAGCTTTTGTTCGAAATCTATACAAACTCTACCATATTCCATTCTTCTATCATCAGTGGAGCTGCAAATTCTATTATCTTCTTACGGCTTAATGCATCGGCCACAAGGTTGGCCTTGCCAGGATGGTAGGAGACCTCAAACTTAAAGTCTTTCCATCCAACAACGTTGCCTCATATTCAGGTGCCTCTGTGTAATGATGTATTTGAGGCTCTTGTGGTCACAAAAGAGCTCGAACTCCTCTCCATAGAGGTAATGTCTCTAGAGCTTTAATGCGAAAATAACTACCGCCAATTTCAAGTCGTGAATGGGGTAGTTTTCTTCATGTTTCCTCAATTGTCGTAAGGCATAGGCTATCACCCGATTCTTTTGCATAAGTACACAACCTAAACTAACCTGAGACGCGTCGGTGTATATGGTATATCTTATGCCTTGCTCTGGTAATACTAACATGTGTGTAGATGTCAACTTGTCCTTTAATTCCTGAAGATGCTTCTACATTTTCGTTCCAGGCAAACTTAAGATCTTTTCGAGTGAGTTGAGACAACAGTCTGGCTATCTTGGAAAAATCTTTAATGAATCGGTGATAGTAGCCAGCAAGTCCGAGGAAACTCCTCACTATCCTGCTCAGCTCGTAGGGACATGTTCATTAGCTCAGCATAGTTAGGAATACTAGCACAATACATCTTAATGCGGATATCAGGCCGTAGACCATCTGAAAACTCCCGCATTCTCATCGGCTCATTCGCTAGGATCAATGGAGCATATCTGGCCAGCTCCATGAAGTAATTTTCGTATTCAGCCATGTTCATTCCTCCCTGTCAGAGGCAGAGATATTCGACTTCCTTTTCATTACGGTAAGTGAGGGGGAAGTACTTTTCATGAAAATGAGCTTCGAAGGTGTCCCACGTCCACACATAGCTTGTAAGAACGGTTCGTAGGATGCTGTCCCACCAAAGACTAGCCTCCTTTTCAAACATGTAGGTAATAAGCTCCACTTGCTCTGCCTCAGTATAGTGTAATGGCTTCAACATCTTGGATATACGATCCAACCAATACTCAGCCTCCTCGGGTCCGTGAGTACCTGCAAAAGTAGGAGGATGGAGGCATTAGAAGCGATCAAAGAGACCACTTGTATTCACAGTCCCAGAGGGCTGCACTAGTGGTGTAGGTGGGACCAGGTTCATGTTTTGAGCAATGGCCCCCACAATAAAGGCAAGACTTATTGTTGCTGCATTAGGAACATCATCTGCTCCAACCTATCAGGAGGAGGAGCCACCTGAGGCACGTGTGGCATCTACGAAGACGCACGGTTCTATCATAGAACCGGTGGTGTATTCAGTGTTGGCCCATTAGTAGGGTCAGTGGCCGGCTGTGAATCCGGCATTGTCTCAATATTCAGGCCTAAACTGGGGTCCGTATGGTTATCGCTCAGGAGAGGTGTCCTGTCAATCAATCTGCCAAGTGCGAGATGTGTTATATTTTGAGTGTTTTTAGGAGGCATTCCCTATATACAACATAGGGTGCAACATGTGTAAAGTTAGGATAACATTACCCACTTTTCCAAACATTCTACATAGTCCATATTAAAAGAAGCTTCATGTATTTCATTTAGCCAAAATTTTTCACAATACATGAGATGTAGCATTACATGAATTATAATAGAGAATGCATGTGAGCTAATCTAGCAAAAGCTTATAATAGTAACTACTCTAACATCCAACTAAGCCAACCAGGGCTATTAAAAAGAAAATAAGAAACAAAGAAAACTAGAAGACAACTACAATACATGACTAGTCCTCTGACTCTAATGAAGGTGGAGGCGCACCCTTATCGTGCATACAACACACGAGGGTCTTCAAGGTGAGAGACATTCTCTTGAATTTCTGTTTCAAAAAAGCCTGATTCTCTTTAAACTTTTACTTCAACTGGGCTTGGTTTTCTTTAATCTTAGCCATGCGGGCTTCTAAGGTAGGACGATCATGGCGGTCTTCATCTGTGGCAAGAGGTCCCCCATTTGAATCTTAGGCCTCCTCTACCTCTTCCTGCTCTTCCTCCTCACTTCCTTCTTCATCCTCACTGCCTTCTTCCTTGCCACTCTCTTCCTCGCTGCCTTCTTCCTCTTCATTTCCTTCCTCATCTTCACTTTCATCTTCCTATTCACTTTCTTCTTCTATTTCATCCCCATACTCATTGAGTCGGGCTTGGCGTTGCCTAGGGCCAATCCCAATATTGTTGAGTGTAATCTCACTAATGAAATGGATAGGCGCAAGATCATCCATATTAAGTTTGAAACCGAAGTTACGAGCAATCTTACAGATAAGTCAGCCGAATGGGAGTGAGGCATCTCCTCGAGTAGATCATGCAGTCTTGATTATCTGCCGTAAGGTGAAAGTAGGCAGCACAGCTTGTCTCCTTGTCCAGCTCTGTACAGGAAGTCCACCATCAAACGAGTGCATTCTGTACAGTTACTCCACCTACGGTACACGTTGTACGTGAATATGTGGTGGAGTAGGCGAAAGTTTTCCGTCATCTTAGTCGATGCGAGGCTATTGTCTCACCTTCAATTAATCAATCGACCATAAAGAAAACATGTGCGGCGATCTTTCTCTTGTCTACCAGTGAGATGAGTTTCACTAGCATGTACCGTACCATGCTCAATTCCCATAAGACGGGCTATGACGTTCACATCAACTATGGCTTCCTACCTCCACAAAGGAATAATAAACTGAAGAGGCTCTAGCATTGGGTTCCGTATGTGGCCATAGAAGGCTCGCAAAGTGCCTTCACTTGCATGAGCCTTACCTTCAAGTATGGAGCCCCATCCGGTCTCCAACAGAAGGTCAATAACTGGATACAGTCTGAATAATTTCTCATCAACATGTGCTTCAAATGCAACATTGCGACCATGAAACTTACCAAGTTCGGCACCCATCGGTAGCGACCTTTCCAACGGGATTCGAGGATCGAGATCTCGTTTCAATCTTCGCTCTCACTCGGGACTTGCACTAGCCTCGGCGCTCGCCTTCTTCCTCGAGCAGGTCGGACGTCTCGGCTCGACCTCATCTGGGGCCACTCTTCTCTTTCCCATAAGGGAAAGGAGTGTTAAGATGGAGACTATGGTAGTGACTAGCTCAAAGAGAGCCATATAGTTAGAAAAGCTTGAGAGTGAAGTGGGTTTGAGGATATGGGAACTATGAGATAAAATAAAAAGAATTCTTGTGCTCAAATAGGTGGAAATAGGGAAGATGGATAGATGAAAATACTAGTTTTTGAGGAATAGTGATCTAAGGATGAAGAAGATAGAAGCTTTGAAAGTTTGGAGTGAATGGGAGAGGGGATTTAAGAGAGAAAGGGACTTTGTAGAGGGTTTGGGGGTGTTGGAGGGTTAGGAGTGGGTTAAAATGAGCATGGGAGGGTTTTAGGGGGTTAAAATGGGTAGCAAAGAGGGTTCCACATGATCGGGTGGTGGGCAGCGTGCCGCCACTGCCACGAGGCCATCACAGTCCGCTGTGGAACAGGCGGTGCTCCGCTGCCCGGGCGGAACCGCCGCACCCCTCTGGGGTCGCCTGCCGTGGCTCCATCCTGGGGCGGTGGCCACCCCCTCCCGGGGTGCTGTGCATGTGTGGGGGGGGGGGGACCTTTGTCCCATAGTATTTTGTGGTTTGGACCCCTATGTCTGTAAAATACACTTTTTCGATCCAACTCGCGTGTATTAGCGCCTTTTGACTTATTTCAAGTTTGGGATTCACCGACATATAGTTCAAACCCGTCGATTGACGGCCTAGAAGGGACTGAGATTATTTCACTTGATTTAGGACATGTACGGGCTAAACTACAGTAGTCAATCTCGCCCATTGGCGAAACATGGGGATTCTACAGTCATTTCTAAGTTTCATCGCTCCCCTCCTAAGTCAAAGTGCGTCAGAGTGCATCGTGTTACCATAACCCAGGTCCAATTTAATCCAAATCATGCTCTGATACCAACTTGTAATGCCCCGAATTTCGAGGGTCAAGCAAAGCTTAACTCCCGAGATCCAGCACATCACTTATGCAACATGGATAATGATGTTTAAATGTTGTCCATATCAATGTATTAAACATGAGTGAGATTATACTAAATTGGCATATCATACTCCAGAGATAATGTAATTAAGCAAGCGGAAGACTAAAATAAATATATTAAAGTATGTACGTATTTCACAACCTCCAGAGTATGAGTATGTTACCGGGCTAAATATATATATATTTTGTTTCGAAATATACAAAATGTCAAAATGTAGGTGTCAACTAATCCATAAGACCCTATAATCCCGTCGTATCAGTATAAGGTCTACGTAGACCCGCCTGATAGCTGAACATAGGAGAATTCCTCCTCGTCGTCCATGAAGTCTGGCTCTGTTGCGTAAACTACATCATCACCTGCATCTAAACCATAATCTGGTATCAAAGCGTGATTGGTTAGTTGATCGACCATAGGGAACCCGTGTCAGTTCAACGGTCGTACTTATTCGATCGGGGCCACAAGTATACGGATAAGAGTAGGGAAATTTTATTTTCCCATGGGTGAAGTTTGGTCACAAATTGACAGTCTAAAATCTTCAAATTTTCATGTGAGTGAATGGTCCATTTCACTTAAGTTTCAATACACTTTCTAAAGATATTCACGCTTCTCACACACTTTACTCAGGGCTCAAGTTGTATGTTTCTGGACAATCTGGGCTCGATTCCCATGATGGTCGTCAAGCCCAGTAGGATGGACATAACTATATAGTTTCACACTTATCAGACTTTTGACGTGCGGTCCAGGTCCGATACGGAGTTTCAGTGTATTCCTGAGAGCGACGGGCTCATGGGATTCCTTCTAGGTTTTTAAGCATTGATGGGTTAACATTTTCGGGCACAATAAGATAAGATCGTTACTCGACTGGTCGAGTGGCTTGATTGACTAGTCGAGTGGCCTTCTCGATTGGTCAAGCCCTGCACTCGACTGGTCGAGTGGGACCCAAAAATGTTGCTGGACATTGAGTCGAGCTTGCTCGACTGGTCGAGCTTGCTCGACTGGTCGAGCACTGTTCACTCGACTAGTCGAGCAGCCTCTAGGACTGGTCAAGGGTCCAACAGAAATTTCAAAAATTCACAACAAACCTCGGACTGGTCGAGAAAATTCTTAGACTAGTCAAGCCAGTACTTGGACTAGTTGAACCATGACTAGGACTAGTTGAAATATGACCTATAAAATTATCAAATGACCTATGATATAAATGCAAATTGTATGACCTATCCTAAGGTCAATCTAAGGTTAAACAAACCTTATTTGTGAGATGGAATCATCACATATCATTCTCTTGATATAGTTAAAGCTTGAAGACTTGATCTTGTACTTGAACTTCTTGATGTTGTTCTTAATTCTCTTGATCTTGTACTTGAACTTCTTGAACTTGAATTTAAACTTCTTGATCTTGTATTTGAAGTTCTTGATCATTTACTTGAATGTAGGCAAGGATGCCATGAAGTTGATCTTACAAAACAGCTACACAAGATACAGATTCCAAGAGGTTTTAGCACTACAAAATTTGACAAACCTAGGAGCTAGATAAGATAACATTTACAATCTCCCACTTTGTTAAATTCATGATAAAACCAAATAAATAATATTATACATAATACGCACAGTAAAGAATCATGCATCATACATGCATAAAAAAGAATCATGCATCAGTTAAAACAACAAACCAATACTCCCCCTCAATACATTACTCCATAGAATCCAAGAGGAGAAGAAATTAAAA
This sequence comes from Magnolia changhungtana, assembly GCA_030180095.1. NCBI lineage: Eukaryota > Viridiplantae > Streptophyta > Magnoliopsida > Magnoliales > Magnoliaceae > Magnolia > Magnolia changhungtana. Next base: position 1,885,763 of record JASAUF010000548.1, read on the forward strand.
AATTTGCTACCTAACCACTTCTCCACATCTTTAACATCCACTCTATAGAATCCAATATCGTTATGAAATAGACATATCAATACAAATTCTCCCCCTTTTTGTCACAATATGACAAATGAAAGAACCTATAAATGATGATGGAAGAAAAAAAGAGTAATGAGTAAAGAGAGTAAGAAGTAAGTTCAAGATAACATAAATATTGTCAAGATAACCATTCAAACATGTCCATAATAATAAGAAAACATGTCCAAGCATATAAAGTTAAGAGAAATCCAAGTATAAAAGTTATTATAGATCAGATATTCAACACTAATCTGAACCAAAGGAAGGAGCAAGTATGGAAGGATCGATTTGATGTAGTCCCTTGTTAATGTGCCTCAGATATTTGAGCATGTATTTAAACTGAGTTTCTTAGGACATATGAATACCCTCTACCTTTTCCTCAAAGGAACGTAAACGTTCATCAAAATCAAACGGCTGAAAATCAGGATCAACTGCAGAGTCTGATTCAATCTCATCAAATATGTCATCCATATTGGCATCATCTGGAGGCAAAGCATCCTCCTCTTCATTTGCTTCAGCTACTTCACCAGCACCCCATTAACTTGGCTGGGAGCCAAGCTTAATTTCATCTTATTAATGTTCGAGTTGTTGACGGGAAGATGGTGAATGAGAGCTTCTCCAACAGGCATAGCCACTAGACTATGGGTGGCTAAGACAGTCATAAGATAAGAAAATGGTATATCACTATGACCTGGATGGAGACGGAACTGAATCATGATGTAATAAATAAGGGATGGAAGACACACAGAGACACCAGCAACAATAAAGTGAAGAATACGAACCATGAAGTAGTGAGCTCAGTTTTGTTACCAGATCTATGATAAACATTATAAATGAAAATCTGATGAAGAACCCTGTATCTGAGTAACATAAACTTTAAAGCGAGCGCATTCCCATAACTCCATTTTGCATTCATGTTACATAGAACTCTAATGAGAAATCTTTTCTTAGATTAAGACAGTTTTACTATAAGAGTATTAATGGGAATACCATCATCATTAACTGGAAGGTCTTTTAATCCAAAAATTAGGTGACAGTCCACATCAATTGGACCTTCTCCGATTGTAATTGTAAATGTTAAATTCTCAGAAGAGAAGTCAGTTACGCAAGCTTACATGGCCTGCGCAATGGAACGGTATGCCGGACTACCCCAATGTAAAATGTTATCCCATCCTACAAATTGAAGGAGTAGAAGAATACCAAAAAGTGCTAAATGATCAGTGTTAACTGTCCGTTCAACTATCACATTGCATAAGCGAATATCCCGCACATACTCGGGATCTTCTTCGGGTGACCGAAGATGGTGCACCGTGATAGGAGCGGAACAAGAAGAAGAGGGACCATGAGATCCTTTCTTCTTATTTCTACTCTCCATTGCAGTAAGAAAAAAAGGAATACAAGGAATGTAAAAGAGGAAAGAAGGGTTTCATGAAAATCAAATATTTAGTTAAAAAACCCAACACACTACCATAAACCTTAAAATAAACAATAAAGTCAAGGAAATGGAAGATCAAAGAACTCAAATCTACAAGAAAATTGAAAATGAAGCACTAACCAAAGAGGAATTGAAGATGGGTTCGACCGGTCGTGGTAGCGCTTGTTAGAGAAGAAGAACCAAGTGAAGAAAAAAGTGTTTTTCCCCAAATAAAAGCCAAAACCCGAGTTCCACGATTGGTTGTGTACATACTCGACCAGTCAAGTCATGAATGGTCGAGTGTATCCTCGACTAGTCGTGCACCACTGAAAATTTGCAATTTTACATCTATTTGAATTTTTAAAAATTTTTAAAATAATAAATATATATATTATGATACAAATAGACATAAATCATCCATTCATATTGCACATACCAAGATCAAATTTCAATTTTGCAAACTCGTTTTTGTCTAGATGTTTTGTGAATATGTTTTTATCTTGTCTTTCACCAATACACAAATCAATTTTGCAAGTTGATTCTCGGTCTGAATATATTCCAGTGAAATTATCTTGTCTTTCACCAATTCATGAATATAATGACATCTAACGTCATTATGCTTGGTTCGTGAATGCTGAATTGGATTTTTAGAAATATTAATTGTGCTTGAATTGTCATAATATAAAATTATAGATTCTTGTGCAATTCCATAATCGCTTAGCATTCTCTTCATCCACACAAGCTAAGTGCATGCATTACCAGTAGCAATATATTCAGTCTCAGCTGTGGAGAGAGATATGGAACTTTGTTTCTTACTTAGCCAAGAAACTAAACCGTTCTCGACATAGAAACAACTACCGCTGGTCTATTTACGATCATCAATGTTACCAGCCCAATCAACATCCGTGTAACCAGCTAATTGTACACTAGTATAATGTCGACACCAGAGACCAAGATTAGCTGAACTAGCGACATATTGGAAAATGCGCTTAACAACAATCAGGTGTGACTCTTTAGGGTCTGATTGATATCTAGCACAAATTCCTACATTAAAAGCAATATCGAGTCGGCTGGCAGTTAAATAAACAATCTATCATATTGCGATACAACTTAGGATCCACACTCTTACCTGTCGAATCCTTAGAGAGTTTTAGAGTAATACTCATTGGAGTATCAAAAATTTTCCCACTCTCAAATCCGAACTTTTTAACTAAGTTCAGAGCATACTTGGTTTGGGAGATAAAGAAACCATTAAAGAGCTGTTTGACTTGCAACCATAGGAAATAGTTTAGTTCTCCAACCATGCTCATTTCAAATTTAGATTTCATAAGATCTGCAAACTCAATAGTCATGTTAGCATAGGTGGATCCATAGATAATGTCATCAACATAGATTTATACTATTAGTATATGATCGTTATGTTTTTTAACAAATAATGTTTTTATCTACACTCCCCATTACAAAGTTATGACTTAGTAGAAACTTAGTCAACTTTTCGTACCATGCCCTGGGAGCTTATTTCAAACCATAGAGTGCCTTTTTCTGGCAATAGACATGATTAGTATGCTTAGGGTCTTCAAAACCCTTTGGTTGTTCAACATATACTTCTTCATGCAAATTTCCGTTTAAGAACGCACTCTTTACATCCATTTGGTATATTTTGAATTTTTTAAAACACACAATGGATATAAATAGTCTGATTGATTCAAGATGAGCTACTGGGGCAAAGCTCTCATCATAATCAATGCCTTCAATATGAGTGTACCCTTGTACAACCAGCCTAGCTTGTTTCTAATAATATTACCAAGGTCATCAGACTTATTTTTGAAAATCCATTTTGTTTCGATAATGTGTTTATCTTTTGGTCTTAGAACTAAGTACCAAGTATCATTTCTAATAAACTGATTGAGCTCTTCTTGCATTGCTACAATCCGGTTTTTGTCACTAAGGGCTTCTTTTACGTTAGCTAATTCTATCTGATATGTAAAGTACACATAGTTTCACATATCTTCTAGTTGTTTACGAGTGCACACACCAGTGAGAGGGTTTTCAATAATTTAATCAGATGGATGGTCTTTAACTGTTCGTAGTTCAGTGTTATTTTGAATAGATGAAGAGACTAGTTTATCAAATAAAAGGACTTCATCATTTTCTGAACTTGAGACAGATGTATTCAAGCGATCATCTATAACCACATTAATGGACTCTTGAATTACACCAGTCCTCTTGTTAAGAACCCGATATGCTCGACTATTTAGAGCATACCCTAAAAATATCCCTTTATCACTTTTGATGTCAAATTTACCCAGATTTTCTCTGTCACGCAAGATGTAGCACTTGCTGCCGAAAACTCGAAAGTATTTTACAGTAGGCTTCTTATCAAACCACATTTTATAAGCCATTTTACTATTTGATTTTCTATTATAAATGCAGTTAATTATATAACAAGCAGTATTTATGGCTTCAGCCCAAAGTATTTTAGGAAGCTTTATACTATTTAGCATTACATTTGCCATTTTTTGAAGCACTTTATTTTTCCTTTCCACTATACCATTTTGTTATGGTGTTTTGGGTGCAAAATATTCATGTGATATTCCCTGATCACAGCAAAATTTCTCAAAAACTTCTATTTTCAAACTCAGAACTATGATCACTACGAATCTTAGTGACTTTTGATTCTTTTTCAGTTTGGATACGTTTAAGTACCTTTTGCACTTCATCAAGAGTTTTTGATTTCTCTCTTAAGAAGACTACCCAAGTATACTTGGTAAAGTCATCTACAATCACCAGAATATATTTCTTGCCACCTCAACTATTCATACTAGTTGGTCCAATGAGATCCATGTAGATAAGTTCGAGTGGTTTAGATGTGGCTTTGGAGTTCACCTCTTTTTTAGCACTCTTGGTTTGTTTACCAATCTGGCACTCGCCACATATTTTATCCACTTTCTTTACTTTATGTAGACCTCTTACCAATTCATTTTTGCTCAATCTATACAAGTTGTGGTAGTGTACATGTCCTAGGCGCTTATGCCATAATTTTATCTCATCGATTTGAACCATGTAACACGATAACTTAGATGAGCTTGAATCACTAACAATGCAACAGTTCTTAGAAGTTCTGCGACTAGTTAATATTACAGAACCATTCTTATTTAAAATTCCACACCCTTGATTGGTAAATTTTACATTATGAATATTATCGCATATTTGAGAGATGCTTAAAAGATTGTCTTAAACCTTCTACATATAAAACATTCTCAAATAGAGGGAGATTAAAGAGTTGAACCGTACCTTGGCCAGCAATTCTGCAGTTGGTACTATCATCGAATGTGACTGAACCATCAGTCATGTCTTTAAGACTGGTGAACAAACCTTTGTCACCTGTCATATGTCTGGAGCAACCACTGTCTAGGTACCACTTTGAATAGCTCGAAGCCTTGAAAGTCGTGAGGGCAACCAAACATGCAACCTTATGGACCCATTTCATTACAGTTTTGGGCTTAGGAGCATAATCGGTCTTCTTATGTTTATAGTTGTTATAAGTCCTACCCACTGAGTTAAATTTTAAGAGCTCCTTAAGCAAGTCAACAATTTTCTCAGTTAAAGGATAACGATTCTGATTTTTATAGTTAATATGGTTGCTTTTAGGTTTTAAAGTCTGAAAAGTTTTTGTATTTTTGGAATTATTTTGATTCAGACTTTTCCCTTTTGAGTTAGAAGACTCCCCTTTAACAAATTTAGGTAGAGTATTCTTATATTTGGGAGGAATACTTTTATCATAGCCCAATCCATATCGATCACCATAATTTTTAGATCCAGATAAAAGTTTTTCTAATTTAAGATCACCTTGGGTATACCTCCATGTGTCCTTCAAACTCAAAATCGAAGAGAGTTCTAGTTTTATCTTTTCATTTTTAGATTTTAATTTTTCAACTTGGGACATTTTGAAATCTAAGTCGCACTTAGTTTTTTCAAAGCAATTTGAAAAGTGTGATTTTTCTAAGACTAGATTATCAAAATTCCCTTTTAGTTTTGAAAACTTTTCTTTCTGAAGTTTTTTAACTTTACGGCTATTTTGCAACTTTCCCTTTATAGGGCATCATAAGTATCTTGAAGGTCTTCTTCATTTTCATGATCACTACCCAGATTTTCTTCACTGGTTGAATCATCATTATTTGAGAAAGTGAATTTGATTAGAGTCATTAGGGCTTTAACATCATTAGCCGACTCGATTTCAGAATCTTCTGACTTAGAAGAGACTTCAGAGCAGGAAGATTCATCCCATGTAGCCAACATACCTTTCTTTTTAGACTTGTCCTTCTTAGGGCATTTGTTTGCTAGATGCCCATATTCATAACAGTTGTAGCATTGGCTGTCTTTTAAAGATTTCCAATTTTTAGATCTAGGTCTTTTCTTTTCAATAGGTTTTTGCAAATCAACCTTCTTTTTACTTTTAAAAATCTTGTAAAACTTTTTGGCTAAAAGAGCTATATCATCTTCAGAAGTTTCTAAATCATAATTATTACTATTTTCATGAGAAATACTTTTAGAACACTTGAGGGCGATTCACTTACCTTTAGGGGCTTAAAATTTAACTCATAGGTTTGAAGAGACCCAACTAACTATTCTACCCTCATATTATCCGTATCACGAAGTTCTTGGATCGCGGTCACTTTTGAATTAAACCGATCACGCAACGAGCACAGTATCTTTGCACAGACTTTACTTTCTGGGATCCTATCTCCAAGACCCCACATAGAGTTGACAATGTCATTCAATCTTGTATAGAAGTCCATGAAAGTTTCACTTTCTTCCATATGTATTTCCTTAAATTTAGTTGTGAGGATTTGAACATTAGATTTCTTGACAATTATTGTACCCTCGTGTGTCATTTCCAAAATATCCCAGGCTTGCCTTGCAATATCATAGGATATAATTCTCTTGAATTCATCCGGTGATAGTGCTCAAGTAATAGCATTTAAAGCCTTTGCATTGGCACTACTCTCGCTTTTCTAAAGAGTGGTCCAAGAAAAGTAAGGTGTGACTTTTATAGTTTTAAATCCATCAGTACCAGTTACTTCAGTGGTAAGAGGGGTCCAATTGGTCATTGTGGCGTAACACATGCTCTCATCCATGGATTTTTATTTTTATTTTTTAAATCTCATTCTGGCTTTCTAATAGGCATAATTGGAGCTATCAAATGGTGGAGGCCTAGTGATTGAGAGGCTATCAAAATTTGACATCTTAAAAAACTCAGATCGATTAGCATAGGAAATTAATCCAAATAACAAAAAATAAAACGAGCTATTAAGCTCTGATACCACTTGAAAAGGTCGAGCTAAGAGTCCTAGAGGGGGGGGGTGAATAGGGCTATGTCAAATTAAAATTTTAAATGTGGAATAAGAAATAAATAAATAAAGATAACACTTATCAATTCCAAATAGTAGAAATGAATAGCAACCTCAAATGCACGAGTATTGAGAGGTTGATATAGATGTTGTTCTAAGGACCACCTTACACCAAAAACCAAAGGCTTATGGTAGGACAACCTGATTTCTATAATAGTGTGTGTATCAAAGTCCCAAACCAATACAGAGGAATAAAGAATAAAATAGAAATAAATATCTACTGCTATTACAACATTCACCACATGTGTAGAAAATAAATTACAATCATTCACCACAAATGCTGAAAATAAATTACAACATTCACACACTTAGGCACATTCAACCATCCACCACAACACCAGAAATTATAGTGGTTCGCTTGTGTGTACACCAACTGTTAGAAAATAGCCACATAACTACTCCACTCCCAATATCCTCACCCATGGGATATTGGCTTTCACTATGAAATAGGTTTTCCAAGGTTCACCCAAAACCTCACAATTGTGTTTTCAAAGGGCTATCACAATTAAAAACCCCACTCACTGAGATTTTTTGGATATCTTAGTCAAAACCAAAAATGAAAGATTTTCTAGTAATCTTACAAACCAGATATAGAAAATTGAAATGTACTTATCTGAGGATTCTTTTTCTGATGATGCCCGGTAGAACCAATTCGATGTAAATGTTCAATGTCCAAACTCACATATAAAAGGGTTCTTAGATCTAAATGATTTTTTGATTTTATTAACCTGGACTAGCTTGATTTGATTTTGATCTCAAAAAGGGTAAAATCAATATTCCGTTTTCAAAAGAAATAGAATTGAATAGAGATCACAAAATCAAATGTAAAAAGTTATTAAAAGAATCTTAAATACTAACCAATTAGCTTCTCGAATATGGGGACAAATTTTCTCAGAGTTGTGACTTGAATATCTTGGAATGAATTGAAAAACTCTGAAAATCGTCCTCAATTTATATGTAAAATATTGTTCACTTGACTGGCCGAGTGGTCAGTTCGACTGGTCAAAGGACCAACAATAATTAAAATTTTAGATGTGATAAGATAAGATCGTTACTCGACTAGTCGAGTGGCTTGCTCGACTGGTCGAGTGACCTTCTCGACTGGTCGAGTGGGACCCATAAATGTCACTGGACTTTGAGTCGAGCTGGTCGAGCACTGTTCACTCGACTGGTCGAGTAGTCTCTAGGACTGGTCAAGGGTCCAATAAAAATTCTAAAAATTCACAAAAAACCTTAGACAGATCGAGAAAATTCTTAGATTGGTCAAGCCAATACTTGGACTAGTCGAACCATGACTAGAACTAGTCGAAATCTGACCTATAAAATTATCAAATGACCTATGATATAAATGCAAATTGTATGACCTATCCTAAGGTCAATCTAAGGTCAAATAAACCTTATTTGTGAGATGGAATTATCACATATCATTCTCTTGATATAGTTGAAGCTTGAAGATTTGATCTAGTACTTGAACTTCTTGATGTTGTTCTTAAGTCTCTTGATCTTGTACTTGAACTTCTTGAACTTGAATTTGAACTTCTTGATCTTGTATTTGAGCTTCTTGATCCTGTACTTGAATGTAGGCAAAGATGACATGAAGTTAATCTTACAGAACAGCTACACAAGATACAAATTCCAAGAGGTTTTGGCATTACAAAATTTGACAAACCTAGGAGCTAGATAAGATAGCATTTACAATTGCATATGCACGCACGCATACATGTATATACATCATGGATGAGGACTACATGGTGTGCATAGTTTGATCATGCGGAGATCATATGCATGTGGTAGAGGATGTTAGTACGGGATGCACATGATCGAGTATGTGGTAAAGGATGTCCGGACAGAGTGCACATGATGGAGTATGTGCTGATGTTACCTGGTTCGAGAGACTATGGGCTTGGCTCTTGGGTTGAAGTCCCTAAGGGAATATATCGGGCATAGTCCCTGGGTTTTGAAGTCCCTAAGCGAATATATCGGGCACAGTCCCTGGGTTGAAGTCCCTGAGTGAATATATCGGGCACAGTCCCTGGGTTGAAGTCCCTAAGCGAATATATCGGGCACAGTCTGTCCCGCCCCAAACCTAGAAATCGGGCTCACAAAATTCTTGATAACCGAATCCGGTGCCGACAGCCTCCGTAGTACCCCATTCTCGGATCCAAACACCTATACGCTAGATTCTGATCCTGGGATCCTACAAGGAGGATTTTCCAATGTACATTTGTCTCATTAGAAGCATAACCACAAGTATACCCAAATCACAAGAACAACATCATCACAACATATCCACTAATATAAACGTTTGAATACAATGCTAAAAGGGAAATACATATATCAAAATCAAAGCTCCAGAAGACAACTACATCCTCTAAGCTCAATGTTGCTGCAACCTAACGCCACCTGCATGCATCTATCATACATAAGCTTATAAAAAACTTAGAGGGTGTTGAAAGTGTGTGCACAAGGAAAGTGTTAGGTATTCAATACAATGTCATAATCATACAATATCGGAATTACCGATAAGATCATGAATCATGCAATATCAGAGTAAGCAGAAATACTGACAAGTCCATGAGTCATACAATATCAGAGTATGCAATACAGATCAGCTATACGAACGAGGAGTCATAAAGATCCAAATATCATATGCCAAGGATGCAATACAATATACAATTCTTCATGAGTTCATGAATACTGTCAGCCATATTTAAGCCATGTAGAAACATAGTAATCCAAAATGACATATGCCACAGATGTAATGCAATATGCGGTGTGAATGGAATGACTATGCTGGAGTGTGAAGTCGGGATGATAGTACATAGTATCGCAAGCTATGGGGTCCATCACAAGGGACTTCTATCCAAACCAGTCTCATGCCTAATTTGGATAGTTAGACTCAATGTGGTAACTTCCTAATCTCAAGTTAGTCGTCGGCCCAACCGAAATCCTGGCCATTACGAAGGTACACGCAACAAATATTTGTGCACTACTAGCCAGAGTGGATAGTGAATGAATGAATGAGTATGCAACTCTTGCTCCACAAATCAGTACTGTACATCTCTGGGATCATCGCCGAGGTCTAGTACACTGTACATGCAAATCGTCGCCCACTAACGAGCGACCATGCAAGTGGAAGAGACCTCACTCTCTGCCTAGCTAGTAGTCAGCCAATATCTACCCGACACGTCAATAGCAGACCCATTCACGAGCTGGTCAAACTCAGTCTAGCTATGCCCCAACTCTAAAGCAAGTAAGGCCACACCCCCTCCCAACTGACCATGACATTGTGGGAGACGCGGCCTCCAGGTATTCGGCACTCGGGCGCTCATGTATCCACTCGGTCTCGATGTTGGGACATCTCCTGGCCTCAGAGGTTTAGGGATTTTCACTCTGGGCCATTTATGGCTGCTCGATGATAATAACAGATTTTTGGTGTCCCATCTGACCATCCACGATATGCCTGTAGAGGCTACGGCCCTAAGTCAGTAGGGCGTACAGTAATCACAACACACAATGTAAGATGCATGAGTCATACAATCCAATCATGCATAAATCCTGGGCATACCGTGCGCACATGTGAGACAATCTTCGCCTATCAAGGAGTCTCGTAACAACCTGCCCAATGACATATGCAATGGTCAACCACATCTCATAACAAACATATAGATGATGCGTATGGGCATGTATCATGATGTTATACTGTCACATACTCATAATCAGTATCAATAACCAGCCTCGATAATCGACTTCGACATTGTGGACATTTAACCAACATTGCCCCCAAGGAGTGGCCCACAAAGAGCCTAACGTATAGTGGACCCATGGCCTCACAAAGGACCTAATATACAACACCATCCACTCAAGGGCTTAATATACGTCACGATGGGCCTCTCCCATGGGCCTAATATACATCACAATGGACTCCGTCGCCTGGCCCTCAAATGCATTGCAATGGACCTCATCACATAGGCCTAATATACATCACAATGGACTCCATCGCCTGGCCCTCAAATGCATAGCAATGGGCCTCATCACACAGGCTTAATATACATCACAATGGGCCTTCAACACAGGCTGAATACACATCACAATGGGCCTTAAATAAGGTCCACATGTACATCACATTGGGTCTCGTCAATCGGCCTCGGTGTCGGCCTCGACAGTCGGAATCGGCCTCGACAATCAAAATTGGCCTCGACAATCGAAATTGGCCTCAACAATCATAATCGGCCTCAATAATCAGAATCGACTTCAACAATCAGAATTAGCCTCGACAATCGAAATCAGCCTCAACAATCAGAATCGACCTCGACAATCGAAATTGGCCTCAATAATCGGCCTCGACAATCGAAATCTACCTCAACAATCGGCCTCGACAATTGAAATTGACCTTAACAATCGGCCTCGACAATCAGAATCGGCCTCGACAAACGAAATCGGCCTCGACAATCGAAATCGGCCTTAAGAATCGGAATCATCCTCGATAAACGAAATCGACCTCGATAATCAGAATCGACCTTAATAATCAGAATCAGCCTCAACAATCGACCTCATCAATCGAAATTGGCCTCGACAATCGGAATCGACCTGAACAATCGGCCTCGACAATCGGAATCGACCTCGACAATCAGAATCGACCTTGACAATCAAAATCGTTCTTGACAATCGAAATCGGCCTCGATAATCGGAATCGGCCTCGACAATCGGCCTCAATGATCGACTGAATAATAATCAAAATCAACCTCAACAATCGCCTCGACAATAGGAATTGGCCTCGACGATCGGAATCAGCCTCGAAATCGTCCTCGATGATCAACTGAAAAATAATCAGAATCAACCTCAAAAATCAGCCTCGACAATTGGAATCGACCTCGATGAACTGTCGAACAAGGCCTAAGGGAAGGTCACAATGTGGACATTATACCATCATTGCCATCAATGTGGATGTCTAACCAACATTACTCCCAAAAAGTGGCCCGCATAAGGGATTCATACACAACGTAATAGCCACACATACATCACATTGGGTCTCATTATAGACCTCTCATATATCGCGTTGGGCTTCATACAAGGGCCTCGAATGTATCATAATGGGTCACGACCACAGACCTCGAATACATCACAATGGGCCTCGCCCATGAGCCTTGAATACATCATATTGGGCCTTGCCCATGGGTCATAAATGCATCTCAATGGGCCGCGCTCATGTGCCTCGGATATATCACAATGGGCCAGGTCCTATGGGCCTTAAATATATCACAATGGGCCAGGTCCTATGGGCCTTAAATATATCACAATGGGCCTCTCTACTCATGAGCTCCAAATACATCACAATGGGCCTTAACCCATGGGCCCCAAATACATCACAATGGGCCTCTTATACATCAAGTGGGCCGTATCATGTGGGCCGCTCCAATGGGCTAACATGCATCAAATGAGCCACACTAATGGGCCCATATACATCAAATGGGCCACATCATGTGGGCCTCAAATACATCAAATAGGCCGCATTATGTGGGCCGCACCAATTACACCATTCATCTATTATTAGAGATCTTTTTAGAGTATTATGCAAAAATATGAATCATATCAAGAGGTCATCTGGATCATACCACACATAACAGTGGTGATAGTGATTCCCACTGTTAAAATTAAGAGGGCCCACCACAGAAAACCATGGGAGCAGCCACACCATCGTTGAAACATTTATAGGACTCACCATGATGTATTTTTTTTATAAATCCAACCTATTCATAAGTCAACAAAGAGATAGATGAAGTGAAAATAAAAATATCAGCTTGATTGGAACTACTGTGGCCCTTAAGAAGTTTTGAATGGTGGATGTCACTGTCCCCACTATTCTAAATGGTGGGGTCCGCTGGAACTTCAGATATGACCCATTCTTTTTCTCATGCCATAAAATGATCTCTCAAAATGGTTGGATGGTATAGATACAACACATGCAACATGGTGGGTCCCACCATCTAAGATCTGGACGGTGTCGATAAGACCCAAGCATCATGGTGCGCTTCACAGATGGATGGACAGCGAGATACAAACATCAAGGTGGGGCCGACATACTGGCCCACCAAAGAAATTGAATCTGCTCCATTTAATTTTCTTTTTTTTTTATCGTTTACTAGATGAGCTTGCCAAATGAATGAACGATTTGGATGTAACCACTACAAGAAATATGGTTTTTACCAACGAAATTTTTTTTATAGGTAAAGATGACTTTTACCAACGAACTATAATTTTGTAGGTAAAGTCATCTTTACCTACGAAAATTTTCGTAGGTAAAGGGTGTTTTGAATTTTTGATAAAATAAAAAATCGCAAAGTTTACTTTTACCTACGAAATATAATATCATAGGTAAAAGCCATCTTTACTGATGAAAGTTTTCACAGGTAAAGGGTGTTTTGAATATTTGAAAAAATAAATCGAAAAGTTTACTTTTACCTATGCAATATATTTCATAGGTAAATGTAACGCCCTGAAAATCGGGGGTCGAGCATAAACTCAACTCCCAAGTTCCAACGCATCACTTATGCAATAAAATGAATGGTGATTGAATGTTGTCGGTATTAGTGTAGTGAACATGAGTGAGATTAAGCTAAAACAACATATCATACTCCAGAGATAGTTAAATTTACAAGCGGAAGACTATGATAGAAGTATAAATTATATAAATTGTGGTGAGTCTCCAGAGTGTGATAAGGTTACCAGATTAAAGAATTACAAGTACAATTCTAAAATATACCAAATGTGTAAGGTCATCTAGTCAATATCCCAGGAAGCCCCCTCGATCAAACACGGCTCACAGGAACCCGCCTGAAACTGCACAAAGGAGGAATCCTCCTTATCCTCATAAAAGTCCGGCTCCGCTTCGTAGCATCACCATCATCTAAAACTCAAGCAAGTCTAGTTGGTGTGTACAACACCGTCCCGTAACGTGGGAGTGAGTGATCAACTCAGTGGAACAATAAAGCATAGGTTAACATGTTATCAATTCAGTCAAACAGTAATGATAAAGCAGTACAATCAAACAATCCTAACTACTCTTATTTAATGCAAGTATGAAATGACATGATGAATGCCCTTGCCAAACCACCCTCATGCGACACCATCTTACATTTGCAATGTGCGTTCATCCCTTAGTGCTCCACATCTACTAGGCACATGCAGTGCGATGATGAGCATGATTACTGAGTAGTTATTAGTCCATTTCAAACAGCAGGATTGAGAAACTAAGGTACATCCCTTGTATCATTCCCAAACATGATCCATTATAAGGTCGTCAAACCTAGATAATCTCATACGATGGTGTGTTTCTTGGTCGCTGCAAGGGCTACCAGGGCTATTACACGGAACCGTTACACCACTCCCCCATCACCCTTTTAATGGTTCATCACTAAATTGATACAGGCCTAGTTCATACTCTATTCACTGCGGCAAAACTCGTTGCCTCACCGCAAATTCAGAGTATGCTTGAGGTCACTACAAAGGGCTGTCAGGGCTATTACACACATTCGTTGCACCACTCCTCCATCACCTTATCAATGTAAGCCAACAACACGAATATAGTGTCCCATACCACCATAATCGGCTCACGAGTCTGGTTGCTCACTGGTCACTACGGGGAGGCACATGGCCCCAGCGTAGGCCGACAGCACAACCACGATGTCCCATACCACCATCCCGGCTCATGAGTCTTAGCGAATCGAGGTACCATGGTTAAAGGTGTTTCACTGGTAAGTTTGGTACCCTAGGTTCAAGCAGAGGTGTCCAAACATGGTGAACATACATAAGACAGATCGGGTTACTTGACGAGCTCGACTAGCACAAGTGCCCATTAAGTTGTACGACATGAAGTGCATAAGCACTTCGTGTGGCCTAACCACTGCCGACAAGCAACGTACGACTCGGGTTCATCAAACACGTCCTACGTGGCGAATGAATCTCGGCCACGAATTCAATCCCATTACCGACTACCTGGACTATACAATAGCCCCAATCACATTCAATTGCAGATAGGTAAAATAGTAATGGATCAAGATTCAAATCATACAATCAAAGTCTGATAACATCCGCTTAGGGCTACTAGGGCTGTTGCACGCACTCGTTACACCACTCCCCCATCACCCTTCACGGCACTTATGGAATACAACATAAACATGAATTTAAACATATGCATTATGCAGATAAAATCATACAATCAGTTGAGCATGTTATGAAGTACAACATAAGCATGAGTTTATACATATTCAATTCCTAATCACGCAGATATCTAAAGAAATCATACACATAGTTATAGAAGTTGAGAATCATATCTCAACACCCTTATACATTACAATTTACTAACTACTACTCATTCAGACATTTCAACAAACACTTTAAACTACATACATCAACATACATGACATATGTTGATCACATAGGCATTAGGCCAAATCCTTTCACTAGGGAGTTGCCCCAATTATAACACGCGTGCACCTACAACAGATAATCATGGCAAGCATGAATCCAAGTTCCATATTCATTCAGTCATTTCCACGAATACTTGGGCCACACATTGTAACATATATAGTGTATATTGGTTGTGGCGTTGACTTAGGGCAAATCCTTTCGCCAAAGGGGTATCGCCAATACAACAATCATATATCCATGACAATTAGTCTTGGCGAGTACGAATGAGAATTCTATACTTATTCAGTCATTTTCACAAACACTAGAATACACTAGTTTCACATACATAGTGTATATTAGCAAAACATATATTAGGGTGAGTTCTTTCGCCAAACAAGTATTTTACACATATATAATATGTTCATAGAGCAAATAATCATGGCAAATACATTTCCAAAATTTATACATATACGGTACTTTCTAGAATACACTATTTCAACATACATAGTGTATATTAGCAAAACATGTATTAGGGCGAGTCCTTTCGCCAAATAAGTATTTTATCCATATAAATATATTCATACAACAAATAATCATGGCAAACACATTTCTAAAATTTATACGTATACGGTACTTTCTACAAATACCTAGAATATGTAAAATTCTATATTCTTCATCTTTAATCGAAACGGAAAACAGACAGCACTTTGTACATGTGCAATTGCATGCAGATCATGAATCTATCATTATCTGACATTGAAAGCATTGAAAACCATAACCTATACACCTAAAGTCCTCACCTTTAGTCGTAGAATCGTAATGAATTCGATAGGTTTGCTAGGCTTTCGCCTACGATAATTTGACAACCTATAGGATGCTTTAGGTTAGTTATTTCATAACATACAACTATCAAAACCCCAAAACAGGTTAGGGTTAGGGTTTCTTAGCTAGAAACGACGCCAGAATCGCCGGGAAAGCGATAAGATAGGGGTGGTTGAGCTCATGTAGCAGCAGGGAAGCATGGCAGGGAGATGCTCCTACTTCTCTCACACTTTCTCTCTCTTTTCTCTCTTCTCTCTCTAGGGTTTCTCTCAAATTCGTATGGCTATGAGAGAGAGGGTTCTAAGGTCCTTATGTAGCCTAAAAGCATACTAAAATAGACTTATAGTCAAGGTATACTTAGGTTATAATCAAAGCGACCCTGTTTTAGCTCAACGGAGGACTTCTAGTGAGCCTCCTTGAGCCAAAGGTCGGACTTAAGCTCACTAACACTGGATCTAAGTATGACTAAGTTTTCATTTCAGTCAGGATTCCAGATCATGCGTGGCAGACCAGTTTCAATTCAATAGTCAGTGGATCTCGATCGGAGATTCCGAGTATATGGATATGTTTGGGGAAATATCCCTGATCCGAGGGTGTAATTTGGCTTGATACTTACGGTCTGGTTGCTTAATACTAACTTGCAAGCGATAAGTCTCAGATTTCACTATTTTGAATTTAATTTAGAATTATTTTCACATTTTTCACACTCCCCACTTCAAGCTCAAGCGAATAGCACTGAGACACTATCTGGATTTGATTTCCAAGATGGTGGTCAAGCCCAGCAAGGCAGTCCTAATTCCTTAACTTTGTGTTAATCAGACTTCTGACGTACGGTCCAGATCTGATACGGAGTTTCAATGTGCTCTCGAGAGCAACTGGGTAATGAGATTGATCCTAGATTTTAGGGTAACCTAGCGTCAATGATTCTACAAGTTTTGGGTCTTGCAGATCATATTTAAAGTGGATCACGCGGATTTCGTAGCTAATCTAGTTTAACACTTAGTTAACTTCGTCAAATTTCTAAAGGATTTAGTCCTATAAGATTTCTGTCTGAGGTGGTACCTAGGCCTTTGTAGTTTGTACATAAGGTGATCCAAGCTATAATACTTAGCTAGTTTAAGATAGTGTCTAGGGTGAAAGTACTTGGAATAATTGAAAGAACAAGGTGGTGAAGGGTGGGATTTGTGAAGGAAATGGGTTCAGAAGCGGTTTTAGACTTTGGTATTGAGTTCTGACAGGTTAATAAGGTGTTAAGATCGACTCATTGCCTAAGGACGTCTAATTCCAGGTTGGCAAAACATCCAGGATGTTACTGTAAAAGCTATCTTTACCGACGAAAATGTTCATAGGTAAAGGGAGTTTTGAATTTTTGAAAAAAGTAAAAAATTGAAAAGTAAACTTTTACCTATGAAATATAATTTCATAGGTAAGAGCCATCTTTACTGACAAAAAGTTTCATAGGTAAAGGTTGTTTTGAATTTTTGAAAAAACAAAAAATCAAAAATTTTACTTTTACCTACAAAATATAATTTCATAGGTAAAAGTCATCTTTACCTACGAAAATGTTTGTAGGTAAAGGGTGTTTTGAATTTTTAAAAAAACAAAAAATCGAAAAGTTTACTTTTACCTACAAAATATAATTTCGTAGGTAAAAGAGAGTTTTACCGACGGAAATTTTCATAGGTAAAGGGTGTTTTGAATTTAAAAAAAATAATAAAAAATCGAAAAGTTAACTTTTACCTATGAAATATAATTTCGTAGGTAAAAGCCATCTTTACTAATGAAAATTTTTGTAAAAAACAAAAAATTGAACAGTTTACTTTTACCTACGAAATATAATTTCGTAGGTTAAAGCCATCTTTACCAATGAAAATTTTTGTAAAAAACAAAAATCGAAAAGTTTACTTTTACCTACGAAATATAATTTCGTAGGTAAAAGCCATCTTTACCGATGAAAATTTTCGTAAAAAATAAAAAATCGAAAAGTTTACTTTTACCTACGAAATATATTTTCGTAGGTAAAAGCCATCTTTACCAATGAAAATTTTAGTAGGTAAAGGGTGTTTTAAATTTTTGAGAAAAAAGTAAAAATTTGAAAAGTAAACTTTTACCTACGAAATATAATTTCGTAGGTAAAAGCCATCTTTACTAAAGAAAATTTTCGTAGGTAAAGGGTGTTTTGAATTTTTGAAAAAATAAAAAATTGAAAAGTAAACTTTTACCGACGAAATATAATTTCATAGGTAAAAGACATCTTTCCTGTGAGGCCCGTATCCTAGCTCGTATTGTTCCGTAGGCTTCCACGGTCTTCCAGTCGAATTTCGACGACCCGTGATCTGTTATCGGCAGTTGCACGTAACCTTGAGTCGTGTCCCATATTCCAGAGTTTGCTTAACCCGAGACTTATACCCTAGCGACCGCGCCGTCGCCACGGTTCCAATGCCGCGTATTACGCACTGAGGCGATCCCCAGGCCAGGAGATGTGGGCCTGCATTCAGTTCGAGGATAAGCACCGCCCATTGCAATCCCTAGAAAACATCACATCAATCCCATCAATCACATCAATTAAGTACACATCACTCCCATCACTCACACCCATCCCCAAGTACAACCACCTCCCTTAAAGTTAACTATCTCTCTCTTACACAAGTACTCCCATCACTCACTCACCCATCACTCACATCTCTCACCTATCACCTCTCTCTCTCTCTCTCTCATTTCTCTCTCATTTCTCTCAAGCTCCATGACAGCAACTCACGTCCAAGCTCCATGGGAGAGAGCTAGTGTGGCCCACCTTTCTACCACCAGATCCCACCATCCTAAGCCCATCTCAACCGTTGAAGTTGTCCCTTTGGGACTCTATCATGTATTGGCGGAAGAAGGAAGATCTCAAGGTGGGTTCTTTTATTTGTTGATTTTGTCATTTGAGGGCCAACATATGTGGGACCCATCTTGATTTATGTGTTGTATTAAAGAGGGACCCATAGTGGCAGGGTCCCTCCACCAACCGTTTCTCCGTCCCTTTTTCTCTCTCTTTCTTTCTTTCATGGTAAGGATGAGGTGTGTGGCCTGCACGTGGAGCCACCTTGGCATGTATATTTATCCATGCCATCCATACATCGGATGTGGACCCACATTGATGCATTTTTTAAATCTGCACCGTCCAGTAAATCTGTATGGTGGCCACACCATCTATTTAACGATGGAGTGGACCCCATCTATGTGGTCTATATTACATCCAGACCGTCCAGATGTTGGGTCTGGACAGTGAAAAAATGCCTGGCTAGCTTCTTCAAACGCTGATGGGCCCACACGCGTGGACCCTTGATGTACATGTGATACCCTGACCATCCATGGGACGATGGCCCCAGCAGCTAAGCTACACGTGTTATGGCCCCATCACGTAGTATGTGATATACTCCATATTGTCCATCCATTGGCAAGCTCTGGTGGGACCTCACCTATATGTATTACATCCACAACGTCTGCATAATCCTCATGGTCCAATCACTAGACGGTGGAAGAGGATTGGCTAGAGTACCTCACGCAGCCCTGTAGCTGCTATATTGACGTTTACGTCAGCAAGTGGTGGGCCTACCTAGATGGCACGTGTGGGAAACCCCAACTTGACGCATGAAGCATCACGCCGTTCACCTGTGGTGACCCACCATGATTGATGTATTTTATCCCATCATCCATCTGGATGGTGGGGATCTCCTAACCTTGCATCTGCTATACTGGCATGTTAGTGCTATGATTTCATATCCCTTTGGTTGTCAAATTTTGTAGTGTCAAAACCTATATGTCTTATACTTCTTGTGTTTCTTGACTACACACTGCTTCAAGACAAGATCATGAATGAAGAATGTTTTCAAGACAAGATCATAAATGAAGAATGTTTGCAAGACATGTCATGAATGAAGTCTATAAGAATAGAAGACTTCAAGTTTGCTTCTAACAAGTTCAAGATTAGAAGACTTCATCAAGACAAGTCAAGAATGTACCAAGCTCGAGAAAGACCATCCACTCGACTCAAGCTTCTACTTCAAGATCATCTGAGAATACAGACCTTCAAGACTTCAATGTCCATCTCACTTCAAGGTTTGTTTGACCTTAGGTTGACCTTAGGTTGGTCTGTACGATAGGTCATTCTGGATACATAATCCAAATATTTTAATTTACTTGGTGTGATTATTCTAAGACCAGTCCTAGAAATCTTAAGACCAGTCCTAGCTTTGCTACGACCAGTCTTAGGTTTCTCAAGACCAGTCCTAGGTTGTTACAAATTTTTGGATTTTCCTGGTTGTCCTTCGACTAGTCCTGGGCTTGCTTCGACCAGTCCTGGGAAGTCCTACGACTCATCCTTCGACCGGTCGTAGTCCTACAACTCGAACTCCAGCAACCTATCTCGAGTCCCACGACCAGTCGTAGGTGGTCCACAACAGGTCGTAGGCTACCTAAGACCAGTCGTGAGAACAGCTAATCTAATCCCGTGGAAATCTTTCAAAATCTTTGATGCTACGACCAGTCCTAGGATCCTAAGACCAGTCGAAGATGGGATTTTTTAGGCTATAAATAATGCACGAATTTCAGAGTTTATTCATTCCATTCCATTCAATTCAAGCGATTTAAGGCTATACTCTGAGATAAGTTGTGATTATTTTTTAAGCTATTGTGCATATTTAATATTCTTTTTGTTAGCATTTTTCTATTGTGATTTTGATCCATATTCCAATCTTATTTAGAAAAGAGGAATTTGTGATATTCCTTCTTCTGGGATCAAAATCAAATACACCTTGCTCTTCTTGATTTAATCTAAAATCAATTAGACATAGAACCATTCTTTATGTGAGTATTGGACATTGAACGACGTATCATTCATCTACTCCGATTGGTTCTATTGGGCTACTTCAAAAGGAGATCCAGGTATTTTACTTTGTAATTTACTTTCTCTGGTTTTGTTTGAGATTTGCCAGAAAAATCTCATTATTTTGGTTATCCGAGGAGAGCGAGAAAACTTCAGTTGATTGTGGGGTTTTTGGATTGTGTAAGCCCGAGATAAAAAGACACAATTGTGAAGGTTTTGGGTGAACCTGTGAAAACCTATTTTGATAGTGCATGCTAATATCCCCTGTGTGAGGATATTAGGAGTGGATTAGCAATACGTGTGGTGTTGTTAACGGTTGGTGAACACAAGTGAACCACTATATATTGTTGTGTTGTGGATGTGCTTGATTTCTTTATTCATTTATTCCTTCAGTATTGTGAGTTACTTTTGTGGATGAATGTTGTAATTTTCATTTCAAGCAAGTGTGGTTGAATGGTGTAATAACTTAGGATTTATTTCTTTAAGTTATTCTTGATTTATTTTCCATATCATTTGTGTTTTCTAGATCGTTCTAGAAATAAAGTTGTCCTACCATAAGCCATTGGTTTTTGGTGTAAGGTTGTCCTTAGAACTGATTTAGTATCATTCTCATATTGCATATGTTTTGAGAGTGTTATTATTTCAGCATTGTTATTTATATCTTTTATTATTCCGCTGTTTTAAGTTTTATTTGGCATTGCCCTATTCACCCCCCCTCTAGGGCATATAGCTTGGCCCTTTCATGGCGTCAGATAGTTCTCTGAGCCCAATCACGAGGCATGTGTTATATCTAAACCGTCCATGCATGAGGGACCCACATGAGATATGTATCCTACATCCAGGCTGTCCGTCCAGGGCCTGGACGCTGGTATATATATATATATATATATATATAATATTATACAATAATGGTAGGCCCCATGTGAGATCCACCTGATATATGTGTGATATCACACAATTCATCCATGGGACCCACTTTGATATATGGAATCATCCCCACCATCCAGTAGCTTTGGACGGTGGGTCATCGGACCGTCAAGATCATGGTACTGCATGATGTATGTGTTTCATCTATGTTGTCCGTCCATATACACGGACGTGGGACCCACCTTGATGGATGCTTGCATCCACACGTGTGGGGCCCCACCTTGATTCATGTGTTTAGTCATCCATCTGGACGATTTATGTGGTGGGCCCACCTTTGATGTGTTTTGATCCAAGTCGTCCACCCATTGGCGAGCTCTTCTTTAGGCTTGAGACAAAATGAAGCAGATTTAATTCTCTGGTGGGCCATGTGTATAGACCCAACCCTGATGTAAGTGTGTTATCCACGTCATCTGTGGACCACACCATGATGTAAGCGTTGTATCCTCACCGTCCAATGCAAGGACGGTGGGATTCCACCATGATATATGCGTTTCTCCACCCCGTCCATTGGACGTGGCCCCATCATGGCAGTGTGTGGGGCCACCTTGATTTAATGTATTTCATCCACACCGTCCAATCCATGGATGGTGGATGCGGATTGACTAGAGTACCTCACACCAACTTGATAGCTGGGGTATTGATGACAGCAAGTTCCGTGGGGCCCACTTGATTTATTTAGTGTATTCCATGCCATCTAATCTATTTTGCATCCATGTCGGCCATCTGCGAGATCCGTTGTGATGTATGTATTGTATATCTATGTTGTCCATCCAGTTTTCCAAATCATTTTAAGGATGAGCTCACCTTGATTATATGTATTCTATAGCCACACCATCTGTCCATTTTAATGGACGTATGGCGCACATTGATTCATGTGTTTTAGCCACGTCATCCAGTCCAGCTAGGACGTGGACCCCACCACCATGATGCATGTGGTTTATATCCGTACCATCCGTCTATTTTGGCAGCGGATGGGGTCCACCATGTTGTACGTATTTCATCCATGTCGTCCATTAGTGCGGCCCACCTTGATGTAATTGCGGCCCATGGATGAGGCCCATTGTGATATGTATTAGGCTCATGTCGCTTGGCCCATTTGATGTACTCGAGGCCCGTGGGCCAGGCCTATTGTGATGAATTCAAGGTCCATGGACGAGGCCCATTGTGATATGTTTTTGGCCCATATGATGAGGCCCATTGTGATGTATTTACGAGCCCATGGTTGAGGCCCAATGCGATGTATGCATGGCCCGTTACATTATGTATGAATCCCTTATATGGGCCACTCCTTATATAATGCCCCAGATTTTTGCCAACCTGGAGTTAGATGTCCTTAGGCAAGGGGTCGATCCTAACCCCTTATGAACCTCTCAAACCTCAAATCCTTTATAAATTAGACACGTTTGACTAAGTGTTAAACTAGATTAGCTGTGAAATTCGTTTGAATCACTTTAAATACGATCTACAAGACTCAAAACTTGTAGAATCATTGACGCTAGGTTACCCTGAAATCTAGGATCAATCTCATTACCCAGTTGCTCTCAGGAGTACATTGAAACTTCGTATCGGATCTGGACCGCACGTCGAAAGTCCAAATAATACGAAGTTATATAATTAGGACCGCCTTGCTGGGCTTGATAACCATCTCAGAAATCAACTCTAGATAGTGTCCTGATGCCATTAGCTTGAGCCCAGAGCGAAAAGTGTGAGAAAATGTGGTTTTCTTTTGAAATTAAATCTCATTTAAGTAATCTAAGACTTGTCACTTGTAGACCGAATATAAGCAATCAGACCGTCAGAATCTGACCCAAATACACCCTCAAATCAGGAGAAATTTCATACACAGGTCAGTGTACTTGTGGCCCTGATCGAGTTTCGGTGACCGTTAAACTGAAATTGGTCCGCCACGTGTGATTTGGGAACTCGACTGGAATGAAAACTTAACTCGACCTAGATCCATCGTCAGGGAGCTTAAGTACAACCTTTAGCTTAAGGGGGGGCTCCGGAAGAGCTCCGTTGAGCTGAAACAAATGCTCTTTGGTCATAACCTAAGTATACCTTGGCTCTGGGCCTATTTCTGGCAATTCTAGGACTATATAAGGACCTTAAACCCTTTCTCATTCACTCCATACAAATTTAAGAAAACCTAGGAGAGAGAAAAGAGTAAAGAGAGAGAAAGTGTGAGAGAAGTGGGAGGAGATTCCTATTGCTCTATCTTGCTATTTTACGTGCCTATCCATCACTACCGTATCGCTTTTCCGGCGATTCTGATTCCATTTTCAGGTAAGAAATTCTAACCTTAATCAGTTCTAAAGAGTTAACTAGTGTAAGTGATGAAATAGCTAACCTATTTCGTGCCATAGGTTGCCGGTCTACCGTTGATAAAGACTTGGTGTTTAAGCTGAGTCCATTACTCGTTTCTACATCATAAGATACAGACTTTAAACGTATAGGTTATGGTTTTCAAGGCTTTCAATGTCAGTTAATGATATATTACTGACGTGGATGCTATTGCACATGTACAAAGTGTTGTCCGTTTCGATTTTCAGATATACATTAACTATGTTGAATATACTGTATTCCTTGTATGTGTAGAAAATACTGTATACGTACAAAATATGAAAGTATGTTTGCCATGATTAATTACTGTGTGTATATGTTAGATATATGTGTAATAACTATTCGGCGAAAGGATTCGCCCTAATACATGTTTTGGCCAACATGCGTTATGTATGGTAATAAGTGTATTCTAAGTGTTTGTGAAAATGCTTGTATAAGTATGTACTTAGTATCGTAGTGCCTTGAGTAGGTGTTGAGATAGGATTCTCAACTACCTTAGTGATGTGTATGATTTCCTTCATGCAAATTGTTTAGTTGAATCATTTACTTATGAAATGTATGTGTTTGGATTTCCTCTTTGCCTTGTATTTTATATGTTTACATTACTTGTTTAATTCTACTCTGACTACTCCACATGCTTATTGGTTAAGAATTGAATGTGATTGGGGATATGTTATAGTCCAGGCAATCAGTAACAGGCTTGAAGTCGTGGTTGAGATTCATTCACCACATAGGACGTGTTTGATGAACCCGAGTCATACTAAAGTTGTCTGCAGTGGTTAGGCCACACGGAGAGCTTATACACTTCATGTCAATCAACTTGATGTGCACTCATGATAGTCGAGCTCGTTAAGTAACCCAATTAACCCGATGTATGTTCACCTTGTTTGGTCGCTACTGCTTGAACCTAAGGTACCAAACTCACCAGTGGAATACTGTTAACCTTGGTACCTCGATCCGCTAACACTCATGAGCCGGACATGGTGGTATGGGATACCATGGTCGAGCTGTCGGCCTACACTGGAGTGACGAGCCTCCCCGTAGTGATTAGTGAGTAACCCGGACTCGTGAGCCGAATACGGTGGTATGGGACACTATATTCGAGCTGTCGGCCTACAATGTTTTGATGACGAAGCCGTGATGGGTGATGGAGGAGTGGTGTAGCGATTCCGTGCAATAGCCCTGGCAGCCCTAGATGTGCCCTTTGTAGTGACCTCGAGCATACTCTGAACCTGCGTAGAGGGGACGAGCCTTTCCGTAGTAAGAACAGTATACACTAGGCCTGTACTGATTTGGTGGCGAGCCTTGTGCAGTGACCTAGAACTACAACATCGTATGAGATTGACTAGGACTGGCGAATTTAGAATGGATCATTGTTTGGGTATTAATATAAGGGAGGTACCTTAGTTTCCCAAATCTTGTTGTATGAAAAGGACTAATAAGAACTTGGTAATCATATGCATGCACCGCATTACGCGTGCGTTCAGGCTTAACAGGTCAAACACTGAGGTAGTGTTGTTCATGCGTGAACGTGAGATGAAGTCGCTGAGGGAGCGTAGGCGAGGGCATGCATCATACATTTATACCATTCTTGCATTAACAAGAGTACTTAGGGATGTGTGATTTAATGCTTTATCATTACTGCTTGATTGAATTGATAACATGCTAACCTTTGCTTTATTGTTCCGCTGAGTTGATCACTCACTCCCACGTTACGGGATAGTGCTGTACACACCCACCAGACCCCCTCTTAGTTTCAGATGATGGCGATGCTTACGAGGCAGAGCCGGACTTCGAGGATGACGAGGAGACATTCTCCTACATGCAGTCTTCGAGTGGCTTCATGTGAGTCGTGTCCTGATTGACGGGGATTTCTGAGATGTTGACTAGATGACATTACACCTTTTGTATGTTTTGAAATTATACCTATAATTATTTAACTTGGTAACATTATCACCCTCTGGAGACTCACCACAATTTATAAATTTTATATATCTATCACAGTCTCCCGCTTACGTAATTTAACTATCTCTGGAGTATGATATGTTGTTTTAGTCTAATCTCATTCATGTTTCAATGCACTCATCATAATCATTATTATCTATGTTGCATAAGTGATACGTTGGAACTCGGGTGCTGAGCTTGGCTTGACCCCCGATTTTCAGGGCGTTACACCTTGGGAGCAATGTTGGTTAAATGTCCACATTGATGGGCAATGATGGTTAGATGTCTACATTGTGACCTTCCCTTAGGCCCTTTGTTAGGCCGATTCTGTTTGTCGATGCGGATTTCGTTTGTCGAGGGCGATTCCAATTGTCGA
Organism: Magnolia changhungtana; assembly: GCA_030180095.1. Lineage (NCBI taxonomy): Eukaryota > Viridiplantae > Streptophyta > Magnoliopsida > Magnoliales > Magnoliaceae > Magnolia > Magnolia changhungtana. Next base: position 1,912,336 of record JASAUF010000548.1, read on the forward strand.
TACCGATTTCGATTGTCGAGGCCGATTATTGTGACTGATTGTCAATTTCGATTGTCGTGGCTGATTGCTGATTAGCGATCGATGTTGATTATCGTGACTGATTGCTAATTCCGATTATCGATCGCTTTCGATTGTCGTGGCCGATTGCTGATTAGCGATCGAGGCTGATTATCGTGGCCGATTGCCAATTCCGATTGTCATGACCGATTGCTGATCATCGAGGCTGATTATTGATCGATTTCGATTGTCATGGTCGATTGTCGATTACTGATTATCGGGGCCAATTATTGATCAATTCCGATTATTGTTTCCAATTGTCAATTCTGATTATCAATCGATCCGATTGTTATCGCCGATTGTCAATTCCGATCATCGAGGCCGATTGTATAGGCTAATTGTCGAGGTCAATTGTGATGTATATGCGGCCCGTATTTGAGGCCCGTTGTGATGTGTATTCAGCCCGTGTTTAAGGCCCAATGTGATGTATATGAGGCCTATGTGATGAGGCCCATTGTAATGAATTGAGGGTCAGGCGATGGAGCCCATTATAATGTATGTTAGGCCCATATGAAAGGCCCATCGTAATGTGTATTAAGCTCTTGAGTGAGGCCCATGGTGTTGTATATTTGGCCCTTGTGTGAGATCATGGGCCCACTATATGTTAGGCTCTATGTGAGCCATTCCTTGGGGGCAATGTTGGTTAAATGTTCACATTGTCAAGGCCAATTATCGATGTCGGTTATTGATACCGATTATGAGTATGTGACAGCATAGCATCATGATACATGTCTATACACATCATCTGCATGTTTGTTATGAGATGTGGTTAACCATTGCATATGTCATTGGGCAGGTTATAAGACTCCCTGATAGGTGGAGGTTATCTCATATGAGCGCACGGTATACGCAGGATTGATGCATGATTGGATTGTATAACTCATGCATCCTGCATTATGTGTTGTGATTACTGTACGCCCTACCGACATCAGGGCTGTAGCCTCCACAGGCATATCGTGGATGGCTAGATGGGACACCGGAAATGTTTGGTTCTAGCATACGGGCGTCATAGATGTCCCTGAGTGAAAATTCCTAAACCTCCGTGGCCAGGAGATGCCCCAACGTAGAGATCGAGTGGATATATATGAGCGCATGAGGGCCATATACTAGTAGGTCGCGTCTCCCATTGTGTCGTAGTCAGTTGAGAGGGGGTGTGACCTTACCCGCCTGAGTGAGGGGGCAATGTCTAGGTTGAGTTTGACCAACTTGAGGAATGTGTCCGCAATCGACGAGCCAGGCCCGATATTGGCAGGCGGATAGTGAGGTCTCTTTCACTTACCTAGTTGTGCACTCGGATAGGACCGGTAAGCTGGCGTAGAGTGTGATAGACCTCGGTGATGATCCCAGAGAGGAACCGTACTGATATATGGACTTATTGAGCAAGTGTTACATACTCATTCATTCATTCATTCACTATCCACTCGGGCTGGTGGTGTACAACTATTTGTTACGTGTATCTTCGCAATGGCCAGGATTTCGGTTGGGGCACTCGACAAACCTGAGATCAGGAGTTTACCACATTGAGTCTGACTATCCAAATTTAGGTATGGGATTGGTTTGGATAGAAGTCCCTTGTGGTGGACCCCGTAGCCTACTATATTACATACTATTATCTCGACTTCACACTCCAGCATGGTCATTCCATTTACACTACATATTACATTACACCCGCGGCATATGGCATTTTGGGTTACTATGTTTTTGCATTTATATGGCCTAAATACAGCTGATGGTATTCATGAACTCATTAGGAATTGTATATTGCATTGCATCTTCAGAATCTAATATTTGGCTCTTTATGACTTCTCATTTGCATAACTGATCTGTATTGCGTATTCTGATATCGATTGACTCATGGACTTGTCAGTATTTCCGCTTACTCTAATATTGTATGATTATGGCATTGAATTGAGTACTTGGCACTTACCTTGTCCACACACTTTCACCACCCTCTAAGCTTTTTATAAGCTTATGCATGATAGATGCGTGCAGATGGCGTTAGGTAGTAGCAGCGTTGAGCTTGGAGCATGTAGCAGACTTCTGAAGCTTTGATTTTAACATATGTATTTCTCTTTTTGCATTGTATTGAAATGTTTATATTAGTAGATATGTGATGATGTCGTCTTTTTTATTTGGGTAAACTTGTGGTTATGCTTCTTACGAGATAAATGTATGTTAGAAAATCCTCCTTGTAGGATCCCAGGATCGGAATCTGATGTATGGGAGCTGGGAGCCGAGAATAAGGTACTACGGAGGCTGTCGGCACTGGATTTGGCGATCAAGATTCCTGTGAATCCGATTTCTGGGTCTGGGGCGTGATATTTCCTGACCAAAACGTTCGTCGAGAGTAATTATATAATTTTTACCTTGAGAAGCTTTCCCGCTACCTTGAAAAGTTTCGCGGTAAGAGTTTTACCGACGAATTGTCTCGTAGGTAAAAATATTTCACAACATGTTTACCGACGAAGTTCGTCAGGAATAATGATATAATTTTTACCTTAGGAAGAGTTGTACCGACGAATGGTTTCGTAGGTACAAATATTTCAAAATACTTTTACCTACGAAACTATTTGTAGGTAAAAAAACATGGATGAGACTTTTACCTACGAAAATTTTCGTAGGTAAAAAACGTGGATGAGACTTTTACCTACGAAATGTTTCATAGGTAAAAAACCGTAGATGGGATTTTACCTACGAAATATTTCGTAGGTAAAAGTCTTTTTTTTTTCAATATTCTAGTACAAAATTCCTGATATATACCTGTTACAATATATTTCATCATGATATACACCTGTTATATAATATATTTCATCATATTCACATTCACGTCCATCTAAACCCAAACTACGTAAATCGATCCAAACATAAGGGCCCGCTTGGCCGGGCAGATTGGAAGGGATTGGAAGTTAAATCCCAGGATTGGCCGAGCGTGCCAAACAGACTGGGTGATCTGATCCCGGGATATAGCAATTCCATCGATCTTAAGATAATCCACTGACAACACCATCATTACCTTTAAATCCCATCCAATCCACCCTAATCCATTCAAATTTGCCTAGGACATGTTTGGTTTGAGGGATTGGAAGGGATGGGAAGGTTTAATCCTAGGATTGGCCGGGCATGCCAAACAGACTCGATATAGCAATCCCAAGATATAGCAATCCCATGGATCTTAAGACAATCCATTGACAACACCATCATTGCCTTGAAATCCATGTCATCCACCCTAATACCATTCAATCCCTTCTAACCACCCGTCTAAACAGGCCCTAAACTACATTCATCCAAACATAAATACATCCATTCAAAGATAAACAATCTTATCCACATCACATTCATCCACGCATAAATACATATAAGTTTAACATCATAAATAAAATACAAAAAATTATTCATAGCCTATTTCCTGGTGGGGCTCACAAAATTCAGTGTTGTGAACACATCGCTGATTATGCACACACACCTAGGTCCTTACTCATGCCTTCATGGTAGATTCAAAATAGTTTCAATACAAGGTCACGAGTTCAAGTACCCATTGTGGCCGTAAGTGACTCTGGTGTATGAGTGTGTGTTAAAAGAAAAGGAAAGAAAGAAAATGTTGATTTATCTTTTGAGTTGAGCCTAATGGTACTTGGTGATTTCTCATCAAGTAGAAATTATTATTAGTTATTTTTAGAAAGGTGAGATTAGGCCACTTATAATTATATTAACATGATAAAATATTGTACGTATATTTGAGCAGACACCACAAAATAAACAATCCTATAGAAAAAAAACAAATGAAAAGAGAGAGAACATATGAGAGGTGATCCTTATCTCCTTTGATGGATTCAAGCTGCATGTGCCCTACCCAACTTCCTATAAGGAGAAATTATATGGGTCTTGGAATAATGTTGGTGACACATCCACCTTGTCTATTAATATTATCATATTGTGTTAGGACATGACTCTAAAAATGAGATAAATTCAAATCTCAAATAATCTATGCTATAAGAGATAGTGGAGATGGAAATAGATGCATTGTGATGCTTGAGTTCGAATATGCTTGCCAACAAAGTAAGATTTTCTTGTTTGTTGCCATGTGATTGGGCTACATTATTACATCAATCGGGTTCGGGTTCGAGATCGGGTTAAGGTTTGGGTTTTCAAGTTTAGCTTTAGGTTTAGGTTAGGTAGTTGAGATTAGGATTAGGTGTAGGTTTGGGTTTAGAGATTTGAGAATACATTTAAGTTTTAGATTTAGGTTATAAGTTTAGGTTATAGGTTTAGGTTTAGGTTAGGTTATAGGTTATAAATTTAGGTTATAAGTTAAGGTTTAGGTTATAGGTTTTGGTTTAGGTTAAGGTTATAGGTTAAGGTTTAGGTTTAGGTTATAGGTTTAGGTTAAGGTTTAGGTTTAGGTTTAGGTTTAGGAAATCGAGATCGGGTTTAGGTTTGGGTTTTCAAGTTTAAGTTTAGGTTTAGGTTAGGGAGTTAAGATTAGGATTAGGTGTAGATTTATGTTTAGGGATTTGAGAATACATTTAGATTTTAGATTTAGGTTTATGTTTTAGGTTTTAGGTTAAGGTTTAGGTTTTAGGTTTAGGTTTAGGTTAAGGTTAAGGTTAGGTTATAGGTTATAAGTTTAGGTTATAGGTAATAGGTTATAGGTTATAGGTTAAGGTTTAGGTCATAGGTTTTGGTTTAGGTTTAGATTTTTTGTTTAGGTTTAGGTTAAGGTTTAGGTTTAGGTTATAAGTTATAGCTTTAGTGAATTGAGAATAAGTTAAGGTTTAGGTTTAGGAAATCGGGTTCAAGTTCGGGATCGGGTTTAGGTTTGGGTTTTCAAGTTTAGGTTTAGGTTTAAGTTAGGGAGTTGAGATTAGGATTAGGTGTAGGTTTAGGTTTAGGGATTTGAGAATACATTTAGGTTTTAGGTTTAGGTTTAGGTTTTAGGTTTAGGTAATAGGTTATAGGTTATAGGTTGTATGTTATAGCTTTAGGGAATTGAGAATAGGTTAAGGTTTAGGTTTAGGAAATCGGGTTCGGGTTCGGGTTCGGGTTTAGGTTTGGGTTTTCAAGTTTAGGTTTAGGTTTAGTTAAGGGAGTTGAGATTAGGATTAGGTGTAGGTTTTAGTTTATGGATTTGAGAATACATTTACATTTTAGGTTTAGGTTTAGGTTTTAGGTTATAGGTTAAGGTTAAGCTTAGGTTATAGGTTATAAGTTTAGGTTATAGGTTAAGGTTTAGGTCATAGGTTTTGGTTTAGGTTAAGGTTATAGGTTTAGGTTAAGGTTTTGGTTTAGGTTTAGGTTATAAGTTATAGCTTTAGGGAATTGAGAATAGGTTAAGATTTAGGTTTGAGAAATCAAGTTCGGGTTCGGGATCGGGTTTAGGTTTGGGTTTTCAAGTTTAGGTTTGGGTTTAGGTTAGGGAGTTGAGTTTATAATTAGGTGCGGGTTTAGGTTTAGGGATTTGAGAATACATTTAGGTTATAGGTTTAGGTTTAGGTTATAAGTGTAGGTTATAGGTTTAAGTTTAGGTTAGGTTATAGGTTAAGGTTTAGGGAATTGAGTTTAGATTATAGGTTATAGGTTTAGGTTATAGGTTATACATTATGGGTTAAGGTTTAGGTTATAGGTTAAGGTTTAGGTTTAGGTTATAGGTTTAGGTGTAGGTTTAGGTTATAGGTTTTGGGATTTGAGAATAAGTTTAGGTAATAAGTATAGGTTTAGGTTAATGTTGTAGGTTATACGCTTAGGTTATAAGTTTATGTTAATGTTGTAGGTTATAGGTTTAGGTTTAGGTTTAGGAATTTGAGAATACATTTATGTTTTAGGTTTAGGTTTTTGTAACACCCCAGATTTTTTCTAACCTGGAATTAGACGTCCTTAGGCAATGGGTCGATCCTAAGACCTTATTAACTTGTCAGAACTAAATCCCACAGTCTAAAAATTGCTCCTTAACCATTTTCTTCACAAATTCCACCCTTCACCACCTTTTTCTTTAAAATTTTCAAAGTACTTTCATCCTAGACACTATCCTAAACTACCTAAGTAGTATAACTTGGATCACTTTATATACAAACTACAAAGGCCCAAGTACCACCTCAGACAGAAATCTTACAGGACTAAACCCTTTAGAAATTAAGTGAGATTTAGCTAGTGTTAAACTAGAGTGCCTGTGAAATTAGCACCAATCGCTTTAAATACGATCTGCAAGACTCAAAACTTGTAGAATCATTGACGCTAGGTTACCCTAAAACTTAGGATCAATCTCATTACCCAGCTGCTCACAGGAGCATCTCGAAACTTCGTATTAGGTCTAGACCGCACATTTGAAGTCCGATTAACACGAAGTTAAGGAACTAGGACCGCCTCACTGGGCTTGACAACCATCTCGGAAATCAAGTCCAAACAATGTCCCACGGCCATTCGATCGCGTCCAGAGCGAGAGTGTGTGAAAAACACTATTCCCTTTACAAAATAAATATCTGGAATAGTGATCTGGCACCATTCGCTTGCGCATCAGTATTAAGTAACCAGAGCGTCAGAATCAGACTAAATTACACCCTCGGATTAAGAAAAATTTCAGGAACATTTACATGTGCTTGGAATTTCGGATCGTGGCCCACTGACCGTTGAACTGAAAGTGGTCCGCCACGTGCGATCTGGGAATCCGATCGAGTCGAAAACGTAATCCCACATAGATCCATATGTGGTGAGCTTAAGTCTGACGTTTGGCTCAAGGGGGGCCACTAGAAACACTCTTTTGAGCTGGAACATCGTCGAAATGCTTATAATAGCAATAACCCTTGAACCTGAGTCTATTTTGGGAAGGTTTTAGGCTATAAAAGGACCTTAAACCCTCTCCCATTCCAGCCATACGAATTTGGATTTGAGAGAGAGAAAAGAGAGAGAAAGTGAGGGAGATGTGGGAGGAACTCCCTGCTGCTGTTCCCTGCCGCTATTCGGGCTCCACCGCCTAATTCTCATCATTCTCCTGGCGATTCCGGCGTCGTTTCTAGGTAAGAAACCCTAACCCTAATCTGTTTTAGGGTTGTATAGGTTGTAGGTTATGAAATAGCTAACCTGTTTCGTTCTTTAGGCTGCCAAACTCCCGTATACGGAACCTTAGCGAACCTATCGACTCCGTTGCGATTCTACGACAAAAGGTGCGGACTTTAGGTGTATAGGTTATGGTTTTCAACGCTTTCAATGTCAGATAATGATAGATTCATGATCTGCATGCAATTGCACATGTACAAAGTGCTTTCCGTTTTCAGTTTCGATTAGAATTGTAGAATTTAGAATTTCACATACTCTAGGTATTCGTATAAAATACCATATACGTATTTTTTTATGGAAATGTGTTTGACATGTTTATTTGTCGTATGGATAAAATACTTATTTGGTGAAAGGATTCGCCTAAATACATGTTTACTAATAAACACTATGTATGTAGAAATACGGTATTGTAAGAAGTACTGTATACATGTATATTTTAGCGATGTGTTTGTCATGATTAATCGTCGTAGAAATATATTATGTGCATATAAAATAATTGCTTGGCGAAGGGAATCGCCGTAATACATGTTTGCTTGTATACAGTATGTATGTTGAAAATGCGTATTCTAGAAAATACTGTATACGTATAAATTTTGGAGATGCATTTATCATGATTATTTGCTGTAGTAATATATTATACATGGATAAAATACTCACTTGGCTAAAGGATAGCCCTAATACATGTTTTGCTAACATACACCATGTATGTTGTATTAGTGTATTCTAAGTGTTTGTGAAAATGACTGAATGAGTATAGAATCCTCATTCGTGCTCGCCATGACTAATTGTCATGGATTCATGATTGTTGTATTGGCGATACCCTTTTGACGAAAGGATTTGCCTAAATCACGCCACGGCCAATAGACACCATATATGCTAAAATGTGTGACCCAAGTGTTTGTAGAAATGGTGAATGAATATGGAACTTGGATTCACGCTGCCATGACTATCCGTCGTGGGTGTACGCGTGTTATGATTGGGGCAACTCCCTAGTGAAAGGATTTGGCCTAATGCCTATGTGATCGACATATGTCATGTATGTTGATGCATGTTTGTTTAAGTGTTTTTGAAATGTCCGAATGAGTAGTAGTTAGCAAATTGTAATGTATAAGGGTGTTGAGATATGATTCTCAACCTCTTTTAACTATGTGTATGATCTCCTTGGATTGTTGTGTGATTAGGAATTGAACATGTATAAACTCATGCTTGTGTTGTGATTCATAACATGCTCAACTACTTTATGATTATAACTATGTAATGCATATGTTTAAATTTATATTTACGTTGTATGATCCGTCATGGGTGATGGGGAGTTGAGCAACGAGTGCGTCAGTGCAATGACCACAGCGAGCCCTAAACGGATAATACCATACCTTGATTGTATGAGTGGAATCTTGATCCATTCTTGCTTTATCTATACGCAAGTTATCATGTTTGGGGCTATGATTATAGTCCAGACAATCGGTACAGGATTGAATTCGTGGCTGCGATTCATTTGCCACGTGAGATGTGTTCGACGAACCCGAGTCGTACTTCGGTTGGCGATAGTGGTTAGCCACGCGAAGTGCTTATGCACTTCATGTCGTTCAACTTGTTGTGCGCTCGAGCTAGCCGAGCTCGTCAAGTAACCCGATCTGTCTTATGTATGTTCACCATGTTTGGTCGCTACTTCTTAAACCTAGGGTACCAAACTTACCAAAGTGAAATCCCTTTTAACCATGGTACCTCGATCCGCTAAGACTCATGAGCCGGGCATGGTGGTATGGGACACCGTGGTCGGTGTCGCCTTCTGTTTGGGGCCATGTGCCTCCCCGTAGTGACCGGTGAGCAACCGGACTCATGAGCCGATTATGGTGGTATGGGATACTATATTTGTCGATTTACGGCGAGAGTTAGTACGGTGAGACCGTACTCGTAGGTCGACGGCGACGAGTCATCTGTAGTATCTTCGAGTATACTCCAAGGTCTGTGATTGGTGACGAGTCTTTCACAGCAACTGGAGTATGAGTTGGGCCGAGTACGGTGAGACCTGTATTCGAGCTGACGGCTAGTGATTGAGCCGAAAACGGTGAGACCTGTACTCGAGCTGACGGTCAGCAATTGAGCCACATACGGTGAGATCTGTATCCGTGCTGACGGGTGACGAGCCCTTTGTGATGCCTTCGCTACGCCTCTCAAACCATAATATCGTATGAGATTAACTAGGACTGACGACCCTAGAATGGATCATGTTTGGGAATGATACAAGGGAGGTACCTTAGTTTCCCAATACTGCTGTTTGAAATGGACTAATAATAACTTGGTAATCATGATCATCATCGCACCGCATGTGCTTAGTAGATGTGGCGCACTGAGGGAGTTAAGCATTCGCGAACGTAAGATGATGTCGCATGAGGGTGGTTTGGCAAGGGCATACAGCATCATGTCATTTCATTCTCGCACTTAATAAGAGTAGTTAGAATTGTTTGATTTGTCTTGCTTTATCATTCTTGCTTGATTGAATTGATAACATGTTAACCTATGCTTTATCTTGTTCTTCGAGTTGATCACTCACTCCCACGTTACGGGAATGTGTTGTACACCAACCAGCATTTGTTGAATTTCGGATGATGGCGATGCTTATGAAGCGAGTAGGACTACTTCTATGATGATGAGGAGGAGTTCTCCTATCATGTAACTCTCTCGACGGGTCTCTAAAGACACGCATTGTGTGGGGCTATAGTACTTGGGATAGAAGATATTACACTTACACATTTGGTATATTTTAGAATCGTACTTGTAATTATTTAACCTAGTAATGTTATCACACTCGGAGACTCATCACAATTTATATATTTTATCTATCTATCATCGTCTTCCGCTTGCAATTTAAGCTGTCTCTCGGAGTATGATATCTTTGTTTTGGCTTAATCTCACTCATGTTCAATGCACGAATACAGTCAACATTTAATCATCATTCATTTTGTTGCATAAGTGATGTTCTGGAACTCGGGAGGTGAGTTTATGCTCGACCCCCGATTTTCAGGGCATTACAGTTTTACATTTAGGTAAAGGTTACAGGTTTAGGTTTAGGTTTAAGTTTAGGTTATAAGTGTAGGTTATAGGTTTAGGTTTAGGTTAGGTTATAGGTTAAGGTTTAGGGAATTGAGTTTAGGTTATAGGTTAAGGTTTAGGTTTAGGTTATAAGTTTTGGGATTTAAGAATAGGTTTAGGTTATAAGTATAGGTTTAGGTTAATGTTGTAGGTTATAGGTTTAGGTTTTAAGTTTATGTTAATGTTATAGGTTATAGGTTTAGGTTTAGGTTTAGGGATTTGAGAATACATTTAGGTTTTAGGGTTAGGTTTAGGTTTTACGTTTAGGTTAAGGTTACAGGTTTAGGTTATATGTTTAGGTTTAGGTTATAAGTGTAGGTTATAGGTTTAGGAAATTGAGTTCGGGTTGAGTTTAGGTTTGGGTTTTCAAGTTTAGGTTTAAGTTAAGGAATTGAGATTAGGATTAGGTATAGGTTTAGGTTTAGGGATTTGAGAATACATTTAGGTTTTAGGTTTTAGGTTTAGGTTTAGGTTTAGGTTAAGGTTATAGGTTTTGGATTTGGTTTAGGTTTAGGTTATAGGTTATACGTTATAGGTTATAGCTATAGGGAATTGAGAATAGGTTAAGGTTTAGGTTTAGGAAATTGGGTTCGGGTTCGGGTTCAGGATCAGGTTTAGGTTTGGGCTTTCAAGTTTACATTTAGGTTAAGGAGTTGAGATTAGGATTAGGTGTAGGTTTAGCTTTAGGAATTTGAGAATACATTTAGGTTTTAGGTTTAGGTTTAGGTTTTAAGTTTAGGTTTAGGTTATAGGTTTAGGTTTAGGTTTAGGTTATAGGTTATAGGTTATAGCTATAGGGAATAGAGAATAGGTTAAGGTTTAGGTTTAGGAAATCGGGTTCGGGTTTAGTTTTGGGTTTTCAAGTTTTGGTTTAGGTTAAGGAGTTGAGATTCGGATTAGGTGTAAGTTTAGGTTTAAGGATTTGAGAATACATTTAGGTTTTAGGTTTAAGTTATAGGTTTAGGTTTAGGTTATAGGTTATAGCTTTAGGGAATTAAGAATAGGTTAAGGTTTAGGTTTAGGAAATCGGGTTCGGGTTCAGGATCGGGTTTAGGTTATAGATTATATGTTATAGGTTTAGGTTATAGGTTAAGGTTGAGGTTTAGGTTTAGGTTTAGGTTTAGGTTTAGGTTATAGGTTTATATTTGGGATTACATTATAGGTTATAGGTTTAGGTTATAGGTTTAGGGATTTGAGAATAAGTTTAGGTTATAGGTTTAAGTTTAGGTTTAGGTTTAGGAATTCGTGTTCAGGTTCGGGTTCGGGTTCGGGTTATATGTTTGGGTTAAGGTGTAGGCTTAAGTGAATTAATTTTAGGTTATAGGTTTAGGTTTAGGTTTATGTTATAGGTTTAAGTTTAGGCTAAGGGTTTTGGGATTGATTCGGGTTCGAGATCGGGTTTAGGTTTGGGTTTTCAAGTTTAGGTTTAGGTTTAGGTTTGGGAGTTGAGATTAGGATTAGGTGTAGGTTTAGGTTTAGGGATTTTAGAATACATTTAGGTTTTAGGTTTAGTTTTAGGTTTTATGTTTAGGTTAAGGTTATAGGTTTAGGGTTAGGTTTAAGTTTAGGTTATATATTATTGCTTTAAGGAATTGAGAATAGGTTAAGGTTTAGATTTAGGAAATCGGGTTCGGGTTCGGGATTGGGTTTAGGTTTGGGTTTTCATGTTTAGGTTTAGTTAAGGAGTTGAGATTAGGATTAGGTATTTGTTTAGGTTTAAGGATTTGAGAATACACTTAGGTTTTCGGTTTAAGTTTTAGGTTTAGGTTAGGTTATAGGTTATAAGTTTAGGTTATAGGTTAAGGTTTAGGTTATAGGTTTTGGTTTAGGTTAAGGTTATATGTTATAGGTTAAGGTTTAGGTTATAGGTTTAGGTTAATGTTTATGTTTAGGTTATAGGTTATATGTTATAGGTTATAGCTTTAGGGAATTTAGAATAGGTTAAGGTTTAGGTTTAGGAAATCGGCTACGGGTTCGGGATTGGGTTTAGGTTTGGGTTTTCAAGTTTAGGTTTATGTTTAGGTTAGGGAGTTGAGATTAGGATTAGGTGTAGGTTTAGGTTTAGGGATTTGAGAATACATTTAGGTTTTAGGTTTAGGTTTAGGTTATAGGTTTAGGTTTAGGTTATAAGTGTAGGTTATAGGTTTAGGTTTAGGTTAGTTTATAGGTTAAGGTTTAGGGAATTGAGTTTAAGTTATAGGTTATAGGTTATAGGTTATATGTTATAGGTTAAGATTTAGGTTTAGGTTATAGGTTTTGAGATTTGAGAATAGGTTTAGGTTATAAGTATAGGTTTAGGTTAATGTTGTAGGTTATAAGTTTATGTTAATGTTGTAGGCTATAGGTTGAGGTTTAGGTTTAGGTTTAGGATTTAAGAATACATTTACATTTTAGGTTTAGGTTTAGGTTTTATGTTTAGGTTAAGGTTACAGGTTTAGGTTTATGTTTAGGTTATAAGTGTAGGTTATAGGTTTAGGTTTAGGTTTAGGTTTATGTTATAGGTTTAAGTTTAGGCTAAGTCTGTGTGAACTTACCAACAAGTTGGATCTCAAATAACCACCATGGTGGGTCCTAGGAAGAAATTAACAGTCGGGGGCACTATCCCCACCATGATGTTTAGTTTTAGGTTTAGGGTTATACTAGGGTCTGCTCCAACAATTTCGATCTAATACATAAACACGACATGTTCAAATGGCCAGGCCACTCCAATGTTGTCCATAGAAAATGAATAGCTTCATCATGGTCATAACAGTGGTTCCCACCTTCCAGGGACCCCCGCTAACATCCGGATAGCTCCGACGCACATCCGGGTCTGCTCCATAAATAAAAGCAAATACATAAACATGGCCTGTCCAAATGGCCAGGCCACTCCAATGCTGTCCATAGGAAATGGACAACTTCATCATGGTCATAACAGCGGTTCCCACCTTTTAGGAAACCCCGTTCAACATCCGGATAGCTCCGACACACGTCTGGGTCTGCTCCATCAATTTCGAGCTAATACATTTAAAAATAAGCTAGGTATCTATTTTTTTATGGATGAGAATCAATCTTCCAGACTATTCATTAGGCAATCCCTACAATGGAATATTCCATCTATACATCTATTAACCAACAAATGAGATCCAATCTTCCAGACTATTCATCAGGTAATCCACATAAGAAACAATCCCCATTCTATAAGAATTCAACATCTATAAAATAAAAAATTACAACTTAGAATACAAAATTCAAAGAAGAAGAAGAAATCACTGGAAATGTATCATAATGCATGATTAATGGTTCCATATGGCTGGAACTTGTTTTAATATTTCTGCGTGCTAATGTCATCTCTTATCTAAATTGTTCATAAGCTCACACAGACCTAGGGTTTGCCTTCACATTGTTTATATATATTAGCACTTTGGATCGATAATCATTTATTCCTTGCCATTTTATCAGAGCTAGAAAAATATCCAAGACATCCATCAAATGGATCTGGAGAAATATCCAAGAAATACATCAAATGGTTCTAACCATATAGATGATCTGTCCCAAAAATTAGGTTGTTTTATTCTTCAAGCAAACAAAATGTCAAGAACAAGTTGATGGCCTGACAACATGATCATGCACCAAATATCTTTAAAACAATTATATATATGTGCAAGCCACACGCAGATAGATTCACATTGCATGTGTGTGCATGGCAACATGATCATGCACAAAATATCTTAAAAATACTTGCCTTGGATTTGTGGCTGACGAAATTACTAAGTCTATTTGAAACTTGCCGTGAAGGTTGATTCAGTTTGCACTAGATAAACTAGGCTTAGAAACTTAGCCAACTTGTTAACTAGATATGGAAAATTACAACTACTCAGAACTAAAGAAAATGACATAAATCAAATGAAATAACTCAAACCATCACTCCTATAATGGTGTTCTAAGAAACTAAGTTCCTTTCATGCATTTCATCGAACAACTGGCGGGCATCAATCATTATCCCACATTTTACATGCATCAACAACATCTTCCAACATAGAACACAGGGAAAAACGATTTCTAAAAGGGATTCCGACCAGCAACATCAAAAAGAAAAAAAAATCATCTCCCCACCTCAAAACCGAACTAGATTCAAGTAACATTTGTAGTTAGAAGTTGTTGAAAGCACAAGATCTATGTGTTTTCAAATGAAAACAAGAACAAAATCAATTGAGATAATGTTTAGGGTTCCGAGGGGAAGGACTTACCTCAATCAAACTGAGTTCTTGTGGAGACTCCCCTACAACGCGTGAGCTAGAACAAAGAAAACCCTAGGTTAAGGGTTTGCCAAAAATTCCCAATTCAGGGTCCACATTCAATTTTGTAAGCCATAAAATCCCCAAATCCCTAAATGGGGGTCCACATCAAATTGGGAATCCACAAATTACTAAATCCCCAAATTCCTAAATCAACATTAAGATTGAGAGAGATTGAAAGAGACAGATACCTCACGTTCGTGATTGAGTCTTCAACCGAGCTCAGAGAGAGAGAGAGAGAAGGGCGAGCGTGGGTAAGGAGGGTGTCGTTTCAGCTCCCTCCCTTTTTTGGATCAAATAGAGAGAGAGGGAGGGAGAGAGAGAGAGAGAGAGAGAGAGAGAGAGAGAGAGAGAAGGGCGAGCGTGGGTAAGGAGGGTGTCGTTTCGGCTCCCTCCCTTTTTTGGATCAAATAGAGAGAGAGGGAGGGAGAGAGAGAGAGAGAGAGAGAGAGAGAGAGAGAGGTGATGAGAGGATTAGGGCACGTGAGAGAGAGAGGGGATGGAGTGGATAAGAGAGAGAGAGAGAGAATGGAGAGGTTTAGGACACGAGAGAGAGAGAGGGGATAGAGAGGATTAGAGAGGGAGAGAGGGTCGAGAGAGCGCTGACGCTCCTCGAGCTCTAAGTTGTATGAACGGTTTAATGATATCAAAGTTAAATGGGCCCCACTGTGATGCGTGTCAACCATCAACACCATGCATTTGATGTGCCCCCTTTAAATTATGGGATATCCCAAAAATCAGCCATATACGGAACTTAGGTGGGCCATACCATCTAAAATCATGTGAGGAAATGCCTAAAACATATAAAAGCACTTGGTGGGGCCCACCTGAAATTTTGGTACATATGAAACTTAATCTGACTCCTCATCCAAGTGGGACACACATAATGGATTGGCTGGATTTATGAACCACATCTCAGTGGGCCTAACAAATGATTATGAATATTTTAATGGAGGGTAACCCTCCTCAACTTTTGTATGTGGTGTGGCCTAAAAAAGTCATGAATTGACTTGATTTTTAAGCCCCAGGCCCACCATGGAATGGTGCTTCTGACTGATGGGGTAGATGTTAGACACCAATCACGGTGGGGCCCACACAGCTCGGCCTCATGAGAAGTTCTCATGAGCTCGACTGTATGGAACCTTTTCCCATACATACATATATAATAATAATAATAATAATAATAATAATAATAATAATAATAAATTATAAAATTATTATATATCCATCATTAAAATCCTCCTAAGGCCCACTGTACTATTTATTTGACATCTAATATGTTGATTAGGTCATACAGGGCCAGATGAAGGGGAAAAACAAAAATTAGTTTGATCCAAAACTTTTATGGCTCCAAAATGTTTTTTAATGGTTGACGCTCATTCAACACTGTTTCCTAGAATGTGGTGCACTTAAGATTTCGATATATCTCATTTTTGGTCTCATATCATAAGATGATCTTTAAAAATAGATAGACGACATGGATTAAACACATACATCATGATAGGGCTCACAGATTAGCCATTGGATGGTGTTAGGGGGAGTAGCCAATCCGTTCCCCTTATTTGTGGTGTGGTCCATTTAATCTTTAGATACGATTCATTTTTTGGATAATTCTCTAAAAATATCTTGAAAAATGGATGAACAGTGTGGGTTGATCCCAAATTTTTGGTAAATCCAAAACTCAAGTGTACCATGCCACTCGAAACAGTGTGGAATAATGATTTCCACCATTGATACCTTCCTTGGGCCCACAATAATGTTTATTTGACATCCAAGATGTTAATAATATCAAAAAAATATATAAATGAAGAGAAAACACAAACATCAGCTTGATCCAAAATTTCTATGGCCTCCAAGAAATTTTAAATGGTAGAGGTTTAATCATATTATTTCCTATGGTGTGGTCCACTTGAGATTTGGATATGCTTCCTTTTTGTTCTTTAGACCTAAAATTATTTGTTAACATGGATGAATGGAGTGGATAAAATAAATAAATAACAGTGGACCCCATAGAGTTTACTCTGATAAGGGTAACGAGTAACTGTTAGTGCTATGATTTCATATCCCTTTGGTTGTCAAATTTTGTAGTGTCAAAACCTATATGTCTTGTATTTCTTGTGTTTCTTGTTTGTGACTACACACTGCTTCAAGACAAGATCATGAATGAAGAATGTTTTCAAGACAAGATCATAAATGAAGAATGTTTGCAAGACATGTCATGAATGAAGTCTACAAGAATAGAAGACTTCAAGTTTGCTTCTAACAAGTTCAAGATTAGAAGACTTCATCAAGACAAGTCAAGAATGTACCAAGCTCGAGAAAGACCATCAACTCGACTCAAGCTTCTACTTCAAGATCATCTGAGAATACAGACCTTCAAGACTTCAATGTCCATCTCACTTCAAGGTTTGTTTGACCTTAGGTTGGTCTGTATGATAGGTCATTCTGGATACATAATTTGAATATTTTAATTTACTTGGTGTGACTGATCTAAGACCAGTCCTAGAAATCTTAAGACCAGTCCTAGCTTTGCTTCGACCAGTCTTAGGTTTCTCAGGACCAGTCCTAGGTTGTTACAGATTTTCAAATTTTCTGGTTGTCCTTCGACCGATCCCTGGACTTGCTTCGACCAGTCTGGGAAGTCCTACGACTCATCCTTCGACCGGTCGTAGTCCTACGACTCGAACTCCAGCAACCTATCTCGAGTCCCACGACCAGTCGTAGGTGTCTCACGACCAGTCGTAGGTGGTCCACGACCGGTCGTAGGCTACCTAAGACCAGTCGTGAGAACAGCTAATCTAATCCCGCGGAAATCTTTCAAAATCTTTGACGCTACGACCAGTCCTAGGATCCTAAGACCAGTCGAAGATGGGATTTTTCAGGCTATAAATAATGCACGAATTTCAGAGTTTATTCATTCCATTCCATTTAATTCAAGCGATTTAAGGCTATACTCTGAGATAAGTTGTGATTATTTTTTAAGCTATTGTGCATAATTAATATTCCTTTTGTTAACATTTTTCTATTGTGATTTTGATCCATATTCCAATCTTATTTAGAAAAGAGGAATTTGTGAGATTCCTTCTTCTGGGATCAAAATCAAATAGACCTTGCTCTTCTTGATTTAATCTAAAATCAATTAGACATAGAACCATTCTTTATGTGAGTATTGGACATTGAACGACGTATCATTCATCTACTCCGATTGGTTCTACTGGGCTACTTCAAAAGGAGATCTAGGTATTTTAATTTGTAATTTACTTTCTCTGGTTTTGTTTGAGATTTGCCAGAAAAATCTCATTGTTTTGGTTATCTAAGGAGAGCCAGAAAACTCAGATTGTGGGAGTTTTTAGATTGTGTAAGCCCGAGATAAAAAGCCACAATTTTGAAGGTTTTGGGTGAACCTGTGAAAACCTATTTTGATAGTGCATGCTAATATCCCTTGTGTGAGGATATTAGGAGTGGAGTAGCATTCTGTGTGGCTGTTGGCTAACAGTTGGTGAACACACAGGCGAACCACTATATATCGTTGTGTTGTGGATGTGCTTGATTTCTTTATTCATTTATTCCTTTATTATTGTGGATTACTTTTGTGGATGAATGTTGTAATTTTCATTTCAAGCAAGTGTGGTTGAATGGTGTAATAACTTAGGATTTATTTCTTTAAGTTATTCTTGATTTATTTTTCATATCATTTGTGTTTTCTAGATCGTTCTAGAAATAAGGTTGTCCTACCATAAGCCATTGGTTTTCTAGTGTATGGTTGTCCTTAGAACTGATTTAGTATCATTCTCATATTTCATGTGCTTTGAGATTGTTATTATTTCAGCATTGTTATTTATATCTTTTATTATTCCGCTGTTTTAAGTTTTATTTGGCATTGCCCTATTCACCCCCCCTCTAGGGCATATAGCTTGCCCCTTTCAAGTGGTATCAGAGCCTAATAGATCGTGCATATTGATTATTTATTGGATTTATTTCCTGATCTAACGATCTAAGCTATATTAAGATGTCAAATTTTGATAGCCTATCTGTCACTAGGCCACCACTCTTTAATGGCACAAACTATGCCTATTGGAAAGTAAGGATGAGAATCTTTCTCAAATCCATGGATGAAAGTGTGTGGCTGGCCACAGTGAATGGATGGAAACTACCTATCACTGAAGTAACTGATGAAGATGGTTCAAAATCAATGAAAGTAATATCTTATGCCTTTTGGACCACACTTCAGAAAAGTGAGAGTAGTGCCAATGCAAAAGCACTAAATGCAATTACTTGTGCATTGTCACCAGATGAATTCAAAAGAATCATCTTATGTGAAAATGCTAAACAAGCATAGGATCTCTTAGAAATGACACACGAGGGTACATCTATTGTCAAGAAATCTAAAGTCCAACTCCTCACAACTAAATTTGAAGAAATTCATATGGAGGAGAATGAAATGTTTATGGACCTCTACACTAGATTGAATGACATTGTAAACTCAATGTGGGGTCTTGGTGATAGAATCTCATAAAGTAAAGTGTGTACAAAGATACTACGCTCACTTCCTGAACGGTTCAATTCAAAAGTAACCGCGATTCAGGAACTTCGTGATACGGATAACATGAGGGTTGAGGAACTAGTTGGTTCTTTACAGACCTACGAATTGAACTTTAAAGCTCCAAAAGGAAAATCAATTGCTCTCAAATCATCTAAAAATATTTCACAAGAGAGCACTTCAGACTTTGAAAATTCTGAAGATGATATGACACTTTTTGTAAAAAGGTTTTATAAAATTTTAAAAAATAAGAAAAAAAGAGATTTTCAAAAATCGAACGATAAGAGACAATCTAAACCTAGAGCTCGAAAATCTTTAAAAGATAATCAATGTTACAACTGTCAAGAGTATGGGCACTTGGCTAACAAATGTCCTAGAAAGGACAAATCAAAAAGGAAGAGTATGTTGGCTACTTGGGATGAATCATCTGATTCAGAATCCTCTTCGAAATCAGAAGATTCTGAAAACGAGTCGGGAAATGATGTTAAAGCCCTTATGACTCTAGCCAAAGTCACTTTTTCAGATTATGATGAAGTAACTAGCGAAGAGAATCTGAATAGTGATTGTGACAATGAAGATGATCTTCAGGATGCATACAATGCCCTTTATAAGGAGAGTTGTAAAATTGTTGTCAAGCTTAAATTACAAAAGGAAAAATTTTCTAAACTTAAAGAAGATTATGAGTCTCTTGTCTTAGAAAAATCTCATATTTCTGATTTTTTTGAAAAGACCAAATGTGATTTAAAAATCAAAACCTCCCAAGTTGATGATTTGAAAACCGAGAACAAGAAACTCAAAAATGAAGTAGCTTCTCTTTTGATTTTAAAAGACACTTGGAGATATGCCCAAGGTGATCCTAAATTAGAAAAATTGTTATCCGGATCGAGAAAATGTGGCGATAGATCCGGGTTGGGCTATGATAAGAATACTTCTCCTAAACAAAAGAATACTGCTCCTAAGTTTGTGAAAGGAGAGTCTTTGAACTCAAAAGTAAAGTATACTTATCAAGGTTTTTCAAAAAATTCAAGGACCTTTCAAAAATCTAAAAATAGTCATGCCAACTTCAATCTTCAAAACCAAAATCCTTTGGTTGAAAAGATTATTGATCTTCTCAAGGAGCTATTAAAATTTAACTCTACAGGCCATTCATATAACAATAGACTGAAAAAGTCCAACTACACTCCTAAACCCAAAACAAGATCTTGAAATGGGTTCCTAAAGTTGATTTGCTTGGTTGCCCACTTGCGCTTTCAAAGCTACAAGCCATTCAAAGTGGTACCTTAATAGTGGTTGCTCCAGACATATGACAAGCGACAAAGCTTTATTCACCGATCTTGAAGATAGGACTGATGGGTCAGTCACTTTTGGTGATGGAAGCAATTGCAAAATCATTGGCCAAGGTACGGTTCAGCTTTATAACCTTCCCTTATTTAAAAATGTATTATATGTTGAGGGCTTGAAACATAACCTACTGAGTATATCTTAGATATGCGACAACAATCATAATGTAAAGTTTTCTAATCAAGGTTGTGAGATTGTTAATAAAGAAGGTTCTCGTTATATTAAGCGGTCATGAGAATATCGAAAACTGCTACATCGTTAGTAATGCAAGCTCATCTACTCAATCATGTTACATGGTCCATACTGATGAGACTGAATTATGACATAAACGCCTTGGACATGTACACTACCCGGAACTTATTTAGATTGAGCAAAGAGAACTTATAAGAGGTCTACCCAAATTACAAAAAGTAGACAAAATATGTGGTGAATGCAGTTGGGCAAGCAGTTAGGAGCTCTCACAAGAAAGTGAACTCCAATACCACATCTAGACCTCTCGAGCTTCTCCACATGGATCTCATTGGACCAACCAGAACGGAGAGTCGAGGTGGCAAAAATACATCTTGGTTATCGTAGATGACTTTACTAGATTCACTTGGGCATCGTTCTTAAAAGACAAATCTGAAACCCTAGATGAAGTAAAGAAGATCATCAAACGAATCCAAAATGAAAAAGGTTCTCAAGTTTATAAGATCCATAGTGATCATGGTTTCAATTCGAAAATAGCGAGTTTTGAAATTGCATGTAGCGATCAGGGAATATCACATGAATTCTCTGCGCCCAAAACTCCTCAACAAAATGGTATAGTTGAGAGAAAAAATAGAGTGCTTCAGGATATGGCTAATGTCATGTTAAATAGTATAAAGCTCTCCAAAAATCTTTGGGCCGAAGCAATTAATACTGCCTGCTACATTATTAATCGTGTTTATACTAGTAAATCTGAAAATAAGACTGCTTATGAGTTATGGTTTGAAAAGAAACCTACTGTCAAATACTTTCAAATTTTTGGTAGTAAGTGTTACATTTTACGAGATCGTGAAAATTTAGAAAAATTTGATACGAAGAGTGATGAAGGTATTTTTCTTGGATATTCCTTAAACAGTCGAGCCTATAGGGTTCTAAATAAAAGAACAAGTGTGATTCAAGAGTCCATCAATGTGGTCATTGATGATCATTTAAATACACTTGCTCTGAGTTCAGATGATGATGAAATTCTTATAATCGAAAATCAAGATACCTCTTCATCTCAATCTGAACCTAGGACTGTCAAAGATCATCCAACTAATCAAATCCTTGAAAACCCCCTCACTGGAGTTCGTACACGCAAATAACTTGAAAACATATGCAATTATGTTTGTTTTACATCCCAAATAGAACTGGTCAATGTAAAAGAAGCTCTTTCTGACGAAAATTGGATAGTAGCTATGCAGGATGAACTTAATCAATTTATTCGTAATGATGTCTGGTATCTTGTTCCTAGACCTAAAGATAAACACATTATTGGAACAAAATGGATCTTTAAAAATAAGTCTGATAAACTTGGAAATATTATACGAAACAAGGTTAAACTGGTTGTACAAGAGTACACTCAGATTGAAGGCATCAATTATGATGAAACCTTTGCTCTAGTCGCTCGCCTTGAATCTATCAGACTTTTTATTTCCATCACTTGCTTTAGAAAGTTTAAAATTTATCAGATGGATGTAAAGAATGCCTTCTTAAATGGCGATTTACATGAAGAAGTTTATGTAGAACAACCCTCAGGGTTTGAAGACCCCAAGCTTTCTGATCATGTATTTCATCTCAAAAAGGCTCTCTATGGTCTGAAACAAGCGCCCAGGGCATGGTATGAAAAATTGACTAAATTCTTACTTAGTCATAGTTTTCAAGTGGGAAGTGTTGATAAGACGCTATTTGTTAAGAAACATAATAATGAGATTTTAATGGTTCAGATCTATGTAGACGATATTATTTATAGATCAACTTGTTCTAACATGTCTATTGAGTTTGCAGAATTGATGAAATCAAGATTCGAAATGAGCATGGTTGGTGAACTAAATTACTTCCTAGGGTTACAAGTAAAACAACAACCTGATAGAATCTTCATTTCTTAAACCAAGTATGCTATAAACTTGGTTAAAAGGTTTGGATTTGAAAATGGTAAAAAATTTGATACTCCTATAAGTACAACCTTGAGATTCTCAAAAGACTCTACATGTAAAGATGTAGATCCTAAGCTTTATCGTAGTATGATTGGTAGTTTATTATATTTAACTGCTAGTAGACCTGATATTGCTTTTAGCGTTGGTATTTGTGCCAGATATCAGTCTAATCCTAAAGATTCACATCTTACTACTGTCAAACAGATTATTAGATATGTCGCAAGTACAACTAATTTGGGTCTTTGGTATCCTTTTGATACTAATGTTAAATTAGCTGAGTATTCTGATGCTAATTAGGCTGGTAATATTGATTGCAGAAAATCAACCAGTGGTGGTTGTTTTTACATTAGAAATTGTTTGGTTTCTTGGTTTAGCAAGAAGTAAAGTTCAATATCGCTTTCCCTTCTTTGAAATTTGAGTATATCGCATGCAGGATATGCATGTACACAACTCGTATGGATGAAACGTATGTTAAGCGATTATGGAATTAATCAAGATTCAATGATCTTACATTGTGATAATTCCAGTGCTATCAATATTTCCAAAAATCCAATTCAGCATTCACATACTAAGCATATTGACATTAGGTATCATTACATTCGTGAATTAGTTGAAGAAAAAGCTATCTCTTTGGAATATATTCCAATCAATGTCCAACTTGCTGATATATTTACTAAACCGCTCGACAAAAGCAGGTTTACTAAAATGAAATTTGATCTTGGTATGTGCATTTTAAATTGAATATACTTGTCTGCATGTATAATAGTAGTTTCATTTTTTTAGCTTAGGGCATCTTTCTCCACCCCTTTTAAGCAGTTAGTTAAGTTCCGAGTCGGGCATGGCCCTTATTCTCCCTGAAGGGAAAAGAACTCCGAATCAGTTCTTTCTTACCAAGCATTTCTGGCTTTAGGAACAGGGGAAAGAACACTTGCTCTTAAACTGTATCTGCTATATTTTAAATTTTTATGTGTATAAAGTTCAATTTCTGCATAAAAATATTTATTTTTGTCGATGCTCGACCAGCCCTTGCCATACATGACCGGTCCTGACTCGACCGGTCGTGAACTACACTCGACCGGTCATAGAGATCGTTAGCATCATATAATTTAGGGAAAATCACTTTGTTCTTCATTTCCTCTTCTTCCTTCGACGAGTCGTGGTTCGACCTGTCTTGAGATCTCTTAATTTTCTTCAAGATAAGTCATTTTTCTTCATTTTTCTTGAAGATTTATGCCTTCTATGCTTTAATTTGTTTATCATAAGCTAGATCTCGTTTTTTGTTGATTGTTTAGGGTTTCCTCTCTAAAAATCTGATCTAGAGAAACCCACCACCTCTTGTGTTCTTTGTGCTTGCTCCTTGGTGAATCTTGTTGAAAATGGATGTTAGGGGGAAAAAGAAAACATCCCGTGGTCCATCTTTATCTAGATCTACATCTATAACAAGACGGTACCTTCGGTCACCTGAAGATGATCCAAATGATGTACGGGATTTACGTAACCGTAAAGTTATCGTTAAGCGTCCTGTAAGTCTCAGTCACATTGAACAATTTGAGATTACACCTCTCCTTGAATCTGTTAATTTGGACTAACATTTTGTTTTAGAGTGGCACGCATACTAGTCCATTACACAATCTATGGTTGCATGTATCTCTAATTTTTCCCTTGATAATTTAACGTTCTCAATTGCTACTAGAGAAGGGAAATTTTTTATTGATCAACATTTGATATCAGGTATTATGGATATACCTGTCAAAGATGAAGGTATTCCGATTCATACATTATATGACAAACCATCAGAATCGGAAAAACAAATGTTGACAAGAGATTTATGCAATATGGAAGTGCATTGGACGCACAAAGGAAATGTGCTCCCCTCAAAATTTTTATTACCCAGATACAGAGTTTTGCACCGGATCTTCACTTCAAACGTGTATCCTCGGTCAGGCAATAAAACCGAGTTAACTGCCTTCATGGTTCGGGTATTGCACTCTGTTGTGCTCGGCATTGTTGTCTGTTTACCTTCTTTGATATGTCATTTTATCATTCAATTTCGTCTTCATCCGGGTCATAGTGATATTCCATTTGGTTATCTTATGACTTGTTTAGCCACAAATATGCTCGTTGCTTTACCTGAGAATGAGGCACCAATTCATCATCTTTTATTCAATAATACTAATTTAAATAAGATGAAGTTGGATTTGCTTCCTGGTCAATTCTATGAAGGTGGTGGTGAAGGTGATGAAGCAGGAAATGAAGGGGAAGCTGCTGATCTTCCTCCATAGGCTGATATAAATATGGATGATATATTTGAAGAAATTGAAACTGACTCCCAAAATGATTCTGATTATGATCCATCTTCTAGTTATGATGCACGTCTAAGTGCATTGGAGGAGAAGGTTGATAACCTGAGTGTAGCCCATGATATGCAATTTAAATATATGCGAAAATATATTCGTCGCATTAATAGGGGTTTACATCAGATTGATCCAACCATCCCTGCTCCTTCATCTGGATCTGATTAGGTGGATTATCCTTTTTATTTTTATGGATTCTGTATTATTATTATGATTGATGACTTTGGTTGTATGGTTTGAATTGATGACATTGAAGTGTTGAACTAATTTGATAATTAAATCTTGACTCTTCATATGGTGTTCTCTTCTCTCCTTTGGCCTTCTCTTGTCATTTTGTGACAAAAAGGGGGAGTAGTATGGAAAGGGGGAGAATGGGAAAAAGGGAGAGTGTAAGTACTTGAATATGGTTGATTGTTTCTACTCACTTAGGGGAGTAGAGTATTTTTTTTTTCACTCTGATGGCTCATGATTCTTTCTTTATTTTACTCTTATATTTATAAATGTGTTTTGTCACAAATTTGACAAAGGGGGAGATTGTTAGTGCTATGATTTCATATCCCTTTGGTTGTCAAATTTTGTAGTGTCAAAACCTATATGTCTTGTATTTCTTGTGTTTCTTGTTTGTGACTACACACTGCTTCAAGACAAGATCATGAATGAAGAATGTTTTCAAGACAAGATCATAAATGAAGAATGTTTGCAAGACATGTCATGAATGAAGTCTACAAGAATAGAAGACTTCAAGTTTGCTTCTAACAAGTTCAAGATTAGAAGACTTGATCAAGACAAGTCAAGAATGTACCAAGCTCGAGAAAGACCATCAACTCGACTCAAGCTTCTACTTCAAGATCATCTGAGAATACAGACCTTCAAGACTTCAATGTCCATCTCACTTCAAGGTTTGTTTGACCTTACGTTGACCTTAGGTTGGTCTGTATGATAGGTCATTTTAGATACATAATCCGAATATTTTAATTTACTTGGTGTGACTGATCTAAGACCAGTCCTAACTTTGCTTCGACCAGTCTTAGGTTTCTCAGGACCAGTCCCTAGGTTATTCTGATTTTGGATTTTCTGGTTGTCCTTCGACCCGGTCCTAGACTTGCTTTGACCGGTCCTAGGAAGTCCTACGACTCATCCTTCGACCGGGAAGTCCTACGACTCGAACTCCAGCAACCTATCTCGAGTCCCACGACCAGTCGTAGGTGTCTCACGACCAGTCGTAGGTGGTCCACGACCAGTTGTAGGCTACCTAAGACCAGTCGTGAGAATAGCTAATCTAATTCCGCGGAAATCTTTTAAAATCTTTGACGCTACGACCAGTCATAGGATCCCAAGACCAGTTGAAGATGGTATTTTTCAGGCTATAAATAATGCACGAATTTCAGAGTTTATTCATTCCATTCCATTCAATTCAAGCGATTTAAGGTTATACTCTGAGATAAGTTGTGATTATTTTTTAAGCTATTGTGCATATTTAATATTCATTTTGTTAGCATTTTTCTATTGTGATTTTGATCCATATTCCAATCTTATTTAGAAAAGAGGAATTTGTGATATTCGTTCTTCTAGGATCAAAATCAAATAGACCTTGCTCTTCTTGATTTAATCTAAAATCAATTAAACATAGAACCATTATTTATGTGAGTATTGGACATTGAACGACGTATCATTCATCTACTCCGATTGGTTCTACTGGGCTACTTCAAAAGGAGATCCAGGTATTTTACTTTGTAATTTACTTTCTCTGGTTTTGTTTGAGATTTGCCAGAAAAATCTCATTGTTTTGGTTATTTGAGGAGAGCCAAAAAACTCAGATTGTGAGAGTTTTTGGATTGTGTAAGCCCGAGATAAAAAGACACAATTGTGAAGGTTTTGGGTGAACCTGTGAAAACCTATTTTGATAATGCATGCTAATATCCCCTATGTGAGGATATTAGGAGTGGAGTAGCATTCGTGTGGTTGTTTGCTAACGAGTTGGTGAACACACAGCGAACCACTATATATCGTTGTGTTGTGGATGTGCTTGATTTCTTTATTCATTTATTCCTTTATTATTGTGGATTGCTTTTGTGGATGAATGTTGTAATTTTCATTTCAAGCAAGTGTGGTTGAATGGTGTAATAACTTAGGATTTATTTCTTTAAGTTATTCTTGATTTATTTTCCATATCATTTGTGTTTTCTAGATCGTTCTAGAAATAAGGTTGTCCTACCATATGCCATTGGTTTTTTGGTGTAAGGTTGTCCTTAGAACTGATTTAGTATCATTCTCATATTTCATGTGCTTTGAGATTGTTATTATTTCAGCATTGTTATTTATATCTTTTATTATTCTGCTGTTTTAAGTTTTATTTGGCATTGCCCTATTCACCCCCCCTCTAGGGCATATAGCTTGCCCCTTTCAGTAACTCACCTAAACGTAGTGGATAAGGGTTTCCTTAAAACACTCATAATCATATATTGGGCCTGCCTAAATGTGATTCACATATCCAACCCACTCGTTATGTGTGTCCCACTTGGATGAGGGGTCAGACCAAGTTTTAACCGCATCTAAAATTCATGTGGGCCCAACCAAGTGCTTTTATATTTTTTAAGAGTCTTCATATAGTTTTAGATGGCATGGCCCACTTAAGTTTCGTATTGTAACGCCCTGAAAACCGGGGGTCGAACAAAGCTCAGCTCCCGAGTTCCAACGCATCACTTATGCAACATAGATAATGATGATTATGATGAGTGCATTGAAACATGAATGGGATTAGACCGAAACAGCATATCATACTCCAGAGACAGTTAAATTATGCCAGCGGAAGACTATGATAGATATATAACATATATAAACTGTTGTAAGTCTCCAAAGTGTGAACATGTTACCAGGTTAAATACATTAATGTATACTCCAAAAAAAATGGACAAAATGAATATACAAGGGTGTTCCAAAAGAGCAAACTAAAGTGTAATGGCATCTAATCAGCAACCCTATAACCCCGTCGATCAGAAGATGGTCTACATAGACCCACCTGATAGCTGTATAAGGAGAAACCCTCCTCATCATCATAAAGATCGGCTCCGCTTTGCAAGCGTCATCATCATCTGAAACTCAAACAGGGTCCGGTTAGTTTGTACAACACCGTCCCGTAACGTGGGACTGAGTGATCAACTCAGTCGAACAATAAAGCATAGGTTAGCATGTTATCAATTCAGTCAAGCAGTAATGATAAAGCAGTAAATCACACATTCCTAAGTACTATTATTAAGGTAAGAATGGTATGGATGTATGATGCATGCCCTCGCCTACGCTCCCTTAGCGACTTCATCTCACGTTCGCGCATGACAACGCTGCCTCAGTGCTTGACCTGCAACACCTGAATGCACGCGTAATGCAGTGCATGTATATGATTACCAAGTTCTTATTAGTCCTTTTCATACAGCAAGATTGGGAAACTAAGGTACCTCCCTTATATCAATACCCAAACAATGATCCATTCTACGGTCGTTGATCCTAGTAAATCTCATACAAAGTTGCGGTTCTAGGTCACTACCATCAACGCCCTACCAACTGGCAGTCTATTTTCGAAGGGGCGTCACTGACCCGACTAGGAACCATAGCCAGGCTGCGATGGGGTAGGCCTAGCTTATACTCACGTTGCTACGGAAGGCTTGTCACCTCAATGTAGTCTCAGAGTATGCTCGAGGTCACTACAAAGGGCACGTCTAGGGCTGCCAGGGCTGTTGCATGGAATCGTTACACCACTCCCCCATCACCCATCACGGCTTCGTCATCAAAACATTGTAGGCCGACAGCTAGAATACAGTGTCCCATACCACCGTATTCGGCTCACGAGTCTGGGTTGCTCACTGGTCATTACGGGGAGGCTCGTCACCCCAACGTAGGCCGACAGCTCGACCAAAGTGTCTCATACCACCATGTCCGGCTCATAAGTCTTAGCGAATCGAGGTAGAAAGGGTAACAGGGTTTCCACTAGTGAGTTTGGTACCTTAGGTTCAAGCAGTAGCGTCCATACATGGTGAACATACAAGGGCACATCGGGTTACTTGACGAGCTCGACTAGCACGAGCGCACATCGAGTCAGTTGACATGAAGTGCAATAGCCCTCCATGTGGCCTAACCATTGCCGACAACTTTAGTATGACTCGGGTTCGTCAAACACGTCCTATGTAGCGAATGAATCTCAGCCAAGAACTCAAAGCCGGCTACCGATTGTCTGGACTATAACATAGCCCCAATCACATTCAATCCTTAACCAGAAGGCATGTATGGTAGTCAAAGAAGAATTAACAAAGTAATTCAAACATGTTAACAAGCATGTTATAAAGCACAATCTAAGTAGGAAATACAAACACATACATTTCATAAGTAAGCGATTAAACTAAACAACTTGCATGGAGGAAATCATATACATTGCTAAGGTATTTGAGAATCCTATCTCAACACCTACCTAAAGCACTATCTCCTAAGTACTTACTCATACAAACATTGTTATCAAACACTTATACTACACCTATCAACCTACATGACATATGTCAATTTTTAACATGTACTTGGACAAATCCTTCCGACAAGGAGTTGTCACATACACAATCATCATGTACTAGCATCCCATAGCCACGGTAGGCACAAATCATGATTTCATATTCATGTAGTCATTTCAACAAACATTTACACTACACCCTCCATCATACATAGTATATATTAGTTATCATACATATTAGGGCAAATCCTTTCGCCAAAGGGTTGTCGCCTATACGACAATCATATATGCATGACCGTTAGTCATGGCGAGCACGAATGCAAACTCCATACTCATTTAGTCATTTTCACAAACACTTAAGCTACACATAGTAACATACACAACGTACGTTGATATAACATGTATTAGGGCTAATCTTTTCACCCAGAAGTTGATACACATGCAACTAGCATACATAGACAGCAGTTAATCATGGCAAGCACAAATCTGTATTTCATACGTATACGGTATTTTCTACAAATATGAGGAATACAGTATATTTAACATAGTTAACGTATATCTGAAAAACGAAATGGACAACACTTTGTACATGTGTAATAGCATCCACGTCAATAATATATCATTAACTAACATTAAAATCCTTGAAAACCATAACCTATACGTTTAAAGTCCGCACCTTACGCCGTAGAAGCGTAACGAATTCGCTAGAAACTTTAAGGCTTCATCAACGAGGGTATATCGACCTATAGCATGAGTTGGGTTAGTTATTTGATAACCTACATTACCTGAAACCTGAAAACAGATTAGGGTTAGGTTTTCTTACCTAAGATCGGGATTGGTATCGCCGATAGAGCGGTACGGAAGGGCTAATTCAGTCCGTGGAATGATGGGATTGAATCCCAGGGATGGACTCCAACTCACTCTCTCACTTTCTCTCTCTTTACTCTCTTCTCTCTCCTAGGGTTTTCTCAAATTCGTATGAAGTGAATGAGAGAGGGTTTAAGGTCCTTAGATAGGCCTAAAACTGATGGAAATGGCCCCAGGGCCAAGGAATACTTAGGTTATGTCCAAAGTGCATCTGTTTCAGTTCAACGGAGACTTCCGAAGCCCCCGCTTGAACCAAAGGTCGAACTTAACCTCCCTGACCATGGATCTAGGTCGAGTTAAGTTTTCATTCCAATCGGGTTCCCAGATCACACGTGGCGGACTAGTTTCAGTTTAACAGTCACCGAAACTTGATTAGGGTCACAAGTACACTGACCTGTGTATGAAATTTCCCCTGATCCGAGGGTGTATTTGGGTCAGATTCTGACAGTCTGAATCCTTATTTTTGGCCCGCAAGTGACAAGTCTCAGATTACTTAAATGAGATTCAATTTCTAAAGAAACTACATTTTCTCACACTCTTCACTCCGGGCTCAAGCGAATAGCCCTGGGACACTATCTGGATTTGATTTCCGAGATGGTTGTCAAGCCCAGCAAGGCGGTCCTAAACGCTTAATCTCGTGGTCATCGGACTTTCGACGTGCGGTCCAGATCCGATATGGAGTTTCAATGTGCTCCCGAGAGCAACTGGGTAATGAGATTGATCCTAGATTTCAGGGTAACCTAGCGCCAATGATTCTACAAGTTTTGGGTCTTGTAGATCGTATTTAAAGTGATTCAGGCGGATTTCACAGCTAATATAGTTTAGCACTTAGTTAAACTCATCTAATTTCTAAAGGATTTGAGGTTTGAGAGTTTCAAAAGGGGTTAGGATCTACCCCTTGCCTAAAGACATCTAACTCCAGGTTGGCAAAAATCTAGAGCGTTACAATCTACCACCCTTAAAAAATAATTTCGTCCCCAAAATTGTCTAAGGTTAGTAAGTAAAGATTTCATTATTTCTTTTGCCTAAGTTTTATTAACTTCAAGTTTATGTGCATGGTAGGGTGTATACTATCATACTAATCTGGCTTACTTTAGTTTATCCTCCTTAAAACTTCTTCGCCCTAAAATTAGATAAGGCTCCTATTAAGTTCGTATTCAACGCGCACATCTATGGATACATTGACCTCGGTTATTGTAATTCAGCTCGTACCCATTATTAAGCCTATTCTGTAATATAAATTGGTTTAACACTTAAACCCTAATTGCTTTCCTTTAAAGACTTCATTATTGACATTCTAAGGAAGATTCAGATCCTATTTAATGACCTAACCCTACATATAACCCAGATCAATTTCTTTCGATCCTGGGCCAGTGGGCCGGGGGTCCACCACGCTTCCGCTACACCACTCTGATACAACAGATGTATTAGCTGACTTAACTAGATTGGGCTCATAATATTCTACCCCCCTTAAAAAAATTTATTTCTAGTCTCAAGGCTTAAGAATCTGTGTCCTGATCCGTATGTCAGAACAGGGTGTAATTTAGAACCTATCCTTAACACGAAATGGGAAATACATTGGTCTGCCTTTCATCGATGATGTGTACTATGGCATTGATACTTATAGTTATAGAAAGGAGCTAAAAATAATGGGTGTTGAGGTTGATTCCCAGGGACGAGTGTGAGTTTGCGGCAAGATGCCTAATTTTACCAAAGAAGGACTTTTATCACTGTAACGCCCTGAAAATCGGGGGTCGAGCATAATCTTAACTCCCGAGTTCCAACGCATCACTTATGCAACATAATGAATGATTATTGAGTGTTGTTTGTATTAGTGCATTGAACATGAGTGAGATTAAGCCAAAATAGCATATCATACTCTAGAGACGATTAACTTATGCAAGCGGAAGACTGTAATAGATATATACAATATATAAACTATGGTAAGTCTCTAGAGTGTGATAATGTTACCAAGTTAACGAATTACAAGTATAATTTTAAAATATACCAAATTGTGTAAGGTCATCTAGTCGACATCCCTGTAACCCTGTCGATCAAGACACGGCTCACATGAAGCCGCCAGAAAACAGCATATACAAGAAAGCATCCTCGTCCTCACAAAAGTCTGGCTCCGCCTCAGAAGTAGCGTCGCCATCTGCAATCAGACAAAGTTTGGTAGGTGTTCGGAACACCGTCCCATAACGTAGGAGTGAGTGATTAACTCAGTGGAACAATAAAGTATAGGTTAACATGTTATCAATTCAGTCAAGCAGTAATGATAAAGCAAAACAATCAAACACTCCTAAATACTCTTATTAATGCAAGTATAAACGCAGTTATGATGCATGCCCTCGCCAACATACTCCCTCGTGCAACACCATCTTACGTCCGTGGCATGCTTTCATCCTTCAGTGCTCCACATCTTCGAGGCACATGCAGTGCGATGATGAGCATGATTACCGAGTTGTTATTAGTCCTTTTCATATAGCAGTATTGGAAAACTAAGGTACCACCCTTATATCATTCCCAAACAATGATCCATTCTAGGTTCGTCAATCCTAGATAATCTCATACAATGATGCGGTTCTAGGCCGCTGCAAGGGCTGCCAGGGCTGTTACCGGAATCATTGCACCACTCCCCCATTACCTTATCAATACAGGCCTAGTTTATACTCTGTTTACTATGGGAAGGCTCGTCGCCTCTCCGCAGATTCAGAGTATGCTCGAGGTCACTACACCGGGTACAGTCAGGGCTACTAGGGCTGTTACACGGAATCGTTACACCACTCCCCCATCACCCATCAAAGCAGTGTAGGTCGACAGCTCAAATACAGTGTCCCATACCACCATATTTAGATCACGAGTCTGGGTTGCTCACTGGTCACTACAGGGAGGCACGTCGCCCCAGAGTAGGCTGACAACTCGACCATGGTGTCTCATACCACCATGCCCGACTCATGAGTCTTAGCGGATCGAGGAACCAAGGTTAACGGGGTTGCACTGGTAAGTTCAGTACCTTCAGTGCAAGCAGTAGCGTCCAAACATGGTGAACATACATTAGACAGATCGGGTTACTTGACGAACTCGGCTAGCTCGAGCGCACGACAAGTTGAACGACATGAAGTGCATAAACACTTCGCGTGGCCAACCACTATCGCCAACCGAAGTACGACTTGGATTCGTCGAACACATCTCACGTGGCGAATGAATCTTAGCCATAAATTTAATCCAGTTACCGATTGCCTGGACTATACAATAGCCTCAATCACATTCAATTACGGAACAGTTAAAGCAGCAATGGATCAAGATTTCAAATCATACAATCAAATATCCAATATTGTCCGCTTAGGGCTGTCAGGGCTGTTGCACAGAATCGTTACACCACTCCCCCATCACCCTTCACGGATTTTATGAAATACAACTTAAACATGTGAAGTAGTCAAAGCAGAATTAAATAAACAAGTAATTCAAACATATTAACAAGCATGTTATAAAACACAATGCAAACAGGAAATCTAAACACATACATTTCATAAACCAGTAAGTGATTAAACTAAACAACTTACATAAAGGAAATCATACACATCACTAAGGTAGTTGAGAATCATATCTCAACACCTACATAAGGCACTACTAGCTTAAGTACATACCTATACAAGCATTTTCACAAACACTTAGACTACACATTCTAACATACCTATAATATACTGGTTAAAACACAAGTCGTAGAGAATCCTTTCACAAAGGATTGCCACATGAACCACGATCATGCATACACGAGCAATAGTCATGGCAAGCATAAATCATAGTTCCATATTCATTTGAACATTTCTGCAAACACTTAGGCTACAACTAGAACATACATGACGTATGTTAATATAGCAGGTGTTAGGCTAATCCGTTCACCCAGAAGTTGATACACATGTATCTAGCATACATAGACAGCAATTAATCATGGCAAGCACAAATCCGTATTTCATACGTATATGGTATTTTCTACAAATACGAGGAATACAATATATTCAACATAGTTAACATATATCTGAAAAATGAAATGGACAACACTTTGTACATATGCAATTGCATGCAGATCATGAATCTATCATTATCTGACATTGAAAGTTTTGAAAACCATAATCTATACATCTAAAGTCCGCACCTTACGCCGTAGAAGTGTAATAAACTCGATAGATTTGCTAAGCTTCTGTTTACGGTGATGTGGCAACCTATAACATGCTTTAGGTTAGTTATTTCATAACTTACAACTATCAAAACCCCAAAAAAGATTAAGGTTAGGGTTTCTTACCTAGAAACGAAGTCAAAATTGTCGGGAAAATTATTAGAAAGGGATGGTTAAACTTGTATAGCGGCAGGGTAGAGTGGCAGGGAGATGCTCTCACTTTTCTCACACTTTCTCTCTCTTTTCTCTCTTCTCTCTCCTAGGGTTTCTCTCAAATTCATATGGGCTAAATGAGAGAGGGTTTAAGGTCCTTATATAGGCTAAAAACTCACCAAATTATACTCAGGGCCAAGGTATACTTAGGTTTTAGCCAAAGGGAGATTGTTCCGTCTCAACGGAGCACTTCTAGAAGCCCCCCTTGAGCCAAAGGTCGGACTTAAGCTCACAGACATTGGATCTAGGTCGAGTTACGTTTTCAGTCCGATCGGATTTACAGATCGCCTGTGGCAGACCAGTTTCATTTTAACGGTCACCGGAACTTGATCAGGGCCACAAGTACACTGACCGTGTATGAAATTTCCCCTGATCCGAGGGTATATTTGGGTCAGATTCTAATGGTCTGATTGCTTATATCAGGCCCGTAAGCAACAAGTCTCAGATTACTTAAATTTGGAATTTATTTCTAATTAATTTCACGTTTCACACACTCTTCACTCGGGGCTCACGCGAATAGCCCCGGGACATTAGCTGGATTTGATTTCTGAGATGGTGATCAAGCCCAGCAAGGCGGTCCTAATCCTATAACTTTGTATTATTCAGACTTTCGATGTGCCGTCCAGATCTGATACGGAGTTTCGTGATGCTCCCGAGAGTAGCCGGGTAATGAGATTGATCCTAGATTTTAGGGTAATCTAGCGTCAATGATTTTACAAGTTTTAGATCTTGCAGATCGTATTTAAAGTAGATCAAGTGGATTTCGTAGCTAATCTAGTTTAGCACTTAGTTACTTTTGAAGGATAAGGTAGTGAAAGGTGAGATTTGTGAAGGAAAAGGTTAAAAGGAGATTTTAGACTGTGGAATTGAGTTCTGACAAGTTAATAAGGTGTTAGGATTGACCCATTGCCTAAGGACGTCTAATTCCAGGTTAGAAAAAATCTGGGATGTTACAATCTACCCCCCTTAAAAATAATTTCATCCCCAAAATTGGCTAAAGGTAATAAGTAAGAATTCTATTATTTCATTTGCCTAAGACTTATTGATTTACGCGTGGTAAGGTGTATCTTGTGCATAGTAGTCTAGTACATTTTAGGCTACCCCCCTTAAAATTTTATTTCTTTATCCCTTGCTTATATCCTGATGGTTTGCTACAATGGATTTCTTTCTCTATTTCTACCTGGCCAGGGTAGAAAGCTCATTGTATCCCTTCCTAGTCCTGGTGGCTCCTGTTCTTCTGCTCGGCCAAGCAATGAGTCCATTGGTAGTTGCCCAGGATTGAGAATTGGGTCAAGCCGCGAATGTTTCACAGTTTATATTTCAGTAACTCCGTAGACCGATCACTCTAAAAACTTAGGGAATGCTCATCACTGAAAGGTTCAAATTTTATATTTCTAAGGTTACCCTTTAGGTCTTGGTCTAAGAGAGTCCTCGATATTATCTATGTCCAAGGAAATGGTGAGTCGAATCTTACTAGATCATCCTAAAACGGTTTCTCATAGTAGAACTTGCTAGGGCTTCTATTATGTTCGTATTCAACGAGCACAGTTGTAGATGCGTTGACCTTAGTTATTGTAATTCGGTTCGTATCCATTGTTAGACATATTCTGTAATATGAAATTGTTTAACACTTGAACCCTAATTGCTTTACATTTTAAGGAAGATTCAGATCCTATTTAATAACCTAACCTTGTGTATAACTGGGAGTAATTTCTTTCGATCCTGATCCAGTAGGGAAAGGACCAACCATGCTTCCGCTGTACCCATGAATGGGTAGACGTGTATACCTAGTTAACTCAACTGGGTTCATAACTTGTCTACCCCCCTTAAAATTGTTTCTATTCTCAGGGTTCAAGAATTTGTACATCGATCTGTATGCCAGAACGAGTTAAAATTTGAAACCTATCTTTAGTATGATATGGGAAGCGATTTAGCAATACATTGGTTTTTTTTTCATCGATGATGCGTATTATAGCATTAGTACCTATAATTATAGAGAGGAGCTAAAGATGATGGGTATTGTAGTTGATTCCAGGGGCAGGTGTGAGTTTGAGGCAGGATGCCTAATTCTACCAAGGAGTTTTGTCACGGTCAGACTTATCCTATGTAATCATGACTAGCTTAATAGGCAGGCTATCTTTCTAAGTTCATATGCACAATATGTATGCCAACATGGCATGTGATTTGGGTCCGAATTCCTAACTGTCTGTTGCCCATTTGGGAAATTCCTTGGGCCTAAAAAGAATATCTCTATTAGTTATATGTCCTTAACACTCCTCAAAGACGAATTAAGAAACTTTTAGTTATAAGTGGTAGGGCCAACACGGAAGGAAAGTTGTGTAGTAGGTCTGAGTCGGTTAAGCCGAATAACTAAGTCTATTATTCAATTGGCTTAGCATAATTAATTAGTCCTTTACCTTCCTTAGCCTAACCAGTAGTCTAGTCTTAATGTACATTCCTAAAAATGATCCAATCGTCATAATCTGAAGTCTATACTCATACGCTAGATGATTTCATACCATTTTGAATACGAGAAGATGTTTTATCACTTAGGGTCAAAAACCATCTGATTGGAATTAAGTTGCCTGAACTTAAATTTGACTACGCTTGAGCAGTTCACATATGCTTAGACCAACTAAGAGGTCTTAGGGTTTAGGTCATTACATCAGTAAATTTCTTGTACTGTCAGATTTGTTTGCAAAACCTAGGAGTACCAACTCTAGGTCAAAAACTCTAAGGGACTACTTAGCCAGAGGTATAAAGTTGTATTAAATGGAACTGCATTGCTAATCCCACTTCGGGATTGGGAATAACATGTTTGGTAGGAGGGTGGGTGGGGATTAAAATTAATGGTATAGGCTGTGGAAAATGAGCCTTGTGTTGGAAGGTGTGAGATGAGATTTTCAAATCCCATGATGATGAATTTCTAAGTATAATTTTGAAAGGAAATCTCTGAATTTACTTTTAATTGCATACATTCCAACTATGGTATTGGAAAACATGAGATACACCCAATCCAGGGACAATACCATACACATGCATTTATTGTTACTTTTACAATTCCATTCACCATAAACTCACCTAATGCAGATGGCCGAACGGGCCCTAAATGTCCCAACATTTGGAGGGTGCGAAAGTTATGGGACACAAATATGTAGGTTTTGTGCTCATATGGGTGTGAAATGGTGAGGCCAAGAGGAGTAAGAGATGGGTTTAAAGGAGTAATGGTGGAGGGGTGGAAGGAGTTCACAATTGTCAAGTACAACTCCAACTTGCCAAACATTCTACACATTTCATCAACATGAAAACACAAAGATCCTAACGCAGCAACAAACAAACCACGAGATAATGACATGGATAACTAGGTGAAAATCGAGAAAATGGCCGTACTAAGCTAGACTAGAGCCATGGAAAAGTGAAGATAAGGGGGAATAAAGGCTGAAGTTTTTGGTTCTCCACGGATTTGAGCCTCAACAGAGGATGTAACGGCCCATATGAAAGGGTTTGAAGAAGGAAAGTGAAGAAAATGGATGGGTTAGAGAGCTTACACGATTTTGAACCACAAAGGAGGGGGTGTAGGAGCTCAAATGAGAGAGAATGAAGAGGGTAGAGGGTAGGTACGGCTGTAAATGTTGGAAATGAATGGGTTTTAACAGAAAATGATGGAATGGGTGATTGGAGGGGAGGTTTGAGAGAGAAAACATAAGTTTTGAAGGAAAGAGAGAACTTGGAGGGTCACTTTATGAAGGAAGTATGCATTTGGGGGGGGGTTTTAACGAACGACCCATATACCAGGGGGTCCCACTAGACCCCAAAGGCCATCGGCCCAAGCGGCCCGCCCGACCGGGCCCGTTGACCGGCGAGGGCCTCACCACCCCCTAAACTAACTGGCGAGGGCTCGCCATTCCGGTGAGGCCCTCCTGCCCCCCATGTCCCAAATGTGTGGGCCCACCCTAGGTCCCCCTGCAAGTACTCCGTTTGACCCCCGACTCCATTTGAGGCATTTTCGGGGCCAATTTGCAAACTGGAATGAGTTTATGTGATATGTAGCATATGATTTTGGGGTAGGAGGCGTTAATCTATCTAATAACTCATTTATTTGGTTAGATTCTAAAAGGTTAAGGGTCAAATCCCATTTTATCCATTTATTTCCTATTTATAGTAAGTTTTAGTTTCAGTATTGTTCTTCATCATTTATACCTATGATTGGTGTGTATTATGAATGTGCTTAAAAGAAAAGAAGCATACAGTGGTGGAGGGTGAGATTTTGAAGGAATTGGATAAAAAGGGGTTTTAGGCTTTGAGATTAAGTGTAAAGTGTTGTGGTTGACCCACAACCTAAGGACATTCGTTTCTAAGGAATGACTCAAACCCATCGACTGGCGGCCTAGAAGTGATTCGGGATCGTTTTGCGTGATCATGGGTGTGTACAGGCCCAATTTCAGCGGTCGGTTTCACCGTTCGGCGAAATTGGAAAATCATAAGTCAGTTTCTATGTTCCGTCGCTCCCTCCTAAGTCAGAGTGCGTCAGAATGCATCGTGTGACCATAACCCAGGTCCGGTTTAATCCAAATCATGATCTGATACTGTAACATCCTGAAAAATTGAGGGTCGAGTAGTAACTCAACTCTCGAGTTCTAGAACATCACTTATGCAACATAGATAATGATGATTAAATGTTGTCTGTGTTAGTACAATAAACATGAGTGAGATTCTACCAAAACAGTAATTCATACTCCAGATCCATGTATAAAATGTAAGCGGAAGACTGAAAGGTGTATAAGATATATATATATAAAGGTGTATATAGATATATATAAAACAAAACATTCTCGATCTCTAGAGTATGAACACTAACTGAGTCACTATATATATACATGTTGGTTCTGAATCAAAATGTCAAAATAGTACAACTAAAATTATCAACCCTGTAGCCCCATAACACTGAACAGCCTATATGAAGCCTCCAGTGAACTGCATGTAGGAGAACTCCTCCTGATCGTCATAGAAGTCGGGCTCAGTCTCCTGTACTCCAATGATACTGCATCGATCTGTGGTGCGGTGGGTGTTTTAAAACACCGTCCCGTAACGTGGGAATGAGTGACCAACTCGGTGGAACAATAAAGAATAGGTTAACATGTTATCAATTCAATCAAGTAGTAATGATAAAGCAGTACAATCAAACAATTCTAACTACTCTTATTTAATGCAAGTATGAAATGACATGATGTATGCCCTTGCCAAACCACCCTCATGCGACACCATCTTACGTTCACGGCATGCGTTCATCCCTCAGTACTCCACATCTTCTAGGCACATGCAATGTTATGATGAGCATGATTACCGAGTTATTATTAGTCAATTTCAAACAGCAGGATTGGAAAACTAAGGTACTTCTTTGTATCATTCCCAAACATGATCCATTCTAGGGTCGTCAAACCTAGATAATCTCATACGATATTATGGTTCGAGAGGCATCGCGAAGGCATCGCAAAGGGCTTGTCACCCGTCAGCACGGATACAGATCTCACCATATGCAGCTCAATTGCTGGCCGTCAGCTCGAATACAGGTCTCACCATACTCGGCTCAATCGCTGGTCGTTAGCTCGAATACAGGTCTCACCGTACTCGGCTCAACTCAAACTCTAGTTACTACGAAGGGCTCATTGCTAATCACAGATTTTAGAGTATGCTCGAGGTCACTCCACTAATGTCCTACCTACTAGCAGTCTATTTTCGAAGCCCAACCAGTCCACTTATTGACAATAGAACTCGGATGTAACCCGACTGAGGACCACAGCCAGGCTACGCCAGTGTAGGCCGACAGCTCGAATATAGTGTCTCATACCACCATAATCGGCTCACGAGTCTAGTTGCTCAATGGTCACTACGGGGAAGCACATGGCCCTAGTGTAGGCTGACAGCTCGACCACGGTGTCCCATACCACCATGCCCGGCTCATGAGTCTTAGTGGATCAAGGTACCAAGGTTAACGAAATTCCACTGGTAAGTTTAGTACCCTAGGTTCAAGCAGAGGCATCCAAACATGGTGAACATACATTAGACAGATCGGGTTACTTGACGAGCTCGACTTGCATGAGCGCCCGTTGAGTTGTACGTCATGAAGTGCACAAGCACTTCGTGTGGCCTAACCACTGCCGACAAGTAACGCAAGACTCGGGTTCGTCAAACACGTCTTGCGTGGTGAATAAAAGCTAACCACGAGCTCAAATCTGTTACTGATTGCCTGGACTATACAATAGCCCCAATCACATTCAATTGCAGATAGTTAAATCAGTAATGGATCAAGATTCAAATCATACAATCAAAGTCTGATACGGTCCGCTTAGGGCTGCCAGGGCTGTTGCTCGCACTCGTTACACCACTCCCCCATCACCCTTCACAGCCTTAACATGAATTTAAACATATGTATGACATAGATAAAATCATAGATCAGTTGAGCATGTTATGAAGTACAACATAAGCATGAGTTTATACATATTCAATTTCTAATCACACAGATATCTAAAGAAATCATACACATAGTTAAAGGGATTGAGAATCATATCTCAACACCCTTATACATTACAATTTACTAACCACTACTCATTTAGACATTTCAACAAACACTTTAAACTACATACATCAACATACATCACATATGTTGATCACATAGGTATTAAGCCAAATCCTTTCACTAGGGAGTTGCCCCATTTATAACACGCGTGCACCCATAATGGATAGTCATGGCAGACAGGAATCCAAGTTCCATAACCATTTAGTCATTTTCACAAACACTTAGACTACACATTTTAACGTATGTAGCTTATAGTGGCCGTGGCGTGATTTAGGGCAAATTCTTTCGTCAAAGGGAGATCGCTAATACAACAATCATATATCCATGACAATTAGTCATGGCGAGCACGAATGAGAATTCTATACTCATTCAGTCATTTTCACAAACACTTAGAATACACTATTTTAACATACATAGTATATATTAGCAAAAGCATGTATTAGGGAGAATCCTTTCGCCAAACAAGTATTTTATCCATATAAAATATATCAATACAGTAAATAATCATGGCAAACACATTTCCAAAATATATACGTATACGGTACTTTCTACAATACACTATTTCTACATACATGATGTATATTAGCAAAACATGTATTAGGGCGAATCCTTTCGCCAAGTAAGTATTTTATCCATATATCATATATTCATACAACAAATAATCATGGAAAACACATCTCCAAAATTTATACGTATACGGTATTTTCTACGAATACCTAGAATATGTAAAATTCCATATTCTACATCTTTAAT
The DNA here is from genome assembly GCA_030180095.1 of Magnolia changhungtana. NCBI lineage: Eukaryota > Viridiplantae > Streptophyta > Magnoliopsida > Magnoliales > Magnoliaceae > Magnolia > Magnolia changhungtana. Next base: position 1,954,289 of record JASAUF010000548.1, read on the forward strand.
CGAAATGGAAAACAAACAGCACTTTGTACATGTGCAATTGCATACAGATCATGAATCTATCGTTATTTGACATTGAAAGCATTGAAAACCATAACCTATACACCTAAAGTCTGCACCTTTTGTCGTAGAATCGGAAAGAATTTGATAGGTTCTCTAAGTCTTTGTCTACGGCAGTTTGGCAACCTGTAGAGCAAAATAGGTTAGCTATTTCATAACCTACAACTATCAAAACCCCAAAACAGATTAGGGTTAGGGTTTCTTACCTAGAAATGACGTCGAAATCATCGGGAAAGTGATTAGATCGGAGTGGTTGAACACGTATAGCAGCAGGGAAGAGTGGCAGGGAGATTCTCCCACTGCTCCCACACATTCTCTCTCTTCTCTCTTCTCTCTCTAGGGTTTCTCTCAAATTCGTATGGCTGTGAGAGAGAGGGCTCTAAGGTCCTTATATAGCCTAAAAACTCACCAAATTAGACTTAAGGTCAAGGTTTACTTAGGTAATAACCAAAGTGAGCCAGTTTCAGCTCAACGGAGGACTTCCAGTGCCCCCCCTTGAGCCAAACATCAGACTTAAGCTCACAGACATTGGATCTACGTAGAGTTAAGTTTTCGTTTCAATCAGATTCCCAGATCACGCGTGGCGGACCAGTTTCAGTTCATCGGTCATTGGATCTCGATCAGAGATTCCGAGTACATGGATATGTTTATGAAATTTTTCCTGATCCGAGGATGTATTTAGGTTAGATTCTGACGGTCAGGTTACTTAATACTGACCCGCAAGTGACAAGTCTCAGATTACTATTTGAGATATTTATTTTTAAAGAAAATCAAGTATTTTCACATTCCTCGCTCCGGACTCAAGCGAACGGCCGTAGGACACTGTCTGGATTTGATTTCCGAGATGGTTGTCAAGCCCAGCGAGGCGGTCCTAATTCCTTAACTTCGTGTTATTCGGACTTCCGACGTGCGGTTCAGATCTGATACGGAGTTTCGGGATGCTCCCAAGAGCAGCCGGGTAATGAGATTGATCCTGGATTTTAGGGTAACCTAGCGTCAATGATTCTACAAGTTTTGGGTCTTGCAGATCGTATTTAAAGTGGATCAAACGGATTTCGTAGCTAATCTAGTTTAGCACTTAGTTACTTTGTCTCATTTCTAAAGGATTTAGTCCTATAAGATTTCTGTCTGAGGTGGTACTTAGTCCTTTGTAGTTTGTATATAAAGTGATCTAAGTTATACTACTTAGATAGTTTAAGATAGTGTCTAGGGTGAAAGTACTTAGAAAAATTAAAAGAACAAGGTGGTGAAGGGTGGGATTTGTGAAGGAAATGGGTTCACAAGCAATTTTAGACTGTGGGATAGAGTTCTGACAAGTTAATAAGGCATTAGGAGCGACCCATTGCCTAAGGACGTCTAATCCCAGGTTGGCAAAAATTTGAGATGTTACAGATACCATCATGTAACACCCTGAAAATCGGGAGTCAAGCATAATCTCAACTCCCGAGTTCCAACACATCACTTATGCAACATAATGAATGATTATTGAATGTTGTTTATATTATTGCATTGAACATGAGTGAGATTAAGCCAAAACAACATATTATATTCCAGAGATGATTAACTTATACAAGCCGAAGACTATGATAAATATATATAATATATAAACTATGGTAAGTCTCTAGAGTGTGATAATGTTACTAGGTTAATGAATTACAAGTATAATTTCAAAATATACCAAATTGTGTAAGGTCATCTAGTCGACATCCCTATAACCCCGTCGATCAAGACATGTCTCACATGAAGCCACCAGAAAATAGCATATACGAGAAATCATCCTCGTCGTCACAAAAGTTCAGCTCTGCCTCAGAAGTAGCGTCGCCATCTGCAATCAGACCAAGTTTGGTGGGTGTCCGGAACACCGTCCCGTACGTGGGAGTGAGTGATCAACTCAGTGGAACAATAAAGCATAGGTTAACATGTTATCAATTCAGTCAAGCAGTAATGATAAAACAATACAATCAAACACACCTAAATACTCTTATTAATGCAAGTATGAATGCAGTCATGATGCATGTCATCACTAGCATACTCCCTCGTGTGACACCATCTTACGTCCGTGGCATGCTTTCATCCCTCAGTGCTCCACATCTTCCAGGCACATGCAGTGCAATGATGAGCATGATTACCGAGTTGTTATTAGTCCTTTTCATACAGCAGTATTGGGAAACTAAGGTACCTCCCTTATATCATTCCCAAACAATGATCCATTCTAGGTTCGTCAATCCTAGATAATCTCATACAATGTTATAGTTCTAAGTTGGTGTTAGGGCTGTCAGGGCTATTACACAGAATCGTTGCACCACTCCCCCATCACCTTATCAATACAGCCCTAGTTTATACTCTGTTTACTATGGGAAGGCTCGTCGCCTCTCCACAGATTCAGAGTATGCTCGAGGTCACTACACCGGGTATGGTAAGGGCTGTCAGGGCTGTTACATGGAATCGTTACACCACTCCCCCATTACCCATCAAAGCAGTGTAGGCTGACAGGTCGAATACAGTGTCCCATACCACCATATTCAGCTCACGAGTCTGGGTTACTCACTGGTCACTACAAGGAGGTACGTCGCCCCAAAGTAGGCCGACAGCTCTGCTACGGTGTCAAATACCACCATGCCCGACACATGAGTCTTAGCGGATCGAGGAACCAAGGTTAACGGGGTTACACTGGTTAGTTCGGTACCTTAGTTTTAAGCAATAGCGTCCAAACATGGTGAACATACGTTAGACAGATCGGGTTACTTGACGAACTCGGCTAGCTCGAGCGCACAACAAGTTGAACGACATGAAGTGCATAAGCACTTCGTGTGGCCAACCACTATCGCTAACCGAAATACGACTCAGATTCGTCGAACACATCTCACATGGCGAATGAATCTCAGCCACGAATTCAATTCAGTTACCGATTGCCTGGACTATACAATAGCCCCAATCACATTCAATTACGGAACAATTAAAGCAGTAGATTTCAAATCATATAATCAAATATCCAATATTGTCCACTTAGGGCTGTCAGGGCTGTTGCACGGAATCGTTACAACACTCCCCCAACACCCTTCACGGATTTTATGGAATACAACTTAAACATGTGAAGTAGTCAGAGCAGAATTAAATAAACAAGTAATTCAAACATATTAACAAGCATGTTATAAAACACAATGCAAACAGGAAATCCAAACACATATATTTCATAAACCAGTAAGTGATTAAACTAAACAACTTACATGAAGGAAATCATACACATCACTAAGGTAGTTGAGAATCCTATCTCAACACCAACATAAGGCACTACTAGCTTAAGTACATACCTATACAAGCATTTTCATAAACACTTAGACTACACATTCCAACATACCTATAATATACTGGTTAAAACATAAGTCGTAGCGAATCCTTTCACAAAGGATTGCCACATGAACCACGATCATGCATACACGACCAATAGTCGTGGCAAGCATAAATCATAGTTCCATATTCATTTGAACATTTCTGCAAACACTTAGGCTACAACTAGAACATACATTACATATGTTAATATAGTAGGTGTTAGGCTAATCCGTTCACCCAGAAGTTAATACACATGTATCTGCATACATAGACAACAATTAATCATGGCAAGCACAAATCCATATTTCATACGTATACGGTATATTCAACATAGTTAACGTATATTTGAAAAATGAAACGGACAGTACTTTGTACATGTACAATTGCATGCAGATCATAAATCTATCATTATCTAACATTGAAAGTTTTGAAAACCATAACCTATACGTCTAAAGTCCGCACCTTACGTCATAGAAGGGTAATGAACTCGATAGATTTGCTAAGCTTCTGTCTACGGTGATGTGGCAACCTATAACATGCTTTAGGTTAGTATTTCATAACTTACAACTATCAAAACTCCAAAAAAGATTAGGGTTAGAGTTTCCTACCTAGAAACAAAGTTGAAATCGTTGGGAAAACGATTAGAAAGGGATGGTTAAGCTTGTATAGCGGCAGGGTAGAGTAGCAGGGAGATGCTCCACTTCTCTCACACTTTCTCTCTCTTCTCTCTCCTAGGGTTTCTCTCAAATTCGTATGGGCTAAATGAGAGAGGGTTTAAGGTCCTTATATAGGCTAAAAACTCACCAAATTAGACTCAGGGCCAAGGTATACCTAGGTTATAGCCAAAGGGAGACTGTTCCATCTTAACAGAGCACTTCTGGAAGCCCCCCTTAAGTCAAAGGTCAGACTTAAGCTCACAGACATTGGATCTAGGTCAAGTTACATTTTTAGTCCGATCGAATTTACAGATCGCCCGTGGCGGACCAGTTTCAGTTCAACGATCACCGGAACTTGATCAGGGCCACAAGTACACTGACCAGTGTATAAAATTTCCCCTGATCCGAGGGTGTATTTGGGTTAGATTCTAACGGTCTGATTGTTTATATCAGGCCCGCAAGCAACAAGTCTCAGATTACTTAAATTTAAAATTTATTTCTAATTAATTTCACGTTTCACACACTCTTCACTCGGGGCTCAAGCGAATAGCCCCGGGACATTAGCTGGATTTGATTTTCGAGATAGTGGTCAAGCCCAGCAAGGTGTTCCTAATCCTATAACTTTGTATTATTCAAACTTTTGATGTGCCGTCTAGATCTGATACGAAGTTTCGTGATACTCTCGAGAGCAGCCGGGTAATGAGATTGATCCTAGATTTTAGGATAACCTAGCGTTAATGATTCTACAAGTTTTGGGTCTTGCAGATTGTATTTAAAGTAGATCAAGTGGATTTCGTAGCTAATCTAGTTTAGCACTTAGTTACTTTTGAAGGATAAGGTAGTGAAAGGTGAGATTTGTGAAGGAAAAGGGTTAAAAGACGATTTTAGACTGTGGGATTGAGTTCTGACAAGTTAATAAGGTGTTAAGATTGACCCATTGCCTAAGGACGTCTAATTTCAGGTTGGCAAAAATTCGGGATGTTACAATCACTGTCCCGACTTACCCTTTCTAATCAGGTCTAGTTTAATACTGTAAGATAATCGATAGATTATTAGTACACAAGGAATTTGCACAAAATGGGTTAACGGGCAGACTATCTTTCTAAGTTCATATACACAATATGTATGCCAACATAGCATGTGATTTGGGACTTAATTTTTAACTGCCTATTGCCCATTTGGGAAATTCCTTAGGCCTAAAGAGAAAATTTTTATTAGTTATATGTTCTTAACACTTCTCAAAGATGAAATAATAAACTTATGGTGGTAAGTGATCGAGCTAACATGGAAGGAAAGTTGTGTAGTGGGTCTAAGCTGGATACATCGACCTTCTGCCTAGCTAGGACAGAAAATTGTCGTATTAGTTCTTAATCCTAGTGGATCCCGACCCTTTGCTTGATCAGAGCATTGAGTTCATCGGTAACTACTAGGATTTAGAATTCAATTCAAACCGCGAATACCTCGCTTATATATAGTTCTCTACTCCGTGTTCCCGATTGTAATAAGCCCTTGAGAAGACAATCCTAGGGGGTGTGTTATTTTGATCTAATATTCAATCAGAGGGATATATAACTTTTCTCTAAGTGTGAATAGTTTCTAAGTTAAAACAACCTTTCTAAGAGTTATTAAATAAGCCTATAAGTATTAGGGGGATTCAACGAAGGAATGAGATCTCACTCCAACCTAATCAAGACAACTAACTAAGTCTATCTTTGAATTGTCTTAGCATAGTCGGTGTTTTACATTCCTTAGTATAACCAACCACTAGTTGTAATCTAAAGTCTAAGCTTATACGCTAGATGATTTCATACCCTTCTAATACAAGAAATTGTTTATCGCTTAAGGTCAAACGTTATCTGATTAGAATTGAGTAGCCTGAACTTGAATTTAACTATATTCGTGCACTACACACATGCTCATACTAGCTAAGAAGGTCCTAGTGTTCACATTATTAATTTGTTGGATTTTCTTTACTGCCAGATTTGTTTGTAAAATCTAGGAGTACCAACTCTAAGTCCAAAACTCTAAGGGCCTGTTTGGCCAATGGTATTAGGTTATATTAAATGGGACTACATTGCTAATCCCACCTCGGAATTTGGAAATGGCATGTTTGGTAGGTGGGTGGGATGGGATTAAAATTAATTTAATAGTCTTTGGACAATGAGCCTGGTGTTGGAAAGTGTGAGATGGGATTTCCAAATCCCATGATGATGAATTTCTAAGTGTAATTTGTAAGGAAATCCCAGAATTTACTTTTAATTGTATACAGTCCAAACATGGTATTGGAAAACATGGGATACACCCAATCTAAGGACAATACCTTACTCATGCATTTATTGTTGCTTTTACAATTCCATCCACCTTAATCTCACCTGATGCAGTTGGCCGAACGTGTGGAGGTTGTGAAGGTTATGAAACACAAATTTTTCATGCTCAAATGGAAGGAAATGAAGAAGGTAGAAGAAGGATTGTTGGGTTTCGGGATCTTGAGCTACAAAAAGAGGATGTGTAAACTCAAATAAAAGGGGACGAAGGATAGAACAGCTATAGTAGAGGGTTTTGAAGGGATGGCACTGGTGGTGCATGAAAATGGAAGGAAAAGTGATTGAAGGGGGGGTTTAAGTGAAGATTTTTGGGTTTTATTGAGAAAAGGAGAGCTTGAAGGGGGAGTTTGTGAAGGAGGGACGTGTTTGGGAGAGTTTTAAACCAAAAACTCTAGATTAGTGGGCCACCCAAACCCACAAAGAGCGTCCCGCCCGGCCTGGCCCATTAGCTGGCGAGGCCTCGCCGATCTCTGGATTGTTTGGCGAGGGATCGCCCATGGGGCGAGGTCCTCCCCTCCCCCTTGGTCTGAAAATGTGTGGGGCCCACCCTGGGTCCCACCAATTTGATTGTTTTGGCCCCCCGACTCCGATTCGAGTCATTTTAGGGCCTTTCGGGTACTATCTGATGTATATTTGCATTTAGCGATTTCTAACGGCTGGGATGGGATCATTTCTGATCTAGACCCATCGTTTGCCGGTCTAGGAATGATTCGTGGTCACCTCATACGATTACGGAGGTGTACAGACTCGATTTCGGCAATCGTTTTCTGTGAACTTCGCTAATTGGCGAAATCGGGACTCCTATGACTGTTTCTACATTTTCTCGCACCCACCTAAGTTGAATTTGCGTCAGTATAAGGGGTGTGACCATAACCCAGGTCTGGTTTAATCCAAATCATGCTTTGATACAATCTTGTAATGCCCTGAAAATCGGGAGTCGAGAAAAGCTCAGCTCCCGAGTTCCAACGCATCACTTATGCAACATAGATAATGATGATTGAGATTAGGCCAAAATAACATATCATACTCCAGAGACAATTAAATTATGCCAGCGGAAGACTATGATAGATATATAACATATATAAACTGTTGTAAGTCTCCAGAGTGTGAATATGTTACCAAGTTAAATATATCAATGTATACTCCAAATAATGGACAAAATGAATATACAAGGGTGTTCCAAAAGAGCAAACTAAAGTGTAATGACATCTAATCAGCAACCCTGTAACCCTGTCGATCAGAAGATGGTCTAGATAAACCCATTTGATAGCTGTATAAGGAGAAACCCTCCTCATCATCATAAAGACCGGCTCCGCTTCGCAAGCATCGCCATCATCTGAAACTCAAATAGGGTCTGGTTGGTGTGTACAACACCGTCCCGTAACGTGGGAGTGAGTGATCAACTCAGTGGAACAATAAAACATAGGTTAGCATGTTATCAATTCAGTCAAGCAGTAATGATAAAGCAATAAATCACACATTCCTAAGTACTGTTGTTAATGCAAGAATGGTATGGATGTATGTGCATGCCATCGCCTACGCTCCCTCAGCGACTTCATCTCACGTTTGCGCATGACAACACTGCCTCTGTGCTTGACCTACAACGCCAGAAAGCATGCGTAATGCAGTGCATGCATATGATTACTAAGTTCTTATAAGCCCTTTTCATACAGTAGGATTGGAAAACTAAGGTACCTCCTTTATATCAATACTCAAACAATGATCCATTATAGGGTCGTCAATCCTAGTAAATCTCATACGAAGTCGCGGTTCTAGGTCACTACCATCGACGCCTTACCAACTAGCAGTCTATATTTGAAGGCGCGTCACCGACCCGACTGGGGACCACAGCCAGGCTGCAATGGGGTAGGCCTAGCTTATACTCTCATTGTTATGAAAGGCTCGTCACCTCAACATAGTCTCAAAGTATGCTCGAGATCACTACAAAGGGCACGTCTAGGGCTATTGCATGGAATCATTACACCACTCCCCCATCACCCATCACGGCTTCGTCATCAAAACATTGTAGGCCGACAGCTAGAATACAGTGTCCCATACCACCGTATTCGGATCACGAGTCTGGGTTGCTCACTGGTCACTACGGGGAGGCTCGTCGCCCTAGCGTAGGCTGACAGCTCGACCACGGTTGTCCCATACCACCATGTCTGGCTCATGAGTCTTAACGGATAGAGGTACCAAGGTTAACGGGGTTTCCACTGGTGAGTTTGGTACCTTAGGTTCAAGCAGTAGCATCCATACATGGTGAACATACAAGGGCACATTGGGTTACTTAACGAGCTCGACTAGCACGAGCACACATCGAGTTGGTCGATATGAAGTGCAATAGCCCTCCGCAAGGTTAACGGGGTTTCCACTGGTGAGTTTGGTACCTTAGGTTCAAGCAGTAGCGTCCATACATGGTGAACATAAAAGGGCACATCGAGTTACTTAACGAGCTCGACTAGCACGAGCACACATCGAGTTGGTCGACATGAAGTGCAATAGCCCTCCGTGTGGCCTAACCACTGCCGACAACTTTAGTATGACTCGGGTTCATCAAACACGTCCTACGTGGTGAATAAATCTCAGCCACGAACTCAAAGCTAGCTACCGATTGCTTAGACAATAACATAGCCCCAATCACATTCAATCCTTAACTAGAAGGCATGTATAGTAGTCAAAGCAGAATTAATATAGCAACTCAAACATGTTAACAAGCATGTTATAAAGCACAATATAAGCAGGAAATACAAACACATACATTTCATAAGTAAGCGATTAAACTAAACAACTTGCATGGAGGAAATCATATACATCGCTAAGGTATTTGAGAATCCTATCTCAACACCTACCTAAAGCACTATCTCCTAAGTACTTACTCATATAAACATTGTTATCAAACACTTATACTACACCTATCAACCTACATGACATATGTCGATTTTTAACATGTACTTGGATAAATCCTTCCGACAAGGAGTTGTCACATACACAATCATCATGTACTAGCATCTCATAGCCATGATAGGCACAAATCATGATTTCATATTCATGTAGTCATTTCAACAAACACTTAGACTACACCCTCCATCATACATAGTATATATTAGTTATCATACATATTAGGGCAAATCCTTTCGTCAAAGGGTTGTCGCCTATACGACAATCATATATCCATGACCGTTAGTCATGGCGAGTACGAATGCAAACTCTATACTCATTCAGTCATTTTCACAAACACTTAAGCTACACATAGTAACATACACAACGTACGTTGATATAACATGTATTAGGGCTAATCCTTTCGCCCAGAAGTTGATACACATGCAACTAGCATACATAGACAACAGTTAGTCATAGCAAGCACAAATCCGTATTTCATACGTATACGGTATTTTCTATAAATATGAGGAATACAGTATATTCAACATAATTAACATATATCTAAAAGATGAAACGGACAGCACTTTGTACATGTATAATAGCATCCACATCAGTAATATATCATTAACTGACATTGAAAGCCTTGAAAACTATAACCTATACATTTAAAGTCCGCACCTTATGTCGTAGAAGCGTAACGAATTCGCTGGAAACTCTAAGGCTTCGTCAACGAGGGTATATCGACCTATAGCATGAGTTGGGTTAGTTATTTTATAACCTACACTACCTGAAACTCGAAAACAGATTAGGGTTAGGTTTTCTTACCTAAGATCGGGATCGGTATCGCCGGTAGAGAGGTACGGAAGGGCTGATTCCATCCGTGGAATAATGGGATTGAATCCTAGGGATGGACTCCAACTCACTCTCTTACTTTCTCTCTCTTTACTCTCTTCTCTCTCCTAGGGTTTTCTTAAATTCGTATGAAATGAATGAGAGAGGGTTTAAGGTCCTTATATAGGCCTAAAACTAATGAAAATGGCCCCAGGGCCAAGGTATACTTAGGTTATGTCCAAAGTGCATCTGTTTCAGCTCAACGGAGCACTTTCGGAGCCCCCCCTTGAGCCAAAGGTTAGACTTAAGCTTCTTGACCACGGATCTAGGTCAAGTTAAGTTTTTGTTCCAATCGGGTTCCCAGATCACACATGACGGACTAGTTTCAGTTCAACGGTCACCGAAACTCAATCAGGGTCACAAGTACACTGACCTGTGTATGAAATTTCCCCACATTCGAGGATGTATTTGGGTCAGATTCTGATGGTCTGAATCCTTATTTTTGGCTCACAAGTGATAAGTCTCAGATTACTTAAATGAGATTCAATTTTTAAAGAAAATCACATTTTCTCACACTCTTCACTCTAGGCTCAAGCGAATAGCCCCGGGACACTATCTGGATTTGATTTCCGAGATGGTTGTCAAGCCCAGCAAGGCGGTCCTAAACACTTAATCTCGTGGTCATTCGACTTTTGACGTGCGGTTCAGATCCAATACGGAGTTTCAATGTGCTCCCGAGAGCAACTGGGCAATGAGATTGATCCTCGATTTCAGGGTAACCTAGCGTCAATGATTCTACAAGTTTTAGGTCTTGCAGATCGTATTTAAAGTGATTCAGGTGGATTTCACAACTAATCTAGTTTAGCACTTAGTTAAACTCATCTAATTTCTAAAAGGATTTAAGGTTTGAGAGGTTCAAAAAGGGTTAGGATCTACCCCTTGCCTAAGGACATCTAACTCCAGGTTGGAAAAAATCTGGGGCGTTACACGTATACAGATGATTTTTGAGTTTCATAATATCACCTTACTATATACACGTAATCCAATCTATTCATCCGATCCTAGACAAAACGAAGAGTGAGTTTCCTAAAATCAATTGTATTCAAATGTTCATGATGTGAATTTAGATGTTTTATATGTGATTTCACACTTTTCACTGTGATGTGATCTACATAACTATTATATTTGAATGAAATTTAAGATACATGGTGAAAATATGATTTATTGTCTGATGGACCAAATGGATCATGGGTCGCGGACACTTTCAAAGCCAAGATGGATAAAAAATAGTCCCGACATAGTGGGTATTGAACGCCCACCTAAAAGTAACATTCATAGAAGTTTTTGATGTTGAATGAGCTTAACCATTTAAAACATTTTGGGGGCCATAAAAGTTTTGAGAGAGAATGCCCTAAAAATCGGGGATCGAGCAAGAGCTCAACTCCCGAGTTCCAACGCATCACTTATGTAACATAGATAATGATGACTGAATGTTGACTGTATTAGCACATTAAACATGAATGAGATTATACCAAAACAACATATCATACACTAAGGACAGTTAAGTTACGCAAGCGGAAGACTGTGATAAGTATATAAAGCATATAGGTGATTGTATGTCACCTGAGTATGATCGTGTTACCAGGTCAATTATGTACATGTATACTTCCCGAAATGGACAAAAAATGAATATACATGTGTGTTGAAAAAAGACAAAATAGTAAGTGTAATGGCATCTAGTCAAATCCAAGAAATCCTCGTCGATCAGGACACGGCTCACATGAAGCCGCCTAAAAACTGCATGTAGGAGAATACCTTCTTGTCATCCTCAAAGTCTGGCTCCGGCTCGTAGGCTAAACCATCACCTGTAGCTAAGATAGAGTCTGGTTGGTGTATACAATACCGTCTGAGAATGCGAGAGTGAGTGATCAACTCAGTGGAGCAAGAAGGAAAAGGTTAACATGTTATCAACTCAATTAAGCAGTAATGATAAAGCAGTACAATCAAGCATCCCTAAGTACTCTGATTAATGCAAGGATGGTATGTGTTAATGATGCATGCCCTCGCCTGCACTCCCGCTGTGATCTTCATCTCACGATCGCGGCATGTCAGTCACTTCCTCAATGCTCTACCCAACGCCAATGGCACATGCAATGCGGTGCATGAGCGTGATTACTAAGTTCTTATTAGTCCTTTTCATACAGCAGGATTGGAAAGCTAAGGTACCTTCCTTATATCATTTCCCAAACAAGGATCTATTCTAGGGTTGTTAGTCCTAGTAAACCTCATACGAGGTTACTGTTCTAGGTCACTACAAAGGGCTAGTCACCCCGATGCAGGCCTAGCTTATACTTTAGTTGCTACAGAAAGGCTCGTCGCCTCAACGTAGGCTCAGAGTATGCTCGAGGTCACTATGAATGGCTCGTCACCTAGACGTAGGTCGACAGCTCGAATACAGCGTCCCATACCACTGTATTCGGTTCACGAGCATATGTTGCTCACTGGTCACAACGGGTGGACTCGTCAACCCGGCGTAGGTCGACAGTTCAACCACGGTGTCCCATACCACCATGTTCGGCTTATGAGTCTTAGCAGATCGAGGTACCAAGGTTAATGGGGTTTTCACTGATGAGTTTGGTACCTTTAATTTAAGCAGTGGCATCCATACATGGTGAATATGCATCGGGTCAATCGGGTTACTTGACGAGCTCAACTAGTACAATTGCACATCGAGTTGATCGACATGAAGTGTATAAGCACTCCATGTGGCCTAACCACTGCCGATAACCAAAGTATGGCTCGGACTCATCAGACACATCCTTCGTGGTGAAACAACCTCAGCCACCTAATCAGAACCTGTTACCGATTGCCTGGACTATTTCATAGCCCCAACCACACTCAATACCAACAAGAATTCATGTGAGATAAACAAGCAGTAAGTAATTCAATCCTACAACCATTCGAGCATTTTATGAAATACAATATAAACATGAATTCACGCACATGCAATCCATAAGTAATTAGGCAATATATTATAAGGTACATAGAGGGATTTACACAAGTTAAGGTAGTTGAGAACCTTATCTCATCGCCCATATTCAGTACAATTTACTAAATACATACTCATATAGACATTTTATCAAATACTTATACTACACATATCAACATGCATAACATATGTTGTTCCTTTACATACACTTGGACAAATCCTTCCTACAAGGAGTTGTCACATACAAAATCATCATGTACTTGTTTTCCATAGCAATGGTAGGCACAAATCATGATTTCTTATTCATTCAGTCATTTCAACAAATACTTAGACTACACCCTTCAATATACATGACATACATCGGTCATAACTTGTATTTGGGCAAGTATTTTCACCAAGGACTTGTTATAAATGCAACTATCACCTATCCATGACAGATAATCATGGCAAGCACGAATCCCAATTCTACACGCATGCAATCATTTCAACAAATACCTAGAATACTCTATACTCAACATAGTTCATATATATCTGTAAAGCGACAAAATCAACGCACTTTGCATGTGAAATGACACCCAAGTTAGTTATAAATCATTAACCAACATTGAAAGCCTTGAAAACCATAACCTATATGCTAATAGTCTGCACCTTTCGCCAGTAAACAAGTAACAGACTCAGTTTATATACCGAGTCTGTGTCTATGGCACAACGGCGACCTACAGTATGAAATAGGTTAGTTATTTCATCCCATACACTATTTGGAACTCTAGAACAGGTTAGGGTTAGGATTTCTTACCTAAGAACAGGATCAAAATCATAGGAAAAGCGATCCCAATGCGATAGTTAAGCACATGGAATGGCAAGGAAGAAACCCCAGATCAAACTCCAACTCTCTCTCTCTCACTTTCTCTCTCTTTCCTTCTCTCTTTGCTCTCTTCTCTCTCCTAAGTTTTCTAAATTCGTATGGAATGAGAGAGAGAGAGAGAGGGTTTAAGGCCCTTATATAGGCCCAGAACTGATGGAAATGGCCCCAGGGCCTTGGTATACTTAGGTTATAGCAGAATGGGGGCTGTTTTGATCCAACGGAGCACTTCTGGAGGCCCCTTTTCTACATGCAGTCGGACTTAAGCTCTCTGACATTAGATCTAGGTCGAGCTAAGTTTTCAGTCTAATCGAATTTACAGATCGACCACGGTGGGCCAGTTTCAGTTCAACGGCCATCGCCACTCGATCAGGGCCACAAGCACATGGACCTCTGCTGGAAAATTTCCCTAATCCGAGGGTGTATTTGGGTCAGATTCTAATGGTCTAAAAGCTTAGATTTCCCCCGCAAGAGAACGACCCAAATAACTTAAATCTGAGTTCAATTTCTAAAGATATTTGCGTTTCTCACACACTTCGCTCCGGGCTCAAGTTGTACGTTTTTGGATACTATCTGGATTTAATTTTCGAGATGGTTATCAAGCCCATTAAGTTGGTCATAACTGTATAGCTTCGCAGTCATCAAACTTTCGACGCGCCGTCCATGTCCAATACAGAGTTTTAATGTGCTCCCGAGAGCAACCGAGGTTAGAGATTGATCCTAGGTTTCTAGGTAACGTAGCGTTAAAGGTTCTACTTATTTTAGGTCTTGCAGTTCATATTTAAAGTGGTTTAAGCTAATTCTACTGATTATTCAGTTTTGTACTTAACAAAATTATGCCCTAATTACGATAGAATAAGGTCCTACGGCATTTTTACGCCCCTTTCTGGCACTTTTAGGTGGTATATTATTTTAATTATTTTTCTAGTAGTTTTCCATCAAGTTTAATTCATCTTTACCAAATTTCATTAGATTTCGTATTGTAGAAAAATTCTAAAAATTCTAGAAGCAGCAGCTGTCCAAACTGATGATTTTCAGATAGTTGTCACAATGACCTATATTTAACTATAATAAAAATTTTATTATATTTTCACTTATTTTTATATAAAACTAAACTTATCAAGCTTCAATCTGACTTTTGAATCACCTAAATTGGAGTTATAACGAGGGAGATATGACTTTTCGAAGTCAGGCTAAAAATTATAGAACACATGGCAGAAAACGGGCCGCTTGGCCCGCTATGGCCCGCCCGACCCGCTGGACCGGTATGCGCCGCTATCTGCTGGTGGTGGTTTTGCCGCGTGAATTTTGAAATGGCGTATCTTTCAATATGGAATGAGTTACGCGACGTGCCATATATGAATTTGGGGTAGGAGAAGCTGATCTATCCAGGTAACCTATTTATTTTATGAGATTCTAAAATTTTAATATTCAAAATCCCATTTTATTTATTTATTTACTATTGATGATAATTTTTAGTTTAAGTATTGTTCTTCATCACCTAAACTTTAGGATTTGTGTTTAATATGAAAGTACTTAAAAAATTTTGAAGCATAAGGTGGTGAAAGGTGAGATTTTGAAGGAAATGGGTTTAAAAAAAATATTTTGGACTTTGGGATTGAGTTTTGAGAAGTTAATAAGGTGTTAGGATCGACCCATTGCTTAAGGACGTCTAACTCCAGGTTGACAAAAATTCAGAATGTTACAATTTACCCCCTTTAAAAAATAATTTCGTCCCTGAAATTGGCTAAGGGTAATAAGTAAAGATTTTATTATTTCATTTGCTTAAGTTTTATTGATTTCAAGTTTATATGTGTGGTAGGGTGTATATTATCTATGCTAGTCTAGCTCGCTTTAGTCTACTCCCCTTAAAAACTTTTTTGCCCTGAAACTGGCTAAGGCTTCTATTGGGCTCACATTCAACGAGCACATTTGTGGATACACGGACCTCCTCTCATTCCCATTGTTAGGCCTATTGTTCTTTAGTGATCCGATCTACTAACATGACTTTATCTTGTTATAGGTCCTGATTGTTCCCCTTTGATGAGTCTATTACTAACGTCTTAAGGATGAATATGATCTTACTCAGTAATCTAACCATATGTGTTACCTGAACTGACGATCCTGGGCCCTTGGGACATGGGTCCACCATGTTTCCGCTGCGTCACTTTGATCCAATGGATGTATAGACTGACTTAACTAGATTGGGCCCATAATGTTCTACCCCCTTAAAACTATTTCTACTCTAAAGGCTCAAGAATCTATGTCCTGATCCATATGTCGGAACAAGGTGAAATTTAGGACCTATCCTTGACATGAAATAGGAAACGATCTCTCAATACATTGGTTTTCCTTTCATCGATGATGTGTACTATGGCATTGGTAACTATGGTAATAGAAATGAGCTAAAGATGATGGGTGTTGTGGTTGATTTCAGGGACGCGTGTGAGTTTGTGGCAGAATGCCTAATTTTACCAAAGAATGACTTTTACTACGGTCCCGACTTATCTTATTTAATCATGTCTAGTATAATACTATAAGATAATCTATACATTATTAGTACATATGGAAATTGGACAAAGTAGGTTAACAGGCAGACTATCTTGCTAAGTGCATATGCACAATATGTATGCTAGAATGGTCTGTGATTCGGGACCTAATTCCTAACTATCTGTTGTCCATTTGAGAAATTTCTTGGGCCAAAGCAACCTATCCCTATTAGCTATATGTTCTTAACACTTCCCAAAGACGAAGTAATAAACTTTTTTTTGTAAGTGGTCAAGCCAACACAGAAGGAAAGTTGTGTAGTAGGTCTAAGCTGGATACTTAAACCTTCTGCCTAGTTTATGACAGAAAATTTATCGTATCAATTCTTAATCCTAGTTGATCTCGATCTTCTGATTGATCAGAGCATTGAGTTTATTGGTAACTACCAAGATTGAGAATTCGATTCAAACCGCGAATACTTTACTTATATATACTTCCTCTACTCCATGTTCACGATTGTAATAAGTCCTCAGGAAGGCAATTATAAGAGGTGTGTTGACTTGACCTAACATTCAATCTGAGGGATATATAAGTTTTCTCTAAGCGTGACTAGTTTCTAAATCAAAATAACTTTCCTAAGAGTTATTAAAGAAGCCTACAACTATCAAGGGGATCCAACGAAGGAATGAGGTCTCACCCCAACCTAATCAAGTCAACTAACTAAATCTATCTTTTAAATATCTTAGCATAATTAGTCTTTTACATTCCTTAGTATAACCAGCAGCCTAATCTTAATGTAGGAGTAGCGGTAATCCAATAGTTGTAATCTAAAGTCTACGCTCATACGCTAGATGATTTCATATCATTTCTAATATAAGAATTTATTTTATCACTTAGGGTCAAAAGTTGTCTGATTGGAATTGAGTTGCCCGAACTTGAATTTAATTGCGGTCGAGCACTTCACAGATGCCCATACCAACTAAGGAAGTCCTAGGGTTACCGTTATTAATTTATTGAATTTTCTATATTGTCAGGTTTTAAAAAAAAAATTTGAAACCTAAGAATACCAACTCTAGGTCCAAAACTCTAAGGGCTTGTTTGGCCAGTGGTATTAAGTTGTATTAAATGGATTGCATTGCTAATCCCACCTCGGGATTGGGAATGGCATGTTTGGAAGGAGGGTGAGATGGGAAAAAAATCAATTTCATAGGCTTTGGAAAATGAGCCTTATGTTGGAAAGTGTGAGATGGGATGTCCAAATCCCATGCTGATGAATTTCCAAGTGTAATTTGAAAGGAAAATCCTGAGGTTTACTTTTAATGCGTACCTTCCAAACATGGTATTGGAAACCATGGGATACACCCAATCTAGGAACAATACCTTATACATGTATTTATTATTACTTTTACAATTCCTCCCACCCTAATCTCTTCTAATGCAGTTGGTCGAACGGGCCCTAAATGTCCCATCATTTAGAGGTTGTGAAGGTTATGGGACACAAAGACGTGGGTTTTGTGCCCAAATGAGGGAGTATAAGGAAGGTGGAGAATTGTAAAGAGTAGTTTTTCTTTGGATAACGGTGGTGGATGAGTGTAAGATGTAGAAGAAGACGGAAGCATGAGTGAATAGAAGTGGGAATGTGAGATCATTTTACATGGTCTCGACTACGTACGGGCTATACTCCTGTAGTTAATCTCACTCGTTGGTGAAACTTGGGATACTAATGTGGTTTCTAGATTACATTGCCTCCTTCCTAAGTTAGAGTGCGTCAGAGTGCGTCAAGTTACCATAACCCAAGTCCAGTCTAATCCAAATCATGCTCTGATACCATCTTGTAACGCCTTGAAAATTGGGGGTTGAGCAGGAGCTCAACTCCCGAGTTCCAACGCATCACTTATGCAACATAGATAATGATGATTGAATGTTGATTGTATTAGCACATTAAACATGAATGAGATTACACCAAAACAACATATCATACACCAGGGACAGTTAAGTTACACAAGTGGAAGACTGTGATAAGTATATAAAGCGTATAGGTGATTGTATGTCACTTGAGTATGATCGTGTTACCAGGTCAAATATGTACATGTATACTTTCCAAAATGGATAAAAATGAATATACATGTGTGTTTCAAAAAGGTAAAATAGTAAGTGTAATGGCATCTAGTCAACATCTAAGAAATCCCCGTTGATCAGGACAAGGCTCACATGAAGCCGCCTGAAAACTGCATGTAGGAGAATACCTCCTCGTCATCCTCGAAGTCCGGCTCTGCCTCATAGGATGAACCATCACCTGCAGCTAAGACAGAGTCTGGTTGGTGTGGACAACACCATCCCAAAACGTGGGAGTAAGTGATCAACTCAATAGAGCAATAAGGTAAACGTTAACATGTTATCAACTCAGGCAAGCAGTAATGATAAAGCAGTATAATCAAGCATTCCTAAGTACTCTGATTAATGCAAGGATGGTATGTGTTAATGATGCATGCCCTCGCCTACACTCCCTTTGCGATCTTCATCTCACGGTCGTGGCATGTCAGTCACTTCCTCAGTGCTCTACGCAATGCCAAATGGCACATGTAATGAGGTGCATGAGCGTGATTACCAAGTTCTTATTACTCCTTTTTATACAGCAGGATTGGGAAGCTAAGGTACCTCCCTTATATCATTTTCTAAACAAGAATCCATTCTAGGGTCGTCAACCCTAGTAAATCTCATACGAGGTTGCGGTTTAGGTCACTACAAAGGGCTTGTCACCTCGATGTAGGCCTAACTTATACTCTAATTGCTACGGAAAGGCTAGTTGCCTCAACGTAGGCTCAGAGTATGCTCGAGGTCACTACGAATGGCTCGTCACCTAGACGTAGGCCGACAGCTCGAATACAGCATCCTATACCACCGTATTCGACTCACGAGCTTATTTTGCTCACGGGTCACTATGTGTGGACTCGTCGCCCCAGCATAGGCCGACAGCTCGACCACAGTGTCCCATACCACCATGTCCAGCTCATGAGTCTTAGCGGATCGAGGTAGCCAGGTTAACGGGGTTTCCACTGGTGAGTTTAGTACCTTAGATTCAAGCAGTAGCATCCATACATGGTGAACATACATCGGGTCAATCAGGTTACTTGATGAGCTCGACTAGTAGTTGATCGACATGAAGTGCATAAGCAGTCCGTGTGGCCTAACCACTGCCGATAACCAAAGTACGGCTCAGACTCGTCGGACACATCCTTCGTGGTAAAACAACCTCAGCCACCTAATCAGAACCTATTACCGATTGCTTGGACTATTTCATAGCCCCAACCACACTCAATACCAACAAGAATTCAAGTGAGATAATTAAGCAGTAAGTAATTCAATCCTACAACCATTCGAGCATTTTATGTAATACAATATAAACATGAATTCACGCATATGCAATTCAAAAGTAATTAGGCAATATATTATAAGGTACATAGAGGGATTTACACTAGTTAAGGTAGTTGAGAACCTTATCTCATCGCCCATATTCAGTACAATTTACTAAATACTTACTCATATAGACATTTTATCAAACACTTATACTACACATATCAACATGCATAACATATGTTGATTCCTTTACATACACTTGGACAAATCCTTCCTACAAGGAGTTGTCACATACAAAATCATCATGTACTTGCTTTCCATAGCAATGGTAAGAACAAATCATGATTTCTTATTCATTCAGTCATTTCAACAAATACTTAGACTACACCCTTCAATATACATGACGTACATCGGTCATAACTTGTATTTGGGCAAGTATTTTCACCAAGGACTTGTTATAAATGCAACTATCACCTATCCATGACAGATAATCATGGCAAGCATGAATCCCAATTCTACACGCATGCAATCATTTCGACAAATACCTAGAATACTCTATACTCAACATAGTTCATATATATCTTTAAAGCAACAAAATCAATGCACTTTGCATGTGAAATGACTCCCAAGTATGTTATAAATCATTAACCGACATTGAAAGCCTTGAAAATCATAACCTATATGCTTATATCCGCACCTTTCACCGGTAAATGAGTAACGGACTCAGTTTGTATACCGAGTCTGTGTCTACAGCACAACAGCGACCTACAGTATGAAATAGATTAGCTATTTCATCCCATACAATATTTGGAACTCTATAACAGGTTAGGGTTAGGATTTCTTACCTAAGAACGGGATCAGAATCACCGAAAAAGTGATCCTGATGCAATAGTTAAGCACGTGGAATGGCAAGGAAGAAACCCTAAATCAAACTCCAACTCTCTCTCTCTCTCTCACTTTCTCTCTCTTTCCTTCTCTCTTTGCTCTCTTCTCTCTCCTAGGTTTTCCAAATTTGTATGAAATGAGAGAGAGAGAGAGAGGGTTAAAGGCCCTTATATAGGCCCAGAACTGATGGAAATGGCCCCAGGGCCATGGTATACTTAGGTTATAGCCGAATGGGGGCTGTTTCGATCCAACGGAGCACTTTTGGAGGCCCCTTTTCTACATGTGGTCAGACTTGAGCTCCCTGACATTGGATCTAGGTCGAGCTATGTTTTCGGTCCAATCGGATTTACAGATCGACTGTGGTGAGCCAGTTTCGGTTCAACGGTCATCGCCACTCTATCAGGGCCACAAGTACATGGACCTGTGCTGGGAAATTTTCCTGATCCGAGGGTGTATCTGGGTCAGATTCTGATGATCTAAAAGCTTAGATTTGGCCCTCAAGTGAACGACCCAAATCACTTAAATCTGAGTTCAATTTCTAAAGATATTCGCGTTTCTCACACATTTCACTCTGGGCTCAAGTTGTGTGTTTGTGGATACTATCTGGATTTGATTTCTGAGATGTTGTCAAGCCCATTAAGGCGATCATAACCATATAGCTTCGCGGCCATCGGACTTTCGACGCGTGGTCCAGGTCCCATACGGAGTTTCAATGTGCTCCCGAGAGCAACCGCAATTAAAGATTGATCCTAGGTTTTTAGGTAACGTAGCGTTAGAGGTTCTACTTATTTTAGGTCTTGCAGTTCGTATTTAAAGTGGTTCAAGCTAATTCTACTGATTATTCAATTTCGTACTTAATAAAATTATGCCCTAATTACGATAGAATAAGGTCCTAGGGCATTTCTATGCCCCTTTCTGGTACTTTTAGGTAGTATATTATTTTAATTATTTTTTTAGTAGTTTATCATTAAGTCTAATTCATCTTTACCCAATTTCATTAGATTTCGTATTGTAGAAAAATTCTAGAAGCAGCAACTATCCAAATGATGATTTTCAGACAGTTGTCACAACAACCTATATTTAACTATAATAAAAAATTTATTATATTTTTCCTTATTTTTATATGAAACTAAACGTATCAAGCTTCAATCGAGCTTTTAAATCACCTAAATCGGAGTTATAATGAGGGAGATATGACTTTTTGAAATTGGGCTAAAATTTACAGAAAATAGGGCAAAAAATGGGCTGCTTGGCCCGCTATGGCCCCCCCGGCCCGCTGGACCGGGGTGCGTCGATTTCAGCACGGCGGCGCCATGGTCCGCTGGTGGTGGTTTTGTCACGTGGATTTTGAAATGGCGTATCTTTCAATCTGGAATGAGTTACGTGACATGCCATATATGAATTTGGGGTAGGAGAAGCTGATCTATCCAAGTAACCTATTTATTTTATGAGATTCAAAAATTTTAATGATCAAAAATCTATTTTATTTATTTATTTACTATTGATGGTAATTGTTAGTTTAAGTATTGTTCTTCATCACCTAAACTTTAGGATTTGTGTTTAATATGAAAGTACTTAGAAAATTTTGAAGCATAAGGTGGTGAAAGGTGAGATTTTGAAGGAAACGGGTTTTAAAAAATAGGATTTTGGACATTGGGATTGAGTTTTGAGAAGTTAATAAGGTGTTAGGATCGACCCATTGCTTAAAGATGTCTAACTCCAGGTTAGCAAAAATCTGGAATGTTACAGAGATACCTCATGGTCAACCGAGCTTCAGAGAGAGAGAGAGGGCATACGTGGGTAGGGCGTTCGGCAATGATCAGCGAGAGAGAGATCAGACAGAGAGAGTAAGAGAGATACGGAGAGAGAGGAGGTAGAGGATGCAAGAGAGATAGAGAGAGGACAGGGTGGAGAGATCAGAGAGAGAGAGAGAGAGAGAGAGAGATACGAAGAGAGAAGAGGTAGAGGGTGCAAGAGAGACGAGAGGGAGATAGGGTGGAGAGATCGAGAGAGAGAGAGAGAGAGAGAGAGAGAGAGAGAGAGATATGGGAGAGAGAGGAGGTAGAGGATGCAAGAGAGACAGAGAGGGGACAGGGTGGAGAGATCAGAGTGAGAGAGGAAGAGAGAGTCAACAAGAGAGAGGATGCATGAACACTGGAGGTGTGTGAGAGAGAGAGAGAGAGAGGGAGATAGGATGGACGCCTGGATAAATAGATACATCACAGTGGGCCTGTCTACAAAACTAACCGTTCATGGATAAAGACCGACGAGGGTAGGACGCAATCTGCGTTTTAAAAAAAGTTATACGAGTTGGATCTATGATTTCGACAATTCTGATTCCAATACAAGTAAGTCTTTGTGCACGGTTGAAGAATCAATGCCATTTTTAAATGGTGATGAACTAAAGTAACGCAGCTGTAAGCCGCTCAATAACAGGTTAACGTACACATTTTTTGTGCTTATCCCTTTGATATTTTATATCAATAGTGCACATGTTTTTTTTTCCTGTTGTCGTGATTTAACGAGTAACCATTCACGGGGGGTTGCATTGTGAACATGACACATGTAAAAAATTTTCAGGTATTAATGAAATCAGTAATATATTTTCGACGAATTTAAATGGCTAGTCTCATAAGTGTTTGACCTGCATTATTAGTGGACCAATATTATTTTTGATTCATAGCATGTTTATATGGTGTCCTACCTGATGATGGTCCAGATCGGTATGCCATCCAACCAGATCTCATTGTCCCTCGTTGAAAACGACCTTTGTGTTTTTTTAAAACATCGTCTTAGTTGTCAGTGATCTTTTCACCAAATGGTGGGGCCCACCATTTCACGGGACGACAATAGAAAAGATTCGGGGTGAGGTTTGGGTGGATCCCTGGATCTATCAAGGTTGGTGGATCCCTAATTATGGGCTCACTTCTATGTATGTGCCTTGCATCTACACTGTCCAGCCATTCTGGCAGCTTATTTTAGGGTATGATTAAAAAAATGAAGCATATTTAAATCTTAGATAGGCAATAACACAAGAAACAATTATAATTGAATCCCATCGTTAAAAACTTCGTGAGTTACACCGAAATGTTTATTTACTATCTAACCTGTTGATAAAGTCACAAGGAACTAAATGAATAGATCACACAAATATCAGCTTAATCTAAAAATTTTGTAACCCATGGTGAGTTTTTAATAGTTTATTGCCATTTATTGTATTATGGTCCAACTAAGATTTGGATCCGCTTCATTTTTGGATCATGTCCTAAAATAAATTTTCAAAACGGATGGACGTATGAATTTAAGTCACATACATCAAGATGGGCCCCACATTCAGGGATCCCACCCTACAAATTTTTATCTGTCTCATTCTTTGACTCGTGACTAAAAATGATATCTCAAAATGGATGGACAGTGTGGATCTAATAAATACATCATAGTGGGCCCACAAAACTTGTTGTCGTCACCGTATGGCGTCCAAGAGGGAAACGGATTGGCTACTCCCCCTGACACCAGACTTGTGGCTAGTGGTCGGTGCTCTATGGGTCCCACCATGATGTATGTGTTTCATCCATGTCGTCCATCCATTTTTACATACCATATTAGGGCTTGATACCAAAAATGAGAGGGATATAAATATCAGGTGGACCACACCACATGAAAACAATAGTGATTGGATATCCACCATTAAAACCTTCCTAAGGCCCACTGTACTTTTTATTTGACATCCAATCTGTTGATTAGGTCATACAGGCCTAGATGAAGGGAAAAAATATCAAATTGATCCAAAACTTTATATGGCCCCAAAAAGGTTTTTAATGGTTGACACTCATTCAACACTGTTTCCTATAATGTGGTCCTGTTGAGATTGGGATATACCTCTTTTTTGTCTCATACCATAAAATGAAATGGAAAAATAGATGGATGGTAGGGATGAAACACATACATCATGGTGGGGCCCACAGAGCACCGACCACCAGCCCTTAGTGCTGGGACCGTTTGCTGAGAGAGACTTAAAGTCTCTCTCGCTCTCTGTCCTCTCTCTTGTTCACCCTCTCTCTCTCTCTCTCTCTCTCTCTCTCTCTCTCTCTCGGTCCTCTCTCCACCGCGTCCTCTCTCTCTGTCTCTCTATCTCTCACGGTGCTCTCTCTCTCTCTCTCGCGCATCCTCTCTCTCCTCTTTATCTCTCTCGGTCATCTCTTTCTCTCACACATCCTCTCCCTTCTCTCTATCTCTCTCGCATCCTCTCTCCTCAGAGCTCAGGAACCCTATTTTTGGCGTGGACTCGTGATTGGGGCTTCAACTCAAATAGGAAGTTGTTCTCTTCCTCAGAAGCTCGGTTGACCATGAGATATCTCTCTCTCTCTCTCTCTCTCTCAATCTCTCTCAATCTCAATACCGATTAAAATGATTTGGGGATTTAGGGATTTAAGTCCACCATTAAAAAACAACTAGGACCCACTGTAATGTTTGTTTCACATCCAAGCTGTTGATTAGGTCATAAAGACCTGGATGAAGGGAACAAAACAAATATTAGTTTGATCGAAAACATTGGTGGCCCACCAAAAGTTTTTAATGGTGGCTGTTGAATCAACATTGTTTCCAGTGATGTGGTCCACCCGAAATTTTGATGTACCTTATTTTTGGGTTGATGACTTAAAATGATCTGGAATTATGGATAGATGGTGTGGATGAAACAAATACATCATAGTGGGCCCACATAATACGTCACATAGCCTTCATGGCTTACTTAAAACTGTAGAAGGCCAAAGCAATTATCACTGAGGGCTCCTGAATTTGTATTAGTGATAGCATCATTTAAAGATCTTGGATTCAATTTCTTGGGTTGATTTTTTATCTTCTTTTGTTTCAATTATAACTTAAACTTGTAACATCCTGGATTTTTGCCAACCTGGAATAAGACGTCCTTAGGCAATGGGTCGCTCCTAACACCTTATTAACTTGTCAGAACTCAATACCACAGTCTAAAATCGCTTGTTAACCTTTTCCTTCACAAATCGCACCCTTCACCACCTTGTTCTTTCAATTTTTCTAAGTACTTTCACCCTAGACACTGTCTTATACTAGCTAAGTATTATGACTTGGATCACTTTATATACAAACTACAAAGGCCCAGGTACCACCTCAGACAGAAATCATACAGGACTAGATCCTTTAGAAATTAGGCAAGAATTAGCTAGTGCTAAACTAGAGTACCTGTGAAATTAGCACCAATCACTTTAAATACAATCTGCAAGACCCAAAACTTGTAGAATCATTGACGTTAGGTTATCCTAAAATCTAGGATCAAACTCATTACCCGACTGCTCTCGGGAGCACATTGAAACTCCGTATCAGATCTGGACTGCACGTCGGAAGTCTGATTAACACGAAGTTAAGGAATTAGGACCGCCTTGCTGGGCTTGACAACCATCTCGGAAATTAAATCCAGATAGTGTCCCAGCGCTATTCGCTTGAGCTCGGAGCGGGGAGTGTGAGAAATGTGAAAATAATTCTAAATTAAATTCAAAATAGTGAAATCTAAGACTTGTCGCTTGTGGATCAGTATTAAGTAACCAGACCATATGAATCAGGCCAAATTACACCCTCGGATCAGGAATATTTCTCCAAACAAATCCATGTACTTGGAATCTCCGATCGAGATCCACTGACCATTGAATTGAAACTGGACCGCCACGCGTGATCTGGGAATCCGACCAAAATGAAAATGTAACTCGACCTAGATCCAATGTCAGTGAGCTTAAGTCCGACCTTTGGCTCAAGGGGGGCCTCCGAAAATGCTCCGTTGAGCTGAAAAAGATGCCCTTTGGACAAAACCCAAATATATCTTGGTCCTGAGTCTGTTTTGGTGAGTTTTGGGGCTATATAAGGACCTTAAACCCTCTCTCATTTCAGCCATACGAATTTGAGAAAAACCCTAGGAAAAGAGAGAGAAAAGAGAGAGAAAGTGTGAGAGAAGTGGGAGAATCTCCCTGCTACTTTGCCCTGCACTCTATAAGCTCCACCGCTTCCTTCTAATCGCTTTCCCGGTGATTCCGGCTTCGTTTCTAGGTAAGAAACCCTAACCCTAAACTGATTTGGGGTTTTGATAGTTGTATGTTATGAAATAACTAACCTAAAGCATGCTATAGGTTGTCAAATTACCGTATACGAAGACTTAACACGTCTATCGAGTTCTTTACGATTCTACAATAAAAGGTGTGGACTTTAGATGTATAGGTTATGGTTTTCAACGCTTTCAATATTAGTTAATGATAGATTCATGATCTGTATGTAATTGCACATGTTCAAAGTGCTGTCTGTTTTCCGTTTCGGTTAAATGCGAAGAATATAAGATTTTGTGTATTCTAGGTATTTGTAGAAAATACCGTATACATATAAATTTTGAAAATGTGTTTGCCATGATTATTTGCTGTGTGAACATATTATGTATGTGTATAACACTCACTCGGTGAAAGGATTCGCCCTAATACATGTTTTTACTAGTATCCGTTATGTATGTAAAAAGGGTGTATTTAAAGTGTTTGTGAAAATGACCGAATGAATATAGAATTCGCATTCGTGCTCACGATGACTGATTGTCATGGATACATGTTTGTTGTATAGGCAACACCCCTTTGACGAAAGGATTTGCCCTAAATCATGTCACGGCCAATATACACTCTATATGCTAAAACGTGTAGCCCAAGTGTTTGTGGAAATGACTGAATGAACATGGAACTTGGATTCCTGCTTGCCATGACTATCCGTCGTGGGTGCACGCGTGCTATAATTGAGGCAACTCCCTAGTGAAAGGATTTGGCTTATACCTATGTGATCAACATACGTCAGGTATGTTGATGTATGTAATATAAAGCGTTTGTTGAATTGTATAGATGAGTAGTAGTTAGTAAATTGTAATGTATAAAGGTGTTGAGATAGGATTCTCAACTACTCTTAGTTATGTGTATGATTTCCTTCATGTAAGTTATTTAGTTTAATCGCTTACTATTTTATGAAATGTATGTGTTTGGATTTCCTATTTGCATTGTGTTTTATAACATGCTTGTTAATATGTTTGAATTACTTGTTTATTTAATTCTGCTCTGATTACTTCACATGTTTAAGTTATATTCCATAAAATCCGTGAAGGGTGATGGGGGAGTGGTGAAACATTTCCATGCAACAGCCCTGGCAACCCTAAGCGGACAATATTGGATATTTAATTGTATGATTTGAAATCTTGATCCATTACTGCTTTAATTGTTCTATAATTGAATGTGATTGGGACTATGATTATAGTCCAGACAATCGGTACCAGACTTGAGTTCGTGGTTGAGATTCATTTCACCACGAAGGATGTGTCTAACGAACCCGAGTCGTACTTCGGTTGGCGACAGTGGTTAGGCCATGCGAAGTGCTTATGCACTTCATGTCGTTCAGTTGATTGTGCGCTCAAGCTAGTCAGGATCGTCAAGAAACCCGATCTGTCTTATGTATGTTCACCATGTTTGGACGCCTCTGCTTAAACCTAGGGTACCAAACGTACCAGTGAAATCCCGTTAACCATGGTACCTCGATCCACTAAGACTCATGAGCCAAGCATGGTGGTATGGGACACCGTGGTCGATCTGTCGGCCTATGCTGCAGCCACGTGCCTCCTTATAGTGTCCATTGAACAACCAGACTTGTGAGTCGATTATGGTAGTATGGGACACTATATTCAAGTTGTCGGCCTACACTGATTGGTGATGAGCCCTTCGTAGTGACCTCGAGCATACTCTGAATTTGCGGTGAGGCAACGAGTTTTGCTGTAGTGAATAGAGTATGAACTGGGCCTGTATCAATTTAGTGATGAACCATTAAAAAGGTGATAGGGGAGTGGTGTAACAATTGCGTGTAACAGCCCTGGCAGCCTTTGCAGCGCCCTAGAACCACACTATCGTATGAGATTATCTAGGTTTGACGACCTTAGAATGGATCATGTTTGGGAATGATACAAAGGTGGTACCTTAGTTTCCCAATCCTACTGTTTGAAATGGACTAATAACAACTCGGTAATCATGCTCATCATCGCATTGCATGTGCCTGGAAGATGTGAAGGACTGAGGAATGCAAGCATGCCGCGAACGTAAGATGGTGTCACACGAGGGAGTATGTGGTGAGGGCATGCATCATGACTGCATTCATACTTGCATTAATAAGAGTATTTAGAATTGTTGATTGTATTGTTTTATCATTACTACTTGACTGGTTTGACAACATGTTAACCTATGCTTTATTGTTCCACTGAGTTGATCACTCACTCCCACGTTACGGGACGGTGTTCTGAACACCCACCAGACATTGTCTGATTGTAGATGGCGACGCTACTTCTGAGGCGGAGTTGAACTTTTGTGACGACGAGGATGCTTTCTCGTGTATGTTATTTTCTGGCGGTTTCATGTGAGCCGTGTCTGATCAGGGTCAAATATTGCATATCAGATCCCGATTATTGCCCTATTTTATGTACATAATAAGGCCTAACATCGGATTTTAATTATATTTTTGTTACAGGAGGAAATTAGGAGCGTGTATTGAAAATTAATGTTAAAAGCGTGGATTTGATATTCCGAAGTCACTAGAGCACGGGATGAACCTCAGAAGACCAATAATGAAGATTTTACACGCCTGGGATCGGAGGAAAGCAAGCCAAAGGGGCCCGAAAAGGGTCCAGACTACAAGATCACATGGTTCCCACCATCCAATTGACTCGAAACTTCATACATGTGATGAGGGCCGTAAATCAATCGTACATATTAAATTTCATCCCTTGATGATCTCGGGAAGTGCTCCAACTGACAGATCAGCCCATTAATCTTCAATTTGGGGCCCACCTGATATCTGGAACTGTCTCAAATTGGGTTTTGACGGGTGAAATAATATGAGGAAAAAGATGGATGGTGCAGATTTCGCACAAACATTACAGTGGGCCACGCACGTGATGCATGTACACCATGCACATGCGCGCCCGCCGTGCACTGTACCCGTATCTCGGTCAGCGAGACGCTGACCCGCGCACCGTCTTCCTCAAAAACGCGAACAGTCGTTCCAGCGTCCCGCTCCGACCGCCGGTCCTGAGTTGTGGGCCCCACACAACGCCCACATGAGCAATCCATACCGTCCATAAGCTTCCTGGGTTGGCAGTTACCATCGCCTAGGTGGAATTTTGGTCCCATACATACGAAGACACGTAGATCGTCGAAAAACATCGGATGGACGGTGAATTGATTTCATACAGTGGACCGCACTAAAACTCCATGAAAACCATCCATTCCTGACCGAAATTGTGCAAGGAATCCAATGAACGGGTCGGATTTCCACGACTGTATCACTGTGAGGATCACCGAACACGTCAGCGCCGGTTTGCGTCCGCGAAACGCACGGGCGCTGCCGATTTTGCGAATTATTGTGGGCCCCACTCGTCAACCTTCCGGAAGATCTGATCCGTCCATCGTGTAGAGGGCCACGAGAACTACAAAACCATGCTGAGATTCCACTCCCATGCGTACACACGTGTGCGGTACAGAGGCCACAAAAGGGCTACCTGGCGACGTTCAAATCTGATCTTTTCGAGATTTCTTCTGTGGGCCGCGCCAATGGACCTTCAAAACCATCCATTCTTGACTGAAATTTCATCCTGAATCCAATGGATGGGGTGAATTTTCCAGAAAATACCTCTGTGGGGCCCACCGATCACGGTTGCGAAAATCTGTACTCCGAGTCCTTCTACGACTCTGCCACCGATTCCAGCCATCCAGCAGCTATAAAAGGGAAGTTTTGGACGTGGGAAAGGCATTCAGATCCAGGGAATTGGAGATCCAGAGCCAGGGAGAGGAGAAAGAGAAGAAAGAGAAGGAAGAAGAGAGAGAGAGATTGTTCGGTTTGGCGTTTTATTTTATGAATTTTATTTAATATCTTTTTATGGATTTTATGGGTAACTAATCTCTCACTAGGGCTGAGATGAAGCCCCTAATTTGATTAACTCTTGTATTGGTTGATTTACTTTGAATTTTAATTAATTTGTTTTTTTCTCTAAGTGGGTTTGACGGGTTTAAATTCCATACTTCTCCATCTATGAACTTGATCAAAGTATATAGATGGATGTTGTTGGATGCTTATTACAGTGCTTAGGTCGATCAAGAACAAGTTTCCTATAGAGGAAGGAAGCAGGGGTGCTTTAATGAATTGTACATACTATGTGCGGAGACCAAGGACATGGGATGTATTGTTCATGGCATTGCTTAAAGGAATTAGACAGTCTGTATGCCCGATTTAGGACACAGATTGTGCTTTCTCTATTTAAGTGGTATCAATCTAGATCAAGGTGAATCAACAGACAAAACAAGGGTTAGGATAATTAGGGGTGGATTCAAAAGACCTAGTGCTCTCTCTCTGATTGAATTTTCTTCCCGGTTCTTAATTGTTTAATTTTTCTTAGAATTATGCTTAGTTTAGTTCATTCCATTCTTTGTTGGATTAGTTAAGGAGAATCATAGATTTGAGTTGTGACGACCAGTCCTCGTGGGATTCGACCTCGATCTTACCGAGTTTATTACTACATCACAACCCTATACTTGGGGAGTGAACAAGTTTTTTTGCGCGATTCTTGTTGTGGACATTTAAGTTGCCCAAATTGAATTTAGGATTCTCTCTTATCATAATTCATAGCTTAGGATTTTACTAACTTAGGTTAAAGTTTTAATTTTATTTTATTTTTAGAAATTAACCATTGCTTAGGATTTTTCTATCATTATTTTAGGAAACCTAATTTGATTTTTTTTTGTTTACAGGAATTGAGGAAGGAAGCTACTAAGTGAAGGAGGAACATCTTAAATTTTCTGACATCAATCATCTCCTTTTCTGGGTTCTTTCTTCCCATTCTCACTTACATAGTTTTAACTTGTTTTTTTTGAATAGCATAATTTCTAGTTCTAGTTTTCTTTCTCTTAGGTTGTTACTTAGTTTATGCTAGGACGTAGATCTATAGATAAAGAACTAGCACCTTTTGATCCTGAAATAGAAAGAACATTCCATAGAAGATTGAAAGACATCCCGGTTGAAATGGCAGAAGAGAATGGAACTAAAACTCTTAGAGATTATTCACTCTGTCCAATTCAATGCGCCTTCATGCATAGTGTTGCCCACCACCTAGCTGACACACTTTGAACTCAAGACTGGGTCATACAGGTTGTTGCCTTCCTTTTATGGGTTGGACAAGGAGGACCCATATCATCATGTGAAAGAATTCTAGACATTTGCTCCACCTTTAAATTCTAAAACTTTTCAGACGATTCGATCCGCCTACGCTTTGTTTCCTTTTCTTTGAAGGATAAGGCGAAAGCATGGTTGAATTCTCTAGAAGTTGGGTCTATCACTACATGGGACCAATTGTCTAGAAAGTTCTTAAACAAGTTCTTCCCTGTTCACAAAACTAATGCTCTCCATAGAGAAATCACTAATTTCACACAAAAAGAGGGAGAGCACTTTCATGAATGTTGGGAAAGATGGAAGGACTTGCTTCTTAAATGTCCACACCATGGTTTTGAGAAGTGGGAACAAGTGCAATACTTTTATGACGGTCTGACACCCCAAAACCATCGCATGGTTGATGCCACCAGTGGAGGGTCCTTCATGACCAAAAGCGATACCGAAGCATGGAAATTCTTTGAAACCTTGTGTGAAAACTCCCAAAGAATGGGACTATTCAGATAGAGGTGAAAGAAATTCCCAACCACAAAAGAGAGGTGGTATATATGAGATAGGAGTCGTGCCAGAGTTGTGCGCCAAACTTGATAACCTGACAAAGAAAGTTGATGCTCTGGTATTAAATAATGGACCTCCACAAACAGCTCAAGTGGAGGCATGTGCCACATGTTCTAATCTGCCCAGTCTTGTCCATACAGGCGACATCCCCAGAACTTCTCTCTGAACAAATTCATGCTATGAACACTTTTCAAAAACCTGGGAATGATCCTTACTCGAACACATACAACCCAGGGTGGGCTAGGCATCCAAATTTTTCTTGGGCAAAGGGACCACATCAAGGAGGACCATCTGGAAATCCTCCCATGCAACCACACCTCCAAGTTGGCAGTCAACAAATTCCACAATATCAACAACTGCCTACACAATCAAGGAACCCATCTCTTGAGGATACACTTCATCTTTTTATGCAGAGTTCTCTCCAATTCCAAAAAGATACCCAACAAACCTTACTGGCCAACCAGCAAAGCTTACATGCAAATGCACAATCCATTGCTAAGCTGGAAATACAAATGGGTCAACTAGCTGCCACATTGAGTGAGAGAGAGAAGGGCAAGTTCCCTAGCCAACCTGAGGCTAACCCAAAGGGACAGTATGAGATTGGCTCTAATTCCAACCAAAGGCAATATCATGAGCAAGCCAAATCAATCATTACCCTTAGGTCAGGCAAGCAGATTGATAACAGAATAGAGATGCCTGGGGATGATTCAAATTCTAAAACAGAAGATCAAGATGAAGCAGAGGGAAATACCAATGCATCCAAAGTTCAAAAGCTCTCTGACTCTCCAGGAGCCACTCATGTGCCACCTTACGTGCCCAAAGCACCCTTTCCTCAACGTCTGGCACCAATGAAGAAAAGAAATAACTTTGATGAAATCTTGGATGTGTTCAAAAAAGTGCAAGTCAACATCCCGTTGCTTGACGCTATCAAACAAGTCCCTGCTTACGCTAAGTTTCTGAAAGATTTATGCACTCAAAAGCGTAAGCAGAATGTTCATAAGAAGGTCTTCATTGCAGAGCAGCTCAGCTCCATGATTCAACATAACACTCCTCCTAAATTTAGGGATCCAGGAGCTCCCACCATTTCTTGCAGCATAGGAGATCATAAGATCGGGAAGGCATTACTTGATTTAGGGGCGAGCGTCAATTTGTTACCTTATTCGGTTTATGAGCAGCTAGGACTTGGTGAGTTGAAACCGACTAAGGTAACATTACAACTGGCTGATAGATCTGTCAAGGTACCCCGAGGTGTTATTGAAGATGTGTTAATCCAGGTTGATAAATTTTATTTTCCAGTGGATTTCATAGTCATTGATACTCAGCCTGTTCAGAATCTTCATAGTCAGATCCCAGTCATTTTGGGTCGTCCATTTTTGGCCACATCTAATGCTATTATAAATTGCCGGAATGGAGTTATGAAATTGTCCTTTGGTAACATGAATATTAAACTCAATGTTTTTAATGCAGGACAACAATCCGCAGATTTGGATGACATATTTGAAGTGGACATGATCGAGAGCCTTGTGCAGGACTCCTTCCGTACATCTTTTAAAGATCCACTTAAGACCTGCTTAGCACAAGCTGGCATGGACTTTGACATCGATAGTCATCCATGAAGTCAATGCACTGCTCGACTCTACTCCTATCTTGGAGACTGAAAATTGGAGAGCGAAAGTGGAACCTCTTCATCCCTCTGAGACGCCTCCTGATAGCACAGTTTCGAACTCTGAGAAGACAAAGGCAAGCAGGCTGCTTAATTTTCTTAGAACATATAAGGCAGCAATTGAAAGGAAGATAGTGGAAATACAGGGAGTATGCCCCACTGTGTGTACGGATCATGCTGTGGAAATGTCGTGTAAAATGCAAAGAAAGCGTGATCCCAACATGGAAGAAGTCGTTCGAGCAGAAGTCATTAAATTATTTGACGACAGTGTCAGTTACCTCCTTGCAGATAGCACAGCTCATGGGAACTCACATCACTTATCTGGGATTGGTTAATTAAGGTGGTAAGGTAATTTCTTTGGCGGACCTTGGTTATAACCATTATTTCATTCATGGTCCGTTCTGGTCTGGCTGAAGATGTTAAACTTAGCGCTTCTGGGAGGCAACCCAGCCTTTTGCTTTCTTGTATTGCTTTTTCTTAGTTATTTCAATGTTTATGGGTAACATTACTGCAAACCCTCACAAGACTACAACTCGTCCACTAGGGGTAACCTAGGGGTTTAAAGGCTTGTTGCATGCGCTAAATGCAATCGAGAGCACCTGCGAAAGTGGTATAGGTAGGATCTTCTTTTATTTTTCTTTTTGTTATTTTTACTTCTGTTGATTTCTCTCTTGTGCTAACTCACTTTTACATTGAAATTTTTTGAGAAAGCTTCTTAATTCTCCGTTCAGGTACTATCTTTCCCTCATTCCTCTTTTATTTTCGTTGTCCTATATGCATTGTCTGCTTATTTCTTTTACATTGAGGACAATGTAGATTTTAGGTTGGGGGTGGGAGATTAGGTTACCTAATCAGTATTTTCTTGGTCTTGAGCAAAATTTGTGAAAATTTTAAAATTTTTTCTGGAATTTCTATTGAATTCAAGGTGATTTTGAAGGATAGTTGTGATTTTAACATTATAAGATACGTATTGGTAACTTATGACTCTTGGATTCGGCCATCTGCTTGATTTCACAGTCAATTTTGACTTGTTAATCCATGATTAGAAGTTGTAAACATTGATTGAGCCATGATTCCACATATCACATCTCGCTTACACATTAAGTTTTCGGTTCGATAACTGAATGATTAACTTGGTAAAAAGAAGAATTAAAAGGCTAAGTCACATAATCTTCACCATAGGTTTACTCCCTATAGGTGTGGATTTAATTCTCCATAGTTGACATATGAAAAAAAAAAAAAAAAAAAAGAGTTAGGCAACAAGTTTTCGCCATAGGTTTGCTCCCTATAAGTGAGAATTTGATTCCCCTCATTTGCGTTACTGCTCGTAGAGAAAATCAAAGGCTAGTAAGATAAAAAATTAATATGTGAGATAAGTGTTGGTTTCAAGCTTGGTTGTTACGAATTACTAATGATATCATGAAATTGACAATTGGATCTTTTACTGATTGTAAGCCGAGATTACACTTTACATTTATGGAGCTCAATGTTTAGAATTATTCTAATTCATGGTTTAATAGTTTGAAATTAATTATGAAATCTGCTGAAAGTTTGATTCCAAGAGAAATATTTCACACACCAATCATGAATCTTAGAATTTTCACATCTCAGCTATCTGTTCACAAGTCACTTGAGTTTCTAGGAATTGCCTTTTATTTCTGAAATTATTTTTCACATGTTTTGCTCGGGACTAGCAAAATGCTGGTTGGGGGTTGTGATCAGGGTCAAATATTGCATATCAGATTCCGATTATTGCCCTATTTTATGTACATAATAAGGCCTAACATCGGATTTTAATTATATTTTTGTTACAGGAGGAAATTAGGAGCGTGTATTGAAAATTAATGTTAAAAGCGTGGATTTGATATTCCGAAGTCACTAGAGCACGGGATGAACCTCAGAAGACCAATAATGAAGATTTTACACGCCTGGGATCGGAGGAAAGCAAGCCAAAGGGGCCCGAAAAGGGTCCAGACTACAAGATCACATGGTTCCCACCATCCAATTGACTCGAAACTTCATACATGTGATGAAGGCCGTAAATCAACCGTACATATTAAATTTCAGCCCTTGATGATCTCGGGAAGTGCTCCAACTGACAGATCAGCCCATTAATCTTCAATTTGGGGCCCACCTGATATCTGGAACTGTCTCAAATTGGGTTTTGACGG
Organism: Magnolia changhungtana; assembly: GCA_030180095.1. Taxonomy (NCBI): domain Eukaryota; kingdom Viridiplantae; phylum Streptophyta; class Magnoliopsida; order Magnoliales; family Magnoliaceae; genus Magnolia; species Magnolia changhungtana. The sequence goes on from JASAUF010000548.1 coordinate 1,990,589, forward strand.
GTGAAATAATATGAGGAAAAAGATGGATGGTGCAGATTTCGCACAAACATTACAGTGGGCCACACACGTGATGCATGTACACCATGCACATGCGCGCCCGCCGTGCACCATACCCGTATCTCGGTCAGCGAGACGCTGACCCGCGCACCGTCTTCCTCAAAAACGCGAACAGCGTTCCAGCGTCCCGCTCCGACCGCCGGTCCTGAGTTGTGGGCCCCACACATCGCCCACATGAGCAATCCATACCGTCTATAAGCTTCCTGGGGTGGCAGTTACCATCGCCTAGGTGGAATTTTGGTCCCATACATACGAAGACACGTAGATCGTCGAAAAACATCGGATGGATGGTGAATTGATTTCATACAGTGGACCGCACTAAAACTCCATGAAAACCATCTATTCCTGACCGAAATTGTTCAAGGAATCCAATGAACGGGTCGGATTTCCACGACTGTATCACTGTGAGGATCACCGAACACGTCAGCGCCGGTTTGCGTCCGCGAAACGCACGGGCGCTGCCGATTTTGTGAATTATTGTGGGCCCCACTCGTCAACCTTCCGGAAGATCTGATCCGTCCATCGTGTAGAGGGCCACGAGAACTACAAAACCATGCTGAGATTCCACTCCCATGCGTACACACGTGTGCGGTACAGAGGCCACAAAAGGGCTACCTGGCGACGTTCAAATCTGATCTTTTCGAGATTTCTTCTGTGGGCCGCGCCAATGGACCTTCAAAACCATTCATTCTTGATTGAAATTTTGTCCTGAATCTAATGGACGGGGTGGATTTTCCAGAAAACACCTCTGTGGGGCCCACCGATCACGGTTGCGAAAATCTGTACTCCGAGTCCTTCTACGACTCTGCCACCGATTCCAGCCATCCAGCAGCTATAAAAGGAAGTTTTGGACGTGGGAAAGGCATTGAGATCCATGGAATTGGAGATCCAGAGCTGTGGGAGAGGAGAAAGAGAAGAAAGAGAAGGAAGAAGAGAGAGAGATTGTTCGGTTTGGCGTTTTATTTTATGAATTTTATTTAATATCTTTTTATGGATTTTATGGGTAACTAATCTCTCAGCTAGGGCTGAGATGAAGCCCCTAATTTGATTAACTCTTGTATTGGTTGATTTACTTTGAATTTTAATTAATTTATTTTTTTTCTCTAAGTGGGTTTGACGGGTTTAAATTCCATACTTCTCCATCTATGAACTTGATCAAAGTATATAGATGGATGTTGTTTGGATGCTTATTACAGGTGCTTGGGTCTAATCAAGAACAAGTTTCCTATAGAGGAAGGAACAGGGTGCTTTAATGAATTGTACATACTATGTGCCCGACCAAGGACATGGGATGTATTGTTCATGGCATTGCTTAAAGGAATTAGACAGTCTGTATGCCCGATTTAGGACACAGATTGTGCTTTCTCTATTTAAGTGGTATCAATCTAGATCAAGGTGAATCAACAGACAAAACAAGGGTTAGGATAATTAGGGGTGGATTCAAAAGTCCTAGTGCTCTCTCTCTGATTGAATTTTCTTCCCGGTTCTTAATTGTTTAATTTTTCTTAGAATTATGCTTAGTTTAGTTCATTCCATTCTTTGTTGGATTAGTTAAGGAGAATCATAGATTTGAGTTGTGACGACCAGTCCTCGTGGGATTCGACCTCGATCTTACCGAGTTTATTACTACATCACAACCCTATACTTGGGGAGTGAACAGTGTCTTGATCGACAGGATTACAGAGATGTCTAGATGACACTGCACCTTTGGTATATTTTAAAATTGTACTTGTAATTCATTAACCTGGTAACCTTATCACATTCTGGAGACTTACTATAGTTTATATATGTTTTTATCTATCACAGCCTTCTGCTTGCAATTTAACTGTCTCTGGAGTATGATATGCTGTTTTGGCTTAATCTCACTCATGTTCACCACACTAATACAGACAACATTCAATTATCATTCATTTTATTGCATAAGTGATGCGTTAGAACTCGGGAGTTGAGTTTATGCTCGACCCCCGCTTTTCAGGGCGTTACAGGATGGTATCAAAGCATGATTTCAATTAAACCGGACCTGGGTTATAGTCAAACGACACACTCTGACGCACTCTGACTTAGGAGGGGGAGACGAAACGTAGAAACTGACTTAGGATTTTACAAATTCACCGAACGGCAAAACCGACCGAAATCGACCGCTGAGATTGGGCCCGTACACACCCATGATCACACGAAACGATCCCGAAGCACTTCTAGACCATCAATCGATGGGATTGAGTCGTTTCTTAGAAATGAATGTCCTTAGGTTGTGGGTCAACCACAACACCTTACACTTCATCTCAAAGCCTAAAACCCCTTTTATCCATTTCCTTCAAATTCTCTCCTTGCACCACCTCATTCTTCAAATTTTTCTAAGTCCTTTTATACTAGACATAAATCCTAACGTATAAATGATGGAGAATAATACTTAAACAAAAAGTTACTATAAATAGTAAATATATATAGAAATTAGACTTTTGACCATTCAAATTATGGAATCTCGTGAAATAAATGGGTTAATTAGATAGATTATCACCTCCTACCCCAAAATCATATGCTACACATCAAATAAAATCATTTTGGTTTACAATTTGGCCCCGATACGGCTCAAAACTGAGTCGGAGGCCAAACGGAGCACTTTCAGAGGGACCCAGGGTGGGACCCATACTTTTTCGGGACCTAGGGGTCACGAGGACCTCGCCTAAATGGCGAGGCTTCGCCAACCAGTCCAGTGGGTGGCGAGGCCCTCACTCGGTCGGCGAGGCCTCGCCGGTCGGGCAGAGCGTGTTTGGGGGTTGTGGGACCCCCCTGATGCATGGGTCGTTGACTAAAACCTCCCAAACTAGTACCTCTTTCACAAAGTGACCCTCCAAGCTCTCTTTTCTCTTTCAAACTTCTGATTTTGGCAAAAATTGCCCCCCCAATCACCCATTCCGTCATTTTCTGTCACAACTCGTTCACCTCCATCGTTTATAACAATACACACCCCCTACCCTCTTTATTCTCTCTCATTTAAGCTCTCAATCCCTCCCATCTCTTCACTTTCTTTCTTCGAACCTTATCTTTTGGGCTTGTACAACCTCTGTTGAGGCTTAAATCCGTGGAGAGTTAGAGACTTTAGCCCTCTTTCTCCTTTTCCTTCACTTCCCATGGCCTTATTCGAGTTGAATACGACTTTTTTCTCCATTTCCACTGTCTTCTTCACAACCTCCAAATGTTAGAATATTTAGGGTCGTTCGGCCAACTGCATTAGGTGAGTTGAAGGTGGATAGTGTGTAAGGTATTGTCCCTAGATTGGGTGTATCCCATGTTTTCCAATGCCATGTTTGGAATGTATGCAATGAAAAGTATATCCCAATATTTCCTTTCAAATGACACTTATAAATTCATCATCTTGGGGTTTGAAAATCCCACCTCACACTTTCCAACACAAGGCTCATTTTCCAAAGCCTGTAAAATTAATTTTAATTCCCTCCCACTCTCCTACTAAACATGTCACTCCAAATCCCGAGGTGGGATTAACAATGCAGACCCATTTAATACAACTTAATACCATTGGCCAAATAAGCCCTTAGAGTTTTGGACCTAGAGTTGGTACTCCTAGGTTTTGCAGAGAAATCTGACAGTATAAGAAATCTACTGATGTAATGAACTAAACCCTAGGACCTTCTTAGCTAGTATGAACATGTGTGTACTGCTCGAGTGTAGTTAAATTCACGTTCGGGTAACTCAATTCCAATCAGACGACGTTTGACCCTAAGCGATAAAACAATTTCCTATATTAAAAATGGTATAAAGTCATCTAGTATAGAAGCATAGACTTTGGATCCCAACTAGTGGATTTCTGCTACTCATACATTGCAACTGGGCTACTAGTTAGACTAAGGAATGTAAAAGATTCATTATGCTAAGATAATTTAAAGATAAATTTTGTTAGTTGGCTTGAATTAAGTTGGAGCGAGACCCCATTCCTTCGTTGAATCCCCTTGGTACTCACCGGCTCCTCTAATAACTCTTAGGAAGGTTGTATGACGTAGAAACTATTCACGCTTATAGAAAACTTATATATCCATTGGATTTAATGTTAGGTCAAATCAATACAACCCTTAGAATTGCCTTCCCAAAGACTTATTATAATCGGGAACACAGAGTAGAGGAACTATATCTATAAGCGAGGTATTCGCAGTTTGAGTTGAATTCTCAATCCTGGTCGTTACCAATGAACTCTATGCTCTAATCAAGCAGAAGGTCAGGATCAACTATGATTAAGAACTGATACAACAATTTTCTGTCATAACTAGGCAGAAGGTTCATGTATCTGGCTTAGACCCACTACACAACTTTCCTTCCATGTTGGCTGAACCACTTGCAACTAAAAGTTTATAACTTCATCTTTGAGAAGTATTAGGAGTATATAGCCGATAGAGACTTTGTCTTTTAGGCCTAAGAAATTGCCCATATGGGCAACAGACAGTTAGAAATTAGGTCCCCAAAATCACATGCCATGTCGGCATACATATTGTGCATATGGACTTAGAAAGATAGCCTGCTAGTTAAGCTAGACATAATTAAATAGGGTAAGTCTGGACCATGGCAAAACTCCTTAGTAGAATTAGGCATCTTGCCACAAACTCACACCTGTCCCTGGGAATCAACCTCAACACCCATTATTTTTAGCTCCTTTCTGTAAACATAGGTATCAATGCCATAATACCCATCATCGATGAAAAGAAGATCAATGTATTGCTAGATCATTTCCCATGTCATACCAAAGATAGGTTTCAAATTTCAATTCGTTCTGACATACAGATCGGTGTACAAATTCTAGAACCCTGAGAATAGAAACAATTTTTAAGGGGAGTAGCCTAAAATGTACTAGAATAGCATGCACAAGATACACCCTACCGCGCATATAAACTTGAAATCAATAAGTCTTAGGCAAATGAAATAATAGAATTCTTACTTATTACCTTTAGCCAATTTCGGGGATGAAATTTTGTTTTAAGGGGGGTAGATTGTAACATCCCGGATTTTTGCCAACCTGGAATAAGACGTCCTTAGGCAATGGGTCGCTCCTAACACCTTATTAACTTGTCAGAACTCAATCCCACAGTCTAAAATCACTTGTTAACCCTTTTCCTTCACAAATCCCACCCTTCACCACCTTGTTCTTTCAATTTTTCTAAGTACTTTCACCCTAGACACTGTCTTAAACTAGCTAAGTATTATAACTTAGATCACTTTATATACAAACTACAAAGGCCCAGGTACCACCTCAGACAGAAATCATACAGGACTAGATCCTTTAGAAATTAGGCAAGAATTAGCTAGTGTTAAACTAGAGTACCTGTGAAATTAGCACCAATCACTTTAAATACAATCTGCAAGACCCAAAACTTGTAGAATCATTGACGCTAGGCTACCCTAAAATCTAGGATCAAACTCATTACCCGACTACTCTCGGGAGCACATTGAAACTTCGTATCAGATCTGGACCGCACGTCGGAAGTCTGATTAACACGAAGTTAAGGAATTAGGACCGCCTTGCTGGGCTTAACAACCATCTCGAAATCAAATCCAGATAGTGTCCTAGCGCTATTCGCTTGAGCTTGAAGCGGGGAGTGTGAGAAATGTGAAAATAATTCTAAATTAAATTCAAAATAGTGAAATCTGAGACTTGTCGCTTGCGGATCAGTATTAAGCAACCAGACCGTCTGAATCAGGCCAAATTACACCCTCGAATCAGGAATATTTCCCCAAACAAATTCATGTACTTGGAATCTCCGATTGAGATCCACTGACCATTGAATTGAAACTAGACCGCCACGCGTGATCTGGGAATCCGACCAAAATGAAAATGTAACTCGACCTAGATCCAATGTCAGTGAGCTTAAGTCCGACCTTTGGCTCAAGGGGGCCCTCCGGAAATGCTCCGTTGAGCTGAAAAAGATACCCTTTGGACAAAACCCAAATATATCTTGGTCCTGAGTCTGTTTTGGTGAGTTTTGGGGCTATATAAGGACCTTAAACCCTCTCTCATTTCAACCATACGAGTTTGAGAAAAATCCTAGGAAAAGAGAGAGAAAAGTGAGAGAAAGTGTGAGAGAAGTGGGAGAATCTCCCTGCTACTTTACCCTGCCACTCTACAAGCTCCATCGCTTCCTTCTAATCGCTTTCCCAGCGATTTCGGCTTCATTTCTAGGTAAGAAGCCCTAACCCTAAACTGATTTGGGGTTTTGATAGTTGTATGTTATGAAATAACTAACCTAAAGCATGCTATAGGTTGTCAAATTATCGTATACGAAGACATAGCAAATCTATCGAGTTCTTTACGATTCTAGTCAAAAGGTGCGGACTTTAGATGTATAGGTTATGGTTTTCAATGCTTTCAATGTTAGTTAATGATAGATTCATGATCTGTATGTAATTGCACATGTATAAAGTACTGTCTATTTTCCGTTTCGGTTAAATACGAAGAATATGAGATTTTGTGTATTCTAGGTATTTGTAGAAAATACCGTATACGTATAAATTTTGGAAATGTGTTTGCCATGATTATTTGCTATATGAACATATTATGTATGTGTATAACACTCACTCGGCAAAAGGATTTGCCCTAATACATGTTTTTGCTAGTATACGTTATGTATGTAAAAAGGGTGTATTCTAAGTGTTTGTGAAAATGACCGAATGAATATAGAATTTGCATTCGTGCTCGCCATGACTGATTGTCATGGATGCATGTTTGTTGTATAGGCGATACCCCTTTGACGAAGGGATTTTCCCTAAATCACGCCACGGCCAATATACACTCTATATGCTAAAACGTGTAGCCCAAGTGTTTGTGGAAATGACTGAATGAAAATGCAACTTGGATTCTTGCTTGCCTGACTATCCGTCGTGGGTGTACGCATGTTATAATTGGTGCAACTCCCTAGTGAAAGGATTTGGCCTTATACCTATGTGATCAACATACGTTAGATATGTTGATATATGTAATCTAAAGCGTTTGTTGAATTGTCTGGATGAGTAGTAGTTAGTAAATTGTAATGTATAAAGGTGTTGAGATAGGATTCTCAACTACCTTAGTTATGTATATGATTTTCTTCATGTAAGTTATTTAGTTTAATCACTTACTGTTTTATGAAACGTATGTGTTTGGATTTCCTATTTGCGTTGTGTTTTATAACATGCTTGTTAATATGTTTGAATTACTTGTTTATTTAATTCTACTCTGATTACTTCACATGTTTAAGTTGTATTCCATAAAATCTGTGAAGGGTGATGGGGGAGTGGTGCAACGTTTCCGTGCAACAGCCCTGGCAACCCTAAGCGGACAATATTGGATAGTTGATTGTATGATTTGAAATCTTGATCCATTACTACTTTAACTGTTTATAATTGAATGTGATTAGGACTATGATTATAGTCCAGACAATCGGTACCAGACTTGAGTTCGTGGTTGAGATTCATTTCGCCATGAAGGATGTGTCTAATGAACCCGAGTCATACTTCAGTTGGCGATAGTGGTTAGGCCACGCGAAGTGCTTATGCACTTCATGTCATTCAGTTGATTGTGCGCTCGAGCTAGTCAGGATCGTCAAGCAACCCGATCTGTCTTATGTATGTTCACCATGTTTGGACGCCTCTGCTTGAACCTAGGGTATCAAACTTACCAGTGAAATTCCATTAACCATGGTACCTCGATCCGCTAAGACTCATGAGCCGGGCATGGTGGTATGGGACACCGTGGTCGATCTGTCTGCCTACGCTGTGGCCACGTGCCTCCCCGTAGTGTCCATTGAACAACCAGACTCGTGAGCTGATTATGGTGGTATGAGACACTATATTCGAGTTGTCGGCCTACACTGATTGGTGACGAGCCCTTTGTAGTGACCTCGAGCATACTCTGAATTTGCGGTGAGGCAACGAGTTTTGCCGGAGTGAATAGAGTATGACTAGGCCTGTATCAATTTAGTGATGAACCGTTAAAAAGGTGATGGGGGAGTGGTGTAACAATTGCATGTAATAGCCCTGGTAGCCTTTACAGTGCCCTAGAACCACACTATCGTATGAGATTATCTAGGTTTGACGACCCTAAAATGGATCATGTTTGGGAATGATACAAAGGAGGTACCTTAATTTCCCAATCCTACTGTTTGAAATGGACTAATAACAACTCGGTAATCATGCTCATCATCGCATTACATGTGCCTAGAAGATGTGAAGCACTAAGGAATGCAAGCATGCCGCGAACGTAAGATGGTGTCGCACGAGGGAGTATGTGGTGAGCGCATGCATTATGATTGCATTCATACTTGCATTAATAAGAGTATTTAGAATTGTTGATTGTACTGCTTTATCATTACTGCTTGACTGTTTTGATAACATGTTAACATATACTTTATTGTTCCACTGAGTTGATCACTCACTCCCACGTTACGGGACAGTGTTCCGAACACCTACTAGACATTGTCTGATTGCAGATGGCGACACTACTTCTGAGGCGGAGCCGAACTTTTGTGACGACGAGGATGCTTTCTCGTGTATGCTATTTTCTGGCGGCTTTATGTGAGCCGTGTCTTAATCGACGGGATTACAGAGATGTCTAGATGACACTACACCTTTAGTATATTTTAAAATTGTACTTGTAATTCATTAACCTGATAACCTTATCACACTCTAGAGACTTACTATAGTTTATATATTTTTCTATCTATCACAGTCTTCCGCTTTCAATTTAACTGTCTCTGGAGTATGATATGCTGTTTTGGCTTAATCACACTCATGTTCACCACACTAATACAAACAATATTCAATCATCATTCATTTTTTTGCATAAGTGATGCGTTGGAACTCGGGAGTTGAGTTTATGCTCGACCCCCGATTTTCAGGGCATTACAAAACTTCTCTTTTTTTTTTTGTTTCTTTGGTATTGTTGTCGAACTGAAGATTTAGGTTACTTGATATTGTTGTAATGAATTTCTTTTTCATGTTCTTCTTTTCTTTTGTCATTTGGATTGTTGAGGAACCATGTTTTGATTTTTTTTCTTTTTGTTTGGAGTTAAGCTTGGAGGGAATGATTTACTAGACATTTTTTATTTCTAATGTTAAGCATTCCAATAACTGATATGATATCTTACATCGACTGTGCTGATACATCCTAAGTTAATCAAAATTCACTCATCACTGTACCATTAGTACATGTATGGTGAGAGTCATTTATTAGTTATTTTCTTATGTGCTTACTATTATGATACATGCAATGAGTCATGTACACACCCTAATACAGACAACATTCAATCATCATTCATTTCGTTGCATAAGTGATGCGTTGGAACTCGGGAGTTGAGTTTATGCTCAACCCCCGATTTTCAGGGCATTACAAAACTTCTCTTGTTTTTTTTGTTTCTTTGGTATTGCTGTCGAACTGAAGATTTGGGTTACTTGATATTGTTGTAATGAATTTCTTTTTCATGTTCTTCTTTTCTTTTGTCATTTGGATTGTTGAGGAACCATGTTTTGAGTTTTTCTTTTTGTTTGGAGTTGAGCTTGGAGGGAATGATTTACTAGACATTTTTTATTTCTAATGTTAAGCATTCTAATAACTGATTTGATATCTTACATCGATTGTGCTGATACATCCTAAGTTAATCAAAATTCACTCATCACTGTGCCATTAGTACATGTATGGTGAGAGTCATTTATTAGTTATTTTCTTATGTGCTTACTATTATGATACATGCAATGAGTCATTTGGATTGTGTCTAATGATTTAAACAAAGAAATTGGATTTGATTGGCAATCCAATTTCAAAGGGTGCGGCGGATTATGTCTGGTACACATATTTGAATGCATACTGTTATGATGCATGATACAATACTAACTCGAAGTTCAATGAGGCTTTTGGATTACACCCAATTTAAACCGTGGTGGCCGCAAATTTTAAAAAATGAATTTTTATTTAGAAAGTGTGGAAACTCCAGCCCACATTGAGTGGAAGTATTGCCCTTGAAATGGTATGTAAGCTCAACTCTTCAAAGAGGAGCTGAGGGCCATGATTATTCTGTGTGAATATAGTCACTTCCAAATGCAGCCTAAACCATTCTTATTAGGGTTGTTTATAGGTCGGGTCAGATTTTAGACTTGTTCGGCCATGCCTATACAAACTTTGAATTTGTTTGGCCTGACTTAGTCCATTGACAACCCTAATTCTCACAAGTAGATTTAACTTATGGGGGAAGTTTTGGTAATCTAGTAGTGTGTGATGATGATACACAAGCACTAAAAAATTGTACCCATTTCATGCAAGTATTTCATAATGAACAGGCGAAATTATGGGTCGTAATTTAAATGTATAACAAACTAATGATGACACTTATTTGATTATCTAACTACTAGATTGGTTGATATTTTTATGGTCCTATTACAGAAAACAAGTGTCCACAAATCAAATGTTAGAATTATTCAATTTGAACCGTTTGTTTTATGTTAATATATGACATTTTTTGGTCTTGTATATTACATTTTTTTGTCTTAAATTATTATTGTGATTAGTTAGTTTATAGTTGTGATTTATAAGTTAGATAATTAGTTACTCGTTTAAGGATTTCTATGGGGCCATACATAGAAATAGTATATTTTTTGTGGCATAGAAATTGCTCAAATTGTCCCATTTTAGACCGTTCAAGGTTAGATGGATAGTATGCTTTCATATAATCTATTTAAATGTTCATACCTAATCTGCGGTCCATCTCCTCATTTCTCTCTAGATCTATTTCTTCCATTTCATATTCAATGTCAAATATCCTCACATTGCTTTAGATATTTGACATCGAAATGTAACGTAAGATCAACTTATCTAGAGAGGCATGGGGAGATGTTGCCAGATTTTTGGCGTGGACTAAAAAATGGGAATATGAAAGTATTACAATCTATCCAACCTTGGATGGATAACTAATTTAGGATTTAATTGATCGGGGATCCTTGAAAGGTGGGAACCGTTGTTATGACCATGATAAGTAGCTGTCTATTTCCTATGAACAACAATATGGGTGGCCTGGCCATTTGGATAGGCCCGTATTTATGTATTAGCTCAAAATTGATGGAGCAGACCCGGATGTGCATCGGAGCTATCCGAATGTTGAGCGGGGGTCCGTGGAAGGTAGGAACTGTTGTTATAACCATGATGAGTAGCTGTTCATTTCCTATGGATAACAATATGGGTGGCTTGGCCATTTGGCTAGGCCCGTGTTCATGTATTAGCTTGAAATTGATGGAGCAGACTCGGATGTGCGTCAGAGCTATCCGGATGTTGAGCGGGGGTCCCTGGAAGGTGGGAACCACTGTTATGACCATGATGAAGTTGTCTATTTCCTATGAATAGCATTGGAGTGGCATGGCCAGTTGGACAGGCCGTGTTTATGAACTAGCTCAAATTTGTTGGAGCAAGCACATGTTTATGAAAATTTTAAGGCTTTATCCCAAAAATGAAGTAGATCTAAATCGTAGGCGGACCACACCATGGGAAAAAGTAGTGATTGAATTTCCACCATTAAAAAATCTTAAGTCACATTTTAATGGTTATTTGGCATATAGCCTGTTGATTATATCATACAGACCACACCATGGGAAAAAGTGAAAGGGGCAAGTTATATGCCCTAGAGGTGGGGTGAATAGGGCAATGCCAAATAAAACTTAAAACAACGGAATAATAAAAGATATAAATAACAATGCTGAAATAATAACAATCTCAAAGCACATGAAATATGAGAATAATACTAAATCAGTTTTAAGGATAACCTTACACCAAAAAACTAATGTCTTATGGTAGGACAACCTTATTTCTAGAACGACCTAGAAAACACAAATGATATGGAAAATAAATAAAGAATAACTTAAAGAAATAAATCCTAAGTTATTACACCATTCAACCACACTTGCTTGAAATGAAAATTACAACATTCATCCACAAAAGCAATCCACAATAATAAAGGAATAAATGAATAAAGAAATCAAGCACATCCACAATACAACGATATATAGTGGTTCGCCTGTGTGTTCACCAACTGTTAGCCAACAGCCACACAGAATGCTACTCCACTCCTAATATCCTCACACAGGGGATATTAGCATGCACTATCAAAATAGGTTTTCTGAGTTCACCCAAAACCTTCACAATTGTGTCTTTTTATCTCGGGCTTACACAATCCAAAAACCCCCACAATATGAGTTTTCTGGCTCTCCTCAGATAACCAAAACAATGAGATTTTTCTGGCAAATCTCAAACAAAACCAGAGAAAGTAAATTACAAAGTAAAATACCTGGATCTCCTTTTGAAGTAGCCCAGTAGAACCAATCGGAGTAGATGAATGATACGTCGTTCAATGTCCAATACTCACATAAAGAATGGTTCTATGTCTAATTGATTTTAGATTAAATCAAGAAGAGCAAGGTCTATTTGATTTTGATCCCAAAAGAAGGAATATCACAAATTCCTCTTTTCTAAATAAGATTGGAATATGGATCAAAATCACAATAGAAAAATGTTAACAAAAGGAATATTAAATATGCACAATAGCTTAAAAAATAATCACAACTTATCTCAGAGTATAGCCTTAAATTGCTTGAATTGAATGGAATGGAATGAATAAACTCTGAAATTCGTGCATTATTTATAGCCTAAAAAATCCCATCTTTGACTGGTCTTAAGATCCTAGGACTGGTTGTAGCGTCAAAGATTTTGAAAGATTTCCGCGGGATTAGATTAGCTGTTCTCAGGACTGGTCTTAGGTAGCCTACGACCGGTCATGGACCACCTACGACTGGTCGTGAGATACCTACGACTGGTCGTGGGACTCGAGATACGTTGCTGGAGTTCGAGTCGTAGGACTACGACCGGTCGAAGGATGAGTCGTAGGACTTCCCAGGCCCAAGTCGAAGCAAGTCCGGGACTCAGTCTAAGGACAACCGGGAAAATCGAAAATCAGAACAACCTAGGGACCTGGTCTGAGAAACCTAAGACTGGTCGAAGCAAAGCTAGGACTGGTCTTAAGATTTCTAAGACTGGTCTTAGATCTGTCACACCAAGTAAATTAAAATATTCGGATTATGTATCTAGAATGGCCTATCATACAGACCAACCTAAGGTCAACCTAAGGTCAAACAAACCTTGAAGTGAGATGGACATTGAAGTCTTGAAGGTCTGTATTCTCAGATGATCTTGAAGTAGAAGCTTGAGTCGAGTTGATGGTCTTTCTCGAGCTTGGTACATTCTTGACTTGTCTTGATGAAGTCTTCTAATCTTGAACTTGTTAGAAGCAAACTTGAAGTCTTCTATTCTTGTAGACTTCATTCATGACATGTCTTGCAAACATTCTTCATTTATGATCTTGTCTTGAAAATATTCTTCATTCATGATCTTGTCTTGAAGCAGTGTGTAGTCACAAACAAGAAACACAAGAAATACAAGACATATAAGTTTTGACACTACAAAATTTGACAACCAAAGGGATATGAAATCATAGCACTAACAATCTCCCCCTTTGTCAAATTTGTGACAAAACACATTTATAAATATAAGAGTAAAATGAAAAAAGAATCATGAGCCATCAGAGTGAAAAAAAAAATACTCTACTCCCCCTAAGTGAGTAGAAACAATCAACCATATTCAAGTACTTACACTCTCCCTTTTTCCCATTCTCTCCCTTTCCATACTACTCCTCCTTTTTGTCACAAAATGACAAGGGAAGGCCAAAGGAGAGAAGAGAACACCATATGAAGAGTCAAGATTTAATTATCAAATTAGTTCAACACTTCAATGTCATCAATCCAAACCATACAACCAAAGTCATCAATCGTAATAATAATACAGAATCCATAAAAATAAAAAGGATAATCCACCTAATCAGATCCAGATGGAGCAGGGATGGTTGGATCAATCTGATGTAAACCCCTATTAATGCGACGAAGATATTTTCGCATATATTTAAATTGCATATCATGGGCTACACTCAGGTTATCAACCTTCTCCTCCAATGCACTTAGACATGCATCATAACCAGAAGATGGATCGTAATCAGAATCATTTTGGGAGTCAGTTTCAATGTCTTCAAATATATCATCCATATTTATATCAGCCTGTGGAGGAAGATCAGCAGCTTCCCCTTCATTTCCTGCTTCAGCACCTTCACCATCACCTTCATAAAATTGACCAGGAAGCAAATCCAACTTCATCTTATTTAAATTAGTATTATTGAATAAAATATGATGAATTGGTGCCTCATTCTCAGGTAAAGCAACGAGCATATTTGTGGCTAAACAAGTCATAAGATAACCAAATGGAATATCACTATGACCCAGATGAAGACGAAACTGAATGATAAAATGACATATCAAAGAAGGTAAACAGACAACAATGCCGGACACAACAGAGTGCAATACCCAAACCATGAAGGCAGTTAACTCGGTTTTATTGCCTGACCGAGGATACACGCTTGAAGTGAAGATCCGGTGCAAAACTCTGTATCTGGGTGATGAGGGTCGAATATTGCATATCAGACCCCGACTATTACCTGATTTTACGTACATGATAATGCTTAATACCATATTTTAATTGTATTTTTATTACAGGATGAAATCAGGAGCGTGTATTGAAAAATGATGTTAAAAGCATGGATTTGACTCTCCGGAATTACCAGAGCTCGGGATGAACCTCAGAGGACCAATATTAAAGAATTTACATGCCTGGGACCCGAGGAAATCAAGCCATTCACGTTTAAAGAGGCACGAAACTGGTCCAGAATGAAAGATCACATGGTTCCCTCCATCCAATTGGCTCGAAACTTTATACATGGGATTAGGGACATAAATTAACCGTACATTTCAAATTTCAGCCCTCGGATCACTAGGGAAGTGCCCCAACTGACGATCAGTCCATAAACCGTTGATTTGGGCCCACCTGATATCTGGACCTTCTTCAAAATTTACCTAGACGGTTTAAATGATATGAGAAACAGGATGGACAGCTTGGATTTCTCGAAAACATTACAGCAGGCTTGCATAAGAAGCGAGTGTGCATATGTGCACTACACTCTAGAGCCGGACCGAACCGAGTCTGGCGGTCAGCAGCGCTGACAGCGCCTTCCAAATTCGCAACGGCAATTGCCGTTTCTACAGCAGCGAACGGATGTCGCTGTCCATTTTTACGGACGCTAGTGGGCCCCACTCATCACCTGTACGGATGATCCGAACCGTCCATCTTGAAGATGGGCTCGAGGACTTCAAAACCATGGTAATACTTTATACCCATGCATGCACACGTGTGTGGTACAGAGGCCACAAAAGGGCTGTCCTGCAACGTCCAAATTTAATCTTTTTGTGTTTTCTTCTCTGGGCCGCATCATTGGACGTTCAAAACTACCTATTCTTGACTAAAATTTCGTCCTGAATCCAATAGACGGGGTGGATTTCCCAGAAAACACTTTCATGGGGCCCACCGATCACGACAGCGAAAGGATGTGAAAGTTTCACACAAATTTGGAAATCCAGTTTTCCAGGCGGTTGTGGGCCACCATCTTTGATCATATGGCAGATCTGAACCGTCTATCATGTAGAGGACCCAAGAAAGTCCTAAGGGACGGTGTTTGTTGGAATTTGAACGAGGAAAGTATGGTGTTTCGAGGTCCCGAACTTGGCTGCGAAAAGATTTTTCTTTGCTGTGCAGATGATGACTTCCCAAATCCGATTTTCACCACTCCAGCCACTCCATCAGTTATAAAAAGAGTTGCAAAACATGAGGAAGGACATCCAGAGAAGCAAGAGAATTCCAGATCTAGAGGAAAAGAGAAGAAAGAGAAGAAAGAAGAGAGAGAGAAATTGGTTTGATATTTCTTTTATGAATTTTTATTTATCCATCTGTTTAATGGATTTTATGGGTAACTAATCTCTCGGCTAATTTGAGATGAAACCCCTAATTTGAACACCCATTGTTCTATGTTGATTTTACTTTAATTAGATTGATTTTTTTCTTTCTCTAGTGTGCTTGATTGTTTTAAATTCTATACTTCTCCATCTATGAACTTTGATCAGAGTCTATGGATGGATGTTGTTTGGATGTTTATTCTAGGTGCTTGTGTCTGATTATGAACAGGTTCCTATAGGGGAAGAGACAGGGTGCTTTAATGAACGGTATATTCTATATGCCCGACCAAGGACATGGGATATGTTATTCATAACATTGTTTGAAGGAATTAGACAATATGTATGCCCGATTAAGGACACAGATTGTGCTTTCTCTAGATAAGTTAGATCAATCTAAATTAAAGTGAATTAATAGACAAAACAAGGGTTAGGATAATTAGGGGTGGATTCGAAAGTCCTAGTGCTCTCTCTGATTGAATTTTCTTCCTTATTCTCAATAGTTATTTTCCATAAATTTGTGTTAGTAATTCGCTACATTAATTATTGGATTAGTTAAGGAGAATCACAGATTTAAATTGTGACGACCAGTCCTCGTGGGATTCCACCTCGATCTTACCGAGTTTATTACTACATCACAACCCTATACTTGGGGAGTGAACACTGGGTAATAAAAATTTTGAGGGGAGCACATTTCCTTTGTGCGTCCAATGCACTTCCATATTGCATAAATCTCTTGTCAACATTTGTTTTTCCGATTCTGATGGTTTGTCATATAATGTATGAATAAGAATACCTTCATCTTTGACAGGTATATCCATAATACCTGATATCAAATGTCGATCAATCAAAAATTTCCCTTCTCTAGTAGCAATTGAGAACGTTAAATTATCAAGGGAAAATCAGACATATATGCAACCATAGATTGTGCAATAGACTAGTATGCAGGCCCACCCCAAAACAAAATGTTAGTCCAGCCAACAAAGTCAAGGAGAGGTGTAATCTCAAATTGTTCAATGTGACTGAGACTTACAGGACGCTCAACGATAACTTTACGGTTACGTAAATCCCGTACATCATTTGGATCATCTTCGGGTGACCGAAGGTGCCGTCTTGTTATAGATGTAGATCTAGATGAAGATGGACCACGGGATGTTTTCTTTTTCCCCCTAACATCCATTTTCAACAAGATTTACCAAGGAGCAAGCACAAAGAACACAAGAGGTGGTGGGTTTCTCTAGATCAGATTTTTAGAGAAGAAACCCTAAACAATCAACAAAAAATGAGATCTAGCTTATGGAATAAATAAATCAAAGCATAGAAGGCATAAATCTTCAAGAAAAATGAAGAAAAACGACTTATCTTGAAGAAAATCAAGAGATCTCAAGACAGGTCGAGCCACGACTCGTCGAAGGAAGAAGAGGAAATGAAGAACAAAGTGATTTTCCCCAAATTATATGATGCTCATGATCTCTACGACCGGTCGAGTGCAGTCCATGACCAGTCGAGTCAGGACCAGTCGTGTATGGTAAGGGCCGGTCGAGCATCGTCAAAAATAAATATTTTTATTCAGAAATTGAAATTTATACACATAAAAATTTAAAATATAGTACACTATGATACATGCAGACAAGTATATTCAATTTAAAATGCACATACCAAGATCAAATTTCATTTTAGTAAACCTGCTTTTATTGAGCGGTTTAGTAAATATATCAGCAAGTTGGACATTGGTTGGAATATATTCCAAAGAGATAGCTTTTTCTTCAACTAATTCACGAATGTAATGATACCTAATGTCAATATGCTTAGTACGCGAATGCTAAATTGGATTTTTGGAAATATTGATAGCACTGGAATTATCACAATGTAAGATCATTGAATCTTGATTAATTCCATAATCGCTTAACATGCGTTTCATCCATACGAGTTGTGTACATGCATATCCTGCTGCGATATACTCAGCCTCAGCAGTGGAAAGCGATATTGAACTTTTCTTCTTGCTAAACCAAGAAACTAAACAATTTCCAATGTAAAAACAATCACCACTGGTTGATTATCTGTCATCAATATTACCAGCCCAATCAGCATCAGAATACCTAGCTAATTTAACATTAGTATTAAATGGATACCAAAGACCCAAATTAGTTGTACTTGCGACATATCTAATAATCCGTTTGACAGCAGTAAGATGTGAATCTTTAGGATTAGACTGATATCTCGCACAAATACCAACGCTAAAAGCGATATCAGGTCTACTAACAGTTAAATATAATAAACTACCAATCATACTACGATAAAGCTTAGGATTTACATCTTTACATGTAGAGTCTTTTGAGAGTCTCAAGGTTGTACTCATAGGAGTATCAAATTTTTTACCATTTTCAAATCCAAACCTTTTAACCAAGTTTGTAGCATACTTGGTTTGAGAAATGAAGATTCCATCAGGTTGTTGTTTTACTTGTAACCCTAGGAAGTAATTTAGTTCACCAACCATGCTCATTTCGAATCTTGATTTCATCAACTCTGCAAACTCAATAGACATGTTAGAACAAGTTGATCCATAAATAATATCATCTACATAGATCTGAACCATTAAAATCTCATTATTATGTTTCTTAACAAATAGCTTCTTATCGACACTTCCCACTTGAAAACTATGACTAAGTAAGAATTTAGTCAATTTTTCATACCATGCCCTGGGCGCTTGTTTCAGACCATAGAGAGCCTTTTTGAGACGAAATACATGATTAGAAAGCTTGGGGTCTTCAAACCCTGAGGGTTGTTCTACATAAACTTCTTCATGTAAATCGCCATTTAAGAAGGCACTCTTTATATCCATCTGATAAATTTTAAACTTTCTAAAGCAAGTGATGGAAATAAAAAGTCTGATAGATTCAAGGCGAGCGACTGGAGCAAAGGTTTCATTGTAATCGATGCCTTCAATCTGAGTATACCCTTGTACAACCAGTCTAGCCTTGTTTCGTATAATATTTCCAAGTTCATCAGACTTGTTTTTAAAGATCCATTTTGTTCCAATAATATGTTTATCTTTAGGTCTAGGAACAAGATACCAGACATCATTACGAACAAATTGATTAAGTTCATCCTACATAGCTACTATCCAATTTTCGTCAGAAAGAGCTTCTTTTACATTGACCGGTTCTATTTGGGATGTAAAACAAACATAATTACATATGTTTTTAAGTTGTTTGCGTGTACGAACTCCAGTGAGAGGGTTTCTAAGGATTTGATTAGTTGGATGATCTTTGACAGTCCTAGGTTCAGATTGAGATGAAGAGGTATCTTGATTTTCAATTATAAGAATTTCATCATCATCTGAACTCGGAGCAGGTATATTCAAATGATCATCAATGACCACATTGATGGACTCTTGAATCACACCTGTTCTTTTATTTAGAACCCTATAGGCTCGACTGTTTAAGGAATATCTAAGAAAAATACCTTCATCACTCTCCGTATCAAAATTTCCCAAATTTTCACGATCTCGTAAAATGTAACACTTACTGCCAAAAATTTGAAAGTATTTGACAGTAGATTTCTTTTCGAACCATAACTCATAAGCAGTCTTATTTTTAGATTTACTAGTATAAACACAATTAATAATGTAGCAGGCAGTATTAATTGCTTCGGCCCAAAGATTTTTGGAGAGCTTCATACTATTTAACATGACATTAGCCATATCCTGAAGCACTCTATTTTTTCTCTCAACTATACCATTTTGTTGAGGAGTTTTGGGCGTAGAGAATTCATGTGATCTTCCCTAATCGCTACAGAATTTCTCAAAACTGCTATTTTCGAATTCAGAACCATGATCACTATGGATCTTATAAACTTGAGAACCTTTTTCATTTTGGATTCGTTTGATGGTCTTCTTTACTTCATCTAGGGTTTCAGATTTGTCTTTTAAGAATGATACCTAAGTGAATCTAGTAAAGTCATCTACGATAACCAAGATGTATTTTTTGCCACCTCGACTCTCCGTTCTAGTTGGTCCAATGAGATCCATGTGGAGAAGCTTGAGAGGTCTAGATGTGGTATTGGAGTTCACTTTCTTATGAGAGCTCCTAATCTGTTTGCCCAACGGCATTCACCACATATTTTGTCTACTTTTTGTAATTTGGGTAGACCTCTTATAAGTTCTCTTTTGCTCAATCTAAATAAGTTCCGGTAGTGTACATGTCCAAGTCGTTTATGCCATAATTCAGTCTCATCAGTATGGACCATGTAACACGATTTAGTAGATGAGCTTGTATTACTAACGATGTAGCAGTTTTCAGATGTTCTACAACCAGTTAATATAACAGAACCCTCTTTATTAACAATCTCACAACCTTGATTAGAAAACTTTACATTATGATTGTTGTCGCATATCTGAGATATACTTAGTAGGTTGTGTTTCAAGCCCTCAACATATAATATATTTTTAAATAAGGGAAGGTTATAAAGCTGAACCGTACCTTGGCCAATGATTTTGCAATTGCTTCCATCACTAAAAGTGACTGACCCATTAGTCCTGTCTTCTAGATCAGTGAATAAAGCTTTGTCGCCTGTCATATGTCTGGAGCAACCACTGTCAAGGTACCACTTTGAATGGCTTGTAGCTTTGAAAGCAGTGTGGGCAACCAAGCAGTCAACTTTAGGAACCCATTTCAGTACTGTTTTGGGTTTAGGAGTGTAGTTGGACTTTTTCTGACTATTGTTATATGAATGGCCTATAGAGTTAAATTTTAATAGCTCCTTGAGAAGATCAATAATTTTTTCAACCAAAGGATTTTGGTTTTGAAGATTGAAGTTGGCATGGCTATTTTTAGATTTTTGAAAGGTCCTTGAATTTTTTGAAAAACCTTGATAAGTATACTTTACTTTTGAGTTCGAAGACTCTCCTTTCACAAACTTAGGAGCAGTATTCTTTTGTTTAGGAGAAGTATTCTTATCATAGCCCAACCCGGATCTATCGCCACATTTCTCATCGATAACAATTTTTCTAATTTAGGATCACCTTGGGCATATCTCCAAGTGTCTTTTAAACTCAAAAGAGAAGCTACTTCATTTTTGAGTTTCTCGTTCTCGGTTTTCAAATCATCAACTTGGGAGGTTTTGATTTTTAAATCACATTTGGTCTTTTCAAAAAAATCAGAAATATGAGATTTTTCTAAGACAAGAGACTCATAATCTTCTTTAAGTTTAGAAAATTTTTCCTTTTGTAATTTAAGCTTGACAGCAATTTTACAACTCTCCTTATAAAGGGCATTGTATGCATCCTAAAGATCATCTTCATTGTCACAATCACTATTTAGATTCTCTTCGCTAGTTACTTCATCATAATCTGAAAAAGTGACTTTGGCTAGAGTCATAAGGGCTTTAACATCATTTCTCGACTCGTTTTCAGAATCTTCTGATTTCGAAGAGGATTTTGAATTAGATGATTCATCCCAAGTAGCCAACATACTCTTCCTTTTTGATTTGTCCTTTTTAGTACATTTGTTAGCCAAGTGCCCATACTCTTGACAGTTATAACATTGACTATCTTTCAAAGATTTTCGAGCTCTAGGTTTAGATTGTCTCTTATCGTTTGATTTTTTAAAATCTCTTTTTTTCTTATTTTTCAAAATTTTATAAAACCTTTTTACAAAAAGTGCCATATCATCTTCGGAATTTTCAAAGTCTGAAGTGCTCTCTTGTGGAATATTTTTAGATGAGTTGAGAGCAATTGATTTTCCTTTTGGAGCTTTAAAGTTCAATTCGTAGGTCTGTAAAGAACCAACTAGTTCCTCAACCCTCATGTTATCCGTATCACGAAGTTCCTGAATCGCGGTTGCTTTTGAATTGAACCGTTCATGAAGTGAGCATAGTATCTTTGCACACACTTTACTTTCTGGGATTCTATCACCAAGCCCCACATTGAGTTTACAATGTCATTCAATCTAGTGTAGAAGTCCATAAACATTTCATTCTCCTCCATATGAATTTCTTTAAATTTAGTTGTGAGGAGTTGGACTTTAGATTTCTTGACAATAGATGTACCCCCGTGTGTCATTTCTAAGAGATCCCATGCTTATTTAGCATTTTCACACGAGATGATTCTTTTGAATTCATCTGGTGACAATGCACAAGTAATTGCATTTAGTGCTTTTGCATTGGCACTACTCTCACTTTTCTGAAGTGTGGTCCAAAGGGCATAAGATATTACTTTCATTGATTTTGAACCATCTTCATCAGTTACTTGATGATAGGTAGTTTTCATCCATTCACGTGTGGCCACCACACACTTTCATCCATGGATTTGAGAAAGATTCTCATCCTTGCTTTCCAATAGGCATAGTTTGTGCCATTAAAGGGTGGTGGCCTAGTGAGATAGGCTATCAAAATTTGACATCTTAATATAGCTTAGATCGTTAGCTCAGGAAATAAATCCAATAAATAATCAATAAGCACCAGCTATTAGGCTCTGATACCACTTGAAAGGGGCAAGCTATATGCCCTAGAGGGGGGGTGAATAGGGCAATGCCAAATAAAACTTAAAACAGCGGAATAATAAAAGATATAAATAACAATGCTGAAATAATAACAATCTCAAAGCACATGAAATATGAGGATGATACTAAATCAGTTCTAAGGACAACCTTACACCAAAAAACCAATGGTTTATGGTAGGACAACCTTATTTCTAGAACGATCTAGAAAACACAAATGATATGGAAAATAAATCAAGAATAACTTAAAGAAATAAATCCTAAGTTATTACACCATTCAACCACACTTGCTTGAAATGAAAATTACAACATTCATCCACAAAAGCAACCACAATAATAAAGGAATAAATGAATAAAGAAATCAAGCACATCCACAACACAACGATATATAGTGGTTCGCCTGTGTGTTCACCAACTGTTAGCCAACAGCCACACAGAATGCTACTCCACTCCTAATATCCTCACACAAGGGATATTAGCATGCACTATCAAAATAGGTTTTCACAGGTTCACCCAAAACCTTCACAATTGTGTCTTTTTATCTCGGGCTTACACAATCCAAAACCCCCACAACTGAGTTTTCGCTCTCCTCGGATAACCAAAACAATGAGATTTTTCTGGCAAATCTCAAATAAAACCAGAGAAAGTAAATTACAAAGTAAAATACCTGGATCTCCTTTTGAAGTAGTCCAGTAAAACCAATCGGAGTAGATGAATGATACGTCGTTCAATGTCCAATACTCACATAAAGAATGGTTCTATGTCTAATTGATTTTAGATTAAATCAAGAAGAGCAATGTCTATTTGATTTTGATCCCAGAAGAAGGAATATCACAAATTCCTCTTTTCTAAATAAGATTGGAATATGGATCAAAATCACAATAGAAAAATGTTAACAAAAGGAATATTAAATATGCACAATAGCTTAAAAAATAATCACAACTTATGTCAGAGTATAGCCTTAAATCACTTGAATTGAATGGAATGAAATGAATAAACTCTGAAATTCGTGCATTATTTATAGCCTGAAAAATCCCATCTTCGACTGGTCTTAGGATCCTAGGACTGGTCGTAGCGTCAAAGATTTTGAAAGATTTCCGCGGGATTAGATTAGCTGTTCTCACGACTGGTCTTAGGTAGCCTACGACCGATCGTGGACCACCTACGACTGGTCGTGAGACACCTACGACTGGTCGTGGGACTCGAGATACGTTGCTGGAGTTCGAGTCGTAGGACTACGACCGGTCGAAGGATGAGTCGTAGGACTTCCCAGGACTGGTCGAAGCAAGTCCAGGATTGGTCGAAGGACAACCAAGAAAATCTGAAAATCTGTAACAACCTAGGACTGGTCTTGAGAAACCTAAGACTGGTCGAAGCAAAGCTAGGACTGGTCTTAAGATTTCTAGGACTGGTCTTAAGATTTCTAGGACTGGTCTTAGATCAGTCACACCAAGTAAATTAAAATATTCGGATTATGTATCCGGAATGACCTATCATACAGACCAACCTAATGTCAACCTAAGGTCAAACAAACCTTGAAGTGAGATGGACATTGAAGTCTTGAAGGTCTGTATTCTCAGATGATCTTAAAGTAGAAGCTTGAGTCGAGTTGATGGTCTTTCTCGAGCTTGGTACATTCTTGACTTGTCTTGATGAAGTCTTCTAATCTTGAACTTGTTAGAAGCAAACTTGAAGTCTTCTATTCTTGTAGACTTCATTCATGACATGTCTTGCAAATATTCTTTATTTATGATCTTGTCTTGAAAATATTCTTCATTCATGATCTTATCTTGAAGCAGTGTGTAGTCACAAACATAAAACACAAGAAATACAAGACATATAGGTTTTGGCACTACAAAATTTGACAACCAAAGGGATATGAAATCATAGCACTAACAAAAAGTAGTGATTGAATTGACACATTTTAATGGTTATTTTAATGCCCAGTCTGATCCTAAACCCTAAACCTAAACCTATCACATAAACCTAGATCTATAACTTATAACCTTTAATCTATAACATAAACCTAAACCTATAACCTATAACTTAAACCTAAACCTATAACCTACAACATTAACATAAACTTATTACCTAAACCTATACTTATAACCTATAACCTACAACATTAACCAAAACCTATACCTATAACCTAAACCCGAACATAAACCCGAACCTAAACCTATATAACCTAACCTTAAACCTCAACCTAAACCTATAACCTAACCTATAACCTAACCTAACCTAAACCTATAACCTACACTTATAACTTAAACCTAAACCTAATCTTAAACATAAACCTATAACCTAAACCTAAACCTAAACATAAATCTACAACTTAAACCTAAACCTATAACCTATAAATTAAACTTATAACGTAAACTTAAACATAAACCTATAACCTAACTTATAACCTAAACCTAAACGTAAACATAAACCTATAACTTTAACTTAAACCTATAGCATGTACTTAAACCTAAACCTAAACCTGAACCTGAACCTAAACCTAAAACTATAACCTATAACCTAAACCTAAACCTAAACCTAAACTTATAACCTATAACTTAAACCACCTATAACCTACACTTATAACCTATAACCTATAACCTAAACTTAAACTTAAACCCGAACCCGAACCTATATAACTTAACCTTAAACCTAAACCTAAACCTATAACCTAACCCAACCTAAACCTATAACCTACACTTATAACTTAAACATAAATCTAAACTTGAACATAAACCTATAACCTAACTTATAACCTAAACCTAAACCTATAACTTAAACCTAAAGGTATAACCTATAACTTAAACTTATAACCTAAACTTAAACATAAACTTATAACCTAACTTATAACCTAAACCAAAACCTAAACCTAAACTTAAACCTAAACCCATAACCTATAATTTAAACATAAACCTATAACCTAACTTATAACCTAAACCTAAACATAAACATAAACCTAAACCTCTAACGTAAACCTATAACCTATACTTAAACCTAAACCTAAACCTAAACTTATAACCTATAACTTAAACCACCTATAACCTACACCTATAACCTATAACTTATAACCTATAACCTATAACCTAAACTTGAACCCGAACCCGAACCTATATAACCTAACCTTAAACCTAAACATAAACATATAACCTAACCTATAACCTAACCTAACCGAAACCTATAACCTACACTTATAACTTAAGCCTAAACCTAAACTTAAACATAAACCTATAACCTAAACCTAAACCTAAACCTAAACCTAAACCTATAACTTAAACCTAAACCTATAACCTATTACTTAAACTTATAACCTAATCTTAAATATAAACCTATAACCTAACTTATAACCTAAACCTAAACCTAAGCCTAAACTTAAACCTAAACGTATAACCTATAACTTAAACCTATAACCTAAACTTAAACCTAAACCTAAACCCGAACCTAAACCTATATAACCTATAACCTAAACCAAAACATAAACCCGAACCTATATAACCTAACCTTAAACCTAAACCTAAACTATAACCTAACCTAACTTAAACCTATAACCTACACTTATAACTTAAATCTAAACCTAACCTAACCTATAACCTAAACCTAAACCTAAACCTATACCTAATCCTAATCTCAACTCCTTAACCTAAACCTAAACTTGAAAACCCAAACCTAATCCCGAACCCGATTTCCTAAACCTAAACCTTAACTTATTCTCAATTCCCTAAATCTAAACCTAAACCTAAAACTATAACCTAAACTTAAACCTATAACCTACACTTATGACATAGCTATAACCTAAACCTATAACCTTAATCTATAACCTAAACTTATAACCTAAACCTAAACCTATAACCTAAACTTAAACCCGAACCTAAACCTATATAACCTAACCCTAAACCTAAACCTAAACCTATAACTAAAACTACCTATAACCTAAACCTATAACCTACACTTATAACCTAAATCTATACCTAAACCTAAACCTATAACCTACAACATTAACATAAACTTATAAACTATACCTTAACCTAAACCTAAACCTATTCTTATAACCTAAACCTATACTTATAACCTAAACCTATTCTCAACTCCCAAAACCTACAACCTAAACCTAGACCTATAACCTAAACATATAAACCTATAACCTAAACTCAATTCCCTAAACCTTAACCTATAACCTAACCTATGACCTACACTAATAACCTAAACCTAAACCTTAACCTATACTTAAACTTATAACCTAAACCTAAGCCTATAACCTAAACTTAAACCTAAACCTAAACCGAACCTAAACCTATATAACCTAGACCTAAACATAAACCTATAACTTAAACCTAAACCTAAACCCGAACTCAAACTCGAACCCGAACCCGAATTCCTAAACCTAAACCTAAACATATAACCTATAACATAAGCCTATACTATAACCTAATCCTAAACCTACAACATTAACCTAAACCTATACTATAACCTAATCCCAAACTTATAACCTAAACCTAAACCTATACTTATAACCTAAACCTAGTCTTATAACCTAAACCTATTCTCAAATCCCAAAACCTATAACCTAAACCTAAACCAATAAACCTTAACCTTAACCTATAACCTAAACTCAATTGCCTAAACCTATAACCTACACTTATAACCTAAACCTAAACCCTAAACCTAAACCTTAACCTACACTTAAACTTATAACATAAACCTAAACCTTAACCTAAACTTATAACCTTAACCTATAACCTATAACCTAAACTCAATTCTCTAAACCTTAACCTATAAACCTAAAACCTAAACTTATAACCTAAACCTATACCTATAGCCTATAACCTAAACCTAAAACCTAAACCTAAACCTAAACCTAAACCTACACTTATAACCTATAACCTTAACCTAAACCTAAACCTAAACCTACACTTATAACCTATAACCTTAACTTAAACCCAAACATAAACCTGATGCCGAACTCGAAACCTATAACCTTAATCTAAACCTTACTGTATTCTAAAATCCCTAAACCTAAACCTACACCTAATCCTAATCTCAACTCCCTAACCTAAACCTAAACCTAAACTTATACCTATTCTCAATTCCCTAAACATATAACCTAAACCTATAACCTAGGCTAATCATAATGCTATTTCCATAAACTGACTCTAGTCTTTTCATTGTAAAGATGGATAAGAGTTGGATGCGAGCTAAGAACATGTTTGGCGCAGAGTATAAATAAGGGATTCAAGAGTTCATGGAATTTGCGCGAAATCGAGCAAATTTAGGGAATAGGATTAGGTGTCCATGTCGAAAATTCAAAAACATGATTTATAAGACTTTAGACAAAGTAGAAGACGATTTGTTCATAGTTGAGATTGACCAGGGTTACACTTGGTGAATCTATCATGGTAAAGTTATCCGCCATAGAGTTGAGGCCACTGAAATCTTTGTTGACCCAATTGTGTCAGATGATGAGGATAAAGACATTGACAAAATGCAAGATATCATAGGGGATGTATTCAGGGGAACGATTGCGGATACTAATTTTGCAGCGACAAGCAGTAGCCAAGATATTCCTCCTATGGGTGATGTCAAATTAGAGAAGTTTAGTAGGTTGTTGAGGGATGCGCAACGTCCACTTTATCAGGGGTGTGAGAACTTCTTCAAGTTGAATTTTCTTACAAGGTTATTTTATTTGAAGAAAATAAATCGTTGGAGTAACGAATCGTTCGACATGTTGCTTGATTTTTTGAAAGAAACATTACCGGACGGTGAGACATTGCCTAAGTCTCATTACGAGGAAAAATCCTTGATGCTAGACTTGGGCCTTGGTTACATCCTCATACATGCATGTATAAATGATTGTTTATTGTATTAGAAAGAGCATGAGAATGTTGAAGAGTGTCCAGAATATGGAGAGTCTGGGTGGAAGTATGACGAAGCCAAGTATAAGAAAATCCCACAAAAGGTGTTAAGGTACTCCCCATTGAAACCCAGATTGCAAAGATTGTTTGTCTCGCAAGACGGTTGAAGATATGAGGTGGCATAAGGAGAAATGCGTTCATGATGATAGTAAGTGATTTTTGTCGGTAATAACATTGTATCAGATTTTTGCTAATGGTTGATGTCCGTTGGAAAAAACACCTATACCGATGAAAATATATTTCGTCAGTAATAGCATTGTACTGGATTTGTGCCGACACTTCATGTCCTTCAGAAAAAACACTTTTACTGACGAAAGTAGTTTTTGTCGGTATTAACATTGTACGGGATTTATGCCGACGGTTTATGTCTGTCGGGAAAAACACTTACCAACGAAGATACATTTCGTCGGTGATTACAGCGTACCAAATTATTACCGACGATTCATGTCCGTCAGGAAAAACACTACCTACGAAAATTAAATTTCATCAATAAAAGTAAATTGTTCAAATTTTTTTTTCATAAATTAAAAACAGTCATTGCCGACGAAAATTTTCGTCGGTAAAAAGGAATTTTACCTACGAAGTTACAATTTCATCGGTAAAAGTAAACTTTTACCAACGAAAATAATTTTTATCGATAAAATTCCTTTTTACCTAGAAAAAAAAAATTGTTGGTAAAAGTTTCATCGGTAGAAATCTTATTTCTTGTAGTGTTACCAAACACTTGCATTTTATCAATTAATTACATAGAGGCAAATATGATTACATGAAAGAAACTATGCATATGCATAAGGCAATAAAGAATCTTACCTTAATACTCGTAATATACACAAATCATTAACAATTTCTCATTCAAACAATTCATCAAACACTTAAGACTATACTTCACCAAATATATAGACTAGGTTAGTTACAACATATATTTTAGCAATTCCTTATACAGAGAGATCAACATGCATATAACAATGTTGAATCCTAGATCAGTAATCATGGCAAGCACGAATTATTTTTAAATGTTCATTCAAACATTTCAACAAATGCATGGGATACATCTTTCACTCATCACAGTTCATATATGTATATCATACAGAAATTATCATATCTAAGTCAATATGGTAGCAATCAAGTCAGACATAAATCATTAGCTGACATGAAAGCATTGATAACTGCAACCTAAGTGTTTATAGTTTGCACCTTTTGTTAGAATGCTCGATTCAGACTCGGTCCAAATCCTATGTTTCTAAAATAGAACGTCGGGCACCTAAATGGTGAAACTGGTTAGCTAGGTTGACAAACAACTATCCTGGATCTCTATAATGATATTAGGGTTAGGATTTTTTACCCAAAATCATAGCCGAAAAGGTTTGGTAGCGCAACGGGGCGGAGATTTGGTGCGTGGAATCGTGGGAGAGGATTCCTGCAGCGATCTCCCAAGTTCTTCCTTCTCTCTTTCCTCTTTTCTCTTCTTTTCTCTCCTCTCTCCCTTAGGGTTTTTGGGAAATTCGTATATGAGAGAGGAGGGGTGACATAAGGGCTATTTATAAGCCCAGAAGTGATGCAAATGGCCTCAGGGCCACTATATACATAGTTTATACCCGTTGGGCGACTATTTCTGACAAACAAGGCTCATAGGGAGGCCCAAGACCCACGTACATCATAGAGTACGTTCCCTGACAATGGATCAATGCTAGGACACGATCTCGGTGTGATAGGATAAGCTGATCGACCATGGAGGGCCTACGTCAGATCAACAGTCATACTTACTCAATCGGGGCCACAGTTATATGGATATGAGCAGGAAAATTTTCTTTCCCTATGGGTGAAGTTTGGTCAGAAACTGACGGTCCGAAATCCTCAATTTCGCATAAGGTCAAACGGCCCAATTCACTTAAGTTTCATGTCATTTTCTAAAGATATTCGTGTTTCTCACGACTTCACCCAGGATTCAAATTGGACATTTCTGACACTATCTGGGCTTGATTCTCGCGATGCTTGTCAAGCCCAGTAGGACGAACATGGTCCTATAGTTTCGCTATCATCGGACCCTCGACGTGCAGTCTAGGTCCAATACAGGGTTTCAATGTACTCCCGAGAGCGACAGGCTCTTGGGATTTCTCCTAGGTCTTAAGATGACACTGAGTCAGTGGTACTAATGGTTTTAGGCCTTCTCATTTGTAAAAATGGTGGCCCAAGCTTAATGCACCGATTATTTAGTACTTAACTAAATTCCATCTAAGTTATATATATAACCGGACGCGGTCCTTGGGTAGTTCTGGCTGAGATGGTACTCGGGTCTTTGTATAGATTTTTCTGGGACATTACAAATGTAGATCAGCTATGCAATGCGTAGATATAGCAAGCTAAATATCATATACTGAGGAAGCAATACAATATGCAAATCCTAACGAGTCCATGAATAGCGTCAACCTCATTGAAGCTATACAATACAGAAGCATGTAACCAAATGCTATGTTTTGAGGATGCAATGTAATATGTGGTGTGAATGAAACGACCAAGCTGGAGTGTGAAGTTGAGATAATAGTATGTGGTATCGCAAGCTATGGGGTTCATCACAGGAGACTTCTATCTAAACCAGTCTCAAACCTAAATTTGGATTGCCAGACTCAATGTGGTAAACTCCTAACCTCAGGTTGGTCACGTGCCCCAACCGAAATCCTGGCCATTGTGAAGGTACACATATCAATTAGTTGCGCATCACCAGCTCGAGTGGATAGTGAATGAATGAATGAATGAGTAAAATGTTGAGTATGCAACTCTTACTCAATAAGTCCACATTAGTACTGTACATCTCTGGGATCATCACTAGGGTCTAGTACACTCTAAACGCGATCGCCGCCCACTGGATGTCAACCATGCAAGTGGAAGAGACCTCACTATCCGCCTGGCTAGTAGTTAGCCAATAACTACCCAGCACATCAATAACGGACCCATTTACAAGCTGGTCAAACTCAGCCTAGCTATGCCCGCACCCTCGGGTGGGTAAGGCTACACCTCTTTCCAACTGACCATAATACAGTAGGAGATGCGGCCTACTGGTATTCGGCACTCGGGCGCTCCTGTATCCACTCGATCTAGACGTTAGAGCGTCTCCTGGCCACAGAGGTTTAGGGACTTTCACCCAGGGACATCTATGGCATCCCATGTAGAAAAAGATTTCTGGTGTCCCATCTGGCCATCCACGATATGCCTATGGAGGCCATAGCCCTGATATCACTAAGGCGTACAGTAGTCACAACATAATGTAAGATGCATGAGTCATACAATCCAGTCATGCATCAATCCGTCGTATATCGTGCGTTCATGTGAGATAATCTCCACCTATCAAGGAGTTTCATAACAACCTGCCTAATGGCATATGCAATGGTCAACTACATCTCATATCAAGCATGCAGATGATGCGTATGGGCATGTGTCATAATGTTATACTATCACGTACTCACAATCGGTATCAATAATCGGCCTAACAAAAAGGCCTAAGGGAAGGTCACAATGTAGACATTTAACCATCATTGCCCATCAATGTAGACCTTTAACCAACATCGCTCCCAAGGAGTGACCCTCATAGGACCAAACATGTAGCGGGCCCATAGCCTCCCATAAGGGCCTAATATATATCACCATGGGCCTCACTCAAGGGCTGCATAGACATCACAATGGGCCTTGACATATGTGTCATAAATACATCACATTAGGCCTCACTCAAGCGCTCCAAATGCATCATATTGGGTCTCGCCAAATAAGTTACAAATACATCACCTAGGCATCATCAAATGGGCCTCATATACATCAAGTAGGCCACATCAATGAGCCGCACCAATGGGCCTCATAAACGTTGAGTGGGCCACATCAACGAGCCGCACTAATGGGCCTTGTATACATCAAGTGGGCCACATCAAACGGGCTACACCAATAGGCCTCATAAACATCAAGTGGGCCGCATCAACAGGCCGCACTAATAGGCCTCGTAAATGTCAAGTGGGCTGCATCAATGGGCTGCACCAATGGGCCTCATAAACATTAAATGGGTCGCATCAACAGGCCGCACACATTCCAAAAAAAAAATGAATCGTATCAAAAGATCATTTGGACCACACTACAACTAGCAGTGAAGATAATGATTTCCACCGTTAAAATCCTACAGGGCCCACCATAGCATTTATTTTCCATCTAATATGTTCATATAGTCATAAAGACCTGGTTTAAGAGGAAAAACAATATCATATTGATCCAGAACTACTATGACCCCAGCGGTTCAATGGTGGACGTTCAACCCTCCACTGCTTTCTACAGCATGGCCCACCTAATAGATCTACCTCATTTTTACCCTCAGGCCTTAAGATGAGCTTGCCAATTGGATGGACGGTTTAGATATAATACATGCATCATGTATGGCCCCCACAGATGGGTGGACAGTGTGTATAAGACACACGTAACAAGGGGCCACCGTCCTGGATAGATGGACGGTGTGGATGCAAGACACATCCGTCAAGGTGGGTTCCACCCCACACGTGTGACATGTGTGGATGGGTCTCACATCCAAAGAAGATGGATAGCTGTGGATATAGAATAAATACATCGAGGTGGGTCTGACCCCCACACGTGTCACACATGTGAGGTGGGCCCACATCCAAAACGGTTGGATGTTTGGGATTTTGAAAAGGCTTAGCTATATGCCCTAAAGGGGGGGGGGGGTGAATAGGACTATGCCAAATTTAAAATGATACTAGCGGAATTAAACAATAAGATAGCCTTATAAATAAATAAATGAAAGATAGTATTTTAAATAAATCATAATATGGAAATGTAAAGCAACCTCAATACTCTAGTATTGAGAGGCTGATACGAATGATGTTCTAAGGACAACCCTGCACCATAAAAACCAAGGGTTTATGGCAGGACAACCTTACTAAAACAGTATAAGTATCAATATCTTAAACTGAAGAAAAATAAAGGAAATAGCAAGAATTGAAATTCTAAACTATTACAACATTCCCACAATGCTTGAAATGTAAATATTACAACATTCACATCCACACATACATCCACAGCTTTGAATGATAAAAGATAGAAATTAAACAAACATTCAAACCACAAGACAAAGAATTATAGTGGTTCACCTGTGTGTACACCAACTGTTAAACAACAGCCACACAACTTGCTACTCCACTCCTAATATCCTTACACAGGGGATATTAGTGTTCACTATGAAAATAGGTTTCACAGGTTTACCTAAAACCTTCACAATTGTGTCTTTCAAATGGGCTTACACAATTCAAAAACCTCACTTCTGAGTTTTCTGGCTCTCCTCGGATAACCAACACAATGAGATTTTTCTGTCTCAATCTCAAAAGAAAGTAAAAGCAATGGAAATTTACACAAATGTAAAATACCTGGATTTCTCCTTTTGTAGCAACCCGAAAGAACCAATCGGAGTAGAAGTTCGAATATAGAAGTTTAATTATCCAATACTCACTTTGAAATGGTTCTAGATTCTAATTGATTTCAAATTAAACCAGTTGGGCTAGCTCTATTTGATTTTGATTCCAAGAAGAAGGAATACAACTATTCCTTTATTCAATTCAAATTGGAATATTGAAACAAAATCAAATTGACAAAGCTAATAAAAGATAATATTAAATATGCACAGTGTAGCTTAAAAATAACACAAACTTATCTTAGAGTGATGCCTTGATTTTACTTGAATTGGAATTGAGAAACTCTGAAAATTGTGTTCTATTTATAGAAGCAGAAATCGCGTCTACGACTGGTTGTGTGGCCGCCACGACTAGTCGTAAGTCGAACTACATTTTAAAATTTTAAGCTCGATCGGATAAAACTATTTCACGACTGGTCATAGGGTGTCCATGACTGGTTGTGTCGCCTCCACGACTGGTTGTGACCAACCCATGACTGGTCGTGAGGAACCAAGAATAGTTGCTAGAGTTTGAGTCGTAGCTGCGAGACTGGTCGTTAAGTGTTTTTAAGATTATGACACACTTCAGCACCACCATCACCCACATCTCTTTGGCCAGGTGTCAATTCCAGCTTCATCTTGGTTATATTAGAATTGTTATAAATAAGATAATGAATAGGAGCCTCTTCAACAGGCATAGTAACTAGCATGTGAGAAGCTAACACAATCATAAGATAAGCAAATGGAATATCACTATGTCCTAGATGGAGACAAAACTAAATGATGAAATGACATATTAAAGAAAGCAAACAGACTTTAGTACCAGTAATGATAAAATGCAAAACCCGAACCATAAAGGAAGTCAGTTCTGTTTTATTGCCAGAACGTGGATACAGATTTGAAGTAAAGATTCTGTAGAGAACCCTATATCCGGGTAACAAATACTTTGAGGGGAGCGCATTCCCTTTATGAGTCCATTAAACATCCATATTGCATAAATATCTAGTTAACATACGTTTTTCTGATTCAGACAGTTTTTCAACTAGAGTATGAATAGGAATACCCTTGTCATTAACAGGTATGACCATTAGAGCCGAAATCAGATGACACTCTACTGCAAATGAACCTTCTCTAGTATCAATATTAAATGTTAAATTCTCAGATGAATATTCAAAAATGCATGCAATCATGGCCTGAGCAATAGATTGGTATGCAAATGTAGGATGTCATCCCAGCCTATAGATTGGAGAAGTGGAAGGATATCAAAAGGAGCAATGTGATCAATAAAACAGGTCTTTCAACAATAACATTGCATATACGCAAATCCATAACATGTGCAGGATCATCTTCGGGTGACCGAATATGGCGTTGAGTGATAGTCAAAGGACGAAAGGGAGAAGGACCATGGGAAGTTCTCTTTTTCCCTCTAGCATTGATTGGCAATAGAATAATCAAAAAAACAAAGAGTTTCAAACTAAATGGAGTGGGGTTTGCTAAAATCATATTTTTCAAAGGAAAATCCCAAAATAGCAATGAAACATAAAATAAATTACTCCAAGAGTGAAAATGAAGTAATATTGACTGGAATCTATAAGAAAAACACAAATGAAGCACTAACCTTGAGGAATCAGACAGTTGAGTACGACTAGTTATGCTACGGCCCATTGAAGAAGAAATAAGGAGGAAGATGAGTTTTTTCCCAAATTTTAAGAGATTCAGCGCGCTACACGACTGGTCGAGAACCGTTCTCGACCAGTCGTACCACGACTGGTCGAGCACGTCCTCGACTGGTCGTGAACCAACAAAAACATGCCTTTTTCATCAAAATTTGAAATTAAACCAATAAATTATCAAATAAATATATACTATGATACACACATGCATAAATAATCAATTTAAATTGCACATACAAAGATCAAATTTTAATTTATTAAACCTATTTTTATCGAGCAGTTTAGTGAAAATGTCAGCAAGTTGAGTCTCGGTTGGAATGTATTCCGATGAAATTATTTTTTCTTCCACTAATTCACGAATGTAATGAAATCTAATGTCAATGTGCTTGGTACGAGAATGCTAAATTGTATTTTTAGAAATATTTACTACACTGGAATTATCACAATATAAAACCATTGAATCCTGTGCAATTCCATAATCGCTAAACATGCGTTTCATCCAAACAAGCTGAGTACATGCATTTTCAGCTGCAATGTATTCAGCCTCAGCAGTGGAAAGTGATATAGAACTTTACTTCTTACTAAACCAAGAAACTAAACAATTTCCAGTATAGAAACAACCACCACTGGTTGATTTTCTACCATTGATATTACCAGCCCAATCAGCATCTGAGTACCCCGCCAACTGAACACTAGTACCATATGGATACTAGAGACCCAAATTAGCAGAACTTGCGACATATCGTATAATCCGCTTAACAGGAGTTAAATGAGACTCTTTAGGGTCAGACTGATATCTAACGCAAATACCAACACTCAAAGCAATATCAGGTCTACTAGCAGTTAAATAAAGCAAACTACCAATCATACTGCGATATAATTTAGGATCTATATTTTTACCTGTAGAGTCTTTTAAGAGTCTTAATGTTGTACTCATAGGAGTATCAAAATTCTTACCATTCTCAAATTTGAACTTTTTAATTAAGTTCAAAGCATATTTGATTTGAGAAATAAAAATACCATCAGGTTGTTTTACTTGCAACTCTAGGAAATAATTCAATTCCCCAACTATGCTCATTTTGAACTTAGATTTCATTAAATCTGCAAACTCAGCAGTCATGTTAGTACAGGTAGAACCATAAATAATATCATCAACATAAATTTGCACCATTAAGATATGATCGTTATGTTTCTTAACAAAAAGAGTCTTATCAACACTTCCCATTAGAAAATTATGACTTAGTAAAAACTTAGTCAATTTTTCGTACCATGCCCTAGGAGCTTGTTTCAAACCGTAGAGAGCCTTTTTAAGGTGATAGACATGATCAGTGTTCTTAGGGTCTTCAAATCCTATTGGTTGTTCAACATAAACTTCTTCATGTAGATCACCATTTAAGAAGGCACTCTTTACATCCATCTGATAAATTTTGAATTTTCTAAAGCACGCAATGGATATGAATAGTCTGATTGATTCAAGTCGAGCTACTGGGGCAAAGGTTTCATCATAGTCGATACCTTCAATTTGAGTGTACCCTTGTACAACCAGTCTAGCCTTGTTTCGAATTATATTACCAAGTTCATCAGACTTATTTTTGAAAATCCACTTAGTTCCTATAATGTGTTTATCTTTAGGTCTAGGAACAAGATACCAAACATCATTTCTGACAAATTGGTTAAGTTTTTCTTGCATAGCTACTATCCAGTTTTTGTCAGTAAGAGCTTCTTTTACGTTAGCGGGTTTTATCTGGGATGTAAACCACACGCAATTACATGTCTTCTAGTTGTCTACGAGTGCACACACTAGTGAGAGGGTTTCCAAGAATTTGAGTGGTTGGATGATCTTTGACAGTCCTTAGTTCAGAATTAGTTTGATTTGATGAAGTATCAAGTTTGTCAGTTAAAAGAACTTCATCATTATCTGAACTTGGGGCAGATGTATTCAAGTGATCGTCAATGACCACATTGATGGACTCTTGAATAACACTGGTCCTCTTGTTCAGTACTCGATATGCACGACTGTTCAAAGAATATCCTAACAAGATACCTTCATCACTTTTAGTGTCAAACTTTCCCAGATTTTCATGATCACGTAAAATATAGCACTTGCTACCAAAAACTTGAAAGTATTTGACAGTAGGCTTCTTATCAAATTATAGTTCATTAGCAGTTTTATTATTAGATTTACTTGTATAAACCTGATTGATTATATAGCAGGCAGTATTTACAGCTTCAGCCCAAAGATTTTTAAGAAGCTTCATACTATTCAACATTACATTAGTCATTTCTTGAAGCACTCTATTTTTTCTTTCAACAATTCCATTTTGTTGTGGTGTTTTAGGTGTAGAGAATTCATGAGATATTCCCTGATCACAACAAAATTTCTCAAAACTGCTATTTTCAAATTTTGATCCATGATTACTACGGACTTACTAACTTGAGAACCTTTTTCAATTTGGATCCATTTAAGAATCCTTTTTACTTCATCAAGGGTTTCTGATTTATCTCTTAAGAAGGCTACCCACGTAAATCTGGTTTAATCATCCATGATCACCAGTATGTATTTTTTGCCACCTCGACTCTCCGTCCTAGTTGGTCCTACAAGATCCGTGTGAAGAAGTTCGAGCAGTTTTGATGTGACATTGGAGTTCACCTTTTTATGAGAACTCCTAGTTTACTTGCCAATCTGACATTCGCCACATATTTTCTCTACTTTTGAAGTTTAAGTAGACCTCTTATTAGTTCTTTTTTGCTCAATCTATAGAGATTGCAGTAGTGTACATGTCCAAGACGTTTATGCCATAACTCAGTCTCATCAGTATGGACCATGTAACACAATTGATTAGATGAGCTAGAATCACTTACGATGTAGCAGTTTTCAGAAGTTCTACGACCAGTTAATATTACAGAACCATTTTTATTTAATATTTCACACCATAGGTTAGAAAATTTAACACTATGATTTTTATCGCATATTTGAAAATTGTTTAACAAGTTATGTTTTAAACCTTCAACGTATAGAACATTCTCAAATAAGGGGAGGTTAGAAAGTTGAATCGTACCTTGGCCAATAATCCTGCAGTTGCTACCATCACCAAATGTGACTGAACCATCTGTCATGTCTTTAAGAGTGGTGAACAGACCTTTGTCACTGGTCATGTGCCTAGTGCATCCACTGTCTAGGTACCACTTTGAATGGCTTGACGCTTTGAAAGTCGTGTGGGCAACCAAGCAAGTAATCTTAGGAACCCATTTCATAACTGTTTTGGGTTTAGGAGTATAGTTGGTCTTCTTATGTTTATAGTTGTTGTAAGAATGACCCACTGAGTTAGATTTTAAGTGCTCATTTCTCAGCTAAAGGGTTTCGATTATGATTTTTATAGTTGATATATGGTTACTTTTAGTTTTGAAAGATTGAAAAGTTTTAGCATTTTTAGAAAACTTTTGATTAGAACTTTTCTCTTTTGAGTTTGAAGACTCTCCTTTTACAAACTTAGGAGGAGTATTCTTCTGTTTAGGAGGAATATTTCTATCATAACCCAAACCGGATCGGTCGCCACATGTTCTTGATCCAGACAATAATTTTTCTAATTTTGGATCACCTTGGGCATATCTCCATATATTATTTAAACTCAAAAGTGAAGAGATTTCAAGTTTAAGTTTTTCATTTTCAGATTTTAGATTTTCAATCAGGGCGGTTTTGAATTCTAAATCGTATTTACATTTTTCAAAATAATCTGAAATATGGGATTTTTCTAAAACAAGAGTTTCAAAATTTTTTTTAATCTTTAAAAACTTTTCTTTCTAAAGTTTAAGTTTAACAGCAATTTTACAACTTTTTTTGTATATGGCATTATAAGCATCTTGAAGATCTTCTTCATTTTCATTATCACTATTCAGATTTTCTTCACTAGTAGAATCATCATGATCTGAAAAAGTGAACTTGGCTGGAGTCATAAGAGCTTTGACTTCATTGCCCGACTCGGTTTCAGAATCTTCTGATTCAGAAGAGGCTTCAATGCCAGAAGATTCATCCCAAGTAGCCAACATTCATTTCCTTTAGGTTTGTCCTTTTAGGACACTTATTTGCTAAATACCCATATTCTTGGCAGTTGTAACATTAACTATCTTTTAAAGATTTTTAAGTTTTAGATTTAGATTTAGATCTTTTCTTATCATTCGATTTTTGAAAGTCAACCCTCTTTTTACTTTTGAAAATCTTGTAAAACTTTTTCGCTAAGAGAGTCATATCATCTTTAGAATTTTTAAAATCAGAATTTTCTTGAGAAATACATTTAGAAGACATAAAGGCAATAGATTTACCTTTAGGAGCTTTAAGATTTAACTCGTAGGTTTGTAAAGACCCAACTAATTCTTCTACCCTCATATTGTCCGTATCACGAAGTTCCTGGATCGCAGTTACCTTTGAGTTGAACCATTCAGGTAGTGAGTGCAGTATCTTTACACACACTTTACTTTCTGGGATTTTATCGCCAAGACCCCACATGGAGTTCACAATGTCATTCAGTCTAGTATAGAAGTCCATAAACATTTCATTTTCTTCCATATATATTTTCTCAAATTTAGTTGTGAGGATCTAGATTTTAAACTTATTGACAATTGATGTACCCTCATGTGTCATTTCTAAAATATCCCACGCTTGCTTTACAGTATCACAAGATATAATTCTTTTGAACTCATCTGGTAATAGTGCGCAAGTGATTGTGTTTAGTGCTTTTGCATTGGCACTACTCTCACTTTTCTAAAGAGTGGTCCAAGAAAAATAAGGTGTTACTCTCATTGATTTTGATCCATCGATATCAGTCACTTCAATGGTAGGAGGGATCCATTCAGTCACTGTGGCTTGCCACATGCTCTCATCCATGGATTTAAGGAAAATCCTCATCCTAGCTTTCCAATAGGCATAATTGGAGCCATTAAATGGTGGATGCCTAGTGATTGAAAGGCTATCAAAATTTGACATCTTATAAATAACTTAAATCGATTAGCTCAGGAAATGAATCCAAATATAAAGAATTAAAAACGAGCTATTAAGCTCTGATACCACTTGAAAAGGCCTAGCTATGTCCTAAAAGGGAGGTGAATAGGACTATGCCAAATTTAAAATGATACCAGCAGAATTAAACAATAAGATAGCCTTATAACCAAATAAATGAATGATAGTACTTTAAATAAATCACAATACAGAAATGTAAAACAACCTCAATATTTTAGTATTGAGAGGCTGATACAAATGATGTTCTAAGGACAACCTTGCACCATAAAAACCAAGGGTTTATGGCAGGACAACCTTACTAGAACGGTATAAGTATCAATATCTCAAACTGAAGAGGAATAAAGAAAATAGCAAGAATTAAAATTCTAAACATTACAACATTCCCACAATGCTTGAAATGTAAATATTACAACATTCACATCCACACATACATTCCACAGATTTGAATGATAAAAGATAGAAATTAAACAAACATTCAAACCACAAGATAAAGAATTATAGTGGTTCACCTGTGTGTACATCAACTGTTAAACAATAGCCACACAGCTTGCTACTCCACTCCTAATATTCTCACACAGGGGATATTAGCGTTCACAATGAAAATAGGTTTCACAGGTTCACCTAAAACCTTCACAATTGTGTTTTTTAAATGGGCTTACACAATTCAAAAACCCCACTTCTGAGTTTTCTGACTCTCCTCAGATAACCAACACAATGAGATTTTTCTGTCTCAATCTTAAAAATAATAAAAAAAAAAAAGCAATGAAAATTTACACAAATGTAAAATACCTGGATTTCTCCTTTTGTAGCAGCCCGGAAGAACCAATCGGAGTAGAAGTTCGAATATAGAAGTTCAATTGTCTAATACTCATTTTGAAATGGTTCTACATTCTAATTAATTTTAAATTAAACCAGTTGGGCTAGATCTATTTGATTTTAATTCCAAGAAGAAGGAATACAGCAATTCCATTATTCAATTCAGATTGGAATATAGAAGCAAAATCAAATTACAAAGCTAATAAAAGAGAATATTAAATATGCACAGGGTATCTTAAAAATAACACAAACTTATCTCAGAGTGATGCTTTTATTTTATTTTAATTGGAATTGAGAAACTCTGAAATTTGTGTTCTATTTATAGAAGCAGAAATCGCTTCTACGACTGGTCGTGTAGCCACCACGACTGATTATAAATTGAACTGCATTTTGAAATTTTAAGCGCGATCGGATAAAACCGTTCCACGACTGGTCGTATGGTGTCCACGACTAGTCGTAAGGCCTCCACGACTGGTGGTGACCAACCCATGACTGGTCGTGTGGACCAAGAATGGTTACTAGAGTTTGAGTCGTAGCTGCAGGACTGGTCGTGAATTAGTCAGCATTGTTCCTACGACCGGTCGAGCAGACTCCAGGACTGGTCGAAGCTCAACCAAAAAATTCTGAAATTTTGCAACAACTTAGGACTAGTCTTGGAATTTCTTGGACTGGTCAAGCCAGTTCCAGGACTAGTTGAACAGAGTCAAGGACTAGTCTTAGAACAGACCAAACAATTATAAAAAGATTCAATTTGAATTTGAAATTGCGGCGAAGA
Source organism: Magnolia changhungtana (assembly GCA_030180095.1). Taxonomy (NCBI): domain Eukaryota; kingdom Viridiplantae; phylum Streptophyta; class Magnoliopsida; order Magnoliales; family Magnoliaceae; genus Magnolia; species Magnolia changhungtana. Next base: position 2,032,664 of record JASAUF010000548.1, read on the forward strand.
CCGCTTTAGTTGAAGTTAGGATATGCTAATATGTCCTAGAGGAGGGTGAATAAGACTTTTAAAAGTTTTTATGATTTATTTTAAAATCCTATTACACTAATCCTAACAACAGATATATATTAGGATAACTCAAAAATAACTCTACTGGCTTCCAAGCCAAGTAGAGGATCCAATCACAAACCTTTTTAGAAGTAAACAATATGCAAACTAGTTTATGATGGACATGACTGTGTAAGTGTGTGAGGTGTGATCTCAGATACTCAGATATGTAAATATTGAAGCAAATCACACAATTAGAAGAATAACAATCTCAAACATAGTCATTTTATAGTAGTTCGACGATCAGTCTACTCCACCCCCTGCAGACGCCCTCAACCCTTTAGTGTGTCGGATTTCACTAAGGAGGTTTCACAGCGGTTCACCTCAAACCTAAGGTTTTAAATTAGGTTCACCTTCAACCTTTACAACCTACACTGAGGCTGACTGTTTATGCTCTCATGAGCAAGGGTCAACACAACATACCCACTTTTAGGCACACTGGCCAAGGATCTTCCATAAGACCTTACGGAGGTTTCTACACGGCTCACCTCAAACCTTAGGTTTCTACACGGTTCACCTCAAATCCGAGGTTTCACACGGTTCACCTCAAACCTAAAGTTTTACTTGTTCACCTTCAACCAGATTTTTATGCTCTCCATAGAGCAAGGGTCCACACAACGCACCCACCACGTACACTCCTGCCGGAGGCCTCCTTGAGGACTTTAAAGGGTGAGAACCACTTAAGACCCAATCCTAAAAAGGAATGATCACAAGTATCCTCTTGGACTTTAGATACTTACAAATAAGTTGATGAGTCCCATTTAGCACAATGCCGAAGATCTCCTCTTCCTTGTTGACGAAGTGTCTTCTGCTCCCTTGATCCGTAACACAAAAAGATATACCGATATATGGTGACGGGTTAGGTTAAGGTTATGATGGAATCCAACTCTCAAAAGGTTTTCCTATAAGGAAGATAGAGTGATTCCAATCATCTAAGCATTCAAGGCATCCCAGCTTAATGATTTGCATTAAGGTAGTAGCTGGAGGATCCTTGAATGTGGAAGTTAATTCCCCAATCCACTCTATTGAATATCAATGGTAAGGGTGGATTGGAGGATAAACTTCCCTGAGAGAAAGGGTTTTGCATATATGATCTAAGGTTAAACACACAAAAGCTCTCTCTACTTTCTCTCCCAGCAACAATAGATAAGTCCTCTATAAATAGGCAAAAGGTTCCAATGGATATAAAACAGTCACATTTATGACTGAGTTCAATATCATCGAGCAAGTTCGATATCATCGAGCGTATACTCTCGATAGCATCGATGGTCTGGTCTGCTCAATAACTCGAACTCAAAGTCATATGCTTTTGAAACCTTTTATTAGCTGGTCGAGGGCATCGATACTCATGTCGATGTTATCGAATTTCAAACTCCGATTCCATCGATATGAGGATCGATTCCTCGACATTTGAAAAATGAGAGAGACTTGACTTAAAATATTTCAGGTTTTTAATATATGATCGAGGGTCAACCAATGTCATTAGAATTTGCATATCGATGCTATCGAAGGAAGTGTCGATGGGATCAATAAATCCTATAGATTTACCAATAAGCTCGCTTGACAGATTGTGTCCAGTCTCGATCCAATCAACTCAGCCTCGATATCATCGACATATGAGTATCGATTTCCTCAAATGGCCCTCGATTAAAGTAAAAACCAACCTGAAATATTTACTGAAAGAAATGCGCACCCTCGATTGATATCATCGATGGACTTTTGATCTTATCAATATTTGATTTCAAATCATATCGGAAGGAGCATCGATATATCGAAGAAATTTGAAATTTTCTTTAAAAAAATAAGGGCGCCAAAAATCCGTCTGTCGATAATATCGAGTCGATTTCGATAAACTCGAGATTTGAATGCCGATGATATCGATAGGTGTATCGATACATCAATAATTTGTCCAGATATGTTATGAGGTTGCTGGACATTTTTGGTCCTCTTTTCGATGGTATCGATGGAGCATCGAGACTAGACAAAGCAGGTCGATCATATCGAGATATGTATCGATATAATCGACAGGGCAAGAAAACTTAGAGAATTTTCCTATTTTGAAAAATGTTTTCTAACCCAAAAACCCTATGATGTTCTATTTTGTTTTTAAGGGTTTTAATATACCTAGTGATTTGGGACTAGGGATGTGAGGCTCAGATTTGCCTGTGGCGAGTTTGCACACATCTGGTTGAGGCAGATGCTTGAATTGATCTTCCTATCAGGCTCTGTAGATGAACTGACTCAACACTCACGCTAATTGACAAACCAGGGTACTTTCAGAATTATGTATACAAAATGACCTACTCTAAGGTCAATCTAAGGTCATTCATACCTTAAATGTGAAGTATGGACATTGAGTCTTCATTTCTTCATATGATGGTTGACCTTTAAAGATTACGAAACTTGAGATCTCTACAAGATGTAGCTTGAACTTGAGATCTTCGAAGGCTTGGATTTGTCATTCTTGAGTTGTACTTCATTTTGAGTTGAACATGATCTCCAGTTGTACTTTAGTCTTAAACAAGAACTTGTCTTCTGATGTAGCTCTTGAAATGTTCTTAACTTGTAGCATTGATGCAATGTCTTGAATATACAAATCAACATGCTACACAAGACATAAATTGTGTTTTTAGCACCACAAAATTTGACAACCAAAGGAGCAAGAAACCATATCACTTATAGATTTTAACCCACATACATAACGGTAGGCTGCACCAGCACTGTCCAGATCTGCATGGTGTGGTTACATGATACATACATCAAGGTGGTCCCCATCCTCCAAACATATTACACGTGTGGATTACCACCATCTACGGTGGGTCCAACAAGACCTGGTGACATCAGTCCAGCAGCTATGTAGCTGATGGCCGTCTAGTAGATGAACGACCCAGATATATATATATATATATATATATATATATATATATATATATATATATTTATTAAGGTGGGTCCCATGTGGTGGGCCACCCTACTTGATATATATTTCATATATATATAATATTATATTATATTACAGTTGCTGGTGCTGCTAACGTCCAGGCCCTGGATGGCCTGGATATAATACACGTGAGGCTATCACGAGTGGATGGTGTGGATTCACACATATATTATGGTGGGTCCCGCAATCGGACAGTCTAGATCATCATACCATATCACAGGTGGACCACGCACACATCATCACAAAGAGAGAGAAGGAGAGAGAGAGAGAGAGAGAGAGAGAGAGAGAAACGGTGGAGATGGGAGGAGCTTCGCCACTATGAGCTCCTCCATGCACATGCATACATCAAGATGGGTCCCACCACAAGTGGGCCCTCAAAAGAAATCAACGGTGGATCACCCACCGTTTACTCTTCTTCTTAGGTCCATGACAAGTTAAACTCATTGGCTTCTTCTTTGATTGTAACGCCCTGAAAATCGAGGGTCGAACAAAGCTCAGCTCCCGAGTTCCAACGCATCACTTATGCAACACAGATAATGATGATTATGATGAGAGCATTGAAACATGAATGGGATTATACCAAACGGCATATCATACTCCAGAGACAGTTAAATTTGCAAGTGGAAGACTGTGATAGATATATAAAATATATAAACTGTGGTGAGTGTCCAAAGTGTGATAATGTTACCAGGTTAATTCATTATAAGTACAATTCCAAAATATACCAAATGTGCAAAGTCCTCTAGTCAACATCCCTGTAACCCCGTCGATCAAGACACAGCTCACATAAAGCCGCCATAATACAGCACATACAAGAAGGCATCCTTGTCGTCGCAAAAGTCTGGCTCCGACTCATAAGCATCACCATCACCTGCGGCTAAAACAGGGTCTAGTTGGTGTGAACAACACCATTCCATAACATGGGAGTGAGTGATCAACTCAGTAGAACAATAAAGCATAGGTTAACATGTTATCAATTCAGTCAAGCAGTAATGATAAAGCAGTACAATCAACATTCCTAAGTACTGTAATTAATGCAAGGATGAGATGCGATTATGATGCAGGCCAACATACTCCCTCATGCGGCACCATCTTACGTCTGCGGCATGCTGTCACCCTCGGTGCCTCACATCTTCTAGGCACATGCAATGCGATGATGAGCATGATTACCGAGTTATTATTAGTCCATTTCAAACAGCAGTATTGGAAAACTAAGGTACCTTCCTTATATCATTCCTAAACAATAATCCATTTTAGGGTCGTCAGTCCTAGACAATCTCATACGATGGTGTGTTTCTAGGTCGCAGCAATTTGTCAGGGTACGTTACACTAATCGTTACACCACTCCCCCATCACCTTATCAATACAGGCCTAGTTTATACTCTGTTACTACGGGAAGGCTCGTTGCCTCACCGCAGATTTAGAGTATGCTCGAGGTCACTACACCGGGTATGGTCAGGGCTGTTACACGGAATTGTTGCACCACTCCCCCATCACCCATCAAAGCAGTGTAGGCCGACAGCTCGAATATAGTGTCTCATACCACCATAATCGGTTCACGAGTCTGGTTGCTCAATGGTCACTACGGGGAGGCTTGTGGCCCCATCGTAGGCCGACAGCTCGACCATGGTGTCCCATACCACCATGCCCGACTCATGAGTCTTGGCGGATCGAGGTACCATGGTTAGCGAGATTCCACTGGTAAGGTTAGTACCTCAGGTTCAAGCAGTAGCGTCCAAACATGGTGAACATACATTAGACAAATCAGGTTACTTGACGAGCTCAGCTAGCTCGAGTGCACAACAAGTTAAACGATATGAAGTGCATAAGCACTTCGTGTGAGCAGCCACTATCGTCAACCGAAGTACGACTCGGGTTCGTCGAACATATCTCGCATGGCGAATGAATCTCAGCCACGCATTCATTTCCGTTTCTGATTGCCTGGACTATAATCATAGCCCCAAACACAATCAATCCTTATTCAGAAGCATGTAGAGTAAAGAAGAATAAACAAAGAAATTCAAGCATGTTATAAAGCATGTTACAAAGCATAATATAAACAGGAAATACAAACACATATATTTCATAAGTAAGCGGTTAAATTAAACAAACAACATGGAGGAAATCATATACATCTCTAAGGTAGCTGAGAATCCTATCTCAACACCTACCTAAAGCACAATCCTCTAAGTACTTACTCTTACAAGCATTTTCACAAACACTTAGGATACACTCTTTCAACATACATAGCGTATACTAGCAAAAACATGTATTAGGGCGAACCCTTTTGCCAAGTAAATATTATACACATATATAGCATGTTCATACAGTAATTAATTATGACAAATATACTTTCAAAATTTATATGTATACGGTACTTTCTACAAATATGAAGAATACAGTATATTCAACATAGTTAACGTATAACCAAAAAACGAAATGGACAGCACTTTGTACATGTGTAATAACATACAGATCATGAATTTATCATTATCTAACATTGAAAGCATTGAAAACTATAACCTATACTTCTAAAGTCCGCACCTTACGCTGTAGAAGCGTAATAAACTCGATAGACTCACTAAGCTTTTGTATACGGCAGTTTGGCAACCTATAGAATGAAATAGATTAGTTATTTCATCATTTGCAATGTTCATAACCTTAGATCAGATTAGGGTTAGGGTTTCTTACCTAGAAACAAAGTTGAAAACGCCGGGAAAGTGATAAGAACGATGTGGTTAGGCACGGATAGCAGCAGGGTAGAGTGGCAGGGAGATGCTCCCACAACTCTCAACCTTTCTCTCTCTTTTCTCTCATCTCTCTCCTAAGTTTTCTCAAATTCGTATGGGCTGGATATGAGAGAGTTTAAGGTCCTTATATAGGCTAAAAACTCACCAAATTAGACTTCAGGTTAAGGTATACTTAGGTTATAACCAAAGCGAGTCTATTCCAGCTCAACGGAGCACTTCTGGAGGCCCCCCTTGAGCCAAAGGTCGAACTTAAGCTAACAAACATTGGATCTAGGTCGAGTTACATTTTCGGTCCGACCAGATTTACAGATCGCCCGTGGCAGACCAATTTCAGTTCAACGGTCTCGAAAACTCGATCAGGGTCACAAGTACACTGTCATGTATATAAAATTTCTCCTGATCTGAGGGTATATTTGGGTCAGATTCTGATGGTCCCATTCCTTATAACAGGTCCGCAAGTGACAAGTCTCAGATTACTTAAATGAGACTCAATTTCTAAAGAAATCTACGTTTTCTCACACTCTTCACTCCGAGCTCAGGTGAATAGCCGTGGCACACTATTTGAATTTGATTTTTGAGATGGTTGTCAAGCCCAACAAGGCGGTCCTAATTCTATAATTTCGCGTTAATCAGACTTTTGATGTGCGGTCTAGATCTGATATAGAGTTTTGTGATGCTCCCGAGAGCAGCCGGGTAATGAAATTGATCCTAGATTTTAGGGTAACCTAACGTCAATGATTCTACAAGTTTTGGGTCTTACAGATCGTATTTAAAGTGGATCAATCGGATTTTGTAGCTAATCTAGTTTAGCACTTAGTTACCTTTGAAGGATAAGATAGTGAAAGGTAAGATTTGTGAAGGAAAAGGGTTAAAAGGCGATTTTAGACTGTGGGATTGAGTTCTGACAAGTTAATAAGGTGTTAAGAGCGACCCATTGCCTAAGGACGTCTAATTCCAGGTCGACAAAAATCCGAAATGTTACATTGATGGTAGATGATGAGAGTTGAAGGGTGGAGATTGGGGTAGGGAAGTGGGCCTGTAACACCCCGTACTTTCCAGTACTCGGGTGTTGCTGTATAACCAAACTTAGCATAAATACAAGTCAAGCCTAAGTAAACACTTACGTTCATCTTAGTTTAAATCTGACCATTAAAAAATAGTCCACACCTATGTATCAAGCTATCCAACCGTTAATCTTCAAGACGAACCATCATGTCATTAATCCAACCCATTGCTAGGACTTCGATCACCTCAATAGACGAATTAAACCATCCAGTGATATTTAATAACTATATAATCATCTTTATTTATTTATTTATTATATAAGTGTTACACAATCATAGATCAAAAAAATTATAGATGGATTTTGATAATTTAATTATCATATAGAAATGTATGAAAATGTATTGCAATAGGGTGACACCTATATATTTAATGTACATAAAATATTATGAGAATAATAATATATTAACAAAGCATGATGGATAATAATTTTACGGTATATAATTGAATTATAAATGCTAATGTAGTATTGAAATATCTGTCATAAATATGTATACAAAATCATTAAACATTTTAAAATTTTATATTATTTAACAATGTGAATCTAAATATGATATTGTAAAATTTTCAATTCATATATATGTATAATATGATATTATATATTATAAATCATATAAATATGTGATCAATAGCATGAATATAGTAGTATGTTAATATTTAAAATTTTATTTACATATGAATATGAGATTTTAAACATTTTAATACACAAAAATAATAAAAATTATATTAATACTCATATTGGTTAGTAATATACGATGAAAGCCTTTCATATGGACCATTAGGGCTTTTTAGCCGTTGACATTCAGCTTCGGAATCATCCGACCAGTAGGATAACGGGAAACCACCCTTAGGTCTATGATCAAGTGGTGGGCCCCACCTGGACCTTCGATTTGCCCCATCTTCGGTAAAGGGCTATGAAGGGACCCTGTAAATGGAATGGACGGTGTGGATTTATGATAAACATCAAGGTGGACCCCACTTAGGGGCGTGCATGTGCACAGCTGGTGCACACCCGCCATGCACCGAACGTGCCAGCCCGGTCAAAGCAAGCTGACCTGCATTTTCTCAAAAGAGATAAAAACTCTCTCTCCCTTGGTGTTGCACCAGCTGACGAACAACGTCCGTTTGGGGACGTCTGTGGCCCACCAAGATCACCTAACTGGGAGATCTGAACTGTCCATCAGCTCCAAGGAGTGGGGCTAACCAAAACCTGACTGTTATAGCAGGTTTTTCCGCGCGTATGGACACACAAACCTCGCTGCAAAACGACCCTATAAACACATGTTTCCAAAAATGGAAACTGTCACTATGCTGCCAAGTTGGCGATCCGGGTGTGGGGTGTTTGGCATGATCTGGAGCGTCCAAATAGACGAGATCTCGGCCGTCCGATTGTTTAGGGTTTTCCAAACAAAACCACATTCGGTTTTCATTTCTACCCATCGGATTTAGAAACGGTTTCAACCAGAGCAAATCCAGACCACTCATTTTCAATCAAACGGCTTTGGGATGTTTGGGCGAGCGAATAAAAGTGGGAGGATTAAGCAGCAATGGGCTCTAAATCCATCCCTTGTAGCCGCACTTTAAAATGGTCATTTCCTACCCGAGCTCAAACCCACCAAGAAAACTATTGTGAAGCTTCGACCCATCTATCCTCGAAGCTCTATACAATCTATACAAACTATTCAAAAGAAAGAAAATGAAGAAATAAGCCCCCGTCGAGAAAATGCCATTAAGGGTCATTTTCTTCTTCATTGCATCTACCGAGTTCAGGGCAGGTTATGGGGTGAGTCTACTCGAGTCTAAACTTCGTGAAGATCTGTGAAGAAAGAGAAGAGAATGTGGAGGAAGGAAAGGTGGGAGATGAAACAGTGAAAGGAGAGAGAGAGAGAGAGAGAGAGAGAGAGAGAGAGAGAGGCAGTCAACCGTCGTTGTGTAGCACCGGCCCGACCCAAACTGAGTCGCGACCCAAAAAATAGTGCTGGCCAAGTTCTCATCAAACACTATAGCAGATGAAGGGTAGAGGGAGAAGAGGAGATAGATGATGAAGGGTAGAAGAAAGAAGGAGAGAAGGTGGTGTGGTTGTTGCACCGCACCACCGTGACCAACTCAAACCGGGCCAAATCTGGACCGAGTCCAGATCGAGTCACACGCGGGACTGATTTACTCTAGACACCGCTGGTCCCTTGCACATCCAAGAGGAGGAAGGAAAAGGAGAAGTCAGTGAGAGAGAAGAAGGAGCAGAGAAAGAAGAAGAAAAAATGGGGAAAGAATAGGTACAGTTACACCATCACCAAGCTACTGCACTAGCTCGACTCGAGCTGAGTCTTGCGTCTGGCCTAGTCCAGACATTTCTGATTTCCAGCTGTGGAAAATGGAGAAAGAAGAGGAGAGAATTAGGGAGAGAAGAAGTCAAGGTGAGAGAGTGGGTTGTGCAACTGGCGCACCTGTGTTGGGTCTCGCCGACCGCCGACTGAAGTTTTTTCAGTTATAACAAAGAAGAAAGAGGCAGAAGAAAATTAAAGAAAAAAAAGGGGGAAGGGAAGAAAAGAAAGGAAGAAAAAAGGAGAAATGAGGAAGATTGAGTCAACTCGGTTTCAAACCGAGTCAACTCATTGAGTCAGCCTGCTGACCCGTTTGCTGGATAGAGTCCATGGGCTGCTGGACCTCTCTACATAAGAAGAAGAAAGAGAGAATGGGAGGAGAGACAGTGAAGGAGAGAGAGTAAGGTGAGTGGTTAAGTGGAGCCGAGTCAACTCGACTTGAACCGAGTCGACACAAGTAAGTAAATGTTCTCCTTCTAGGCTACACTAGTCTCGTTATATTGAGATCAATATTACCATTTCTATCATTATTAGGATCGGTAATAGTAGAAATGCATAGCCATTAGTAAATGATTTATAGTTAACATAGAGAAGAAAATAAAGTAATATCATCATTATATGCTAGTGTATTGTTTTGTCATCCTTAAATATTATCATGATAGTAGATCATAATATTATTTAGCATTACAATGATTATTACCAACATGTTGCACTAATATTAGTTAATATAAATTAAAACATCATTAATGATAATTGTATGGTATACATCACTTGAAAATATTACCTTTAATAATATCATCTTATTTCAATTGTAATATAAATTACTACCATGATGAGTTGATATTAATTATCCCATTAATGTTAGTACTTATGTTATTTGTGTTAAATTAACATGGTAACAAGTTTTACACCAACTAACATTCAAATCCTAAAATCTAACCTGGACCTAAACTTGAGGACGAAATCTTAGAACCAGGAAATCTAAACCCTAGGTCAATGCTTTAAACATAAATGGTGTGTTGGGTTTGGATCCAGGTGTAGAATTTAATATCGATATATTTAGATATGAACCTATGAACTATCACTATTGACATATTAGCTAATATAAACACTAACGCTAATAGTTATCTTATAATTATTAAGATTTAGTTTTAATTAATACACTAAGTAAAGTTCAAATCCTAGAATTTAAATTTAAAACTAAACCCTAAGAGGAAATCCTAATTATACAGTAAAAACCCTAAGATAAATAATTCAAATCCTAAGCCATGATCTTAAACCTAGGTAGTGCGTAGAATTTAGACCTAATTGTACAAGTTCATGATTTGTGGTAGGATACAATTCTAAGGGCGCAAGCACTTAGCGACACTAAAAGGCGATTCAAAGTATAAGGTGATGATTCTTCCCCTTGAGCTTTCCATCTTCTCATTAGCTTAAGTTATAGTTTTTATTTAAATTCATAATTGATATCTCCCTTTATAATCACATGTGTTAGTTGGTGGAAATTGAATTGTTGTATTACCTGCTTTATGATTATCCTATATAATTGTTCATGCTTATGTTCTTTTTGTGGATTGCTTATGGAACCTAAACTGGTACATTAGTGGGAAATTCCCACATATGAATGTACATCCATACTTAGGATGTAACTTGACTAGTTGTGATCGTAATGGACCTTTGATTTGGTGGTTATTGGGTGATGGTCTAGATGGATCATTGATGTGGGCCTACTATCTAGGGTTGTTGTGCCCAATGATTTTTAAGGATGGTTTTTGTCATTTAGTTTTGATATTTGCCCTATGTAGCATATTTTGATACTCGCCCTACATGGCTCTATTTTGATATTTTTCCTATATGGGTTCGATGTTTTATATTATACAACTACGAGATGGTAAGCCCCATATACTGTAATATGGTTGGCCACTAGTTGACAGGTTTCCATTAAACATCCCAAGATGGTAGCCTCATGGGCCGGGGATGGTAGTCATGGGATATTATACTCGACCCGTCGGCCTATGCTGGTCCATGTGCTCCCCGTAGTAACCGTGAGCTTACTTAAATCGCCTAGTTGCAATTGGACTAATAATGGGCTGGCAAATCATACATACATGGCATATTACGATGACTTAGATCACTTTGCCCTACGATTACGCTGAATGTTGCGCTTATAACCAGTCATTCGATTTATGATGATGACTTAGATCATCATGCTCATGCAATTACGCCGAGTATTGCGCTGATGACCAGTCACATTCATGCCGGTCTGGATGTTTTACCTAGGTCGATGACTTCATGGGTGACGACCCTACTATCCGTCGAGATGTTTTATCCGGGACAACGATTGCATTCACGCATCCATGCATCTAATAAGACTGCATTTACTCTGTTTTGGTTGTCTGGATGTTTATACTATTTCTTACCTAATGCGGCGGTGTGTAATCTTGAGAGAAATTCACACTGAGTTGGCCACTCATCCATCTAATATACAACCATACAGGTAGTACAGGTGGCTCTAGTGATATGCATGTTCAGATTTAATGAGGAGCAGGGTACGATCGCCAGGGATGCATGGACATAATTGCCTGGAGGAGCTGCGTGATCTTGCGGCTTATATTTATATGCTTTCTGATATTCTTCATGTATTAAATCTTGTAAATCTCGTACTTGTTAAATTCAGAGGCATTGGTTTGTATAAGTCATTATGGGAAACCTTTTGTATATTCTAAATGAAATCTGGAATTTTCCTTTTCTGCTTACTTGTCCATTCTATGCTCATCTTCTTACTTTGATGAAAGATAAAAGAAAAATATTATATCTGACCATCCTTTAAGGTTAACACTCGGGTTTTTGGGAAACGGGTCGTGTACTTGGGTCCTAAAGATTTGAGGCGTTATAGTTGGTATCAGAGCATAGTTTGGACAAACTTAGCCTTGGGAAATGATCTTATACAAACCTTAAATGTCTCCAGTTAGGATGTTTGAAATTAGAAATTGAACTTAGGTGAATCTCCCTTAGACTTAGCAGAATGAATGAGAATGTAGAAACCAAAACTTAGGTCCCCTTAGAAGTTATTTGGATGACAATCCAATCTTAAATAACATGCCATCTGAACTAGGGACAATTTAAGAACATAGAGACTTCAATTGTAGGCTCCCTTGAAAGCTTTGGTTAGACCGTGGAATTCAACTTATGTAGAAATCCCTTAGAATAGGGAGGAAAAGAGAATATAGAAACTCAAATGTAGGCTCCCTGGAAAATTTTTGGATAATCATAGAACTTAGGAATGAACTTAGGTCCCCTTGGAGATTTTACGTTTAGACATTTGAACTTATGAACAAAGACCTTGGTTCCCTTATAAACTACCAAGATAGCTTGAACTTAGGAAGAAAGGATGTTCCGTAAGAGAATGAGTGCCCATTTTGATGTACATAAGGCTGTATAAAGGTATTTCTTATGCTTGACTTCTAAATGAAAATCTTCCTGAAACCTAGGAGGTGAACTTTCCTAAAGTTTCATAGTTAGGGATAATGCTATTACAAAAATCAACAAATGAAATGAACGTAGACATTATAGGAAATCCTTACCCATCATATCGTAGATTAGATTAAACTTAAGTACCCACTTAGGAGCATGACTTGAGCTCCCTAGTACGTTTCACTAATTAGAAACCATACTCCACATTATATTGAGCATAAGCACTTTCTAAACCTAAGGAGTTGTGCTAAGAATCGTAATTTGAAGTTCCTAATATATCTCTTTACTTAGGAATTACATTTCGCACAATTCCACCACATTAAATTTATTAGAGGAAGAATTATAGAATTTTAGGTGAATTTCCAATTATTGACTAGGCATATTGGAACTCGATTTGAAATCCCATACAGATTTAGCAAAAACTTTAAACTTAGGTTTCATGTAGGGACCCTGGACCTGAAGTTTCCAAGTAGTGCTTAGATAATCAAAGTGGTGTAGTGGAAGCGTACTGGGCCACAAAGACTGATCATTTATGAGAATATAAGATTTCATGATATTTCCTATGAGTCTAGAACAATCAGGATCTCGGATTGATGGAATCATATTTGAGCGAAGCTTACACGGTTTGGGTTCAAGTTATAATTCTAGCGAATCTCAACGATCTCGTTACCCTGATCAAGCAAAGGATCGAGATTTAACAGGATTATGAATTGATACCAAAATCCTGTCCTGCAGGCAAACGACTAATGTATCAGGCTCAAACCTACTACAACCATCTATTCGTGTTGGCTCGAGCGTGAAAGTCAAAAACTGTAATGTACTTTAGTCAGTAGTGAAACCATCATTAAAAGAAAGAGAAAATAAAGAGAAAGATGTAAAATATTATTAGTGGCCACCTAAATGAACTTGTAATCTTTGTAGATACTATGGGAATTTTTAAATGTTGACAAGCGATAGGAAGACCCAGCTACTTATGCTATTAAAAATTGGAAAGAATATCATCAAAATCTCGGGAACGAGATTCTTCTTTAAGTGGGGTAGATTGTAACGATCTCAGTTTTGGGCGCCTAGTAGCATACGTTTGTACATGTAGGAAAATAATGGTAATTATCATCGTCCTTAATAATAATAGAAGCACTGAATTTCAGGGATGAAATTCTCTTTAAGGGGGGTAGATTGTAACACCCTGTACTTTACAGTACTCGGGTGTTGCCGTATAACCAAACTTAGCATAAATACAAGTCAGGCCTAAGTAAACACTTACGTTCATCCTAGTTTAAATCTGACCATTGAAAAACAGTCCACACCTATGTATCAAGCTATCCAATCGTTAATCTTCAAGACGAACCACCATGTCATTAACGCAACCCATTGCTAAGACTTCGATCACCTCGATAGACGAATTAAACCATCCAGTGATATTTAATAACTATATAATCATCTTTATTTATTTATTTATTTATTTATTATATAAGTGTTACACAATCATAGATCAAAAAAATTATAAATGGATTTTGATAATTTAATTATCATATAGAAATGTATGAAAATGTATTGCAATAGGGTGACACCTATATATTTAATGTACATAAAATATTATGAGAATAATATTATATTAACCAAACATGATGGATAATAATTTTACAGTATACAATTGAATTATAAATGCTAATGTAGTATTGAAATATCTGTCATAAATATGTATACAAAATCATTAAACATTTTAAAATTTTATATTATTTAACAATGTGAATCTAAATATGATATTGTAAAATTTTCAATTCATATATGTATAATATGATATTGTATATTATAAATCATATAAATATGTGATCAATAGCATGAATATAGTAGTATGTTAATATTTAAAATTTTATTTACATATGAATATGAGATTTTAAACATTTTAGTACATAAAAATAATAAAAATTATATTAATACTCATATTGGTTAGTAATATATGATGAAAGCCTTTCATATAGACCATTAGGGCTTTTAAGCGGTTGACGTTCAGCTTAGGAATCATCCGACCAGTAGGATAATGGGAAACCACCCTTAGGTCTACTGATCAAGTGGTGGGCCCCACCTGGACCTTGGATTTGCCCCATCTTCGATAAAGGGCTATGAAGGGACCCTTCAAATGGAATGGACGGTGTGGATTTATGACAAACATCATGGTGGACCCCACTTAGGGGCATGCGTGTGCACACCTGGTGCACACCCGTCGTGCACCGGACGTGCCAGCCCGGTCAAAGAGTGAAAAACTCTCTCCCTTCATGTTGCACCAGCTGACGGACAACGTCCGTTTGGGGACGTCTGTTGCCCACCATGATCACCCAACTGGGAGATCTGAACCTCCATCAGCTCCAGGGAGTGGGGCTGACCAAAACCTGACTGCTATAGCAGGTTTTCCCGCGCGTATGGACACATGAACCTCGCTGCAAAACGACCTTACAAAAACATGTTTCCAAAAACAGAAACTGTCACCGTGCTGCCAGGTTGGCGATCCGCATGTGGGGTGTTTGGCATGATCTAGAGCGTCCAAACAGATGAGATCTCGGCCGTCCGATTGTTTAGGGTTTTCCAAAAAAAAACCACATTCCGTTTCCATTTCTACCCACCTAATTTGGAAACAGTTTCAACCAGAGCAAATCCAGACTGCTCATTTCCAATCTAATGGCTCTGGGATGTTTAGGCGAGCAAATAAAAGTGGGAGGATTGAGCAGCAATGGGATCCAAATCCATCCCTTGTAGCCGCACTCAAAAATGGCCATTTCCTTCCGGAGCTCTAACCTACCAAGAAAACTGTTGTGAAGCTTTGACCCACCCATCCTCAAACCTCCTTACAATCCATACAAACTGTTCAGAAGAAAGAAAATGAAGAAATAAGCCCCCCGTGGAGAAAATGCCATTAACGGCTGTTTTCTTCTTCATTGCATCTACCGAGTTCAGGGCAGGTTATGGGGTGAGTCTGCTCGAGTCTTGACTTCGTGAAGGTCTGGGAAGAAAGAGAAGAGAATGTGGAGGAAGAAAAGGTTTGAGATGAAACAGTGGAAGGAGAGAGAGAGAGAGAGAGAGAGAGAGAGAGAGAGAGAGAGAATGGCCACCGCTTTGTGTAACACTGAGCCCAACCCAAACGGAGTTGCGACCCGAGTCACAGTGCTGGCCGAGTTCTCATCAAACACTGTAGCAGATGAAGGGTAGAGGGAGAAGAGGAGATAGATGATGAAGGGTAGAAGAAAGAAGGAGAGAAAGTGGTGCGGCTGTTGCACTGCACCACCATGACCAACTCAAATCGGGCTGAATCTGGACCGAGTCCAGATCGGGTCACACGCGGGACTGATTCAGTCCAGGCACCGCTAGTCCCTTGGACATCCAACAGGAGGAAGGAAAAGGAGAAGTCAGTGAGAGAGAAGGAGTAGAGAAAGAAGAAGAAAAAATGGGGGAAGAATGGGTACAACTGCACCATCACCAAGCTGCTGCACTAGCTCGACTCGAGCTGAGTCTGGTGTCTAGCCCAGTCCAGACGTTTTTGATTTCCAGCTATGGACAATGGAGAAAGAAGAGGAGAGAGTTAGGGAGAGAAGAATACAAGGTGAGAGAGTGGGTTGTGCAACTGTCGAGTCAACTCGACTCACTTGCGTTGGGTCTCGCCGGCCACCTTGCTAAAGTTTTTCCAATTATAATAAAGAAGAAAGAGGCAGAGGAAAAATAAAGAAAAAAAAGGGGAAGGGAAGAAAAGAAAGGAAGAAAGAAGGAGAAATGAGGGAGATTGAGTCGACTCGGTTTCAAACCGAGTCAACTCACTGAGTCAGCCTGCTGACCCGTTTGCTAGATAGAGTCCAAGGGCTGCTGGACCTCTCTACATAAGAAGAAGAAAGAGAGAGTGGGAGGAGAGACAGTGAAGAGAGAGAGAGTAAGGTGAGTGGTTAAGTGGAACCGAGTCAACTCGACTCGAACCGAGTCGACACACGTAAGTAAATGTTCTCCTTCTAGGCTACACTTGTCTCGTTATATTGAGATCAATATTGCCATTCCTATCATTATTAAGATCGCTAATAGTAGAAATGTGTAGCCATTAGTAAATGATTTATAGTTAACATAGAGAAGAAAATAAAGTAATATCATCATTATATGCTAGTGTATTGTTTTGTCATCCTTAAATATTATCATGATAGTAGGTCATAATATTATTTAGCATTACAATGATTATTACCAACATGTTGCACTAATATTAGTTAATATAAATGAAAACATCATTAATGATAATTGCATGGTATACATCACTTGAAAATATTACCTTTAATAATATCATCTTATTTCAATTGTAATACAAATTATTACCATGACGAGTTGATATTAATTAAACCATTAATGTTAGTACTTATGATATATGTGTTAAATTAACATGGTAACTAGTTTTACACCAACTAACATTCAAATCCTAAAATCTAACTTGTACCTAAACTTGAGGACGATATCTTAGAACTAGGAAATCTAAACCCTAGGTCAATGCTTTAAACATAAATGGTGTGTTGGGTTTGGATCTAGGTGTAGAATTTAATATCGATATATTTAAATATCTATAAACTATCACTATTAACATATTAGCTAATATAAACACTAATGCTAATGGTTATCTTCTAATTATTAAGATTTAGTTTTAACTAATACACTAAGTAATGTTCAAATCCTAGAATTTAAATTTAAAATTAAACCCTAAGAGTAAATCCTAATTACACAGTAAAAACCCTAAGATAAATAATTCAAATCCTAAGCCATGATCTAAAACCTAGGTAGTGCATAAAACTTGGACCTAATTGTATAAATTCATGATTTGTGGTAGGATACAATTCTAAGGGCGCAGGCACTTAACGACACTAGAGGTCGATTCAAAGTATAAGGTGATGAT
This sequence comes from Magnolia changhungtana, assembly GCA_030180095.1. Classification (NCBI taxonomy): domain Eukaryota; kingdom Viridiplantae; phylum Streptophyta; class Magnoliopsida; order Magnoliales; family Magnoliaceae; genus Magnolia; species Magnolia changhungtana. The sequence goes on from JASAUF010000548.1 coordinate 2,050,223, forward strand.
TCTTCCCCTTGAGCTTTCCATCTTCTCATTAGCTTAAGTTATAGTTTTTATTTAAATTCATAATTGATATCTTCCTTTATAATCACATGTGTTAGCTGGTGGAAATTGAATTGTTATATTACCTGCTTTATAATTATCCAGTATAATTGTTCATGCATGTGTTCCTTTTGTGGATTGCTTATGAAACTTAAACCGGTACATTAGTGGAAAATTTTAAAATATAAATGTACACCCATACTTGGAATGTAACTTGACTAGTTGTGATCGTAATGGACCTTCGACTTGGTGGTTATTGGGTGATGGTCTAGATGGATCATTGATGTGGGCCTACCATCCAGGGTTGTTGTGCCCAATGATTTTTAAGGATAGTTTTTGTCGTTTAGTTTTGATATTCGCCCTATGTGGCATATTTTGATACTCGCCCTACATGGTTCTATTTTGATATTTTCCCTATATGGGTTCGATGTTTTATATTATACAACCACGAGATGGTAAGCCCCATATACTGTAATATGATTGGCCACTAGTCGACAGGTTTCCATTAAACATCCCAAGATGGTAGCCTCATGGGCCGGGGATGGTAGTCATGGGATACTATGCCTGAGCCATCGGCCTACGCTGGGCCATGTGCTTCCCATAGTGACCTTGAGCTTACTTAAATCGGCTGGTTGCAATTGGACTAATAATGGGCTGACAAATCGTGTATACATGGCATATTACGATGACTTGGATCACTTTTCCCTGTGATTACGCTGAATGTTGCGCTTATGACCAGTAATTCGATTTATGATGATGACTTGGATCATCATGCCCATGCGATTTCGCCGAGTGTTACACTGATGACCAGTCACATTCATGCCTGTCTGGATGTTTTACCCGCAACACAGACCATCTGGATGTTTTACCCGGGTCGATGATTTCATGGGTGACTGTAACTTCTCGAATTTTTGCTAACCTGGAATTAGATGTCCTTAGGCAATGGGTCTATCCTAACGCCTTATTAACTTGTCAGAACTGAATCCCACAGTCTAAAATCGCTTCTTAACCCATTTCCTTCACAAAGCTCACCTTTCACTACCTTGTTCTTTAAATGTCTCTAAGTACTTTCACAATAGACATTATCTTAAAGTTTAGGTGATGAAGAACAATACTTAAACTAAAAATTACTGAAAATGGTAAATATATAAATAAAATGGGCTTTTGACTATAAACCTTATGGAATCATCGACAAATAGGTTACTTAGAAACATTAGCCTCTCCTGCCCTATGACCTTCTTCTGTCGTAATTAGGGCGTGAATTAGTTAAGTATTAATTACTTGGATCACTTTATATACAAGCTACAAAGGACTAAGTACCACCTCAGACAGAAATCTTACAGGACTAAATCCTTTAGAAATTAGACAAAGTTAACTAAGTGCTACACTAGATCACATACGAAATCCGCTTGAATCACTTTAAATACAATCTGCAAGACCCAAAACTTGTAGAATCATTGACGCTAGGTTACCCTAAAAACTAGGATTAATCTCATTACCCAGTTGCTCTCGAGAGCATCACGAAACTCCGTATCAGATCTGGACCGCACGTCGAAAGTCCGATTAATGCAAAGTTAAACGGTTAGGACCGCTTTGCTGGGCTTGACAACCATCTCGGAAATCAAATCTAGATAGTGTCCCAGTGTTATTCGCTTGAGCCCAGAGTGAGGAGTGTGAGAAATGTCAAATTAATTAAAAATAAAATACAAATTTAAGTAATCTGAGACTTGTCGCTTGCAGGCCTGATATAAGCAATCAGACCGTCAGAATCTGACTCAAATACACCCTCGGATCAGGAAAAATTTCATATACATAGCAGTGTACTTGAAATCCCCGATCGAGATTCGGTGACCGTTGAACTAAAACTGGTCTGTCATGAGTGATCTGAGAATCCGACTGGAACAAACACTTAACTCCACCTAGATCCATGGTCTGTGAGCTTAAGTCCAACCGCATGCAAAAAAGGGGCCGCCAGAAGTCCTCCATTAAGCTGAAACAGGTCCACTTTGGATATAACCTAAGTATACCTTGACCTTAGGTCTATTTCGGTGTGATTTTAGGCTATATAAGGGCCTTAAAACCCTCTCTCATTCAGCCATACGAATTTGAGAAAAACCCTAGGAGAGAGATGGGAGAAAAGAGAGAGAAAGTGTGAGAGTAGTGGGAGAACCTCCCTACTACTTTCCCTTGCCACTCTACAAGCTTAACAACACCCTTCTAATCGCTTTTCCAGCGATTTTGACTTCATTTCTAGGTAAGAAAACCTAACCCTAAGCTATTTTAGAGTTTCCAAGAGTGTAGGTGATGGAATTGCTGACCTGTTTCATGATTCAGGTTGTCGTTGTGCTGTAGACAAAGGCGTTGGGTTCAAACTGGTTTCGGTTCAAGTTTATCGACAAAAGGTGCGGACTTTAGACGTATAGGTTATGGTTTTCAACGCTTTCAATATCAGATAATGATAGATTCATGATCTGTATGTTATTGCACATGTACAAAGTGTTGTCCGTTTCATTTTTCGATTATACGTTATCTATGTTGAATATACTGTATTCTTCGTATTTGTAGAATGTACCGTATACGTATAAATTTTAAAAGTGTGTTTGCCATGATTAATTACTGTATGATCATGTTATATATGTGTATAATACTTACTTAGCGAAAGGGTTCACCCTAATACATGTTTTTGCTAGTATACATTATGTATGTTGAAAGAGTGTATTCTAAGTGTTTGTGAAAATGCTTGTAAGAGTAAGTACTTAGAGGATTGTGCTTTAGGTAGGTGTTGAGATAGGATTCTCAGCTACCTTAGAGATGTATATGATTTCCTCCATATGGTTTGTTTAATTTAACGGCTTACGTATGAGATATATGTGTTTGTATTTTCTATTTATATTGTGCTTTATGACATGCTTGAATTACTATGTTTATTCTGCTTTACTTTACATGCTTCTGAATAAAGGATTGATTGTGTTTGGGGCTATGATTATGGTCTAGGCAATCGGAAACGAAAATGAATGCGTGGCTGAGATTCATTCGCCATGCGAGATGTGTTCGACGAACCCGAGTTGTACTTCGGTTGACGATAGTGGCTGGCCACACGAAGTGCTTATGCGCTTCATATCATTCAACTTGTTGTGCACTCGAGCTAGCCGAGCTCGTCAAGTAACCCGATCTGCTTAATGTATGTTCACCATGTTTGGACGCTACTGCTTGAACCTGAGGTACTAACCTTACCAGTGGAATCCCGTTAACCGTGGTACCTCGATCCGCTAAGACTCATGAGCCGGGCATGGTGGTATGGGACACCGTGGTCGAGCTGTCGGCCTACGCTGGGGCCACAAGCCTCCCCGTAGTGACCATTGAGCAACCAGACTCGTGAGCCGATTATGGTGGTATGGGACACTATATTCAAGCTGTCGGCCTACACTGCTTTGATGGGTGATGGGGGAGTGGTGCAACGATTCCGTGTAACAGCCCTACCAGCCCTGACTATACCCGGTGTAGTGACCTCGAGTATACTTTAAATCTGCGGTGAGACGACAAGCCTTCCCGTAGTAACAGAGTATAAACTAGGCCTGTCTTGATAAGGTGATGGGGGAGTGGTGTAACGATTCCACGTAACAGCCCTTGCAGCAACCTAGAAACACACCATCGTATGAGATTGTCTAGGACTGACGACCCTAGAATGGATCATTGTTTGGGGAATGATATAAGGAAGGTACCTTAGTTTCCCAATACTTCTGTTTGAAATGGACTAATAACAACTCGGTAATCATGCTCATCATCGCATTGCATGTGCCTGGAAGATGTGAAGCACTGAAGGTACCAGCATGCTGCGGACGTAAGATGGTGCCGCACGAGGGAGTATGTTGGCGAGGGCATGCATCATAATCGCATCTCATCCTTGCATTAATTACAGCACTTAGGAATGTTGATTGTACTGCTTTATCATTACTGCTTGACTGAATTGATAACATGTTAACTTATGCTTTATTGTTCCACTGAGTTAGCAACTCACTCCCACTTTACGGGACGATGTTGTACACACCAACCAGACTTTGTCTGATTGCAGATGGCAACGCTACTCCTGAGGTGGAGCCAGACTTTTATGATGATGTGGCGTGTTTCTTCCATATGTAGCTATCAGGCAGGTCTATGTAGACCATGTTCTGATCGACGGGGTTACAGGGAGGTTGATTAGACGCTATTGCACTTATTATTTTTCACTTTTGGAACACCCATGTATATTCATTTTGTTCAATTTTGGAGTATACATGTTTATATTTAACCTGGTAACATGTTCAACTCTAGAGACTTATAACAATTTATATACATTATATATATCTATCACAATCTTCCACTTGTATAATTTAACTGTCTCTGGAGTATGATATGCTGTTTTGTTATGATCTCATTCATGTTTCAAAGCACTCATCACAATCATCATTATTTGTGTTACATAAGTGATGCGTTGAAACTCGGGAGCTGAGCTTTGCTCGACCCCCGATTTTCAGGGCGTTACAGTGACGACCCTACTATCCATCTGGTTGTTTTACCCGAGACAACGATTGCATTCACGCATCCATGCATCTAATAAGACTGCGTTTACTCTGTTTTGGTTGTCTGAATGTTTATACTATTTCTTACCTAAGGCGACGGTGTGTAATCTTGAGGGAAATTCATACTAAGTTGGTCACTCATCCATCAAATATACAACAGTACAAGTAGTACAGGTGGCTTTAGTATATGCATGTTCAGATTTGATGAGGAGCAGGGTACGATCGCCAGGGATGCATGCCGTATTTACCTGAAGGTGTTGTGTGATCTTACGGCTTATATTTATATGTTTTCTATTATTCGTCATGTAGTAAATCTTATAAATCTCATACTTGTTAAATTCAAAGGCATTGGTTTGTATAAGTCATTATGGGCAACCTTTTGTATATTCTAAATGAAATTTGAAATTTCCCTTTTATGCTTACTTGTCCATTCTACACTCATCTGCTTACTCTGATGAAAGATAAAAGAAAAATATTATATCTGACCATCCTTTAAGGTTAATATTCAGGTTTTTGGGAAATGGGTCGTGTACTCGGGTCCTGAAGATTAGTGGTGTTACAGGGCCACACCTAGCTTCTTGGAATGTTTGGACATTACTCTCTTGGAAGCTTGAGAGTAAAGAGAGATAATGAGAGAGAGAGAGAGGTGATGGATGAAAAGAAATGGGATGGGCGTAAGGAAGGGATGTGTAATAGCCCAAAATTTCATGGCCAAAGTTTATACTCATGCCCGAGAACTCCAGGTGTTAATAATGTATAACTAGATGCTCTAGAATCACACCCTATTTTTTTTGTTTGATTACATTCAGATACATTCATGAAGGTACTCATTCACAAGAACAAAATCAACTATATTGATTATATTTCATCAAAGTAAAAAAGAATAATCAAATGGCCTCACAATGAGAGGTTTATTACAACATCAGAGTTCACAGCGGAAGTATAAAACTAAGTAAACAAACTGTCTTCGGACTCTTTCAGTATAATCTTCTATAGGGAGATCGTTCTCTAGGTTTTAATCTGTACGTCACCTACATATTTTGTATGATTGGAAGAGGGTCAATGCCCTACTCATAGTGATGATTATCCTTTAAGATTAACAGTAATTCAAAAGATTCATAAAAGTAAAGTAAGGGTACAAATACGTCTCGTACTTCACTAATACATGAGATATCAGTATGGGCAAACAACCTACATGAGATGCATGTCTAGCATAACGTGTGCGGCTCATCATATGTAGTGATCATCATAATGTGGAATATAATTCATAGGAAACCCGGCTCAACCCGCATCCCATAACTAAGGATATTCACTGGCATGGCCAATGCTAACGTGGATTTATGCAAACATCTCAAGGTAACACAACATACGGTTGGGAGATTTACGTAACACAATGTGTTCATGGAGCGACTATTTGCGACATCCAATCCCGAAAAGTTGATGTAACACGTATGCCGATTTACATAAATCGATTGTGCACCACGCTAATCAACCCACGGAATTACGTGCCGACCAAGAGGGCTGCTAACCGTAACACATTACATCCATGATAAGATAATTGATTCACTAATTGTGATACCTCTTAACACATTACTTGCACTTATAAAGAATATAAACTAAATCATAAAGAATATAAACTGAATCATGAAGAGTATAATCTGAATCATGAAGAATATAAACTGAATCATGAAGGTTCTGGAATAACAAGACACATGCCCAAGCCTTAAGGATATACGGCAGAAGGCCAATATGATAAGAGAAGAGTGAAAATGGTCAACTCAACAAAAGTGGTAATAGCCAACATAATAAGAGAAGAGTGATAATGGTCAACTCAACAAAAGAAGAGTGGCAGAGCCAACTCAAATAAAGAGACGAGTGGCAGAGCCAACTCAAATATGGAGACGAATGGCAGAGCCAAATCAATAAATTTGATAAGACAAGGGCAAGGCTTGTATCCATGGCCTCACATAAATTCAGAGAAATTCACTTGTATTTGACATCATGTCATAATTCCAAAAGGGCCAATAGTTGTAATGATATTAACGGAATCAATTGATAGGATAATTCTTAGAAAACATGTAAACATGTAAGACAGGATAATTCATATCATAAAAGGCACGAAAGAGGCCAGATGAAATAATAGGAATACAGGTAAAGGGCAGAATAAATAAATTAACTTAAAGTACTATAAGCTTAAAGGATAAAACCCTCCCCTGGCCTTGAGTCAAACTCAGTGCGTCGACTTGGCTCAACTCGGATCTCTCCTTTTCTTTCTTTTTCTCTTTTTCTTTCCTTTTCTTTTCCTTTCTTTTCTTTCTTTCTCTTTTCTTTCTTTCTTTCCTTTTCTTTCTTTCTTTTCTCTTTTCTTTCTTTTTCTTTTCTTTCTTTCCTTTCTTTCCTTCTCTTCTTTCTTCCCTGCTAGCCAACAGCTATCCTGGGCGGTCGGAATGGTTGTCCGATTGACAGATCTTTCTCCCTTTTCCACGTTTCTCCCTCTTACTTTCTCTCTTTAATTATGGGACAACAAGGTCTATTTATAACTGGCCCATGCCTAGAAACATCTGTGCATAACTCTTACGCACGGTGAGCAGCTTACGCTGCTGGGTTCGTAGCGTGGAGGTTGGTGGCACGATAGCATTCAGAGCTAACGTTCTTGCACGGGATGTTTCCCAAAATTCTTCCATAACCTTGGTCAAAATCCCCCATGGAAAAACTTGAACGGTTCAGATCATACGTGGGACCAACGGATGGGACACAGTGTTATGGTTTTATACGGGTTGTTGATAGTTTGACTCTGTCACTGAGGTCGTGTGTGCGTGCATGAGTGTGTGTAATCTACATGGATTTGGTCGAATCCACCAACCCGATGCCCTGGTCGACTCGGATCATACCCAAAGGGCCGTGATGATCGCCCACCATCAACCCAACGGACGTTCGTTCGCCTCCATTGTAAACACGAGATTCACGTCTCTTAATTGAGACCCGACCCTACTTCTCATGTGTGCATGTGTGTGTGTGTGAGTATGCATCTCGTTCATCTTGGTCAAATTCCGGCAACCCGTGACTCTCGGATTGTGTTTGCGATCATCCTTAGGTCCGGTCACATAGACCTGACTCGGATCGACCCTAAACCTATGTCATCTCGTTCATATCGTCGTTGGGGTTCCATCGACCCATCTTGTGCGTTCATCCGACTTATAGATCAAAAGTTATGAGCATTCCATCATGTGGCCCACTTTTGTACGAAAAAAATATATGGACCACTTCCATGGCACAACTTTCCATTCACACCACCCACATACACTAAACAATCACATGAAATTGTCACCACCCACTCTAAACACCACCCAAACCTAGCCTAAGTATAGCAACTTTGTTATTGTCACCATAGGCCGTCATTTGCTTTCTTATAACATAATTATTACTTTCCTACAAATCTTCTCTCTCTCTCTCTCTCTCTCTCTCTCTCTCTCTCTCTCTCTCTCTCTCTCTCTCTCTTCTCATTTTCTCTTCCATTTACAAAATTCCAGCAACCTTCTCTTCATCGTCCCTCCATTTTTCAGCCCCCTTCTTCCTTAATCCCCCACGATCTAACCTTTGAAACCCCATCTCCACCATTGATCCATTTTCCTTGGTGCTAGAGGATCTTAGTATGAAAGTTTGGTGATCATCTTTGAGGTGGGTGAATATTCTTTTGCTGAATTTCTTTCTTTTCTTTAATCTCATTATTTTTTCATGGATGGATCACATGGTACCCCCAATCCATGGTGGGGATTCCATTTGATCCCATGGATGTGGCCATTTGGCCCATCCTACATGCATGTCATAATCTATGATGGGGTTATTCTTTATGGACCCCATCATGATGTATTTAATGATCCACTCCATCTCAAGGTCATCTAGACCTTACGGATCATGTTGAGATGGCATCCCAACCATCCATAGCATTTATAGATCATGCATGTAGTGATTTTATGTTGCATGTACAATCAATGTCATTGTATGGGTATGATTCATTCTTGGGAGGGCCCATTAGTGGCAGGGCCCTACCCCATAGCCGGATTGTGTTTCTTCTCAAAATTTTCTTTCCTGTCTTTATGGTAAATCTGATGTATGTGTGGCCCACTTGATTTGCCATGCAACTAGGCCCAAGTGGTTAGATGTCCGGGCCCACCTTGTTGCCCCATATTGTTGGCATGTTTTGGACAGTCTTTGGGCTTAATTTTATGGATGATCTTGAAAGGGGCTTGGGTCTGAGAGTTGTGTGACCCATTTAGGTGGACCCCACCTTGAGGAAATGGTGATTTATTTCCCTTTTAATTATCTTTTGGGGTAGTTCAGACAGCAACTCTAGACAGATTTTGGGCCAACTTGAGGCCAGGATTTGGGGCTTTTGGTGAGAAATTTTATACCAAGTAAAATATGATTTTTGAAGTTGTATATCCCACCTATAATCATGCCAAATTCCAACCCCAATTGACCTCATTTTGGTCCCCAAAAGGGTGGGCAAATATGTGTACTTGCTGAAATTTCTGCTGTAATTCCAGCAAAGTTGCAATGTGGAAATGTAAGATTATAAAATAGTTTCTGGTCAGGTGGGCCAATTTAGTGGACCCTACCTTGTACTATATATATGTGGAGAGGTTTAAATTCAATTTTCCCAATTTTTGGACATCCAGGGCCCACCCCATTGGGTGTACAATATGGGACCAGCAACATTTTTTTTAGCAGCAGATTTTTTCAGGAATACCTTGATGTCCATAAATTGCAAGAGTTAAATAAAATATTTTTACTATTCCAAAAATTCTAAATATTTTCAGGGAGGTGTCCCACCCATGGTAGGACCTACCTACAAAATTTCAGGGCCAAGGGATTCCATTTGGGCATCCAAAGGGGTAGGCCAACATACTGGACTGCCAGAAATTTCTGTTGTGCAGTCTAGCAGCATAGTCCCAAAATAAAACAAAATTTTAAAATACTTTCTAAGAAGGTGTGCCATATTTCTGGGTCCCACCTTGTTTTAGACTTGATGAGGGATCTTGGTTCCAAATTTCAGAAATTTTGAAGGCCCAGAACCCACCCATTTGGATGGCCTAAATTCAAAACAGTTATTTCCAGCAACATTCCACCCTAGACACATTGTAACTCCTGAATTTATTAAAATACTTTTGAGTATCCAAAAATTATGAAAATTTACAGAGAGGTGGTAAACCCATGGTTGGACTCACCTACAAAATTTTGGGACCAATAGACACCTGTGTACACCGTGACTAGGGCCGGACTGGCCCACCACGTTGGGATGTCCAGGTCAGTCCAATTTTTTGGACAGACTATTTTGTTTAAATTAATTAAAATACTTGGGAATATCCAAAAATTTTGAAATTTTGTGAGAATGTGTCTCACCCATGGAAGTATCACCTTACCAAATTTTAGACCGAACGGACATTCGAGCTGACCGTGGTGCGTCTGTAAATTGGGTCAGTTTTGGGCTAAATACTCAGGCCTATAGGACTACCCACCATGGAACGCCCCTACCTTGGGCTGTTGCTAGGCCTGTATTCCAGCAGTATGGCCCACTAGATTTGAAGAGGATTTAATTCAGTTATCTTAGCATCTTAATTTTATTTTTGGGCATAATTAGTGCATGATTAAGGGCCCATTCCAATTGGATTCTTCTTAGGCTAGTCTTCTAGTTAATGCACCTTATAGCCTTAGTTGAGCTGGAACTTTTGATAGGCCCATTGGATCCTTGGGTCCTACACTTACCACGCCATTGTGATGGATCTTATGGGCCAAATACTCCAGTAGTTGGGCCCTTGCTTGCCCTCTATAATAAATCCATACTTGGGCCGAGATGTGAGACCCAACTTACTTATGTTAAATATAAAGATTTCTCATATGTTGGGATAATGGGCTGCCCCTTTAGGCCCACCACAACGAGTGAACCCATGACCCTTATGGTTGGGCCCTAACCTTGCTTAAGGGCCCACCAGGTTGCCTATGTATTGGGCTCAGTGTATGGCCCACTAGGTCATGAATTGATTGTGCCTTGGACCTTTCTTTGCATACATAGTAGGCTACCTTTTAGGACCCAGTTAACGTTAAATGTCATCCTTGGTGGCCCTAAGGTAGGCCCATAAGGCCCTTATAGGTGGTTGAAGGCCCACCATGGACCTTGTTAGGCCCGTCTCTTCCTCGAGGCTTTATGATTCTCCTAGCTTGTGAGTTATCCCAAAGTATTGGGCCCCCACTAGAGGACTTCACTTCTCCTTAGTGCCTATCTATGGAGGAATACATTCTACAAGTAGCACACTTACATCGTTGTGACCCATATGCGTCATCTATATGAATTGATTGCATTGTATGGTGGCCATTGAGGGATAGAGTTTCTCCCCTTATGCACATTGAGTGCCTGAAACTTGTGCATGATCTGTATGTGTGATTCATGCATTGGCATCGCATTTCATGATGATACCGCCCTTGCTTTATTAGGGCCTTACCTCCACAGGGACATTCGTGGATGGCTAGATGTGTGGACAACAGAAATATTACTTGAGCATACCGGGTGCATAGGATGTCCATGGGTGAAATTTTCAAAACTTCCATGGTACCAAGGATCTGCTCCAACGTCATGACTGGATGGAATATACGAGCGCACGAGGGCCTTATACCGTTAAGCCATGACTCCCACTATCGTGTAGTCAGTTGGATAGGGGTGTGGCCTTACCTTCCTGGTGTGAGGAGACTTTGCTAAACTGAGTCTGACCAGCTCGTAAATGGGTTCGCTGCTTTCAGGCCTTATTGGTGATTGGTTGTCCACAAGCGGGTAGTGAGGTCTCTTACGCTCTTTTGACTGTGTGGAGTCTGTAGAGTAGCAGTCATTCAGTAGTGTAATGGACCCCGGTAATTTCCTTATAAATGGAAATGTACTTGACATATGATTTGGATATGAGCACTTGCATTACTTGCATTACATTAACATTGGCTGTGTAAGCCCCTTCATGCATTACCTTGGTATGGCTCTCAGTACTTATTGCATGGTATTCATGATAAACCTTGGTAAGGATTCTGATATTCTCATTGAGCATGTTCATGATCGGATGGAATATACGAGCGCACGAGGGCCTTATACCGTTAAGCCACGATTCCCACTGTCGTGTAGTCAGTTGGATAGGGGTGTGGCCTTACCTTCCTAGTGTGAGGAGGCTTTGCTAAACTGAGTCTGACTAGCTCGTAAATGGGTCCGCTGCTTTCAGGCCTTGTTGGTGATTGGTTGTCCACAAGCGGGTAGTGAGGTCTCTTACACTCTTTTGATTGTGTGGGGTCTGTAAAGTAGCAATCATTCAGCAGTGTAATGGACCCCGGTGATTTCCTTATAAATGGAAATGTACTTGACATATGATTTGGATATGAGCACTGGCATTACTTGCATTACATTAACATTGGCTGTATAAGCCCCTTCTTGCATTACCTTGGTATGGCTCTCAGTACTTATTGCATGGTATTCATGATAAACGTTGGTAAGGATTATGATATTCTCATTGAGCATGTTCTTTCCTCGTACCTCCTGTTATTCTTTTGTGCACCATTGACACACACTTTCACCACCCTCTAAGCTTCTATAAGCTTATGCACGATTGATGCGTGCAAGAGACTCTAGGCAGGCGTCGTAGCAGCAGATCGTGGAGTAGAGTTGAGCACTGAGGACTCCAGTGTTGCTGATTTCTCTCTCTTTTCTTATTACCTTATGTATGTCCTTTTAGACCTGATGTAAGCTTATAAAAGTTTAAATTCTTAGTGGATTTTATGATGTGTGCCCCTTATTATTATCAGATGTACTTGTTGTAATCTTGGGTATGCTCGTATTGGAATGATTATACTATTATGAAAATCCTCCTTGTAGGATCCTAGGATTGGAACCTGTCTCAAGAGCCGAGAAAGGGGTACTACGGAGGCTGTTGTGGCCAGAACCGGCCATGAGGTTCCTTGTGAGTTCGATTACCGAGTCTGTGGCGTGACACTTGAATCCAATCGGGTCAATGCATTCTTGACCGATCTCAGATTTCAATGCATCGTGGCTATGCAGACTTCATGTACGTGCACTACTCCTACTACGCGGTCCACGGTGATGGTCCTTGTGGAGATCCACTTCGTCCATCTATTTCTACATATCAGGTTAGGACATGGGGTTAAAATGAGGAAGATCCATAAATCAGGTGGGTCATACGATGTGAAATAGACATTCACTTTTGAAGTGAATCTTCCAAAATTAGAAGTTTGGGGAAGAGGAGTTTCATTTAAATACGTACCTGTACGTGAGGGTAGCTTAGATGCGTAAATGGGTTGTTGTGGGGTTGATGGGACCCACTTCTGATGAATTTTTGGGGAATCCATTTCATTCATTACTTTAGTTAGGTCATGTTGGCCCATGAGCCCAAATATGAAGTAGATCCGAGCCCTGCATAAGCTTATCTTGAAAGGTCTCCTAGCGGGTGCCAAAATGGACTTGATCTAAATTAACGGTCCACGCTTAATGATCAGGTTCCAAATTTGGAGGGAATGTGTAGTTAAGATAGGCAGACAATTAGACAAAACTTGGTGATTGATCGATGGTGGAAAAAGGCTAGATTTGAAATATCACCCTTTTGCGTCAAAATGAAGGAACTGACTTCAGCGTTCAACGGTTTAGGATCATAGATCGGGGCCAAATTTTATATAACATAATAGTCGCGTGGGGCCAAGGTGTGGTCCAAGTTTGAATTGCGATGGACGGCAGGAAGTGGCTAGATCTGAAGATATAGATTTATAAGGAGTTGATAAGCTCGAAAGGATAACTTCTTGCCTAAGAAAAGGCCTACCAAGGTGGGGTCCTCATACTTCACCCTTGGTCCATGTGATGGGCAATCCAAATCATTCTTATGAAGAAAAATATCCAACTACAACTACCCATGAGGTTTCTTCACTCAATGGACACCAAAATCAACGGTTAAGGGGCTGATTTGTCAATTAGGTCACTTTTACAATGATCTAAGGGATGAAATTCGACTTGTATGGTTAATTTATGATACATAGGCATGGTACAAATTTTCACATTAAATGGATAATGGGAACCATATGATATAGGATTCAGGGGTCTAAGTCAATGGTATTTTCGTAATTATTGCTGATCTGTGAGTTTTGGAGAATCCAATGGCTCCACATGGTTCTAGGCACGTTTCTAAGAAATCCTTACAAAATAATGTATATCTAAATCATTACGGATAGGGAGTTATTAGCCATGTCATTCACGGAAAAGTACTTACGTCAAATCACGTAATGGATGGTCTTGCTTTGAAATCAACGGTCAGATGGTTGGATTTATGGATGAGGATCATTCTTACAGCCAGATGGTGTTATAGGATAGGCGTAAGATCAGAATCATTAGATCGGTATCGTACACAGGTTTATATTACGATAATTTCCTTAGTAACGCTCGAGAACTTTCAATACTCGGGTATTGAAATGTTCGGGGCGTTACAGGATGAGTTGGGTTGAATTTTGGGTAAGAGAGGGATGGGTGGAGAGAGAGAAAAGAGAGAGAGAGAGAGAGAGAGAGAGAGAGAGAGAGTTGACTTTAGGTAAGGGTGGTGTAAGAGGGGAATGGTTGCTTGTACTTGACTTGATTGATTGATTGATTGATTCGATATTAGGTAGAGATTCTCTCGAAATCCGTAACTCACGGTATTTTCTCAAAATGAATGCGGGCCCACATCTTCTGGCCTAGGTATCACATTGGCACGCAAGATGCGGCATTAGAACAGCAACGACGGCGTGGTCGCAATGGTACAAGTCTCGGGTCGAGCCGACTCAAATCGATAGGATGCGACTCAGGGTCGTGCAAAAACGCTATCTACGCATCACGAGTCGCCAGAATTCGACCGAGAGGACTGCGAAAGTCTATGGAACGGTACGGTCTAAGACAAGGGCCTGACACAAAGTTATCGCAGATCTATTGTAATCTGAGTCACAACAAACCATTAAAAACTGAAAGTATTTCTTAAATATTAAACTAGAATCAATGATAGTTCAACTTAAACATGAATCAAAGCAATAGAAAACATCCTATCACGCTACAAGCATCACCTCTTAGCCCTAGCTAAAAGGTTTAGCCAACTATAGACATAATTGAACTAAAATCTCTTAAGAAAAGCATAAAAACAACTAAGGAAAGGAAAGAAAAACTCTTAGTAATAACTTCTCCACACTTTTGCTCCACTCCTCAAACCCTAGAAGATGCCTAAGAACATCCTAGGGACCCCTATTTATAGTTTTGCAACTCCAACTTTCGCACCGAGTTGGAAAAATTCGGAAATCGCTTCAATTTTTTGCAATTCATGTATTGTCTGTGTAACCTTAGACTGGTCGAGGAAAGACTTCGACTGGTCGAGGGTAACCTTTGACTGGTCGAGGATGACGGAATTTTTGAGAATTTTGTCGCTGGAGTTCGAGTCGAGGAACCTTCAACTGGTCGAGGATGGGCTTAGACTAATCGAAATATGCCGATTTTTAGGATTCTTTTTCTTCACTTCAAGTCTTCAATACTCTTCATTCCTCACTTGGTTTTCTTGGATCTTTGGCATATGAATTCTTTATTCTTAGTCCCATAAGATCTATAATTGGCTTTGGTGATTCTTGAGTGTTAAATCCATGCTTTTAGCATCCTTTTCAATTCAAACTCTTAAATTCACCTTGCAACACAAACATAATTAAAATAGAGCATTAAACATGATCATGTTCATAAAACCAAGTAATAAATGGGGTCTAATATGTAATATTTGACCCTCAACAGTACCACATTTCCAAACTGGCATGAAGATGTGGTAGGGTGCCAGCTCAACTCAATCCATGTGATAGGAGTGTTGGTGTGGCCACCTCTGTCAATGTTTTGGGTCATGGGCCATGCCAACAATGTATTCCACCTAAAATTTGGTAAATGCACCATATGCATAAATCTTGGCTAGGGCTGCTCCATCATTTCTTAAAAGCATTTTACTTTAAATTTTATCTCAAAAACTTGGAATTTTTCTTGATTCAACACTTGGTACTCAGGTACCTATGAGAAAACAATGGTATTTTAATTGATCAAATGCCTCTAATTCTTATAACCGTGGTTTTTATTTTGATTCTTATGAGACGAGTTAGATGGACAATTTATGTTGAGCCTATCTCACAACATGATTGGGTAGGAGACTTGGACATGAGTCTATGAGACCCACTTGTGAGCAACTACTAGTAGGTGGGTCCCACGTGTTTTCCTCCAACTTCTCTCTTTTTGGACTCTATTGTTTCAAAATCGAATTTGAAATAAGAATGCATTGGGGAGAGAGATTAAATGAGATAAGTATAAGCCTGGCCTCATCTAAACTTATCATTCTCTTTATAAATATGGTGAGGAATCCCTTCATAAAAGTACTCCAAAGAGAGGATTCCATAGTGAGAAAAGAGGAACAAGAGTGCATAGGTAGTTGATGTCCATCTGACTTGCCTCTCTACGATCTAAGTCATTGATCATAATCTTGGGCCATGTCAACTGTAAAATTAGAGTGATCAGATCCTCTTTGCTCCCATAGTGGTTAAGTGGATCAATGAACATACACAGTCCATCTTCAACCTTGTGCGAAGGTCCTAATATCATGTAGACCATCAGATCCCATGGGCCACGCGTCCCCGTGCCTTTTAATTAACACGCATGGAACTTATTTTCCCGGTAAATGTTCAATTATTGCATGGGCTTCATAGTATTCTATGTTTGCCATCCATCTCGCACATCAATTGATCCCCATCATGAAGATGGAATGCCTTAGAAAATCAGTTCTATATAATTATTAGGTGGGCAACGCAATAGAAAACAAATGGGCCCAAAACTTCTAAATTCACGTTGTGGCTGATACTATAGTTAGATGGCTATTTTTTTTTTCTTTTCTTATCTGGTAAGTTCCATTTTCATGTTGAGATGAACCTTCTGAACAGGTTATATTCAGTACACGAGAACAGTAACAGAAAGCTTTTTCTACAAATGATGTAGAGGATTGACCTCAAATATTTTGCAATCCAACGGTTGGAGGAGAACAGATTTCTCATCTACCATCATGAATGGACCAATCATCTCCACCACACGTGGCCATCTACACTATACTCTACATCATCCAAAAATTACACTAACGAGATCATTTTGAGTGATCAATTGGCGGTCGAGAAACATGCTTAATGTGGACAATTGCCCATTTGGGATTCTACTCATTTACATGGAGCGGTTAGCATCATCTAACTGGTATCATTATTGGGCCATGGCCCACCAAACGGACAGTCGATTGCAGTGCACATGGCCACTCGTACACGGAAGTTAGGGTGTTCTAACTATAGTCCAAAAGCATCCTCTTGCCGATGGGGAGCATATCTGCAAAAGGAGAAAACATATTCCCTTGGCCAGAAGGGGACATTAAGATCATCACTTCTGGCCGTCCAAAAGGAAGGGGCATTTTGAGAATAAATGGCATAAAAACACCGTAGCAACTTTCATAAAAGGAAGCAACAATATTCCTTGGACAGGAACTGACATTCTAAACAACACCAGAACAAACATATGATGCCCTAGTTTTGCATGGCCCACCCCACCTGAGCTGCTTTTCTTATCCTCCACACTGGCAAAAGCAAAGCTTAGATGGGATGGGATACTGCTAAAATCTCAAATAATTGCATGCGTGTATAATAGACGAGCTCATCTATACGTGCGCCACCATGGCACGCATGTGTGAGATCCAAGCAGCTATCAGGTGGGCCACCAATTCATAAATGCTCGGACGTACCGAAAATAAGAATTGATCACTTCCGCCATGAAAATGGTTGTCTCCACCGTTCAGATCACCTGGCACAAAAATCAGGCCCTGTCTGCTGGAATCAATACCAGATTCAAGATCAAAGGCGTGGCTCACCCTGATGGGTGAGTCGGCCGGATTTTCCAGAAGGGTGATCTTGATGGTGGTACTAGAACATCATCCACACCAGATTAGGAAAGATCTCATTCTACTCTTGCTGAATCAGGCGTGGATGATGATCTAATAGGTGGGACCTACCATTTTCATGGTGTAGATGTCCTACACAAGTGGCACGATAGCAGGAAATATAGTACGGTAAATACCATCAGCTGTGGCGTCATTGCCAGGAAGTGAACCACACCCATCAGCCGGGGTAGAGTGTAAGAATGAACTGAATACTCCTTTTAGCTGTTTGTTTGGTACACCACAACCCACATCACAGAAGGCCTGGCCATCTCTCTCTCTCTCTCTCTCTCTCTCTCTCTCTCTCTCAATGCATGGACATTTACACGGTGGGACCCACAGATGGACGGTTTGGATGTTGCAACCCTATGCTGGTTCACCACTTGGGGCTTGGCTATACATGCACGTGGGATTAGCTAACTTCAAGGCCTTGATGACCATCTAGACAAACCAAAGGGGATATGTGAACTAAGACTTCACGTGGGTGGACCGTCATCCTGAATTCGTGGCCCACCCATGTTAAACTCAAATGATACAACACGTGATGAGGGAATGATTTCTGGCTCCTAGGAAATGGAGTTTTGCTAAAACTCTAGATGATTGGTGAGAGGCAAGGGGACAGTGTGCATGCAGATGAAGCGATGAAAGACACGTTACCTAACATATCCCTTGTATTCCTATCCTAATTCCGTTGTCCCCATGCAAACGGACATATATAATACAATGCCCTTTCACTCACTCCCATCAACGTACTCAACCAAACATCCTTCTCGAGATTTCCTTCTTTATTCATTTTCCATATTTACCTTTTCAACACCTATCAACAACGTATTCACGTGGCCCACCCCAGCCACTTGATGGGCACTTATTGAGTGGGCCTTAGCACACGATCGTCATCGATCAGACCTTAGTGGCCCATATCAGATGATGGGCATCGATCTGTTGATGATCATATTTGTTTGATCAGTATAACTTTGGTAGGCCATATCATATTATCGATATTGATTGGAGGATGATCGTATTCGTTTGATGAGTATAACTTTAGTGGGCCGTATCAACATCGATTAGATGATCGTATCTGTTTAATCAGTAGATGTTTGATGGACAATTGCCTGTAACTAATCAAACGGAGGATTCGGTAATCGTTTGATCAGTATATCTTGTGGACCATATCACTCAAATGGCATTGATCAGATGATCATGTCCATTTAATCACTGTACGTTTGGCGGACAACCGGCTATAACTTACTAGCTGGACAAATATGGGGTGCAAAGATAGAATCCGTTTTGGCTATTGTCAGTTCAAGAGATGTGGCCGATCAAAGGACAGTTTAGGTCAATGGGCATGTGAGCTAATTTCAATAGCTTATACACCTATGCATGATCATTCATGTTTTTTTTTTTTCTTTTCTTTTCTTTTATGTCAAGAAGGAAAAAGAAAAAAGAAAGAATTAAATTTTTATTTTTTTTTATAAAAAAAAAAAAACATCTTTGTGGGCAACAAGGCTACCATTGCGGATCCTGTCTGCAAGGGCTACCAAAAATCTTTAGCTACGTCTTGGCACAACAACAGACCGACCATCACGTGTGATAGGAAGGGCATTGCACTGCCAATCAGAGTTCACAGGGGAAGAAAAAATTGATTAAAAAATGAGGTTATCTTATTCCACCAGAAATATCCAGTGCAAACGAGTGCTGTGGACCCCACCATGATGTGTTAATGACATATGGAAAATAAAAATTAAAATTAAAAAATCAGGTCACTCTGAAACTTGAGTGGGCCTAGTTTTAAATAAATAAATAAATAAAATGGCGGACCTCCCCTCCCACTGTTCCTATGGTGTGTGGCCATCTTGGGTTGTGGATTGGCTTACCTTCTGGGCCCATGGCCAAACACGAGAAGTACGCATGAGTGCCAGGCGGAGTGGTTGTCATCAACACGTCAGAGTGGGTCCACGGCAACCATTTACAGTATTATTACAGCAAAAACATTTTTACTAGATACCATCCCACAAAGATGCAGCCAAAATCTCTATCATCATATCCACCGACAAAGAAAAATGGCTGAGCTATTTCTCTAATGGACTCTAACCATGTGCTAGCTTCTCGAGTAGATATATGATATTATGATATGATACATCTATATGTTTCGAATCTCCATGCGTTTGCCGCAGTCTTGCCATACATGAGTGATATCTCAAATGTCCATCTGGTGACTTTTATGTAAAACGTACCATGGACCATAATTAACACCTTTTGGATTATCCTAACTTAGCGACTGCCACATTCATTGAGAAAATAATCATTTGCTAGTGGTTGGGATTATCTGATCAAGACAATATTTTTGTTAGTGATGCAAGGTTCGGATTATCATATGTGGCCATCAAACGGATGGTTGAATTGAAATTTATTTAATGGGTCATTTCATTCTCAACAAACAAATGACCATTTAGATGGTCAATGGTTGAAATTAACGGCTGAAATCCTTCGAACAGGTGAATTTTGGATTGCATTCCATGCACACTAGGTCCCAGAATTTGGAGGGTCCAGATTTTTTTTAAATGTACGCCGCCACCCTTCTTCTTCTATGATAATAATGAGGTTCCCGAGTAAATGAGATTTCATCCAAGGCTACAAATGTGAGTGACGAGTAAGAGTTCACGAACGAGTTCCTGCAATACAAAGCCCTGTGAGGCCCACCACATTGTCAAATACACTCCATTCATCACTCATGTTATGATGAAAGCCAGAAATGAACCAGATCCAACACTCTAATTAGCCACACACCACAAGAAATAGAGAGGATTTTTCACTATTGAAACCTCCCCCGGGGTCTCTCTGTGATGTTATCCAACCTATTCACAAGGTGATTCCCATCGGATGAATGGGTAACAAAAATATTAGACTAATCAAAACTCATTTTGCTTATAAGTTTTCAATGGTAGGTGTTCAGTCTTCACTATTTCTTGTAGTGTGGCTTACTTAAGTATTCAATCTCATGTATTTTTGGGCTCTCATCATAATATGAGCTGGCAAAAATTGATTGGCGGAGTGAATTTCATATGGACAACACTGTGGTCCCCACAAGGATTTGTGTTGCAGGAAACTGATGTCCCTAATATTGGGGTAATGTAGGGAGGCAACATTGTTTCCTCGCACAGTATTCCTCAGGCCTCAGGTGATGATATCAAAGACCTCAAAAATTAAAAACCAATGTCAAACGAGATAAAAACATTTTATAGACTCCCATAGCGACGTTTGAAATTGTGTCCGTTTGTTTGTCTGTAGTCAATCCCTCTAGGCAAATGTGCAAATATATTGGGTTTGCCCAATATGTCACTGGACCCAACCCAACCATAAACATGTATGGATTTCAAGTTGGACCCGTTGAGTCAGGTCTGAGTCGAGAACAGCACAACAATTATCAGATGGGCCCAATTTGGAACCTCTTAAACCTAACCCACCACAACTAAAGTGGACCCATCTTTTAAATGGGGACTACCTGAAAATGAACCACACTTGGATCTAGCATGGACCTCATCTAAAACCAACAATTCAAACTTTATGGTTTAATATAAATAAAAGAAAATTTTTGAAATAAAAAACATTATTTAAGAAAAACATATTGCATATTATTACTATTTTAGACAGATTTTATGTGGATCAGTGGTAAGAAGAGGATTCTTCGACACGAGACTTGAGACAATAGAGGAAAGCATGGCGGTAGGGTTGGCAATGGGCGCTGGCAGCAGGCAGCGAAGCCTGGCTTTTTAGAGACAGGGCTTGAGCCCTAAACCTGGCCTGAGGGCCGACTTTATGTACATATGCATTTTAAATGCAGAATTATTTTAAGGGAAATTTTACACAATAAATAAATAAACTACCTACTTAATGTAGAATTTACATTCTTATGCCTTTTCAAAATTGTTTTAATAAGTTATCTCATTTAATCTAAGTAATTATCATTACAATACCTTCTGTTTAGATTTCTTAATGGCAGCTGGGGTGGACCGTGCAAGCAAAGGGATTGGCAAGTCAGGTGGCCCCGCCATGATGCTTATGTAAAATCCAAAATCAGAAGCTCTGTTGAGCCCAGCATGAAGGGATGTGGTTTATCCACACCATCCATCCATTTTTTCACCTCATTTTAGGCGTTCAGCCCAAAATTGAAGCACATCCGGGAACCCACACAGGAAACAAACAGTGGGAATAATGATTTCCCCTGTTGAAACCTTGCTAGGGCCTACATTCATGTTTATTTCTCATCCAACCTGTTCATAAGATCACACAGAAATGGATAAAGGGAAAACACAAATATCAGCTTGATCCAAAGCTTCCATGGCCCTAAGAATTTTTAAACTGTAGATGTTCAATTCACACTGTTTCCTGTGGTGTGTTCTACTTGAGCTTTGGATATGCTTCATTTTTGGGCTGAAGCCCTAAAATTATCTCATATAATGGATGGACGGAATGGATAAAATAAATAAATCATGGTGGACCCACAGTTTATTCCGTATGCTTACACAATCTGCTCTGTGAAATCCACCTCAACCACCATGTATGTCCCTGCTGTTATATATGCCGAGGGCCCAAAACTTAATTCCATTGACAATTTAGGTGGACCACATGATTTGGAACAGTGTATAAGGCAACGTCACCCTCCAAACTTTTGCCCTTGGTGTGGCCTAGCTGAATAACGGATCATCCTGAATTTTGGTGCATAGGCTTAAACTTTTGTGTGGCATCTAATGGTCGGAGTGTATTTCATATAATTGTCAGTGGACTTTGCAAAAATCATGGGTGGATGTCTCTATCCCAATACTTCCTCTTAGAGTGAGGTTACTTTATTTTTAGGAGTATGCATGTAATGGTTAGAATGGATTATATATATATATATATATATATATATATCATAGTGCGGCCTCCAATAGTGCGGCCTTCAAAGTTCATGTCCCAATACTTCCTCTTGGAGTGGCAGCGCCTGAATCACAGGTCTGCGTTTTTTTTTTTTTCCCTGGACCTAATGTAGAATTGTAGGAGTAAGCTTGTAATGGCTAGAATGGATTTTGCATATGCATCGGTGTGGCATTCAAAGTTCATGTGTACGCATCCCTCTCCCATGGAATAGGGATTTATGTAGATATACAAAGAAAAGGATTTTTATGGGATGCCCATCCTTGATTTTTGACAAAAACAACCATGTTGTGTATGTGGGATCTATTCCATTTATTAGATGTGTAATCACATACTAAGTTTAGGGCCAAAAAATCAAGTTAATATGTGATTCAGGTGGGCCACACTCTTGGGAGAGAGACATCCATGCTTGATTTTTACAGGGCCCACCATAATTATTATATAAAATTCACTCTAACCTAGATGCCATACCAAAATGTATGCCTAGCCCCAAAAATAGGCCCATTTGTGATTCTAATGGGCCACACCAAGGAAAACAATTTGGAAGGTAAGCATTATCCTGTAAACCATTTCCAATCATGTGGTTCACGTGAATCACAAGGGCTGACTTTGGGCCCCCAGGGCTACCATGGGGTGACTCACCTGATGCTTAGGGTAGATTTCACATAAATATCATGGTGGGGCCCACTTGAGCTGCCCACCCCTTTGCTCACATTGGCCTACCGAAAGCTGCTTTAATAAATCTAATGGAAGATACTCTAGTGATAATTACTTAGATTAATGAGGTGTTTATTAAAACTAATTGAAAAAAAGTAGTTAAATGTAACTTCTATATTAACTTTTTTTTTTTTTTTTTTTTTTTTAAGCCCTTGATCATTTCACTCATCCTTAGGTTGGCCCTAGCTCGACCTGGCCATGTAGGCCATGGCCATGGTTGATGCACTTACAGCCCAATTAAAACTACGGCTAAGGCTCAAGAAGTTATGGCCAACAGAGGCCTGACCCATTGCCACCCCGAAGCTTGAGATCTAAGCCATATTGCAACTAGATATGAACCAGGGGTAGTTTTGGGTTTGAGTCATTGGTGTATAGGGCTAGAGCCAGGGCTCCAACCGGCGTATCGTACTGAATTGTAGGGACATATGAGCTAACGACCCAACCTTGGTGTCGGAGCCAAGGGTTGTGTATATGGGCACCAGCCAGAGGCCCAACCATGGTATTGATTGGTCATGTGAGTTGAGCTGTCTAGGATCTGATGGCAATAACATAACATCCAACTATTTTCCTACTGAGATAATTGACATTGCTGAAAAACAATACATAAATAAATGTGCCTATCTTACAGTGGCATTTGAATAATGTCATGTAAAATAACATAAAGTGATATGGCATGTTGACTGGACAAAGAATTGTCTGTTTGTGTGTGTGTGTGTGTGTGTGTGTGAAGGGTGAAGGGATTTGAGAATGTCGTGAATGGCCACATGACTTAATTTATATTGATCGCAGTCATCACAATGTCCCTTTAACATTTATAAGCTTAATATATTCTGTTTAGGATAATCCATTTTAAACACAAATAAATTCCAAAATTTTCAGCCCTTATGCCAGTGTATCCTTTATTCCCCACATTTTACATCTATACAAAGAGAATTTAATAAGTGACACTTAAAAGGTGCAAATCTTCATGTATTGAAGACATTTTTTTTTCATTTTTCTCGTCTTATATAGAGTTGGGCAGAAACCGACCCGATCCGGCAGATCCGACCCGATCCGAAGGCCTGGATCGGTGCAGTTCAAGTAGGATCAATCAGATCCAACCGTTCATCGGATCAATGTCAATCCAAACCGATCAAATCCGGAATCCAATCTGATTGGATCCAATCCGATCCAGTCATATAGTATGAAGTTAAAATAGAGTCATTGGATGTTTGCATCTAACTATTGAGAAATAAAGGGTTGAGGTTAAAACATTTCCTAAGAGAGGTAACGTGAGGGCAGTGTCGGTGGCATATTGATGAAGCCTGCATTGGGCAGGTGTACTACCAATAGGCCTTGAAACCTGGTTCGGAAGCGAATGGGCTGGTGTAGAAGCGGATCTGAATAAACTTTGTGGGCCCAAATGTCATTCATGCAATTTATCCACTCCATCCATCTCTTTTAACATATAATTTTAGGGCTTCATCCCAAAAATGGAGTGTATCCAATTCTCAAGTGGAGCACACCACCGAAAACAGTGTGAATTGAACATCTACTGTTGAAAAATTATTGGGGGCCATAGAAGTTTTAGATCAAGCTGATATTTGTTTTTTTCCCTTCATCCATGTCTTTTTTATCTTATGAACAGGTTGGATGACAAATAAACATCACTAGGGCGGTGGGGCCTTATAAAGTTTTCAACAGTGGAAATCAGTACTTCTACTTTTTCCGATGGTATGGTCCACTTGAGCTTTGGATATGCATAAATTTTAGGTTCAACCTCTAAAATGATCTAGAAAAACAAATGGACGGTGTGGATCAACCACATGCATTCATGTTATATTACACGCCAACTATACAACTGTGTGTGGCCTGTCGATAAACTTCAATTTAATTTCTTGTATCACACGCAAGTAGATGCAGATTAGATACTGACAGTTTGAGTAGCTAGCGAGACTCCCTACTGAAGTGACGTCACCCAGTTATGTGGGACCCACCATGGTGTATGTGTTGTATCCACATCATCCATCAATTTGTAGAGATCATTTTAGGCCATGAGACAAAGAATGAGTCAGATCTAGATTTTGAATGGACCCCACCATAGAAAATAGTGGGAAGAGTGACTCCTACCATTGAAACCTTCCTAAGGTCCACTATGCTGTTTATTTGAGATCCAACATGTTCACAAGTTAAGACGGACATGAAAGAAGGGAAAACACAAATTTCAGTTTGATTGAAAACTTTTGTGAGCCTTGGAAAATTTTAATGGTGGGCGTCACTCTCTCCATTGTATTCTGTGGTGGGGGTCCATTTGAGCTTTTGATCTGACACATTCTTTGGCTCCTGCCCTAAATTGATATCTCCAAATGAATGAACGGTGCGGATACAACACATTATCATGGCGGGTCCCACAAAACTTGGTCACGTCCCTTCGGTAGGGAGTCTAGCTACTCAACCTGTCAGTAGCTAATCTGTGTCCCACACAAGCTATACAGCTGTTGTAGATACGTGTCGTATGAAGACGAGCGCGTGCGCGCCTCGAGCTCCGAGTTGTACGAACGGCTCAAATGAGATCAAAGTTACATGGGCCCACCATAACCTTTATTTTTCATCTAATCTGTTAATAATGTTAAAAATACATGGATGAAGTTAAAAAAACAAATTTCATATTAATCCGAAACTTCTGTGATCTTAAAAAGGGTTTCAATGGTAAACGTTTAATCCCCCATTGGTTTTTGCAGTGTGGTCCAACTAATCTTTAGATCTGTCTTATTTTTCAGCTCAAGCCTTAAGATAAGCTCTCCAAATGGATGGACGGTTTGGATATAACACATACCTCATAGTTTGACCCAAAGAACTTGCTGACGTCAATACACCAACAACCAATCCGCTTCCAGTTTGGTATCACCCACTTCTCTCTTCCAATCCAAACGGTAACCAACGTGATCCAATTTGGTTTCCCTGACCGAGTCAGATTCGGCTCGGGTCAGGCTAGCAGTACATCAGATTGGATCGAGTCAGCTGACCTGAACTCGATCCCGGATTGGATCGAGTTCGGATCAATTACCTAAAAATTCGAATCAAGTCGAGTTGGACCCAATCCGATCCAACTCAACTCGATGCCCGCCTCTAGTCTTATACTAGTTGGAATATTCAAGAGATATTATCTAATGAAATCAACAAGTGAACCCACAAAATCTACATTGTGTTTTTTAGAATAAAAATGAATTTCAAAAATAAAAGTTATTTTTAGAAAGTAAATAATTATATTAATTATTTAAACTTTTCATAAATAGTGTGTATAGCCAGTCGGTTAGAGAAGAAGTTTTTGCTTATGTGACCAGGGTTCAAATCTCCTCGAGGACGGTGCAAAGCACTGTCCGCGCGCGCGGCGTGTGCTGTAAGGCTACTTGGGCGCTTTATTAGGCGCACTTAGCACTTCGCACGTGCGCATCATCGCAAGGAGTAAAAAGAGCCTTAGTCTTTTTAGCACACAATTCAAACTTTTCAGGCCATGGTACAACTGGAATTGAACTATGGTCTACCCTGATATTTTATTACCTTTTTGTTGATTGAGAGTAATTGTGACATGATTGTACATGTAGCACCTATGCCACGTGTCGCTTATGTGGATACAGTTTTTACTATTGGATAACTGTTTCTGTCTGAATGGGTACAGAAATAACCGCCATAGGACAAAGAATCATGACCTTTCATAAAAGGCTACTGTTTGCTGTGAATGGGTATAGATTTCTTGAAGAGGCACATTAACATCTCTTCATGAAGAAATTCATAACCTTTCAATTGATATAAATCCTGGATACTATAATCCAGAAGGGAACCCTCTTAATTCTCAAGATTATATCATCTTCTGTGCAATTACTCCCGATCTGACCTCTTGCTAAGTTTTTTCTGAACGTCTTAAAGGCATATCGGTGTCAAAACTAGAGATCTGTTAAATACTTAAATGTACAAATTTTCGTGTTGAAATTCGGATTGAGAGTTCATTGTATCATGAAGACAATTTGCATATTTCCTTTGTCTGCACTTGCTGGAACTTCCAGGAAAAGGACAGCAAATCTGTCTTGAGAAATTGACTATTCAAGTCGAGCCTTGAACCTGATAGATCTAATCGTCTCATTATCTTTTTCTTCTATCCTCTGTTGTGTATAAGAAACATTTAATTTTCTAACATTCAAGACAAATATTATTATCTTTTCACAATGGAGGCAATTCATTCTATTCAAGTTATGAACCAAGACTTTGTACGACTGGATCATTTCGACGGTCAATTCTTCTCAAGATGGCAACAGAAGATGTTTTTCTTTCTGACTACTCTCAAGTTATCGTACATTCTAGATGATGATCTATCTTCCCCGCCCAAATCAAAAGAAGACGACTCAGATCAAGTGAAGGTCGAACGGAAGAAAAGGAAGGAGGACGATTTTTTATGCAAAGGTCATAATCTTAAACGCCATCTCTAATTCTATCTATAATTTGTACCATAAAATATCATTTGTTAAAGATCTATAGACAAAATTAGAAAAAAAAATATAAGACTAAAGCGATCAGTACTCAAAAATTTCTAATTAACAATTATGTCTACTTCAACTTTAAAAATGATCAACCAATTCTCTCCTAAGTAACCAAACTACATAACTTGGTTGATGAATTGAAAATTGGTGGTATAGATCTTCCTAAAGAACTCCTGGTCGGTGTAGTAATTGCAAAATTACCATCATCATGGTTTGATTGTAAAAAGAAACCGAAATATGATGAGAGGAAGTACACTCTTAAAGGGCTTCAACGACATCTTCGTATAGAAAAAGGTCCAGAAACCGAGACAAGAAAGAAATTACTTCGGAAAACCATTCCAAAGAAAATATAGTAGAAGATGATAAGCCAAAATTTTAGAACTCCAAATCTATTCCTCCAAAGAAAGATACAGAGTTTAAGAAAAATGGTAAGTGTTACTTTTGCAATAAGTCAGGACACTACATAAAGGAATGTCGATACAGGAAGAAGCAATTGAAAGCTCAAGCTAACATGGCAGAAGAACAACTTATAGCAATGGTTACTAAAGCTAACACAGTAATATCCGATGGTGGATGGTGGCTACATACTAGTGCAATCACTTACATATCGAAGGACCGAAACATCTTCAAGACCTATGAAGGTATTACAACTAGACAAGAAGTGAAGATGGGTAATAACGTTCATGCAAATGTTGTTGAAAAAGGAATAGTCATGCTTCAGTTTACATCAGGTAGAAGACTGACACTAACAAATTTATTGCATGTACCTAACATGTCTAAAACTCTAATGTCAGGCGATCTTTTCAATAAGTGAGGATTCAAAATAATGATTGAGTCTGATAAGTTGGTTATCACCAAGAATGATATGTTTGTAGGCAAAGGATATTCATGTAATGGTATGATTAAACTGAATATTAATAATAATGATGATGTTTTTGTTTATATAGTGGATTATGTATCTTTATGGGATCCTAGAGTAGGTTATGTTAATTATCATTCAATGAAAAGAATGATGATCCTAGGATTTATACCAAAATATGAAATACAACAAGAAGGGAAATGTGATGTGTGTGCCCATTCTAAAATAACCAGAAAACCATTTGGGACTAGCATGAGAAAATTACAACCCTTAAAGTTAATTCATTCCGATATCTGTAATTTAAATAATACCTTAACTCGTGGAGGAAAAATATATTTTATCACATTTATCGATGACTTCACTAGATTTTCCTATGTATACTTGATAAAATCTAAAGATAAAGCCTTTGAAAAGTTTAAACTTTATAAGGCCGAAGTAAAAATCAATTGAATGTAAAAATTAAAGCTCTTAGAAGTCATGGAGGGAGTGAGTACTCTTCTAATGAATTTAATGACTTCTGTGAATCAAATGGTATAATTCATAAATTTATGGCACCTTACACACTTTAACAAAATGGCCTAGTGAAATGTAAAAATAGGACATTGGTTGAGATGATCAACTGTATGATATTAAATTTTGTATTACCACCGAATTTGTGGGGGAAGTTTTATTAATAGCAAACCATATTTTAAATGCTATCCCACATTAAAAAAATAAAATTGGATATCTCCTCATATGAATTGTGGAAA
The DNA here is from genome assembly GCA_030180095.1 of Magnolia changhungtana. NCBI lineage: Eukaryota > Viridiplantae > Streptophyta > Magnoliopsida > Magnoliales > Magnoliaceae > Magnolia > Magnolia changhungtana. The sequence continues at coordinate 2,079,608 of JASAUF010000548.1, forward strand.
AAGAAGAAACCATATCTTTATTACTACAAAGTGTAGCGAAGTATAGCAAAAGTCAGGATTATTGATTTTAAGAGAGTAAAGTTACGTCCTAGAGAAATTAGGTGTGCTTTTTTGGGTTATGGGATTCATAGTCCCATATATAGATTCTTGGTTCTAGAACAAACTACTTTTGTCGACAAAAATATGATTATAGAGTCTAGGAATGCTATATTTTTTGAAAATATGGTATACAAAAATTATATGAATAATCATAGAACAAGACATGTTGATGAAAATAAAGTAGAACCAATGAATGAAAAATTTAGCTGCATTCATGATAAAACTCACACTCATCCAGAAGGAAAAGAACCAAAAAGATCGAAAAGGGAAAGAAAAGAAACATCTTTTGGCCCGGATTTTTATATGTTCCTTGTAGAAGAAAATAAAAATGAAATAAGAAAGGAGATTACTCTACCACTAAGTATCGAAAGTGATTCATCAACACCTAGTGAAGCTCTCTCATCTGCTGATGTATAGTTTTGAAAGGAAGTCATCGATGATGAAATGGATTCCACGGTCTCGAATAAAACATGGTGTTTGGTCGATCTTCCACCAACTTCAAAGCCTATAAGATGTAAGTGAATTTTTAAAATAAAGTTCAATCTTGATAGAACCATAAATAAACTTAAAGCTCGATTGGTAGCCAAAGGTTTTAGATAAAAGGAAAGTATCGATTTTTTTTTATACATATACTCATATTGCTCGTATATCTACCAATAGGACTTTAATTTCTCTTGCAACAATTCACCACTTAGTAATCCATCAAATAGATGTCAAAACGGCATTCTTAAATGGTGATCTAGATGAGGAAGTCTATATGAAATAACCTGAAGGGTTTGTTCAACCTGGGTAAGAGAAGAAAGTGTGTAAACTAGTCAAATCTCTCTATGGGCTTAAGCAAGTTCCTAAGCAATGGCATAAGAAGTTTGATCAAGTAGTACATTCTAATGGTTTTTGTAAGCCCCGTACCCTAGACCGTACCGTTCCGTAGACTTCCGTAGTCTTCCCGGTCAAATTTCGGCAACCTTCAACCCTTAACCGGTAATTACGCGTGACCCTGATTCAAACGCCGTCAACCCGAGTCGACTCAACCCGAACTGGTGCCCTTGCGACCACACTGTCGCCGCGGTTCCGATGCCGCGATTCGCGCGCTGAGGCGATACTCTGACCAAGAGATATAGGCCAGCGTTCGGTGGGAGGAAAACGCCGCGCATTTGCAATCCCAAGAAAATCTCTACAACATGTCCCATCAATCCCATCAATCACCCCTAATGTCAAGTACAAAGCAACCCATGCTTTCTTTCTCCATAAGTCAAGCAACCTACCCCAAAGTCAACAGTCTATCACCCATCACTCACCTCACCCATCACTCAGATCACACCCATCTCTCTCCTTACAACCTCTCTCTCTCTCTCTCTCTCTCTCTCTCTTCCCTTCACATTTCCCAAGCAAGCAAAAAAAACTCACGTCCAAGTATTTCCATGTGAGAGAGAAGTGAGTTTGTGTGACCCACTTTTCCATCCCAAGATCTTCCATCCTAGCCATTCATTTATCATCTCTCACCATCAAAGTGAAGCACAAAGAGGCCAGCTTTCCAACGGACCAAGAAGACCAACTGGTGGGTGGGTTATAGGCTAGATTTTCATGTGTTTATGATAGGCTAAGTGAGGCCAACCGATCAATGGTTTGGATCTCACTTGGGACCCTAAGATGTAGCCGATGGCCCACTTTAATCATCATGATCATTCCATGATGGGGCCAATCTCCATGGACCCCATCATGATGTTTACTTTCTAGTAGATAAGGGTCATTTAGACCACCTATTTTAGTGGAGAAGGAATCTCCACAGTTGAATTATGATTTAATGGGCCCACATGTAATGGGACCCACTTGATGTATGATTGATATCAACGAAGGGCGCATAGTGTCGGGGTCCCTCCATCACATGTGTCCCAGTCTCTTTCTCTCTCTCCCTCTCTATTATTTTTTTATGCGATCATGATGTGGTTGTGTGGCCAACTTGGATGGGCCCCACCACGAAGTATGTATTTAACCCAAGTCACTTGTAGATGGGGCCCACTTTATAAGTGTTATATCCACACTAAACATGCACTTAGTGGTCCACCTGAGCCAATCCCACCTTGTACATGTGTTAGGCCAGACCGTCCAGCATCCCTGAAGCTGGACGTCAAAATGAAAACACAAATATTAGCTTGCTTTAAGCTTTTGGGGTGGGACACTCATGCAGGCCCCACCTTGATGAATAAATTAAATCCACGCCGTCTATCCTTTTCCTATCCTTTTCCTCAGACCATTTTAGGCGTTGAGCCAAAAAATGAAGCTGATCCGATGTTCTGGCGGGCCATAACATAGCAAACAGTGTTTTAACCTTTGAAATACACCCTGATATTTTTATACACCAAAACATATTGAATATTGGGCTTCTTTGGCTTGTCTTGAGATATGAGGAGTAATGGTGGGGTTGGATCCTGTCGATGTGGGCCCCATGCGTGAAAAATCGTGAAAATACCGCAATTTCAATATATATATATATATATATATATATTTAAGTAGCAGACGTTGCTGCTGCTAAAGGTGCAGGCAGCTCCTGCGGTGGGACGGGTGGACGATGAGGCAGGGACCCACGGTCCCAGCCATGGGCCTCACCTTGATGTGTATTTGTCATCTAACCCGTTCATATGACGGGCCCCTACCTGAAGTGGGCCCCCTCCAAAATTCGGCCACAGCCAAGGCTCAGGTGACCCACATCATAAGAAACCATGGTGATTTAACGTTTGCCATTGAGCCTTTTTTTGTGGTCCAGAGGTTTAGATCAACATGAAATTTGTTTTTACTCTTCGTCCAGGTCCTTATGACTGTATTGACAGATTAGATGGCATCCAAACATTTTGGTGGGCCCCACGTCGGACCCACAGTGATATATGTGCTTTATTCACACTGTCCAAGCGGACGGTAGAACCCACCAATTATATGTGTTTAACTATGTCGTTCAACCATTTTGCTGGTTGTTGGACGGCTAATGGGACCCACATGGGGCAGATGCTGCATCCAAACCACCTATCCACTTTGAAAGCTCGTTTCAGGGCATGAGCTAAATAACGAGTCAGATATAAAGTCTAGGTGGACCCCACCATTTAAAGAAGTGGGCAATGACGCCCACCGTTCAAGAAATTTCTAAGGGCCATAGTAATCTTCCCTATAAGTTGATAATTGTTCCCACTTCATCTATCACTATGGTAGTTTATGAATAGGTTGGATGGGAAACATATGTTATGTGGGCCTTAGGAATTTTAATGGTGGAAATCATCATCACCACTTATATTTGGGTATGGCCCAGTTGATGTGCATGGGACCCAAGTAGTGTGGCCCATTTAATATATATAAGGCCCATGTGATTAAGCCATTTTGATGTATTCTAAGGCCCATGAGTTGAGGTCCATTGTGATGTAATAGGGCCCATGGGTTGAGGCCCATTGTGATGTATTCAAGGCCCATGGGTTATGGCCCATTGCAATGTACATAAGGCCCGTTGGTGAGGCCCATTAATGCGGCCCATTTGATGTATTTAAGGCCCAATGGGATGTACCTAAGATCCATTGCAATGTGTGATCCCAACATGGTTTGTGTAATGATGTTTACGACGATCAATGCCTTGGGAGCAATGTTGGTTTGACGTCCACATTGCAAGTATAGTGTTGGTTAAATGTTCGCATTATGACTCTCCTTAGGGCCATTGATAGGCTTGTATTGGTTGTGTGTAGGCCGTTTATGTTTAGGCCCATCTGCGTTGTAAGGATAGTTCACTACTTTATGACATTTTTAGTATAGTTCCACGATTCATGATCATACGCATCATATGTATGCTTGATATGAAAAGTGACTGATCATAGCATATGCCTTCGGCCAGATTGTTTAGGAGCTCCCGGATAGGCGATGTTGCCCTACATGAGCACACGATACGTGCAGGACTGCTGCATGACTGGATAGTGTGATTCATGCATTTGCATTGTATGATATGGTTATTGTACGCCCTAGCGACATCAGGGTTGTAGCCTCCACAGGCGTATCGTGGTTGGAAGGATTGGATACCGAAAATCTTGTTCTACATGGGGTGCTATATATATCCCGGGGTGAAAGTCCCTAAATCCTTATGGTACCAAAAGGTTGCTCAAACGTCTAGACCGAGTGGGTGCAGGAGCGTTGAGTGCCGATTACCAGAAGCCGCGCTTTCCACTGTGTCATGGTCAGTTGAAAGGGGTGCGGCCTTACCAGCTCGAGTGGAGGGGGCAAAGCTAGGTTGAGTTTAACCAGCTCAAGGAATGGGTCCGCTATCGACGAGCCGCGCCCGATATTGGCGGGCGGATAGTGAGGTCTTTTCCACTCGACTTATTATGGACGATGGGGCGGCAATCTGGTTCGGAGTGTACTAGACCCCGGTGATATTCCAGATTTGAGCTGTATTGATATGTGGATATAGATGAGAATTTTTATGCTTAAGTTGCATATCGCATCGCATAGCCTTGGTATGGCTAGTGGTATTCATGGATTCACCAGCATGTTCCGCATTAATCTGATACTGCATATCTGCATTACTACCTTGCACACATACTTTCACCACCCTCTAAGCTTTTTATAAGCTTATGCACGACCGTTGTGTGTAGGTGACGTTGGGACGCAGCAGCGCTGAGGCAGGAGCGCAGAGCAGATCATTTTGGAGCTTTTATCTATCATCATTGTATTTTCTTTTATGCTCATTGTACTTGTAAAGATTTTGATCATAGTGAAAATGTGATGGAGTTTTTGGTTGTTGTTTGTGGGTTATGCTTACTATGAATTAAACTGATGTTGAAAATCCTCCTTGTAGCATCCCAGGATAGGAATCTGGCGTATGGGCGCTGAGAGCCGAGAATGGGGTTCTACGGAGGCTGTCGGTGTCGGATTCGGCGATCGAAAATTTTGTGAGCCCGGTTTTCGAGTTTGAGGCGTGATAGCTTTAGAGTAAACCATACAAATAAATGCATATATATTAAAGGTCAAATCATTATCTGCATATATGTAAATATTTGTTAATATTTGGATCAAATGAGGACTATTTGAAAGATACTAAAAAGTTTCTACCAACTTTGACATGAAGGATATGGGTAAAGCCGATGTAATATTAGGTATTAAGATTTATAATCTTAATGATGGAATAGCCTTAATACAATCTCATTACCTAGAGAAAGTTTTAAAGAAGTTAAATCATTATGATGGTAAATAACCTCATTTGATCCAAGTATTAAATTGGTTAAAAATACTGGTAGATGTAAAGCGCAATAAGAATATGCGAGTGTCATTGGGAGTTTAATGTATGTAATGAATTGCACTAGACCCAATATAGCATTTACAGTAGGAATGTTAAGCAGGTATACTAGTAATCCAAGACAAGTACACTGGAATGCAATTTCGAAAGTTTTAAAGTATCTAAGAGGAATCAAAGACTATGGACTGTATTATAAATCATATCTCGCTGAACTTAAAGGGTACAACGATGCAAGCTGGAATGCAGATAGCAAAGAATCTAAATCTACAAGTAGCTGGATATTCACTCTTGGAGGAGGAGCAATATCATGAGCATCTAAGAAACACACATGCATATCTCACTCAACAATGGAAAGTGAGTTTATTGCACTTGGCCCTGCTTGTAAAGAAAGTGAATGGCTAAGATACCTACTGATGGAAATTCTGTATTGGCCAAAACTTACTCCTGCGATATCTATCTTTTGTAATAGTCAAGTTACTCTTTGTCGTGTTATGAGTAAGACTTATAATAGTAAGTCTAGAAATGTAGGTGTAAAGCATAACTTTGTTAAAGGATTACTCAGAGATGGAATAATCACAGTGGAATATGTTAAATCCATCCTGAACTTAGCAGATCCCTTGACAAAATGTTTGTCAAGAGATTAAATAAGGATAACCACTAAATGAATGGGACTAAGATGCATAAAGATATAACTTTCAATCTTGATGGCAACCCTACCTATGTTTTGAAATATAGGTTAGGTTCAAAGGGACAAACAAGTCAACTATGTGACTGAAACATACACTAAAAAAAGAAAATTTGAGTCTCATTCCTAAAAATCTAGTGTTTGGTTTCTGCATTTCATACGAGGCTGAGTACTAACTCTTAATAGATATATAAGCAGACTTTGTTGAGATGAAGCATAATCATCTTTGATAGATCTACCTATATGAGTAGAGAAGTGAGGTCGCTTTTGAAGAGATTGGAATCGTCTCTAGAATACTCATGAAATAAGGATACCCACAAGGCCAGAAATATGTCAACTTTTAGATCTCCAGTTATATATGAATAGATGTGTGTTATGTGTCCGGTGAGTCATATAAGGTCCATAGTTCAAGACTAATGGGTTACTAAGTACTTGGCATAACTTCGATACTGTAACGCCCTGAAAATCGGGGGTCAAGCAAAGCTCAGCTCCCGAGTTCCAACGCATCACTTATGCAATATGGATAATGATGATTATGATGAGAGCATTGAAACATGAATGAGATTATACCAAAACAGCATATCATACTCCAGAGACAATTAAGTTGCAAGCGGAAGACTATGATAGATATATCAAATATATAAACTAAGGTAAGTCTCCAGAGTGTGATAATGTTGTCAGGTTAATGAATTACAAGTACAATTTCAAAATATACCAAAGGTGCAGTGTCATCTAGTCAACATCCCTGTAACCCCGTCGATCAAGTCACGACTCGCATGAAGCCGCCAGAAAACAGCATATACGAGAAAGCATCCTCATCGTCACAAAGTCCGGCTCCGCCTCAGGAGTAGCGTCGCCATCTGCAATTAGACAAAGTCTGGTGGGTGTCCGGAACACCGTCCCGTAACGTGGGAGTGAGTGATCAACTCAGTGGAACAATAAAGCATAGGTTAACATGTTATCAAAACAGTTAAGCAGTAATGATAAAGCAGTACAATCAACAATCCTAAATACTCTTGTTAATGCAAGTATGAAATGCTGTCATGGTGTATGCCCTCGCCAACATACTCCCTCATGCGATACCATCTTACATCCACAGCATCTTTCATCCCTCAGTGCTCCACATCTTCCAGGCACATGCAGTGCGATATGAACATGATTACCGAGTTGTTATTAATCCTTTTCATGCAATAGGATTGGGAAACTAAGGTACCTTCCTTATATCATTCCCAAACAATGATCCATTCTAGGGCGTCAATCCTAGATAATCTCATACGATAGTGTGGTTCTAGGTCACTGCAAGGGCTGTCAGGGCTGTTACACGGAATCGTTACACCACTCCCCCATCACCTTATCAATACGGGCCTAGTTTATACTCTGTTTACTACGAGAAGGCTCATCGCCTCTCCACAGATTCAGAGTATACTCGAGGTCACTACACCGGGTACGGTCAGGGCTGCTAGGGCTGTTACACAGAATCGTTGCACCACTCCCCCATCACCCATCAAAACAGTATAGGCCGACAGCTTGAATACAGTGTCCCATACCACCATATTCGGCTCACAAGTTTGGTTGCTCATTGGTCACTACGGGGAGGCACATGGCCCCAGTGTAGGCCGACAGCTCGACCACGGTGTCCCATACTACCATGCCCGGCTCATGAGTCTTAGCGAATCGAGGTACCAAGGTTAACGGGGTTGCACTGGTAAGTTCGGTACCTTAGGTTCAAGCGGTGGCGTCCAAACATGGTGAACATACATTAGACAGATCGGGTTACTTGATGAGCTCAGCTAGCTCGAGCACACGACAAGTTGAATGACATGAAGTGCATAAGCACTTCCCGTGGCCAACCACTATCGCCAACTGAAGTACGACTCGGGTTCGTCGAACATATCTCATGTGGCGAATGAATCTCAACCACGAATTTAATCCCGTTATCGATTGCCTGAACTATACAATAGCCCCAATCACATTCAATTACGGAACAGTTAAAGCAGTAATGGATCAAGATTTCAAATCATACAATCAAATATCCAATATTGTCCACTTAGTGCTACTAGGGGTATTGAACGCAATTGTTACACCACTCCCCCATCACCCTTCACGAATTTTATGGAATACACTTAAACATGTGAAGTAGTCAAGCAGAATTAAATAAATAAGTAATTCAAACATATTAACAAGCATGTTATAAAACACAATGCAAACAGCAAATCCAAACACATACATTTCATAAACCAGTAAGTGATGAAACTAAACAACTTACATGAAGGAAATCATACACATCACTAAGGTAATTGAGAATCCTATCTCAACACCTACACAAGGCACTACTAGCTTAAGTACATACCTATACAAGCATTTTCACAAACACTTAGACTACACATTCCAACATACCTATCATATACTGGTTAAAACGCAAGTCGTAGCGAATCCTTTCACAAAGGATTGCCACATGAATCACGATCATGCATACACGACCAATAGTCATGGTAAGCATAAATCATAGTTCCATATTCATTTGAATATTTCTGCAAACACTTAGGCTACAACTAGAACATACACGACGTATGTTAATATAGCAGGTGCTGGGCTAATCCGTTCACCCAGAAGTTGATACACATGTATCTAGCATACATAGACAGCAATTAATCATAGCAAGCATAAATTCGTATTTCATACGTATATGGTATTTTCTACAAATATGAGTAATACAGTATATTCAACATACTTAACGTATATCTGAAAAATGAAACGGACAGCACTTTGTACATGTGTAATTGCATGCAGATCATGAATCTATCATTATCTGACATTGAAAGCGTTGAAAACCATAACCTATACATCTAAAGTCCGCACCTTACACCGTAGAAGCGTAATGAACTCGATAGATTTGCTAAGCTTCTATCTACGGTGATGTAGCGACCTATAACATGCTTTAGGTTAGTTATTTCACAACTTACAACTATCAAAATCCCAAAACAGATTAGGGTTAGGGTTTCTTACCTAGAAATGAAGTCGAAATCGTCAGGAAAATGATTAGAAAGGGATGGTTAAGCTTGTATAGCGGCAGGGTAAAGTGGTAGAGAGATGCTCCCACTTCTCTCACACTTTCTCTCTCTTTTCTCTCTTCTCTCTCCTAGGTTTTTCTCAATTTCGTATGGGATGAGAGAGTGAGGTTTAAAGGTCATTATATAGGCCCAAAACTCTCCAAAAAAAACTCTGGATCAAGGTATACTTAGGTTATGTCCAAAACGGGTCTGTTCCAACTCAACGGAGCACTTTTGGAAGCCCCCATTGAGCCAAAGGTCGGACTTAAGCTCACAAACATTGGATCTAGGTCGAGTTAAGTTTTCGTTCCAGTCGGGTTCCCAGATTACACGTGGCGGACCAGTTTCAGTTCAACGGTCACTAGAACTCGATCAGGGCCACAAGTACACTGACCTGTGTATGAAATTTCTCCTGATCCGAGGGTATATTTGGGTTAGATTCCGACGGCCTGATTGCTTATATTTGGGCCGCAAACATCAAGTCTCAGATTACTTAAAATTGGACTTTATTTCTAATTAATTTTCACGTTTCTCACACTCTTCGCTCTGGACTCAAGCGAATAGCTCCAGGACATTATCTGGATTTGACTTCCGAGATGGTTGTCAAGCCCAGCAAGGTGGTCCTAATTTTATAACTTCGTATTATTCGGACTTTTGATGTGCGGTCCAGATCTGATACGGAGTTTCGTGATGCTCTCGAGAGCAGCCGAGTAATGAGATTGATCCTAGATTTTAGGAGAACCTAGCGTCAATGATTCTACAAGTTTTGGGTCTTGCAGATCGTATTTAAAGTAGATCAAGCGGATTTCATAGCTAATCTAGTTTAACACTTAGTTACTTTTAAAGGATAAGGTAGTGAAAGGTGAGATTTGTGAAGGAAATGAGTTAAAAAGCGATTTTAGACTTTGAGATTGAGTTCTGACAAGTTAATAAGGTATTAGGATCGACCCATTGCCTAAGGACGTCTAATTCCAGGTTGGCAAAAATCCGGGATGTTATAGATACGTATACACTAAAGTAAATATTCAAATCCAAAATATACCTTTACTTATGAACCTATTTATACTGATATGCCGTTCGTTCTAGAATCTAGTTTTATTTTTGAAATTGTGGGAGATTGTTGTATTTCTTAGAATAAAAATAAATTTAAAAAATAAAAGTTATTTTTAGAAAGTAAATAAATATATTAATTTTTTAAATTTTTTATAAATAGTGTGTATAGACAGTCGGTAAGAGAATGGATTTTTGCTTCGGCGTGGGTTGTAGGGCTGCTTGGGCGCTTTTTTGTGCTTTATTAGGCACACTTTGCACTTTGCACGTGCTCATCGTCGCAAGGAGCAAAAAGAGCCTTAGTCATTTTGACATACGGTTCAAACTTTTTGGGTCATGTTGCAACTGGAATTAAACTAGGGTCTACCTTGATGTTTTATTACCTTTTTGTTGATTGAGAGTAATTGTGACATGAATGTACATGTGGCACCTATGCCATGTGTCGCTTATGTGGATATAGTTTTTACTGTTAGATAACTGTTTTTATCTGAATGGGTACAGAAATGACCGCCATAGGATAAAAAGTCATGTCCTTTCATGGAAGGCTATTGTTTGCTGTGAATGAGTATCGATTTCTTGAAGAGGCACATTAGTATCTCTTCAAGAAGAAATCCATAACCTTTCAATTGATATAAATCTTAGATACTATAATCTAGAAGAGAATACTCTTAATTCTTAAGATTATATTATTTTCTGTGCAATTACTTTCGATCTGACCTCTTGCTAAGTTTTTTCTGAACGTTTTAAAGGCATATCGGTGTCAAAGCTAGAGATCTATTCAACACTTGAATGTGCAAATTTTTGTGTTGAAATTCAGATTAAGAGTTCATTGTATCATGAAGACAATTTGCAGATTTCCTTCGTTTACACTTGCTGGAACTTCCAGAAAAAGGGCAACAAATTTGTTTAGAGAAATTGACTATTCAAGTCGAGCCTTGAACCCAATAAATCTGATTGTCTCATAATCTTTTTCTTCTATCCTCCGTTGTGTACAAAAAACACTTAATTTTCTAACAATCTATACTTTCCTTTTATCTATTTAATCCCTTTTTACCCCCATTCTACTCTCTAACTTTCTCAACATTCCTTCAAATAAGTCAATTACCCAAGTCTTTGAAACATATCTCAACAAAGATATGTAGTTAGGTACTTAAGAAAAACGCACATATTAAATAAGGAACTAGGAATTAAACGATGACCAAACCCAACTAGACTTGGGACCTTAGCTTAGCCTTAACAACTAGGCATGTATGGTCCGGCTATGGCTTAGATCATTTTATCCTCACCAGGTCTAACTTAACATATACATGTGTTCTATTATACATTTATACGTAATGACAATTGGTTAGGCAATACATATATGGTATATTAATATTTAAATCATTGGTTTTTAATTTTTAAAAGCTGTTTTTTTATACATGGCATGAAGCTCGCCTGATCAATGGATGGAACTGGGAAATAGGGATATAATCAACTTCTGACCTGGGCCTAGGCCCAACCAATATTTTAGATGTGGTCCCATGCGAAATTTAGGTGTTGGCTTATAGGGTCGGTTGGGCTAGGGTTAGGACAGCCAACCGAAACCTGGAACATTGCCACCTGTCATTGTGTCCCACCGTTGATAGAGTCCAATAGGCGATTGGCTTCCATGGCTGAGCTGGTCACCAGCGTACCTGCATGATTGGAATTACAATCAACTGAGTTTTAGCTGTCCTGCAATGACACCGTACCAAGCCTTGGAAGCTAGCAGCCTTTAGTCTAAGGAATTGACCCATCTTGGACGGAACCGGACAGGGCCAGAGAACACCTAGTTCGGCGAGATTTGATTCAGCCCTGTGCAAAGTCGCTCGACTACGCAACTACTTTCAAACCAACGCTGGTTCGGTGAGGCCGGAGAAACACTGGATTCAGTGAGTCCATGGCCGTGGGGCCCACCTTGATGTGTTCGTTGAATATGCATGCTGTCCATCTGTTTTTTCAGCTCGTCTAAAAATTAAAACAAATCCAAGTCTCAAGTGGACCACACTACAGGAAACAGTGATGATTGAACGTCCACGATTAGAAACTTCATGGGGCCCACCATCTAACCCGTTGATAAGGGATGAAGGAAAAATACATATATCAGCTTGATCCAAAACTTTTTTAGTGGTGAGCGTTCAATCACCTGAGATTTGAATCTGCTTCATTATTGGTGGGATTATGCATTAAAATAAGCTGGAAAAACAGATGGACTACCTAGCCATGCAACACAAACATCAAGGTGGGCCCCATAGGGCCTCACTCACTAAGTGGTTGCCATGGTGACATAGGGATGAATGCGATAAGGTTGATTACCGTCTTCCTAAGGATAACAACTCTGAATTCATGGAGCTTCTCTGGACTCCTCATAGTGACTTCTCAAAACCACGGGGAAAAGAAATAGAAATAATTTTAAGATATATGAAATAAACTTATTAAATGATTGATAGCTGAAATAAATGAGCCTACAACTTTTGGAATAACTTTAGGAATTAAAGTATAACTAAAATTCCCTAGAATTCGCAACTTACTATAAATAGTAAATTTACTATTTATAGTAAGTGTCCTATGTGGCTTAACCACGTTATTCTCCTAATTTTTCTAAACACTTTTCTTGTTGAACACAACTCCTAAAGCCCAACAGACAAAGAGTTATAATCAAACTAAAACTTAATAAAAATAGTTAAAACAGAAATAAACGTGGAATTTGACCATCGATATGATGGAATCTCGCAAATTCGGCATGGGTAACACAGCTATTCTAGGTTTTTTGGCTAAAGTAGCTAGTCCTACCCCAAAATCATAAATGGTATGTCGAGTAACTCATTCCGGTTTGCGAGATATGCCTGTTTTAAGGTTCTGACAGTCTTGATGACTTTTGTCGTCGACCGAGCCTTTTCTGATCCATCTTAGCCATGAAACTATCCACGACCCACTCTACATCAGTTCCCTCTACTTTAAAAGAACTCATCCTCGAGTTCTCGTCCTACTCTAGTTTATGATACTCGGTCAAGTCCGCGACGTTGAAAGTCCGTGAGATCGTTATGTCATCTGGAAGATCAACAACGTAAGCATTGTCATTAATCTTTCAGATGATTGGTACCGGTCAAATCTTCTTATTCTTCAATTTTTTATGTCCTAGTCGGAAATCTTTCTTTACGTAGATGAACCATAACGTGGTCAGCCACCTCGAACACTTTTTGTCATCAATGCTTGTCTGCTTGCTCCTTGTACTTCTCGTTCGAGGCATGTAGCTTGGTTTGCACCTCCACATGAATGCCCATGATCCTATCTGCCATATGTTCTACTGCAATGCTCATGCCTGAGAGTTTGGGCAGAGGGACCAAGTCAAGTGTGTGACAAAGAACTTGTTCGTAAATAATCTAGAACGGGGATTTCCCTATCGAATGGTTTACCTGTTATTGAACGCAGACTCGGCTTGAGACAAGGCCAAATCCCACTGCTTTAGTTTTTCTCCTTGTAACATCCCAGAAAAATTCGTACAAAGACCTGAGTACCACCTCAGGCAGAAATAACTCAGGACCAAATCCTTTAGAAATTAGACGAAATTAACTAAGTGTTAAACTAGATTAGCTGTGAAATTTGTTTGAACCACTTTAAATACGAACTGCAAGACCCAAAACTTGCAGAATCATCGACGTTACATTACCCTTTAATTTAGGATCAATCTCATTACCCAGTTGCTCTTGGGAGAATCACGAAACTCTGTATCAGACCTGGACCGTACGTCGAAAGTCCGATTACCGCAAAACTAAATGATTATGACCACCTTGCTGGGCTTGACAACCATCTCGAAAATCAAGTCCTGACTGTGTCCAGAAATGCACAACTTAAGCCCGGAACAAAGTGTGTGAGAAATGCGAATACCTTTAGAAATTGAACTCAGATTTAAGTAAACTGAGACGTGTCGCTTGCGGGCCAAATATAAGGATTCAGACCGTCAGAATCTGACCCAAATACACCCTCAGATCATGTGAAATTTCACACACATGTCAGTGTACTTATGGCCCTGATCGAGTACCGGTGACCGTTAAACTGAAACTGGTCTGCCACGGTCAATCTGTAAATCTGATCGGACCGAAAACTTAACTCGACCTAGATCCAATGCCAGGGAGCTTAAGTCCGACCGTACGCAGAAGGGGGGCCTCCAGAAGTACTCCGTTGAGCCGAAATAGATGGGTTTTGACTATAACCTAAGTATACCATGGCCATGGGGCCATTCCGGTCAGTTCTAGGCCTATATAAGGGCTTAAACCCTCTCTCTCTCTCATTCCATACGAATTTGGAAAAACCTAGGAGAGAGAAGAGAGCAAAGAGAGAATGAGAGAGAGAGAGTGAGAGAAAGTGGGAGAGAGTTCCTGGGATTCGATCCCATCGATCCACGGGCTTAGCTACCACTTCAACATCGCTATTCCAGCGATTCTAACTCCGTTCGTAGGTAAGAAAACCTAATCCTAATCTGTTTTAGGGTTTTCAATAGTGTAAGTGACGAAATAGCTTACTCGTTTCATGCTATAGGTGACCATTGTGCCGTAGACAAAGGCTTAGTGTTTAAACTGAGTTCGTTACGAGTCTACCGGCGAAAGGTGCAGACTATGAACGTATAGGTTATGGTTTTCAAGCCTTTCAATATCGGTTAATGATTTATGACTGACGTGGGTGCCATTTCACATGCAAAATGCGATGTCTGTTTTGCTTTTCAGTTATATATGAACTATGTTGAATATAGGGTAATCCATGTATTTGTTGAAATAACGTATAAGTATGGAATTTGGATTTATGTTTGCCATGATTAATTGTAGTGTTTATGTGATAGTTGTATATGTGACAACTCCTTATGAAAGGATTTGCCCTAATATAGCTTAAAGTTGAGTTGTAGCATGTAGGTTGAAATGTGCAGTCTAAGTGTTTGTGGAAATGATTGAATGAGTATGGAATTTAAATTCCTGCCTGCTATGATAACCCGTTGTGGGTATATGCGGGTTGCATTCGTGACAACTCCTTAGAGAAAGGATTTGCCCTAATACACGTTGTGATCGGCATACGTCATGTATGTTGATATGTGTAGTCTAAGTGTTTGTAAAAAATGTTAGTATGAGTAAGCACTTGGTAAATTGTACTTTAAATGGGTTTTTAATAGGATTCTCGATTGCTTTAATGATGTATATGATTTCCTCCATGAAATTTGTTTTATATTAATTGTTTTACTTATGGAATGCATATGTGTGGATTTATGGTTATGTTATACATCAGAAAATACTCAAATAGTCGTAGGATTTGAATCACTTATTCATTATTGCTTTGATTATCTCATGTGATTACTTGTTGTAATTGAATGTGGTTGGGGCTATTATATAGTACAAGCAATCGGTAACCGGCCTTGATTATGTGCCTGAGGTCATTTTGTCACAGAAGACACGTTCGATGAATCCGAGTTGTACGATGATTGTCGACAGTGGTACCTTGTCGGTTACTTCAGCGTACGCTCGTACCAGTCGAGCTTGTCAAGTAACCCGATTGGCCTATTGTGTGTTCACCATGTTTGGACCTACTGCTTGAACCTAAGGTACCAAACTCACTAGTGAAAATCCCGTTAAACTTGGTACCGTGATCGGCTAAGACTCATGAGCCGGACATGGTGGTATAGGATACTGTGGTCGAGCTGTCAGCCTACGCTGGGGCGATAAGCCTCCCTGTAGTGACCAGTGAGCAACCCAAACTCGTGAGCCGAATACGGTAATATGGGACACTGTTTTTGAGCTGTCAGCCTCCATTGGTGCAGCCTGGCTGTGGTCCCCAGTCAGGTTGGCGATGAGCTTTTGAAAATAGATTGCCAGTTGGTAGGGCGTTGGTGGAGTGACCTTGAGTATAAAATTGGCCTACCCCGGCACAACATGGCTGTGGTCCCTAGTCGAGTTGGCGACGAGCCTTCAAAAATAGACTGTCAGTTGGTAGGGTGTTGGTGGTAGTGACCTGAACTTGCCTATTGTATGAGATTTACTAGGACTGACGATCCTAGAATGGATCATTGTTTAGGTTAATGATATAAGGAAGGTACCTTAGTTTTTCAAATCCTGCTGTATGAAAAGGACTAATAAGAACTTGGTAAGCATGCTCATGCACCACATTGCATGTGTCGTTTGAGTTGGGTAGAGCACTGAAGAAGTGACTGACATGTGCGGCTGTGAGATGAAGATCGTAGAGGAGTCCAGGCGAGGGCATGCATCATTTATACATACCATTTTTGCATTAATCAGAGTACTTAGGGATGTGTGATTGTATGGCTTTATCATTACTGCTTGACTGAATTGATAATATGTTAACCTTTACTTTATAGTTCCACTGAGTTGATCACTCACTCCCAAGTTACGGGACGGTGTTGTACACACCAACCAGACTCTATCTTAGTTGCAAGTGGTGGTGATGCCTACGAGGTGAAGCCGGACTTCGAGGTCTACGAGGAGACATTCTCCTACATGCAGTTTTTAAGCGGGTCTGTGTAGACCATGTTCTGATTGATGGGGTTATAGGGATGTTGATTAGACGCCATTACACTTGTCATTTTGCACTATTGGAGCACCCATGTATATTCTTTTTGTTCATTTTTTTTAGTATAATATATATATTTAACCTAGTAACATGTTCACACTCTGGAGACTTATAACAGTTTATATATTTTGTATATCTATCACAATCTTCCACTTGCATAATTTAACTGTCTCTGGAGTATGATATGTTATTTTGGTGTAATCCCACTCATGTTTAATGCACTAACACGGACAACATTTAATCATCATTATCTATGTTGCATAAGTGATGCGTTGGAACTCGGGAGTAGAGCTTATGCTCGACCCCCAATTTTCAGGGCGTTACACTCCTAAAATACATCGAAGGAGGTTTTTCAACGTATAATTCTTAACCTTGGTCTGCCCATCAGTCTGTGGGTGGTAAATGCTGCTAAACTGAAGTCGTGTATCGAATTGAGTCCACAAAGTCTGTCAAAAATGGCTAATGAACTTCGTGTCACGGTCAGAAGTAATAGTCATGGGAACCCCGTGTAGCCGCATAACCTCTCTAAAAAATAGATTCGTTACGTGTATTGCATCGAGAGTCTTCTTGCATGAGATAAAGTTCGTCATCTTGGAGAAACGATCTACTACCACGAACACCGAATTCATGCCACGTTGTGCTCGTGGGAGACCAAGCACAAAGTCTATAGATAAATCCTCCTAAGGGTCGTCATGCATAGGTAACGGGGTGTAGAGGCCCGTATTCTGAGATTGTCCCTTAGAGGTCTGATAAACATGACAATGTCGTACTACTTTTCCCACATCACGTACCAATTGCAGCCAGTAATACCACTCTTTCACAAGAATTCACGTCTTGTCTCACCCAAGATGTCCACCAAGGCCACCTCCATGTACCTCCTGAATAATCTGCTCCCTCAGGGAACTGTGGGAGATGCATAATCGATTTCCTTTGAAGAGAAAACCATCTTGTATATGAAGGTCATTAGGATTATCTTCTTGGCACTTCATCTAAGAATCTTTAAAGTCCTCATTCTCGGCATACAGCTCCTTGAGATAGTCGAAGCCAGCCACCTCATTGCTCATTGTAATAAGTAGTGATGTACGACGGTTAAGTGCATCAGCCACCTTGATCTATTGCCCTGATTTGTGCTTCAAAACGAATATAAATTCCCGTAAAAATGAAACCCATCTAACATGCACACGATTCACAATAGTTTGACTATTAATAAACCTTAATGCTTGATGGTCAGTGTACAGAACAAACTCTCTTTGAATCAAATAATATCGCCAATGTCATAGCGCCTAAACAACTGCGTACAACTCAAGCTCATACGCAGTCCACTTCTTTTGGGCTTCGCTGAGCTTCTCGATGTAGAAGGCTACCAGCCTGCTTCCTGTGATAATATTCCCCCAATTCTGACATATGAAGTGTCACACTCAACCTTAAACAGCTTGTCGAAATTATGAAGCACCAAGATCCGTGTTGTGGACAAACGATGCTTAATCTCATGAAAGCTCTTGTCAGCCTCATCAGTGCGCTGAAACAATCCTTTCTTCATGCAATCTATAATAGGTGTGACTATTGTTCTAAAATTTCACATGAATCGATGATAGAAGGTCTCTAACCCGTGAAAACTCCTCACCTCATGAATGTTTGTTGATATCGGCCATTCCCTAATGGCTCACACTTTTTCATCATCCACAATAATGCCCATGGACGTTACAATAAATCCTAGGAACAACAGGTTATCCATTAAAAAGCTACACTTCTTTAAGTTGAGGTACAACTTGTTAATTTGTATGACCAGCAACACCTGCCTGAGATGTTTCCTATGATCCGTCTCATCCTGGCATATATCAATATTCATCAAAATATACTACCACAAATCGACCAGTGATTAGTTTTAGAACTTCATTCATCAAACACATAAAACTACTTGGTGCGTTCGATAAACCGAAGGGCGTGACTAGCCACTCATACAGTCATTCCTTAGTCTTGAATGTCATTTTCCACTCATCACTAGATCAGATATGAATCTTGAAAAGGAGAGCTTAAGAAGTCCTAGAGGGGGGGTGAATAGGACTGAGCCAAATAATCGAACTAAGTGCTGAATATGTAAATAAATCAGAGTTCTTTATTTCTTCAGTATTGAAACGTTGATTCCAAATAATTCGTAGGACAACCTTCACCTAAAGTTTTAGGTAGAATAATCTTATTTCATGAATTTCTTTAAAATCAAAACCTCAAACTTTACAAGAGTTAATAAAAGTAAATATTACAGTATTCACCACTTTAACCGAAAATTAAATACAACCATTCACCACATAAAAAGTATGGGCATTCACGACATAACACAGAGAATTATTGTGGTTCGATATTCTAAAAACTGTCTAAAAGCAGCCACACCTACTCCACTCCCAAAGTTACTCTCCACATAATTTTGGCTTTTACTATGAAAAAGGTTTTCTGAGGGTCACTTTAAAACTTGATACAATTCTTGTGATTTTACCGCGCTATCGTAATCAAACCCCTCACTGAGATTTTCAGGCTATCTCAGACAAAACCTACACTAAGATTTTCTGGTTATCTCAGAAAAACTAAATAAATATTAGAAGGTATACTTATCTTCATCGTAGAAGATGTATCAGAAGCTTCTAGCCTAAGAACCGCTTTCTTGAATGTAGATTGTTCCTTGTTTAGTCAGATAGAAAGGGTTCAAGCTTCTATTGATTTTAATTAAGTTCAAACCAATGGCTACTTGAGTTAATTCTCTTAAATCTCAAAAGAATAGTATAGTTTACTCTCTTTAAAATTAGAATAGAAAGATCTTGAGATTAACAAAATTAAACACAAAGCTGTAAATAAAATTCATACAGATTGTTCAAATAGTTTGCTAATAACTTGAGCTTCTTTTTCTCTTACAGAAGGATTTTGATAATTAACTTAGATATTTCGGATTGAGAGAGAAACTTAATTTATAGGCAAAGAAGTTGAATCTTTGAGTAGCCTGATCAGACCGAATTCAGTTTAACTGACTTCGGATTACGTGGGATAAGATATATCCAAAATTTGACTGGCTTGAGGACCAGTTCGACTAATCGAAGAGCTCTGTTTGACTAGTTGAAGTTGGTCTTCGACTGGTCGAATTTTTGAAAATTCAAAATGTTATAGTTGCTGGAATTGGAGCCGAAGTTTTGCGGGCTGGTCAAAGGACAAGCTTCGACTAGTCGAATTTGCAACCAAAAATGATTTTTGCTTCGACTTGAACTTGGACTGGCCGAGAAAACTTAGGCTAGTCTGTAACACCCCGAATTTCGAGGGTCGAGAGCAAAGCTCAACTCCCGAGATCCAACGCATCACTTATGCAACATAGATAATGATTTTTAAATATTGTACATATTAGTGCATTAAACATGAGTGGGATTACACTAAAATAGCATATCATACTCCAGAGGTAATTTTGATTAAGCAAGCAGAAGACTGTAATATGCATATTTGAACAAGTAAGCAATTTAGAACCTACAGAGCATAAGTATGTAACCGGGCTGAATGTTTACATGTATTGTTTCCAAAATTTACAAAATAGCAAAACATAAAGCGTCCAACTATCCCATACCCTGTAATCCTGGTGACGCAGCTCTAGGTCACAGACCCGCCTGAGAGATGCACGTAGGAGAACTCCTCCTCATCTATGAAACCCGGCTCCGTCGCATAAGCCTCATCGTCATCTGCAACTAAACAAAAGTCTGGTTAGTGTTTTAAAATACCGTCCCAGAGTGGGAGTGAGTGATCAACTCAGTGGTACTATAAGGCAAAGGTTAATATGTTATAAATTCAGTTAAGTAGTAATGATAAAGCAGTACAACAATCATATCTTAAGTACTCTTGTTAATGAAGGAATGGTATGCTGTAATGATGCATGCCCTCGCCTGCACTCCCTCAGCGACTTCATCAACCATTCGCGCATGACAAACTCCCTAAACGTGTACTTTCTCGCCAAAGCACATGCAATACGGTTCATGGTCGTGTTAGCCAAGTTCTTAATTAGGCCTGTTCATACAATAGATTCGGGAAGCTAAGGTACCTCCGTTTATATTATTTACCCAAGAGAATGATCCACTAGGGTTGTCAATCCTAATTAATTACATGCGATAGGCAAGTTGTAGGGCATCACCCCAGTGGATAGGTAAATTCAAGTGTTTATACTCGAGGTCACTACAGGAGGCTCGTCACCTAAACGTAGGCCGACAGCTCGAATACAATGTCCCATACCACCGTATTCGGCTCACGAGTTTGTGTTACTCACTGGTCACTACAAGGAGGCCCGTCACCCCAGCGTAGGCCAACAGGTCGACTACAGTGTCCCATACCACCATGCCTGGCTCATAAGTCTTACATGGCAAACACATAATAGGTCAATTGGGTTATTTGACAAGTTTGATTGATACGAGCGCACGCTGGATTAATCGACATGGAGCGCATAAGCACCCCACATGGCCTAACTAATATCGATGATCACCGTATGGCTCGGATACATCGAGCGTATCCAATGTGACGAGATTAGTTCAACCACTCAATCAGTAACCGTTACTGATTGCCTGGACTACGTAGTAGTCCCAATCATACTCAAATGCAATAAGTAGTCACATGTGATAATCATAACAACATTTAACAACCAATTCAAATATGGTCTTTGGTAATTTCTGCCTAAGGTGGTACTCGAGTCTTTGTACGGATTTTTCCGAGACATTACAATCTACCTCCCTTAAAGAAAAATTTCATCCCCGAAATTAGTACATTTTCATACTCCTCGAGGATCTGAGGGTAGTTCTTACAGACTTTGACTTCCGTTTCCCAAGTAGCTTCTTCCTCAATGTGGTGTGTCCATAATACTTTTACAAGCGGGATCACCTTGCTGCGTAGCACTTGTTGTAAGACCCTTATCATAGCCCGTACTGTTCCGTAGGCTTCCACGGTCCCCCCGGTCAAATTTCGGTGACCCGCGATCTGTTATCAGTGTTTGCGAGTGAACATGAATCGTGTCTCATATATTAGGGTCGGCTCAACTTGAAACTTATACCCTTGCGACCGCACCGTCGACGCAGTTCCAACGCCGCGTATTATGCGCCAAGGTGATACCCGGGCCAGGAGATGTGGGCCCACGTTCGATTTGGAGAAAAACGCCTCACGTTGCAAATCCCAAGAGAACATCACATCAATCTCATCACTCAGGTACACATCACACATTAATATCAAGTACAACCACCTCTCCTTTAAGTCAACTCTTTCTTACAACATGTACACACCCTTCACCCATCACCATCCCTCTCCCCATCACTCACATCCCCTCTCTCTCTCTCTCTCTCTCTACACCTCTCTCTCTCATCTCTCTCTCATTTTTAAACTCCACCTCCCCAAGCAACCCATGTCCATGGCTTCCAAGGGGAGAAGCTAATATGGCACTTCCTTCCTAACTCTTATCTCCACCATCCATGATCTATCTCAACTGTTGATGTTCGTCCATTGGGGTTTTAGCATGCATTGGCAGAAGAAGGAAGGGAAGATCTAACTGTGGGTGCTTCTTTCTTTCTCTCTCTCTCTCTCTCTCTCTCTCTCTCTCTCTCCTTCCTTTATTTTGTAGCTCACTCAATGAGTTATGTGATGTCCAACCGTCCATCAAATGACCCCATGGCCATCCAAGTCATGTGGGCCCTACCTTCGGGGTGATGGGAAAACACAAATATCATATTGATCTTAATCAAGTGGGCCATGTCTGCGTGGGACCCACCTTGATGAAGAATATCCTCGTCGTCCGTGTGGACTAGTGAAGTACGAGCAGACGGTGGGGTGTAAACAGCACGTCTGGACGTGCTCTGTGAAAAAAATAAAAGTATCAGCTTGATTTCAAACTTTTGGGTGGGCTGCTCATGCAGGCCCCACCTTGATGCATGGATTTAATCCACGCCATCCATTCTATTCCTCAACTCATTTTAGGCGTTGAGCCGAAAAATGAAGTTGATCCAATTTTCTGGCGGGCCATAGCATAGCAAACAGTGTTCTCTACCATTAAAACCCACTGATGGTTTTACACACCGAAATTCATTGAATATTGGGCTTGATGGGTTTGTCTTGAGATACAGAAACTAATGGCTGGGTTGGATTTTTCTGATGCGGGCCCCACCTGTGAAAAATCATAGGAAATCAATTTAAATATATATATATAAGCAGCTGCTGCTACTGCTGCTGACAGTGCTGAGGATGCGCAAGCATCCTGCGCCACAGGGGGACCGGCAGGCAAGGACCCACGGTCCCAACCGTGGGCCCCACCATGATGTGTGTTGTTCATCAACACCATGCATTTGCTAGGTCCCCTTTGGGACAGTGGGCCCCCTAAAAATCAGCTGCATGTGGAGCTCAAGTGGCCCACACAACAGGAAACAGTGAGATTCAACATCTGCCATTGAAACCCTTTTGGGGCATTAGAAGGTTTTGGAACTATATGAAATTTGTTTTTCCTCTTAGTCTAGGTCCATGTGACCTTATGTACAAATGGAATGGAAAATAACGTTATGGTGGGCCCCACGTGGGACCCACTTGCATGGAAACGGATTGGGTAGTGTACCACACACAGATATATATATATATATATATATATATATATATATATATATGTAGCTGCTGTATTGACGTCGGTGCCCATGTGGGACTGCATGATGTATGTATCTTATGTCCACGCCATCCATTCGCAGATCCCACTGTGATATAGGCATTTCATCTCAGGTCGTCCATCATCAGGACACTAATGTGGACCCCAGCAGCATGTAACTGCTGGATTGACACCAGTTCTCTGGATCTGATCATGAGGTCCATGATATATTTTGACCGTTCATCTGGTGGGACCCACTGATGTATGCCTTATTCACACCGTCCATGAACATGGGACCCACACTCAATGTATGTATTGTATCCAATCGTCCAGGCCGTCCATCTAGATGCTGAAGTGGGTAGTAATATATGTTATATTAATATGATTTTTGGTGGGCCACGTGTGTGGGACCCACCTTAACATATGTACTCCTCACCGTCCATCTGGACATGAGGATGATCCAAATCTCTTGTGGACCGCCTGCTGTGGAGTGCACCGTGAAGAATGGGTCTTGTCCACATTGTCCAGACCTTAGAAGGTGGGACCCACTATGATGCATGTGCTGTATTAATATTGTCTATTCATTTGGCAAGCTCATCATAGGCTTGAGACTAAAAATGAAGCAGATTCACCTCTGGTGGGCCACGTATGTGGACCCTATCCCTGAGGTATGTGGATCATCCAAACCGTCCATCCATTTAATCAGCCCGTCCTAGGGGTTGGGATGAAAAATACAAACAGATTTGGTTATTAAGTGGACCACACTACCAAAAACGGTGGAGATTGGACGTCTACCATTGAAACCCCTTTTGGGTCATAAAAGTTTTGGACCAATATGTATTAGTTTCTCAGGTTGGTTCAGGTCCTTATGACTTATGAACAGACTGGATGGAAAATACATGTTATGATGGCCCCTGTGAGATTTTGTACAGTGAAAATCACTGTCTCCATTGCTATTTGTGATGTGGTCCAACTGATCTTTTGATCACTATCACCACTGTTATTTTGTATTATGATGCAGCATTGGATCTGCGTAGTCTGTGCAATGACCCACCTTGATGCTTGAGTCTACCATGTTGTCCATCCATTTTTATGGGATGAGGCCCACCTGTGCATGTGTTGTGGGGCGCACTATGATGAATGTGTTTCAACCATGCCATCCACCTGTTTTGTTAAACCATGGGCTACCCCATCAAGCCCACTTGATATATATGAGGCCCACCTATTGTATGAGGTCTGCTTTAATGTATTTGTAGCCAATCTGTGGGGCCCACCTTGCCACCTTGATGTAATGCAACCCATTGTGATGTACATGAGGCCCATTAGTGCGGCCCACTTGTTGTATATGAGGCCCGACCCATTGACACTACCCACTTGATGTATATTGGCCCATTAGTGTGGACCATGTGATACGTCCCACTTGATGTATATTAAGGCCTATGGTACGACCCATTTGATGTATTTTGAGGCCCAATTGATGAGGCCCGATGTAACGTATTTAGAGCTCATGGGTAGAGGCCCATTGTGATGTATTTCTGACCCATTTGGTAAGACCCATTGTGAGGTATTCAAGGCCCATAGTTGAGGCCCAGTGCGATGAATGTATGACCTGTTAAGTTGTGTATGAATCCCTTGTATGGGCCACTCCTTGGGAGCAATGTTGGTTAAATGGCCACATTGATGGGCAATGATGGTTGAATGTCCACATTGTGACCTTCTATTAGGCCTTGTTAGGCCCATTCTTACTGACCCCGATTGTCGTGGCCGATTGTCGATTAGCGATAGAGACCGATTGCTGATTCCGATTGACGTGACTGATTTGTCGATTCTGATTATCGATCGATTTCGAATTGTTGAGGCTGATCGTATAGGCCGATTTCGATTGTTGAGGCCAAGTATTGAGGCCAATTCCGATTGTCGAGGCCAAGTATTGAGGCTGATTCCGATTGTCGAGGCTAAGTATTGAGGCTGATTCCGATTGTCGAGGCCGATTATATAGGATGATTCTGATTGCCGAGGCTGATTATCGAGACCTATATGATGTATATGTGACCCGTAATTGAGGCCCATTATGATGTGTGTTTGGCCTGTGTGATGTATATGCAGCCCGTGTTTAAGGTCTAAAGTGATGAATATAAGGCCCATGTGAGAGGCTCATCGTGATGTGTATTAAGCACTTGAGTGAGGCCTATGGTGTTGTATATTTGGCCCTTGTGCGAGGCCTTGGGTCCACTATATGTTAAGCTTTATGTGGGTCATTCCTTGGGGATAATGTTGGTTAAATATCCACATTGTCGAGGCGTTGATGTCAGTTATTGATACTAATTATAAGTATGTGACAGCATAGCATCATGATACATGCCCATACACATCATCTGCATGTTTGTTATGAGATGTGGTTGACCATTGCATATGTCATTGGCTAAGTTGTAATGAGACTCCCTAATAGGCAGAGGTTATCTCACATGAGCGCACGGTATGCGAAGGACTGATGCATGTCTGGATTATATGACTCGTGCATTTTGCAGTGTGATTACTGTGCGCCCTAGCGACATAAGGGTGGTAGCCTCCACAGGCATATCGTGGATGACCAGATGAGACACCGAAAATCTTTTCTAGCATCGGGCTGCCAAAGATGGCCCTGAGTGAAAATTTCTAAACCCTCTTGGTACCAGAGGACGCCCCAATGTTGAAACCAAGTGGATACATGAGCACCCGAGTGCCGAATACCAAGAGGCTGCGTCTCCCACTGTGTCGTGGTCAGTTGGGAGGGGGTGTGACCTTATCCTCCTGAGTGAGGGGGCAATATCTAGGTTGAGTCTGACTGGCTTGAGGAATGAGTCCGCTATCAATGAGTCGGGCCTGATATTGGCAGGCGGATAGTGAGGTCTCTTCCACTTACCCAGTTGTACACTTGGATAGGGGCGGCAAGCTAGCGTAGAGTGTAATAGACCCCGGTGATAATCCCAGAGATGAACAGTACTGATATGTGGACTTATTGAGCGGGAGTTGCATACTCATTCATTCATTTATTCACTATCCACTCGGGCTGGTGGTGCATAACTATTTGTTACGTGTACCTTCGCAATGGCTAAGATTTTGATTGGGGTGTGAGACTAACCTGAGATTAGTAGTTTACCACATTGACTTTGACTATCCAAATTAGGTATGGGACTAATTTGGATAAAAGTCCCTTGTAATAGACCCCGTAGCCTGCATTACTACGTACTGTCATCCCGACTTCACACTCCAGCATAGTCATTCCATTCACACCGCATATTGCATGACATCCGTGGCATATGGCATTTTGGGTTATTGTGTTTCTGTATTTATATGGTCTAGATGCGGCTGGCGTATTTGTGAACTTATCAGGGATTGTATATTGCATTACATCCTCGGCATCTGTTAATTACCGCTCTATGACTCCTCATTTGCATAACTGATCTGGATTGTGTCCTTTGATATTGTATGATTCATGGACTTGTCAGTAATTCCACTTAATCTGTTATCTTATGATTTATGATCTTATCAGTATTTCTGCTTACTCTGATAACTCATGATCTTGTCAGTATTTTCGCTTAATCTGTTATCGTATGATTTATGATCTTATCAGTATTTCTGCTTACTCTGATAACTCATGATCTCGTCAGTATTTCTGCTTATTCTGATATTGTACGAATTATGGATTACCAGTATTTTTGGTATTGTGTGATTATGGCATTGTATTGAATACTTGGCACTTACCTTGTGCACACACACCACCATCTAAGCTTTCTATAAGCTTATGCATGATAGATGCATGTAGGTGATGTTAGGTTGCTGCAACGTGGAGCTTGAAGCATGTAACTGACTTCTGGAGCCTTAATTTTTACATATGTATTTCCCTTTTAGCATTGTATTCAAATTTTTATATTAGTGGAAATGTGATGATGATGTTGTCTCTGTGATTTGGGTATACTTGTGGTTATGCTTATTATGAGTTAAATGTACAAAAAAAATCCTCCTTATAGGATTCCAGGATCGGAATCTGGCGTATGAACACTAGGAGCTAAGAATGGGGTACTACAAAGGCTGTCGGCACCAGATTCGGCGATTGGGATTCATGTGAATCAGATTTCCGGGTTTTGGAGCATGACACTTGTTCCTTCCTATCAAGAATACGTGTTGGTCGAAGTACATAAGTAGCATCTCCACTTAACTGTACTTGTTCCCATTTGATAATGTGAGTAGAATCAGGAACGTATTTCTTCAGCATCGATACATGAAATACGTTGTGTATGCCTGTGAGTGGTATGGGTAAAGCAAGGCGGTATGCTACCACACCCACTCGGTCGAGAATCTGGAATGGGCCAATGAATCTCGGCGTGAGTTTCCCCTTGCCAAAATAAATGACTCCCTTCATTGTGAAAACTTTAAGAAATACATGGTCCCCTACCTCAAATTCTAGCGGTCTTCTTCTTGCATCGGCATAACTCATCTGTCTACTCTGGACTGTAAGGAGTCGACGCTTGATAATGTTGATCTTCTCTGAGGTCGCTTGTACTAAATCTGGGTCAACCAAATGCTTCTCGCCAACTTCTACCCAACAATGTGGTGCTCGACATGGGCGTCCATACAGTGCTTCATAGAGAGCCATGTCAATGCTCACTTGAAACCTTTTATTATAAGTGAACTCAGCATAGGGAAGGCAGTCATCCCAACTGTCCTTGAAATCAATCACACATGCTCGCAACATATCTTCTAATACCTGGTTCACCCGTTCTATCTGCCCATCAGTCTATGGGTGGAACGCAGTACTGAACTTCAGTTTCACTCCCATTGCTTCCTGGATTCGAGTCCAGAAAATGGATGTGAATCGCGTGTCTCGATCTGACATAATCTCCATAGGAATTCCATGCAGACATACTATCTCCTTGATGTACAGCTTGGCTAAATCATCTGCTGAGTTCGAAACTCTAATCGGGAGAAAATGAGCCGATTTCATCAATCGGTCCACAATCACCCAAATCGAGCCATGTCCTTTCCTTGTCTTCGGTAACCCGGAAATGAAATCCATATATATGAAATCCCATTTCCATTCAGCTATACGCATGGGCTGAAGTAAACTAGGAGGTCGACGATGTTCGGTCTCGACCTGCTGGAATGTGAGACAACGGGATACATAATCTGCTATCTAGGCCTTCATGTTGTCCCACCAGTATGAACGCTTCAAATCTCGATACATCTTTGTACTACCGGGATGCATGGCTAATTTTGAATTGTGTACGGCTTCCAGAACCTCTCTTCTCAAGTCATGAAGATTCGGGACACATAGGCAGCCATGATACCTCAAACCTCTATCTAAGCCAACTCTCCACTCGGAGTCTTCACTATCGCTTGCACGCTCTCTCATCTTCACCAATAGCTCATTTTCTTTTTGTGTCGCAATGATTCGGTCATCAATAAGCGGTTGCACGCGGAGGTGTGCGACGTTCTTGAACGGCTCCTCTACTGTAAGCTTTTGTTCAAAGTCTCACACAAACTCTACCATATTCCACTCTTCAATCATTAGCGAAGCCGCAAACTCTATTGTCTTCTTGCAGCTCAATGCATCGGCCACAAGGTTGGCCTTGCCAGGATGGTAAGAGACCTAAAACTTGAAGTCTTTCAAGGTTTCCATCCAATGTCGTTGCCTCATATTCAGGTATCTCTGCGTGAATATGTACTTGAGGCTCTTGTGGTCGCAAAAGAGCTCGAACTCCTCTCCGTAGAGGTGATGTCTCCAGAGCTTTAATGCAAAGATAATTGCTGCCAATTTCAGGTCATGCATGGGGTAGTTTTCTTCATGTGTTCTCAACTGTCGCGATGCATAGGCAATCACTCTGTCCTTTTGCATAAGGACACAACCCAAACCAACACGAGACGTGTCTGTGTATATAGTATATCGAACCCCCTGCTCTTGTAATACTAGCACAGGTGCAGACATTAACTTGTCCTTCAATTCCTGAAAGGTTGCTTCTACTTTCTCATTCCAAGAAAACTTAAGATCCTTTCGAGTGAGTTGAGACAGCGGTCTGGCTATCTTGGAAAAGTCCTTGATGAATCGGTGATAGTAACCAGTAAGTCTGAGGAAGCTCCTCACTCTATAACTGAACTGGGCTGCTCTCAGTCCTGTACTACGGTTACCTTAGCAAGGTCCACGGTAATACCTTCCTTGGACACTACATGTCCCAGAAACTTGACATCTTCCTTCTAGAAGTTGCATTTTCGGTACTGAGCAAACAACTGATTCTTTCTAAGAGTATCGAAGACTGCTCGCAGGTGTTCTTCGTGATCCTTTCGGTTCTTAGAGTATATCAAAATGTCATCTATAAATATGATGATAAACTGGTATAGATATAGCCGAAACACCTGGTCCATGAGGTCCATGAACACGGCAGGTGCATTTGTAAGTTCGAACGACATCACAAGGAATTCATAGTGCTCAAAACTAGTTTTGAATGTCATTTTCTGTACGTCTTCATCCCTGGCGTGCAACTGATGATACCCGAACTGCAGGTCAATTTTTAAGAAATATTGTGCCCCTTTTAACTGATCGAACGGATCATCTATCCTAGGCAGAGGATACTTTTTCTTCACTGTCACTTGGTTCAACCTGCAATAATCAATACACAATCGCAGCGATCCGTCTTTCTTCTTTACAAACAATACAAGTGCTCCCCAAGGAGATACGTTAGGCCATATAAAACCTAAATCCAGCAGATCATCGATTTGTCTCCTCAATTCCTCCATTTCACATGGAGGCATGCGATACATCGGTGGCGAAATGGGTGTCGCACCAGGCACAAGGTCAATAGTAAAGTCGATCTCGCGCTGAGGAGGTAATTTAGGTATCGTTCTGAACACGTCTGTGAAATCTTGAACTACAGGCATGTCTCCAAGTGTCAAACCATCAACATTCTCCAATAAGAAAGTGTAACAACTTATGCAGTAGAACCAACTAACCTGAACTAGAAAAGTGAAGGTCGTTCCCTCGGGCCCATATGTTGTCACCAATCTGGTATCGCAATCAATGTTGGCTTTCATTTCGGTGAGCCAGTCCATGCCGAGGATGACGTCGTAATGACACAGTGGGTTGACAATCAGGTCAATACACATTGTTCTGCTTCCTAAGTCTATCGGACAATCCTTACAAAGCTTGGTAGTGTCAGAGAAGGTCCATGTCGCAGTAAGGACTCTCACCACACCCATAGGGGTAGTGGTCAACCCCAAACGCTTGATTGTAAAGCATGATACTATCGAAATAGTGGACCCAGTGTCCACCAATAGCAATACAGGTGTACCTTGAATGTGGGTAGTGACTTTAAAGGCTAAAGGCACTACAGTTGCTGTTTCAGATGCTCCGGATGCTAGTGCATGCACACGAGGTTGTTGAGAATGATTTAGTTGCACTGCCATAGGTCGTTGAGGCGGCCTATTTTGAGGTACGGGTGGTCCGTAAAATGGATATGTTGGCAGTGCCGATCGTAGAGGTGGAGCTGATATAGCTTGCGATAGCTGACAGTTGATCTTTTGAGGTGGTGTAAAGCCGTTGTCTCTCATCTTAGTAAAACAATAAGTGTCCATATGGCCTATCTTCTTACAGTAGGTGCACCAAAGATCTGATCATCTCTGCTGGGTCGGTAGAGTCATAAGCCCGGGAGGCGAATCTTGTAACATCCCAGATTTTTGCCAACCTGGGATTAGACGTCCTTAGGCAATGGGTCAATCCTAAGACCTTATCAACTTGTCAAAACTCAATCCCACAGTCTAAAATCGCTCCTTAACCCATTTCCTTCACAAATCCCACCCTTCACTACCTTGTGCTTTCAATTTTTTAAAGCACTTTCGCCCTAGACACTATCTTAAACTAGCTAAGTAGTATAACTTGGATCACTTTATATACAAACTACAATGGACTAAGTTCCACCTCAGACGAAATTCACTTAGGATTAAATCCTTTAGAAATTTGACAAAGTGAACTAGGTGCTAAACTAGATTAGCCATGAAATCCATTTGAATCGCTTTAAATACGATCTGTAAGACCCAAAACTTGCAGAATCATTGACGCTAGGTTATCCTAAAATCTAGGATCAATCTCATTACCCGGCTGCTCTCGGGAGCATCTCGAAACTTCATATTAGGTCTAGACCGCACATCAGAAATTCGATTAACACGAAGTTAAGGAACTAGGACCACCTCACTGGGCTTGACAATCATCTCAAAAATCAGGTCCAGCTGATGTCCCATGGCCATTCGTTTGGATCCGGAGCGAGGGAGTGTGAAAAACACTATTCCCTTTACAAAATAAATATCTGGAATAGTGATCTGGCATCATTTGTTTGCGGATCAGTATTAAGCAACCTGACCGTCGACCGACCAAATTACACCCTCGGATCAGGAAAAATTTCATACACATTTACATGTACTCGGGATCTCCGATCGAGATCCGCTGACCGTTGAACTGAAACTGGTCCGCCACGCGTGATCTGGAATCCCGACCAAAATGAAAACTTAATAGAACGTAGATCCAGCGTTAGTGAACTTAAGTCCAACCTTTGGCTCAAGGAGGCTCGCCAGAAGTCCTCCTTTGAGCTGAAACAGGTCCGCTTTGGACATAACCTATGTATACTTTGTTCCCGAGTCTATTTCGGTGAGTTTTGAGACTATATAAGGACCTTAAACCCTCTCTCATGGCAGCCATACGAATTTGGATTTGAGAGAGAGAAAAGAGAGAGAAAGTGTGGGAGATCTGGGAGAAACTCCCTGCTGCTGTTTCCCTGCTGCTATCGGTGCTTAACCACCTCATTCTTGCCGCTTTCCCGGCGATTCCGACGTCATTTTTAGGTAATAAACCCTAACCCTAACCTGTTTGGGGGATTAGACAGTTGTAGGTTAGGAAATAGCTAACCTATTTCATTCTCTAGGTTGTCAAACTCCCGTATACTTTAAGCTTAGCGAACCTATCGACTCAAGTTACGATTCTACGACTAAAGGTGCGGACTTTAGGTGTATAGGTTATGGTTTTCAATGCTTTCAATGTCAGATAATGATAGATTCATGATCTGCATGCAATTGCACATGTACAAAGTGCTTTCCGTTTTCAGTTTCGATTAGAATTGTAGAATTTGGAATTTCACATACTCTAGGTATTCGTATAAAATACCGTATACGTATTTTTTATGGAAATGTGTTTGACATGTTTATTTGTCATATGGATATATGACGTATGGATAAAATACTTATTTGGCGAAAGGATTCGCCTAAATACATGTTTACTAATAAACACTATGTATGTAGAAATACGGTATTGTAAGAAGTACCGTATACATGTATATTTTAGCGATGTGTTTGTCATGATTAATCGTCGTATAAATATATTATGTGCGTATAAAATAATTGCTTGGCGAAGGGAATTGCCGTAATACATGTTTGCTTGTATACAGTATGTATGTTGAAAATGCGTATTCTAGAAAATACTGTATACGTATAAATTTTGGAGATGCATTTATCATGATTATTTGCTGTAGTAATATATTATACATTGATAAAATACTCACTTGGCTAAAGGATAGCCCTAATACATGTTTTGCTAACATACACCATGTATGTTGTATTAGTGTATTCTAAGTGTTTGTGAAAATGACTGAATGAGTATAGAATCCTCATTCGTGCTCGCCATGACTAATTGTCATGGATTCATGATTGTTGTATTGGCGATACCCTTTTGACGAAAGAATTTGTCCTAAATCACGCCACGGCCAATAGACACCATATAGGCTAAAATGTGTGGCCCAAGTGTTTGTGGAAATGACAGAATGAATATGGAACTTGGATTCCTGCTTGCCATGACTATCCGTCATTGGTGTACGCGTGTTATGATTGGGGCAACTCCCTAGTGAAAGGATTTGGCCTAATGCCTATGTGATCGACATATGTCATGTATGTTGATGTATGTTTGTTTAAGTGCTTCTTGAAATGTCTGAATGAGTAGTAGTTAGCAAATTGTAATGTATAAGGGTGTTGAGATATGATTCTCAACCTCTTTTAACTATGTGTATGATCTCCTTAGATCGTTGTGTGATTAGGAATTGAACATGTATAAACTCATGCTTGTGTTGTGATTCAAAACATGCTCAACTGCTTTATGATTATAACTATGTAATGCGTATGTTAAATTTATATTTAAGTTGTATGATCCGTCATGGGTGATGGGGGAGCGGAGCAACGAGTGCGTGCAACAGCCCTGGCAGCCCTAAACGGATAATAACATACCTTGATTGTATGAGTGGAATCTTGATCCATTACTGCTTTATCTATCTGCAAGTTATCATGTTTGGGGCTATGATTATAGTCCAGACAATCGGTACCAGAATTGAATTCGTGGCTGCGATTCATTTGCCACGTGAGATGTTTTCGACGAACCCGAGTCGTACTTCGGTTAGCGATAGTGGTTGGCCACGCGAAGTGCTTATGCACTTCATGTCGTTCAACTTGTTGTGCGCTCGAGCTAGCCGAGCTCGTCCAAGTATCCGATCTCGCCTTATGTATGTTCACCATGTTTGGTCATCGCTTGAACCTAGGGTACCAAACTTACCAAAGTGAAATCCCTTTTAACTATGGTACCTCGATCCGCTAAGACTCATGAGCCGGGCATGGTGGTATGGGACACCGTGGTCGAGCCGACCTCTGGCCACGCTGGGGCCACGTGCCTCCCCTAGTGACCAGTGAGCAACCAGACTCGTGAGCCGATTATGGTGGTATGGGACACTATATTCGAGCTGTCGATACTTACGGTGAGAGCCAAGTACGGTGAGACCTGTACTCGTGCTGACGGGCGACAAGTCCTCTGTAGTATCTTTGAGTATACTCCAAGAGTCTGTGATTGGCGACGAGTCTTTCACAGCAATTAGAGTATGAGTTGAGCCGAGTACGGTGAGACCTGTACTCGAGCTGACGGCTAGTGATTGAGCCGAGTACGGTGAGACCTGTACTCGAGCTGACGGTCAACAATTGAGCCGCATACGGTGAGATCTGTATCCGTGCTGACGGGTGATGAGCCCTTTGTGATGCCTTCGCTACGCCTCTCAAACCATAATATCGTATGAGATTAACTAGGACTGATGACCCTAGAATGGATCATGTTTGGGAATGATACAAGGGAGGTACCTTAGTTTCCCAATATTGCTGTTTGAAATGGACTAATAATAACTTGGTAATCATGAGCATCATCGCACCGCATGTGCTTTGTAGATGTGGCGCACTGAGGGAGTAAGCATTCGCGAACGTAAGATGATGTCGCTTGAGGGTGGTTTGGCAAGGGCATACAGCATCATGTCATTTTATTTTCTCACTTAACAAGAGTAGATAGAAATGTTTGATTTGTACTGCTTTATCATTACTGCTTGATTGAATTGATAACATGTTAACCTATGCTTTATTGTTCCACT
This sequence comes from Magnolia changhungtana, assembly GCA_030180095.1. NCBI lineage: Eukaryota > Viridiplantae > Streptophyta > Magnoliopsida > Magnoliales > Magnoliaceae > Magnolia > Magnolia changhungtana. The sequence goes on from JASAUF010000548.1 coordinate 2,114,439, forward strand.
GAGTTGATCACTCACTCCCACGATACGGGACGGTGTTCCGAACACCCACCAGACTTTGTCTGATTGCAGATGGCGACGCTATTTCTGAGGCGGAGCCGGACTTCTATGGCGACGGGAATGCTTTCTCGTATATGCTCTTTTCTGGCGGCTTCGTGAGAGCCGTACCTTGATTGTCGGGGCTACAGGAATGTTGACTAGATCATACTACACAACTTGGTATAATTTACTTGTAATTATTTAACCTGGTAACTTTATCACACTCTGGAGACTCACCACAGTTTATATATTTTATCTACCTATCACAGTCTTCCGCTTGCTAATTTATTGTCTCTGGAGTATGATATTCTGTTTTGGCTTAATCTCACTCATGTTCAATGCACAAATACAGTCAACATTCAATCATCATTCATTTTGTTGCATAAGTGGTGTTCTGGAACTCGGGAGTTGAGTTTATGCTCGACCCCCGATTTTCAGGGCGTTACAAATCTGTACGTGGCCTCTTGCCGAGGAATGGTCGATTCAACAAATTAGGTCAAGTGCTTGGGCCCATGGGCACACGTGTTCGAGGCAGTCTGTCTCCATCCTTCTTGGATCACAGGGACATGTTCACTACCTCAGTATAATTGGGAATACTAGCGCAACACATTTTCATACGGATATCGGGCCACAGATCCTCAGAAAATCACCGCATTCTCATCGGCTCATCTGCTAGGATCAAAGGAGCATATCTGACCAGCTCCGTAAATCTATTTTCGTACTCTGAGATAGTCATTCCTCCCTGTCAGAGGCAGAGAAACTCACCCTCCTTTTCATTACGATAAGTGAGGGGGAAGAACTTCCCATGGAAGCGAGTCTTAAATGCGTCTCAGGTCCATACGTATCCTGTAGGAACTGTTCGAAGGATGCTGTCCCACCATAGACTGGCCTCCTTCTCGAACATATAAGTCACAAGCTCCACTAACTCTGTCTCAGTACAGTGTAATGGCTTTAGCATCTTAGATATATGATCCAACCAGTATTCAGCCTCCTCGAGTCTGTGAGTACCCGTAAAGGTAAGAGGATGAAAATGCTAGAAGAGTTCAAATAAACCGCTGGTATTCATGTTCCCAGCAGGCTGTACAGGTGGTGCAGGCGAGACCATATTCATGTTTTGGACAATGACCCCCGCAATAGTGGCCCAAACTTGCTGTTACTACTGCATTAGGAGCATCATTTGCTCCAACCTATCAGGGGGAGGAGCCGCCTGAGGCATGTGTGGTGTTGATGAAGACGCACGGTTTTGTTCCAGAACCGGTGGTGCACAAGTTGTTGGCCCATTAGTGGGGCCAGTGGCCGACTGTGAATCCGGCATAGTCTCAATATTCAGGCCCAAGCTAGGGTCCGTTTGGCTATCGTTCAGGGGAGGTGCCCCATTAATCAATCCACCAAGTGCGAGACGTGCAATGTTCCGAGTGTTTTTAGGAGGCATTCCCTATATACAACATAGGGTGCAACATGTGTAAGATTTTGAATAACAACACTCAGTTTTCCAAGTATTCTACACATTCCGAATCAACAGGAGCTTCATGCATTTCATCTAACCAAAATTGTCACAATACATGAGATGTAGCCTTACATGGATCATGACAGAAGATGCATGTGAGCTAATCTAGTACAAGTTTTAACACCAACTACTCTAACATATAACTAAGCCTACCAAGGCTATTACAAAGATAAGCAAGAACCAAGGAAAACCAAAGATGACTACAACATATAACTAGTCTGTTGACTCTGGCGATGGTGGAGGCGCACCTTTATCTCGCATACAACACAGGAGGGCCTTCAAGGTGCATGACATTCTCTTAAATTTCTGTTTTATATAGACCTGATTCTCCCTGACCTCCTGTCTCAAGGGGGCCTGGTTCTCTTCAATCTAAGCCATGCGAGCTTCTAAGGCGGCTCGATCACGTCGGTCCTCACGAGTAGTAGTAGGAGGTCTCCCATCTAAATCCTAGGCCTCCTCTTCCTCATCACTTCCTTCTTCCTCACCACTTTCCTCTTCACTGCCTTCTTCATCATTTTCTTCCTCTTCAATTTCATCCCCGGACTCATCCAGCCTTGCTTGTCACTGCCTGGGGCCTATGCCCATATTGTTGAGTGTCATTTCATTAATGATATGGATCAGGGCGTGATTATCCATATGGAGTCGAAAGCCGAAGTTTCGGGCGATCTTACAAACAAGTCGACTGAATAGAAGTAAGGCATCACCTCGTGTAGATTGTGCAGTACCAACAATCTGAGACAAGACGAATGTAGGCAGTCATAGCTTGTCTCCCTGACCAGATCTGTATAAGAAATCCACCATGAGTCGAGTACATTTCGTGCGGTTACTCCACCTAGTATATACGTTATACGTGAATATGTGGTGGAGCAGGCAGAAATCATTGGTCATTTTAGTCGATACCAGGCTATTTCCTCGCCTCCACCGGTCAAGCTGGCTGTAAAGGAAATGTGTGCGATGATTTCTTTCTCATTCACTAGTAAGGTTTGTCTCGCTAGCATGTACAAGTCCACGTTCCATACCCATGATACGAGCCACCACATCTACATTGACTATGGCCTCCTCTCTCCCCAAAGGGATAGTAAACTAAAGAGACTCCAATAGTGGGTTTCATATATGAGTGTAGAAGGCACGTACGGTGTTTTCATTTGCATGAGTATTTTCCTCAAATACGGGACCTCATCCATTTTCCAGGAGCATGTCCATCACTGGGTACAACCCGAAAAGCCTTTCATTAATGTGTTCCTCAAAAATAATTTTGCGGTCGCGGAACTTACCAAGTCCGGTGCCCACTGGTAGAGATGTCTCAATGGGGATTCGAGGATCAAGATCCCATTTTGATCTTCGTTCTCGCTCGGTACTTGTGCTCGCTTCAACGCCAGTCTTCTTCCTTGAATGGGTTGGGCGGCTAGGCCCGACTTCATCCGTAGATGCCCTCTTCTTTCCCATAAGGGAAAAGAGCGTTGAGAGTAAGAATATGTCGGTAACTAGCTCGAAAAGAGCCATGGAGTTGGAAAAGCTTGAGAATAAGGTGGATTTGGGAAGATTAAGAGTTATGAGACGCGAAGGTGTAGGCTTTGTGCTCAAATAGGTAGAAATGAGGGAGGTAAAGAGTTGTAATAGGTGGGTTTGAGGAAAATGGTGGAAGTGGGTGTCAAATGTAGAAGAAGAAAAAGCTTTATGTATAGAAGGGAGATTTGAGAGAGAAAATGTGATTTTGGAGGGGTTTAGAGGGTTAGGAGAGGGGTGAAATGAATAAATAAGAGCAAAGGGGGACTATAAGGAGGGACCCACACATGAAACAGGGCCCACATGTGTGTGTGAGGGGCGGTGGGCAGCCGAAACCACTGGCCCACCGCGGCCCGCTGGAGGTGCAGGCGGCACAACGTCAACCAGGTGATGCCACCGCGCCTCTCTGAAGGTGTTGGCGATGCCTCCGCCTAGGGGCGGTGGCCACCCCCTCCCGGGGTATTGGAAACATGTGGGGGACCCCCTGGGTCCCACTGAAAATTAGGCTTCGTGCCCCTATGCCCGTGTGAGATGTTCTCGGGGTCAAACAAGTGAGTATTCACGCTTTTTGGCATATTTCAAGTTTGGAATTTGTTGACTAATAGCTTAAACCCATCGACTAATGGTCTAAAAAGGAATTGAGATCATTTTACATGATCTCAGATGCATAAGGGTTACATTTCAACAGTCAATCTTGCTCGTCGGTGAAAATTCAGGATCCTACGATCATTTCTACATTTTATCACCCCCTCCTAAGTCAAAGAACGTCAGTGTGCATCATGTTACCATAACTCAGGTCCAGTTTAATCCAAATCATGCTCTGATACTAACTTGTAACACCCCAGATTTCGAGGGTCGAGCAAAGCTCAACTCCTGAGATCCAATGCAACACTTATCCAACATAGATAATGAAGTTTAAATATTGTCCATATTAGTGCATTAAACATGAGTGGGATTACACTAAAATAACATATCATACTCCAGAGGTAATTTGATTAAGCAAGCTGAAGACTGTAGCATGCATATTTGAACAAGTAAGCAATTTACAACCTCAAGAGCATAAGTATGTAACTGGGCTGAATGTTTACATGTATTGTTTTCAAAATTTACAAAATAGCAAAACATAGTGTCCAACTATCCCATAACGTTGTAATCCTAGCGACGCAGCTCTAGGTCTATACAGACCCGCCTGAGAGCTGCACGTAGGAGAACTCCTCCTCCTCGTCTATGAAATCCGGCTCCATCGCATAACCTCATCATCATCTGTAACTAAACCAGAGCCTGGTTGGTGTTTTATAACACCGTCCCAAAGTGGGAGTGAGTGATTAACTCAGTGGTACTATAAGGCAAAAGTTAACATGTTATCAATTCAGTTAAGCAGTACAACAATCATATCCTAAGTACTCTTGTTAATAGAGGAATGGTATGTTGTAATGATGCATACCCTCGCCTGCACTCCCTTAGTGACTTCATCAACCGTTCGCGCATGACAAACTCCCTAAACATGCACTTCCTTACCAAAGCACATGTAATGCGGTGCATGGTCGTGTTAGCCAAGTTCTTAATTAAGCCTGTTCATACAACAGATTCGAGAAGTTAAGGTACCTCCCTTTATATCATTTACCCAAGCCAATGATCCATCTAGGGTCGTCAATCCTAGTTAATCACATACGATAGGCAAGTTACAGGGCATCATCCCTAATAAAAACAGTGGATAGGTAAATTCAAGTGTTTATATTCGAGGTCACTACGGGAGGCTTGTCACTTGAACGTAGGCCGATAGCTCGAATATAGTGTCTCATGCCACCGTATTCGGCTCACAAGTTTAGGTTGCTCATTAGTCACTACGGGGAGGCTCGTCACCCCAACGTAAGTCGACAGCTCGACCACAGTGTCTCATACTACCACGCCCGGCTCATGAGTCTTAGAGGATCGTGGTACCATGGTTGAAAAGGGTCTTTATATTGGTAAGTGGTTCCTTAGATTCAAGCAGTAGTGTCTATACATGGTAAACACATAATAAGCCAATCGGGTTATTTGATAAGCTCGATTGGTACAAGCGCACGTTGGATTAATCGACATGGAGTGCATAAGCACCCCACGTGGCCTAACCACTGTCGATGATCACCGTACGGCTTGGATTCATCGAACGTTTCCAATGTGGCGAGACTAGTTCAACCCTCAATCAGGAACCGTTATCGATTGCCTAGACTACGCAGTAGTCCCAATCATGCTCAAATGAAATAAGTAGTTACATGTGATAATCATAATATCATTTAACAACCAATTCAAATATAAATCCCATGTGAGCATATTATCAAACACATCGAACACATTACCAAATGTTTACATTTCATCCATAAATCGCGTAGTTGGAATTAAGATTTCATGAAGGAAATCATACATGTAGATGAGGTAGTTGAGAATCCTATCTCAACACCCTTATTAAATGCAATTCATCAAACAATTTCTCATTCAGATATTTTATCAAACACTTAGACTACACATTACTACATACCTAGACTAAATTAGTTACAGCATATATTATGGCAAATCCTTTCATAAAGGAGTTGTCATACATACAACAAACATGAATTGTAGATTAATAGTCATGGCAAGCACAAATCATAATTGTAAGTTCATTCAAACATTTCGACAAACACGTGGAATACATATTTGTTCAACATAGTTCATACGTGTGTAATATATGGAAAACGTCGTCACTAAGATCATATGGCAGCAATCAAGTCAGATATAAATTATTGCTGACATCGAGAGCGTTGAAAACCATAACCTAAACATTTATAGTCCGCAACTTTCATCAGTATACTCGCTATGAACTCGGTTCATATCATACGTTCCCAAAAATGGCATAACGGGTACCTAAATTAGGAAGTCCGTTAGCTAGGTTGACAAACAACTATTCTATCCCTTAACTATGGCGTTAGGGTTTGGATTTCTTACCCAAATCATCGTTGAAATAGTTCGTGTAGCGAAGGTGGGGCGGCGATTCAGTGCGTGGAGTAGTGGGAGTGAATCCCAGCAAGGATCTCCTAAACTCACTCTTCTCCTCACTTTTTTCTCCTCTTTTCTCTCTTTTCTCTCCTAGGGTTAGAGAAATTCTTATGGAATGGGAGTGAGGTGGTTTAAGAGCCTTATATAGGCTCAAAACTGAAGTCAATGGCCCTAGGGCCATGGTATACTTAGGTTATAGCCAAAGGGCATCTGTTTCGGGCAAACAGAGCTCATCTGGAGGTCCATTACTCACCTACGGTATAGAGCAAGTTCCTTGACCATGGATCTAGGCCAAGATACGATTTCAACGCATTTGGATAAGCCAATCAACTGTGATGGACATGTATCAGATCAACGGTCGTCGTCACTTGATCAGGACGACAAGTATACAAATATGTGCAAGGAAATTTTCCTGATCCATGGGTAAAGTTTGGTCAGAATCTAACGGTCTGAAGTCCTCAATTTCGCTCGTAAGCGAACCGTCCAATTCACTTAAGTTCTGGTCCATTTTTCAAAGATATTCGTATTTCTCACACACTTCGCTCAAGGCTTAAGTTGTGCATTTCTGGATACTATTTGGGCTGGATTCCTGCGATGGTTGTCAAGCCCAATAAGACGGTCATAAGCCTATAGTTTTGCGGTCATCGGACTTTCGACGTGCTGTCCAGGTCCGATACGGAGTTTCAATGTGCTCCTGAGAGCAACTGGGTTTTGAGATTTCTCCTAGGTTTTTAAGTAATGTTGAGTTAGTGAATTTAATGGTTTTTGGTCTTACCATTCGTATAGATAGTGGTTCGAGCTAATTCCACTGATTATTTAGTTTAATACGTAATTAATTTTGTTTAATTTCCACAGAATATGGTCTTTGGTGATTTCTACCAGAGGTGGTACTGATTTCTGCCTGAGGTGGTACTCGTGTCTTTATACGGGCTTTTTCGAGATGTTACATAGTCGAACCAAAACTTAGGCAGGTCGTACTCCAAGCAAAAAAAGCATAAAAGCCAATTTTAAAACATTTTTTAAAGCATTTAATCCTAAGGTCTTTCTAGGGTTTTATACTACCTGAGATATATGAAATATTTGAACTTCTTTTACTTGAACTCGGTTATGGACTTCATCTTGATTTTTGAGCTTGATCTTATTCTTGAACATCAGTTGATATTTAGCTTGATCTTCTCTTAAGAATGTACTAGTCTTGAGCTTAATCTTCTCTTAATCGTGAGCTTGATCTTTTCTTGATTATGGACCGATCTTGAAAATCTATTGTCAAGTTGTTTTGGCTATGCGAAATTTGACAACTAAAGTGTGCTTAATCATTGTAGCACTTACAATCCCCCCCTTTGTCAATTTTGTGACAAAACATTTATCATTACAGATATGAAAATACTGAAGTCTTGTAATCCGAAAAAATCTTGTAGTAGGAGCTTCTTGTAAGCTATGAAGTTGAATTGGTATTACTCCCCCCCGAAATAGCACTTCCCTTGTACTGTCAAACATAGCATTCCATACACATATATATAGCATTTCATAACTTTTTTTCATAGCATTCATGCATTCCTCCTATATTCGCACTATTATAACCAATCATGCTAACTCTAATTAGTTAATTCTAATCATTCTAACTCTCCATTTTCACTATTATAACTAGCTCTCCCCCTTTTGTCGCAAGTTGACAAAGGAAGAATGATATAAACAACAAGTAAGCACTGATAGACTTTGAATAACAAGAAGTAAGCATATGAGATAGCTATGAAATAGGTTAAGTAGAAGTAAACACATGAAATAGCTAAAGTCAGGAAAGCAAATGATATTGAAAATTAAAACGTGTTAAGGAAGTGTAAAGGGAAATCATTCAAGCACTAACACAAGAGTAAATTTTTAAGTTACATAACCAACCAAATAAGTTTAACCAAAAGATAATCAATCTCAATCCGACCCAGAAGAAGGAGCAAGCATGGATGGGTCAAGTTGATTCAAACTCCGGCCGATGTGATGGAAGTACTTCTTCATGTACTTCATTAAAGACTTGTGGGTTTGAGCCAAATTTTCTTGTGATACATGCAACTCTTTAATCTTCTCCTCCAGTGATTTAAGACACGCATCAACCTGGGAGGGCTGGTAGTCGGAATCATAAGAATCATTTGATTCTTCCAACTCATCAAAAATTTCATCCATGCTTGTGTCTTCAGGTTGTTGTGCTGACACAACAGAATGAAAAACTCTAACCATAAAGGGAGTAAGATCAGTCTTATTCCCTGATCGAGGATAGACATTAGAAGTAAAAAAAATTCTATGTAAAACTCTATACTTAGGGAGCATTTAGTTTGCGGGGAGGGCATTACCCGACCGCCATTCGGCATTAGAGCGACATAACTTACGGGTTATCACTTATTTTTTTAGCATTGGACATTTTTTCAGTTAATGTGGTAATAAGTGTGTCATCCTGTCACGCCCTAGACTCAGTAATCGGACTCACAAGGAACCCGATAGCTGGTTCTGGCCACAACAGCCTCAATAGTACCCCACTCTCGGCTCCTGAGACAGGTTCCGATCCTGGGATCCTACAAGGAGGATTTTCATAACCAGATATCCATTTTCAATACGAGTATACCTAAGATTGTAACAAGTACATCTTAGAAATAACAAAGGCACACATTGCAAAATCCACTATAAATTTGAGATTTAATACAATGCTAAAAGTAAATACATTGATGACAAAAGAAGAAGGAAAGAGATCTGCAACACTGGGGTGCTCGGCTTAAATCTTATTCAAGCTCCACTGCTAAGACGTCGACTTAGGATCTCCTGCACACGTCAATCGTGCATAAGCTTATAAAACCTCAAACTTTGCAAGAGTGAATAAAAGTAAATATTACAACATTCACCACTTTAACTAAAAATTAAATATAACCATTCGCCACATGAAAAGTAAAGGTATTCACCACAAAACACAAAAAATTATAGTGGTTCAATGTTCTAAAAACTGTCTAAAAATAGCTACACCTACTCCACTCCCAAAAACAACCACACCTACTCCACTCCCAAAATTACTCTCCACATAATTTTGGCTTTTACTATGAAAAAAGTTTTTCGAGGGTCACTTTAAAACCTGATACAATTCTTGTGATTTTACCAAGCTATCACAATCAAACCCCTTACTGAGATTTTCAGGCTATGTCAGACAAAACCTACACTGAAATTTTCTGGTTATCTCAGAAAAACCAAATAAATATTAAAAGGTATACTTATCTTCACCGTAGAAGACCTATAAGAAGCTTGTAACCGATGAACAACTTTCTTGAATGTAGATTGTTCATTGTTCAGTCAGATAGAAAGGGTCCAAGGTTCTATTGATTTTAATTAAGTTCAAATAAATGGCTACTTGAGTTAATTCTCTTAAATCTCAAAAGAAAAGTATAGTTTACTCTCTTTAAAATCAAAATGGAAAGATCTTGAGATTAAGGGAATTAAACACAAAGCTATAAATAAAATTTATAAATACCATTCAAATAGCTTGCTAATAACTTGAGCTTCTTTCTCTCTTACAGAAGGATTTTTATAATTAACTTAGATATTTCGGATTGAGAGAGGAACTCAATTTATAGGCAAAGAAGTTGAATCTTTGACTAGCCTCAGGCAGTCTTCGACTAGCTCGAACAGACCAGATTCAGTTTAACGGACTTCAGATAGCGTAGGATAAGATATATCCAAAATTTGACTGGCCCAAGGACAAGTTCAACTAGTCAAAGAGCTCTATTCAACTAGATGAAGTTGGTCTTTGACTAGTCGAATTTTTAAAAATCTGAAATGTGGTAGTTGCTGGAATTGGAGCCGAAGTTTCACAAGTTGGTCGAAGGACAATCTTTGACTGGACGAATCAAAAATTTGACTAGTCGAATTTGCAACCAAAAATGATTTTTTTTTCGACTTGAACTTGGACTGGCCTAGAAAACTTAGGCTAGTCAAACCAAAACTTAGGTTGGTCAAACTCCAAGAAAAATAAGCATAAAAACCCAATTTTAAAATGTTTTTTAAAGCACCTAATCCTAAGGTCTTTCTAGGGTTTTATACTATATGAGATATATAAAATATCTGAATTTCTTTGACTTGAACTCGGTTATGGACTTCATCTTGATTTTTGAGCTTGATCTTCTCTTGAGAATGTACCAGTCTTGAGCTTAATCTTCTCTTGATCATGAGCTTGATCTTTTCTTGATTATGAACTAGTCTTGAAGATCTATTATCAAGTTGTTTAAGCTATACAAAATTTGACAACTAAAGTGTGCTTAATCATTGTAGCACTTACAAATCTGATGGTACCCGCTCCTTAGGTCAGTTTAGAGAATATCTTGGCCTCTTCTAGCATATCAAGCATGTCATCCTATCACGGTATTGAGAACCGATATTTAATGGTAATTTTGTTGATTGCTCGGTTGTCGACACACATGCTCCAGCTCCTATCTTTTTTTACATTAATAATACTGGTACAACATATGGGCTCATGCTCTCTCTTACAAAACCTTTACGGATCAATTCCTCCACTTGCCCATAAAGTATCTCACACTCCTTCGGTCTCATCCGATAATGAGGGCAGTTGGGCAGGCTAGCCCCAGGGCGAGGTCTATGTGATGTTGGATGTCCCTCATGGGGGCAATCCATCAGGTAAATCTTCAAGCCAGACTTCTTTGAATTCGTTTAGCAATAGTCTTAAACTTAAAAGAATGTTTGAGGGTTCTGATTCCTCACCCTTCACCACTACGACATATACCTCGCTGGTTTTCTTGAATTCCTCCATGAAATTTCGAATGGTCAAGAGGGAACTCCCCTCCACTTTAGAGGCTTTAGGGTGGTTCTCTGGTGCCATAGGGGCAAGGATTATTTTTCAATTATCCTTGATGAATATGTAGACATTATCTCATCCTCAATGGGTCACATCATGGTCCGATTGTCAGGGTCGACCGAGTAACATATAGCATTCTTCCATATCGATCACATCATAAAGTATTTGATCCTTATAATTTTTGCCAATTAAAAATAAGATAGTGTATTGTTCAGTTACTTTGATCTCGTTTACCTTTTTTATCCAGCTAATTGAGTACAGGGAAGGATGTTTTGTCATTGGTAGTTGCAACTTGTCCGCCATCACTATTAAGACGATGTTCTTGCTACTACCACTATCTATGATCACATCACAGACATTTTCGTTGACAGTACACCGCATATGGAATATATTTTGTCGCTGTTGATGTAATTCCTTCCATGGGTATATAGTAATCGCCTCTCGATTAGAGATTCGTCGTGATCCTGAACTATCAACTCATCGCCATATGCTCCTTCCTCAATGGCTTGCTCATGTTCATCAAAGCCAAGGTCTTCTTCTGTGGCCTCACCTTCAGTGCCCCCTTCATTTATAGCCAAGTGTGTTACGGGACATTGAGGATAGGTGTTTGATAAGTGGCCCAGTTGGCCACAAAGGTAACAATTGTTCGACCTTGGATGAACATAAAGATTTGGAATCCTACTCGGGCTCGCTATTGTAGGTGCTACATGTTGAGGCCTAGATGAGCTGCTTCCCATATCATGGTTTGTAGTCGTGGGAGGTTGAGGACGTTATCCTATTGGTTCTTTTCTTTGTGTCAGTACTGGATCCTGCGCGGGACCTGTTATGGGGGATCGAGTTGAAGGATAAGGCTGATTAGAGACTCTTATAAGCTGAGTTTCTGTCCTACCTGTCAACTGAACCGCTTCATCCATAGTCCCGACTGGGTGCATCTAAACTCGATCCTGAATTGTCGATCGTAACCCTCCTATAAATTGTGCCACCTTCTGTGACTCAGATTCTAACAGATCGTTTCGTGTTGCTAACCACTGGAATTCTTCAGTGTAATCTGTAAAGATTTGATTTCCTTGTTGGCAATTCTGGTATTATTGGAATAATATCTTCTCGTAATCATTGGGAAGGAATCGTGATCGGAGAAGATGTCTCATCCATGGCAATGATGAGATAGGTGCCTTGTTCTGACAAGCACATGAGAGTTATAATTGTTCCTACCATGCAGAAGCACCGGATTTTAACTTAAACGCTACCAATTTTACCTTTTTTTTTATGATCTGGCACGTCCATGTAATCAAAATATCTCTCTACTTCGGCTAGCCAATCGAGAAAATCTTCTATGCGTAATAAACCATTAAAACTAGGAAGTTCAGCCTTACCTCGATAGTCTTTTTTAATATTTTCTAGATGATCGCCTTCATGGATTGGTCGTCGACAAAGCCTTCATTAAGGTTCTCATCGCTAGAACTTGAATCATCTGGTGTAGCCCTACGGTTTGCGACTGGTAGTGCTCTATGAAAATCGGGGTTGTGCTGTACACCAACCAAGGGCAGTGGACCAACCATAGGCTATAGAGCATCACCTAGGGCTCGGGGTGGAAGTAGATCATCCGCAAGATGGTTGAGGGTTGCCTGCAGCCCTTGCATGGTCAACTGACTCTCCCGGTGGAAAGCTTCCATTCTTTCCGCAAGGTAACAAATCCTTGGATCACCGTCCATAGGATTTTGATTCATACCTTCGTTGTTTTCCATCACTCGAGGGGAGTCCTCTCTCTAATACCAATTGACGCAGAGATGAACGTGATGAGGTTGATCACCGTCTTCCTCAACGATAACTACTCCGAATCCACGGAGCTTCTCTGGACTCCTCACAGAGATTTCTTGAATCTACAAGGAAAAGAAATAGAAACAATTTTAAGATATATGAAAGAAACTTCTTGAGTGATTGATAGTTGAAATAAATGAGCCTACAACCCTTTAAATAGAGAAACCAAGCTTTAAATAAGTTTAGGATTTAAACTATAACTAAAACTCCCTAAAATTCGTAACTTACTATAAATAGTAAATTTACTATTTATAGTAAGTGTCCTGTGTGGGTTAACCACGTTATTCTCCTAATTTTCTAAAAACTCTTGATGTTGGACACAACTCCTAAAGCCCAACGGATGAAGAGTTATAATCAAACTAAAACTTACAAAAAATAGTAAAAACAGAAATAAACATGAAATTTGACTATCAATTTGATGGAATCTCGCAAATTAGGCATGGTTAACCTGGAAAATCTAGGTTGGTTGGCTAAAGTAGCTCGTCCTACCCCAAAATCATATATAGTACGTCGAGTAACTCATTCCGGTTTGCAAGATATGCATATTTTAAGGTTCCGATGGTCTTGATGACTTCTAACGTCAACCAGGCCTTTACTGATCCATCTTGGCCATGAAATTATTTGCGACCCGTTCTATGTTGAGTATCAAATATTACATATTTTCCCTTATTTATATCTTGGTTTTATGAACATGATACTGCTTAATGTTATATTTTATACATGTTTGTGTTGCAAGGTGAATCTGAGAGCTTGGATTGAAAAGAATGTTAAAAGTATGGATTTAATGCTCAAGAAACACCAAAGTAAAGGATAGATCTTAGGAGACTAAGATTGAAGAATTCACATGCTAAAGATCTAAGAAAACTATGTGAGGAAGGAAGAAAATCGAAGATTTGAAGTGAAATTGCGAGATTCTCGACTAGTCGAAGCTCTGGCTCGACCAGCCCTGGCTCTAGCTCGACTAGTCTAAGAAACTTTGGCTCGAACTCCAGTGACATTATTTCTTAAATTTGTACGATCTTCTACCAGTTGAAGACTGTCCTTGACTAGTCGAAGATTGCCTTCGACTCATCTAAGGTTACGTAGATTTTGCGCGGATTACGTAAAATTGAGGCAGTTTTCAGATTTTTCGAACTTGGTGCAAAAGTTGGAGTTCCCCAACTATAAATAGGAGTTCCTAGGTGCTCTAAAGGATATTTTAGGGTTTAAGAAGTGGAGCAAAAGGGTGGAGAACCGCCGCCAAGAGTTTTTTTCTTCTTCCTTAGTTTATTTTTATGTTTTATTTAAGAGTGGTTTGCCCTACCGCAGTAGCCACAGTTCCCACCAGGAGGCGAGGGCGGAGTTCATGCCAGTGGCAGCTTAAACCTCTCTGCTGGATTAGGCGGAGCAGGAGGAGCTTACCTCCGCCTGACCGGGGTGTCTCGGGCTGGAAGGCGGGAGCAGATGGTGCGATTGAAGTCTTTCTCTACTCTCATCATCTTGTCAACCAATTTCGGAAAGTCCCCGAAATCCCATGTGCACGGCCGAGACTGTATCCCGGGCTTAAGCCCTTCCTTAAACTTATACATTTTATACTCCTCGTCCTCGAGGGCCTTGGGTACATATCAAGACAGCTCATCGAATCTCGCCTCGTACTGGGCAACTGTCAGGTTCCCTTGCTCTAGCTTTAGGAACTGTACAATCTTCTCGCTTCGGCACGACCGCAGAAAGTATTTCTCCAGGAACTTCGTCCTGAAGCCAGCCCATGTCTAGGCGTACTCAGCTGGCACGTCTCTCTGTACGTTGTTCCACCAGTTCTCAGCCTCTCCGTCAAGCAGGTACGTGGCCAAGCTGACCCTCTGAATATCGGAGCACTCCAGCGGCCCCATCATCTTGGCAATCCTTGTTAACCAATGCTCAACCTGAACTGAGTCAGGCGCTCCTCCGAAGGTCGGTGGGTGAAGCCTCAAGAAGCGATCGAACATGTCGGTGCCTCAAGCCTCTACATCACGAGGTGCTACCCCATGGTTTCAGTCTCGAAGGGTCACCATCATGAGGGTATGCAAATCCTGCTACCGTTGTATGAAGGCAGCCTGCTGCTGCTACATAGTTGTTGTCATCTGCGTGAAAGCTGAGAAGGCGGCGGCTCCTATCGGTGAATCTGCATGGCGTTAGCAGAAGGTGTCTGTCGCTCGAAATACTGCAATGGCAACCCTGACGTAAAGATCTGAGGGGAAGGAGAGTCCCCTACAGCTTCAGACCTCCACTCCAGGCAGAAGGCCTGGCGTATAGACAGGGTTGCACTCCCGTTGGCCCTCGGTCAATGGAATGGGGTGCATGTCTACCGTATGGGTCTGATGTGATCGTGGCACAAGTGGCATGGCTTCCTATGGGATTAACATCACATGATTTAGATATTGGGAAAGATGATTCCAATTAATCACAAAGCAATACAAAAGTTAGAGATCCTGTCACCTTGCCCGTCGCGTGGCGTACAAGCTTAGTTTCTAAATGATACTCCTTGTTAAAATTTGAAGGGGACTAAGGTTTCTATTTCTAAGTTCGGATGACTAACCCAAGGGTTTAGAAATTCTTTCCTAGGGGATCTAAGACTTCAATTTGTATTCTAAGTTCTCCTTAACTATTGGGAGTTTTCTTCCTACATTTAATTGTTCATCCTACTAATACCTAGGGGACCTATGTATCCTATTTCTATAGTTGTTTATCCTAGATACTTTATAAGGGAAAATTTCTAAGTTTCATCTAAGTTAATCCCTTAAGGGTTTTGTATGTCGATCCCACATCCAGGCTATCTCATATTCCGCTTTGATACCAACTTATAACACCCCGGTTTTTAGGACTCGAGTATACGACTCGCATCCTAAAAACCTAGGAGTTAATAGAATAATAACGGTAATCAATGGAAATCAAAGTACGAATAGTAGAAATATAGCATAGATATGACCAAAATGGGGATAATATCATGGTCCACTCAGCTGGGGGCTAAATATAAAACTTAAGTTTCAAAGTATACTGAAATAAACATAAATGGCTAATCTATTGGTTTAGCTTAAAGTAAGTGGCCACCTCCTGATGCGGCTCCTCATCATAAAACTCTTCCTCAACCACAGTCGTCTCAAGGTCCACTGCGTAATCACATGTCCCTACACTAGTATACTCTGTACGGTTGAACATTAATGAATGAGTGGCCAGCTCAGTGCGATCTCCCCTCAAGATTGCACATTGTTGTCCTATATAGGAAATAGCATAAAAACATCCAGGCAACCAAAACATAGTAAATGCAGTCTTATTATATGCATGAATGCGTGAATACAATCATCACCCCGGGGATGCTTATCCATGCGGACATTAGGCTCATGACCCATGCAAAGAGGCTGGCCATTAGCGAAGCACATCTTTAACGTCTTGAAAAAATCCATACAAAGACCTGAGTACTACCTCAAGCAAAAATACCTAAGGACCATATCCTGTCGTAATTTAGGAGAAAATTAGTTAAGTACTAAACTAAATAATCAATGGATTTAGCCCGAACCACCATTTCCACAAATGAGAAGACCTAAAACATTAATATCACTAACTCAACACTACATAAAGACCTAAGGAAAATCCCAAGAGCCTGTCTCTCTCGGGAATACATTGAAACCACGTATTGGACCTGGAATGCATGTCGAAAGTTCGATGACCGCCAAACTATAGGATTGTGTCCGTCTTACTAGGCTTGACAACCATCGCGGGAATCGAACCCAAATAGTATCCAGAAACGCACAACTTGAGCCTTGAGTAAAGTGTGTGAGAAACGCGAATATCTTTAAAAAATGTATTGAAACTTAAATGAATTGGGCCATTCGCTTACGTACGAAATTGAGGATTTTGGACCGTTAGTTTCTAACCAAACTTCACCCATGGGAAAAGGAAATTTTCCTGCACATATCCGTATACTTGTGGCCCTGATCGAGTAATTATGACCATTAATCTAACGCAGGTCTTTCACAACTGATCGGCCTATCCAAATGCACTGAAATCACATTCTGGTATACATCCATTGTTAGGGAACTTACTCTGTAATGTAGGTGAGTAATGGACCTCCCGATGTGCCCAGTTTGTCAAAAATATGCACCCTTTGGTTGTAAATTAAGTATACCATGGCCCTGGGGCCATGCATCAATTATGGGCCTATATAAATCCCTTAAACCACCCCATTCCCATTCCATACGAATTTTCTAAAAACCCTAAGGGAGAGAGAGAAAAGGAGAGAAAAGAGGAAGGAAGGAGTCTTGGAGATCTTTGTTGGGATTCTTTCCCACAAATCCACGCACTGAATCACCACTCTATTACGCTACTCAACCTATTCCAACTACAATTTGGGTAAGAAATCCAAACCCTAATGCCATAGTTAAGATCTAGAATAGTTGTTTGTCAACCTAACTAACGGATTTGGTGATTTAGGTACCCGTTATTCCATTTTCAGGAACGTAGGATTCGAACCGAGTTCGAAACGAGTATTCCGACGAAAGGTACGGACTATAAACATTTAGGTTATGGTTTTTAATACTTTCAATGTCAGCTAATGATTTATGACTGACCCGATTGCTGCTAATGATCTTAGCTACGACGTTTTTGATATATTATACATGTGTGAACTATGTTGAATACCAGATGCATTCCATGTGTTTGTTGAAATGTTTGAATGAACATGAGATTGTGAATTGTGCTTATCATGACTGTAAAATCTAGGATTCATGTTTGTCATATGTATGATGATCTCTTTGTGTAAGGATTTGCCATAATATATGTCATAACTAATTTAGTCTATGTATTTAGTAATGCGCAGTCTAAGTGTTTGATAAAATATCTGAATGAAAAAATGTTGATGAATTATATTTATTAAGGGTATTGAGATAGGATTCTCAATTACCTTATCTATATGTATAGTTTCCTTTATGTAATCTTAATTTTGACTCCGCGATTTATGGATGAAATGCATATGTTTGGTAACATGTACAATATGTTTGATGAAATGCTTAAATGAAGGATTCACTTGAATTGTTTATTAAATGTGGATATGATTATCACATGTATTTGCCTGCTACATCTGAGTAAGATTGGGACTACAACGTAGTCCAGGCAATCAGTAATAGTTCCTATTCGAGTGGCCGAATTAGTCTACCACATTTGATACGTTCGATGAATCCGGGTCATACGATGATTGTCGACAGTGGTTAGGCCACGTAGAGTGCTTATGTACTTCATGTCAATTAAGTCAGCGTGTGCTCGTACCAATCGAACTTATCTAATAAATCGATTGGCCTATTGTGTGTTTACCATGTATGGACACTACTACTTGAATCTAAGGTACCACTTACCAATGTAAAGATCCATTTGAACTATGGTACCACGATCCGCTAAGACTTATGGGCCAGGCATGGTGGTATGGGACACCGTGGTCAAGCTGTTGGCCTACGCTTGGGTAACGAGCCTCCCCGTACTGACCGGTGAGTAACCCAGACTCGTGAGCTAGGCATGGTAGTATGGGACGCCGTGTTTGAGCTGTCGGCCTACGCTGAGGTGACGAGCTTTCTCGTAGTGACCGTGAGTATAAACACTTGAATTTGCCTATTGACTACTTTTTATTAGGGGTAATGCCCTACAACTTGCCTATCGTATGTGAGTAACTAGGATTGACGACCTTAGATGGATCCTTCGGTTTGGGTTAATGATATAAGGGGAGGTACCTTAGCTTCCCAAACCTGATGTATGAATGAGCCTAATTAAGTACTCGGCTAACACGACCATGTACTGCATTGCATGTGATTTAGCGAGGAAGTTTCACTTTAGGGAGATTGTCATGCGCGAACTTGGTTGTCGGAGTCGCTTGTGAGGGAAATTTGTGCGAGGGTATACATCATTACTGCATACCATCCCTGCATTAACAAGAGTAACTAGGGAATGATTGTTGTACTGCTTTATCATTATTGCTTGATTGAATTGATAACATGTTAACCTTTGCATTATAGTACCACTAAGTTGATCACTCACTCCCACTCTAGGATGGTGTTTTAAAACACCAATCAGACTCTGTTGTAGATGCAGGTGATGATGAAGTCTATGCAGCTGAGTAGGACTTCATAGATGAGGAGGAGGAATTCTCCTATGTTTAACTATCAGGCGGATCTACGTAGACCTTGTACTGCAATTATAGGGTCTCATAAATTAGTTGGACACCTACATTTTGACATTTTGTATATTTTGAAACAAAACATGTATATATTCAGCCCGGTAACATACTCATACTCTGGAGGATGTGAAACACGTACATACTTTAATATATTTGTTTCAGTCTTCTGCTTGCTTAATTACATTATCTCTGGAGTATGATATGATGATTTAGTATAATCTCACTCATGTTTAATACATTGATATGGACAACATTTAAACGTCATTATCCATGTTGCATAAGTGATGTACTGGATCTCGGGAGTTGAGATTTGCTCAACCCTCGAAATTCAAGGCATTACAACATCACGTAGGTACATCACGTACCGCATAACGACTACCGTCGTACATCACATACGTTAGCGATAGATGTTGGTTTGTGCCATGTATGCATGATTAGTCAAACCATTATTAGTCAAGTTAAAATCAGCCGTTTAAATAAACTAAAGGTCACTATGAGGGCTCGTCACCAGCGTAGGCCAACGGCTCGGGCATAGTGTCCCATGACCACCATCCCTGGCTTATGAGTCTACCTCTTTAAGGTGTGCATAAAACCCATCAACATGTGACCAGTTAATTCTCAATACAAGGGGACTACCACCGTATGCTAGCTAGGAATGAAGTATTGAAATCATCAAATGCAGCGACTAAAATGAGACGGTATATATGATTCAAACACGACTAAACAGCGGTGAAAATAAATATCGCAAGGTTCATTCCATAGCCAGGTAAGCGGAATCACTCCATAAATAGTGGAACCCCATGAGTCAAATGCCACAAATCGTAACCTCCATGTTGAGGGTTAAATCACAATCAGTTCCATTACACCCTAAGTACGAACTCTCTTTTAAATAGGAGTATCCATAGAGAGGTTTCAAATAATGTATGACTTACAACCAATACAAGTTTATGGAGATTTAGGCATGCTTTGATATTTGAAGTAAAACTCATGTATACAAATAGTTCTAGAATCATATAATCCTAACTTATTAAATTCTAAAGCATGTGTGTTTTGGTATATCCAAGTCATGCTTTTAAGTTAAACTAATCAGTGATTTAACGAATTCCAAGAACATGTGATGGAGTAAACAATTCGAATGATTAGCCCTATGACATACAATGAAATAGATTAAGAATTTGATCACTTCTACAATACACATACAATAACTAATCAATGGTTAAATAAAACTATGAGGCATGTATTTAATCAAACAAGTTGAATGGTCATCCACTCCTAAGAGATCATTTATAATTATAACAAAAGACTATTCTTAATCCAGTTTAGAGATGGAAAGCTCAAGGGAAAGAAAATCATCACCTGGTGGTTCGTAGTTCCTTCCTTGATTTGGACCTTTTGTACGGTTACCTAATGGTCCAATGTCGTATGGTTGATCGCCTAGGATTATTTCCAACCAAGAGCTAGTATTAGTTAGTGCTTCCAAGACCTTAGCTAACTACCATGTGGTGGCTTGAAAAGACCTGTGAACAACCTAATTGGGCCTACATTAGAGCGACCAGGCCCACCAGGTTTATGGTAAGGCCCACTATACTTGAAATGTGGTGTTGCCCACATATTTTTGAATGTGTTGCGGCCCACCTATTTTTAAATGTGGTGCGGCCTATTGTAAGATATGGTGAGGCCCAATGTGGTCTATGGAGTGGCCCACCGTGATCTAAGGGTGAGGCCCACCATTATGGTGTGGCCATTTCTGAAGTGTACAAGGCCTACTACCCTTTCAGGGAGCGGCCCACTGAGCTACAAACTTAGCTACAGCCAAACATTTCCATGTGGTGTGGTCCACTGTAATACAAGGTGAGGCCCACTGGGATTTCATCCCTGGTGCAGCCCACTGTAGTACAGTGAGGCCCACTTCTTCTTTTTTGGAGATAGCCTCGGCCCAGCTCTAAGGGCATTTCAGCTTACATTTCGGCTCATCAGAGACCTGATCTTAGTCCCATATGTGGCCCACTAAAAGCCCGATTTCAACACCAGAATGTGAGCCGGCTGAAAGAGATTTTTAGCTTAAATGTAAAGCCCACCTAAGATGGTTTTGGGTGAGAATGAAGGCCCAGATTTGAGACTGAAACTGGGTCTGATCTCAGCCCAACAGGCAGTTTGTTTCCAGTATGTTTAGGGCCCATATATAGGCCCAATCAAAGGCCTGATTCAGCTCAATCTCCGGTCCATTTTTAGCTGGATTCAAGGCCTAGTCCTGACATATTTTCAGTTAGAATCAGGGCCCACCCACTGGAACATTTACAGCCCAAAGTGAAACCTGATGGAAGCCTGTTTCTCGGCCCAATTGAGGCCCTTTTATCACTTGTATTATGGCCAGACTTTCAGCCCAAAACGCAGCCATTGTTTGGCCTGGTTCTAGCCCGTCATAGGTAGCAACTAAACTCATATTCATGGCCCATTTAAGGGCTATTCTCAGCTTGGGTTGAAGGCTTTTAAGAAGGTGGAGGGAAGGAGTTTCCTGCCTCAGTCGAGCTCGAGTTGAAGAGTAGCAACACACGCACCCACGCTCATCTCTCCCTCTCTCTCTCTTTTCTTTCTCTCTTTTTTCTTCTCTCCTCTTCTCTCTCTCTGGTTGTGAATCTATAGGCCCACACTGACCTGACTCAGTCTGATTTTCATGGGCTGAGTTGGTGCAGTGTGCACTGAGTCTACTCGGCCAACTCGTTTCTCCCTCTCTCTTTCCTTTCTCTTTCTCTCTCTTTCCTTTCCCTCTCTCTTTCCTTTCTCTTTCTCTCTCTCTTTCCTTTCCCTCTCTCTTTCCTCCTTTCTCTCCTTGGTGTGAATATCGAGGGCAACAGTGCCCTATTTATAGGCAGGGAAGAGGGGCCACCAACTGTTACAAAAGATCTCCCCTAGCAATGACTGTGATCGAAAAATGGCCATGCATGGGGCCCATCCACACCTGGGGATGGACCCATCCACACCTGGGGATGGATTGCTGGTGCCCTGCCCTACCAAAAAAGTAAATTTTTTGGTCTGGTGGGGCCCATCTTGTGAACAGGTTCGGGTGGGTTATCGGGGAAGATGATCTGGCTGTTAATAGCATATTACTATCCCATGTATTTTGACATGATCTGGCCCATTTGAGCCAGCCAGATGGGACATCTGATCAGTGTGGGGCCCACTTTTTAGACCTCAAACATTAGTTTCGATTCATCTCACGAGAAAGTCTGATTCTCACCATTTTCTCATGAGATGAGATGATCTCTTCTCTCATCTCATACTACCTCCCAGGGAAGGGCTAAGATTGCCCTACGTGGCCCAGGGAACAGCCAAGGGCGTGCCAGAGCCCATTTCCCAGAAGGAAAATTCTACTTTTTGCTTTTCTTATGCAAGCCATTGTTTGGTTGTTTCTGAAAATGGGAGGGTATGACTCTTCCTAAAAAATGGATGGTTAGGATGGCACAATCAAGCTGATCGTGGGCCACCCATGCAGCCATTGATTGGTCCCACACCTCAGATCCTAACCACATGTGAATCTTTGAACAGTTCTACCCCAGAATCTTTGTCCCTTTGCATGGGCTTAAAAGCCTATAAGATTATGATTAGATGGGTCCCATGAGCCAAATGAACGGTTTGGATCATTTGGAAAGTGCCCAGGGTGGGCCACTATGGAGGTCGAAGACCATCAGATTCAAATGGGGCATTGGCGAGAGAATTTCTTTTTTTCTTTTTTTTCTTTGTTTTGGTTTTGGGTCGATCAAAGCTGGTTTGACCGGCATGGTGCGTCCAGTGCACCTCGTGCATGGGTCTATAAGGTGCTCTTGCACACCATTATGGAGTCCACTATGATGGTTACGTCGAATCCACTACGTCCAATCGTCTTGGGGACCCCACTTAGGGATCCTCGCCCAATTTGGGGCAGGGCTGAGCCCTAGGTGGGCCGTATCACATAACTTAGGCCACTTTACGGCCAATACAATCGACCCAATGGCCAAATTGATTTGATACTTGGTTTCAACGACCAAATGTGAATTTGAGATGCAGTGGTTGGTTGGTTTGTTATTCACTAGTCCTCGAAGGTCGATTACTAGGGCGTCGTTTCGTTTCCTTAATATTAGTTGACTTAAGAACTGTTTTAACTCAAGACGATTAATCAACGTTACCTTTTTGACCGATGTGGGGGTGCAATTCAGCTCTTAGGGCCTCTGATGGATGGCTTCAATGTTAACTGGAAGTCTCATCCTGCATACGTTGAGTTCAAGTTATCTAGTTAATCGATCCTGGTTTCCATTGATGTAGTTTTAAGAGGTAACATTCATGTATCGAAGGTACAGGGTGTTACACATCTATAGCTCCCCCTAAGAAATAGAACTTGTACTATGCCATCCAAATATAATTTCAAATATATTCACATGCATATATGACATGTTAGAAATAAATTCCAAAATTCAACACATCAGAAGATAATATATTGTATATCGTAGTTCTCCCCCCGTTTGTCACAAGTTGACAAAGCAAGAAATGAAAATGTAGATGTAATGAAATTTAGGAATATAACAGATCGGGGTAAAGATAAAGCATAATACCATATAAATCAGAAAACACTATATAAAACAATGTATATAGTAGAGTAGCAAAATAAAATGTCCAAACAAACCATCAGTATAAAGGTTAATACAGACCCAATAAAATTAAATATCTCACTCTAACTCTGATGAGGATGGTGCAGGCATTGAAGGATCATTAATCCTTAAACTCCGACTGAATCTATGAAAGTACTTTTTCATATACTTCATATTTGATTTTTAAGTTTGGACTAATGATTCTTAGGACACTTGCAAGCATCCACTTTCTCTTCTAAAATAAACAACCTCTCATGAAATTGAGAGGGGAGATAGTCAGAGTCGGTTGCCTCTTCTGAACCTTCCAAGTCAACAAAGATGTCATCCATGTTGATGTCTGCTTCCTGATTTTCTTTTTCATCTTCTCTTTGTTCAGGAAGGGGAGTAAGTCGTATCATATTTAGATTAGCATTGTTAAATGGGAGTTCGGATTCCAGTGCTTCAAACGAAGGAATTTGAACGTGACATTAAAGTGCAAGAGAGAATATAAGGTGTCCAAACAGAATCGAACCATGATGCAGTCTAAATTGAATGATCACATAACAAATCAAAGAAGGCAGAAAAATGTGTACACCGGTGATGACAACATGGACAACACGAAGCATAAAGGGAGTAAGAACAGTCTTATTCCCTGCCTTAAGTTATACATTGGAAGTGAAGATGCGATGCAAGAAACAGTATTTGGGAAATAATTGGTTTATGGGTAAGGCGTTACCGGACCTCCATTCAACATTAAATCCACATAATGCTTGGGTAAGTGACTGTTTTTCAGAATTAGACATTTTTTCTGAAAGATTCGTAATCGGTATTCCATCTTCTGCCATTTCAAATTCCATTAAGGCAGATATGGTGAAAGGCGTTATGGTGATAGTCTCTTCTAAAAATTTAATTTTAAAAAATAATTCATCACAAGAGACTTCAGTAATAGAGACATATATGCTTTATACGATAGACTAACAAGCCATCCCACCCTAGTTCAAAAATTTTCTCATCCAACCTCAGAAAGGAGTTTAACAAGACCAAATTGAGCAATGTGATCAACATTAACTGATCTTTCAATGATTATGCTTCTTATGTAAAAATCCCACACATTTTTCGAGTCATCCTCTAGTGAGCATAAGGTCCTCACATCAAGAGGAGACAATCGGGACCAGCTTGTACCTTACGAACAACCCATCTTGCTCTTGGTTCTATGAGATTGCACAAGGAAAAATCATTTAAAAAACGTTACAAGAATAATGTAGATTAGACTGTGGAAGAAACCCACCAAGAAAAATGTTTCAAGATGCAAGAAAGATCACAAAAACTAGATAATCAAGGAAGAGGTAACCTAAATCTAAAAGAAAAATGATAAAAATTGACTTATAGGAGAGTTGGGATGATGGGTTGACCGAATGAAGCACCGGCGGATTGAAGAATATGAAGTGTGGATGAGAGAAAATGAGATTTTCTTTCCCCTTTTTGTGCTTCCATGCGCAGTTCGGCTAGCTCGAGGACGTGCTCGGCTGGCCAAATTTCTCAATCAGTTACGAGATGGCCAAAAATCTTCAAAATTTTATATTTTTTTCATCATTTTATTATTATTATTATTCCTATTTCTTTTCTTTTCATGCATATATTATATACAAATAAACAATAGAGAATAAATGAAAAAAGAAAAAAGAAAAAGTAAAAATAGAATAATTATTTAACAACACATAATCCAATATCATGCTTTAAATTTGAAAATTTGACACTGTCAAGCGGCTTAGTCAGAATTTCTGCAAGCCGCTTCTTAGTTTGAATGCATTCGAGCATGATAGTCTTATCTTCAACTAATTCTCGTATGTAATAATATCTTATATCAATATGTTTTGTACGAGAATGCTGAATTAGATTTTTTGAAATATTTATCGCACATGAGTTATCATAATATAAAGTCATTGTATTTTGCGTAATTCCATAGTTTGCTAACATTCGTTTCATCCATATAAGCTGAGTGCAAGCACTCCTTGCAATAGTGTATTCATCTTCAGCAGTGGATAAAGATATGAAATTCTATTTCTTGCTTAGCCATGATACTAGGAAATTTCTAATATAGAAACATTCACCACTTATAGATTTTCTATCATCAACATTACCTACCCAGTCCGCATCAATATATTCTGCGATTTGTACAGACGTATCATGTGGATACCATAAGCCTAAGTTAATAGAGCTTGCAACATATCTGATTATCCATTTAACAGTGTAGAAATGAGATTCCTTAAGGTCAGATTGATATCTAGCACAAATACCGACACTGAAAGAAATATCAGGTCTGCTAGCATTTAAGTAAAGTAGACTACAATCATGCTGCAATAAAGTAGAGAGTTAACACTCTTACATGATTCATCTTTCGATAATTTAAGAGTTGTACTCATAGGGGCGTTAAAATTTCTATCATTCTCAAAACCAAACCTCTTTACTAGGTTCAATGCATATATGGTCTGGGAAAATGAATATCACATCTTCAAGCTATTTGACTTGTAATCCAAGGAAATAGTTTAGCTCGCCAACCATACTTATTTCAAATTTGGATTTCATAAGATCTGCAAACTTAGTAGAAAGATTAGCACAAGTAGATCCATAGATAATATTGTCAACATAAATTTGAACAATCAAGATATCATCAATATATTTCTTGGCAAACACAGTTTTGTCAACACTACCCATCATAAAATCATGACTAAGTAAAAATTTAATCAATTTTTCATACCATGATCTAGGGGCTTGTTTTAAATCATATAATGCCTTTTCAAGATGGTAAACATGATCAAGAAGTTTTAGATATTCAAAATCCTTTAGTTGTTCAACATAAACTTCCTCACTTAAATCACCGTTTAGAAAAGTACTTTTTACATCCATTTGATATATTTTGAACTTTTTATAACAGACAATGGAAATAAATAATCTGATAGATTCAAGACACACAACTGGCGCAAAGGTTTCATCGTAATTAATACCTTCAATTTGAGTATAACCTTGCACAACCAGTCGTGCCTTATTTCTAATAATGTTACCCATTTTATCAGATTTATTTTTAAAAATTCATTTTTTTCCAATTACATATTTGTCAGAAGGTCTAAGAACTAGATATCATACATTGTTTCTAATAAATTTATTTAATTCATCTTGCATGGCCAAGATCCAACTTTCATCAGCTAATGACTCATTTAAATTAGCTGGTTCAATCTGTGAAGTGAAGCAAACATGATTGCATATATTTTCAAGTTGTCTTCTAGTATAAACACTAGTGTGAGGGTTACCAAGTATTTCTTTAGTCGGATGGTCTTTAACTAACCTTAACTCAGTATTATCTTATTTAGATGATGATTCAGGTTGATTAACCAATTTGATATCATTATCGTCATCATCTTAATCATGACTGGGTGTGATCGGTTGATCATCTATTACTATATTTATTGATTCTTGTATAACCCCAGTTCTTTTGTTTAGAACCCAATATGCTCGACTATTTAAAGCATAACCAAGGAATATTCCCTCATTGCTTTTGGCATCAAATTTTCCTGAATTTTTACGGTCACGTAAGATAAAGTATTTTCTTCAAAAATTTTGAAAATATTTAACAGTAGGCTTTTTATTAAACCATAATTTATAAGTTGTTTGTTTTTAATTGTTCTAATGTAGACACGATTAATTATATAGCATGCAGTACTCACAACTTCAGCCCATAAATATTTAGGTAAATTTATGTTATTTAACATTATACTTGCCACGCCCCAAACTCAGAAACCGGGCTCATAGAATTCTCGATCACCGAAACCAGTACCGACAGCCTCCGCAGTACCCCATCCAGCGCCTATACGCCAGATTCTGATCCTGGGATCCTATAATGAGGATTTTTCAACGTACATTTATCTCGTAAGAAGCATAACCTCAAGTTTACCCAAATCATAAAGGTAACATCATCATCACATATCCACTAATATAAACAATTGAATATAGTGCTGAAAGAGAAATACAAGGTAAATGTCAAAAGCTCCAGAAGCTCTGCCGCACGCTCCTGCCTCAGCTCGATCGCATCCTATCGTCATCTGCCCGTATCTATCGTGCATAAGCTTATAGAAAGCTTAGAGGGTGGTGTATTTGTGTACGCAAGATAAGTGCCAAGCACACAAATATCAGCGTAAGTGGAATACTGGCAAGGCTATAAGTCATTCAATATCAGAGTAATGCGAAAACATGCCGGTAAGTTCATAAGTACTATCAGCCTTATCCAAGCTATGTGATATAAAAACATAAAAAGTCAATATCATATACTAAGGAAGCAATGTCAACTATGCAATGCCGAGACACAGTTAGCTAAATATCATATAGTAAGGATGTAATGCAATATGCAAATCCTGACGAGTCCACAAATACTACAAGTCTCATCTAAGCCATATAAATGCATAAACATAGCGACCCAAATGCCATATACCGCTGATGTAATGCAATATACAGATCCTGGCGAGTCTATAATACCATCAACCTCATTCAAAATATGCAATATATGAGCATGGTAAACCAAATACTATGTGTTGAGAATGCAATGTAATATGCGCTGCGAATGAAATGACCAAGCTAGAGTGTGAAGTTAGGATGATAGCATGTAGTATCGCAAGCCGTGGGTTCCATACAAGGGACTTCTATCCAAACCAGTCCCATACCTAAATTTGGATAGCTAGACTCATTGTGGTAAACTCCTGATCTTAGGTTAGTCGCGCGCCTAACCGAAATCCTGGCCATTTTGAAGGTATACATATCAAATTAGTTGCGCACCACCAGCCCGAGTGGATAATGAATAAATGAATGAATTAGTAAAATGCTAAGTATACAACTCATACTCAATAAGTCCACATTTCAGTACCATACATCTCTAGGAGTATCACTGATACTCTACGCCACCTGCCACCCCATCAAGCGCACAACTGGGTAAGTGAAAGACCTCACTATTCGCCTGCCAATATCAAGTCCGGCTCATCGATAGTGGACCCATTTATGTGCTGGTCAGACTCAGCCTAACATTGTTGTAACACCCTGCACTTTTCAATACTCGGGTGTTACCAAGTAACCTAACTTAGTACAAATACCGACTTAACTTGGACATTCATGTTCATTACAGTTTAAAATCCAACCGTTGAAGAGAGTCTCAATCATATATTAAGCCACCCACCCATTAATGTTGAAATGAACCACCACATCATCAGCATAACCCATTTTAGGGTTCTAACCACCCCGACAAACTAACCACTTTAATAGAAAATCAAACGTCCATTGTCAACATCAAACCCTGAAACCTCAGATCCACCATTTATCAGGTCCTGCCATTCAATTTTGGAATCCATTACTTAACCTCTACAACCAAACCATTCATTAGCAAACATCAGGTAAACCATACATTTACATTAGGACTCCTTAGATAAACAATGAATCAATCACAACGCTCCATTAATCGATCTAATGATCAATTCCCCTAACTCGACCATCTAATTATAAATTTGACCATAAACCGTCCAAGTAGTAGTTGTGCCTGAGATTTGGACACATGGCTTAACAAGACGAAATTCAAACCGTTGATGACCCTAATCAAAGGTGGGTCCTGCGTAAAATCCTACTACTAATAAAAATAAATAAATAAATAAGCAAATATATGTGTATGCACATATAGTAATAAGGTGAGATGAAATAAGTAATGCAAATAATATTATTGTAGACTTTAATGACACTGAGAAGGGTGGACCACTTAAATAAATTACAGAGAAGTAGAAGAAATTGTAGAAAATAATAATAGTGATAATGAATGTTGAAATTATTCTAAAAATAGCACTTAATGTTCTAAATTCATAGAACAGGTGGTCCCAGTCACCTAAATGAAGCTTAGGGTCCTCGTAACCGTTGACGATCGATTTCAGGATGACCAGATCATTAGATCGACGTGAGTCCACCATTAGGACCTAAACCAAGCTATCGGGCCCACCTAAACTTTAGATCTGCCTAAATTTTTGTTAGAAGATCGGATTAGAGCCTCCAAGGAGAATGGGTGGTGTGGATTTCACCCAATCATCATGGTGGACCCCACATCAGGGTGCACGGCACCATGGGTGATGTGCATGCAGTGCGCCAGACCGCGGTATGCTGGTTGACTAGCGCGAACCCACGTTTTACTTAGAACGAGAGATTTCTCTCTCTCTATGTCTTTAGCCAATAAACGGACCTCGTCCATGACACCCGACCAAGTGGGCCCCACCTGAGATCATATCACTAATCTGAACTGTCCATCTTGTAGTACATCAAGAATTACCTAACCCTACCAAATTCCATGTCCGAGATCGCGTGAACACACAATCTTTGCTGCAACTTGGTCTTGTAAAACCATGTTTCCTAAAACAGAAACCGTAACCGCTGCAACCAGCTCAGTGATCCGCGTGAGCTACTCTTGCGCCATCTTAGCCCTCCATTCTCAGACAAATCCCAGCCATCCATTAATTGCTCATGTGAGCTAGGGTTCCTATGGAAAACCGAAAGCAAAACCACCTGGTATTAGCTGTTTCATGGAAACCGTACGCTGAGATTAAATCCCAGCCTTTCATACTCATCCAACAGCCTAGATAAGCAGGTCTTCGTATAAGAAAAAGGAGAGAAAATGCCTCTCCATCGGCATCTCTCAAAAACCTAGAAAACAACTATTTTCGTTCTACCTTCGAACCCACCAGCCAAACCTCTCCTAACCTTCAAAGCCACTCGTCTGCGAGCTTCGTAAAGCCCATACGAACCATATGCAAGGGATGGATTGGAGGAAGTAACACCCAAACGGTTTTCGCCATTGGAGCTAAGCTCCTTCTTCTCCATTCAAATCGCTCGAGCCAACTCGGACCAGGGCAGAATTGGGTCGAATCAGGGAGTCTACTAAGACCCCAAAGAAGTAGAAAAGAAAAGAAAGAAAGTGGAAGAGGGAGAGATGAAGTGTGATCGGTGTGTGTGGGTGCAACTGTTGCACTCAAGCCTAACCTGAGTCGGGCTGGGCCTGACAACTGGTTGCTGGACCATTTCAGTTGGAAGAAAAGGGAGTGGAAGGAGGAAAGAAGAAGAAAGAAAGAAGAGGACGGAAGAAGAAGGACATGGAGTGTGAGAGAGAGAGTGTTGGGGTGGTGTTACTGCACAACAGCCCAAACCGAACCGAGCCGTGAACTGGGGGCAAGTCACTGACTCGTTGGAGCTGCTCGAGCCTAGTCAAAACGAGGTGAGCTGACTGGACCCACCAGCAAGGAAGAAGAAGGGAGTGAAAGAAAAGAAAAAAAAAAGGAGAGAGAGAGAGGATGAAGAGCGAGACAGGAGAGGGGACTGGTTGTGAGTTGCTACCGAGTTAACTTGGCTGAAACCGAGTTTGACTCGGTCGAGTCAGGGATGGGCCTGGTCCAGATGTCGCTGGACATTCCAGCAGAGAAGGAAAGAAGAAGGAAAGAAGATGAGAGAGAAGCGACGGTGAGTCAAGTCGACTCAACCGAGTCGACTAGGTGAGCCACGTTTTCTATCCTGATTAAAATTAATTCAATTATCATTGCTATTATTATTGTCATTCTTAGGATTATTAAATTTAAATATAATTAACCATTAGTAGGTTGTCCGTGCTAACATTGGTTAATACACATAAGAATTATCATTGTTAAAATGTTAATACCTAGTTTTGCCATTTTTAAAATATTAGTATCTTGTTTTGCCGTTTTAGACATAAGGGGTTAGACCATTGCACCTATTATTATTACTAGATTCATTATTATGACTATACTATCACTTTTCTCCTTATGGAATCGGTATAATACCTATTTATATAAATATTAGTATTAATCCTCATTATATTATCATTAGTAAATATTCCATTATCACTTGAATTATTTAAGGGATTATCAGTAATTATAAAAATATTGGATGATGTCAGTACATTTAAATATGAACTTATGGACCGTCATTATTAATAAGAATAGAATAATACCCCATTATGAATATTATTTGGCCCATTGTATAATAAATATAATGATAATAATATTGATGATAAATTAGGATCTAAATCCCAGGATCCAAATTTAAGACTAAACCCTAGGATGAAACCCTGATTCTACATTAAAACCGTAAGATAGATAACTCAAACCCTAGGTTAAAATCCTAACCCTAAATAGTGCATAGAACTTAGACCTAATTGTATAAGTTCATGATTTGTGGTAGGATACAATTTTAAGGGCGCAAGCACTTAGCGACACTAGAAGGCGATTCAACGTATAAGGTGATGATTCTTCCCCTTGAGCTTTCCATCTTCTCATTAGCTTAAGTTGTAGTTTTCATTTAAATTCATAATTGATATCTCCCTTCATAATCACATGTGTTAGCTGATGGAAATTAAATTATTGTATTATATGCTTTATGATTATCTTGTATAATTGTTCATGCTTGTGTTCTTTTTGTGGGTTGCTTATGGAACTAAAACTGGTACAATAGTGGGAAATTCCCACATATGAATGTACACCCATACTTGGGATGTAACTTGACTAGTTGTGATTGTAATGGACCTTCGACTTGGTGGTTGTTGGGTGATGGTCTAAACGGATCATTGATGTGGGCCTACCATCTAGGGTTGTTGTGCCCAATGATTTTTAAGGATGGTTTTTATCGTATGGTTTTAATATTCGCCCTATGTGACATATTTTGATACTCGCCCTACATGGTTCTGTTTTGATATTTTCCCTATATGGGTTTGATGTTTTATACTGTACAACCATGCGATGGTAAGCCCCATATACTGTAATATGATTGGCCCCTAGTCGACGAATTTCCATTAAACATCCTAAGATCTTAGCCTCATAGGCCAGGGATGGTAGTCATGGGATACAATGCCCGAGTTGTCGGCCTACAGTGGGCCATGTGCTCCCCGTAGTGACCGTGAGCTTACTTAAATCGATTGGTTACAATTGGACTAATAATGGGCTAGCAAATCATGCATACATGACATATTTTCAATGACTTGGATCACTCTGCCCTACGATTACGCTGAATGTTGCGCTTATGACCAGTCATTTGACTTATGATGATGACTTGGATTTTCATACCCATGCGATTATGCCGAGTGTTGTGCTGATGACCAGTCACATCCTTAGGTGATGACCCCAATGCCCGTCCGAATGTTTTACCGGGGGCACCGACCGTCCAGATTTTTTACCCAGATTGATGACTGTATTCATGCATTCATGCATCTGATAAGACTGCATTTACTTTATTTTAGTGTCTGGATGTTTTATACTATTTCTTACCTAATGCGGCGGTGTGTAATCTTGAGGGGAATTCACACTGAGTTGGCCACTCATCCATCAAATATACAACCGTACAGGTAGTACAGGTGGCTTTAGTGATATGCCTATTCAAAGTTGATGAGGAGCAGGATACGATCGCCAGGGATGCATGGCCGTATTTTCCTGGAGGAGCTGCGTGACCTGACGACTTATATTTATATGCTTTCTCCTATTCTTCATGTATTAAATTCTTGTAAATCTTGTGCTTGTTAAATTCAGAGACATTGGTTTATATAAGTCATTATGGGCAGCTTCTTGTATATTTGAATGATAATGAAATTTTCCTTTATGTCGATTTATCCACACTACGCTCATTTGCTTACTCTGATAGTTTTTTTTTTTAAAATCGGGTTTGACCATCCTTTAAGGTTAACACTCGGGTTTTTGGGACACAGGTCATATACTCAGGTCCTGAAAAGTCAGGGTGTTACAATTGCCTACTCCCTCAAGCGGGTAAGGCCACACCCCCTCCCAACTGACCACGACACAGTGGGAGACGCAGGTTATTGGTATACGGCCCTCATGCGCTCATATATCCACTCGGTCTAGACATTGCGGCGTCCTCTGGTACCAAGAGAGTTTAGGGACTTTCACCCAAGGATATTATAGCACCCCATGTAAAAAAGATTTTCGGTGTCCCATCTAGCCATCCACGATATGCCTGTGGAGGCTATGGCCCTAATGTCACTAGGGCGTACAGTGGTCATATCACAAAATGCGAGATGTATGAGTCATACCATCCAGTCATGCATCAAACATACGTGTACCGCATGCCCATATAGGGCAACTCCGCCTATCAGGGAGTCTCATAAATAACCTACCCAATGGCATATGCAATGGTCAACCACATCTCATATCAAACATGCAGATGATGCATATGGGCATGTAATATGATGCTATGCATGATTATCGAACATAATAATGATTGATCTCAAACAATCACAATGGGCCTCTCACATCACAATGGGCCTCATCTAGTCAAAATGGGTCTCATACAATCACAATGGGCCTTTCACATCGCGATGGGCCTCATACATTGACAATAGGCCTCATACCATCACAACACAATGGTCCTCACACATCATAATGGGCCTCATACATACACAATAGGCCTCATACCATCATAATGGGCCTTACATGGTCACGATGGGCTTAATACATTCACAATGGGCCTCACACAATTACAATGGGCCTCAGGTAATCACAATGGGCCTCACATGGTCATCATGGACCTCATATAATCACAATGTTATGCTAACACATACTTAGTGTGTATACCAACATAGTCATAATCGATGATCAGCCTATATATATGGCGGGGTCCATAGAAAGACAGCGGATCTAATCCATAATATGAGGATCGGTCCTCGACAGTGAATATACCAAATCAGATAACATGGATCCCTTCATCTATGGTGATGTTATACACTCCTCATATCAAGATTGGGCCTAGGTGGCCTACCTATATCTCTAAGGATTCGGAGTGGGCTTCTTTCACCATAGTATCATATGGCCTGCTAGATACCCTAGGGGGCCCAAATAAGTCCTAGATGGACTCCAAGATTAAAAGAAAATAATTGTGCAAGCAACCAATGGGGGCTCAACGTTATGGGTTAACCCAATAGGAATAGGTGGGTCATGCAAACATCAATGGGGCCCAATGATCAGGGTCAACCCACTTAGAGAATGATGGGAATAGGCCTAACAAAGGCCTGAGGGAAGGTCACAATGTGGACATTTAACCATCATTGCCCATTAATGTGGACATTTAACCAACATTGCTCCCAAGGAGTGGCCCACATGGAGCCTAACGTATAATGGGTCCGTGGCCTCATATAAGGGCCTAATACACATCATAATGAGCCTCTCATGGGCCTCAAATACATCACAATGGGCTGCATCACATGAGCCTAATACATATCACAATGGGCCTCATACAAGACCTCATATACATCGCATTAGGCCACACTCATGGGCCTCGAATACATCACGCTGGGCCTCATTACACAGGCTGTATATACATCATAATGGGCTTCAAATACAGGCCGCATATACATCACAATAAGCCTTAAGTACGAGCCACATATACATCACAATGAGTCTCAAATACAGGCCGCATATACATCACAATGGGCCACATCTCATGGGCCTTATATACATCGCAATGGGCCAGAACAATGGGCCTCTTATACATCAAGGAGGGCCTCATGGATGAGCCATAAATACATCAAGGTGGGCCTCATCACATGGGCCTCAACAATGGGCCTCATATACATCAAGTGGGCCTCATATACATGGGCCTCAACAATGGGCCTCATATACATCAAGTGGGCCTCATATACATGGGCCTCACACATCCCCAACAATGAATCATATCGAAAGATCATCTGGACCATACTACATCTAGCGGTGGAGATAATAATTTTCACTACTAAACAATTCCCAGGGACCAGGGCCCACCATAGCATTTATTTCCATCCAATATGTTCATAAGGTCACAAAGACCTGAATTAGGAGGAAAATAAATTTCATATTAATCAGAACTTCTGTGACCCAAACGGATTCCAATGGCAGGAATTGATCCCTCACTGATTATGCAGCGTGGTCCAACTGATAGACGTTCAATCCAACAGCTATATTGTTGCTGGATGGATGGTTGATATAACACATATACCGTGTGGTCCCACCGTCCCAACTGTCTGGACGGTGTGGATGCACACATATGTCACGGTGGGCTCCATTCAAATGGATGGACAGCGTGGATTCCATCCACACATCAGGTGGGTCCCGTCCAGGTGGACGGATGATGTGGATGAAATCCACACGCAGGTGGGTCCCATGGAACATGGTGACATCACTACACAGCTATATAATTGGTGTCTGGTAGTCCAGCCAATCCACTTCTCATGACAAGTGGGTCTCACGTGGGGCCCACCAGATATTATATTTAATATATATATTATATTATATATATCTTTATTTATTTATATATATATTATTTATTTATTTTAAAGGAGATCCAATGTCCAGGAGGTTGGACGTCCGTCCAACGGATCGTCTGGATTTAACACATCCTCACAGTTAGACCCATTGCTGGTGGGGCCCACGCAGATGGACAGCGTGGAAGAAACAGATGGATGACATTGAATAAAACACATACATAAGGTGGGTCCCACCATCCAGAGTGTTGGACGGTATGGATCAGACCCACAGCTTGCGGACGTCATTGCACCCCACCGTCCCAACTCTGCTGGACGGACAGTTTGAATATATAACATATATCTGGTGAGCTCCACCCTCACATGTGCCACACGTGTGAGGTGGGTCCCATGCCCTCAAAACGGATGGGCAGGGAAGATAATCAAATACATCATGGTGAGCTGCCACCTAGACAACGTAGATAAGACACTTACATCGGGTGAGACCCACATCCATGTGTTGGACGGAGCGGGTACACCACATTAAATGGGTCTCACGTGCCGGAGGCAGTACATCATCAAGTGGACCCCATGTCCCATGCATGGACGGGGTGGATTTCAACATATACATTAGGGTGGGTCCACGTGTACGTGGATCACGTGGACCACCCGGTTTGGAAATCAAACTAGTATTTATGTTTTTACTTCATCCATGGCAGCGGGAAGGGGCCCAACAGATGGACAGTCTAGATCAAGTGGGCCACAATCCATCACAAAATAGAGAGAGAGAGATCGGTGTAGTGGAGGGACCCCGCCACTATGGGCCCCTCTTTGATCACAACACATACATCAAAGTGGGTCCCATCATAAGTGGGCCTTACATAAAGAAAATCAAGATCCTACACTACGATCACTGACCGATTGCTAATCTTCTTGGTCCTTGGCTTCCTTAGCTCCTTGGCTTCATCTTTAATGGTGGAAGATGAGAATTGAAGGGTTGGATGGTGAGATAAGGGGGTAGGAAGATGGGTCCTCTCTTGGCTATTTTCTCTCCTTAGGATTTTCTCTCATGGAAGCTTGGGATTTGGTGGAGAATGGGATGGGATGGAGTGATGTATGGGAGAGAGGGATGGTGTTGTAAGAAAGAGATGGGTGGAGAGAGAGAGAGAGAGTTGACTTTAGAAATGGGAGAGAGATGGGAGCCATGCCTTGTTCGTAAGAGAGGGATGTGTTATGTACTTGACTTGTGATTGATTGATTGATGTGATGGGTTTTAAAGATTCTCTTAGAATTCGCAACGCACGGCGTTTTTCTCAAAATAAACGTGGGCCCACTACTCCTGGCCTAGGTATCACATCGGCACGCGATACGCGACGTTGGAGCCAAGGTGACAACGTGATCACTAAGGTATAAGTTTCAAATCAAGCCGACTCAGATCTTCAGGATGCGACTTAGAGTCGCGTGTAAACGTTGATTACAGGTCGCGGGTTGCCGAAATTCAATCGGGAGGACCGCGGAAGCCTAAGGAATGGTACAGTCTAGGATACGAGCCTTACAACACTAGCCATTTCTTGTAAAACTCTATTTTTTCTTTTAGCAACCCCATTTTGGTGAGGTGTTGTCAGAGCAGAAAATCCATGCAGTATTCCATAGTCATTATAGTATTTCTCAAAATTGTTATTTTCAAATTTGGTTACATGATCACTTCTAATTGTAATCACAGAGAACTCTTTTTCAGTCTAGATGCATTTTTTAAGTTTTTTTACTTCGTTATGAGCATTCGACCATTCTCTTAAAAAGGCTACCCAAGAATATCTAGTGTAGTCATTAACTACAACTAAGAAATATTTCTTTCCACCTCTACTCTCCATTCTAGTTGGTCCGAGTAAATCCATATAGAGTAGTTCAAGAGGTCTTATAGTGGCTAAGGAGTTCATTTTCTTGTGACTACTAATTTGTTTGCCTATCTAAAAAGCACCACATAAATTTATATAGATCTATATAATTTACATTTCCAAGACGTTAATGTCATAGTTCAATCTCATCTGTTTGGACCCATGTAGCATGAATGTTTTATTGAGCAAGAGTCATCAATGATATAACAATTTTCAGTGTTCTACGACCATTTAATATCACATGTCCTTTATTATTAATTATCTCACAACTGTGATCTAAAAATTTTACACTAAGCTTATTATCACAATTTTGAGATATGCTCAGAAGATTATATTTCAACATATAGAACATTTTCAAAGTAAGTTGGGAAGTTGTACATTACCTTTGCCACTTATCTTGTAGTTTCTTTCATCTTTGAATGTAACTGAGCCATCATCGATTCGGTTAATGTTTGAGAGTATAGGTTTATCACCTATCATGTGTCTAAAACATCCATTATACAGGTATCATCTTGAATGGCCACTTGTTTTGAAAGCTGTGTGGATTACAAGACACTTAACCTTTGGAACCCATTTCATTATAGTTCTATGTTTAGGAGGGTCTCCTGCTTTTCGATTTCTCATGTTTCTATATACTACAGTCTTACCAAAGTTGGATTTCAATAGCTCTTTAAGCAAGTTCATAATTTTATCAGCTACGTAAGGATTTTTATTCTCTTTCCTTTGATATTTGTGGTAATTGGCACTATTTTTTATATTAGAGGCTTGAAAGGATTTTATATTTTTGAAGTCATTCCTTTTATAGTTTGACTCTTTTAGAGTTCATTCTTTAGAGTTTGTGGGCTCTCCTTTTACAAAAGTAGGAGTAAAATCCTTAGATTTCAAAGAGTTATTTTTAATATAACCCAGTCCAGATCTGTCACCACATTGCCAAGATGAGGTTAACAACTTTTCAAGTTTATGGTCACCTTGGGTATATTTCCAAGTGTCCTTTGAACTCTGAAAGGAGGAAATTTCAAGTTTTAATATCTCATTTTTTATATTTAAGATTATGCAATTTAGAAATTTTTAGGAGTCATTTGGCACCGTGGATTGGAGGGGATTGGAGGGGTTTCCAATCCCCTGGTTGTTTGGCAGCATAAAGTAACTGGGGGTTGCAAATCCAGGGGATTTGCAATCCACGGTGAGAGCTTGTATTACACCTAAAATCATTTCAATAGTCACAGGTGTAACATGTGTGTCACTATACACTGTCATTCTATTGGGCACATGGCCTGCTAATGATGATCAGCACCGTCCAAACATTGTCCATGTAAATCAGCAACGTCCAAACATTGTCCAGCACTGTCTAAACATTATCCATGTAAATCAATGATTAAAAATTGTTGGTTAGTCACTCAGACATGATCTTGTGCTTATGGCCCATCCGAGACTTGGAATTTCATCATTTTTTGGCAAAGCATATATTTCAGCAGGCTTATCACAACCATTGTATCAAAAATTACATATCTCACTAATTAAATATATTAAAGTTGAATTAGTAATTAAATTCAAATCCCTGTAAATATACTACGGATAGGTACTTCTAGATTAAAGTTGATTCACACTCCAAGGTGTCAAACACACTGGGAGGATTGCAAATTCAAGGGGTTTCTAATCCAGGGGGTTACAAATCCACACTCCCAAACAGGCCCTTAGACTTAAATGTAATTTAGTTTTTTCAAAACAAATAGAAAAATGAGATTTTTCTAAAACAGCCTTTTCAACTTCTAATTATAATTTTGCATATATATATATTGAATTTTCAGTTTGGTTGCAATCTTACAACTTTTTCTGTATAGGGCAATATATGCAACTTGAAGATCATCTTCATTTTCAGAGTCAGTTCTTGGAGTTTCATAATCAGATGTTTCACAATTATCTAAAGAAGTGATTCTGGCTATAATCATAAACGCTTTTAAGTCATTTGCATTTTCTTGGTTTGATTAGTCAGTTTCTAAATTAGTTTCATATACTAATTATTCATCCCAAGTAGTTATCATGCATTTTCTTCTAGATTTTTCCTTTTTAGGACATTTAGAGGCAAGATGCCCATATTCAGGATAGTTGAAACATTGTGTATCTTTTGTTTTAGAATTTCAATAGTTTGAATTTCCTTTTCTTTTGTCAAACAATTTTTGAAAATCTGTTCTTTTCTTATTTTTGAAAATTCTGTAAAATTTCTTTGCCAACATAGCCATATCGTCTTCATTTTCTTCAACACCAGAATTTACAGTTAAATCCTTAAATTTAGAAGATTTAAAGGCAATGGACATGATCGTAGGAGCTTTGAAAGTCAGTTCGTATGTTTAAAGAGATTTAACTAACTCCCTAACCTTCAT
The DNA here is from genome assembly GCA_030180095.1 of Magnolia changhungtana. Taxonomy (NCBI): domain Eukaryota; kingdom Viridiplantae; phylum Streptophyta; class Magnoliopsida; order Magnoliales; family Magnoliaceae; genus Magnolia; species Magnolia changhungtana. The sequence continues at coordinate 2,154,514 of JASAUF010000548.1, forward strand.
TGTATCTATATCCCCCAATTCTTATATCGCAGTGACTTTCGAATTGAACATATCAGGAAGTGATCACGGTATTTTTGTGCAAACCTTGCTTTCAGAGATTCTATCTCCAAGACCTCACATGGAATTAACTATGTCATTTAGTTTCATATAGAAGTCCATGAAAGACTCATTTTCTTCCATACGAATTTCCTCAAATTTGGTTGTGAGGATTTGGATCCTAGATTTTTTAACAATGTTAGTTCCTTCATGTCTATTTCAAGAACATCCCATGTTTGCTTAGCTGTATCACATGAAATGATTCTTTTAAATTCATTTGGTGATAGAGTACAAGTTATTGCATTTAAGGCCTTTGCACTAGCACTGCTTTCACTTTTGTGAATAGTCGTCCAGAAAGTATAAGTGATTTCTTTCATGGACGAGGTTCCATTTTCAGCTACTACTTCCACATAGGAGGGATCTATTATGTCACAGTGGCTTGTCACACACTCTCATCAATGGATTTGAGGAAACTCCTCATCTTGGCTTTCCAATAAGATTAGTTTGAGCCATCAAAGAGAGGTGGCTTGGTAATTGATAAACTATCTAGATTTGACATCTTATATCTCTGGATCTACCTCTAGGAGGTAAATCTCAAATAAAGAAACCAAGCTATGATACTACTTGAAAACATGAGTTATCGATGTCCTAGAGGGGGGTTGAATAGGACAATGCCAAATAATTGAAATAAAAGTGACATATGTAAGGAACTAAAAAAATCTCAATCGCCCAAGTATTGAAACCTTGATTCCTAATAATTCGTAGGACAACCTTCACCTAAAATATTAGGCAAGATAACCTTATTTCACAAATGTCTTTAAAATCAATCTTTCAAACTAGCAAGAGAAGATAAAATAAATACAATATTCACCACAAAGAATAAAATAGATATAACATTCACCACAAATAAAGAATAAAGCATTCACCACAATAGCATAAGAGGTTACAGTGGTTCGGTGCTTAAAACCCACACCTACTCCACTCCTAAAATGACTACACTCGTAATTTTGGCTTTCACTATTTCAAGATTTGCAAAGGTTTACCTTCATAACCTTATACAGTTCTTGTGATTTTCATGGGCTCACCACAATAAAACCCCTTTTGTGATTTTCACAAGCTATCACAAACAAAAACCCTCTTTGTGATTTTCACGGGAAATCACAAATCAACCCACTGAGATTTTCAATGGCTATCTCACAAAAATGTAAATGAAACAAAATAAATAATGTACTTATCTTCAAATGTAGATTCGAAGATGCAGTCGAAACTTATAGCAGAAGATCTTCTTTCTTAAATGTAGAGGAGACAGTATTCGCTCAACCAGAAAGAGTATAGGGTTCTAAAGTATTTTAGAAAATGAAAAACCCTACTACTAAAAATTCAACTCTCTTAATTCTCAAGTGGAGTATAGACTACTGTTTAGAATATAATTGAATTAGCTTGAGAAAGGGACTTGAATAAGCATAAAATAAATTTATAAATACTACACAATTAGCTTGACGAGGACCTGACCTTCTCTCTTACTTGTAAAAGGTTTAGAGTGACTTTTCTTTGTAATTTAGAATGAGAGAAGGTCCCTATTTCTAGTATAAGGATATAGAAATTTAGCTAGCCTAAGCATAGGTTCGACTGGACGGATTTCAACGAATTCGTCTAACGGCTATCGGATTGCGTGGGATAAGTTTTATCCAAATTTCAGCTGGCTTAAGGTGAAATTTGGCTAGCCAAATGTCCAATTCAGCTGGCTGAATTCTTACAAAAAACTGAGAATTGCATTATTGGAGTTTAACTTGAACTTCACTCGGGCTGGCCGAACTTCATGTTAAGCTAGCCGAACCAAAAGATAGGTTGGCCAAATTTGCAACAAATTTTTGAATTTTAACTCCAACTTGAAGTTAGATTAGCCGAAGAAGTTAGGCTAGCTGAACTAGAAGTTAGGTTGGTCGAACTCCAGAGCAATTATACTAAAAGTAACCCAAAATATACAATTTTTGAAAGCACCTAACTTAAGGTCTTTCTAGGGTTATATCACATGTTGGTTTGCAAATAAAAAGTTATTCTAATCTTGATAAACTTAAAATCAAGCAATGACTTGAGATGATAAGCCAATCTTGAGCTGATCTTCATGAAGTGTAGTTACAATCTGACCGATATCACTGTGTATATTTGTCTTACAAAATTTGATAATCTTATGTATGTTAAATATATAAGCACTTACAGAGTACCTGCTTGTCTTGATCATCAAAGTGGTAGATGCCCTACGCTTTCCATGACATTATAAGAAACTCACTATGTCGACTTAGACTTTATCAAGTTTTTACAAGTATCCCAAACTATTTATGTACCGATGACTTTTCTCCGTGCAATCTAATTTTGACAAGTCGATTACAACCATCTATTATTCAAATGGTTACTCTGATCAAAGCTAGGCTTATCATTCTTTCATTAAATCTTGTAGTTGTACAATAATCCTGACACTAAAGTTCACACTTGAAATTACGTCGATTATCTAACACGACACCATGTTACCTGGAAGCTTACTGAGCTTATAATTATGGCTAAGTCGTAGAAAGGGGGGGAAATAAGACCACTTAAAAATATGTGTCAATTCAAAGTATTTAACACTTAAGCTTCCAAGCCAAGTGGGTCCAAGTACATAAACTACAAAATATGCAATTGATTGAACAACTAGTTTATGATGTGGGATGTGAAAATACGAATTGTGCATGTTATAAGTTAAGTGCCCAGCATACAATTTATATCATGTATTCATATAATCAAATCATTCATTAGCATAAATAAAATTACCACCACATAAACAATCACAAACACAATGATGTGTAGTGCTTTGGTTAAATACTTACTCCACTTCGGCAAATTCACTCTTCTCGAGTGTACCAGATTTCACTATCTCGAAAGTTTCTAATAAGTTTAACTCAAACCTTTACACAAATACACTTCCACCAGATGCCTACACAAGGTCTTACACACATATACTCTTGTTAGAGGCATACACAAGAACTTACACATGTACACTCCATTCAGAGGCCTATATAAGGACTTACACACATACACTCCCATAAAGGCCTACACAAGGACTTACATGCATATACACTTATGCCCGGTGGCAGTACGATCCTACATAAGGACCTACATAAGTTTGGGTTATAAACTCTATACTCAATCTTATACAAGTAAAGAGTATGTGGACTCTAAAATAACAACCTTACTTATCGGGTTAAGCCTCGTTGATGTACCTTGTTTTAGAGCTTTTTCATTCTTAAATTGGCTTCTCAATTGCACCCTCAATTTTTAAATTCAATTTTCTTCTCTCTAAGAATCGGCTACCATGAGGACGTACCTATAAAGTGCCAAGGTAGTGGGAAGGTGGTGGAATCTCCTACAACTAATGAATAGTTGATTCCAAATGGGAATTCACCTAGATGGGCATTCTATAGCATGTTTAGATAGAGTATTTACCTATGGGTTTAGTGTCTAATATTTAGAGAATGCTTGAGATCATGCTTTTCTTGAAATGGAGCTTGGAATTCTCATTAGATTGAAGGAACACTAAGAAGCATGAATCTCTTTGGGATAAAGCGTAAGAGTATTGGTAAGGCTCGGGATATACTAGGGTCTCTAAAATACCAAATTTCATCATTTGCATAAAGATTCGATTGCTAGTTTTATAGAGAAAAAGCTCCAATGGATCAATAATGGCTAGTTAATCGATTGATTGATCAAACCTTTGATCGATCAATTGAGTGCACTTTCGATTCGATCGAGAAATTCTAAAATTTTGGAATTTGTTCATTGGAAACTTTTAGCCAACTTTAATCGTTCGAGTCCAATCGATGACTTGTCGATTCGATCGAGATTCAATCGACAATTGTCGAAAAACTGTTATTTTGGGTTTCTGATTTACTGTAGCTTTAAACCTCTTATAAACCTATCTTAACATGTTTATTTAAGGTTTAAGGATTGGTTTAGATGAATCAAATGTTTACCTATGGAATGAAACATCTAAAGGTAGGTTGTTTTAAAACTTAAGGGATATAGGCTAGGATTATCAAGGCACCTCACTTTTACCTAGGTCTATAAGCCTTGATGCTTCAAATCCTCGAGTCTTCAGTCTTCAATGTCTTCCTATGGAGGCTCAACCAACTCAAGACCTAAGCACTCATTTTGAAATTTGTTTGATTTTTTTAAAGTGCCCCACCTCAAGAGTGACGGTCCAGAGGGGTTTTATTACAGAGATTTGGGAATAAGATCAACTTGTTTAGTCACCTCCACTGGGAATTCCTGGGGGTTTCAATATTCAAACCATTTTTTTATTGAAAATAGATATGATTTGGAAAGAAGATCTAGTCTATCTCCTTACAATTCAACGCATGCAATTGAGACTTGCTTGTTGAAAATATCTTTTTGTGATTTTTGAAAGACGACTTGTTCTGTTGTTTCGTAATCCAATGGTTGCGATCAAGATTGGATTTATTTGAATATATTTTTTATGATTTATTAAAGATGATATGGCCCATCATTAAGTAATCCAACAGTTGTGATCGAGACCGGATTTATTGAAAAATATTTTTTGTGATTTTATCTTCCTCTCTTCTTTCCTTTTCTCCACTTATCCCCTACTTTTCCTCATTTCTATTCTTACTCTCCTCATTTTGATTTCCTTTTCACTTATCTCCTATCTCATCTCCAAATTCTCCCTTGTCCTTCATCATTTTCTCTCATACCTTCTCACTTATCATCCTCAATTTCTCACCATAATGTTAAATGCTCCCTTATCATCCTCTTACTTTTCAATTTCTCTTCTTTTTCTCCTTATTTTCTCCCACTCTTCTTTCCCATAACACTTTCTCTTCCTAGAAAGAGCTGCGGACAAGTCATAATGAGCCATCCACCTCTCTTTTGACTATCAAATTTTAACATGACCTGGTCCATAGGGTGCTCTGTCCAATTCTATATCATCTCTCTCTTTTCGTCCAACAAGCTCTCCATTCTTCCTTCCCCATTCTCTCCTCTCCTTTACTTCTCACATTTCACCTCTCTCCCTTTTCCTTCATTCCTCCTTCTCCCTAAGGCAAGTTCCTCTCATGCAAGTATCCTTGTGCAAATCCATCTGTTGGAGAAATGATATATCCTCCTTAGGTGTGGATGGTGGGTTATGGTTCCTCATACCATGCTCCACACCCTTCGCAACTTACACCTTTCAAAACTTCTTCTCTTTCTCTTCTTCTTTTTCTTTTAACAATGGCATGTATGTAAGAGGTGAAACTTCCTTTATAGATTCCCTTTTTTAACATGGGTATGTAGAGAACCCATTAAATATCCTATTGGAAGTGAGGAGCTTACTATAATGGCTTCAACTCAAGAGATACCCTATGTACATTTTCTTTTCTTCTTGGTCTCTAAAGCAAAGCAGGGCCCATATAAGTGTTACTTATGGGTTCAACGTTGCTTTAGATCCCCCTTTTTAAATTCTTATACATGTTGTTTGCTTTTCCCTTTCCCTTGTAATTGAGATGGCCCAATACCTTACATGTACCCACATGATGTGCTATCAATCCTTGGGTTTTCCCTAAATCTTTACAGTGGACATACACCCATCCCTTTTCCTCTTGTTAGGGGATTAAGATCTTTTTAGATGATAGCAAGAAACAAAAGTAAATTGCTTTTTTCACATTGGGTAGGGCAAGGCTCATTTGATGTTTTGAGGCCCACATGGGCTTGAGTTTTGGTATGGGCCTTCTCTCATGGTGCATGAACTTTATAAGAAAGATGGTGCTTGGGAATGTGCTTATGATGTATGGGAAATGAAACCCATCTCTACTCAAAAGAAGATTGAAAAGGTGATCTATCGATGTCCCAGAGGGGAGGGGGTGAATAGGACAATGCCAAATAATTGAAATAAAAGCGGAATATATAAAGAATAAAGAATCTCAATTACCTAAGTATTGAAACCTTAATTCCAAATAATTCGTAGGACAACCTTCACCTAAAATACTAGGCAGGACAAACTTATTTCACGAATGTCTTTAAAATCAATCTTTCAAACTAGTAAGAGAAGATAAAATAATTACAGCATTCACCACAAGAATGAAATAAATAACATCCACCACCAAAAATAAATAAACATTCACCACAAATGTGGAAGGAGTTATATTAGTTCGGTGCTTAAAACAGCCATACTTATTCCACTCCCAAAATTACTACCCTCGTAATTTTGGCTTTTACTATAACAAGGTTTTCACAGGTTCATTGTTCACAACCCCAAGTTTAAGGTCACGATGTAGTAATAACTCGGTGAGAACTAGGTTAAATCCACAGGGAATAGGGAACACGGTCTAGAACTAATCTAAGTCTTACTTAGTTTGTCTGGGTTTTTAATCCAGCGATTTAGAAAAAGATTTTGAAATAATAAAGATAAAAGACTAACGATTCAAGAATCCACTTATCGCCATCTCAATATTAATCTACTTGATTCAACGATAAATCGATTAGAATCGAAGTCCTATCCTATCCAATCGGATGATGGAGTGGTTAAAACAAAATCTAAACTTTCATTGGATTAGTTCACACATGAAGATCCATTGCATTGATTGGAAGGGATTCCATCATCCTACCATGCCTAGGAGATAATGGTGAACACCAAGATTTACCAATCTCTGTAACTCCAAATAAATTAAGAAGATATCAAAAGCCTCCACAGAATCTACTGTAATTAAAGTCATAATAAATCATAGAAAACTGGAAATATTCCTCAAATCAAACTAAAAATCAATGAAGTTCAACACAAATTTAAATCAAAGTAAGATAAACATCAAAACAAACTATATGTTTCATCCCTTAACCCTAGCTAAGAGATTAGCCTGAGAAGACTAACATCCTAGAAGAAAAATAAAAAAGGTCAACTAAAACCCATGAAGAAATCAAAGTGGAAGAACGTTGTCGGTGCTCCAATCTAGAACTCCAACTTTCGCACTAAGTTGAAAAAATCCGCAAACCACCTCAAATTTACGCACTTCTTGTAAACTCTGCAGAACGCCTTCAATGCATCGAATAACCTTCGATGCTATCTAAGTGTCTTCGATGCCATCGAAAAATTGTCCAGAGCTGTCCAGTGAGTTTAGCTTGAAAAATCCTGAAATTCTCAATTGCATTGAACTGTCTTCAATAGCATCGAAGTCTATTATGGAATTATTTCAAAACTATGTTTTCCTACCCCCAGAATTTTAGAATTTTTTTTTTCAGAACAATTTTCAAGATTCTTTTTCTTCACTTCAAATATTCGATTCTCTTCATTCCTCACATGATTTCATTGGATCTTCGATATGTGAATTCTTCATTAATGACTTTCAAATCTCTAATTCTTTGTTATCCTCTTTTGAGCTCTAAATCCATCTTTTTAAGTGCATATTTATCATAAGCTTCTAAATCACCTCACATGAGAAAAACGTATATAATTAAATCAAATTATCAATTCAATGCCAGGAAAACTAATTAATTAAAGGGTTAAATATGCAATATTTGAGCCTGAACACAGCCCCAAACCAGCATTTTGCTAGTCCCGAGAAAAACATGTGAAAGATATTTCAAAAACCAATGTATAATTTTCATAAGCTCAAATGATTCTAAAAACAATTCATATTATAGAAATCTGAACTACATTAATGTTAAGCACTACTTCTCCAAAACTCTAGTACTTTATAAATTTCCTAATCAAGTTCAAAGTATTAATCTTCTAATTAGAACAATTCTAAACATTGAGTTCCAGGGGCGCACAGTGAAGTCTAGACTTATCACAACTAAAGGTTCAATTTTCTATTTTCATGATAACATTGATAATCAAAAGAGTTCATGATAACTAAAACCTAAATCAAAACTTACCTTACAATTCAACACTCAATTCTTCCAGCTTTTGATTTTTCCATCGATGGCTTTCACACTATTTTACTTCTTTTTTTTTTCTTCTTTTCAATAGTCCTCAAAGAACTAAATAGGTAGCCCTTTTCGACAACAACTATTTTTTTATTGGGTATTTTCTTTTTCTCACTTTTTTTTCATTGAACATGATGGACAAATTCCCCAAGTTTTACTTCATATCATTTTTAATAATCATCGAGTTAACAATTCAATATCAAACTAAAACTTTAATGTGTAAGCTAGATGTGACATATGAAATCATAACTCAATCAGCGTTTAAAACTTCTAATTAAGAATTAATAACTCAACTTAATTTTGAAATCTATCAAATAACTAAAATCTAAGAGTCATAAATCATCAACATTAAGTTTCTTATAATTCTAATCTATGTATTAATTTCAAAATCACTTAAATTCACAAAAATTTCAAGAATTTTAAAGAATTTTAGGTCAAAATTTTAACAATTTTGCTCAAATTCGAAGAATTTCTGTGTAACGCCTTAAAAATCGAGGGTCGAGTAGCAACTCAACTCCCGAGTTCCAAAACATCACTTATGCAATATATATGCTTATGATTAAATGTTGTTTATGTTAATGTATTAATCATGAGTGGGATTATACCAAAACAGTAATTCATACTTCAGATCAAGTTGTAAAACGCAAGCGGAAGACTAAAAATATAAATAAACGTATATAAGTCAAAAGGGCACGATCGGTCTCCAGAGTATGAATACATCACTGAGTCACGATATACATGTAATAGTCTCAAAATCAAAATGTTAAACAGTACAACTATAATGATAATTCCTGTAGCCCCGTCGATACAGATGGCCTAAGCGAAGCAGCCGAAGAACTGAATATACGAGAACTCATCTTGATCGTCATAGTGATCAGGCTCTGCCTCTGGGGTCACGTCGTCATCTGAAATCAAGACAGAGTCTGGTTGGTGTTTAAAACAACGACCCGTAACATGGGAATGAGTGATCAACTCAGTGGAACTATACAGCTAAGGTTAACATGTTATCAATTCAATTAAGCAGTAATGATAAAGCAGTAAAATCAAACATACCTAGATACTCTTATTAATGTAAGAATGATATAAACAATGATGCATGCCCTCGCCTACACTCCCTCATGCGACACCATCTTACGGTCGCGGCATGCTTTCTTCCCTCTATGCTCTTCAACCCGGGGTACATGCAGTGCGATGTTATGAATGTGATTACCGAGTTCTTATTAGTCCATTTCATACAGCAGAATTGGGAAACTAAGGTACCTCCCTTATTTCATTTCCCAAACAATGATCCATTCTAGGGTCATCAGTCCTAGTAAATCTCATACCATGTTGCGGTTCTAGGTCACTGCAAAGGGCTAGTCACCTAATCAGTGCAGGCCTAGTTTATACTTTTATTGATATGGAAGGGTTGTCGCCTCCACGTAGACTCGGAGTATGCTCGAGGTCACTATAAAGGGCTCGTCACCTTATCAGTGTAGGCTGACAACTCGAACACAGTGTCCCATACCACCATATTCGACTCACGAGATAGTATTGCTCACTGGTCACTACAGAGAGGATCGATGTCCCAGCGTAGGCCGACAGCTCGACCACGGTGACCCATACCATCATGTCCGGCTCATGAGTCTTAGCGGATCGAGGTACTAAGGTTCAACAGGATTTCACTGGTGAGTTTGGTACCTTAGGGTCAAGCAATAGCGTCCATACATGGTGAACATACATCGGGTAAATCGGGTTACTGGACGAGCTTGACTATTATGAGCACACCTGAAGTTGATCGACATGGAGTGCGTAAACACTCCGTGTGGCCTAACCACTGCCAACAACTCTAGTACGACTCGAGTTCGTCAAACATGTCCTACATAGCGAATGAATCTCAGTCATGAACTCAAAGCCTATACCAATTGCCTGGACTATACTGTAGTCCCAAACACATTCAATCCTTAACCAGTAAGCATGTGGAGTAGTCAGAGCAGAATTAACCAAGTAATTCAAACATATTAACAAGCATGTTATAAAACACAAAGTAAACAGGAAATCCAAACACATACATTTCATACGTAAGCGATTAAACTAAACAACTTGCATAGAGGAAATCGTATACATCTCTAAGGTAGTTGAGAATCCTATCTCAACATCCATCTAAAGCACTATCTCCTAAGTACTTACTCATACAAGCATTTTCACAAATACTTAGACTACACTTATTAACATACATAACGTATGTTGGCCAAAACATGTATTAGGGCGAATCCTTTCACCGAGGAGTTGTTACACATACAACTAGCATATACACAGAGTAGTTAATCATGGCAAACCCACTTTCATATTTCATATGTATACGGTATTTTCTACACAGACACAAAATATACTAAACTCCACAAATTTCATATATAACTGAATCGCAAAACGAACATCTCATTTTGCATGTGAAATAACACCCACATCATGAATCTATCATTATCCGACATTGAAAGCTTTGAAAACCATAACCTATAAGTCTATAGTCCGCACCTTACATCATAGAAGCGTAATGAATTCGCTAGAAACTCTAAGGCTTTGTCAACGATGGTACATCAACCTATAGCATGAGTTAAGTCAGCTATCTCACCACTTGTAATAATTGAAATCCTATAACAGATTAGGGTTAGGTTTTCTTACCTAAGAACAAAGTCAGAATCACCGGAATAGCGATTAGATAGGGATGGTTAAGCGCATAGAACGGCAGGAAAGAGTACTAGGAATCTTCTCACACTTCTCTCACACTTTCCCTCTCTTTACTCTCTTGTCTCTCCTAGGTTTTCTTAAATTCGTATGGAGTGAATGGGAGAGGGTTTAAGGTCCTTATATAGGCCTAAAACTAATGAAAGTGGCCCCAGGGCCAAGGTATACTTAGGTTATAGCCAAAAAAAGTCTATTTCAGCTCAACGGAGCACTTCCGAAGTCTCCCCTTGAGCCTAAGGGCGGACTTAAGCTCCCTTATGCTGGATTTAGGTCAAGCTGAGTTTTCTCTCCGATCGGGTTTACGGATCAACCGCGGCGGACCAGTTTCCGTTCAACGGTCCACGATCACCGATCAGGGCCACAAGTACACTAACTTGTGTATGAAATGTCCCCTAATCTGAGGGTGTATTTGGGTCAGATTCTGACAGTCTGAATCCTTATAGTCAGTCCGCAAGCAACAAGTCTCAGATGACTTAAATTTACATTTTATTTTTAAAATATCCACGTTTCTCACACACTTTACTCCGAGCTCAAGCGAATAGCCCCGGGACACTATCTGGACTTGATTTCCGAGGTGGTGGTGAAGTCCAGCAAGGCGGTCTTCATTATATAATTTCGCAGTAACTGAACTTTCGACGTGCTGTCCAGATCCGATACGGAGTTTCAATGTGCTCCCAAGAGCAACTGGGTAATGAGATTGATCCTAGATTTTAGGGTAACTTAGTGTCAATGATTCTCTAAGTTTTGGGTCTTGCAGATTGTATTTAAAGTGATTCAAGCGAATTTTATAGCTAATCTAGTTTAGCACTTAATTAATTTTGGCTAATTTGTAAAGGATTTGGTCCTGAGTGATTTTTGCCTAAGGTGGTACTCGGGTTTTTGTACGGATTTTTCCGAGTCGTTACAATCTACCCCCCTTAAAGAAAAATTTCATCCTCAAAATTAGTACCTTTTTGTACTCCTCGAGAAGCTGAGGGTAATTCTTATGAACCACGGCTTCTGTCTCCCAAGTAGCCTCTTCCTTAGTATGATGCATCCACAGTACCTTCACAAGTGGGATGACCTTATTACACAACACCTGCTCCTTCCTGTCTAGAATATGCGTCGTACGTAGTACATATGGAGCATCTTCGCTCAACTATACCTACTCTCACTTGATAATGTGGGAAGGGTCAGGAACGTATTTCTTCAGCATAGATACATGAAATACGTTATGCACGCCCGTAAGTGGTGTGGGCAAAGCAAGACGGTATGCCACCACACCCACTCGGTCTAATATCTGGAATGGGCCAATGAATCGCGGCATAAGCTTTCCTTTCTTACCAAAACGCAAGACTCCCTTCATGGGAAAAACTCGGAGGAATACATGGTCCCCAACTTCGAACTCTAGCGGTCGCCGCCTCGTATCGGTATAGCTCTTCTGTCTGCTCTGTACTGTAAGAATTCAACGCCTGATAATATCAATCTTCTCTGAGGTCGTCTGTACTAACTCTGGGCCAATCAAACTGTGCTCGCCAACCTCTGCCCAGCAATGCGGTGCTCAGCAAGGGCGCCCGTACAAGGCCTCGTAAGGAGCCATGCCAATACTCGCCTAAAAACTGTTATTATAAGTGAACTCTGCATATGGGAGATAGTCATCCTAACTATCCTTGAAGTCCAAAACACAAGCCCGTAGTATATCCTCCAAAATCTGATTCACCCTCTCGTCTGCCCGTTAGTCTGTGGGTGAAACGCAGTACTAAACTTCAACTTCACACCCATCACCTCTTGGATGCGAGCCCAGAAGATAGATGTGAATCGCGTGTCTCGGACTGACACGATCTCCAAGGAAACTTCATGCAGATGCACTCTCGGACTGACATGATCTCCAAGGAAACTTCATGCAGATGCACTATCTCCTTGATGTACAGCCTAGCCAACTTGTCTACAGAGTTTGAGACTTTAATCGGGAGGAAGTGAGCCGATTTCGTTAACCGGTCCACGATCACCCAAATAGAGTCATAACCCTTCCTCGTCTTCGGCAGCCCCGATATGAAATTCATAGAGATGAAGTCCCACTTCCATTCAGCTATGGGCATGGGCTGAAGTAGTCCAGGAGGTCGGCGATGTTCAGCCTTGACCTGCTGGCACGTGAGACAATGGGAGACATATTCTGCTATATGAGCCTTCATATTATCCCACCAGTACGATCTCTTCATATCTCGATACATCTTCGTACTTCCAGGATGCATCGCAAGCTTCGAACTGTGGGTAGCCTCGAGAATCTCCTGTCTTAAGTCATGAATATCTGGGACGCATAGGCGGCCACGGTATCGTAGGCCCCCATCTATACCAACTCTCTACTCGGAGTCCTCATTATCACTAACTTGCTCTCTAAGCTCAGACAATCGCGCATGGCCCTTATAGGCCTCGATAATCCTGTCATCAATAAGTGACCGCACCCGAATGTGCGCGACACTCTCGAATGGCTCCTCCACAGTGAGTTTTTGTTCAAAGTCCTGCACGAACTCTACCATATCCCACTCTGCTATCATTAGCGGAGCCACAAATATTATAGCCTTCTTGCGGCTCAATGCGTCTGCCATAAGGTTGGCCTTGCCAGGATGGTAGGAAACCTCGAACTTAAAGTCCTTCAAGGTCTTCATCCATCGTCGCTGCTTCATATTCAGGTCCCTCTGAGTGAATATATAGTGAAGACTCTTGTGGTCACAAAAAAGTTTAAACTCCTCTCCGTAGAGGTAATGTCTCTAGAGCTTCAATGCAAAGATGACCGCTGCTAACTCGAGGTCACGCATAGGGTAATTCTCCTCATATTACCTCAACTGTCACGAAGCATAGGCTATCACTCTGTCCTTCTGCATAAGGACACAACCCAAGCCGACATGAGACGCATCGGTGTATATAGTATACTTAACCCCTTGTTCTAGCAATACTAGCACAGGGGTGGACGTTAGTCTGTCCTTCAGCTCTTAAAAAGCTGCTTCCGTCTTCTCATTCCAATCGCACTGCAAATCCTTCCATATCAACTGAGACAACGGTCTGGCTATCTTCAAGAAATCCCAAATGAATCGTCGGTCGTACCCCGCCAGACCAAGAAAACTCCTCACCTCAGTAACCGAACCAGGCTGCTTCCAGTCCTGAACCATGGCTACCTTAGCAAGGTCCACCGTTATTCCTTCCTTGGATACCACATGTCCCAAAAACTTGACTTTCTCCTGCCAGAAGTCGTACTTTTTATACTGTGCGAACAACTGGTTCTTCCTCAGAGTATCTAAGACTGCTTGTAGGTGTTCCTCGTGCTCTTCCCGACTCACAGAGTATATCAGGATGTCATCGATAAACACGATGACAAATCGGTATAGAAATGGCTGAAATATCCGGTTCATCAAATCCATGAATACAGTAGGCGCGTTCGTAAGACCGAACGACATCACGAGGAACTCGTAATGCCCAAAACTGGTCCTGAAGGCCATCTTCTACATGTCCTCATCCCTGACGCGCAACTGATGATACCCTGACAGTAGATCAATCTTCGAGAAGTATCATGCCCCTTTCAACTGATCAAACAGATCGTCTATCCTGGGTAAAGGATACTTGTTCTTCACGGTCAATTGGTTCAACCTGCAGTAATCAATACATAATCGTAGCGACCCATCCTTCTTCTTCACAAACAACACAGGTACTCCCCAAGGAGACACACTGGGTCGTATGAAGCCCTTCTCCACCAGCTCATCAATCTATTTCCTCAATTCCTCCATCTCACATGGAGGCATTGGATACATAGGTAATGAAATGGGGGTCGCACGAGGCACAAGATCAATAGTAAAATCGATCTCGTGCCAAGGAGGTAATCCAGGGATCGTCCTGAACACATCCTCAAATTTTTGAACTACTGGCATGTTCCCTAACGTTGGCCCATCAACATGCTCTAGTAAAACAGCGTAACATCCAACATGACATGGATAATTAACCTACACTGGAAAAGTAAAGACTGTGCTGTCAGGTCTGTTGGCCGTTACGACCCGATCATCGTAATCAATCTCTGCCTTCATCTCGGTGAGCCAGTCCATACTGAGGATAATGTCATAGTGCCATAGTGGGGTGACAATGAGGTCAACGAATATTGTCCTACTACCCAAGTCTACTGAGCAACCCTCACACGTCCGTGTGACATCCGAAAAAGTCCTTGTAGCAGTAGTGAGCCTCACTCCCTTCGTGGGAGTAGTATGTAAAGTTAGATGCTTAACTGCCGCACAGGAAACGGAGGTAGTGGACCCAGTGTCCACTAATAAGAAGACAGGAGTACCTTGGACATGTGCAGTGACCTCGAAGGCCATAGGTGCTGAAGGTGCTGTCTTTGGCTCTTCCGTTGTAAGTGCATAAACACGTGCTGCTGAGGTCGGTTAGGCTGAGGCACCATAGGTCGCTGAGGCGGCCTAAATCGAGGTGTTGTCCATAAGGGTGGTGATGAAATGGCCTGGGGAACCTAGTGGTTGATCCTCTGTGGTCGTGAAAACCCACTGTTTCTCATACGTGCAAAACAGCTCTCCACAGCATGATCTGGTCTCCCACAGTACGTACATGTCACACTAGGTCACCTCATCATAACTATTGGTGCCGCAATCCTGAGAGGAGAGTCGTACGAGACCTCTTGTCGAGGAATGGCCTGCTCGGCATATCTGGCCTAGAGATCATAGGCCCATGAGAATGTGTCAATCGATCCCTGTCTTGCTCTGCTCACATAGACATGTGTACTTGCTCAGCATAAGAAGGTATGGTAGCACAACACATCTTCGAGCGGATGTCACGTCGTAGGCCCTCGGAAGAACGTCACATCCGCATCTGTACGTCAGCAAGTATAGTAGGAGTGTACCTGCCCAGCTCTGTAAACCAGTGCTCGTACTCTACCACTGACATGCCTCCCTGCCTAAGGCGCAAGAACTCATTCTCCTTCTCGTGTCGATACGTAAGGGGATAATACTTCTCATGGAAGCGGGTCTCAAATGCTGCCCATGTCCATACATACTCAACCGCAACGGTCCGCAGGACACTATCCCACCACAAGCTGGCCTCCTTCTTAAACATAAAGGTGACCAGCTCTACCTGCTCAGGCTCTGTATAGTGTAGCATCCTCAGCATCTTGGAGATATGGTCAAGCCAATATTCGACCTCCGCTTCTTCTTCCTGTTCCTCCTCTATCTCTTCCCTGCTTTCCTCCTCGCTTTCATACTCCTCGCTAGCCGTCTCATCCTCGCTCTCATCAAGTCGGGCTTGCCGCTGCCGTGGCCTGATTTTCATCTGATTGAGAGTAGTTTCGTCGATGACATGTTGCGGCACTGGGAGTTCTACGCCAAGTCTGTAGCCAAACTCGAGTGCAATCTTGCATATAAGCCGGCCGAAGAGGAGTGAATCAGTCCTTCTATTGGAGCGTGTGGTAAAAACTATCTATCACAAAACATACTTAGGCACGCATAACTTCTCTCCCTGCCCCGCTTGGTATAGAAAGTCTACCATCATGTGCGTGCACTCACTGCAATTGCCTCACCTGGGGTACATGTTAAACTTGCAGATATGGTAGAGTAGGCGAAAATCATCTCTTATGTTTGACCCCAGGAGGCTATTGTTTAGCTGTCATTGAACCAGTCAACCACAAAGGGAACGCGTACGGCGATCCCTTTCACGTGCACTCTTCAGATTCTTCTCGCTCGCGTGAACTTGGCCAAGCGGTATTCCCATGAGTCGAGCTATCAGGCCAGCATCAATTGTGGCCTCCCGACCTCTTCCCGCGGGAATCTTGAACTGCAAGGGCTCCAATGTAGGCTCTTAAATGTGGGCATAGAAAGCTCGAACAGTACCCACAGTCATTTTCCCTCAAACACAAAGCCCCACCCAGCTTCACCTAGGCGTTCCAATAACAAATACTCCCCAAAGAGCCGCCCATCCACCTGAGCTTCAAAAAGGACCTTACAGCCCCCATATCTTCCATGGTACAACTCCGCCAATAGAGCCCTTGGGAGAGGAGCCTAGGGATCAAGGTCTTGCTTAGTCCGTATCTCACGTTCAACGCTCGTGCTTGCGGTGGCGCCTCTCGATCTCCTTGAACGAGTGGGGTGACTAGGCCCGGCTTCATCCACACCCTTTCTCTTTCCTATGAGAGAAAGAAAGGTGAAAATCGAAAATATGGCCGTAATGAGCTCAAATAGAGCCATGGAAAAGTGAAGAAAAGGGAGGAAAGGGATGAGATCTTTGGGTCTCCATGGATTTGAGCCTTAAATGAGGGTATAAAGGCTCAAATGAAAGGGGATAAAGAAGGAAAATGAAGAGATGAGATGGGTGAGTGGGTTTACACGAATTTGAGACTCAAATAGGGGGTTTAAGAGCTCAAATGGGAGAGAATGGAGAGATAGGTAGCAATGGAGAAGGGTTTACAGTAGGATAGTGGAGAGAGTACACGAAAATAGAGGGAGATGGTCTTAGAGGGGGATTTGAGTGGAGATTTGGAGGTTTTCTTGAGAAAAAGGAAACTTGGAGGGGTAGGTTGTGAAGGAGGGGCGACTTAGGAGAGGTTTAAATCCAAACCCCGTGCACAAGTGGGCCACATAACCCCCAAAACATGATCGGCCAGGTCGGCCCCCCGTCTGGGCCCATTTAGCAGCGAGGCCTCGCCGAACCGGCGAGGCCCTCGCCAGTCTCTGGACCTTCTGGCGAGGTCCTCCTATCCCCTAGGTCCCAAAAATGTGTGGGGCCCACCCTGGGTCCCTCTGGATAGGTTCCATTAGGCCCTCGACTCCGGTTCACTTCGTTTCAGGTCCTTTCGGGCATGATTCTGATGTACAGCTGCACATAAGGATTTTTTAAGGCTGGGATGGGATAATTTGTGGTCTATACCTGTCGTTTGATGGTCTAGGACTGATCTAGGTCGCTTTAAGCGATCATGGGAGAGTACAGACCCGATCTCGGTGATCATTTTAGGTAAACTTCGCCAATTGGTGAAACCGGGACTCCTATGGCTGTTTCTGCATTTCCCTCACACCCACCTATGTCGAAAAGTGTCAGCGTACGTCATGTGACCATAACCCAGGTTTAATCCAATCATGCTCTGATACCAACTTGTAAAAGCTTGGAAATCGGGGGTCGAGTAGCAACTCAACTCCCGAGTTCCAAAACATCACTTATGCAACATATATGATTATGATTAAATGTTGTCTATGTTAGTGTATTAATCATGAGTAGGATTATAACAAAACAGTAATTCATACTCCAGATCACGTTGTAAAATGCAAGCGGAAGACTGAAAGACATAAATAAACGTATATAAGTCAAAAGAGCACGATCGGTCTCCAGAGTATGAATACATCACTGAGTCACCATATACATGTAATAGTCTCAAAATCAAAATATCAAACAGTATAACTATAATGATAATCCCTATAGCCCCGTCAATCCGGATAGCCTAAGCGAAGCTGTCGAAGAACTGTATATACAAGAACTCGTCCTGATCGTCATAGTAATCAGGCTCCGCCTCTGGGGTCACGTTGTCATCTGAAATCAAGACAGAGTTTGGTTGGTATTTAAAACACCGTCCCGTAACATGGGAGTGAGTGATCAACTCAGTGGAACTATACAGCAAAGGTTAACATGTTATCAATTCAGTCAAGCAGTAATGATAAAGTAGTAAAATCAAATATACCTAGATACTCTTATTAATGTAAGAATGATATGAACAATGATACATGCCCTTGCCTACACTCCCTCGTACGACACCATCTTACAGTCGCAGCATGCTTTCTTCTCTCTGTGCTCTTCAACCCGGGCTACATGTAGTGCGATGTTATGAACGTGATTACCGAGTTCTTATTAGTCCATTTCATACAGCAGAATTGGAAAACTAAGGCACCTCCCTTATTTCATTTCCTAAACAATGATCCATTCTAGGGTCGTCAGTCCTAGTAAATCTCATACGATGTTGCGGTTCTAGGTCACTGTAAAGGGCTCGTCACCTAATCAGTGCAGGCCTAGTTTATACTCTTGTTGCTATTGAAGGACTGTCGCCTCCACGTAGACTAAGAGTATGCTCGAGGTCACTACAAAGGGCTCATCACCTTATCAGTGTAGGCCGACAGCTCGAATACAGTGTCCCATACCACCGTATTCGGCTCACAAGGTAGTATTGCTCACTGGTCACTACGGGGAGGCTCGTCGCCCCAGCGTAGGCCGACAGCTCAACCACGGTGTCCCATACCACCATGTCTGGCTCATGAGTCTTAGCAGATCAAGGTACCAAGGTTAAACGAGATTGCACTGGTGAGTTTGGTACCTTAGGTTCAAGCAGTAACGTCCATACATGGTGAACATACATCGGGCAAATCGGGTTACTGGACGAGCTCGAATATTACGAGCGCACCTGAAGTTGATCGACATGGAGTGCGTAAACACTCCGTGTGGCCTAACCACTACCAACAACTCTAGTACGACTCGGGTTCGTCAAACATGTCCTATGTGAGGAATGAATCTCAGCCACGAACTCAAAGCTTGTTACCGATTGAATGGACTATACTGTAGTCCCAAACACATTCAATCCTTAACCAGTAAGCATGTGAAGTAGTCAAAGTAGAATTAACTAAGTAATTCAAACATATTAACAAGCATGTTATAAAACATAAAGTAAACAGGAAATCCAAACACATACATTTCATACGTAAGAGATTAAACTAAACAACTTACATAGAGGAAATCGTACACATCTCTAAGGTAGTTGAGAATCCCATCTCAACACCCATCTAAAGCACTATCTCCTAAGTACTTACTCATACAAGTATTTTCACAAACACTTAAACTACGCTTATTAACATACATAACGTATGTTGGCCAAAACATGTATTAGGGTGAATCCTTTCACCAAAGAGTTATTACACATACAACTAGCATATACACACAGTAGTTAATCATGGCAAACCCACTTTCATATTTTGTACGTATACGGTATTTTCTACACAGACACAAAATACACTAAACTCCATAAATTTCATATATAACTAAATCGCAAAACGAACATCGCATTTTGCATATGAAATAACACCCACATCATGAATCTATTATAATTCGGCATTGAAAGCTTTGAAAACCATAACCTATACGTCTATCGTCCGCACCTTACACCGTAGAAGCGTAACGAATTCCCTAGAAACTCTAAGGCTTCGTCAACGATGGTACGTCAACCTATAGCATGAGTTAAGTCAGCTATCTCGCCACTTATAACAATTGAAACCCTATAACAAATTAGGGTTAGGTTTTCTTACCTAAGGACGAAGTCAGAATCGCCGGAATAGCGATTAGATAGGGATGGTTAAGCGCATAGAACGGCAGGATAGAGTACTAGGAATCTTCTCCCACTTCTCTCACAATTTTCCTCTCTTTACTCTCTTCTCTCTCCTAGGTTTTCTCATATTCGTATGGAGTGAATGGGAGAGGGTTTAAGGTCCTTATATAGGCCTAAAACTGATGGAAATGGCCCCAAGGCCAAGGTATACTTAGGTTATAGCCAAAGGGAGTTTATTTCAGCTCAACGGAGCACTTTCGAAGTCCACCCTTGAGCCTAAGGTCGGACTTAAGCTCCCTTATGCTGGATTTAGGTCAAGCTAAGTTTTCGCTCCAATCGGGTTTACAGATCGACTGCGGCAGACCAGTTTCTGTTCAATGGTCCACGACCACCGATCAGGGCCACAAGTACACTGACCTGTGTATGAAATTTTCCCTAATTCGAGGGTGTATTTGGGTCAGATTCTGACGGTCTAAATCCTTATAGTCAACCCGCAAGCAACAAGTCTCAGATGACTTAAATTTAGATTTTTATTTTTAAAATATCCACGTTTCTCACGCACTTCACTCCGGACTCAAGCGAATAGCCCCGGGACACTATCTGGACTTGATTTCCAAGGTGGTAGTCAAGTTCAGCAAGGCGGTCTTCATTATATAATTTCACGGTAACCGGACTTTTGACATGCGGTCCAGATCCGATACGGAGTTTCGATGTGCTCCCGAGAGCAACTGGGTAATGAGATTAATCCTAGATTTTAGGGTAACCTAGCGTCAATGATTCTACAAGTTTTGGGTCTTGCAGATCGTATTTAAAGTGATTCAAGCGAATTTCACAGCTAATCTAGTTTAGCACTTAATTAATTTCGGCTAATTTCTAAAGGATTTGGTCCTGAGTGATTTCTGTCTGAGGTGGTACTCGGGTCTTTGTACGGATTTGTTTGAGTCATTACATTCTGATAGGAAACATACCCCCCAACCTAAAATCTACATTGTCCTCAATGTAAAAAATATATATATAAACAAGCAATGCACATGAGACAACAAAAAGAAAGGAATCATGATAGGAAGGTAGTACCTGATGAAAGAGAATAGAAACTTTTCTAAAGTTCTCAACATGAAATGGGTTAGCACGAAGATTAAACAAACTAAAAAACAAACTATCTTAATCATAAATCCTATGAAATGAGTAAATCTAACTACACCTCCACTGCCTAGGAGGTCAATCCTGATACACAAGATCAATCAGAGGCATGGACATATCCTCTGAATCAAACTTCTCAACAAATGGCTTGAGATGATGTTCATTTACTTTCAAAACATTGTCATTCGTCAGATTCTTTATCTCAACGGCCCTATGAGGATAGACATTCGTATTAGTGAAAGGACCGGTCCAACGAGATCAAAGCTTACCTGGAAAAAGATGTAATCGAGAATTGTATGGGACTTCTTGATTTGGTGTAAATAATTTCCAAAGGATGTTCCGGTCATGAAACACCTTCATCTTGTCCTTGTAAATTCTTGAGTTCTCATATTCATCATTTCGGATTTCCTCGAGTTCATTCAATTGAAGCTTGTTAATGAGCCACCGTTATCCAAGTTAAAATTCAAATTTTTTATAGCCAAGTAAGCTCAATGTTCTAACTCCACAGGCAAGTAGCAAGCTTTTCCATAAACAAGTCTAAAGGGAGACATTCTAATGGGGGTTTTATAACCTGTACAGTAAGCCCATAAAGCATCAGTCAAGCGGATTGACCAATACTTACAGTCAGGATTAACCATTTTTTTTTCAGAATTTGTTTAATTTTCTTGTTGGAGATCTCAGCTTGCCCACTTGTCTGTTAATGGTATGGAATGCTTACTTTATGAGAGATGTCATATTTCTTCATTAAGTTCTTGAATGGCCAATTACAGAAGTGTGAGCCTCCATCACTAATGATGGCTCGAGGCGTTCTGAACCGGGAAAGGATGTTTCCTTTTAAGAATCTAATGACCGTTTTATGATCATTGTTCCGGCTCGGGATTGCTTCGACCTATTTAGTGACATAGTCTACTTCCAACAATATGTAAATATTTCCAAAGGATTGGGGGAATGGCCCCATGAAATCGATGCCCCAGTAATCGAATGCTTCAATGATAAGAATTAAGTTTAGTGGCATAATATTTCGACGGAACAATCCTCCCAATTTTTGACAACATCCATAAGCTTTGCAAAACTCATGAGTATCTCTAAACATAGTGGGCCAGTAAAAGCCACACTGCAAAATTTTGGTCGTGGTCTTTTTAGCATAAAAGTGACCACCATAGGCCTAAGAGTGATAAAAGGAGATAACACACTGATGTTCGATGTCTGGCACACATCTCCTTAGAATTTGGTCTGGACAATATTTAAACAGGTAAGGGTCATCCCAGAAAAACTATGTACTTCGGCGAATAATTTCTTTTTATCTTACGCAGTCCAATATGTTGGCGTGAAACCCATGACAAGATAATTTGCAATGTCAGCAAACTAAAGTAATTTGGAGAGTTTAAACAATTGTTCATCAGGGAACATATCATTTATCAGTGTCGGCTCAAGGGGATCGGGGAGATCAAGTCTCGAAAGATTGTCAGCCACTACGTTCTCTACTCCTTTTTTGTCTTGTATTTCTATGTCGAATTCTTGGAGTAGAAGAATCCATCTTATCATGCGAGGCTTTACATAATTCTTAGAAAGGTCAGTGTAAATGATGATCTTGGATCCGATCAAGTAGGACCTAAATTTGTCCAAGGCGAATATTACGACTAAGAGTTCCTTCTCCGTAGCAGAGTAGTTCACTTGGGCAGAATTTAGAGTTCTACTTACATAGTGAATCATATAGGGCTTCTTCTATTTTCTCAAGCCTAACACCTCCCCAAAGCATAGTCAGAAACATCGCACATAATCTCAAAAGGGATGCTCCAATCGGGTGGTAATATGATAGGTGCGGTAGTCAACATGCCCTTGAGCTTAGAAAAAGCTTTCTGGTATTCTTCACTCCACTCGAATGGGGTATCCCTTTGGAGTAGATTGTATAATGGATGAGAGAGGTGACTAAAGTCCTTTATGAATCGTCTGTAAAATCTGTCATGTCCTAAGAAGGATCGCACGTCACGTCTGCTCTTGGGTGGAGGTAGGTTAGAGATTATATGTCCAAGAACTATTCCCTTGGGAACCATGAAATGGCATTCTCCCGATTCAAAATCAAATTCTTTACTTCGTATCGCTTCGGCACATTTTTCAGATTTTATAGACACTCGCTGAAGGATGGACCAAAAACAAAGAAGCCGTCCATAAAGAACTCTAAATATTGCCCCACCATGTCAGAAAACATACTCAACATGCATCACCAAAAGGTGGCGAGAGCATTACACAGTCCAAATAGCATCCTTCAGTAAGCCAAGGTGCAAAAGGGACATGTAAATGTTGTCTTTTCTTAATCTTCAAGGGCTATCTTTATCTGATTGTAACTCGAATATCCATCAAGGAAACAGTAGTAAGAATGACCAGCTAGCCCTTCTAAAATTTGATCAATGAAGGCCAAAGACAAGTCGTCCTTCCTTGTGATGATATTCAATTTTTTGTAGTCGATGCACATTCTCCAACCAGTAGTGACTCTAGTTGGCATGAGTTCATTGTCAGCATTGACTATGATGGTGATTCTAGACTTCTTTGGGACCACTTAAGTTGGACTCACCCATTGACTGTAGGATATAGGGTATATGACCCACATCCAACAACTTAAGGACCTCTCCTTTAACCAATTCCTTCATATTTGGATTTAACCGACGTTGTGGTTGTCAGGAGGTCTTCGCATTATCCTCGAGATGAGTGCGATGAGTACAAATCAAAAGGTCAATTCCCTTAAGGACTGCAATCGACCATCCAAGAGCTCCTTTATGCTTGATAAGAGTAGAAATAAGCTCACTCTCTTGTTCTTTCTCAAGGTGAGAAGAAATCACCACTGGGTATGTCTCATCTTGACCTAAGTAGACATATTTAAGATCAGCAGGCAAAGGTTTTAGGTCAAGCTTCGGTGTTTTAAGGCTAGATGGTAGAGGTGCTACATCGGTTTGGGGCAAAGTTTTAAATTGTGGCCTCCACTGGTTAACTTCAGGTACCGGCGCAGCATCAAGCAAGGTAACCATCTCCCTAATCATGTCATCATCTAAATCAGTGGAGTGGGCCAACCACACTCTAGAGGGTCAGAGAATAGAGTCAAAAGTGCTCTATCTTCCACAAAAGAATTTATCCAATTAATGTAGTGGATATCATCAACATCTTCTGACTGTTTTCTCATGTTGAAAAAGATATTGAGCTCTAACGTCATATTCCCAAAAGACAATTTCATAACTCCATTCCTATAGTTGATAATGGCATTGGAAGTAGTAAGGAATGGGCGACCAAGAATAACAGGAATCTAAGTGCTCACATCTATGATGAGTTGAGTATCCAAGACAATAAAATCTACTAGGTCGTAGAATTTATCAACTTGGACCAACACATCCTCAATCATCCCTCTCGGTACACGGATCGAACGATCGACAAATTGTAATGTGGTCCGGTGGGTTTTAATTCACCTAGTCCCCATTTTTTGTATACTGAGAAAGGAATCAAATTAACGCTCACTACCAAGTCAAGAAGTGTGTGCTGAATCTGGCGATTCCCAATTATACATGTGATAGTTAGACTACCAGGATCTTTATATTTTGTGGCACATCTTGGTTGAGGATGGCACTCACTTTTTTTGTCAGAAAAAATTTCTTTTGAATACTCTGTTGTCTCTTGGTTGTACATAAATCTTTCAGAAATTTAGCATAAGAGGGGATCTGTTTCACAGCGTCCAGTAGAGGGATTTGACTTTCACTTGTTTCAGCACCTCTAGAATATCCTGTAAGTTAGCTAGAGGTTTTGGTACAATCAACCGCTGGGGGAATAGCGCAATCGGCCTACTCACTTTTTTTGTTCTTCCTCATGTGGGGCATTGGTAGGTCTATCATTCTCAATTTCTTCCAAGTCCTTAGGCTTTTTAGCCCTCGCTGGAATGGTTTTGTCAATTATCCTTCACTCCTAAGAGTGGTGATGGACTTAGCCTGCTCCACCTTATTTGAAGAGCTTGGTTCACTTATTTCATATTGCGGTTTTGGGTTGGGGAGAGGCTGTTGAGGATCAAATATTGCATATTAGACCCCAACTATTACTTGGTTTTATGAACATGATAATGCTTAATGTTCTATTTTAATCATGTTTATGTTACAAGGTGAATTTAAGAGCTTTGATTGAAAAGAATGGTAAAAGCCTGGATTTAATGCTCAAGAATCACCAAAGCCAAGAATGGATCTGATGAAACCAAAAATGAAGAATGCACACACCAAAGATCCAAGAAAATCAAGTTAAGAATGAAGAAATTCAGAATTTTGAAGTGAATTTATGTAATCCTCGACTAGTCCTGGCTCCAGCTCGACTAGTCCTGCATACGCTTAACCAGTCCTAGACTCTGCTCGACCAGTCGAGGTGCCTCGACTCGAACTCCAGCGAGTAAAACAATCAAATTTCTGTCCTGCTCCACCAATCGAGGATATCTCACGACCGGTCAAGGATAGCCCACGACTAGTAGAGGGTTACGCAAACGTTGCACGGACTGCGTAAATTTGATACGGTTTTCAAAAATTTCCAACTCGGTGTGAAAGTCTAAGGCCTAAAACTAAAAATAGGGGTCCCTAGGGCATCCCTCAGCATCTTTCAGGGTTTGAGGAGTGGAGCAAAAGGGTGGAGCCGCCATCCGGGAGTTCTTCTTCTTCCTCTTTAGTTGGTCTTTTTGTTTTATTTAAGAGTCTTTAGTTTAATCATGTCTATGGTTGGCTAAACCTCTTAGCTAGGGCTAAGAGGTGAAGCTTGTAGCATGATTGGGATGTTTGCTTTGTTTTGATTCATATTTTGTTGAACTCTCTTGGATTCTAGTTTGCTTATGAAGGAATATTTTTAGTTTTTAATGGTTTGTTATGACTCAAATTATAATAGATCTGCGATAGCTTGAGATATCTTCTTTCATCTATTGAGATTGTGAAATTAGGAAATCCCGTTGTTCACCATCGTCCCATAGGCATGGTAGGGTGATGGAATCCTCCATAACTTTCACAATTCTCTTATGATTGGTTGTGGGTTTGGTAAATTGTTGTTATTTGCCTTATCTCCTGGGCATGATTAGATGATGAAATCACTTCCAAAACCTCACCACTCTCATCCATTGATGATTAGATCCATGAGAAGTTTAGAGATCTAACAAATCTCTTCTTACCAATTAGATAGGATAGGACTCTAATTCCAATTGTGTCCTCGAATCATTCAAGGTAGCTTCCCAATTGCTACAAGTGGATCCTTGGCACCCTAGTTACCACCTTTAAATTTATTAGTTTTTCATTATATCTCTCACAATTACCCTCAAATATTCCAGATTTAGGTTTTCATCTTTTCTAGTTACTTTCAAAAGACACACAAGTTCAGTCCTGTGGATTCGACCTTGGTCTCACCGAGATTATTACTACATCGCAGCCCTACACTTGGGGTTGTGAACAGAGGCTGGGCTATGAGGATCCTTTTCTCTCCAATTGAATTTTTTATCTCAAACCCTTGTATGGCCTTTGTAAGGTCTTGAAAGGCTTAAAGCATACCCTAATTAAAAAGTTTTTGATTTTGAATATGTTTTAAGACCGGATCCTCTTGAGGTTTTCTTTGATCCATAAATTGGTTAAGGATCCCTTGAGGAGTAGTAATTTATCCGTTCCTCCAACTGAAATTTGGATGATTCCTCCAACTTGAGTTATATATATTTGAGGTGGGTCCACTGAAAGGTCTTTGGTAGTTGTTTACGGTATTTGATTGCTCATTCAATATCTCTTAAAAAGCAGGAATTGTTGGGCAATTTTCAGTTGTTTGTATGTTGCAGGTCTAAATACCATAAACAACTTCCATAGCCTTGTCGGATTTGATAAGTATTGCCTTCTTAAGTTTCATAGCCTCAGTTTTCCTTGTGAGATTGGCCATTTTAGCATTTATATCATCTTCCTCTTTCAAAATATATATTTCATCCCTCTCCTTTGATTGAGTAATCTTAAAAGTGGTGTTAGGTCTTAGAGAGATGTCCAATGATTGTGCATTTTCAGTAAGTTTGTCAAAGTAATCTCACACATCATCGACATTCTTGTTCATGAATTCCCCATTACACATCATCTCGACTAATTGACGCAGAGGAGATGTTAGTCCATCGTAGAAGAAATTTGTTATGCGCCACGTTCCAAATCCATGGTGTGGGCATGAACTGACAAGATCCTTGAACTGTTCCCAACATTGGAAGAAGGTCTCATCTTCCTTTTAGGCGAAGTTCATGATTGACTTCCTTATGGTGTTCATCTTATGGTATGAGAAGCATTTCTTTATGAACTCCCTTGTCATGTCATTCCATACGTCAATGGATTGTGGTCGCAGTGAGTGCAGCCATGTCTTAGCTTTCTCTTTAAGGAGAAGGGAAAGAGTTTAACCTGATCTGTCCTCGGACACGTTAGGAAAGTGCAAAGTGGCTATTATCTCATCAAACTCTTTCACATGTAGATATGAACTTTCATATTCAAGTCCATGGAACTTCAGAAGGAGTAGGATCATTCCTATCTTAATATCCATACTTCCTGCATTATCTGGAAAAATCATGCAAGAAGGTGTGCTCACCCCCCTTGGTTGTAAATAATCTCATAGAGTACGAGGCAGGGGTGCATGGTATACCTCATTCTCATCCTGGGCTTCATCAACTAGGTGTTGAGGTTGATTTGCAGTCATCACTTCTATTAACTAAAAGGATCTCGAGTGGTGTCTAATCCGTTGATGGATACGCAACCCTTCGACTAATCCTCCTTCACTTAAGAGACGTTGAGTGTTGTCACAAACCCACTTGAGCATGAAACACTCGCAACTCTCAAATTCTAAAAAACTAGGATCTAAGAAAAAGAAAACTAAAAACTACAGCAAAAGAAATCTAATAAGATAAAAAAGAGTTGGAGCGAATTTATTAAATAAGAGTTGCTATATTGGGATCCTACAAAACAGAAAACAATGTTAGTTCCTACAAATTCAGAAAAATCCTAACCTAAGAACATAGCAAAAATTAACCCTAATCCTAAACTAATTCTAATACTAATTAAACTCATAAAAACGTAGCCATATTCCTTGGCAACAGCACCAAAAACTTGTTTACAACCCCAAGTGCAGGGTCGCGATGTAGTAATAACTCGGTGAGACCGAGGTTGAATCCACAAGGACTAAACTTGTACATATTCTAAAAAGAACTAGAACAAGAACTAAATCAAAATCTAGAATAAAAGAGAGTAATTGTGAATGAATTATTAATAATCAAAAGGAAACTAGAGCACCAAGGATCTACTTGTAGTTACCAGGATGCTACCTCACTTGATTCAATAAACACAACTAGAATCGAAGTCCTATCCTATCCAGTTGGAAGATGAAACAATTAAACCATAGTCTGGATTTTCCATTGAATTAGGTCCCACATGAAGCACCATTATGATGATTGGAAGGGAATTCAACCATCCACCATGCCCATGAGATGATGGTGAATCACGAATTTTACCAATCTCATAATATCAAAATAGATAAGAAGATATCCAAAGCTCTCACAGCATCTACTATAATTGGAGTCACAGTAAACCATAGAAAACTGAAAATATTCCTTAATTCAAAGCAGAAATCAATAGATGTTCAACATAACATGAATCAAGGAAAGATAAACATCAAAATAAACTACAAGCTTTACCAATTAGCCCTAGCTAAGAGGTTTAGTCGACCAAAGACATGATTGAACTAAAAACTCTTAAGTAAAGCATAAAAACTTAATAGAAGAAGAAGATTGGGGAAGAAAGGACTTCTTGAAAGTCTCCAACACTTTGCTCTACTCTTCTAACCCTAATTCATACTTAAAAATAATTAAGAGACCCATATTTATAGTATTTGTTTGGACCGACTTTGAACCACTTCAAATTTACGCAAAAAGTTACGCTTCGGTCGGACCGAAGTTGGGTTCGGTCGGACTAAATTAAGGCTGAAAATCTCAATCTCTCGCTAGACAATTCTACGCGATTTCAGTTGGACTAAAATTGGCTTCGATCGGACAATTAAAGGCGAGTAAAATGCGCTTCTGCCATTTGAATTTGTTTTGGATTCGAGTGGAACCGAAGTCTGTTTTAGGACATTTCTGTTTTAAACTCAGAATTTCATAATATGTTTTTTCAGGACAATTTTCAGGAATATGTTTTTTTCAGGACAATTTTCAGGATTCCTTTTCTTCACTTCAAATCTTCGATTCTCTTCATTCCTCACTTGGTTTCCCTGGATCTTTGGCATATGAATTCTTCATTAATGACTTTCAAATCTCTAAATATTCATTTAGTAATCTTTTAACCATAAATCTTCCTTTTGGCATCAATTTCACTTTAAACTCTCGAAATCACCTCGCACATGAAAATATGTATAATTAGATCGATAAAGCCCATCATGTTTATAAAACCAAGGTATAAATAAGGAGAACTATACAATATTTCACACTGAACAAATATACATACCTGAAATGATTAAAGTGTAATTTTTTTGGTTTGGTCCAATCCTCTGAAACACAGCGTCGGCGATGCAAGCCACTCTAAGCTCACCCATCTGAGATCTCGATAGCACCTACATCAATGATATCGTCTGGTTGATATTTTAAAATACCATCTCCGAGTAGGAGTGAGTGATCAACTCAGTGGTTCCATTAACTCTAAGTTATACATGTTATCAATTCCACTAGCACAAGTAATGATAAAGCAACTTAAACACCCAGTTCCTAAATACTCTTATTAATGCCTGTGCATGCGGTCGTGAGATGATGCATGCCCTCACATTCCAACACTCCCTCATAAGTGACTCCAACACCTCATTTGCAAATCCCAATACTCCCTCAACATGCGACCACAATGCCCATGTTGCCACAACCTATGCTAATACAATGCTATGAATGTTCATCTTAGCCGAGTATTTAATTAACTCTGTTTATCTAGCAAGAATGGAGAAGATGAAACACCTCCATTTAATTAATGGCCTTATCCAGATCACCTAGCCTAGGGTGATCGAAGTGGCTTTAAGCCTACAATACATGATCCAAATTTATGCATCACCCATTTATCTCATAAATCAATAATTCCAAAGGTAATGCATGATACCCAAAGGTGTGAGGATCAACTGGTATGGGTCGTCACCCAAACACTGAGTATGATCACTCAGTTCTAAGGTACGAGCTTGTCACATTAAACCAAATCACCATGAGAAAAAGGGCTCATCACCCAATTTCATTCATGCTCAGGTTGTTCGAACGGTGCTCTAACATGAAACCATCGGCCGGATAATTTAACGGGGGCCATTCAAACAAGGATTTATCACCTCCTGTGTTAGTTGGTCACTATGGAGAGGCTCGTCACCCCAGCGTAGGCCAACAACACGGACACAGTGTCCCATACCACCATGCCTGGCTCCCAAGACTTGGGGATCGTATCACTAACAGTTAATAGTAGGCCTTTCAAAGGTATGGGGTGCTTCAGATTCAGGCAGCTGTGATCATACATGGTGAACACACATGGTTGATTGGTTATTAGGCTAATTCAGTTGACTCGGACAAACTCTAGTGTAACCGTCATTGAGTGCAAGCATCCCGTATAGTCCGACTATTGCCGATTATCTGCGTTCGGCACGGATCAATCGGACTATTCTGGGGTGGCCAACCCAACCGGGACCGCCCTCGTGGATTCACAATTTTCCGGCCAACCCAACTACCCAAGTAGTCCCGGTCAGTCAATCTCACTAATAAATTGACTACCCCGACTATAGGGAGGGATATAAACAGTAAATCAGAAAAATCTGTATTATAGTGCAGTATATCGAACATGCAAGTGGCATTACACTAAGATAGTAATTCATGAAAAATAAGCGGTCATACAAGTGTGCACTAGTTAGCATGCATTCATCTACTCATTATATCAATCATCAATAAACACTAAGTAACACGCATTCGTCCATACGTTACCCAAATCAATAATCGACACTGGTTAGCATGCATTCATCTACGCATTACACAAATCATCAATCGACACTAATTAGCATGCTTTAGTCCATACATTACCCAAAACAATAATCGGCACTAGTTAGCATGCATTCATCTACGCATTACACAAATCATTAATCGACACTAATTACCATACATTTATCCATTCATAACAAAAATTATTAATTATGACATGGGGTTCGATAAACGAAAACCTAGGGGTAATGGTCCGCACCTTGGAGTGGTGCACCGGGTTTCGAGCTTGCTCCTAGGGCTAAGGTGTCACGCCCCAAACCTGGAGATCGGAATCACAAAAACTCCGGTCGTCAAATCCGGTGCCGACAGCCTCCGTAGTACCCCATTCTCAGTTCCCAGCGCCTATACACCAGATTCCGATCCTGGGATCCTACAAGGAGGATTTTTTTTGTACATTTATCTCGTAATAAGCATAACTACAAGATTACCCAATTTACAAAGGCAACATCATTATCACATATCCACTAATACAATCATTTGAGTACAATGCTGAAAGGGAAATACCTAAATCAAAAATCAAGCTCCAGAAGACCGTTGCACGCTCCAAGCTCAACACTGTTGCAACCTAACGCCACTTGCACGCATCTATCGTGCATAAGCTTATAGAAAGCTTAGTGGGTGGTGAAAGTGTGTGCACAAGGTAAGTGCCAAGAATGCAATACAATGCCATAAATCATATAACATCGATAATACAGGCAAGATCATGAATCATACGATATCAGAGTAAGCAGAAATACTAGTAATCTATAAATCCATGAATGCTATCAGCCGTACCAAGGTTATGCGATGCAAAAATATAATAACCAATATACTGAGGAGGTAATATAGATCAGCTATGCAATGCGAAGACAGTAAGCCAAATACTATATGTTGAGGATGCAAAGCAATATGCAAATCATGTTAAGTCCGTCTAGGCTATATAAGTGCTGAAACATAACAACCCAAAATGCCATATGTCGCGGATGTAATACAATATGCGGTGCGAATGGAATGATTATGCTGGAGTGTAAAGTCGGGATGATAGTACGTAGTATCGCAGGCTATGGGGTCCATCACAAGGGACTTCTATCCAAACCAGTCCCATACCTAAATTTGGATAGTCAGACACAATGTGGTAAACTCCTGATCTCAGGTTAGTCGCGTGCCCAACCGAAATCTTTGCCATGCGAAGGTACACAACAATTAGTTGCGCACCACTAGCCCGAGTGGATAGTGAATGAAATGAATGTATGAGTATGCAAATCCTGCTCAATAAGTCCACGTATCAGTACGATTCGTCTCTGGGATCATCACCGGGGTTTAGTACACTACAAATGGCACTGCCGCTCTCCCAGCCGCACAGTCCAAGTGAGCGTAAGAAACCTCACTATCCGCCTGGCCAATAGTCTGCCAATACCTACTCGGCACGTCGATAGTGGACCCATTCCTCGAGCTAGTCAGACTCAGCCTAGCAATGCCCCCTATGCTCGGGCGGGTAAGGCCACACCCCCTCCCAACCGACCATCGCACAGTGGGAGACGCGGCCTCCTGGTATTCAGCACTCAGGCGCTCATGTGTATCCACTCGGCCCCGACGTTGGGGCGTCCTCTGGTACCAAGAGGGTTTTAGGGATTTTCACCCAGGGCCATCTATGGCGACGATGCTAGTAAACGCATTTCCAGGTGTCTGTCCGTACCATCCACGATATGCCTGTGGAGGCTATAGCCTTGATGTCGCTAGGGCGTACAGTAATCATAATGCAAGATGCATGAGTCATACAATCCAGTCATGCATCAATCCTGTGCATGTCATGCTCTCATATGGGGCAACTCCGCCTATCAGGGAGCCCTATGAACAACCTGCCCTATGACATATGCAATGGTCAATCACATCTCATAACAAACATGCAGATGATGCGTATGGGTATGTATTATGATGCTACACTGTCATATACTCATAATCGGTATCAATAACCGGCGTCAACCATCGGCCTCGACAATGTGGACATTTAACCAACACTGCCCCCAAGGAATGGCCACATAGAGCCAAACATATAATGAGCCCACGACCTCACATAAAGGCCTAATATACAACATGATGGGCCTTCCTCAAGGGCCACATATACACAACAGGTGGACCCTGCTCATGGGCCTAATACATATCACAACAGGCCTTGCCCATAGACTATGAATACATCACAATGCACCTTACCCATAGGCCATGAATACATCACAATGGGCCTTGCCCATGGGCCTCAAATACATGACATGTGGGCCCTGCACATGGATCTTGAATACAGCAAATGGGTCATGCATCATGGGCCTACTACGTGTCATAATGGGCCTCAACTACGAGTCGCATGTACATCATATAGGTCACGATAGTCGGCCTTGGCAATCAAAATCGGCCTCGACAATTGAATCGGCATTTGGCCACGGCAATCGGAATCAATCGATAATCAGAATCGGTAAATCGTCACAACCATCGAGATAGATCAATAATCAGAATCAACAAATCTGTCACCACCATTGAGATAGAATAATCAGAATCGGCAAATCGGTCACGTCGATCGAAGTCAGCAATCGGTCACAACAATCGGAATCGATCGATAATCAGAATCGGCAAATCGGTCACAACCATCGGGATAGATCAATAATCAGAATCGGCAAATCGGTCACGTCGATCGAAGTCAGCAATCGGTCACAACAATTGGAATTGATCGATAATCAGAATCGGCAAATCGGTCACAATCATCGGGATAGATCAATAATCAGAATCGGTAAATCGGTCACATCGATCGAAATCAGCAATCGGTCACAACAATCGGAATCGATCGATAATCAGAATCGGCAAATCGGTCACAACCATCGGGATAGATCAATAATCAGAATCGGTAAATCGGTCACGTCGATCGAAATCAGCAATCAGTCACAACAATCGGAATCGATCGATAATCAGAATCGGCAAATTGGTCACAACCATCGGGATAAATCAAAAATCAGAATCGGTAAATCGGTCACGTTGATCGAAGTTAACAATCGGAATCGATCGATAATCAGAATCGGCAAATCGGTCACAACCATCAGGATAGATCAATAATCAGAATCGGCAAATCGGTCACGTCGATCGAAGTTAGCAATCGGTTACAACAATCAGAATCGGTCATCGATTTCGATCGATATTCGGTAATCAGCCACGATAAATCAGAATAGGTAATCGGCCTCGATCGATAATCAACCTCGATTGATAATCGACATATAAACAAGACGGGGTCCATAGATGGATGGCCGATCAACCATAATATAAAGATTGGCCCATGGCCATGGTCATATCAAATCTGATAACACGGAGTCATTCGTTTATAGCGAATGGGGCCCACTTATTTGGGTTATCCCAATAAGAGGATGATGAGAGTGGGCCTAACAAGGACTAAGGGAAGGTTACAATATGGACATTAAACCATCATTGTCCAGCACTATGGCCATTGAACCAACATTGCTCCCAAGGAGTGACCCATACAAGGAATTCATACACAACTTAACGGGCCATACATACATTGCACTAGGCCTCAACCATGGGCCTTGAATACATCACAATGGGCCTCGACCCACGAGCCCTAATGCATCACAATGGGCCTCATCAAATGGGCTTTATATATATACCAAGGTGAGCCTTAATGGACGGCCACAAATAAATCAAGATGGCCTACTTACATGGGCCCCATGTATATATATCAAGGTGGGCCTAAGCAACGGGCCATAAATACATCAAGGGGTGGCTCACCTTAATGTATTAGAGATCCAACCTATTCACAAACTAGCATAGGGATAGATGAAGTGGAAACACATATCAGCTTAGTAGGAAAATACCGTGGCCCTTAGAAATTTTGAACGGTGAAAGTCACTGTCTACACTATTTTCAAGGGTGGGATCTACTTGAACTATAGATCTGTCCCGTTCTTTTCTCATCTCTCAACATGATTAGAGGGTATGGATATCATACATGCATCATGATTAGAGGGTATGGATATCATACACACGTGGCCCACCATGTAATGGACGGTTTAGATATAACACAAACATCAAGGGTGGGTCCATTGAACTATGGATCTGACTCATTCTCTAGCCCAAGCCATAAAAAAAATGAGCTTTCAAAGTGGTTGGACGGTTTGGATGCAGCTCATGCATCATGGTGGGGTTCCACATGAGGGCCCACCATCATATGTATATATATATATATATATATATATATACACACACGCCCACAAACACACACGCGCACACACGATACAGTGGGAGTGGGTCCCACCGTCCAATGTGGACGATGAGGATAGAACACAAACATTACTGTGGGCTCCATCGTCTGCCTGGACGGTGGAGTAAAACACACATATCATTGTGGGTCCCACGTGGGGCCCACCATAATGTTTATTTGCAATCTAAGCGGTTGATAAGGTCACACATGCCGAGATGGAAAGGGAAAACAAATTTCATCTTGATCCGAAACTTCTGTGGCTAAAAAAAAGGCTTCAAAGGTAGGCATTAAATCACACTGTTTCCTATGATGTGGGCCACCCGAGTTCCTGATGGAGCTAATTTTTGGGGTGGGGCCCACTGCCCTAAGGGGCCACCAAATTCACGGTTTTGATGTGCAGTGCACATCATGGTGGGGCCCACGGATGGGCCGTGGGACCTCTGTCCGTCCGCCAACACACATGGACGCCTGGCGTCCTTTCACTTTCTCTGACAGCAGCAGCAGCAGCTGCTACTGTTGTTTTAGTATTTTTTTTTTTGAAAAAAAAAACTAGAATCCTGTGGTTTTTCCTACGTGGGGCCCACTTGAAGTGAATCCAACCCATCCATTGCGTCCCATGGCTCAAGACAAGCCAAACAAGCCCAATATTGAGTAATTTTCGGTGCATAGAAATATCAAGGGAGACTTCAATGGTGGAAACCACCATTTGTTATGCTACGGCCCGCCAAGACCTCGGATTGACTTCATTTTTCGGCTCAACGCCTAAAATAATCTCAGGAATGGAATGGACGGCTTGGATTAAAAGAGTACATCAAGATGGAGCCTATATAGGCGGCTCACCCAATGAACTTTGAAAATAAGCTAATATTTGTGTTTTCATTTCAGTCTAGGGACGTCTGGGCGCCACGCATGCTCAAGGTGGGCCCTACTCAGGTGGGCCATCAATGATGGATGGTGTGGTACAACACATATGTAAGTGAGCCCCACCTATAGATGGGTTGGATAAAATAAATGGCTCATGGTGGGGTTCATCGGAGTGGGCCACATGACCACATCATCACACATACAAAAGGATATGAACAAGAGAGGGAAAGAGAGAGAGAAGGAGAGAGAGAGAAGCACCCACCTCAAAATCTTCTCCTTCAACTTCTACCGTTATGGTCTAATGCCCTTACAAAGCTTCCTCAACGGTGGAGATGATGATATAAAGGTTGGATTGGTGAGGATCTAAGGTGGAAGATGGTTGAAACTTTGGGATGGGTTGGACGTCCATGGTTCTTGCAAATGGAGAATGAGGAAGAAAGAGAGAGGGAGAGAGAGATAAGAGAAAGAGAGAGAGGAAAAGAAAAAGTTATGACTTGTCATAAAGATGTAAGGACATCTTAAATGCCTAGGTAAGGAGAGGCGTTGACTTTTGGGGAAAAGGGGATGGAATAATTGCCTAGCACATTTCCCCATGATGGCTTAGAAAAGTGTGTCATTGCAATAGGTGGGTCCCACAAACGCGATCAAGGTCCAAATGAAGCGCGGTCTAATCTTTTGATGTACAACTCGGATTGCCGCACGAGACGCGGCATTATAACTGCGGCGACAAGGTGGTCGCTATGGCGCTAATTCCGGGTCGGGCTTACATGTTTGAACTTAAGGGTTATCGCAAGCGAAATCCATAGGTCGCGGGTCGCTGGAATTCGACTGGGAAGACTGCAGGAGCATATGGATCGATACGGGCTAAGATACGGGTCTCACATAAGGTCATGCGAATTTGCTTCCCGACATCCTGTCCTAAGAAGGATGGTTTGTAAGGCTTCATTCATTCAATTCTCAAACGAAAATCTTCATGATAGGGTTTGTTATTTACCTCAAATCCTTGTCGAAGAGATTCTGGCAATGCGGCGTGATGCGAATGCGTTGCCGGCTAGTGGTGGTGGGGTGGGTCTTTGACACTAGCTCATCTCCCTCACTTTCTCTATTTATTCTCCTCTCTCTCCCTTTCTTCCAATAGAAATTCGTATAGAAGTGAGACAGTGAAAAATGGGGGGCTATTTATAGTGTCAAAATGTGCACAAATAGCCCTGGTGACCATTTTTCCAATAAACTTGCCATGGGCGAGGTTATTTTTGATCTACAGGGTCCTTTCAGGGCCCACTAGCTCATCCATGTCACAAGAAAGGTGCCCCACTATAGGATCTATGTTTGGACACAAACGGGCGGCAATCGGACACTCTAATTAGCCGTGGGGGCCCCACTTGCGATGGACGGTCACGTTGATCGATCCAAGCCATGACTATACGGATGTGTGTAGGGAAATATCATTAACTCACATATCGAGTTTGGTTGAAACCCAACAATCGAAAAGTCACAACTTTGCAAAAGAGCAGAGATCCCAATTCACTTAAATTTCAAGTTTCTGCTTAAGGCATTTGCATATCCCATGCACCTCAACTTCAGTCTAAGTTAAATGATTCTAGACACTATCCCGACTCGACATCCACGATGGACGTCAAGCCCAGTAAGACAGTCATTATTTTATAGTTTCTAGTCTAGTGGCCCACTAATGAGGGGTGCAGAGCTTATTCAGATAATTGGGGCATTTCTGTAATGAATTGTGCAACGAGATTTCTCATACACAATAATTGGAGTTTGGATTAGCTAAATTCATAATGTGACATATTTGCAATTAGTAAAAATGGTGATTCGACTATAATCACTCTAATCAAGGACCATAATTCAACTACTCTCAAAGCAATCAGAATTAGTAAAATATACCAAAAAAATAAAAAATATTAATTTAATTAAATAGGATTATTTCTAGTATGATTACAAGCAATTCCTAAGGATACATCGAACAAAAAAACTCTAAGATGAAAAATATATGCGCAGTCCATCGGCAACGTGTAATTACTAAAATTTTCAGTTTCAATAGGTTATTTCATATAATATTTTTTGTACTTTTAGATACTAAATTATTTTTATTATTTTTATAATAATTCATCATCAAGTATACTTTATACCCACCAAATTTATCTCATTTTAAGTTATAGAAAATTTCTCAAAATTCTAGAAGCACCAGTTATCCGAAACTAAGATATTTAGTATAGTCACTAAAACATCCTAGAATTAACCTAATTTAAGTTTTTTTTATTATTATTTTTTCATGAAACTAGACTCATCAAACTTCAATATGACTTTTAAATCACCTCAATCGGAGTTGTAGAAAAATATATATGAATTTTTGAAGTCAGTGCACTAGAACTATCAAAATCCGAACGTGTAGAATATTACTGAATAGAGTGACTCAGTTGCAACCAAACCCTGCTATCCAGATTTGTTCGATTGCTCAATGTTTACTCGATGCAACCGATCAGTGCTGCTCTAGTTGCCCCGGTTTACTCGGTGCAACCGAACCTTGCTAGCCATATTCTTCAAAATTCTCAAATTTCACTCGGTCGAACGGTTTTAGTGGATCGAAGGTCACTCCTTTCGGTCCCAAATATGTGTGAATACATGCACGGACATGCACTTAAGTCCAAAAATCAAATGTACTACCCAAGGACATCCAATTCCCAGCTTGCAAAAATCCGGGGCGTTACAAATGGAGACCCTGGCTATAGCAGGGGACCCTCCGATGGCAAAGTCAGTGCAGGCCAACTGGGTCTGCTTGAACGTAAGGTTTGCGATGTATATTTTTGTGTACCTTTTGCAATAGGCAAGGTTTTATTTATAGTTTCTATGTGATAGTGGTGTCGATGGTAATCTCCTTACTTTGAAGGTGAGATTGTAGAGGAAATTTCCCCCCGAGCATGTCACGATTATCTTTTGAGATCCTCGGCGAAGATATCGGAGAGATCTCCTTGAGAATATCTTTGAGTGGTTAGGATTCGAGAAGATCGGGGTGGATGACTGAGGCCGATCTCTGTGTTGGAAGGCCAAGGACATCCTACAGATCAAGGGTCAAGGTTGGTATTCCACGGTCAAACTCTATGGTCGATTATGGTTGAGCCTTCCTAAGGGGTAGTTCGACGCCGATAACCGACCTTGATCTCTACGAGTAGCTCTACTACCCTACCATTAACGGAAAGTCCGACAATGGTCAACCTCCTATTACCACAACCAACGGATGGCCATAAGGATCGACACGACCTACCTTAAAGGAAGGCTCGACCACAATCGACCTCGAAGTTTGACCATGGAATACCAACCTCGACCCCTTGATCTGTAGGATGTCCTAGGCCTTCCGACCCAGAGGTCGGCCTCGGTCATCCACCTCGATCTACACAAATCCCGACCACTCAAAGATATCTTCAAGGAGATCTGAAAAGACAAGCTATCAATGTCCTAGAATGGTGGGTAAATAGGACAATATCAAATAATCAAAATAAAAGCGGAATATATAAGGAATAAGAAAATCTCAATCACCCAAGTATTAAAACCTTGATTCCAAATAATTTGTAGGATAACCTTCACTTAAAATATTAGGCAAGACAACCTTATTTCACGAATGTCTTTAAAATCAAATTTTCAAACTAGCAAGAGAAGATAAAATAAACACAGCATTCACCATAAGAAATGAAATAGATATAACATTCACCACAAATAAAAAATAAATCATTCACCACAATGGCACAAGGGGTTATAGTGGTTCGGTGCTTTAAAGAAAACCACACCTACTCCACTCTCAAAATTACTATCCTCGTAATTTTGGTTTTCACTATTTCAAGGTTTTCCCAAGTTCACCTTAACAACCTTATACAATTCTTGTGGTTTTCACAAGTTAACCACAATAAAACCCCCTTTTGTGATTTTCATGGTTTATCACAAACAAAAACCTTCTTTGTGATTTTCACGAGCAATAATAAATCAATCCACTGAGATTTTCACGGGCTATCTCAGAAAAACCTAAATGAAATAAAATAAATAGTGTACTTATCTTCAAATGTTGATTTGAAGATGCAGTCGAAGCATGTAACAGAAGATCTTCTTTCTTAAATAAAGAGGAGGCAGTATTCGCTCAACCAGAAAATGTACAAGGTTCTAAAGTATTTCAAAAAAATGAAAAACTCTACAATTATAGATTCAATTCTCTTAATTCTCAAGTGGAGTATAGACTAATCTCTAGAATATGATTGAGACTAACTTAAGAAAGGGAATTGAATAAGCATAAAATAAATTTATAAATACTGTACAGTTAGCTTGACGAGGATCTGAGCTTCTCTCTCACTTGCAGAAGATTTAGAGTGATTTTTCATTGTAATTTAGAATGAGAGAATGCATCTATTTATAGCCAAAAGGATATGAAAATTTGACAAACCTAAGAATAGGTTTGGCTGACTGGATTCCACCGAATTCGATCTAATGACTATTGGATTGCACGGGATAAGATTTATCCAAAATTCGGCTGGCCCAATGCGAAATTTGGCTCGCCAAATTTCCCATTCAACTGGCCGAATTCTCGCAAAAATCTGAGAATTGCATTGCTGGAATTTGACCTGAACTTCACTAGAGCCGGCCGAACTTCAAGTTTGGCTAGCTGAACCAAAAGTTAGGTTGACCAAATTTTCAACAAAATTTTGAATTTTTAGCCCAAAGCTGAAATTATGTTAGCCGAAGAAGTTAGGTTGGCCGAACCAGAAGTTAGGCTAGCCGAACTCTAATACAATTATATGAAAGGTAACCCAAAGTATATAATTTTTGAAAGCACCTAAGGTCTTTATAGTGTTATATCACCTGTTGGTTAGCAAATACAGAGATCATCTAGTCATGATAATCTTGAAACCAAACGACGTCTTAAGATGATAAGCCGATCTTGAGCTAATCTTCATGAGATGTAGTGTAGTTGCGATCTAACCGTACTTGCGATCTAACTGATATCATTGTGTATCTTTGTCTCACGAAATTTGATAACCTTATGTATGCTAAACATTTAAGCACTTACAAGATCTCGCCGAGATCTCCGCCAGAAATCTCAGAAGATAACTGTGATATGATCGGGGGGAATTTCCTTCTACAATACTCACCTTCCAAGTAAGGAGATTACCATCTACACCGTTAATGCATAGCACCTATAAATAAGAACCTTTCCTATTGCAAAATGTACACACAAATATACATCATAAACCATAAGTTCAACCAGACCAAGTTTGCCTACACTGACTTTGCCATAAGAGGGTCCCCCACCATAGATAGGGTCTTCATTGTTGTCTCCTTCATAGAGGTGCCTGTGCGGTCGAAAGAGGACATCGGGACGGCATCAACACTGCCCGGCCAACCCTGTAAATGCTATTATTATCAAAGTGAAAACTAGATACAAAGATCTCACGAATACCTGATCCTGATTGCGGGTTTTCAAGAACCAGCCAGAAACCAGCCAAGAACCGAACCCAGTTAGCCCGGGTGGGTACTATAAAATCGGACTGTACCCGACCTGTCGACAGTCCTAGATCCGAGGGCGGCTTTGTCAATAGGAAAATAGAAAGAGACTCTGACACAGAACTTGGAAAATTACGTATCCCAACCCTTTGCAACGTAGTTTTCGATTTCCCCAGTACTACACATTATTTTTATGGTCCACTTTTTAATTGTACACCACTCATTTACATGGCGGTACATGTGCCAATACGGTACACGTGCTCCGGATCCGAGCTCTCCATGATGTTGCCCTTACAGTCCAGATAATATGCTCTGAAAATCGGGCTAGTTCACTCCAAGGAAGGACACGGTGCACCAAGCATATGGACGGCTAGAAAATATCATCTACACAGTCCATTTATTTTGTACGCTCTTGCCCGTCCGAGAAGCAAACTGGCCTGATTTTGGGTCAGATAATCTAAATAATCTGACCCATCTTACGGAAAGATCGGATCTCACACGTGTGTAGGGCTTAGCAAACCTGAAACCTCTATTACAGGAACGCTAATTGCATACTTGTAGTGCACATCAGTTCACGAGATCCAGACTGTTCATCCTGAGGGACCCATCACGGACAGCCCATGGCCCAAGTTACACCAATCGTATGGTCCTTACTACTTGATCTGACAGGGTCACGATCAAGCTGGTAAGATTTTCTGATGGTCCTGATTTCGGGCCACGGACCGTACATTGTGCCGCAAGCGGATGAGTGGTCCGGATCTTGTCTTATGCAGTTATACCTCATTGAAAAAGCCAAGCTACCGCACTCCAACAGCGATAGCGTAAGAGTAAGAGAACCGCTTGCAACCGGAGTTAGATACAGTTGTTTATTCCCCACGAAACTGTCTTATGTGTGGAATATCCAATCCATTAAAAACGTGGCCCACACCCGGATGATCATCTGAAATGAATCCACTCATTGGACGGGCCAAATCAGCATAGTGAATCATATAAGCGGATGTCCGTTAACTTTCATGTGGTGACTTGATTGATAAGTGGGACAATCTGATTATCATATCAGGTGAATATAACGATGTCCAACCTTTTACACGGCTCAGGTACCTTAGGCATTTGGTATGTTGGAGAATAAAATGGTAAATGCTCTTGTTTACACCCATTTTTTTTTTATTTTTTTTTATGCTCAATGTGAGTGATGCAGAACTGATGCATAAACTAACATATGAGATCAAATAATTGAATTAAGATATTTAACAAAAAAACACAAACGTCACTATATTCATCACAAATATTATGAAAAAAAAAAAAAAAAAAAAAAAATTTAAATCATATGTAATCCTGGCCTTAATTTATGAACATTGTAACATAAGATCATTAAATAAAATGAAACTATGATCTAATGTATGTAAGGACATCCAATTAGCATACGATATATTCTATTTCAAAATAGGAAACCTAAAACAACCTAGGGTGAAAATTAGGGTTTAGGTAATTTGGAGAAAGTTAAAGATTTTAGGTTTAAGGTTAGAGTTTCGAGGATCAAAGAGTGGGGTTTGATATAATGACGATGGGAAGCCAAAAAGAGCAGGTGGGATTCAAACGTGTGGTTGGACGGTCACACGTGTGGCGTGAGAGGATGGGTTTAGGACAATTAGGGTTTAGTTTGTGGATGGATATGGAAAAGTTGAGTTTTGGAGAAAATGAAGATTTGTGATTGGAGCATTAAGAACCTAAAGAGAATACTTGGATGGGGAAGAAAAAGGAAGATGGTGTGGGGATAGATGGAGATCTTGTACCTCAGTTGATGAAGATTAGCATCGCATCAATCTTCCTTCCAAATCGCATACAAGTATCTTCAAATCATATGAATATTGTAGAAGAAAGCAAGAGTTTTTTTCTTTTTTATCACGAAATTCAATGAGGGAAAGGTCACACACCCTCCTCTTTTTATAGATCCAAGAAGTTTCAAAATTTACAAAA
This sequence comes from Magnolia changhungtana, assembly GCA_030180095.1. Taxonomy (NCBI): domain Eukaryota; kingdom Viridiplantae; phylum Streptophyta; class Magnoliopsida; order Magnoliales; family Magnoliaceae; genus Magnolia; species Magnolia changhungtana. Next base: position 2,198,304 of record JASAUF010000548.1, read on the forward strand.
ATCCCCCTGTCTTGTGTGCTTTAACAAAATTAACCCTAGGCTAAATAAAACTAAATAAAATCAACTAAAACACCCATAATGTGTCCAAATATAAAATAATCAAAAACTAAATCCTAAAATATGATAAAGTCTAAAACTGATGTGGACGATCAACGATCAATGACCTGATCATGTGATCCATGTTATCCAATGGTCTGATCGTCGCGTCCCTCCGATTCAACGGTCTGGATCACTCCATAAAGTAGCTCATGCGCATCTTTCTAGTGTGGGGTCTTCTAGATCTCGCACATACACATGGGGTCTTCAGCACAATCACAGGTACTCGCCTAGCTACAAGGAAAGTGGTGTGGCCCGCCTCCTCCTCAGATACGTACATAAGGGTGAACGTGACGTGATGTCCTCGTCAGTGGGCCATGTGGAGATACTATGTATTTAACACCACTAGAATCGTACTTGAACTCAAAAAAGATGATCGAAGTTTGATATTCCTTCCATGTTACACATTTTTTCATTTATTGCGATGGTACACGTTGATTCAAAAATACAGACGTCCTTCTTGAACCTCTTGAGACCTACAAGAGAAGACAAGATTGGAGACCATAGCTACTGTGGGGGACCCTCCAATGCCAAAGTCAGACAGGCAAGCTAGGTCTCATAAAACTAAGGTTTCTAGAGGAGTTTTGGGTAGGATTGTGTGTACCTTTTACCATTATGGATGCTCCTATTTATAGGTGAGGAGTAGGTGGTGGCGCTGATTGCGATCTTCCTACCTAGTAGGAGTGTATTGTAGGGGAATTCATGTCTCGAACGTGTCATGGACATTGCTGGAGATCTTGGACATATCTCTTTGATAAAGATCCGTGCGGTCAGAATTAGAAGAATCATGCAGTAGAAGACCAAGTTGAGCGGGTCGTCCGAGGAGTCCCACGTGTACGTCCCGAGGAGTAGCATGTCAACCTGGACTTCTGTCGAGTCGTGGCCAGACTTTCCCTTAACATTAGGTGAATTGCCAACATGCTGATATGAAGTCATGTTCGAGCATAGAGCTCGAGTTTAGAGGTCGAGCTCCTTTCTATAGTAAAGGTGAGATCCGAGATGACCGTCCTCTCCATCTCATTGTCTGGTGATGGGGCTCTTCCGTAAGCCTTCCGAGCAGGTCGTGCTCATCCTTGTGTGGGATCGTGCTTGAGGCTTTTTCGGAGGCTTTGAATGTCATCTTGGATGTGGATACGATCCTGGTGGAGCTTGGTGCTTTCCAGGGAGAGGAGTGTTATTCTTTGGCCATATAGGGTCTCCTTAGTTATGAGTGGCACTGATTGATCGCGTGACTCGTTATGGACATCCGAGCTGACCTCGCATGTCTGTCCAGCTCGTTTTCACCCATAACAGAAGCCCCCTACTTCTGAGCTGACAGAAGTGAGCTTAGGAAGTATGATGAGGTCTAACGTGGAGAAGGTCTAATCAGTTCGCCATTAATGTGAAGATAGGTTAAAGGTGCGGAGATCAAGGGAGATATGTAATCGTGGTATGGCATGCTCGATGCAGCGTGCGCTGGCAGGGCAGGCGCCTTTTCGTTCCCCAGCTTATAGGGCATGAACACTTGGTAGCGCCTGGGGATCCGTGTCGTCAGGTGAGTGGGAGGTCTCCACGTGGTCGTGTGCACATGCCGAGGAGTCTCTTCCGCTACCACAATTAATGTGGATGATCATCACCTGTGGCAAAGCTCCCTATAAAAAGGGGAGAACCCTATCATTCCAAGCCATTTATTCCCACTACCTCTTCTTGAACTCCCTATCTTGGCGATTTTTGGTAAGTCGAAAAAATTTTCCAGTGCTTTTAGCTTCTTCTCTCCCTCGTGTTCTTATTTTTCGACCTAAAATGTCTGATATTTCGGACTAAGGGTTCGAGCTCTACGCATTCCAAGGAGACTCAAACCCAGAGAGTGTAGATTCTAGGTTAAGGGCTCCCTCTGACCCTCCGTCTCCAGTACCCTTTGGCCACGGCTAGGCAATGGAGACTATTTTGCCTGAGAGAGGCTGCTCAGACCTCGGATGAGCAGCAAATCACTGTTGATCCTACCAGGTTGATTCTGACGAAGGCCAATTTGGCCTGGATTAGATCTGAGTTTGGGATCCCGAACTCGGTGGAACTTAAGGTTCCCGATCTTGGTGAGGTTCCTGGTGACCCGCATAAAGGTGAGGTGGCTATCTTCCAGGTCGCCTTACAGTGTGGGCTCCGCCTACCTCTTCCTCGGATCGTGCGAGAGGCCACTTCTCGCCTGGGGTTGGCCACTGGCCAGATTATCCTAAACACCTGGAGGGTGCTACTTGGGACTTATATCCTCTGGTTCTAGCTCGGGAACCAGGATCCGACGATCAAGGAGTTTATGTAGTTGTATCAGCCCAAGTCTCATTCAAAGGAGCTGAGTTGGTATTACTTCTTGGCATGGGCAAGGAAGGGCAAGGCCCTTATCGCCGGCAATCCATCTTCTAACAAAAATTGGAAGAATAAATGGTTTTGGGTGTCTGGGGAGTGGGAGGCACCTACTGCCAAGTTGGCTATGCTTCGAGCTCGAGTCCCCATGAAGTTTGATACTTTAGGTCGGACATTGTTAAGGCATTGTACTTAGGATTTCTCTTTATGCATTTGTAACTGCATTCACTAACCACATGACTACTCTTACAGGATTTCCTAAGACCCAACTTGATCTTTCTAACATGCAACTTAGGCAGGTGAACAAGGCGAAGGTGACAAAGGAGGAATTTTGACTTTGGACCACGCTAATCACCCCAGACCTTCTTCCTCGACCCGGGCTTCTCCTAGTAGATAATGAATTGTAAAGATGCTTTGATGTTATAGATTCCTTTTTACTAACTTCGGGTGTTCTTTCCGTGTAGACATGGTCGAGCCTTCAAGGTCTGGAAAAAGGGTTCTTCCTCCCGTTACTGAAATGGTCAGATGGAAGTCGACCGTGAGGAGGAAGGTGACGATCCCTCCCACCGTATTGGTTGTAGCCTTTGTTGCAGCGGAGGTAAGGTCAGAGCGTAACGTCAAGGGATCTTCGCCAGGGCGGTTGCTTCCGACCGTATCAGGTGAAGGGGCACGGGACGCTCTTGCCCTGGATGCTCCTCCACAATAGGCAACTATGGAGGTGGTTGATTTGGAGGGGGCCTCTCTAGCTCAAGAGGTTCAGGCAGCTGAGGAGCCTCGGCTCATAGCTGTCCAGACCCCAACTGAAGAGGGTGAAACCTTGGGCCCGCAAGCAGTTGAAGAGGGTGATGCCCCGGGCCTCCAATCAACTGAGGTTGGGGAGTCGAGTTCTCTTCCCCCTGGGCACCATATGAGTGGCCTAGCCAATTGGGCAGCCAGGTACGCTTCAGAGGACTAAATTGCAAATCTAGTTAATACTCATCTGGAGATCCTTATGAACGAAGCAGCGGTGTTTTGTTATAAGGTACAACCTTTTTCTCATCGATGTGCTTGTCTATTTACAATTGATTTCTAAGACGCTTTCTTCGTTTTAACTCATCCTCGCCCTTCTGTCCACTCATCAGAAAATGAGGCAAGTGGCAGATGAATGTAAGCAGATAGAGGCAAAGCTCTAGGGTAAGACTACTGAGATCAAGGCCCTTCAACGGGCTTAGGAGCTGGCTGGGGAGAAGTGCGACGCTCTGAAGATCCAACTGAGCGAGGCCTGATAAAAGGAGAGCTCGGCGCTGGCCAAGTTGGAGGGGATAAAGTTGCACCTTTCTATAGTCAAGAAGGATCGATCTGAAGCGGCGACCGAGGCCGCAGTGTTAAAGGATGAAGCTGTAGAGCTAAGGTGGAGCTAGCGAAGGAGAGAGATCGGCGGCCAAGTTGGTTGAAGTCGGGGAGACTTTGGCTGCTCAATTGTCAGAGGCCATGGCGACCATCCCAGCAATCAAGGTCACGGATGTAGAGGAGTACTAAGTCTCGAAGGAACGAGTCGATGAGGTGAAGGTGATCTACAACTGTGTCTATGACCCTGCATAGAGGATGTATGGGGTCTGTGAAAAGGCCGAGCTATATATCCTAGAGGGGGGGTGAATAGGACTATGCTAAATTTAAAAATAACAGTGGAATTAAACAACAAGATAACCAAATGAATTACAAATAATTAAAGGAAGCAACAACCTCAAAATTCTAGTATTGAGAGGTTGATACAAATGTTGTTCTAAGGACAACCTTACACCATAAAAACCTAGGGTTTATGGCAGGACAACCTTACTAGAATAATTTGTGTATCAAAAACTGAAACCGAAGAGGAATAAAAAGGAAATAGCAAGAAAGGAAATCTAAGTTATTACAACATTCCCCACAATGTTGAAATGTAAAGATTACAACATTCACATCCACAAATACATCCCACAATCTTGAATTAAAAAGAATAAAGAAAGGAAACCACAAAACACAGAATTATAGTGGTTCGCCTGTGTGTACACTAACTATTAATCAACAGCCACACAGCTACTCCACTCCTAATATCCTGACATAGTGGATATTAGCGTTCACTATGAAAATAGGTTTTTCCAGGTTCACCTAAAACCCTCACAATTGTGTCTTTTAAGTGGGCTTACACAATTCAAAAACCCCATGCTCTGAGTTTTCTGGATCACCTCAGACAAACCAAAACAGAGATTTTTCTGGCACAATCTCAAAAACCAAAACAAAGGAATTTATAAAAACTGTAAAATACTTGGATATTCTCCTTGATGCAGCCAGGAAGAACCAAGTCGGAGTAGAAGTTCAACATAGAAGTTCAATGTCCAATACTCACTTATGAAATGGTTCAAGGTTCTAAATTGATTTTAGATTCAAAATACCTTGGGCTAGCTTGATTTGATTTTAATTCTAAGAAATGGGAATACTTCAATCCCTCTTTCAAATAAAATTGGAATGTGGAAATTTAAAATCAAATGCAAAGAAAATTATTAAAAGAGAATATTAAATGAGCACAGTATAGCTTAAAATAACGACTAATTTATCTCTCAGAGTGACGTATTGATTTAGCTTGAATTCAAAAAAAAACTCTGAAATTCGTCATCTATTTATAGGTGAAGAAATCGCGTTCACAACTGGTCCTGTGGACACTACAACTGGTCGTAAGACCAACTGAATTTTGAAATTTTGAACGCGATCGGATAAAGCCGTTCCACGACTGGTCGAGAGACCTCTACAACTGGTCATGACCTGCCCACGACTGGTCGTGCGGAACAAGATTTAGTTGCTGGACTTTGAGTCATAGCTGCAGGACTAGTCGTGAACGAGTCGAGTATTGTTCACACGACCGGTCGAGCAGTCTCCAGGACTAGTCGTGGCTTAACTAAAGAAAATTTACAACAAACTTAGTACTGGTCATAGAATTTCTTGGACTGGTCGAGCCAGTGCTAGGACTAGTCGAACAGAGTCCATGACTAGTCGAACAGAGTCCAGGACTAGTCGAGAAACAGACCATTCTCACTTATAAAATGATATAATTGAATTATGTATTCAAAATGACCTACCCTAAGGTCAATCTAAGGTCATTCATACCTTTATTCATGAAGTATGAACATTGAAACATCTTTTCCTTCGGTTGATAGTTGATCGTTGAAGTTCACGAAGCTTGTGATCATTACATGATGAAGCTTGAACTTGAAACCTTTTGAAGCTTCAATTTGAACCTGGAATTTGAAACTTCTTTAGTCTTGAGCTTGAGGTCGAAAGAAAATGACTTTGTCTTGACTTGGAGCTTAATCTATGAATCTTGAACTTGTTGTTGTACTTGAACATGACCATGTAAACTTGCATTTCTTGAAGTAAAAATCTTTGTTCTAGAGAGATGCACGGTCTTCATTATGTAGGAGTGCTATACAAGACACAAATTTCAAGAGATATACAAGACACAAATTCTAAGAGAGGTTTTGGCACTACAAAATTTGATAATATAGGAGCTAGAACCCATAGCACTTACAGTCTGTATCCTGAGCTGAACCTTGACAGCCTTGGCGATGAAGCGCAGGCAGACCTTGCCCCGGTGGGCCCCTCTCCGACCGATGTCGAAGCCGCGTAGCAACCCCCTTCTTTGAGATGATCGAGTCGAGCCTTGCCATCTCTTCTTATACTTACACAACTTTTTATTTTTCCCCATTTTTTGTATTGCCTTCATATGCATATATGAATGAAAGGATAGTTTTTGTAATGATTGTTATGTATGGAGTCTTTTTAGTCATTCGTTGGCCATTGTGCTGAGCCGAGAAGATTGTTTTCCTTTGCACCTAAGAATTCTTATTATAGCCCATGCATTCAAAGTAGAGTTGCTAATTAATGGTCTAGCCTCTTCTTTAAGGGTCAGACGACTAGTGAGGACTTTTCTTCCCTTGCACTAAGGAAAGTCCTCAGTAGACGTACTAGGATTGATTAGTGGCTCAACCTCTTCTTTAAGGGTCGAACGACTAGTAAGGATTGTTCTTCCCTTGTACTAAGGGAAGTCCTTAGTAAATTATGTTGTACGAACAACGTAGATAACGGATGGAAAGTAAAATTTCTCGACTTGGGAATTTTTATTACAGATTCTAAATAAGACATGCGGATTTCGACCAGGTAGGTCGATTATTTAAGAAGTAGATACGTAGATTCCAACCTGGGCTCTAGTTGGTCTTCACAGGTAGTAATTCTTCATATGCTCAACATTCTACGAATGTGGCAGGAGTTGTCCTTTCATGTCTTTGAGCTGATAGGTCCCTGGTTGGGTTTTGCCCGTTACCTTTTAAGGTCCTTCCCAGTTCGGCCCTAGGGTTTTCGAACCAAGCTCCTTAGTATTCTGGAAAGTACGACGGAGGACCAAGTCCCCAGCTCGGAACCTTCTCATCTTTACTCTAGAATTTTAGAATCGGGCAACCTGCTGTTACCAAGTTGTGACTTTGAGTTGGGCCTGCTCCCTTTTTTCCTTGAGTAGATCGAGGTCCAGTGCCATCTACTTGGGGTATTTATTCTCATCGTAAGAACGGATCTGAGTAGTGGGGACCCCAATCTCAACTGGGATCACGACCTCTTCTCCAAAGGCTATGGAGAAAGGAGTTTCTCTCGTGGCCATTCAGGTTGTGATCCAATACGCCCAGAGGACATGGGGGAGTTCCTCAGACCAGGCCCTGTTAGCTTTCTCAATTTTAGTTTGGAGGTGATTCTTGTTGTTCTTGTTGACTACCTTGACCTGACTATTATCTTGGGGGTGCCAAGGTGATGAGTAGGTGTTTCCAATTCCGAGGTTCCTGCACATGCCTTGGAACTGATCGTTGTCGAATTGCTTCCCTTTATCCGAGACGATCGTGTGCGGGATTCCGTACCGATAGATGATGTTTTTCCAGACAAAGTTGGTGATTTTCTGCTCAGTGATCTTGACTGGTGGCTCGGCCTAAACCCACTTGGTGAAGTAGTCGACCACAACGACTGCGAACTTGGTATGCCCTTTGTATGTTGGCAGAGGGCCGATATGTCTATCGGCCATTGGGCAAATGACCATGGCCTGGTCATGGGGGTCAACTGCTCAAGAGGTTGATGAGGCATCACCGCAAACCTTTGGTATTTATCACACCTCAGGGTTATTGCTTGTCATCCTTTTAGATGGTCGGCTAATAGTACCCCTGTCAGATGACCTTGTGGGCAAGGGTACGACTGTCGGAATGGTTGCCACAAATCCCTTCGTGTATCTCTCTCAGAACGTACTCGGTCTCCTCAGGTCGGAGATGTAACGACTTGGAAAATCCCGTACAATGGCCCGAGTACCACCTCAGGCAGAAATCGCTTAGGATCAAATCCTTTAGAAATTTGACAAAGTTAACTAAGTGTTAAACTAGATTAGCCATGAAATCCATTTGAATCACTTTAAATATGATTGGCAAGACCCAAAACTTGTAGAATCATTGACGATAGGTTAACCTAAAATCTAGGATCAAACTCATTACCCGACTGCTCTTGGGAGCACATTAAAACTCCGTAACAGATCTGGACCGCACATCGAAAGTTCGAACGATACGAGGTTATAGATTTAGGTCCGCCTCGCTGGGCTTGACAACCATCTCGGAGATCAAATTCAGACAGTATCCCACGGCTATTCGCTTGAGTCCGAAGCAAGGAGTGTGAGAAGACTTGGTTTTCTTTATAAATAAAAATCTCAAATAGTAATCTAAGACTTGTTACTTGCAGACAATTTGTAAGCAACCAGACCGTCAGAATCTGACCCAAATATACCTTCGGATCAGGAAAATTTTCATATACATGGCAGTGTACTTGAAATCTCTGATCGACTTTCACTGACCGTTGAACTGAAACTAGTCCACCACGCGTGATCTGGGAATTCAGCTACAACGAAAACTTAACTCCACCTAGATCCAGAGTCTGTGAGCTTAAGTCCGACCTTTAGCTCAAAGGGGGCTACCAGAAGTCCTCCGTTGAGCTGAAACTGACTCACTTTGGTTATAACCTAAGTATACCTTGATCTTAAGTCTATTTTAGTGTAATTTTAGGTTATATAAGGACCTTAAAACCCTCTCTCATTCAGCCATACGAATTTGAGAAAAACCTTAGGAGAGAGAAGAGAGAAAAGAGAGAAAGTGTGAGTGAAGTGGGAGAACCTCCCTACTACTTTCCCCTGCCGCTCTACAAGCTTAACCACTCAAGTCTAGTCGCTTTCCCGGCGATTCCGACTTTGTTTCTAGGTAAGAAACCCTAACCCTAATCTATTTTGGGGTTGTGATGGTTGTAGGTTATGAAATAGCTAACCTATTTTATTCTATAGGTTACCAAACTGCCGAATACGAAAGCTTAGCAAACCTACCAGATTCGTTACGATTCTACGATGAAAGGTGAGGACTTTAGGTGTATAGGTTATGATTTTCAACGCTTTTAATGTCAAATAATGATAGATTCATGATCTGTATGTAATTGCACATGTACAAAGTGTTGTCTGTTTCGCTTTTCGGTTATACGATAACTATGTTGAATATACTGTATTCCTAGTATTTATAGAAAATACCGTATACGTATAAATTTTGAAAATGTGTTTGTCATGATTATTTGCTGTATGAACATATTATATATGTGTAAAATACTTTCTTGGCAAAAGGGTTCGCCCTAATACATGTTTTTGCTAATGTACACTATGTATGTTAAAATAGTGTATTCTAAGTGTTTGTGAAAATGCTTGTAAGAGTAAGTGCTTAGATAATTAGGCTTTTGGTAGGTGTTGAGATGGGATTCTCAACTAACTTAGAAACATATATGATTTTCTCTATGATTGATTGTTTAATTTAATCGCTTGTTAGGAAATATATGTGTTTGTATTTCTTGTTTACATTGTGCTTTGTAACATGCTTTATGACATGTTTGTTAACATGCTTGAATTACTTTGTTTATTATGCTTTACTCCACATGCTCTGAATAAGGATTGATTACGTTTGGGACTATGATTATAGTCCAGACAATCGGTACCAGACTTGAGCTCATGGTTAAGATTCATTTTGCCACGCAGGATGTGTTTGACGAACCCGAGTCATACTTCCGTTGGCGACAGTGGTTGGGCCACACGAAGTGCTTATGTACTTCATGTCGTTCAGTTGATTGTGCGCTCGAGCTAGTCAAGCTCATCAAATAACCCGATATGTCTAATGTATGTTCACCATGTTTGGACGCTACTGCTTAAACCTAGGGTACCAACCTTACCAATGAAATCCCGTTACCATGGTACCTCGATCTGCTAAGACTCATGAGCCAGGCATGGTGGTATGGGACACTGTGGTCGAGCTGTCGGCCTACACTGGGGCCACGTGCCTCCCCGTAGTGACCAGTGAGCAACCTTGACTCGTGGGCTGAATACGGTAGTCTGGGACACTGTATTCGAGCTGTCGGCCTACACTGATTGGTGACGAGCCCTTTGTAGTGACCTCGAGCATGCTCTGAATTTGCGGTGAGGAGACGAGTTTTACCACGGTGTATAGAGTATGAACTAGGCCTGTATCAATTTAGTGATGAACCGTTAAAAAGGTGATGGGGGAGTAGTGTAACAATTGCGTGTAATGGCCCTGGCAGCCTTTGCAGCGCCCTAGAACCACACTATCGAATGAGATTATCTAGGTTTGACGACCCTAGAATTGATCATGTTTGGGAATGATATAAGGGAGGTACCTTAGTTTCTCAATCCTGCTGTTTTAAATGGACTAATAACAACTCGGTAATCATGCTCATCATCGCACTGCATGTGCCTGGAAGATGTGGAGCACTGAGGAATGAACGCATGCCACGAACGTAAGATGGTGTTGCATGAGGGAGTATGTCGGTGAGGGCATGCATCATGACTCCATTTCATACTTGCATTAATAAGAGTAGTTAGGATTATTCGATTATACTGCTTTATCATTACTGCTTGACTGAATTAATAACATGTTAACCTATGCTTTATTGTTCCACTGAGTTAGCTACTCACTCCCACATTACCGGACAGTGTTATACACACCAACCAGACTCTATCTTAGGTGCAGATGAGGTGACGACTCAGGAGGCTGAGCTGGACTACGACGAGGACTAGAACGAGTTCTCGTATATACAGTATGCTGGTGGCTTTACCTAGACTACCTGGATCGACGGGATTTACAGGACTAACATCTTTAGTTGTACTTTTGACATTTTGATCGTAAAACAGACACATGTATATGGTGAATCAGTTGGGTTCATACTCTGGAGATTGAGATGGTTTTGTTTCTTTTATATACAATTATATACAGTTTCAGTCTTCCGCTTACCTTTATACAATTGATCTGGAGTATAAATTACTGTTTTGGTATAATCTCACTCATGTTCATTGCACTAACACAGACAACATTTAATCATCATTATCTATGTTGCATAAGTGATGTTTTGGAACTCGAGAGTTAAGTTGCTACTCGACCCTCAAATTTCAGGGCATTACAAGTTGGTATCAGAGCATGATTTTGATTAAACCGGACCTAAGTTATGTTCCCATGACGTACGCTGACGCCTTTTGACATAGGAAGGTGCGAGAATGATGTAGTAACAGTCTTAGGCATCCCAGTTTCGTCCAACGGTAAAGTTCACTAAAACGAACGTCGAAATCGAGTCTGTACCCCAACCCTGGTCGCACGATTCAATCCCAAAACACTTCTAGGCCGTCTATTGATGGGTCTAGATCACAATCCACCCAACCTCAGCTGTTAAAACTCCGTAAATGTCAGTTTAGATCAGAGACTTCTCAAAACTACCTGAATTTGGAATGAACGGGGTTATGGGCCTCCCCGCGCTAATTCAGAGGGACCCAGGACAAACCCAGGGTGTCTTTTACACCTTAAGAGGGTGGTGAACACTGCCCTACCGCGGAGGTGCAGTGCCCGGCCCATCGGACCGCGGCGGAACCACGGTCACCGCGGTCGGGTCTATCGGGTCTGGTTGGGCCTTGTCTGGTCAAGGTCGGCCCGACCCTAGGACATGTGTGGGGCCCTCAAAATCGCATGGGGGCACTTATTTCTATTCCGTTTACCCCCCTTTCCTCATTTCTACCCTTTCAAGCCCTCTAATTGCTGCCTCCTCTCTCAATTCTCCCTCCCAATCGTCAAAACTCCTATTTTCGATCACAACCCATCCCTCTCCTTTGTTCACAGCAACCCTACCTCCCTATCCTCTCCATTTCTCTCTCACTTCAGCCCATACACTCTCTATTTCATCTCAAATTCGTGCACACCCCCTACCCCACTTCATCTCTTCATTTTTCTTCTTAAACCCTAGTCATTTGGGCCTCTACAACCACTGTTGAGACCCAAGTTCATGGTGAAGCAAAGAGAGCAGCCCTTTCTCTCTCTTATCGTCACTTTCCATGGCTTTCTTTACCATTGTTTCAGCCATTTTCTGTCTCCGCCTTCCTCTCTCTTATGGGGAAAAGAAAGGCTGCCGCAGAAGAAGCTAGGCCTAGCCGTCCAACCCGTTCGAGGAGAGGAGTGGACGATGAAGCCAGCCCTAACACAGTTCGGGAGTACAGGTCGAAGCGAGACCTAGATCCCCAACTTTCGATCAGAGATGCTTTTCTGATAGGCTTCGAATACGGTCGTTTTGCTGGCCGTAAGGTTATGTTTGAAGCTCACGTGGATAAGCAGATGTTTCGGCTACACCCGATGATGGACCGCTTGGTGGACATTGAATGGGGTCCTATATTTGAAGGTGAGTCTCGTGCAAGTGAGAACACGGTTCGTGCCTTCTATGCCCATATCATAGACCCATCGTTAGAGCCTCTTCAATTCACTATCTCTGTGAGGGACATAGTGCGCATAATTACTGTGGTTTAGATGGCTCAGATCATGAACATCCCACGTGGTGAAGTCCTTCCTAATGACAACTTCTTCAGGAGTGTGCGGGAAAGGGATCATTGTACGTGATACCTTTGTGGTCGACGAGTTTCTTAGACGCGAGGAAACTGTCTTTCGTTGTCGAAGTTGACAGATGACTTCCGTTTACTTCACCACATTTTCATATATAATGTGTATCCACGGTGGGGTAACCGCACGGAGTGTACTCGGTTGATGGTGGACTTCCTATACAGGATGGGACATGAGGACAACTATGTCTACCCACGTTCGTCCTATTTCAGATAGTTCAGGTCGTTCGATCTGTCAGGAATGACGTCTCGCTCCCATTTAGCCGCTTGATATGAAAGATGGCTCGAGATGTCGACTATAGGCTTAACATGGAAGACCTTGCACCAGTCTTGGTCATAAGTGAGGCTACGCTTAACAACATGAGGATCGGCCCTCGACAACGGCAAGCCCGACTTGACGAGTCTGGAGATGAGTCGGATAGCGCAGGTGAGGAGAGTATTGACCTCGAGGCAGGAAGCGAAGAAGGAAGCGGTCATGAGATACAGGAAGAAGAAGATGAGGCTCAGGATACTGAGGAGAGCTCTCCTCCTAAAGCACCAGAGCTGGACGCTGCTCAGGCTGCAAGAGATGCTCGTATAGTTCGCATTGAGGAGGGCCAGGCCGCCCTGCGACAAGAGATTGGACAGGTTCGGGCTGAGCTTGGTGAGACCCGAGCCAAGCTTGAGGTGACCGAAGCCTTCATGAAGCGGAGTTTTAAGAAGGTGTCTCACACATTGAGGACTATCCTGTGCTGTGTACAGGACAAGGATGCTCCTCCTCCATCGCCTGACTCGGATGCCTAGTCATTCATGTTATTGTTTGTAGTTTGTTTTACTTACCGCTTTAGGCGGTTTATATTTTCATGTTGATGGATGTACTAGTTAGTAGTATATTTTTTTTGTAGTAGTTGAAGCTTGGTTGTATTAGCTCCCCTGCATCTTCCATCATGATTCATGTAACTCTGTATTCCATATATTATGACAATTTTGGTAATAAAATGCATACAACCTCTTTTGCTATGAAGTGTGTGAAATGCTTAAGTGATTATGTATTGTGTTGTCATGCTTTATCTCATATGCGATATACCCTATGTTGTATAGGGCATGTCATGGAGGTTTACGAGGAGCACGGCACCCCTTTTGCTCACTAACTCGATGGACCAGACTCCTTCCCGCAGAGGTGGTCCTACGGACCCGGGTTCTGGCTCAGATCAGTCTTCTGCTGGTCCTACTGGTGGACTGCCACCTTATACACCCCGGTTCATGAGTAGAACTGGGCATCCTCTTTAACACCGTATGAGCCGCAGGCTGCTCCACCTACTGGCAGGTTTGAGCAGATGATGATGCTGATGTAGCAGCAACACCAGCAGCTTCTTGCGATCTTATCATCTCAGGGTGGGAGTGTGACTCCACCTTCGCCATTTACACGTCCTGTTGAGCCTACAGAGCCTCCTGCTCTAGCTGAGGATGTGCCTCCGCCCACACCTGTTGCTTACCCTACGGGAGACGTGGATACTCGCGGTCTACTCGAGCGATTTTAGCGCTTGAGGCCTCCGACTTTTACGGGTTCTCACAGACCCGAGGAGGCTGAGTACTGGTTAGACTGCATCTCGAAGATACTGAAGATGCTGCATTATTCTGAGGTTGAACAGGTTGAGTTGGCCGCCTTCATGTTCGAGAAGGAGGCTAGCTTATGGTGGGACAGCAGACGGCGGACTATCGCAGTGGGATATGTGTGGACCTGGGTAACATTTGAGTTCCGTTTCCACGAGAAATATTAACCTCAAGCCTACCGACACGAGAGGGAGAATGAGTTTCTGCGCCTCAGACAGGGAGGCATGACAGTCACTGAGTATGAGCATCGCTTTACAGAGTTGGGCCGCTTTGTCCCGACTATACTTGCTGATGAACCAATGCAGATTCGACGCTTTTCTGAAGGCTTGCAACCTGACATCCGGTCGAAGATGTGTTGTGTCCGCATACCATCTTATAAGGAGTTGATTCATATGTCCATTCAGGCAGAGCAGGATGTTGATCGGCTGGCACGCTCCCGTGGTGCTATGGTTACAAGACCACGACCAGATGTTCAGAGCAGGTCTTTCCTTGGCAAGAGGCCTCATGCTGATTCGCCTCCCAGGATCGCAGCGCAAGTGACTCCGATGAGGCACCCTGTTGTGACTTGTACATACTGCGGGAAACTAGGTCATCCTGCTGGGAGCTGTTTTACGCGGATGAGGGATACCAGGTTCTCTCTGCCGCAGATGATTGATCGCCCTCGCCCGCAGGCTCTATTGACTCCACCACTTCGGATGGCACCTGCACATCCGTCCTTCAGACCACCTGCACCTCACTTCAAGCTGCCTCAACGGCCCATGGTACCTCAGCCTAACTGATCTCAGCAGGCGCGTGTTCATGCGCTTACAGCAGAGGAACCAGAGACAGCGCCTATGGCCTTCGAGGTCACTGCACACGTCCAAGGTACTCCCGTCTTCTTATTGGTGGACACTGAGTCCACTACCTCTATGATTTCATGCACGGCAGTCAAGCAACTGGGTTTAGTTACTGTTCCTACGAGAGGAGTGAGGGTTATCACTGCTACAGGGACTTCATCTGAAGTTACTCGTATGTGTGAAGGCTGCCCGATAGACTTGGGTGGCAGAGTGATACTAGTTGACCTGATCGTCGTCCCCCTATTCCATTATAACGTTATCTTCGGTATGGATTGGCTCACTGAGACGCGAGCAGAGATCGACTGTGAGACTAGGGTGGTGACAGCCTATGGACTTGATGGCACGGCCTTTACTTTTCCTATTCAGGTCAGTCACGCTACTCGGTTACGATGTTACGCTTCTTCATTAGAGGTTATTGATGTTCCGACGCTTGTAGATACGCCTGTAGTTCAGGCTTTTGCGGACGTGTTTGAACTGATTCCTCGGTTGCCACCTCGGCGCGAGATCGACTTCACCATTGATCTTACGCCCGGTGCGACACCCATCTCTTTACTGACGTATCGCATGCCTCCATGTGAGATGGAGGAACTGCAGAAACAGATTGACGGGCTAGTAGAGAAGGGCTTTATACAACCTAGTGTGTCTCCCTGGGGAGCACCTGTACTGTTTGTGAAAAAGAAAGATGGCTCACTACGGTTGTGTATTGATTACCATAGGTTGAACCAGGTCACTGTGAAGAACAAGTATCCTTTGCCCAGGATAGATGATCTGTTTGATCAGTTGAAGGGGGCAAAGTATTTCTCAAAGATCGACTTGCAATCAGGGTACCACCAGTTGCACGTCAGAGATGAAGACGTGCAGAAGACAGCTTTCAGGACTTGTTTTGGGCATTACAAGTTCCTGGCGATGTCGTTCGGTCTTACGAACGCACCGGCTGTGTTCATGGACTTGATGAACAGGGTATTTCGGCCATTCTTATACCGATTCATCATTGTGTTCATTGATGACATCCTGATATATTCCACGAGTCGGGAAGAGCACGAGGTGCACCTGAGAGCGGTGTTGGATACTTTGAAGAAGAACCAGTTGTTTGCGCAGTATAAGAAGTGCGACTTCTGGCAGGAAGAAGTCAAGTACCTGGGATATGTGGTGTCCAAAGATGGGATAGCGGTGGACCTTGTTAAGGTAGCCGCGGTTCAGGATTGGAAGCATCCTGGCTAGGTTACCAAGGTGAGGAGTTTTCTTAGCCTGACAGGGTACTATCGACACTTCATTCGGGACTTCTCGAAGATTGTCAAGCCGTTGTCACAGTTGACGCGTAAGGATTTGAAGTTCGCCTGGAATGTGAAGGCAGAAGTAGCTTTTCGGGAGCTGAAGGACAGACTAACGTCCGCCCCTGTGCTAGTATTGCCAGAGCAAGGGGTTAAATACATGATATACACTGACAAGTCTCGCGTTGGTTTGGGTTGTGTCCTTATGCAGAAGGATAGGGTGATTGCGTATGCCTCGAGACAATTAAGGAAGCACGAGGAGAATTACCCTGCACACGACCTTGAGTTAGCAGCTGTCATCTTTGCATTGAAGCTCTGAAGACATTACCTTTACAGAGAGGAGTTCGAGCTTTTCTGTGACCATAAGAGTCTTAAGTATATATTCACTCAGCGGGACTTGAATATGAGGCAGCACCGATGGATGGAAACCTTGAAGGACTTCAAGTATGAAGTCTCCTACCATCCTGAGAAGGCCAACCTTGTGGCAGATGCGTTGAGCCGCAAGAAGGCTATTGCATTTGCGGCTCCGTTGATGATAGCAGAGTGGGATATGCTAGAGTTCGTGCAGGACTTCGAGCAGAAACTCACCGTGGAGGAGCCATTTGAGTATGTCGCGCACGTTTGGGTGCGGTCACTTATTGATGATAGGATTATCGAGGCCCCAAAGGGTGATGAGCGGTTGTCTGAGCTTCGAGAGCAAGCTAGCGACGCCGAGGACTCCGAGTGGAGAGTTGGCATAAATGGGGGTTTACGATACCGTGGCCGCTTATGTGTTCCTGATATTCATGACTTGCGACAGGAGCTCCTCGAGACTACCCACAAATCGAAGCTTGCGATGCACCCTGGTAGCACGAAGATGTACCAGGACATGAGACGGTCTTATTGGTGGGACGGCATGAAGACCCACATAGCAGAGTATGTTTCTCGTTGTCTGACATGTCAGCACAGAACATCGCCGACCTCCTGTACTGCTTCAGCCCATGCCCATAGCTGAATGGAAGTGGGACTTCATTTCCATGGATTTCATACTGGGGCTGCCAAAGATGAGGAAGGGACATGATTCCATTTAGGTGATTGTGGACCGGTTGACCAAATCGGCCCATTTTCTCCCTATCAGAGTCACGAACTCTGCAGACGAGCTGGCTAGGCTGTACATCAAAGAGATTGTGCGTCTGCATGGAGTTCCCCTAGAGATCATGTCGGACAGAGACGCGTGGTTCACGTCCATCTTCTGGAGTCGTATCCAGGAAGCGATGGGTGTGAAATTGAAGTTCAGTACTGTATTTCACCCTCAGACCGACGGGCAGATAGAGTGGGTGAACTAGATTTTGGAGGATATGTTGCGGGCCTGTGTCTTGGACTTCAAGGACAGTTGGGATGACTGTCTTCCTTATGCAGAGTTCGCGTACAAAAACAGCTTCCAGGCGAGTATTGGCATGGCTCCATATGAGGCCTTGTATGGTCGTCCTTGCAGGGCACCGCATTGCTGGGCTGAGGTCGGCGAGCACAGTTTGATTGGCCTAGACTTGGTACAGGCGACCTCGGAGAAGATCGACATTATCAGGCGACGACTACTTACAGCGCAGAGCAGGCAAAAGAGTTACACCGATACGAGGCGGCGACCGCTTGAGTTCGAGGTCGGAGATCGTGTATTCCTCAGAGTTTCCCCTATGAAGGGAGTCCTTCGGTTTGAGAAGAAGGGGAAGCTCACACTGAGGTACATCGGTCCGTTTCAGATACTTGATCGAGTGGGTGCTGTGGCATATCATCTCACTTTGCCCACACCACTTGCAGCTGTACATAACGTATTTCATGTATCTATGCTGAAGAAGTACGTCCCTGATCCTTCACACATCATCCATTGGGAGCAGGTGCAATTGAACGACGGTGCTACATATGTGCTGCGCCCGACACGTATCTTTGACAGGAAGGAGTAGGTACTATATAGCAAAGTGATTCCACTCGTGAAGATACTATGGACGCATCATTCAGATGAGGAAGCTACCTGGGAGATAGAAGCCAAGATCCGAAAGAACTACCCTCAACTCCTCGAGGAGTACGAAAAGGTACTAATTTCGAGGATAAAATTTTTCATTAAGGGGGGTAGATTGTAACAACTCAGAAAATCCCGTACAATGGCCCGAGTACCACCTCAGGCAGAAATAGCTTAGGATCAAATCCTTTAGAAATTTGACAAAGTTAACTAAGTGCTAAACTAGATTAGCCATGAAATCTATTTGAATCACTTTAAATACGATCTGCAAGACCCAAAACTTGTAGAATCATTGACGCTAGGTTACCCTAAAATCTAGGATCAAACTCATTACCCGACTGCTCTCGGGAGCACATTGAAACTCCGTATCAGATCTGGACCGCACATCGAAAGTCCGAATGATACGAGGTTATAGATTTAGGACCGCCTCGCTGGGCTTGACAACCATCTCGGAGATCAAATTCAGACAGTGTCCCACGGCTATTCGCTTGAGCCCGGAGCGAGGAGTGTGAGAACACTTGGTTTTCTTTATAAATAAAAATCTCAAATAGTAATCTGAGACTTGTTACTTGCGGACAATTTGTAAGCAACCAGACCGTCAGAATCTAACCCAAATACACCCTCGGATTAGGAAAAATTTCATATACATGGCAGTGTACTTGAAATCTCTGATCGACTTTCACTGACCGTTGAACTGAAACTGGTCCATCACACGTAATCTAGGAATTCGGATAGAACGAAAACTTAACTTCACCTAGATCCAGAGTTTGTGAGCTTAAGTCCGACCTTTGGCTCAAGGGGGGCCGCCAGAAGTCCTCCGTTGAGCTGAAACTGACTCACTTTGGTTATAATCTAAGTATATCTTGACCTTAAATCTGTTTTAGTGTAATTTTAGGCTATATACGGACCTTAAAACCCTCTCTCATTCAGTCATACGAATTTGAGAAAAACCCTAGGAGAGAGGAGAGAAAAGAGAGAGAAAGTGTGAGTGAAGTGGGAGAACCTCCCTACTACTTTCCCCTGCCACTCTACAAGCTTAACCACTCAAGTCTAGTTGCTTTCCCGGCAATTCCGACTTCATTTCTAGGTAAGAAATCCTAACCCTAATCTGTTTTGGGGTTGTGATGGTTGTAGGTTATGAAATAGCTAACCTATTTCATTCTATAGGTTACCAAAATGCCGAATACGAAAGCTTAGCAAACCTATCAGATTCGTTACGATTCTACGACGAAAGGTGAGGACTTTAGGTGTATAGGTTATGGTTTTCAATGCTTTCAATGTCAGATAATGATAGATTCATGATTTTTATGTAATTGCACATGTACAAAGTGCTATCCGTTTCGCTTTTCGGTTATACAATAACTATGTTGAATATACTGTATTCCTAGTATTTGTAGAAAATACCGTATACGTATAAATTTTAAAAATGTGTTTGCCATGATTATTTGCTGTATGAACATATTATATATGTGTAAAATACTTGCTTGGCAAAAGGGTTCGCCCTAATACATATTTTTGCTAATGTACACTATGTATGTTAAAATAGTGTATTCTAAGTGTTTGTGAAAATGCTTGTAAGAGTAAGTGCTTAGATAATCAGGCTTTAGGTAGGTGTTGAGATGGGATTCTCAACTACCTTAGAAACATATATGATTTTCTCTATGATTGATTGTTTAATTTAATCGCTTGCTAGGAAATATATGTATTTATATTTCTTGTTTACATTGTGCTTTGTAACATGTTTTATGACATGTTTGTTAACATGCTTGAATTACTTTGTTTATTATACGTTACTCCATATGCTCTGAATAAGGATTGATTGCGTTTGGGACTATGATTATAGTCTAGACAATCAGTACCAGACTTAAGCTCATGGTTGAGATTCATTTCACCACGTAGGATGTGTTTGACGAACCCGAGTCGTACTTTCGTTGGCGACAGTGGTTAGGCCACGCGAAGTGCTTATGCACTTCATATCGTTCAGTTGATTGTGCGCTCGAGCTAGTCAGGCTCGTCAAGTAACCCGATATGTCTAATGTATGTTCACCATGTTTGGACGCTACTGCTTGAACCTAGGGTACCAACCTTACCAGTGAAATCCCGTTACCAATGTGCCTCGATTCGCTAAGACTCATGAGCCGGACATGGTGGTATGGGACACCGTGGTCAAGCTGTCGACCTATGCTGGAGCCACGTGTCTCCCCGTAGTGACCAGTGAACAACCTTGACTCGTGAGCTGAATACGGTGGTATGAGACACTGTATTCGAGCTGTAGGCCTACACTGATTGGTGACGAGCCCTTTGTAGTGACCTCGAGCATGCTCTGAATTTGCGGTGAGGTGACGAGTTTTACCGCGGGGTATAGAGTATGAACTAGGCCTATATCAAGTTAGTGATGAACCGTTAAAAAGGTGATGGGGGAGTGGTGTAACAATTGCGTGTAACAGCCTTTGCAGCACCCTAAA
Source organism: Magnolia changhungtana (assembly GCA_030180095.1). Lineage (NCBI taxonomy): Eukaryota > Viridiplantae > Streptophyta > Magnoliopsida > Magnoliales > Magnoliaceae > Magnolia > Magnolia changhungtana. Next base: position 2,218,898 of record JASAUF010000548.1, read on the forward strand.
ACCACACAATCGTATGAGATTATCTAAGTTTGACGACCCTAGAATGGATCATGTTCGGGAATGATACAAGGGAGGGGTACCTTAGTTTCCCAATCCTGCTGTTTGAAATGGACTAATAACAAATCGGTAATCATGCTCATCATCGCACTACATGTGCCTGGAAGAAGGGGAGCACTGAGGAATGAACATATGCCGCGAACGTAAGATGGTGTCGCATGAGGGAGTATGTCGGTAGGGCATGCATCATGACTGCATTTCATACTTGCATTAATAAGAGTAGTTAGGATTGTTCGATTGTACTGCTTTATCATTACTGCTTGACTGAATTGATAACATGTTAACCTATGCTTTATTGTTCCACTGAGTTAGATACTCACTCCCACGTTACGGGACGGTGTTGTACACACCAACCAGACTCTGTCTTAGGTGCAGATGAGGTAATGACTCAGGAGGCTGAGCCGGACTACGGCGAGGACCAGGACGAGTTCTTGTATATACAGTATGCTGGTGGCTTTGCCTAGACTGCCTGGATCGATGGGATTTACAGGACTTACATCTTTAGTTGTACTTTTGACATTTTGATCGTAAAACAGATACATGTATATGGTGACTCAGTTAGGTTCATACTCTGGAGATTGAGATGGTTTTGTTTCTTTTATATACAATTATATACAGTTTCAGTCTTCCGCTTGCCTTTATACAATTAATCTGGAGTATGAATTACTGTTTTGGTATCATCTCACTCATGTTTGCACTAACACAGACAACATTTAATCATCATTATCTATGTTGCATAAGTGATGTTTTGGAACTCGAGAGTTGAGTTGCTACTCGACCATCGAATTTCAGGGCGTTACAGGAGACATCAGAGATATGGCAGAGAGAATCCTTTTTTATATAAAGTGTCCCCCATCATGGTGTACCGAGCTGACCTGGATAGGAGTTTGTGTGCTTCGAGCCGATCTTCGGGCAGTTTCCCTTCTTGAAGGTAATCAACTATTGGGTCCATCCAACTCGACATCGAATTCACTGGAAGAATTGTATCTAAATTCGAATTGTTGATGCTCAGCTCAGTAAGAAACTCAATTGGGATCGACGTCGGGATTTCGTCTTCGGCCGTTGTGGATAGTTTCGCTAGTGTATCTACTTTAGCGTTTTCTAACATGGGGATTAGGATAACGTCGCACTTGGAGAATTTGATGATAAGTTCCAGGGCCCTTTATAAATAGGTGATCATTCTTTTCCTTGGCCTAGTACTCATTGGCTATCTGGTTGATGACGAGCTGTGAATCACTGTGGACTTTCAAGTTCTGGCTAATCTAAGTCTGGCGAGCAATGCTTCATACTTTGCTGCTTTGTTCGATGTTTGAAATCCAAATCTTTAGGCATATTGTGTGCAGGTCCGGTCGGGAGCCTCATGTACTACCCCGGCCCCACTGCCTTTAGAATTGGATGAGCCGTCGACATACAATGTTTAGGTGGGTAGGTCTGGCTCGGCCGCCTGGTCGACTGGTTGGTCAATTTCACTGCTCGGACTATCTTTCAGGTCGTGCCAGCATGGGATCTCGACAATAAAATCAGCCACTGTTTGGATTTTGATGGTGATCCGGGGATGATATTTAATATCAAATTCATTTAGCTCGATTGCCTATTTCATGAGTCTTCCCGACACCTCAGGCTTCTGTAATACCCGGTAGAGAGGTTGGTTGGTGGGGACTATAATTGTATGGGCCTGGAAGTAAGGTCGGAGGCGGCGGGATTATATGACTAAAGCCAAGGTGAGTTTCTCAATGTTTGGATACTTGGTCTTAGCTGGGACCAGGGCTTTACTGACGTAATACACTGGTAATTACTTCCCTTCTTCTTCCCGGATAAGGGTCGAGCTGACCACTACTGTCGAGACTGCTAAGTATAGTAGTAGCGGCTCTCCTTGCTTGGGCTTTGAAAGTAGTGGGGAAGAACCTAAGTACCGTTTGAGCTACTGGAAGGCGAGCTCGCTTTCCTTGGTCAACTCTATCTTTCGTTTTCCTTTTAACTGTTTGAAAAAGGGGAGACACTTGTTATTGACTCAGGAAACGAAACAGTTGAGGGCAACAACTCTCCCTATGAGGCACTGAATTTCTTTCGTCATCCTAGGTGAGCTCATGTCTAACAAAGCTCGGATCTTATCGGGGTTTTCTTCAATTCCACTTTGGCTAACCAGAAAGCCAAGGAACTTTCCCGAGTTGACGTCAAAAGCGTATTTGCTCGAATTCAGCTTCATCTGATATTTTTGTACATTTGTGAACATCTCCTTGAGGTCAGCGATGTGGCCTATAGCTATGATGCTCTTGATGAGTATGTCATCGACGTAAACCTTCATGGAGCGTCTAATCTGTTGAACAAACATTCTATTGACGAGTCGCTGGTATGTGGTCCTAGTATTTTTCAGCCCGAAAGGCATGACCTTGTAGCAGTAGAGTCCTTTGTCGATGACAAAGGTCATCTTCTACTTTTCATGGGGATACACGGCGATCTAATTATATCTCGAATAGGAATTAATGAAGAGGAGGAGTTCATGCCTGGCTGTGCTGTCGACCAACTGGATGATCTGTGGAAGGAAAAAGTTATCCTTGGGGTAGGCTTTATTAAGGTCAATATAATTAACACATACCCGCCACTTCTTATTAGACTTTTTCACCAATATGATGTTGGCAATCCAATCAGGATAATAATTTCCTCAATAAAACCTACTTCGAGGAGCTTATCAACCTCTTCACCAATGATGGCATATCGTTCTGGCTCGAACGCCCGTCGTTTTTGCCTTACTAGTCGGTGGTTGGGGTCAATATTCAATTTGTGAACCATTAGTTTTAGATTAATGTCGGGCATGTCCCGATGGGACCAGGAGAATACTTCGATGTGTTATCATAGGAGATCCAAGATCTCATCTCGCAGAACTGGATCTAATGATGAGCTGACCTATATTGTTTGGATTAGGTCGGATTCATTGAGCGGGATGGTTATAAGGTCCTCCATTGGACACCCTCTTTTGGTCAAGTCCTCCCGAGGATCGATGGAGGTGATAGCCATCGCTAGGTGTTGCGTTCTTACTGTCATGGAGTAGTAGTGATAGGCTTCCTACTGATCTCCTCTGACCCGCTCGACTCCTTGCTTGGTCGAAAATTTCGTTGCGAGGTGGTAAGTAGAAACCACGTTGCGCAAGGTGTTGAGGGATGGCCATCCGAGGATGACATTGTAAACAGAAGGGTAATCGACCACCAAGAAGTCAATCATTGTTGTAATCTGATTTTGTCCTTCTCCCGCTATAACTAGGAGATGGATGGATCCTTCAGAGGTGACTTTGTTCCCTGTAAACCCGAGCAATGGAGTTTTTACAAGTCGAAGTTGGGATCTCTCGACTTCTATTTTGTCGAAGGCATCGACGAAGAAGATGTCTGCCAAGCTGCCGCTGTCCACCAAAACTTGAAACACTTTGCGGTTAGCTATAGTCATTGCCACCACCAGTGCATCATCATGGGGTTGGTTGACACCTTGGGCATCCTCTTCGGTGAAGGTCAGCTCCAGGAAGCCATTATTTGTTCCTTCAAAGGTCTGCTGGTCAGGTGGACTTGATGTTCCGAGCTGTTGTAGCTAATACATTGAGCATGGGCCCTGTGTGCTAGATTCGAGTCTCCTCCTCCAGCAGGTCCACCGAAGATGGTGCAGATCTCTCTTGTAGTCTCGTTGTTATTGCCATTGATGGGCTACACATTCTTCCAATTAGACCGTTCTTCCCTTCTGTTGACATATTCTTGTAAATGCCCATTATGGATGAGGGCTTCGATTTCTTCTTTAAGGTCGAAGCAGTTTCTAGTGGAGTGGCCGTGGTCGCGATGGAAATGGCAATACTTCCACTTGTCGCATTTGTTAGTGTTAAACTTCATCCGGTTTGGCCATTTAAGGAGTCATTTGTCCCGAACTTCCATAAGGACCTGCTTGGGCATAGCATTGAGGGGGTTATAAGAGGTGAACCTGCTCTCGGGTCGTCTGCTCGGACACTGACCTCTGGTCAAATCGTCGTCCCTTCTCCACTTGTTGCTGAAAGGTGATGCTTGTTCTTCCTTGGGTTGTTTCTCCTTGGTCGAGTTTCCTCCATTCCTTGTACCTTTTCACAAGCTAAAAAGTTCTTCTGCGTTGGAGTACTTCTGAGCTCGGATGAGGAGGTTGGCCAAGGTTAGGGGGTTCTTATCGAGCGAGAATAGGAACCTTCCTTCCCTCAGGTTTGCCATCATGGCGACCAGGGCAATCTGATCTGAATAGTCCTCTATTTGCATCGCCTCCATGTTGAAGCGTTTAATGTAGTCCTTCAACAACTAGTTATTTTTCTGAACGAGGGTGAGGAGGTGAGTTGTCAGTTCCAGCCTCTCCTTTCCTCTGAAGAAGTTGGTAATAAAGGTCTTACTGAGTTGCGTGAATGAATCGATGAATTGCGGTTTCAATTGTCGAAACCATTCTCGAGCTACCCTTGACAAGGTTAGAGAGAATTTTCAACACATTATCGCAATTAATGCACCATGAAGCTCCATCCATGCCCTGAAAGATTCTAGATGCTCAGCTGGGTCAGTGACCTCAGAATAAGGGGTGATATGTGGCATCCAAAATCTAGGTGGGAACTGAGCGTTCATGATGTTGGTGGTGAATGGTGGCTCAATTTCTTCCAACATTGCTTCTATCAAGGTCGGAGCATGTGCGTGGTAGGCCTGCCGCATGTCACCGTCTAACCTCATAGTTCATTGAGCTCGACCTCCTAAGAATCTTCATTTTCGGCCATTGCCTCAGCTTCGACCTCAGGAGCCTTACCACGCCTCTTCTTCTCCAACTCATGACACAAGTTAAAGGCAACTAACATGGCAGTGCCCAAAGCATGGGAAGGTGTTGCACCAATTTTCTGCTTCTCCAGGAGTAGGTGGGTGCTCGAGACAGTGCGTAAACTTTTGTAACTTCTTGAGTGACAACTTCCTCAGCCCCCTTGTCGGGAGGAGGATTCTATCACTCTGGCATTACTAGTTAATGCTTCAACTTGTTGCTCTAGAGAGACAAACTGGCCTCCCCAGTTCCAAGATCATGTATCAGGCCTGCAGTGCAGAGTCAACCTTAAGTTAGGAAGACGAGCCCCGATGGTCTGCAGACTACTCTGGTGACGTATGACCATGCACATCAGTGATGGTTTGAGCTTTCTTTCTCCCTTTTGTCATTGTTGGAGCACTGTAACTTAGAGAAATGGCTTTCACTATCATTACCACAAACAACGCCAAACTGTTGATGCAAAAATCTGGACATCCTTCCTGGACCTCTTGAGACCTGTAAGAGAAGACAAGAATGGAGACCCTAACTGCTGCAAGGGACCCTTTAATGCTAAAGTCAGACAGGCAAGCTATGTCTCGTAGAACGTAAGGTTTCTGGGGGAGTTTTGGGTAGGGTTGTACGTACCTTTCACCATTAGGGAGCATCCCTATTTATAGGTGAGGAGTGGGCGGTGGCATGGATTGCGATCTTCCTACTTAGTAGGAGCGTATTGTAGGGGGATTCATGTCCTGAACATGTCGTGGACATTGCCTGAGATCTTCGGCTGAGATCTTGGGTAGATCTCTTTGACAAAATCCACAAGGTCAGAATTAGAAGAGTCAAGGTCAGAATTAAAAGAATCATGCACTAGAAGACCGAGGCCGAGCAGGTCGTTCAAGGAGGCCCGTGTGGCCATCCTGAGGAGTAGCATGCCAACCTGGACTTCCGTCGAGCTGTGGTCGAGCTTTCCCTTAACATTGGTTGAATTGCTAACCTGCTAATTTGAAGTCGTGTTCGAGCATAGAGCTCAAGTTTAGAGGTCGAGCTCCTTTCTTTAGTAAAGGTGAGATATGGGATGACCATCCTTTCCGTCTTGTTGTCCAGTGATGGGGCTCTTCTGTAAGCCTTCCAAGCAGGTCGTGCCCCGCCTCGTACGGGATCGTGCCAGAGGCTTTTTCAGAGGTTTCGGGCGTTGTCTTGGATGTGGATAGGGTCTTGGTGGAGCTCGACACTATCTAGGGAGAAGAGTGTAATTCTTTGGCTGTTTAGGGTCTCCTTAGTTATGAGTGGCACCGATTGATCGCATAACTCATCATGGACATCCGAGCCGACCTCACATGTCTGTCCAGCTCATTTTCACCCATAATAGTACATATTTGTATCAGGCTCTTTAAGAGCACGACTGGTTGAATGCCATGTGGCGATGATTAATGTGCCTATTAAACAAGGGATGTGCCCATTAAATGAGGGACGTGCCTAACATGACTATAAAAGACAGGTTGGACGAGCACATCCTATCTCACAATTAGATATGATCTCATCCACAAGGTCATCTCTTACAATCCTTCCAGAATGAAAGATTTCCCTATAGACGTTCGGAGAATTAGCGACGATCTAGAAGAATCAGTTATGGAAAGAAGACCAGAAAAGCCAGCGAGTTTGGAATCCTTTCTCTCCAACGAGAGGCCCGATTTGCTAAGGAAGAAATTACATGTTTAGAAAGCCCGCATAAAGGATCCAGAAGCCTAGCGTGAGGCTTTCACCATCTCGAGAAATCTATAAAAGGAACACCCAAAGAAGATCTTAAGGCCCCATGCCAAACACATCTATTTACATGTCTACGTTACATTCATGCCTATTTTACTTTTCCTAATCTAGTTCACTACTACCCAACGACTCCCATTGCAGTACATTTATCTTAAGAGTAGATTAAAAAATTTTAACCTCAAGTTGTCAAATCCTCATGTCCATCTAAGTTCCGATTTCGTTGTTCATACCATGGTCATATCCTACTGACCATCTGCCTCGATCGTCTGTTCCAATAGGTGCATCAAGTATTTACCTTATTTCTCACTTTAATTATATTGTAAAGCACGACGGTTATAACAAGGTCAATATATTACTAAAGATCAATTGTGTTTATGCTAGTCTTTATTCTGCTATGTGCAAATCTTCTATCTGATTAAGGAATACCATGTGTAAAGAATTAGTGAAATAGAAAGTTCTTAAATTGGCCAATTCTGTAATCACTGGTATAAGGTTAAAAAAACTCATTCATAAGGGCTAACCCATTCCTTTACTCAAATCGCTTGAGTACGATGCACATCAAATCAATTAGTTGGTGGTCGAGAGGACTCTGAGTTCAGATACAATCTCTAATTTGTCAATCTCGACACAGGAGTACAGGTCAATTTAGTCAATATCTTTAAGTTGAGTAAACTTTGGCACGCCCGCACGATCATACACACGCACATACTTTCGCTCCAAGTTCTCAGCCACATAAGTGTCTTTAACTGGCTAAATTGAGAGTAAAAATTCTGATCATTTTTCTTACAATAAATATTAACTTGAGGAAAACTTTAATACTATGGAACAGTAATGGATGACAAACAAGCACTTAGAATTGCATGCATGAAATATACATACTTTATGTTAAAGTGTCCAAAATTTTGCAACCAGTTTAGATGTAAAAATATCTTTTAAAAAATATTTAGTTTATTATTTTTTTATCAGATTGGTGGACATTCATTGGATGGATAAAAATGAAAAATGATCCATGGTATTATTTCAAAAAATAAGTATTGTTGGTGCAAAAATCTAGTTAACCTTCCCTAGACCTTTGTGTACATACACAAGAGACGGACAAAGGGGACCCTCCGATGCCTAAGTTGGGTAGGGAATTTAGGTCTAGTCGAGTAAGGGGTTTTAGGTTAGAGATTGTGTGTACCTTTCACCATTAGGGATGCTCCAATATATAGTTTGGGAGAGGCGGTGGAGTAAAAGGGGTCTCCTTATTTAGTAAGATATCTAGCAGTAGGATCACAATCCTATTATAAGTTGTCATGATCTCCCTAGATTCTCGTCTGAGAACTCAGGCGGATCTGTATCGCAATAAGCTTCTAAGGTCTTCGCCTAGGATCTCGGGCGGACATGGTCGGGCCTTGATAGGAGGCGGATTACGCTGACCTGAAGCGTGTCGACCTAGGATGTACTGACCTAAGACATCCTGGACTGGTACATGTCGAGTTGTCTCCTTAGTCGAGCGGTTGGGTTCCTTTCATTGAGGTTTGTGGTCCTTCTGGCCTACTGGCAGGACATCGAGCTCGACCTCATCTCCTTTTTGGCTTCAGAGATGGAGGTCGGGTCTAGAGTTTATGTTATCGCCTGACTTGGTCGAGCGTGTAAGGTTCCGACCTGACCTTTTCCCATCGGTTAGTCCATTTTGCCCATAACAGTAAATAAACCCCCCTACTTTTAAGTCTATAAAGCAGGCTTGAGAAGTACATCATACCCGGTCAGGTCAGATTGTTGTTTCCCGGGGTGTCAAGTCGGTTCCTCATTAATGTCAAGTTTAGGCGGCGTGCACAGGACTCGAAGCATATCTATAAACATGACACATAGTACTCAAGTTGGTATACTTGTGACTCGAGGTCACATGAGCTATTAGAGCGCCTTTTCGGCGTCCGACCAATGGGGCGACGACACGTGGCATGCTTTTGGTCGTGTAGTCATCAGTGAATGAAAGGGCTTCACATGTTCGGGCTCGGGCGTCGAGGATTCATTCTGGCTACCATGTTGAATGTGGCATTAAATGTCGTACGAACGATTTTGTTATAAAAGGGGGGTGCCCTAACATTCGGCGAGGCTATTTTGCCCTTTGCTCTTGCTACATTTGCTTTCCTTTGGCGTCGGGTGATTTCCGGCTCACTTCTGGTCAATTCTTTGGTGTCTTCTTAAGCAGGCCTTCTCTCCGTGAACCCTGCTCTTGCTTCTCCATTCCCCTTCCTTCACCCTTTCCTTCTTTTCTTTTAAGCTTTCGGTGACTTTTGGGCCCACAATTATGCCAGAAACTTCTAGTCAGTGGGAAGGGACCCCTCGTCATGATGGTGGGGCAAATGATCTTCGCATCATGTTGAACCCACCATCACCCTTGATGATGATGATGAGCAACAGGGATTTTTGGGCATCCCACGAGTCACGAGTGGTTGAACAGTCCTCGGCGAGTGGCCGGAGGAGATGAAGGAGACTGTCCCAGTGATGGAGGAGACCAGTGGGTCCTCGTCGGAGCTTAAGGAGAGGGGGCAGTCGGGTCCATGTTAACTGAAGTTGACCTGCTGCAGATCAGATTGGGGTATCACATTCCAAATTTTGTGATACTCCGAGCTCCCTCACCAGGAGAGCTTCCCAATGAGCCTCCTGAGGGCAAGGTAGCTATCTTCCAGGTCACCCTCCAGTGTGTCCTTAAGCTTCCCCTTCAGAGTATAGTGAGCGGGTACTTGTGCACTTGGGGTTAGCTCTATGGTAGTTGATCCCCAACGATTGGAGGGCATTAGTGGGGTCATTCATTCTCTGGTCTGAGCTTGACCAGCCAGAGCTAACTGTGGATGAGTTTCTCCATAGATACCAGGTGAAATCCAACCCTTTACATGAGGGTTGGTATTATTTTTCCTCCTGGCAGGGAACTGGAAAGACTTTGATTACGGATGTCTCGACCTTAAACAAAAACTAGAAGAATAAGTGGTTTTAGGCATCGAGGGAGTGGGAGGCGCCAGGAATTTCTGGGCTGCATTCGTGGGTTCTGACCTCTTTCTCTATGCTAGGTCGGTATATCCGTACTTGAATTTTCTTGATTTTGTTTCACTTTGTCATTATTTTTGGTCTAACTATGTTCTTTAGTGGTTGTTCCCAAGTATTCGTTGTGGTGGGCGTAGAGGCTCTTACTCGGATTGTCGGGGCTAGATCAGTGGAGGTCAACCTAAGATATTGGAGGGAGCTCATCACGCCCGAGTTGCTGCTTAAATTAGATCTTGATCTAATCTTGACAGGTATAGCTCTTTCAGTAGGTTATTCAGGAATTTCGTTCATTTCATGATATTTTGCTGATCCTCTTTGTCGTGCAAACATGTCAGAAGCGAGAAGTTTGAAGCACAAGGCACCTCCTCTTACTGAGGTTGCCCAGAAGAAGAAGAAGAAGTCGACCGCAAAGAGCAAGCGGAAGGACGGATCTTTGTCCTTTATAGGCTAGGAGTTCGCGGATGGCGTGTCATCCATGACCCCCACTGCTACTAACTCCAATGTGGCAAAGGTGGTTGCGAGGTTAACTTTTGCCACCAAAACCTGTGCTCGAAGGGTCGCGGAGATTAAGGTCGAACTTCTTGCACCTAAGTGGAGGGCTCACTTAGTAGCCAAGGCAACAAGGGTCACGGACCCCTCAGGTCGGTTCACACTACGATGGAGGGCCTTCAGCCCTAGTTCGACCTACATATCCCCGATGCCAAGTTTTCAGGACGATGGAGTTGCCTCTAGACGAGGTTGTGGGGCAGTTGGCGAGGGTTCTTAGCAGGGTGAGTTTTTCTTTTCAAGATCTTCTTTGGTTACTTAGTTATTTTCATGTTTTTCTGATGTGGGTTTATGTCTCAATTCACCCCTTCTCTCCTGAACGTTTGCTGCGAGATACTACGCAGCGAGGCGGAGTACAAGGAGGCTGAGGTCGTGCTGCTGCAGAAGGGTGTTGAAGCCGAGCAATTTCATTCGAAAGACACAGCTTTAAAGGCTTAAGTGGAAGGGGTGAACACAACTTTAAGGCTCAGGTTGAGGCGACAAGCGTGACCCTAAAGGCTCGGGTGGAGGCGGCGTATACCGAGCTAGAGGTATCCAAGAGGCTTCTCACAAAAGCTCTGGAGAGGGGCGCTAAGTGGAAGTCCGACCTGGGCAAGCTGAAGCACGAATACAGCGCAAAAAATAAAGAAGCCCAAGCAGTCATCCTCGTGGCTCGGGTGACAGCTGTGAAGTAGTATAAGGCCTCCAAGGAATATGAGGAGGATAGGGACACCCTATACGGCCTTGGGTATGAGAAGTATCACAAGGATGTTAAAGGGGGGCATCCTGAGTTTGACCTTTTGGCTTTTGAGGTCAACTCCGATTCTGAGGCACCTCCAAGGGACTCGCCTTCCGAGCAGCCCCCTTCAACATTGTGATTCCTTCCCTCCCCCTTTTATTATAATCTCCCTTTTTGCAATGTACCCTTTACACTTGTTATTAGTGAAATAGTTTTTTATTACAATGGTTGTCTAGAGTAGATTAGTCGATCTTATAATGGGTAGGTCGGTATTCTTTGGGTTGTGCCAAGGTCAGCCCCGTAGCCGTTCATTTTTTGAGCTATGATTCTCGATCGAATACTTCTGTAGGTTGGATACCTTTGTATTCTAAAAGTATTGCTCCTACTGTAAGTTGTGCGGTTTATGTAGTAGCAATAATTCATTGTCCAACCTCTTCTTTAAGGGTCAGTCCATTAGTGAGGGTTGTTCTTTTCCTTGCATCACAAGAAGCCCTTAGTAGATTCTTCATAGGTGGAACGTTTGTAGACAGGAAAGTAGGGAGCGAAGCTTTCCCGAGCTCAAAATTTTTATTATGATTCCAACATTGTAGATTAAAAATAGATGGAAAGTAGACTTATGCTTAGGTCAGGCCAACCCCTATGCGTAGTATATTTTCAGGTGCTCGGCATTTCATGGATGCGGCAAAACTTGTCCTTCCAGGTCCTCGAGCTGGTACGACCCTGGTCGGCTCGTGCTTGTCATTATGTAGGGTCCTTCCCAGTTTGGTCCTAAGGTTCCTGAGCCGAGTTCCTTGGTGTTCTGGAAGGTTTTGCGAAGGACCAGGTCTCCAACTCGAAACCTCCTCATTTTCACTCTAGAATTGTAGAAGCGGGCGACCTGCTGTTGTCAAACTGCGACCTTGAGCTTGGCTTGCTCGCTTCTTTCCTCGATAAGGCTGAGGTTAAGTGTCATCTGTTCGGCGTTCTGTCGTTCGTTATTGGAGCAGGTCCGAGTCATTGAGAGCCTAATTTTGACTGAGATAACAACCCCTGCACCGAAGGCCAAGGAGAAGGGGGTTTCTCCTATGACCGTTCGGGCATTAGTCTGGTATGCCCAGAGGACATGGGGAAGTTCTTCTGCCTAGGATCCTTTGGCCTTCTCCAGCTTTGTTCAAAGATGATTCTTAATGATCTTGTTGACTGCTTCGACCTGCGCGTTAGCTTGCGGGTGCCAGGGTGATGAGTAGACATCCGGATTCTAAGCTTTTTGCACACACCTCGGAATTGGTTATTGTCGAACTGTTTCTCATTGTCCAAGATGATCGTATGGAGAATTCTGTATCGGTATATGATGTTCTTCCAGATGAATTCTGTAATATTTTGCTTGGTAATCTTGACCAACAGCTCAGCCTCGGCCCACTTAGTGAAATAGTTGACTGCGACGACTGCAAATTTGGTTTGCCCTTCAATCCATCATTAGGCGAAAGCCCACGGTCCAGTCATAGGAGTCAGCTGGTTAGGGGGCTGACGAGGTATCATCACGAATCTCTGACATCTGGTGTCTGTTTGGATGGTCGGCCAAAAATACCCTTATCAGATGACTTTGTGAGTGAGGGCACGACCGCCGAAGTGGTTGCCGCAGATGCCTTCATAAATTTATTTTAGAACATACTCGGCTTCCTCAGGTTGGAGAAATCTAAGGTAAGGGAGAGAGAATCTTTTTTTGTACAAAATGTCTCCGATCATGGTGTAGCAAGCCGCCCTTGATCGGAGCCTACGTGCCTTTGGATGACTTACGGGTAGTTCTCCCTCCTTGAGATAGTTGGCTAACGGGTCCATCCAGGTCGGCTCTGAATCTATCGGGAGAACCATGCCTGGGCTGGGTTCGTTGATTCTCGGTTTGGTTAAGAACTCGATCGGGATCGATTTCAAGATATCATCTTCAGCCATTGTGACCAGCTTTGCCAGCATGTCTGTGAAAAGGCCAAGCTAAAAGTCCTACAGGGGGTGAATAGGACAATGTCAAATTAAAAACTAAATGCAGAATTCAAAGATAGATAACATAATCAATTAATAAAGTAGCACAAGTAAATAGCAACATCAAATGCACTAGTCGTGAGAGGTTGATACAAACTGAGTTCTAAGGACAACCTAACACCAAAAACTAATGGCTTAGGGCAGGACAACCTTACTAGAACGTTTTTAAGTATTAAAAACCCAAACCAATAAAGAGGAAAAGGAAAAAAACTAAGTTACTACAACATTCACTACAAGCGCATAAAGTAAATTACACCATTCACCACAAGTGCATAAAGTAAATTACAACATTCACACACATAAACAAATACCATCATCCACCACAACTCCAAGCATTATAGTGGTTCGTTTATGTGTACACTAACTGTTAGCAAATAGCCACACAACTACTCCACTCCCAATATCCACACCCACAGGATATTGGCTTTCACCATGAAAAAGGTTTTCCAAGGTTCACCTTAAAACCTTCACAATTGTGTCTTTAGATGGGCTTGCACAATTACAAAAACCCCATACTATGAGATTTTCTGGATTACCTCAGACAAAACCAAAAATGAGATTTTCCTCACACAACCTCACAAACCACAAAAGATACACAAAGATTAAATGGTACTTATCTGAAAATTCTCCTTCTGATGAAGCCCGGTAGAACCAATCTGATGTAGACGATGATGTTCAATGTCCAGTCTCACAAATGAAAGGTTCTAGATCTAAATGATTTTTAGATTAATTCAGCCTGGGCTAGCTTGATTTGATTTTGATCTCGGAGAGGGTAAAAATCACAATTCCCTTCTTTAATGAAATTGAGTTAAATGAAGATCATAAAATCAAATGCAAAAAGCTATTTAAGAGAATTTAAAATGAACAAAATATAGCTTAAGAAATGCAGAAACTTATCTCTCAGAGTGACGATTTGATATAGCTTGGAATCAATGAAAAACTCTGAAATTCGTCCTCAATTTATAGGTGAAAATATTGTTCACTCGACTGATCTAAGGGTCGGTTCGACTGATCGAAGGACCAACCAAATTTCAAAATTTCTAGCACGATAAGATAAGGTTGTTACTCGACTAATTGAGTGGCTTGCTCAACTAGTCAAGTGGCCTACTCGACTGGTCGAGTGGAACTAAAAAACCTTACTGGACTTTGAGTCAAGCCTACACGACTGGTCAAGAACTGTTCACTCAACTGGTCGAGCAGTTTCCACGACTGGTTGAGAGTCCAACAGAAATTTTAAAAAATTCATAACAAATCTTGGATTGGTCGAAAAACTCTTGGACTGGTCGAACCAGAGCTTGGACTAGTCGAACAAAGACTAGGACTAGTCGAGAAAATGACCTATAAACTTATGAAATGACTCACATAGCATATGCAATGAATATGCCCTAACCTATGGTTAATCTAGGGTCATCTACACCTTGTTTGTGAGTTTGAACAATTGAAACATCGTTCGCTCTGCTAACTCATACACTTGAAATACTTGAATCTTGTCTTCAAATCTTGAACTTGAGCTTGAGTAAAGACTTGAGTTGTTGAGATTGTTTAAGGTACTGATCTTGAAGATTAAACTTGAACTTGAGCCTTGAACTTGTACTTGTACTTAAGCTTCTTCAACTTGAATATATAGAGAAGTTTGACGAAGACTTGGACAACTTTAAAGTGCACGAAGTTGATCTATTCATCTCATCAACACATGATACAGATTCTAAATAATTTGGCACAACAAAATTTGACAACTCTGGGTGCTAGATTTACAATATAGTATTTATAATCTCCCCCTTTGTCAAATTTGTGACAAAACCAAATAAAGAATCATGCACCAGTTACCAAATAAAGAATCATGCACCAAATGTGCAACAATTACTCTCCCCCTCAATCCAGGCGAGGTGATATGTAGAACCTGTATAAATCAAATACATGTCCAATTCAAAAAAAATACACCATATTCTACAATCACATATCCCCAATCATCACACATCCCCAATCATCATAAAGTAAATGTTCCACATTTTATCCCCCTTTTTGTCACAATATGACAAAGGAAAGAAATATAAACTGATGATAAAATCAAATAGATATGAGAAGTATAAGTGTGAAGAGAGTAAATAGCATAAACATGTACAGCAAAATATAATCAGAAAGCTTAAAGTCATGTCCACATATCAATTAGAAATACATAAGTCCAAGCATTATCCAAGCATAAATAAAAGATCATACATGCCAAAAGAAAGAATTTAGTCAGAACCAAAAGAAGGAGTAGGGATAGAAGGATCGATTTGATGTAATCCCTTGTTAATGCACCTAAGGTATTTGTGCATATACTTGAATTGAGACTCCTGGGATACATGCAAACCTTCCACCTTTTCCTATAAGGTTCTCAACCGCTCATCAAAATCAGATGGCTAAAAGTCAGTATCAGCCTCAAAATCATATTCTAATTCATCAAATAAATCATCCATGTTTACATCATCAGGAGGTAAAGCATCTTCCTCTCCAACTTCTTTAGTAGCTCCTACATCATCCCTATCAACTTGGCTAGGTACCAACCACAGATTCATCTTATTAATGTTGGAATTTTTTAAGGGTAGATGGGAAATAGAAGCTTCTTCAATAGGCAAAACCACAAGACTATGAATAGCAGCATGGTCATCAGATATGCAAAAGGAATATCACTATGGCTAGGATGGAGACGAAACTAAATTATGATATAACAAATAACAGACAGAAGACATTTGAACACCAGAAACAACTGAGTGAAGTATGCGAGCCATGAAAGAAGTTAACTCAGTTTTGTTACCAAACCGAGAATACACTTTAGAAATGAAAATACGATGAAGAATCCTGTATCTGGGTAACATATTTTTGGAACTGAGCGCAATACCAGAATTTCATTCTGCATTCATGTTGCATAAAACTCTAGTTAGCATACGTTTTTCAGATTCAGACGGTCTCGCAACTAATGTAGAGATAGGTATTCCTTCATCATTCGTAGGAATATCCATCAAACCAGAGATTAAATGACTGTCTACATTAACTGGACCTTCCCTAGTTGTTACAGTAAAGGTTAAGTTTTCAACAGAGAAGTCACTTATACATGCATACATGACCTGTGCAATGGACCGGTATGCAGGACCGCCCCAATTCAATATGTTAACCCATCCTACAGCTTCAAGGAGGGGAACGATATTGAAAGGACTCAAATGATTGGAGTTAACAGTCCGCTCAACAATTACATTGCGGAGACAAATATCCTGCACGTATTCGGGGTCCTCTTCGGGTGGTCGAAGAGTTCACATTGTAATCGGTGAGGAACGAGAAGAAGAGGGACCACGAGAGGATCTCTTCTTGTATCTACCATCCATTACACAATGTACAAAAGGAATACAAGAAAGGAATGGAGGGTTTCTCCCAAATCAGATTTTATGCTAGAAAACCAAAGAAACCTCAAGAAAACTTGAAATAAACCTCAAAATCAAGGAAATAGAAGTTCAAATATCTTAAATCCAAATGGAAAATAGAAAAGATATACTAAGTTGCAATCGAAGGTGGGTTCGACCAGCCGTGGAAGGGCTTGTTGGTGAAGATGAGAGAATGAGAGAAAAAAAAGTGCTTTTTCCACATTTAAAACCCCCAAACCTGAGCTACTCGACTGGCTGAGTACATACTCGACCGGTCGTGCTATGATTGGTTGAGTGTGTACTCGACTGGTCATGCAACTACAAAAATTTCCATTTTCAACAACTTGCAATTTTTTAAAAAATCAAAAAAATAATAACATGCAATATAGTACAAGCAAACACAATTAATTCAGATCACATTACACATACCAATATCTAATTTCAATTTAGCAAACCTTTTTCTGTCAAGTGGTTTTATGAAAATGTCTGCAAGTTGATTTCAGTCTAAATATAATCCAATGATTTAATCTTATCTTCTACTAATTCACAAATATAATGATATCTAATGTCAATATGCTTAGTTCGTGAATACTAGATTGGATTTTTAGAAATGTTGATTACGTTAGAATTATCGCAATACAGAACTATAGAATCTTGTACAAATCCGTAATCATTTAACATCCTCTTCATCTACACAAGCTGAGTGCATGCATTACTAACTGCAATATACTCAGCCTCAACTATGGAAAGCCATATAGAACTCTGTTTCTTACTATGCCACGAAACTAGACAGTTCCCGACATAAAAACATCCACTGTTGGTAAACTCGCGGTCATCAATATTACCAGCCCAATCAGCATCCGTATAACCAGCTAATTGAACATTAATATCATGGGGATACCAAAGGCTAAGATTGGCCGAACTTGCGACATATCTCAAGATACGCTTAATAGCAATCAGGTGGGATTCTTTATGGTCAAATTGATACCTAGCACAAATACCTACGTTGAATGCAATATCAGGTCAGCTCGCAATTAAATATAATAAACTGCCTATCATACTGCGATACAACTTAGGATCTACACTTTTACCTATTGAATCCTTAGAGAGCTTAAGTGTCGTACTCATAGGAGTATCAAATTTTTTACCGCTCTCGAATTCAAACTTTTTCACCAAGTTTAGAGCATACTTGGTTTGAGAAATAAAGATCCCATCTTCAAGCTGTTTCACTTGCAAACCTGAAAAATAATTCAGTTCTCCAATCATGCTCATTTCAAACTTAGATGTCATCAAATCTACAAACTCAACAGACATGTTAGAACAAGTAGATCCATAGATAATGTCATCAACATGTATTTGTACTATCAGTATATGATCATTGTGTTTCTTTACAAACAGTGTCTTATCAACACTTCCCATTACAAAGTTATGACTCAGTATAAACTTAGTCAATTTCTCGTACCATGCCCTGGGAGCTTGTTTTAATCCATAGAGTGCCTTTTTCAGGTGATAAACATAATCAGTATGTTTAGGGTCTTCAAAACCAGTAGCCTGTTCTACATATACTTCCTCATGCAGATCACTGTTCAAGAAAGCACTCTTGACATCCATTTGATAGATTTTGAAATTTTTGTAATAAGCAATGGATATAAACAATCTGATAGATTCAAGACGAGCTACTAGGGCAAAGGTTTCATCATAATTGATACCTTCTATCTGAGTGTACCCTTGTATAACCAGTCTAGCATTGTTTCTTATAATGTTACCTAATTCATCAGACATATTTTTAAAAATCCATTTAGTTCCAATAATATGTTTATCATTAGGTCTAGGAACTAAGTACCATATATCATTCCTTACAAATTGATTAAGTTCATCTTGCATAGCCACTATCCAATTTTCATCAGCAAGCGCTTCTTTTACATTGGCTAGATCATTCTGGGATGTGAAGCACACATAATCACAAATGTTTTCTAATTGTCTACGAGTGCGCACACCAGTGAGAGGGTTCCCAAGAATTTGACCAGTCAGATGGTCTTTAACTGACCGTAGTTCAGTGTCATTTTGACTAGATGAAGAGTCTGATTTATCAAATAAAGAGACTTCATCATCTTCTAAACTTGAGACAAGTGTATTCAGGTGATCATCTATAAGCATATTAATGGATTCCTGAATTACACCAGTCCTATTATTGAGAACATGATACGCTTGACTATTTAGTGCATATCCTAAAAAAATACCCTCGTCACTTTTAGTGTCGAATTTTTCCAGATTTTCCCAGTCACGTAGAATATAGCTCTTGCTGCCAAAAACTCGAAAGTATTTGACTGTAGGCTTCTTATTGAACCATAGTTCATATGCAGTCTTATTATTTGACTTTCTAATATAAACATGGTTAATAATATAATAAGTCGTGCTCACTGCTTCAGCCCAAAGATTTTTAGAAAGCTTCTTGCTATTTAACATCACATTAGCCACTTCTTGAAGCACACGATTTTTTCTTTCAACAACCCCATTCTATTGATTTGTCTTAAGAGCAGAAAATTCATGCGATATATCATGATCACTATAAAACTTCTCAAAACTGCTATTGTCAAATTCAGAACCATGATCATTACGGATTTTAGAGTCATGTGATTCCTTCTCAGTTTGGATACGCTTGAGTACCCTTTTTACTTCATCGAGAGTTTCAAATTTTTCTCTCATGAAAGCTACCCATGTATACCTGGTAAAACCATCTACTATTATCAGAATATATTTCTTACCCCTCGACTCTTCGTTCTAGTAGGTCCAACGAGATCCATGTGAAGGAGTTCAAGGGGTTTAGATGTGGCACTGGAGTTCACTTTCTTGTGAGCACTCCTAGTTTGTTTTCCAATCTGACATTTGCCACAAATTTTATCTATTTTCCTTAACTTGGGTAGACCTCTTATTACTTCACCTTTGCTCAGTTTATAAAGATTATGGTAGTGTACATGTCCTAGGCGTTTGTGCCATAAATCGGTCTCATTGGTCTGGACCATGTAACATGATAACTTAAACGAGCTTGAATCACTGACTATATAGCAGTTCTCAGATGTTCTGCGACCAGTTAATATCACAGAACCATTCTCATTAAAAATCTCACACCCTTGGTTGGTAAATTTGATGCTATGTTTATTATCACAAATTTGATAAATGCTTAAGAGATTATACTTAAGGCTTTCTACACACAAAACATTCTCAAACAGAGGAAGATTAAAGAGTTGAACCGTACCTTGGCCAATAATTCTACAGTTGCTACCATCCCCAAATGTGACTAAGCCATCAGTCATATCTTTGAGATTGGTGAACAAATCTTTGTCACCTGTCATGTGTCTAGAATAACCACTGTTTAGGTACCACTTTGATTGACTCGAAGCCTTGAAAGCGGTGTGGGCAACCAGACAAGCAACCTTAGGGACCCATTTCATTACTGTTTCGGGTTTTGGAGCACAGTTGTTTTTTTATGTTTATAGTTGTTATACATTCTACCATTTGAGTTAGATTTTAGAAGCTCCTTAAGTAAATCTACAATTTTCTCAGCTAAGGGGTTATGATTCTAATTTCTATAATTTATATGTTTGCTATTACGTTTCATAGCCTGAAAAGTTTTAGGATTTTTTAAACTATTTTGATTTAGACTTTTCCCTTTTGAGTTAGAGGACCCCCCTTTAACAAACTTAGGTGGAGTGTACTTACTTTTAGGAGGTGTATTCTTATCGTAACCCAGACCAGATCTATCGCCACATTTCCTTGATTCGGTCAATAATCTTTCTAGTTTAGGATCACCCTGGGCATACCTCCAAGAATCCTTCAAACTCAAGAGAGAAGAGACATCTACTTTTAGTTTTTCATTTTCTGATTTAAGATTTTCAACTTGGGATGTTTCGAAATCTAAATCACACTTGGCTTTTTCAAAATAATTAGAAAATTATGATTTTTCTAAAACTAGGTGATCAAAATCTTCTTTTAACTTTAAAAACTTTTCCTTTTAAAATTTTAGTTTTATAGCTATCTTACAACTTTCCCTGTATAGGGCATTATAGGCATCTTGTAAATCATCATCATTTTCAGGGTTGCTTCTCAAATTTTCATCATTAGTTGAATTACAATTGTCTAAAGAAGTGACTCTCGCTAGAGTCATTAAGGCATTGACCTCATTAGTAGACTCGGGTTCAGAATCATCTGACTCAGAAGAAGTTCCAGAGCAAGATGACTCATCCCATGTGGCCAACATACCTTTCTTCTTAGGTTTGTCCCTCTTTGGACATTTGTTTGTTAGATGCCCGTATTCATAGTAGTTGAAGCATTGGATGTCTTTAATAGATTTCCAATTTTTAGATCTAGTCCTTTTCTTTTCAAAAGGTTTTTGAAAATCTACCCTCTTTTTGCTTTTGAAATTTTTATAAAACTTCTTGGCAAATAGTGTTATATTATCTTCAGAATTTTCACAATCAAAATTACTACCATTATCATAAGAAATATTTTTAGAAGACTTAAGGGCTATGGACTTACCTTTAGGAGTCTTAAAATTTAACTCGTAGGTTTGTAAAGAACCAACAAGCTCTTCAACCTGCATATTATCCGTATCACGAAGTTCCTGAATGGCGGTAACCTTAGAATTGAACCTATTAGGCAATGAGCACAATATCTTTGCACAGACTTTACTTTCTAAGGATACTATCACCAAGACCCCACATAGAGTTGACTATGTCATTTAACTTAGTATAGAAGTCCATGAAAGTTTCACTTTCTTCCATACGTATTTCCTCAAACCGAGTGGTGAGGATTTGAAGTTTAAATTTCTTGACAATAGTTGTTCCCTCGTGTGTCATTTCTATAATGTCCCAAGCTTGCTTTACAGTATCACAAGATATAATTCTTTTGAATTCATCCAGTGATAGTGTGCAAGTAATTGCATTTAAAACCTTTGAATTGGCATTACTCTCATTTTTCTAAAGAGTGGTCCATGAAAAATAAGGTGTAACTTTAACAGATTTAGTTCCAGTAGCACCTAGAACTTTAGATGTGGGTGGGTTCAATCTAGTTATTATGGCTTGCCACATGCTCTCATCTATGGACCTTTAAAGATCCTCATTCTGGCTTTCCAATAGGCGTAATTGGAGCCATCAAAAGGTGGAGGCCTAGTAATTGAGAGGCTATCAAAATTTGACATCTTATAAGCTCAGATTGGTTAGCTCAACAAAAGAATCCAAATAATAAAATGGAGCTATTAGGCTCTGATACCACTTGAAAAGGCCGAGCTAAAAGTCTTAGAGAGGGGGTGAATAGGACTATGCAAATTAAAAAATAAATGCGAAATTAAAAGATAGATAGTACAATCAAATAATAAAGTAGCACAAGTAAATAACAACCTCAAATGCACTAGTCTTGAGAGGTTGATACAAAGTGAGTTCTAAGGACAACCTAACACCAAAAACTAAAGGCTTATGGCAGGACAACCTTACTAGAACGTTTGTAAGTGTCAAAAACCCAAACCAATAAAGAGGCAAAGGAAATAAACTAAGTTATTACAACATTTACCACAAGTGCATAAAGTAAATTACACAATTTACCACAAGTGCATAAAGTAAATTACAACATTCACACACATAAACAAATACTATCATCCAACACAACTCCAGGAATTATAGTGGTTCATTTGTGTATACATCAACTGTTAGCAAACAGCCACACAACTACTCCACTCCCAATATCCACACCTACGGGATATTGGCTTTCACTATGAAAAAGATTTTCAAAGGTTCACCTTAAGACCTTCACAATTGTGTCTTTAGATGGGCTTGCACAATTACAAAAACCCCACACTATGAGATTTTCTAGATTACCTTAAACAAAACTAAAAATGAGATTTTCCTTGCACAACCTCACAAACCACAAAAGATACACAGATTAAATGATACTTATCTAAAAATTCTCCTTCTGATGAAGTCCGATAGATCCAATCCGATGTAGACGACGATGTTCAATGTCCAGTCTCACAAATGAAAGGTTCTAAATCTAAATGATTTTTAGATTAATTCAGCCTGGGCTAGCTCGATTTGATTTTGATCTCGAAGAGGGTAAAAATCACAATTCCCTTCTTTAATGAAATTGAGTTAAATGGAGATCACAAAATCAAATACAAAAAGCTATTTAAGAGAATTTAAAATGAACACAATATAGCTTAAGAAATACAGAAACTTATCTCTCAGAGTGATAGTTTGATATAGCTTGGAATCAATGAAAAACTCTGAAATTCATCCTCTATTTATATGTGAAAATATTATTCACTCGACTGGTCTAAGGGTAGGTTCGACTGGTCGAAGGACAAACCAATTTTTAAAATTTCTGGAATGATAAGATAAGGTCGTTACTCAACTGATCTAGTGGCTTGCTTGACTGGTCGAGTGGCCTGCTCGACTGGTCGAGTGGGACCAAAAAACCTTGCTGGACTTTGAGTTAAGCTTGCACGACTGGTCGAGAACTGGTCACTCAACTGGTTGAGAAGTCTCCACGACTGGTCGAGGGTCTAACAGAAAATTCTGAAAATTCAAAACAAATCTTGGACTGGTCGAAAAACTCTTGGACTGGTCGAGCCAGATCTTGGACTAGTCGAACAAAGACTAGGACTAGTCGAGGAAATGACCTATAAACATATGAAATAACCCACATAGCATATGCAATGAATATGACCTAACCTATGGTCAATCTAGGGTCATTCATACCTTGTTTGTGCGTTTAAACAATTGAAACATTGATCACTTTGCTAACTCATACACTTGAAATACTTGAAGCTTGTCTTCAAATCTTAAACTTGAGCTTGAGTAAAGACTTAAGTTGTTGAGATTGTTTAAGGTACTGATCTTGAAGATTAAACTCAAACTTGAGCCTTGAACTTATACTTGTACTTAAGCTTCTTCAACTTGAATATATAGAGAAGTTCGTCGAAGACTTGGACAACTTTAAAGTGCCCGAAGTTGACCTATTCATCTCATCAACACATTATATAGATTCTAAATGATTTGGCACAATAAAATTTGACAACTCTGGGTGCTAGATTTACAATATAGCATTTACAGTCTGCCTTAAAGTTCTATGCTCTGGGGATCAAGCTGATGTTACACTTTAGGAATCTGCTAATCAACTCTCATGCTCTCTATAAGTAGGCTTTCATTCGTTCTTTTTTGGCCTGGTACTCATTGGCTATCTAGTTGATGACGAGTTGTGAGTCGCTGTAAACTTGCAAGTGTTGGCCTCCTATGATAGCTACCAGTTTGAGCCCAACCAATAGCGCTTTATATTATGTTACATTGTTTGATGCTTGGAATCCAAATCTTAAGGCATATTGCATGCATGTCTGGACAGGAACCTCCAGAACTATGCCGGCCCTGCTGCCTTTGGAATTGGATTAACCATCAACGTACATTGTCCATGTCAGCTGATCTGGGTTGGCCGTCTAATGTTCGGGCTGCTCGGTCTGGATGTTAGAGCTGGCTCCCAGATCACTCTCGAGTACGAGCTCGAAGATGAAGTTGGCCACTGCTTGGCCTTCGACCGATATTCGAGGTTAATACTTGATATCAAACTAGCTAAGCTTGATTGCCCATTTTGTAAGTCTCCCTAATACTTCAGGTTTCTGGAGTACTTGGAGAAGGGGTTGGTTGGTTGGGACGACGATGGTATGGGCTTAGAAGTACGGTCGTAGGCGGCGTGACAAGATGCAAGGGCTAAGGCCAGCTTTTCTATGTCTAGATATCTAATCTTAGTGGGGACCAGGCGGATGTAATATACCGGTAATTATTTTCCTTCATGTTCTCGGATGAGGGTCGAGCTAGCTATTGCTGCTAAGACTACCAAGTATAGAAGCAATGGTTCTCCTTGCTCAGGCTTTGAGAGCAACGGTGGTGACCCCAAGTACTGCTTGAGCTGCTAAAAAGCGAGTTCACACTCTTCCGTCCATTTTGTCTTTTGCTTCCCTTTCAATTGCTTAAAAAGAGGAGACATTTGTCGGTAGCTCGAGATACGAAATGGTTTAGAGCGGCTATTCTCCCTGTGAGGCATTAAACTTCTTTTGTCATTCTGGGTAAGCTCATGTCAAGTAGAGTTTGAATTTTATCGGGGTTCGCCTCAATTCCTCTTTGACCGACCAAGAATCTAAGGAATCTTTTCAAACTAACACCAAAGGCGCAATTGCTTGGATTCAACTTCATCTGATATTTCCATAGGATCACGAATATTTCTTCGAGGTCGAAGACGTGGTCTGCAGCCTTGATGCTTTTGACAAGCATGTCGTCGACATAGACTTCCATGGAACATCCGATCTGGCGGGCAAACATCCTGTTGATGACATTCTTCAGTCTAAAAGGCATGACCTTGTAGTAATAGAGTCCTTTGTCTGTGACGAAGGTCGTCTTCTACTTGTTGTTTGGGTGCATAACAATTTGATTGTAGCTTAAGTAAGCATCCGTGAAGCTCAGGAGTTCATGTCCAATCATGTTGTCAATGAGCTGGTCGATCCCGGGGAGAGGAAAGCTGTCTTTGGGGCAGGCTTTGTTCATGTCGGTGTAGTCAACATAGACATGCCACTTCCCATTGGACTTTTTAACTAAAAGGACATTGGTTATCCATTCCAGATAGTAGATTTCTTTGATGAAACTGACCTTTAGGAGTTTTTTTACTTTGTCCCTGATTATGGGTTATCGTTCGGGCTCGAATGCTCTCCTCTTATGTCGGATTGGTTGGTAGTCGGGGTCGACGTTCAATTTATGGACTATAACTTTCGATCCGATGTCGGGCATGTCCTGATGAGACCACGTGAATACATCGGCATATCATTGGAGGAGGCTCATAACCTCATTTCGTAACAGTGGTGTTAGGGATGACCCGACCTACACTGTTCGGGTGAGATCAGAATCATCAAGTGGGACGAGTATGAGGTCTTCCATCGAGCACCCTCTCTCAATCAAATCTTCTCGAGGGTCAAGGGAGGTGATGGTCATTGTTTGGTATTGTGTCCTCAATGCCATGAAATAACATTGTCGAGCTTCTTGTTGATCTCTCTTGACTAGTCCATTACCATGCTCAGTTGGGAACTTCATCGCGAGATGGTACATCGATACGACGACTCGAACAGCAATGAGTGAAGGCTGTTCGAGAATGACATTGTAGATTGAAGGATAATCTACCACTAAGAAATTGATCATGGTCGTTATATGGTTTTTCCCATCTCCAGCAATGACCAGGAACTGAATTGATCCTTCTAAGGTAACCTTATCTCCCACAAACCCGAGGAGGGCAGTTTTGACCGCTCGGAGTCGAGGTCATTCGACTCTCATTTTGTCAAACGCTTCGGCAAAGAGGATGTCAGTCAAGCTGTCAGTGTCCACCAAGATCCGAAACACTTTGTGGTTAGCTATGGTCATAGTAATTACAAGTGCATCATCATATGGATGATGAACTCCTCGGGCGTCCTCTTCGGTGAAGGTTAGATCGCAAGGTATCACCTTCTACTCTTTTGGGGGTCTGTTGGTGACGTGGATCTGATGCTCCGAGCTGGATTGACTAATACTTCGGGTATGACAGGTCCTCCAAAGATTGTGCGAATTTCCCCAGTAGGTTCATTGTTGATGGTTGCTCATTCTTTGGGTCAGCTCGCCCTTCCCTTTTGTTGACACATTCACGCAGGTGCCCATTATGGGTGAGGGCTTCGATCTCCTCTTTAAGGTCAAAATAATCACCGGTTAAGTGGTCGTGGTCTCGGTGGAAGTGATAGTACTTTCACTTGTCCCGCCTATCGGCATTGGATTTCATCTTGGTCAGCCACTTGAGGATCGGTTTGTCTCGGACTTCCATGAGGACTTATTCAGGAGTCGTGTTGAGAGGGGTGTACAAGCTGAACCTGCTGTCAGGTTGTTTGCTTGAGCGTTGGCTCCTTGGTGGCTTATCATCTTTCCTTCACTTGCTTTCGTTGGCCAAGGTGGGTTCTTCCTTAGGTCATCTTTCTCTAGCCGAGCTTCCCTTGTTCCGAACAGCTTTTCGCAGGCTGAAGAGCCCTTGGCGTTAGAATACTTTTAAGCCCTATTGATGAGGTCGGCCATCGTTGTTGGAGGGTTTTTATCAAGTAAGAAGAGGAACTGTAATGCCCTGTGTGTTTTCATACTCGGATGTTACCATTATAATCTAAATTAGCACATGGTATGAATATACACACCTAACCTATGTTATTCACTATCGTTGGATAAGTGATAATCCGCCCATTTCAATCGTCAACTCTGATGAGAGTCCATTACATCATCAGGTAAAACTATTTTTAGGATTTTAATCATTTTAATAGACAAATCAAACTGCTCATTAGATTTTTAATTTCCCATAGGACAACGTAGAACTAAATTTCAATAATCAAAACATCGAATTTTAAAACCCAATTGTTAATTCGAAATAAATCAATAACCGTACATTAAGACCCACAGAAATAGTTAAAGGAAAAATAAAAATAAATAATGTATATGAAAAAGAAAATAAAACATCTTCTAAAGGAAGAACAACCAAACATATACATTTAGTGATTAAAAAAATAAAAATAATAAACTTAATACTAATAATAAAGCTATAAAAATCATTGTAATAATGATATTCAATATTACAAATGCGCATTAGGTTATCTAATCCCTAATCTAGCCATAAATTTCCAGCTAAATGCTCCTGTAGACCCTTTTAACCGTTGATGTTCAAATTCGGTACGATCCAATCATCAGATCAACAGAAATCCACAATTAGAGCTAAGATTTAAGAAGTATGGTCCACCCGAGCTTTGGATCTGCCTCATCTTCAATCTCCTACCTTAAAGTGGTATTGCAAAATGAACTGACGGGCCAGATCTAGGAAAGATATCACAGTGGACCTCACACTGTCAATGCGTGTACATAACACATATGTAGCCGAGGCGCACCGAATTCAGATCTGGGTCAAACTAAGTTTGACCCGACCCAATGAGGAAATTCTCCTCTCTGCTTTCAAAATCCCGCCCGGCGAAAGTTTAAACGGATGGAGTCCGTTCGTGATGAAGCTGGCCCACCGTGACCATCTATTCAGATTATCAGAACCGTCTATCATGTTCAGGCGTGGGATCTGACCAAAGACAAGCTTTTCCCGCACCATAGAACATGAGTGCATGTGCACAATTCCTGGTGCAAACAGGTCGCGTACGGGGTTTCCGAAAATGAAAACTCTCCGTTACTGCCAAGCTGGCAATCCGCAAACGGAAAGGCTCCTACAAATCCTAGCCATCCATTTGGATTAATCTCAACCGTGGAATCGGATTTAGATTGCTTTAGGGTTTTATGGCAAGTTAGGGCATTACGGAAGGAATCTTTTCCATTTAAACAGCTAGCACGATCCCAACCACCCATCTTCTCTTAGAAGCTCTTTCAGAACATCCTTGTAACACCCTTGTAACACCCTGGTTCTCATAACCCGAGGATGATCGCTCAAGTAGGAGAACCCAAGTATTACACTACGAAGTCAACAACTTTACATCTAATCACTAGAAAATTTCATGACATAAAACGAGCAACTACCATGTAAACTAGAATATCAAGAGTAACAAAATA
The DNA here is from genome assembly GCA_030180095.1 of Magnolia changhungtana. Lineage (NCBI taxonomy): Eukaryota > Viridiplantae > Streptophyta > Magnoliopsida > Magnoliales > Magnoliaceae > Magnolia > Magnolia changhungtana. The sequence continues at coordinate 2,246,830 of JASAUF010000548.1, forward strand.
AAGTTTAATACATGTAAATGGGAGCAGAATGAAATCCCACAATAGGGGAAATATTTTTACAACTCAAACGAAACACATAATCTGAAATATGAAAGTAAGTAAATCCTAAAATATCAGTTGAGCTCCCACTGCTCAACTGCATCGGCATAGAGGCCATCCTTGGAAAACTCCACCTCAGCCATCACTGGAATCCCATTATAGGGGTCTTCACCTATTCATCATACATGTATCTATTTGGTGCAACCGTACGATTGGGTGAGTGAAAACTCAGTGGGAATTTCCCACAAGGATTCATGCATATCAATTTATTCCAAAATAGTTTCAACCAACATGGTACATCATAATCGAAATAGTATGAACTCTAATGTAAATGTATGGATATATGAATGTATGTTCAAGTCGCAGTCTGGGGATGCACAGCCAGCTATCAAAATAAAGGGTCGCCCAAGGCGAACTAGTCACCCGAAAAAATACTCATAGGTACGCCCAATGAGAACTATAGCCACCCAGAAAAGACCATGCAGGCCGCCCGTGGTAAATTATCTACCTGGAAAAAGCCATGTAAGTGAGTGCACCCAAGGATATCTCCTGAAAAAATACACGGGGTACGCCCGAGGAGTGTTTAATCCCGGAAAAGCCTCATGTAAAGAAAGAGTGTCCAAAGTGACACAAATGCACATGCTCTGTGAGTTTAACTGAAGTGCTAGAACCTTCAAGAATTCAATCAGAGTGTGACTTACATCGAGCACCCAGAAAAGCTCATATGTCATGCGTGAATGTCATGTACCATGATGCTCGTGCACATTCCAGAGGATTAACAAGATTACTCTCATAAGCATGATCAAGACTTGTAGTCCTTTATTAGGATATCTAGCATTCAAATATGAGCTCAATATAAATTCATTTACTTTCCCAAGGTCTAAAGGAAGGCCCACAATTATTACATTTCAAGCATATTAAATTGTTAACAAGTCTATTCAACATTTCTCATGAAAGATAGTGTTCCATACATAACTTTAGTTTGTAAAATAGGATGGGATGGGATATCATGACCCTTGTCATTACTAGTAGGACTATGCACAAAATCAAGCCATTGCTAAAATATCATAGAGAACATAATGCTAAATTTCAACTACATAGTTATCAATTGTGGGGCTTGAGTAATGGAATTTGATATACTAACTCATATTCATCACATCCATATGGAGACTAAAGAGTTACTTACTATTGGTATTAACTTCATTAGTATCAAATTATAACAATTCTAACCCATATAATGAGAAATAGAGCAAGCTTATCATTGTAATGGAAGAAAGATTTCTTACATTTAATGCAACTATATATGTACTTAAGTAATTTCAAATGTGGCATAATATATGTGCAACAACCCTTATGAGATGGATTAGAGTAACATACTTTAAGGCATTCCTACATGTTTATTCATGTCAATTCAAAGTTAAAGGATTACAACTACTATTATATAATATCTTTCTACAACTATTTTAGAATTCCATGAAATGATGAAGCCATGTGGGATATCCCTCACCTTGAAGTGTGGATTCTCTTCATTTGAACCTTCTTGTGACTTGAGTCTATGAGTTCTTGGTTTGAGGTTGAGTGAAGGAGAGTATCTCTCAAGGATACCAGTTTGCAAATAGTACCTGGATAAGGCATTTCAAGATTTCGGTGAGTCATGATTGAGTTGACTTAGTTGGGGTCTTCAACTAACGACTAGTGAAGAAATTTTAAGAGATCTACTAATCATGTGTTTAGGCTAATGATCCTTTGGATCAAATGTTTTCCACATCTGCTCCCGATATTTCCAATATGGAGTCAACTTGACTCAGTTGAATGTCTACTGAGTTAACTCACCAACGAGTTGGGTGAAAGACTAGTTGAAACAAATGGCGTTTAGTGGTAATACCTAAACTGAGATTGGCTCCGACTGATGATGTGGAAGAGATTGGGGTACGACTTGCGAAGAGCCTGATTGTGTTGATCTTGAGAATGTGACTCGATTGAGATTGCTACCGAACCAGCTAGTCGAGTTGAGAGTTTGAGAGATGCTGCCCGCTGAAGTAATTGGCTAATGATTCCTAGGTCTGCAACAGCACTTCAGATTTCCAGCAATGTTCTGAAATATTTAGCTAAGGTCAAGTTAAATCTAACTTGATTAGGGAACGAGGTGAGTCAACTTGTTACGGAGTTGAGATAGCCTCTAATGCAAGCAGCCGAATCGATGCTGAGTCAGTGGTTTTTGTAGGTGGCTAAGTTTGGTTCTTGGATGGGGCTGGTTCTCCCACACTCTCCCTCTCTCTGCTTCTTCTTCGGGTCAGACCCCAAACCCCACTCGCCGCTCTCAACAACTCAGTCGAGTCACGCCACGCCCGCGCAAGCTGCGGCGTTGTTACCGCATTCCAGCTCTCTCTCTCTCTATTCATTCCTTTTTCTTTCTTCTCCTTGCTTCTTCTCTTTCTATCTTCCTTTCATCTGCTAGAAGACGCCCAGCCACACAAGACTCGACACTCCAACTCGCTAGGTCAGTTGGCAGAAACGGTGCGGCTTCTCTCCCCTTCCCTCTTTTTATTCTTTTCTTTAGTTTTCCTTGGGAGACACACTAATTCCCAGCTTTTTATAGCCATTACTCTTCTAGACATTTCTACGGCTAATCATAAGGATTAGCGCACTCCAAATGAAAGGGATGCCAAGAAACCAATCATCGGTCTTCTCTTAATCGACTGGGCATGTGCATTAGTCTCTACAATCGTTCCTGATGGACTTTAGGTGGGGTGGCCTATGTGATGAATGGCTTAGATCAGGGAAAAGGACATCCACACGAAATGTGTTGCCCATGGTCTGATCGGGGAAGATGACCCGATGATTATGGAGGTTTCGGACTGGCTAGCTAATCTAATGATCGGGGTAATTAGGACGGTCCGGATTACTCTTGAGATGCATGTGGGGTCCACTGTGCGGTGACGGAGGGCTGAGAAACCAATTACAATTAGCTTAATGTAAGCGGTTTGCGCCGATTCGACTACTCGCCAAAACCTCGAGATTTTCTCAGCAAGTTACGAGATCTCCAGCAACCCTAGAGCCAACGTCCGGGATCTACTTGTGAGAGGTTTCTAGAAGTTGTCGATCAGTTGAGATGGATTTTCCTATAAATGGGAAGATTCTTTCCGCTCCCCGTTGCAAGCGGAGATATTTCCGGATTGGACTGGCGTGACTAGGACTCCAATACACGCATGGATGCTTTCCGATAACTTCAAATGGATGGATATGCCAGCACACCAACGGGCGTGGAGTCTTCATCCCCTACAGCACACTCCCCTTTGCAACGCCTGTTTGGCAACTAACCGAGCTTGAGTGGGGGTCTTCTGACTATGGATTTCACCATGGTTAGGGTTGAAATTGCATTGAAGACCACTTTAGTTGAAGTAGGAATATGCCAATATGTCCTAGAGGGGGTGAATAGGACTTTTTAATAATTTTATACCGATTTAAAATCCTATCACACTAATCCTAACAACAAGCATATATTAGGATTACTCAAGAGTAACTCTACTAGCTTCCAAGCCCGGTAGAGGATTCAATCACAAACTATTTGAGAGATGAACAATATGCAAACTAATTTATGATGGATATGACTGTGAGTGTGTGTGAGGTGTGATCTCAGATAATCAGATATGAAAGTATTTAAAGAAATCACATGAGCAAATAATAATCTCAAACACAGTCATTTTTATAGTGGTTCGACTACTTGTCTACTCCACTCCCGGTAACTGCACTCAACCCTTGAGTGTATCGGATTTCACTAAGGAAGTTTCACACGGTTCATCCCAAATCCAAGGTTTTAAATTAGGTTCACCTTTAACCTTTACAACCTACACCTAGGCTGATTGTTTATGCTCTCACGAGCAAGGGTCAACACAAAGCACCCACTTTTAGGCACACTGGCCAAGGATCTTCCATAAGACCCTAACTGTTTATGCTCTCACGAGCAAGGGTCAACACAACGGTCTGACTTTTAGGCACACTGGCCAAGGATCTTCCATAAGACCTTAATTGTTTATGCTCTCCACAGAGCAAGGGTTAACACAATGCACCCACTACGTACATCCCACCGGAGGCCTCCTAGAGGACTTGCAATGGGTGAGAAACACCTTAGACCCAATCCTATAAAGGAATGATCATAAGGGTCCTCTGGACTCTAATAACTTATAGATAAGCAGATGAGTCCCTTTTAGCACGTTGTCAAAGATCTCTTCCTTTATTGATGAAGAATCTTCTGCTTCCTTGATCTGTAACTCAGATGATGTACCAATATATGGCGACGGGTTAGGTCAAGGTTATGATGGAATCCTACTCTCTTAAATGTTTTTCTATAAGGAAGATAGAGTGATTCCAATCATCTATGCATTCAAGGCATCCCAACTTAATGATTTGCCATTAAGGTAATAGCTGGAGGACCCTTGAATGCGGAAGTTCATTCCCTAATCTACTCTATTGAATATCAATGGTGAGAGTGGATTGGAGGATGAACTTCCATGAGAGAAAGGGCTTTGGGTATATGATCTAAGGTTAAACCCTTAAAAGCACTCTCTTCTTTCTCTACCAGCAATAATAGACTAGTCCTCTTTATATAGGCAAAAGGTTCCAACGGATATAAAACGGTCACATTTATGACAGAGTTCGATATCATTGAGTGGGTTCGATATCATCGAGCGTATACTCTCGATTGTATCGACGAGGCGCTCGATGACACAAACTCAATGTCATACGTTTTTGAAACCTTTTACCAGCTGGTCGATGGAATCGAAACAAGTGTCGATGTCATTGGATTTCGAACTCCGATTTCATCGAGACGATCATTGGATTTCGAACTCCGATTTCATCGAGACGAGGATCGATTCCTCGATATTTGAAAATGAGAGAGACTAGCCTTGAAATATTTCAGGTTTCAAAGGAATGATCGAGGGATCTTCAAAATCATCGAAATTTGAATGTCGATGATATTGATAGTTGTGTCAATGCATCAATAAATCCAAAGGATTTTCCATTAAGCTTGCTGGACAGCTTATGTCTATGTTCGGTGCAATCGATACCATATCGATATCATCGATATTTGAATATCAATTTTATCGAGTGACCCTCGATCAAAGATAAATTAACCTGAAATATTTGCTGGATATTTGTGAGTCCAAGACCGATATCATCGAGATTTGAATTCCGATGATATCGAGGAGGACCTCGATATATCAACGATCTTATAATTTTTCTTAATAAAAACAGGGACTCATTTTCTCTACTGTCGATTTTATCGAGTCAACTTCGATGGACTCGAGATTTGAATATTGATGATATCGATAGGTATATTGATCCATCGATAATTCCATCCAGATGAGTATGTGGTTACTGAACATATTTTGTCCTCATTTCAATGATATCATTTAGGCATTGAGGACATCGACAGCACAGGACGATAATATCAATCAGTATATCGATAAAATTGTCAGAGCTAGAAAACTTAGAGATTTTCTGAATTTTGAAAAAGTTTTCTAACTCAAAACCCCATGATGTTCTAATTTTTTTAAGGGTTTTAATTACCTGGTGTTTTAGGACATGGGATGTGAGGCTTAGATTTACCTGTGGCGAGTTCAGGCTCACATCCAGTTGAGACAGACAGTTGATTGATCTTCCTATGGAGCTTCTCTGTCTAGCCGACTCAACACTCACACTAATTGACAAACCAGGGCACTTTCAAGGGTCAGTGGACCCCACCAATCATGATAGACGGTTTAGATCTCATTACCGAAATTAGACGGATGGTCATTTGCATCATCACACGGACAGTCATGTTTGAATCCGCAACAGGTGGGAGGACTGAAATTTGAAACTATTTTGGTTCTTATCGGGTCAAACCTGATTTGACCATATACATGATCTCGTGTACTGCGACTGTACACAATCTGTGTACCCGTATACTTCAAAAGTGGGGTTCATGTGGTGATCAACATGATTTGGACCGTCCATTTTTCTTGGAAGGTCCACCAATGGCCATTGACTGAGCATCACGCAGATCCACTGCTCAGATGGTCATGTAAATCAAATTTTAATGTTTTGAGTGTCTATTAATGTAATATTTAAGGGAAGGTTGTTTAGGTAATTTGGCATTCAAAGGTTCTTGGGACCTAGGGCCTATTTTAAGGTCGATGATGCAAGTAAGAGGGTCACACTACATGATTACAAATTTATTACAATTTACTATGGAATTTGTGGTCATATTTATCTAGATTTGTCAATCTTTGTAACATTGATGGTCGAGTAGTTTCTAAACCTAATCTAAAATGGTCTCATGAGTTCACAGTAATCTCACAAGGAATCTAACCGGCCCATTAGGCTAAACGATTCATGATTGCCTACTAACTTGATGACGAGACAGATCCATAGCTTAGATGGACTATATCTCCCAGGTTTGAGTGCCTACAATTTATCTTTGATAACTCAGCGATCAGATTTATTCTAATTTGATCCATATCGAATGAAAAGTTTCTGGGCTTATTTAAAGGATGATTAACAGTAGGTTTAGTGGTCAGGTAATTTAATTATGATAATCGATGTCGGATTTTAACATTTTGAGTGTTGTGAACTCGAAGAACAATGTATTGATACTTTGGTCCCTGATGAGCACTGAACCCGATGATGTGACAGTCCAGTTTGCAAATTAACAGATGGATGGTTAGATCAATAGGTGAAGGTCATTCCTAATCGTCAGATTGGGCTAAAATGAAGATGAGTGGTTCCATAAATTAGGTTATTGTGTAGTACTCGAGTACTAAAATATGGGGTGTTACAATCTTGAACATCAATCTTAGGGCTTCTAACAATCCCTTTTCGCTAAGGTAAAAATTCTCACAAGAAATCCCACGGTTGCGCGAGTTTTTGGCTGTGACAGAATAGCTCGAAATCCACCGAGTTTTCGTGGTCGTCCATCCAAAAAGTGGGCCCGCAATGATCAGTGGATCCATCCAATCCGTCTAGAATCCATTGATCATTCGATTGGGCCATGGATCTAAAACCACCATGGATGACCGTGTCATCTTCTCCAACAGCTGAGAAAACCCATCACACTTTAGTGGGCCCTGTTTCCATATCAGAGACGATCATACGATGGGCTGGGAGACCAACATTCTATCCATCCAGTTCGATCACAACCATGCAATCATAACTCTCATATCTGATTAACGAACGTGATTAAATCATCGAGTTTGTTGCCGAGTGTAACTAATCCTATGATTAATTACTCCGAACCCTCTAAAATGAGGTTAATAGAGCCTTTAAAAAGGCCACTTTTAGGGCATCCTTTCCGAAACTGGAGAGAAAAGGCGCCGCTTCTATAGTCGCACCACGTCGGGTCAACTCGGTTCTAGTCGCTGGGTATTGGGCCGAGTCTAGCGTCGGTTCCGGTCTTCCTAATAGAGCAAGAAGAAAGAAGGAAGGCTGAGAAGAAGCTTTAAGAAGGAAGAGGAGGAGAGAGGGTGAGCATGGTTTTAGATGACTCGGTCTAAGTTTGCCAGGTCTGGACCGAATCTTACGCCTGGATCGAGTCACTGACTGATTTCGTCCGCGTTTCTGACTGAGTTCGGGCGTACTCAGACTTTGTTGGCTGCTCCTGAGAAGAAAGAGGGAATAGAGAGAGAGAGAGAGAGAGAGAGAGAGAGAGAGAGAGGTGGTTGTCGAGTTGAGCGGGATTGACTCACTAGGCTGAGGTTGGCTGAAACTCGTCGAGTCGAGTTACATGAGTTGGGTTTGGTCTTGTTGAGGCCAGCAAGTTTATTGGGCATTGCATGTTGAAAAGAAAAGGGAAGGGGAGAAAAAGGAAGGATATCAATGGAGAAGAAGGAGGAGAAGAAGAGTAGTAGGGAGTCGAGTTGTTGAGTCGACTAAGTCCAAAATCGAGTCAGACTGCTTGAGTTGATCCCTAGGTGTGGCTACTTGAGAGAAGTAAGGGAAGAAAGCAAATGAAGAAAAGAATGGAGAAGGAAGAAAGAGAAAGGAAGAATGAGAGGTATTATCATATTATTTTACTTAATTTAGAATAAATATTCATCATTATTAGTATTATAATTGTTATTATTATCAATACAAATTCCTATTGAATTATCGCTATTAATTATTTTTATTATCATCTTTGATTTAATAGTTTCAGTTAGATTATTAATTTTATAATATTATTAAAATTTATTGGTATTTTAATTTTAAATTATTAAATCATTATTACTATCGATTTGTATTTTGTTGTGGCGCAAACTAGACTTCATATCATCAACTTCTAAACATTTCATCAAAACATTAAATCTATCAATCGAAATACCTAGTTTTAACCCTGACCGTATAAATTAGGTATATTGCGATCTAACCGCACTAATTATGTTGATTATGTTAGATGTCGATCTTAAAGTGCGAACACCCAATTCTAGCACACTAAGAGATAATCCAACCTTAAAGTGAGGATCACCCTTCAAGCTTTTCTACATCTTAATAGTTAGCTTGTTTATTCATCTTTGTTCATTTATTTTATTGATTGCTTAAGGTGATTCATTGCTCTTATTGATTTTGATTCCTTATAATCGATTGATGAATTGGATTTGAATTCATATATATATGAACATGTTATGGATTACAAACATTTATATTATAGTTTAAGATAGGTACCTTAAATGTGTAATTGTTATCGATGTTGTTTGTGGCTTGTTTTGCCATATAAGGTTACTCGATGATGTTTTAGAAAATCCTCGAACTAGTGGTTCCCTGTGTAATGAATTAAATAAATTTACATCGTGAATTTACCACCTTATGGATCATTTGTGCCAATGTGGCTTTTGGGGATTAATCTTTTTTTATCACACCATTAGGTGGAATAATTGGCCCTTGCGGCTTTTATAGAATAATTGTCCCACGTGGCTTTAATGGATTATTTTATATAACTTTGCGGTGGTAAGTTTCACTTGTTGGACAATGATTGGCCACTAGTTGGAGAGTTCTACCCTTAAAATATTATGTTTAATAGTCTCATGAGTCAAGGAAGGTATAATGGGACACTATGCTTGAGCTGTCAGCCTATGTTGGGTGTTAAACCCCCCATAGTGACCTTTGAGCTTTCTTAAGAGGATTGTTTAAAATTGGAATAATAATGGTCAGACTAATCATGCATCTTCATGGCATACGGACTTTACTGGGTGGTTGATACAAGACGCAAAGTTTTCTTGGGTCATACGGGTTGTACCGTAAAGTATTTTACCTAGTGATCCTAAGTTTTCATTACGTGCATTTAACTACCATGGGTTGTCCTTCTTCGCATGGACTTTTTCGAGTGTTTAGTCCTCCTTAGGGCGTACCTGTGTGTACTTTTCCGAGAAACTATCCTTATTGCATGGTCTTTTCCGGGTGGCTAGTTCTCCTTAGGGCATACCTTTGAGTACTTTTTCGGGTGATTAGTTCTCCTTGGACGACCCTTTTTACCAGCTGGATGTGCATCCCCAAGTCTGTGAGCATGTGCATGCATCCATGCATTTAAACAAGATTATTTTTGTGGAATTTATTAGATGAATGCGTATCTGATAAACCTTATCTAATTACTATGATAATCATTGTGAAATATTTGTTATACTCTGTTCCATATAAGTATGCTTAATTATCTTGTTGATACGATAAACCTTAGGGGTTATGCCTCACTAGGATAGCCATTGACGCTATCAAACAGTATTCGGTGTGCAGGAAACGCAGATGATGTGTATGATGGTGTCCATATGGAATAGGAGGAGCCAAATGATCTTGCGACTCTCTATTCCTAATTTCATTTGTGTTTAATTTGTACTATTATGTACTGTATAAACTTAAGACATTGATTTGTATAAGTTTTCAGGTAACCACAAGAATATTTGATTATGTACATTTGGACTCCTTATACTTGATCTATTTCTATTCTACTAGTTTACTAACTCTGATAAAGAAAAAAATGTACGTGGAAATTAGGTAACTTTAAAGGTTAACACTCGAATTTTTGAAAAATGAGTAGTGTACTCGGGTTTCGGGGACCTGGGTGTTACAGGAACCTTCCTTCTCTTAGGCCTCCCATCATGGCAGTCAGAGCGATTTCTTCTGAATGTGCTTGTACTTGCATTGTTTTAGGTTGAAACATTTGATATAATCCTTTAATAGCTCGCCTTCTTTCTGAATAATATTGAGGAGGTGGGAAGCCGGTTCGAGGCTTTCTTTCCCTCCAATGAAGTTGGTGATGAAGGCTTTGCTGAGCTGTGTGAATGAGCTTATTGTGGCTTTAATTGTCGGAACCACTTCCGATCGGCTCTTGTTAGGGTCAATGAAAATGCGCAGCAAATGATTGTGGTTAATGCGTTGTGCAGTTCCATCCAAGCCCTAAAGTACTCTAGGTGCTCGGCTAAATCAGTGGTCCCGGAGTATGGGGCGATCTGAGGTATATGAAATCTTGGTGGGAGTTGTGCATGCATGATGTTGGCGGTAAATGGAGGCTTGATTTCTTCTAGTATTGCCTCCACCGAGGTTGGTGCATTCGAGCGGTAGGCCTGTCGTATATTGCGCGATCTGACCTCACAGGTCATTGAGCTCGACTTCCCAGGGGTCTTCACTTTCAGTCATTGCCTCGATTGCTGCTTCGGGTGCTTTGTCGCGCTTCTTTCTATCTAACTCATGACATAAGTCGGAAGTAGCTGATGCGGCGGTACCGAAGACATGAGAAGGTGCCGCCCTTAACGTCCCGAGTTACATGCTTCTACGGGAGCAGCGGGCACGTCGTATGGCTCAGGGACCTCTTGAGTAGTTGGTCCTGCCACTTGCCCGGTTCCCTGGACGAGACGAGACTGTAATTGCTCTAACATTTGTTTTATGAAGTTCATATTGTTATTTAACATTTCAAGCTCAAGGGATGTAAGCCGCCCTCCGCGACTCTATGATCGCTGCATCGGTCCCACAGAGGTAGAATCAGCCTGGAGTTGGGAAGAGGAATCTCGATGGTTGACAAACTATTCCACCAGTGCGAGGTCAGGTACAATAGAAGAGGTCGGAGCTTTCTTTTTCCATTTTGTCATCAATGAGTTTCAGATGGAGAACGACTTTGAAGTCGTTCCTACAGACGGCGCCAAACTGTTGGTGTAGAAATCTGGTTAACCTTCCTTAGACCTTTGTGTACCTTCACAAGAGACGGACAAAGGAGACCCTAGCTAATGCAAGGGACCCTCTGATGCCTAAGTCAGGTAGGGAATCTAGGTCTAGTCGAGTAAGGGGTTTTAGGCTAGAGATGGTGTGTACCTTTCACCATTAAGGATGCTCTTATATATAGTTTGGGAGAGACGGTGGCGTAGGAAGGGTCTCCCTATTTAGTAAGATATCGAGTAGTAGGATCACAATCCTATTATGAGTTGTCATGACCGTCCTAGATTCTAGGTTGAGATCTCGGGCAGATCCGTATCACGATAGGCTTCCTAGGTCTTCGGCTAGAATATCGAACGGACACGATCGGGCCTTGATAGGAGACGGGCTACGCTGACCTGAAGCGTGCTGACTTGGGACATGCCGACATGTCTCCTTAGTCGAGCAGTTGGGTTCCTTTCATTGAGGTTTGTGGTTCTTCTAACCTACTGGCGGGACGTGGAGTTAGAGGTCGGGTATAGAGTTTCTATTAGTACTTGCCTCGATCAAGTGTGTAAGGTTCCGACCTGACCTTTTCCCATTGGTCATGTAACGCCCTGAAAATCGGGGGTCGAGTAACAATTCAACTCCCGAGTTCCAAAACATCACTTATGCAACATATATGCTTCTGATTCAATGTTGTCTGTGTTAGTGCATTAGTCATGAGTGGGATTATACCAAAACAGTAATTCATACTCCAGATCAGGTTGTAAAACACAAGCGGAAGACTGAAAGATATAAATAAACGTATACAAGTCAAAAGATCACGATCGGTCTCCAGAGTATGAATTTAACACTGAGTCACTGTGTACATGAAATATTACATATCATATTACAAAAGTCAAAAGTCTCAAAAATTGTTCAACTGTAATAAAACCCTGTAGCCCCGTCAATCCGGATAGCCTAAGCGAAGCCATCGGAGAACTGCATGTAAGAGTACTCGTCCTGATCGTCATAATAATCAGGCTCCGCCTCAAGGGTCACGTCATCATCTGAAATCAAGACAGAGTCTGGTTGGTGTTTAAAACACCGTCCCGTAACGTGGAAGTGAGTGATCAACTCAGTGGAACAATAAAGAATAGGTTAGCATGTTATCAATTCAGTCAAGCAGTAATGATAAAGCAGTAAATCACACATCCCTAAGTACTCTTGTTAATGCAAGAATGGTATGAATGTATGATGCATGCCCTCGCTTACGCTCCCTCAGCGACTTCATCTCACGTTCGCGCATGACAACACTGTCTCAGTGCTTGACCTGCTACGCCTGAACGCACGCGTAATGCAATACATGCATATGATTACCAAGTTCTTATTAGTCCTTTTCATACAGCAGGGTTGAGAAACTAAGGTACCTCCCTTATATCATTCCCAAACAATGATCCATTCTAGGGTCGTCAGCCCTAGTAAATCTCATACGATGTTATGGTTCTGGGTCACTGCAAAGGGCTCATCACCAAATCAGTACAGGCCTAGTGTATACTCTAATTACTACGGAAAGGCTCGTCGCCTCTACGCAGGTTCAGAGTATGCTTGAGGTCACTACAAAGGGCACGTCTAGGGCTGTCAGGGCTGTTGCACGGAATCGTTACACCACTCCCCCACCACCCATCACGGCTTCGTCATCAAAACATTGTAGGCCGATAGCTCGAATACAATGTCCCATACCACCGTACTCGACTCATGAGTCTGGGTTGCTCACAGGTCACTACGGGGAGGCTCGTTGCCCCAGCGTAGGCCGACAGCTCGACCACGGTGTCCCATACCACCATGTCCGGCTCATGAGTCTTAGCGGACCGAGGTATCAAGGTTAAACGGGATTTCACTGGTGAGTTTGGTACCTTAGGTTCAAGCAGTAGCGTCCATACATGGTGAACATACAATAGGCCAATCGGGTTACTTAGCAAGCTCAACTAATATGAGCGCACATTGTATCGATCAACATAAAGTGCATAAGCACTTCGTGTGGCCTAACCATTGCCGACGACCAACACACGACTCGGGTTTGTCAAACACGTTGTACGTGGCAAATGAATCTCAGCCACGACTTCAAAGTTGTTACCGATTGCCTGGACTATAACATAGCCCCAATCACATTCAATCCTTAACCAGAAAGCATGTATAATAGTCTAAGCAGAGTTAACAAAGTAATTCAAACATGTTAATAAGCAGGTTATAAAGCATAATATAAACAGGAAATACGAACACATACATTTCATAAGTAAGCGATTAAATTAAACAACTTGCATGGAGGAAATCATACACATCTCTAAGATAGTTGAGAATCCTATCTCAACACCTACCTAAAGCACTATCTCCTAAGTACTTACTTATACAAGCATTTTCACAAACACCTAGACTACACTTATTTAACATACATAACGTATATTAGCCAAAACATGTATTAGGGTGAATCCTTTCCCCGAGTAGTTATTACACGTATACCTAGCATATGTACATAGTAATTAATCATGACAAACATACTTTTATATTTTATACGTATACAGTATTTTCTACAAATATACAGAATACACTAAATACCATAATTTACATACGTAACTGAATCACAAAACGGATATCGCATTTTGCATGTGAAATAACACCCAGATCATGAATCTATCATTATCTGACACTGAAAGCTTTGAAAACCATAACCTATACGTCTATAGTCTGCACCTTATGCCGTAGAAACGAGTAACGAACTCAGTTTAATCACCAAGTCTTTATCAACAGTAGAACGGCAACCTATGGCATGAAATAGGTTAGCTATTTCATCACTCACACTAGTCGACTCTCTAGAACTGATTAGGGTTAGGATTTCTTACCCGAAAACAGAATCAGAATCGCCAGAAAAGCGATACAGTAGTGATGGATAGGCACGGAGAATAACAGGGATCGATTCCCAGGAATGATTCTAATTTCACTCACACTTTCTCATACTTTATTCTCTTCTCTCTCTTAGGGTTTTCTCAAATTCGTATGGAGTGAATGAGAGAGGGTTTAAGGTCCTTATATAGGCCTAAAACTGATGAAAATAGCCCTAGGGACAAGGTATACTTAAGTTATAGCCAAAGGGCATCTGTTTCAGCTCAACGGAGTATTTTCGGAGCCCCCCTTAAGCCAAAGGTCGGACTTAAGCTCACAGACTATGGATCTAGGTCGAGTTAAGTTTTTATTCCAGTCGGGTTTCCAGATCACACGTGGTGGACCAGTTTCAGTTCAACGGTCACCGAAACTCGATCAGGGGTACAAGTACAAGACATGTGTATAAAATTTCTCATGATCCAAGAGTGTATTTGGGTCAGATTCTGACGGTCTGATTACTTATATCAAGCCCGCAAGCGACAGGTCTCAGATTACTTAAATTAAATTTAATTTCTAAAGAAATCCACGTTTTCTCACACACTTCACTCCGGGCTCAAGCGAATAGCCCCGGGACACAATCTGGATTTGATTTTCGAGATAGTTGTCAAGCCCAGCAAGGTGGTCCTAAATATATAACTTCGTAGTAATCGGACTTTCGACGTACGGTCCAAATCCGATATGGAGTTTCAATGTGCTCCCGAGAGCAACTAGGTAATGAGATTGATCCTAGATTTTAGGATAACCTAGCGTAAATGATTCTACAAGTTTTGAGTCTTGCAGATCGTATTTAAAGTGCTTTAACCAGATTTCACAGCTAATCTAGATTAGCACTTAGTTAACTTTGTCTAATTCCTGAAGGATTTGATCCTGAGTGATTTCTGCCTGAGGTGGTACTCGGGTCTTTGTACGGAATTTTCCGAAATGTTACAGGTCAGTCCATTTTCCCTCAACAAGTGTGATTATTAAAATAGAATTCTGAATTTTAGACGGTAACTTAGCACCAGTGGGTACCACAATGTAGTCAGTCTAACTTAAACTAGTACCCATTTCCAAGTGCAACACAACACGTTTTCGTTTAATTTCCGAACATTTGGTCGTAGCTTTAAATGAGCTCATGTCCTGAAATGAGCTTGAGAAATGGATGGATAGAGTGAATATAATCCAAACATCACTTCTAGCTACACAGTTCTTAGGGCGGGGTTACTGTCAAGTCGTCTTCCTCTAATGAATGTCCCAGATTCCACAAAGATGTACGTACGCTACGTTTTGTGTAGGGTTATACACGAGCCAAGCTAGCTCCAAAAGCTCGCTTAGCTTGGCTCGATCTAGCTCGACTTGACTCGACTTGAGCTATAAATCAAGGCAAGCCAAGCTTTATATGACCCGACTCGTTTTGAAAATAAGCTAAGCTCAAACATAGTGGAGTTTGACTCGACTCGACTTAGCTCGAAGCTCAAGCTCGGCTTGACTTGAATATTATATATGTGTGTGTGTGTGTGTGTATATATATATATATATATATTAATGTATATTATATTGTATTTAAAAATTAAAAAAATTAAAACATAAACTCTATCGTACCCATCCGTCCCTCTCATATTACTTCCCTTCCTTACCTAACTTCAGCTCCTTCTCTCTCTCTCTCTCTCTCTCTCTCTCTCTCTCTCTCTCTCTCTCTCTCTCTCGCTTGACTCAACATCTACCTAGCTTGTCTCAACCATACAGCTTACACCCACCTGAGCTCTCCTCTCTCTCTTTCTCAATATCAACGACAAAGTATCATCTATGGTTTTATCTAATATTATATATATATATATGTGTGTGTGTGTGTGTGTGTGTTATTAATTAAATATTTGATTTGGGAGTTGGGTCTGAGTCGGGTTACTGGGTTAAGTCAGGTCTGGGTTGCGGGTTGGGTCAAGTTAGGAACAAGCTCAACTTGACTCGAGGTAAGCTTGCCTCCAGCTCGACTCGAAAGTTTTGACAAACAAGCCAGGCTTCAATAGTAAGCTCCAGGCTGAGCTCGAGATTGAACTCAAGAAGAGTACGGACAAGCTAGGACAAGCTAAGCCAAGCTTAGCCCACCTAGACTGGACTCGGCTTGATGTACAGCCCCAATTTTGTGTCTAGCGCTTTATGATGCGGCGTCTGGTATTAGACGGTAGTTATTCATCCTCACGTAAAACAAAATAAAAGCGCCCTTTCCGTTGCGTACCGCATGACAGACCCGGCTTGGGAACGCGCGGACTACCAAAGATAGGTAGGTAGTCCCGATATTAGCATACCATGGGCACTATTGGGTGCCACCGCCTCAACCTGTGGGGTCCAGAGCCGGGCAACTTCCCTTTTAACATATCAGAAATTTGTAATTACGGATATGTCAAAGTCCTTCGCGCGAGTGAGGTTGAAGCGGTGAATGGTAGGGCACGTATAATCTTCGCATATATGTACAAGATCTGACCCATGTATCTGGTGGGACCCAGCTTGAAAAAGCCTTATCTGAATATCCAGGCTGATCCGCTTGTTAAGACCAAACCTGGACACTCAATATACACCATGGGTGATTTCTTTCTAACCATTTATTCTTATCGTAGGAGTATGGCCCACCTTTTTGGATCGGACATGTTCATGTGGTAGAAAAACGCTGAGGGAAGGGCCCACATAATATTTGGTTGGAATCACGTACAGGTGTGCCAAGTTGGAGCGTGTGCTGCAATTCACCTGTTGATACGTCCTAACGTGCGCATGTTTGTTATAGCTTATCAAAGAAAGAATAACTTTGTTTATTGTAAGCGCATCATTCTTTTGAGTCGTTGAACCAACATCGTACGCATAGACGATAAGGTGGGCCTTTATCTTCAAATAATTCTGATCGTACCAGTAGAAGATAACATTAAGCATTCAAAAATAATTCTAATCTGATGGTTAAGAACTTCCTGTACGGTCACTTGATGAATAGTTCCCTTCTCATCCCCTTGCGACGCACGCACGTGTTTCTTTCAAGCGGGTTTGTGTGCCTGTCCCACGCAAAGAACCTTCTCACGATTGAGAGGAGAGGGCTATCGTGTCTTCCCTCGTCAGCACAAGCCTGACTTGCGGTAATTGATGGCTGGGTGGGACGAACGTGCATCAAATCCACCTGGTCCATCATGTGGGCAGACACATTTTCACAATGGATCCTAAACTTCAGGAAAATCAAAGACTTAGGTGGGCCACACCACAGGGAACAGTGCAAATTCATTCCTAATGTCATGTGGTGTATCCTACATGAGTCTTGGAATGTCTTGTCGTCAGATAAGTGGATTTGATGCCTTATAGACACGACCGTGGACCTTACGTTGCAAAGTGTCCCATCTCGACATTTTCCTGCGGTGTAGCCCACCTGAGTATTAATTCAGTCTGAGTTTTCACATACGGACCAAACACGGGGTGGGGCATCTGTTGGACGGGAGGGATCTCATCCACACTAAGTTGTTCCGCCCATGACTGTGAAAGTAACGCCTCATTATCCGTACGAAAGCCCCGGGATTTTCGGTTTTACTGACGTCGGTGAGGTCCGGTGATGCCGATACTACCGGAATCTTAAGGTCGTACGGGTAAGTTGAGGGGTCCATTTGATGTGTACACGACATCCAACCAGTCCATAAGCTGATCCACTTCAATAAACCCACGTGTCCCAAAAATAAGCTTGACTGAAAACTTAGGTGGGCCACAGAACAGGCAACAGAGTTCAGATGAAGGATCTGAACGGTCTGGATTCCAAACAAACAACGCAGTGGCCCTAACGAAATCAAGGGTGGTTGTTCCATCCTAGCCTTTTCCCTGTGTTGTAGCCAACTCGGATTTTGGATCAGCCTGAATTTTGGTCCTTTGAGGCATTTTAGTGTTAAACATCTGATGAACGGATTGGATGTTATGCACACATCACGTGATCCCCATGTCTACTCGTTATCCACTGTAGCTTACGGTGGTTCCCGTGAAGCGCACCCCTAGTAACGGATGGTGGCAATTTATCTACGTGACAAGATCGTAGGTTAGGCCAGGCCATCCAAATCAAGCGCTCCATGGGGATGGAGCATACACAAAAGTCAGACCAATCCGTGATCTTAACCATTCAATAGGTTTGAAAGAAAAAGGCCATCGATCGGAATTCGATGGATGAAAAATCAAGCGGCTAAGATTGTTTGATCAGATGTACTTTCGAAGGCGGCCACTCCCAAGGCGGTTGTGCATATTCGCCACGTCTACCGTGGATGAGTGGCCGCTGTTTAGTAAATCATGCCGAATATACACGCTTTATGAAATGATAATTGAACGGAAACAGGAACTGTATCAGAAGTTGTAAAACAGCGATACTTTCTCTCCAACATGACAAATCTACAGAATATTCACCCCGTGAAACTGGTGGGGCACACAAGAAATACCACCTGACATGAAAATTAGGACAATCAACACAACAATGTCAAAATCAATGACAGCCAACGGCACAAGCCAGTGTACTTATGTGACCTGCTCTCAATGATTATATCTGCCTAATTCTCATGTTATATGGTCAACACGTTGTGATCTAACTTTTTTGACGGATTGGATATTCTAAAAAATTCGACATGCCTGTGAAAAAAATGGCCGTATCAGAACTTCTGATACAGCTGCTGTATCCGAAAATTTCTGAATATAAAATTCAAGGTCTTTATGGTAATTTTCTGTCAGTAGAAAGAGACCGTAGCCACGTGGCGTCCCCTCAAGGCTTCCCGAGAAATATGACGTGGGTGTTAAGGGAAATAAAAGTGATGACATGACACATTTTCCTAAAAAGTAACTTGGTGCTTTGTTAGTGTATATAGATCCGTAATCACGCACATAACCACAGTATGCCTGGCATCTGTTTTCTTCAATCTGGACTGTGAAGTATGAGCCACGAAACTTCTTAAACTATCCACAATGTGGGGTGTGTGTGAAAACTAAAACTTTCATTCTTCCATGACGAATTATAAGATCCTCAGTTCGTTTTTTGTAGCGGGGGCCATGTTCACTGATCCACGGAATAGGATAGAGAATTTTAGGAATGTTCACTGACCCGCGGTCTCAGAGATGAAAACTGTTCAGCTAACCGACTCCACCAGTTATTCAAAGGTCTATAGTTGTACACGAGCTGAGTTTGCTCAGTTATCTTGATTGGCTTGATTAGAAAGAGCCTGATTTAGCTTAGTCTAAAATTGTGTTCGATCTGAGCTCGAAAAACTTTCGAGCCGAGTTCGAGCTTGCCGGACTCGACATAACTCGGATTGAAACTCAGTTCAAATCGAACTCAGATTAAACAAGTTTGATGACTTGGTTATTTTAATATTGATGTTGTTTAACAATATTTTGATGAAATAACTCAATCTTTTATTCCTGCTCATATGTCCTAAACTTTAATGACAAAACCAGTAATGGAAGAGAATCCTAAGCAGCAGCCCGTGGAATCTAGGTTTGCAGCTTTCTTTAACCCATTCAATTCAAACTCTGATTCTAATATACATCAAACCTCTAAACTTGGGAGAGCATCTTCTGCTCCTACAATCAGCCAAGAGAATTCCAAAACCACCCCATCTACTCACAATAATGATGATGTAAGTGGAGGAGCCACTTCTGCTTCAGTTTCTTTGGCGGCAAAAAATCGATACAAGAATGTTTTCCGTGACTTGGGTGGATTAGAGAACTAGACAATGCAAGAGTTGGAGAACTATGTAGTGTACAAGGCTGAAGAGACTACAAAGGCTGTTAGTGGCTGCCTGAAGATAGCTGAGGACATTAGAGAAGACGCTACAAACACTATGATCACCTTGCATCAGCAGGGAGAGCAAATCACTAGGACCCATATGACTGTTGTCAACATTGATCATGATTTCAGCATTTTATGAAAAATTGAAGGTGCACTCCATGTGTTTGAGAAAATGTCGCAGATGCTCGATCTTGGCTCGAACTGGCCTAAGCTGTTGACTGAACCGAGCCGAGCCGAGCCGGCCAGTTAGGCTCGAGGACTGAGTCAAGCCAAGTTCGAGCTGGGGTTAGCTAGTGGTCGAGCCAAGTTTAGCAGTGCCTAGCTCGACTCGGTTTGACTTGTACAACTCTATAGTGGTCCCTGCCCTTTGATCGCTTAGATTGCTTTTTAACGAGGACCGCTATGTAAATTTCTCTACGGCTATCTAACTGTAGGCCACTGCAACGTTCTGAATTTTTGTCAACTTAGAGTTAGACGTCCTTGGGCAATGGGTCTATCATAACACCTTATCAACTTTTCGAAACTCAATCCCAAAGTCTCAAATCCCCCTTTCAACCCATCTCCTTCGAAAATTTCACATTCCATCACCTTATTCTTCAAATCTTTTTAGGTACTTTCATATTAGACAAAAATCTTAAAGTTTAATGATGAAGAACAATAATTAAACTAAAATTTACTATAAATAGTAAAAATACAAATAAATGGACTTTAAACCATTAACCTGATGGAATCTTGGAAAATAATTAGGTTATTTGGATAGCTTAGCTTCTCCTACCCAAAATCATATATCCCACGTTGAATAACTCATTCTGGTTTGCAAGATACACTCGTTTCAAAAATCGAGTGGCAGAACCACCATCCGGACCACCAGAGGGGCGCGACACCATCGCCGGTGCACCAAATTTTGGTGGACTCTTGCTAAAATTTTCTGCATTTTCAGGTCGACTTCAAAAAGTCATATCTCCCTCAATATAACTCCGATTGAGGTGATTCAAAAGCCAGATTGAAGCTTGATAAGTTTAGTTTCATATAAAATTATGTGAAAAATAAAATAAAATTTTAAATATAATTAAATCTAGGTTGATGTGACAACTGTCCAAAAATTATTAATTCGGACAGCCGATACTTCTAGAATTTTTAGAATTTTTCTAGAACACGAAATTTAATGAAATTTGGTGAAGATAAAGTAGACTTGATGATGAACTACTAAAAGAAATAATTAAAATAATATACTAACTAAAATTACCAAAAAAATATATGAATACCCGATGATCGCATCCTATAGTATAATTTAGGCGAAATTTAGTTAAGTATTAAACTAAATAATCGGTGGATTTAACTTGGAACACTATCTTCACAAATGAGAAGGCCTAAAATTATGAGTATCACTGACTCAATGTCATCTTAAGACCTAGGAGAAATTTCAAGAGCCTGTCGCTCCCGGGAGCACGTTGAAACCCCGTATCGGACTTAGACCGCGCGTCGAGGATCCGATGACCGCGAAACTATAAGATTATGTCTGTCCTACTGGACTTAACAACAATTGCGGGAATCGAGCCCATATAATATCCAGAAATGCACAGCTTGAGCCTTGAGTGAAGTGTATGAGAAACGCGAATATCTTCAAAAAATGTAATAAAACTTAAATGAATTGGGTCATTCACTCACATGCGAAATTGAAGATTTTGGACCGTCAGTTTCTGACCAAATTTCACCCATAGGAAAAGAAAATTTCCCTACATATATCCATATACCGGTGGCCCCGATCGAGTAAGTATGACCGTCGATTTGACACGGGTCCTCCACGGTCGATCGGCCTATCCGATCGCACCGAAACCACATCCTGGCATAGATCCATTGTTAGAGAATTTACCCTGTGATGTATGTGAGTAGTGGGCCTCCCTGTGAGCTCTGTTTGTCAAAAACAACTGCCCAAAGGGTATAACCCATGTATATAGTGGCCCTGGGGCCATTTGCATCACTTCTGGGCCTATATATAGCCCTTATACCAACCCACATCTCTCTCATATAAATTTCTCCAAACCTTAGGAGAGAGAAGAGAGAAGAAGATAAAAGAGTAAGGAGAGAAGAGATAACCCGGGAGATCGTTGCTGTAATTCTCTCCCACAACTCCACGCCTCGAATCACTTTCCCGTTTCGCTACACGGCCTGTTTCAGTTACGATTTGGGTAAGAAATCCTAACCCTAATACCGTAGTTGAGATCTAGAATGGTTGTTTGTCAACTTAGCTAACTGATTTCACCATTTAGGTACCTGACGTTCTGTTTCGGGAACGTAAAATTCGAACCGAGTCCGAATCGAGTATTTCGATAAAAGGTGCAAACTATAAACGTTTAGGTTATGGTTTTCAATGCTTTCAATGTCAACTAATGATTTACGTCTGACTTGATTGCTACCATATCGTCTTAGACACGTTGTTTTCAATGAATTATACATGTATGAACTATGTTGAACAAATATACATCTTATGTGTTTGTTGAAATGTTTAAATGAACATGTAAACATGATTTGCACTTGCCATGGCTACTAATCTAAGATTCATTGTTGTCGTATGTATGTTGACCTCTCTGTATAAGGATTTGTTAAAATATATGTTGTAACTAACCTAGTCAATGTATTTTGTGAAGTGTAGTCTAAGTGTTTGATGAATTGTTTGAATGAGAAATTATTGATGATTTGTATGTATTACAAGTGTTAAGATAGGGTTTTCTCTTGCGTTAAACATATGTATAGTTTCTTTCATGTAATCATATTCGCCTCTATGCAAATGAATGATAAAATGCTAGTATTTAGTACCATGATCAAGGTATTTGATGGAATGCTCAAATGAGGAATTTTATTTGGATTGTTTGTTGAATGTTGACATGATAATCACATATATTTAATTGCTGCATCTGAGTAAGATTGAGGCTACAACCTAGCCCAGGCAATCGGTAACAGTTCCTGTTCGGGTGGCCGAATTAGTCTCGCTACATTGGGTATATTTGATAAATCCAGGTTGCATACGATTGTTGACACTGGTTAGGCCACGAGGGTACTTATGCGCTCCATGTCAATTAAGTCAGCGTGTATCTGTACCAATCAGATTTGCCTAACAAACCGATTGACCTATTGTGTGTTTACCATGTATGGACACCACTGCTTGAATCTAAGGTACCTCTTTCCAATGTAAAGACCCACTTCAACCATGGTATCACGATCCACTAAAACTCATGAGTTGGGCATGGTGGTATGGGACACCGTGGTCAAGCTGTCAGCCTACGCTGGGGTGACGAGCCTCCCCGTAGTGACCATGAGTAACCCAAACTCGTGACTGGGCATGGTGGTATGGGACACCGTGTTCGAGCTGTTGGCCTATGCTGAGGTGACGAGTCTTCCCATAGTGACCGCAATTATAAACTTTTGAATTTGCCCGATGACTGTTTTTCATTAGGGGTGATGCCCTACAACTTGCCTATCGTATGTGGTTAACTAGGATTGATGACCCTAAATGGATCCTTCGTTTGGGTTAATGATATAAAGGGGGGTACCTTAGCTTCCCGACATGCTATATGAATAAGCTTAATTAAGTACTCAATTAACACGGCCATGCATCGCATTGCATTAGCTAGGATGTGCTTTTAGCGAGGAAGGTGCACTTTAGGGAGGTTGTCATATGCGAATTAGTTGTCGGAGTCGCTTGTGAGGGAGCTTTGTGCGAGAGCATACATCATTACTTGCACTTCATTCCTCCATTAACAAGAGTAGTTTGGAAGTGATTGTTGTATTTCTTTATCATTCCTGCTTAATTGACTTAATAACATGTTAATCTTTGTCTTACAGTACCACCGAGTTGATCACTCACTCTCACCCTTGAGACGGTGTTTTAAAACACTAATCAGACTCTGGTTTAGATGCAGGTGTTGACGAAGCCTATGCAGCGGAGTTGGACTTCATAGATGAGAAGGAAGAATTCTCCTATGTTCAGCTCTTATGCGGGTCTATGTAAACCTCGTGCTGATTCGACGGAATTACATAGACATATGGATTAGTTGGACACTTTACATTTTGATATTTTGTTAATTTTGGAACAATACATGTATATATTCAGCTCGGTAACATACTCATACTCTGGAGGTTGTGAAACACTTACATACTTAAATATATATGTTTCAGTCTTCCGCTTACTTAATTTAATTATATCTGAAGTATGATATACTATTTTGGTATAATCTCGCTCATGTTTAATTCATTAATATGGATGAAATCTGAACATCATTATTCATGTTGTATAAGTGATGTGCTGGATCTCGGGAGTAGAGTTTTGCTCGACCCTTGAAATTCGGATCGTTACAACCACCATTAAAGGGCTGCAATCTTTGAATACGTAAGCTTTTCAAGGAACATGCCATCCAGTGGGGTAAATATAATATCGAATCAACGATTTAGATTGGCCTCAAATGTACAGATTCCTAGGGTAAAGCAAACAACAAGTTTCTGCATGAGAAAGGAACCTATACCTATAATACTTCTAGGCAAAGATCATTTGTAATTATAAATGTTCAATTTGTGGGCCATGGTCAAATTGGTCTACATTAACGCTTTGTAAAAGAGGTTAAAGTAGCATCAAAGGCCATTATAACATTTATTTTTCATCCAATCAACTCATAATCATCCAGACTTGGATGAAGAGTAAAAAGAAATATCATAATTCAAAAGTTTCATTACTCAAAGTAGGGTTCCAATGGTAGATGTCCGGGCCCTCACTTCTTTTTCCAGTGTGGTGGTGCACTTGATCTTTGGATTTATTTGTTGTTTTTTTTATTTTTTATTTTTTTTATACTCATATCTTATGACAAGCTCGTCTAATATACAAACGGCTTCGATGTAACACATTCTTCTTGACAGGACTCACTTGGTGCCATTTGAGAGCACCATTACAATTTACAAATATACCACACCATGGATAACAGTGAGATTAAAACACTGGAAAGGCCCGAAAGCCACTATAACATTTATATTCCATCCAATCAATTCATAAGGTCACCCAAACCTCAATGAAGACGAAAAAGAAATATCATCGTTCAAAACTTCCATGACCCTAGTAGGGTTTTAAAGGTAGATGTTCAATCCCTCACTTCTTTTTACCCCCATGGTGTACTTGATATTTGGATGTATCGTATTTTTTGACTCAAGTCATAGGATTGCCTCGTCAAATGGACGGACGGCTTAGGTATAACACATGCTTCGTGACAGGACTCAGAGAACATGTGATTTCAACACACCAGCCGACTCGGTGATGTGGTACGCCAGTCAATCCGCTTCCGGGCTTTGCTTGGATGAAAGAAACCGAGAAAAAACATCTCCTCAGGAAACATAACCGTTTTCTGATGAGACGGATTACATACCTGTGGCGACATATTTTAACCATCCAAACCGTTCATATGATGGCCATGCAGCAGGTAAACGACATACAAAAAATCTGCAACATTGGGAATTTGAACCCATCCACAACTGAACTATCGTTATTTGAATATGAACCGTCTTTAAAACCATATTTTATTGGCTAACTGATCTACGAATTTCCATTTTCCGATCATGAATATCTTTGATATCGCCCCATCAACGGTCCATCTCATCGTCTCAACAGTACGGATCATCCAAAAAAAACGTGTGACATGTACGAAATGAGCCGAGTCAACAAATGTAGGGGTGAGATTGTTGACGAGCAGAGAAACCGGTGATTCCTCGTATGTATGTACAGTCGACCAAGGATCCGATAATTCCTCGTCTGCCCGAGTATGAAATAACACCTCTGCCTTCTCTCTCTCTACTGCCCTTGGGATCGGCGGGTTTTTGTTTCTTTCTGAGGTAAAAAGGAAAGGAAAAGAGAAGAAACGCTCCTCTTCTCTGTTTATATATATCTTCCCACGCCCTCTCTCTCTCTCTCTCTCTCCCACTCTCTCTGCAAAACTAGGGTTTTCCTTTTCCTGAATAGAAATGATAAAGCTCGAAAGGTAAGCTTCCATTCTCTTCTTTCTCCTTTTCAATTTGCCCTAGAAATGCAAATTCCTTGCCATTTTATTCCAATCCCTCTGGATCCGTTCTCTATCGAATTGGCCCTTATCGCCAATTCCTCGACAAGATTACATCATGTATTTCAAATCGGACGGATTTCATTACCAATTTGTTTTGTTTTTGGATTTGTTTTCAGGCTTCAAATGGGCGCGGATTTTCGATTCTTGTAGTTTGTTTGTTTGTTTGTTTTTTTTTTTTTTGGTAATTTAGGAAGGCAGATACAGTGGGCGGGTTGGATAGTCATGACCGATTTCCAGCAATTGCAGCAAAAGCAAGAGACGAACGATGTCCATGCTGAGTTCCGGCGCGGGCTGGAGGAGCTGATGCGGGGCCACCTTGATGATTGCATGTCCCTCGCCTCGTGCAGCTCCTCAGCCCGGGATCAGGACGACGATGACGAGGACGGTGATCAGCTCGTCCGCCGCCGCCGCCGTTCGGATCTCGAGGGTGATGACCTAGCGGAGTCATCTGCCGCTCGGAGGCGCCACTCCCGCATCCTGAGCCGATGGGCCGCCCGTCAGGCACAGGAGATGATCACCACGATTGAGAGGCGGAACCGGGAGTCGGAACTGATGGCCCTCGCCGGCCTGCACACCGTTTCCATGCTCGATTCATCTTTCCTGAGCGAGTCACAGTCTCCAACCTCCCGCCGGCAGGGGGCCATCGAGAGGCCAGCCACCCAAGCTTCGTCACTCCTCCAGATGTGGCGGGAGCTTGAGGATGAGCACATGCTCAATCATGCCCGGGAACGGGTGCGGGGCAGGTTGAGGCAGCAACAGAGTGCAGGGTCAAATAATGATGTTTCGAGCGTGATTGCATCCGAAAGCCGGATCAGCGTGCCCCAGGGCAGCTCTGAGGATGCGAGTGAGAGTGAGAATGAGTATGGGATCTGGTCCCAAGGCCAATTAGGGTTGCAGAATGATCGCGGGGACAACAATTCTAGCAGGGAACAGTCTCCTGATCTCGGAGAAGGCGAGAGGGAGCGAGTGAGGCAGATTGTTCGCGGATGGATGACGGACAGTGGGATGAGTGACCATGGGTCACAAGTTTCTCAAAGGAATGGCAGTCAGAGGGCAGAATGGCTCGGTGAAACCGAGCGGGAGCGGGTGAGGCTTGTGAGGGAGTGGGTCCAAATGACAAGTCAGCAGAGAGATGCCCGTGCCAATAGAAGGCAGGAACAAGCCTTGGAACCTGGTGTGCAGGTTGATCAGGTTCGGGATGGGTTGGTCCATGCTGAACAAGATGAAGGCCAGCCCGAGCATATACGTCGGGACATGCTGAGATTGCGCGGCCGGCAGGCACTCATTGATTTGCTTGTGAGGATTGAGAGAGAAAGGCAAAGAGAACTTCAGGGCTTGCTGGAGCATAGGGCTGTTTCAGACTTTGCTCATCGCAACCGCATTCAGGTCAGTGGCCTATGCCTCCTACCTTCTGTCCATTTTCCCTCAAATTCCGCACTTGCACTTTGTTATCAGTGTCGTAAATAAAATCACAGTACGACTTTTCTGGAAGAAAACAATATGCATTTTTTTACCATATACAAATTCCATGATTGTACATGGGAAATGGGTCTGATTTCACCTTGCCAGGAATATTTGTTCAAGATTTTTTTGTTGTTATTGAGGTTATGGATCTAGATATTTATTATCCAATATGTGCAAATGATGTACTATTGGAAGATTGATAAATGAGTTAAAAAAATGTCCTTTTTTGTTTGCCAAGCAGCCATATGCGAGGACCCATGTTTCTTTGATCCCAGCTGTGAAAGCCATCCTCAATGAGTCATGCCCCAAAAATCTCACTCCTCAGAGAACCCTGCCCAAATAATCTGCAGATTTTTTCTTGTTGAATGTGGATGCTTGATTAAACCATCTGTGTGCAGGCGCTTATCAGAAAATATCATCCAATGGAGGATTTTTTGAGATGTGGCCCATTTATTACAGAGCCCACTTGATAAGCTGCCTGAATCCCCAAGTGGTACACCCCACACATTTGCTATGCGATACAAATAATGCAGTTGAATTTGGTTGCGTGCCATGAAATACGTATATGGAAAGTGAGAACGTTCATTTATGGGATGGCTTTGAAACAGAAACCCCTGGATTTAGAACCCCTTGGATTTGAAACCCCTCGGATTTGAAATCCTCTTATTGTGTTTGGCATCCTGGATTGGGAATCAACTTTAATCCAAAAGTAGCTATGCATTGTGTATTTACAGGGGTTTGAATTTAATTACTAAATCAACTTTAATATCTCTAATTAGTGAATGTATGTAATGTTTGACACAATGGTTGTAATAAGCCCACTGAAATATATACTTTGCCCGAAAATGATGAAATTCCAAGTCTCGGATGGGCTACGAGCACAAGATCATGTCCGAGTGACTAACCAACGATTTTTAACTGTTGATTTAAATGGACAATGTTTGGACGGCGCTGATAATCATATTAAAGTAATTATAGTGATGCAATTGATAATCTAGTTGTTTTGGGATATCATTAGTGGGCCATATGCCCAATAGTTTAATAGTCTAGTGACACACATATTACACATGCAACTATTGGAGGGATTTTAGATGTAATCCAAGCTCTCACCGCGGATGTCAAACCCCATCTTTGAGGGGATTTGAAACCCCAATTACTTTATGATGCCAAACAACCAGGGGATTTGAAATCCCCTCAAATCCCCCCAAATCCATGCTGCCAAATGACCCCTTATTTCGTGTAATTACTTGGCCCTTTTAAAGTATACGAGTAGAAAGGTAAATGTCACGGAGACCCTTTCTTGGAGGGTTGTTTAGGGGCGATAATGGAAGGGCTACAGTCTTCCAACTTTTCTTTAAGTATTAGTTTTTGCTTATTTTGATTCACTGACTTCTTTTTGCCACTATCTTGTTTTCTTGGCTTTTGGTTAGAATGAAGAAAGTTATGCAAGTTTCATTCTTTCATGACTTAATTACGTTGAGCTCTGATGAAAAACCTGAAACAGTGTTCAGTTCAGCTGGTTGTTATGGATTTAGTGATCATGGCCAAAGAGCTTTTTTCTACTTCTTTGCAGATTCAACTAGAGGGATATCTTTGTAAAATGATAATAAAGGCAAAATGTCTCTCCATGGCCTGCAGTTCTCAGATTGTTGGCATAACCTGTTAAAGTTTCATTACATCAGTGATTTACAGTGGCTAATAATGAAAGTCTATTCTGTTAGTGAATGGTTAAAATTTATCCAAAAGGAAGGAGAAGGCAACAAAGAGGCTAATAGGGGGAACAAATTCCTAATTGTGAATGGCCCTCTTATAGCTGCATTTTTAGCGAGTGAATCTGTGACCCCACTTGCTCTCTAAGATGATGACAAATGATAGATCCGAAGATGACAAAATATTACAAATCTCATTGGAGATAAAAGACAAGCTTCTTGGCTCCAAATGCTTTGTGCATCACCTTCCACAATTATGGCTGTGGAGAAGGACGAAGCAAAGAGATGAAGTCCGTGATGAACAGCTTAAGCTTACGCTTCCCCTTCATTGGAGTCTTTGTGATCTCATGGCCATGAAAACCCATCTTCAATTTGCTTTTATCATTCCTATAATGCCATCAATGCTACCAATGCTACCTGGGCCCAGGTTGCCAAGAGAGCCACCCCCCCTCCAAAAAATAAAAAATAAAAAATCCTTTTAGGAGGAGCACACCAATTGGGCTTATGCTTA
Source organism: Magnolia changhungtana (assembly GCA_030180095.1). Taxonomy (NCBI): domain Eukaryota; kingdom Viridiplantae; phylum Streptophyta; class Magnoliopsida; order Magnoliales; family Magnoliaceae; genus Magnolia; species Magnolia changhungtana. The sequence goes on from JASAUF010000548.1 coordinate 2,276,467, forward strand.
GATGTCTGGGCCTGTAAACAATCGTTCTCCTTTCACTCCTGAAGAAAATCGCCAAATGAGGCATCTAGAATCTCCTTCATGATATTATCCCCCTTCAAACAAGGAAGAAAATGGAGTCTCATTGGCTTAAGGAGAATTTAGAAACTTAAAATGTACGAAACATGTATTAAGACTCATAAATTGTATTTTTGTATTATGCTTTCATTATTTTAACAATACATCACATTTGTAATCCGGTTATCTGCTCTGCCTATTAACCATAGGGAAGTGATGCTTGTGTTTCTTGGAATTCTGTATTATCTTGTCTCAGTCTTATACAATGTGATTTTCCAGTCATTACTCAGAGGTAGATTCTTACGAAGTGAAAGATCTAATGATGATGAGAGACCACCTTCAGTAGCAGCAAGAGAACTAGGTCAGTTAAGGCAACGACACACAGTCTCTGGTTTGAGGTAAGAGTTACTTTTATACCTTCTTCGGGATTTAGGTTATTCTTTCCTCTTCTATTGGTAGGCTGGAATGCGTTTGGGCCATAGCAACATGGCATACAACAAAAAAGAAGAAGTGTATGGGAAATGTTCGTGTTTAATTCGGTCCCAATTGTTAAAAATACGGTAAAAAAAAGGGAAAAGCCAATAATTTGGAGAATGAAAAGTTCGGGTTTAATATGGGTTGGACTAAAAAACGGAGTAAAAAAAGGGCACATATGCATATATGTGTCAATATTTTATATATAAATAAGGTTAAAGTAGAAAACTTTAATAAAAATAATTAGAATTTCTATACGTATGAATGATAATGTATATAAACAGTCGAATGATGTTCTTTGCCTCTCTCAAATTCTTCCTTAGTGATCCACATAAAAATCAGTTTGTCGCTACTACAAATTTTCACCTTCTATTCAATTTTATCAATCGGTGGTGACCAATCTCAATTTTTTAAAGCAACCCCAAAAGTTTTGTTTTTTGGTTTTTTGCAAATCTTTCAAAGTATACAGAGTTTTAAATGTTTGATCAATTATATGTGTGTTTTTTTTTTTTTTTTTTTTTTTTTTTTTTAAAATGCAGATTTTTGCTAACGGCGGTGGGCATTTGTTTTTCTGTTTGACCATTTATCATGATTACTTCTCTTGTTTACCAGAGCTGCCTGAGCAGTTCTGCCATGGAGTTTTTGAAATGGTTAAACATGTTAGGGATGAATCGGGACTAGTTACGTGCATTAGGGTGGTAAAGGGATGGTTTTGTATGTATAGGAAAAAATGGTTAATTTTTTGACTCATCTAGAAGCAAACCTAAGACAAGGTGTTTGACAATGAAAGCCATTCCAAACATGTGCATCATGTGCAGAAAGGATGCGGAATCTGTCAATCATATATTTTATTCATTGTTAGGTTGCTCATGCCATATGGACCCACTTAAAAAAAAAAACTATTCAGTACTTCTTGGGTCGTAAATGCATCCATTTTCATGTCATTGCTAGATGGATGGCTAGTCCTTCAAATGCGTCCTTATGGAATAATGTGGGGGCTGTGGAGAAAGAAATTCTAGGATTTCTTATGGAAATGTCACTCAAGTCAGATCACTAATCCAATCGATTTCCTTGTTGATATTTGGGCGGGTTCGCTTAGGTCTTTGAAAGCCTTAATGAATATTGAAGCACGTATCCAAATTGTTTAGTTGCTAATAACAAATAGGAGGTAGCTTCTCTAGCGACCTTGATTAGGCTCCTTTCAACAACTTCCAAATTCTCCTAACAAGTGGGGAAGAGCTCTACAATCCTCTATCCAAATGCTAGAGATTGCGAACTCTCTAAATCTTCTTCTAGGGCAAAGAAAAGCAGGAGAGAGAAAATAAAAAGCTCAAGAACTTTTTACTTCCAAGATATTGGTGGCCCGCTAAAAGAGCGACGAAATTACAGAAGGAAACTTATTAAATACTCAATGTAACACTAAGGAAAGCAAATAAATCGTATAAATTTGAGAGCCAATTGATTAACCTCATCAGCCACACACCGTAATCTGACTGTTGATCACATCACATTGATCATCAGACCATGGATCTGGTCCAGGTCGTCAACCAAGACAATGTGCACGGTCAGATTCGTCAGATCTTCAATAAATCAGCTTGTGTGGCCATGTGGTTGCATCAGTGCATCTTATAATCAAGTTTTCTTGGTGTTTTGGCTTTTGTTTCTGTATGTGTTGTTTTCTTATCTCCCGGGGACAACTGATGAGATGTCGTTTGCCTTTTGGGTTCTTTGCCATACCACTTTTTGGCTTTTTGCCTCTTTTATTAAAATTTTAATTATCTTCTCAAAAGATGTTGATTTATATAATGGATTCATACTTAAATCTTGTATTGCCAATAATAAGTGCACTGATGGTAAAAAAGGAAAATTGGCTAGGTAGTAGATAAACAATTGGCAGATGTATTATTATCGTGGTCAGCTAACAGAATGAGGGCACAGTCAAAGATATATCACGCTAAAACCTATACGGAACCCTATGTTTGGTTAGGGTTCAACACAAAACAAAAGGAAGAATTTTCTTTGCAATTGCTTGAGCAAGGTATTGTTCAACAGCTTGATGCAGCCGAAGATTGGCCATGATCATGATACCAACAGTGAATTCGGTTCATGAAACTGTTTGATCAGTCAGTGTGGCCACCATGATGGTATGGTTGATTTCTGGGCCAATTTGGTCCATACTATTGTATCATTTCATACATTTATTATTATTTTTTAATTTTATTTTTATTTAGAAACATAAATTATTTAGCAACAATTAATAGACTTTCTTATTCTCAGCACTCATTAATTGGGCCATTTTTGGGTACCAAACATAGCAGATGACATGAACTGCTCCTGTTTGAAAGCCTGCTAAGTGTGCTTTCAAACAGGCCCAAGATTGCACCCTTTTATGGGTCTTATGACTGATTTATAGAAGGCTATCTGGTTATGACGGGATTAATGATTTGAGTCATTAGTATAATATTTTATTAAAATGATGGTAGGGATTATAAATAATGAATGGTTTGGATTAGATCAGGGTTTCTCTTTCTTTCAGGAAAGAACATGATTAGATCAAGGTTTCTTTTGCTTTTTGGAAATGTGTGTGTGTGTGTGTGTGTGTGTGTGTGTGTGTAACTCGTTGATTGTGATCAACCTATGTAATAGTCTATTACATTGTGCTTGTGGGAATTTTGTGTTCTCATTGCTGGTTCCAAGCCCAGATAAAGAAGGGTTGTGTCAGGTTGGTAACCTGTGTCAAACTTATGACATAACTTCCAACTTGAATCTGAAAAGTATAACACCCACGGGACCTGGGAATGAGACAATGGTCTTACCTCTATCATCCTTGATAGAGTAGAATGGCAGAATAAGATTCATGGTCTTCCATTGGGATAAGGCTTAGACGATCTATCTGTCTATATATATATGTATGTATGTATGTATGTATATGTATACTATAGATAGATAGATACATATAGAAAGATTTTGGGAAAAGAATATATATATGTATACTATAGATAGATAGATACATATAGAAAGATTTTGGGAAGAGAATATATACATGTAAAGATTTGTTTATGATCGAATGGTTAATAGTGAACAAAAAGAATTTTTTTTTTCTTTCTTAATCTTGTGTTGGATGAATTTGGGGGTTTGTGGTGATCCTATTTCAACCAAAGGATCCAGGTTTGATGTGATTCAACTCAACTTGGTCCAAGATTGATTCGTAGGGAGGGGTGTTTTCTATCTCGTAGGGAGGGGTGTTTTCTCAATCCTGTGTTTTCTATAGTGAACAAAAAGAAATTCTTTTTTTTTTTTTCCTATCCTGAAGGCGCTCCATTCGGGATTTTGCTAGCTATTCATTTCGGTGTATGGCTTGAACTTAAAAGATAGAAGGAATGATTTCTGGGATGAACTAACAGCTTCTAGATCCAATTTTAGCGGACCGTGGTGTATCGCGGGTGATTTTAGCTAGTGTTTTTGGTAGCGCTCGTAGTGTAGCAAAAATGCTACGTAGCGTATGTAGGCAGCGTAAGCTACGGGGCACGTAGCGTAAGTTATAGAGCATGTAGCATAGCGTATGCTACCTAAAATCTCTCTCTCTCTCTCTCTCTTTGTTTTTTTTTTTTTTTTTTTTTTGGTTTTTCTTCTATGCTAGTTCAACACCTATTTTAAAATGGTGGTGACTCATCCCCATCACACATGGCACTCTACATTAGATCAATCTGGACCATCTAAATTGTGGTCCATATTGTGGATATAGTACTTAGATCAATCCAAACCATCCAAATTGTGGTCCATATTGTGAATTTGTGATGTTTCCATTAAAAAAAAGAGGTCACACTTAGAGATGTCTGAAGGCAAAGAGATAGAGAGATTTTGCATGGAAATATGTGGTTGACGATCTAGATTCGTAGTAAAAAACTTGTAGGAATTATTCATTTTGTAAATTTTATCATATTTTCTATTATTTTAATTAAAAATATTAAGTATCATGTAGCTTACGCTACACGCTATAGAGGTCCAAACGCTACGCTATACGCTACGCGCTATTTAAAACACTGATTTTAACATCAGTCGGTTTTTAATTGAAAGGTCTAATGGGGGGAGGATAACTACAGGCATGTGGGCTTTTACAGATTAGATTGATCGGTATGAACTCTCAGATCTTCCGATGCAAGGTAGTAATTTACTTGGTTGAATGGGCAGTCGACTCCAATGATGTCCAGATTAAACAAATTCCTCGTTTTGCCAAATTGGATTGAAAATTTCCCCTTAATTCCCTAATGAGCTGTTCTGAAGCCAATATCTAACCATTGCTTGTTATTGCTTTCCATGGATGAAGAAAATTGGGGTCCTAAATTGTTCAGGTTTGAGCTCTCTTGGCTTAAGATCGAGGGCTTTCCTCAATCAATAAGAGATATTGGTGGAGTGGTTTTGACGTAGAGGGGTTCACAAGCTTTAAGCTGTGTTAGAAATTAAAGATGCTCAAGGATAAAATCAAGACATGGAAGGGGGTTGAACTTAGTCAAAGGGAGATGGAAACGACTAGTATTCTTTCTAAAATTTAGGCCATTGATTTAAAAGAGGAAGGAGAAATCCATCTGGAGGACAACACTAAGAGTTTGCAACTTACTCAAATTTATTTAGCTAGGGTTTTGGAAGATGAAATCAAATGGCGGTAGAGATCACAGAGTGCGTGGATAAAAGAAGGTGATAAAAACATGAAGTTTGTTCATAGAATCACTAGTGCGCGTGCAAGGTTTCATAAGATCAACAGTCTTATGGTTGACGTGGTCCATATTGAAGATAAAAGTTAGACTTGCGGAAGAGGTCTCCTGATATTATAGTGATCTCCTATAGGGGGAAGATTCAAATAGGCCAAGATTGGATCTCCTTCAATTTAAAAGGTTGTTGGCTGAAGGGGCTTCTACTCTTGAGCGCCTCTTTCCTTGAAAGTGGTGAAATTAGATGTGAACTCCTTGGGAGGAGAAAAAGCTCTGGGTCCGAATGGGTTCTCGATGGTGGTTTACCCGATATTTTAGGAGATAGTCAAAGGAGACGTTATGGACTTCATGGGTGAATTCTGCCATAGGGGTTGACTCTCCACTGACCTTGGTGCTTCCTTCATAGCCTTAATCCCGAAGATATCGGGTGTGGAATCTCTGAAGGACTTCAATCCTATTAGCCTAATTGGAGGTCCTTACAAGATTTTGGCCAAAGTCTTGGCATCCCGATTATGGGGGGTGCTAGGGAATATTATATCAGACAATCAAAGTGCCTTTATTTTTGGTCGACAAATCCTTGTGATGGGGACATCATATTATAGACGCCATTACATGCATATTAGAGGAGGTTTCAAGCCCCAGTGTCCCTGTGGCTAAGCGATTACCCGTTCGAGTCCCGAGGAGGAGCTGAAGACCCCACGTAACATGAGGGTTGTGTGGAGGATGTTTTCAGACTGTTAGATCATGAGGACTTTACGATCGGGCCATTAGATGCGACTTGATCGTGGCTCGCTGTGATTGTGGACGTCTTAAGAATTCATTGGATAGTCTTAGTTTCTTAGGATTATAATGATTTTTTTGAGCACTTAGTTTACTTTTTGAGATTTTATTTGCATGTTTTATTGGTTTTATGCTTTTACAAGGGGGTGTTTGTAATTTACAAATTAGGGGGTTAAAAGCAAACATGTTATTTTATTTTATTTTATTAATGGTCTTTTTGTAAAAGACCAACTTTTAGACTATAAAGTAATGCAGGGGCATTTTCACACCGGGCTCGAGTGGGGTGGCCTGTGAGATGTGGGGCTTGGGCTATAAGATAAGTGATTGATTCGCCATACTCTATCAGTTCGAGCTTTTAGAGCAAGTGGTTAATTGTCCTGTATCATAAAGGCTTGGACGTCCAACTCTAGCTAGCCTTTATATATATATATATTATAATGTGATGTTAATGAAAAAGCTTGAAGTTCTCCTCATTCTCTTGCGCTTAAGGAGAACGTGGTGTGAAACCCCATTTGGTGTGAATCCGAATGAAAACTACCTCGGATTTCTCTCATCTCTTCTCTCTTTTCCTCTCAAATCTTCTTCTTCTCCTTCATTTTTTTTTTTTTTTCCTTTTCTTCTTAAACCCAAACCATCCCAACCTATAATTGAACAAAAAGTCCAGCCGTATGTGTGAATCCGTACATTCGTACGACTGCACAGACAGTCCGTACGGACCGTTTTGTGGACCTCACTTCAGCCCTTTTCTTACATTCTTCCTTATTCTTCTTTCTTCAACCAAACCCTAACCTAAAACCATAGATTTCCCATTCAAATAAACCCTAATTTCAGTTTTCTGCAATTTTCAAATCCTAACTCTAACCCTAGAGTTCTTTAGAATCCTTTTCGGACTCTCAGGTGATTCCCTTTAAAATAGTTCTACCCTCATGTTTCGGATGGAATTTCTTATTTCCATTGGGCCTATTTCGAATTAACATCATACTAACTCCTTCATAGGAGCATGTGGTAGCCTAGGATTACATGTAATTGCTTATTTGATTAATTGTTTGGTTTATGATGAGGTTGGCGAAATTTCATACTGTTGTTGCTCATGTTTTAAATTGAAAATCTGATTTCATCTATCATCCTAGGTTAGAAAACCATCCTGCATCAAATTTTGATATCAAAGCAGGTTAAACATAGGGTAGATTGATCTTAAACTTAGCTTAGGGTGTTCATCATCATACTTAGCATAGTTTGCATCTTACTGATTTTTTTTTTTTTTTTGGAACTAGTTATTTCACTGTGTACTGCTGAAATTTATGGTAGTTGTTAATTCACATGCTGCATTGCTGGAATTTTCCAGTGTTAGTTATATCTTGTGGTATATTGCTGAATTTTAGTGCTAGTGGTTGTTTTGACCTATTGCTGGAAAACTAGCACTATTATTTCCTTTTGTCCCATTGCTGAATTCTCCTAACACTCGTTAAGGGGTTGTTTGATTTTTTAATTCCAATTGTAATTGAGGGTAAATAGGTAATAATTATTTTCCAATGTAATTACAGTTGGCTTCCCAAGGTGACATTGACAGCCACCATTTTGAAAACTTTTTGTTGCGTGGACCGAGGAGGAAAGCTTTAAAATCGTGGGGCCCACCATGATGTTTGTGTCTTATACACACTGTCCATTCTTTCTGCCATATCATTTTATGGCATGAACCAAAAACTGAGGTAGATCTAAACCTCAAGTGGATCACACCACACAAAACAGTGAGAATTGAACACCTACTGTTGAAAACTTTTAAGAGGCCCCTGAAGTTTTGGATCAAGCTGATAATTTTGTTTTCCCATGATCTATAACAGTGTGACCCTATGAACAGGTTGGATGAGAAATAAACATCGCTGTGGGCCCTAGGGAGGAAATAAGTTTCAGCGGTGGATGTCTTTAGGGCCGTTGTTTCCTAAGGTGTGGTCCAATTGAATGTTAGATCTGCCTTATTTTTGGGCGAATGCCCTCAAATGTGCTGGTAAAAGGGATGAACGACATGGATAAGTCACCTCATGGTGGTGCCCACAAATTTAAATCAGTACTAAAAGGCTTTTTTGGAACCAATTTTCGAGGTGAAAATCCATCTCAATATCCATATCAAACAATTAAACGTAAAAAGTAATTATTAGCCATTTACTTGTATTTACCACAGTGAATAAAAAATCAAACCACCCCTAATTCTTCTTGCTAAATTGCTGAATTTTAGCACTAGGATATTTCATTAGTTACATTGTTGGATTTTAAGGATTAGCTCTCCTTGGTCATATAGAGTCACATAGGTTCATCTAGAGTTGTCTAGGGTCATATAGGGTCGTGTAGGGTTTTCACATTAGGTTTCCCTGTGCATGCCCACACGATTTGGGCGTCGTTTTGGTCATCACCCCACGATGAGTCTAGAACAACTCACTGAGCTCATGCAAGCTATGAACACCTGTCTGGCAGCCAAAAAGGCGCAAGGTCGAGGTAACAATAACCAATTGGTAGCCCAGAATAACCGCATCGGTCAGTTAGAGAGGTGTTTCAAAACGGTAATGGTGGCCGTAAAGGCCACCACTGTTACCGGTATGATACAGGCTGTAACAGCTGTTATGACCCTTTTTTATTTTTTGAAAAAATTGTTACAGGCCGTTACGCGACCGTTACAGGGCTTTTACGACTTCTTTTTCTTCTTCTTCTTCTTATTATTATTATTATTTGTAATGGTTGTTATGGTCGTTTCGACCCAAAACGCGTAACGGTTATGACCGTTACTGTTACATAACGGCCGTTATGTAGCCGATTTTGAATACCTTGGTTAGAGACCTACCTACAAGCTAACCCCAACACTGGGGAGGATGGCTAGTCCCAAGTGGGAGGCCTTGCGAATAATGATGCTGTAGGAGGTCGCATTGGAGGACTTGGAGGAATCCTAGCATGATGTGGTGGCCGTGGTGGGGCGCATTATCAGGTACCCCAGAGAGTTTCATGATTGCTATGATTTAGATGAGCGGGTCATGAAGAACGTGAAGGTAGATGCGTCGAGTTTGACAGTCGCTTGGATTCCAAGGCGTTCCTTGATTGGTTTGTGGACATGGATCACCACTTTGAGTGGTATGAAATGATTGATCCCTTTCGAGTGAGATTCGCTAAGATGAAATTGGTGAGCCAAGCGAAATTGTTTTGGACAAACATTGAACGCAAGATGGCGAGGGCGGGCGAAGAACCTATCACCGTTTGGGTTGAGATGAAAGACGTTCTGAAGGAGAAGTATCTTCCCCCCTCTTGCTGCAACAAGCTCTTGGATTAATGGCAATCCCTTCACCAGGGATCCATGTCCGTGGTTGATTACATCGCCAAGTTTGACGAGTATACGATGTGATGCAGCATCCAAGAGAACCTATTAGTCATCATTTTTAGATTTAGGATGGACCTCAGATCTGAGCTTTAGTGGGAGCTTATTCCTCATGTCGTCGATACTCTTGAGCACACCTATCAGGTGGTGCAGGAGTTGGAGTAGTACGTGAAACCGCAATTCAAGAGGCGATTTGACACCCGCGAGTCCAGTGTTAAGGCTAATCCCTAGGGGACCAAGCCTAGCTTTGGGAGTTAGTCCCGAGCCCCAGCTGGTGCCCAACCTAACCCTAGGGATACTAAGGGTCAAGGTGCGGCTAGTATTAGTGCAAGAGGAGGTGGGCCCATGCGGTGTTACAACTGCCAAGGGTTTGGTCATTACGCATACCAGTGCCCCACAAAAGAGCAAACCTAGGCACTTTTCATTGATGACTCTTGTGAGGATGCGAATGACCAAGGTGAATATGAAGAATAAGTGTACGAACCCGAAGGAGGTGCTAGTGACAAAGGAGACCATGCCACTTGTAGTAGTCAGGCGCGCCTTAGCTTAGGCTAAGGTTAGCGATGATTGGCGTCGAAACACTATTTTCTATACTTATGCCTAGTGTTCGTAATATTGATACTATTGGCCGATATTACCGTTATCGATGTCCAGCGATACGAAACCTCTAAGAAGTCTCTTAGAAATACAAAAAGTCCTCGCAATCTTATGTATTGTGTGATATATTGCACAAATATCTTAAAATATCGTGCAATATCGCCGATATCGATTATATATCGGCATTTATCGTGATTTTTCCCTTGATTGTATACACGATATCATCGATATCTTACTGTAGCCACCTACCATTCCATGAATTTGAAAAAAAAAAAAAAAGGAAAAAATATTTCTTACCTCAAATCTACTTGAAGGGGTGGCCTTCGACTGGATTTGGTGGGCCGACAACACCGGATAAGCCTAAAACCCTTTGTTTTTTTTTTTTTTCCTTTCAAAGAGAGTAACTTTGAAAGAAACTAGATTTCCATTAAGGTTTTTGGGATTTGGGTACGGATTTTGAAAAACAAGAAAGAAAGAAAGAAGTTAAAGAGATTTTTTTGGGGATTTTGAATGGATTCCAAATCGCATAGATTGCGGGCTATGTCTTTAACGGAGAAGAAGACGGTTTCGCCTTTTGATTCGAGTCCTCTTGGGTTCGGTGCAACTACAGTTACACTTAAGATACTGCAGCCCTTATGGTGGGGCCCACCTTGATGTGTATATTTTATATCCTTCCGTCCATTTGCTTCGAGAGATCAATTTAGGTCACGGGATAGAATTATGCATATCCAAAGCTCAAATGGACCCATCATAGAAAACAGTGAGAATTGAACGCCTATTATTAAAAACTTCCTGAGGGCCACATAAGTTTTTTATCACTCTAATATTTGTGTTTTCCCTTAGTCCATATCTCCATGAACATATGAATAGGTTGGATCTCAAATAAACATTATGGTGGGTCCCACCGTAAGTTGTCAAATTTCAACGACGGATGTCACTTTCCCCATTGTTTTCTGTTGTGGGGTCCACTTAAGCTTTGGATCAGCCTCGTTATTTGGTTTATGCCCTAAAGTAATCTCTCCAAATGGATGGACGATGTGGATACAACAAATACATCATGGTTGGGCCCATAGTCAGGGTACCACCCACATCGTTAGTTCCATGTGTAGCGCGGATTGGGGAGTACCCAACTCACTTCGAGTGTGGTTTCGGTGGATCAGCTCGATGGGTCCCTAACTGTGGGGCCCATTGTAATGTATATGTCTTACATCCACACCGTTCATCTATTTTGTCAGATAATTTTATGGCTTGAGCTTAAAAAAAACATATATAAAGATCTAGTGAACCACACCACATGAAACATTGTGAATTAAATGTCTACTGTTGAAAAATTCTTAGGGGCCACAAAAGTTTTCAATCAAGCTGATATTTGGTTTTCCCTTCATCTAGGTCCGTGTGACCTTATGAACAGGTTGGATCTCAAATAAACATCATGTAGGCCTTAGGAAGGTTTCAACAGTGGGCGTCACTGTACCCACTATTTTCTGTGGTAGGGTCCACTTGAGCTTTGGATCGGCATAATTCTTTGGTTCATACCCCTAAATGATCACTCCAAATTGATGGATGGTTTGGATACAACACATACATCATGGTGGGTCCCACCCATGTAGTTGTTGACATGAATTAGGACATACACGGATTGCTTGCTTGATACTCCCCGTGCCGAGTTGCCAGGTGGCTACTGGACAGTACTATGTGGGCCCCACCATGATGTATGTGTTATATTCATGCCATTTATCTATTTTTCCTTTTTATTTTAGAGCATGATCCTAAAAATGAGGCAAATCCAAATCTCAAGTGGACCACACAAGAATAAATAAGTTGTGATTGAACGACCACCATTAAAAACTTCCTAGGGCCCACTGTAATTTTTATTTGCCATCTTAGGTCACAAAGATCTTGATGAAGTGAAAACACGAATATCATATTCATCTAAAGACTTGCCATTCAACGGTTGTGGCCCCAAGAAGTTTTTAACAGTGGGCGTTCAATTTCCACTATTTCTTGTGGTGTGGTCCATATGAGATTTTAATCCGCCTCATTTTTGGCATTATGGTCTAAATTTATTTGGAAAAATGGATGGACATAGTAGATAAAAAACATACATTATGGTGGGGCCCACACAACACCATTCAGTAGATGTTGGTTGTCGACAACATCAGTAGGCAATCTAGGTTCCGTTAGGAACTAGTTAGAGACGAACGGTCCTGTGGGGCTTGTGGTGGGGCCCACTATGATGTTTATAAGAAATCTAGTCCATCCATCCATTTTTCCAGAGTATATTACGGCATGTGCCAAAAAATCAAGCAAATCCAAAGCTCAAGTGGGCCGCACGACATGAAACAGTGAAGATTAAATGTCCATTTTACCTCATTGTTTCTTGTGGTGTGGTACACTTGAGAATTTGATCTGCTTCTTTTTAGGCCCATGCCCTAAAATGAATTGGCAAGAAGGATGGAGGGCGTAGATATACAGCACATACATCGAGGTGGGACCCACATAATAGTAATTGTGTCCAATAGTCTTGTTTTAACAATAGTGTCCTCATTGGTTAGAATTTTTTTATCAACCAATTAAATATCCTACTAACTACATGTAAAATTTATAACTACCCACAAATTTAGTTGCATCGGTTCAGTTAGATGGCGCATAACTTATGACCCTATACAAAGGAAACCCATTATGTGTACTTCTTTTTTGATATTTTATGATTTAAAAGTATGTATTAAGGTATTTTTTAATCATCCTTGAAGTTTCATTGAAAAATTCAACTATTTTCTCAACGTTTCCCCATGTGTCCCAAAAAGTGCAATAAATTGCGCAATACAAACGATATATCCTGTCCGATAACTGATATGTATCTGTATCCCTCAGGTGCGATACATTGCGCGATACTGATATTTCGAACACTGCTTATGCCAAGTGTGAAGAAATGAACTGCAAGGTGATAATTGACATTGGCAGCTGCACCAATGTGGTCTCAGCTAGCACCATTAGCCGGTTGGGTTTGACACCCATCCCGCAACCTCAACCCCATAAAGTGCCATGGGTTGATGTGTCTTCTATTCAGGTTTTGCAGCAGTGTGTCATTTCTATTCAGATCGCATCTTATAGAGATACATTGTTGTGTGATGTTATGCTTATGGACATGGGCCACATCATTTTGGGCAGGCCTTGGTTGTATGATAGAGATGTGACACTATTTGGTTGCTCGAATACGTGTTCTTTTATGCATGAAGGCAAGATGATAAAGTTAAATCCTATCCCTCCCAAAAGTACTCTAGAGAAGGAGGACGTTAGAAAGGGTGATTTCAAAGAAGTGAGGAAATCCCAGCCCAAGTCTCTCCACATTATAAATGCAAAGGAGTTTGAAAAAGAGACCGAGTCGGATTTGACGGTGTATGCCCTTGTGGCCAGAGAAGTTACACCCGAAGCTAGAGTAGAGTTGTCATTTGAGGCGATTCTAGTGGTAAATGAGTGTAGTGATGTTTTTCCCGATGATCTATAGGATGAGCTTTCACCCTGAGGGACATCCAACATGCCATTGATCTCGTCTCTGGGCCGACTCTATCTAACCTTCCTCACTACCGAATGAACCCCACGAAGCATGTTCAATTAAAGAAGCAAGTTTATGAGCTTCTAAGAAAATGGTTTATTCAGGAGAGTATTGAGTTCGTGTGCCGTGCCTGCCCTTCTCATGCTTAAGAAAGATGGCATTTGGCTCATGTGTGTGGATAGTTGGGCCATCAATAAAATCACACGCTCAAGTACCAGTTTCCTATAAAGCGTCTTGATGATATGCTAGACATGATGGCCAATGCTATAATATTTTTGAAGATAAACCTCAAGAGTGGGTATCACTAAATATGTATACACCCAGGAGATGAGTGGAAGACAACCTTCAAGACAAAGGACGAACTATATGAGTGACTAGTCATGCCTTTTGTCTTGACCAATGCTCTGAGCACATTTATGAGAGATGATCCAAGTATTAAGACTCTTTATGGGTACCACCAAATACATATATGCCCAGGAGATAAGAGTGGAAGACAACCTTCAAGACGAATGGACTATACGAGTGGCTAGTCATGCCCTTCGTCTTAACCAATGCTCTGAGCACATTTATGAGAGATGATCCAAGTGTTGAGACTCTTTATGGGTAAGTTCCTGCTTGTGTACTTTGACGACATTCTTATCTATAGTACCTCTGAGGAACAACATCTCCACCATTTGAGGCAAGTTTGTAGGGTTCTCAGAACTGAAAAGCTTTACGCCAACCTGAAGAAGTGTACATTCATGTCAGATAGTGTTATCATCTTAGGGTTTATAATTTCATATGAGGGCATGAGAGTGGACCTCGAGAAGGCCAGGGCTATAGTAGAGTGGCTTGTACCGTGCAATATTCACGAGGTGTGAAGCTTTCACGACTTAGCCACCTTCTATAGGCGGTTCATCAGAGGATTTATTTCCATCATGGCTCCCATCACTGATTGCATAAAGAAAGGGGAGTTTACATGGACTAAAGCAACCTCTTGAGCATTTAAAGAGATAAATGGTAAAATGAGTGAGGCTCCTGTCTTGCACCTTTTAGACTTTGAAGGTATGTATGATGCTTCAGGTGTGGCTATAGGTGGAGTGCTTAGTTAATAAGGGCACCTCGTTGCTTATTTTAGTAGGAAGTTGAATGATGCAAAGCAACGGTACTCTACCTATGGCAAGGATTTTTATGTGGTAGTACAGTATTTTGAGACATTGACGACATTATCTCCTACTGTAGAATTTGTCTTGTTTTCTGATCATGAGGCCTTATGTTACCTTAACTCCCAGAAGAAGCTAAACGCGAGGCATGCTAAGTGGGTGGGTTGAGTTTCTTCAAGAGTATTTGTTCGTGTTGAAACATAAGGCCGAGGTCGAGAACAAAGTTGTCGACGCCCTTAGTCGTAGAGTGACGCTTTTATAGTCCATGAGTGTAGAGGTTATTGGGTTTGAGCAACTCAGAGATGAATACCCTGCTTGCCCAGATTTTGGGAAGGTGTATGCGTCGCTCTTGGATGACCAATCGAGGAATGATATTGGTTTTGTCCTGAACAATAATTTTCTATTTAAAGGTGGCAAACTCTATATTCCCCGTACCTCTCTCCGGGATTTCCTCGTTTGGGAGCTTCATGCTAGAGGAGTTGCAGGTCACTTTGGTCGTGACAAGACCACTGCCCTCGTGAAAGATTGATTCAATTGGCCTAGTCTTAAGCAGGACAACCAAAATTATTGAGTAGTGTCGTGTTTGTCAACTGGCAAAGCAGAAGAGGCAAAATACAAAATTGTATATGCCTTTGTTAGTGCCACGTGCCGTGACAGGACATTAACATGGACTTCGTGCTTGGGCTTCCTAAGACTATTAAGAAGCACGATTCCATCTTTATTGTAGTGGATTGTTTTTCTAAAATGGCTCACTTCCTTCCATGTTTTAAGATTTTGGATGCCTCCAATATCGCGAAGCTATTCTTTGGGTAGGTATTTCGTTTGCACAGTTTAACCAAAATTATTGCGTCTATCCGGGACGTTAGGTTCATGAGTTACTTTTGGAAGACACTTTGGCACATGATGGGCACAGGGCTCCAGTTTTCGTCGGCTTACCACCCATAGACTGACGGCCAGACAAAGGTGTTTAATAGGAGTCTTAGTGATTTGTTGAGATGCCTCGTGTGATCACACTAGGACGTGGGATTCAGTTTTACCTATTGTAGAGTTAGCATATAATAGTTCAGTTAATAGGCCGATAGGCATGAGTCCATTTAAAGTTGTACATGGTTATAAACCTAGAAAACCTATCGACCTCATTTTTATCTCATTATCACATAGGCCATCAGAGTTCGCAGAGTCCTTTGCACAACATATTCATGCATGACATAATGAAATCGGACAAAGGATTAATATGAGCAATAAACATTATAAAATTTTGGTAACTCTCATTGTAGATTCAAAGAGTATCAGGTAGGCGACTATGTGATTGTTTCATCATGGGACTGTTAAGAAACTACATGCTCGTAGTGCGGGATTGATGGGGACATTGAATGACCTACTCGGGTGTACTAGAGACGGAGGCGATTGCCCACATAAGCACAACTCTCTTTGTGGATGGGAGACGAGTTCCAGATGGGGCCCGTCGGGCCATTTTGAAGACCCCGCATGTATTGGACGTGCATCAGGAAGACCCCACTTTGGGATGATGTATGTGGGCTGCTTAGGAAACCATTTTAGTCATAGGATTTTTATTTCATGTCAATCTAACCATTGGATCTTGTCGATCAGACCATTAGATCTTTTAGATTTGGGCTCCTTGGACCCTGATCTTGCTTCATTTATGTTTTTTGTAATTTTTAGGACTTATTTGTCGGTTGAGATTGATAGTAAGTGTTTTAGTTTTCTTATTTTTGATGATGTGCCATATCTGAGTGGCAAAGTTGTAATTGTTTGTCGGGGGGGGGGGTGGTTTCTGATAGTTTTTAGAAGAAAAAAAGAAGAAGAAGGCTTTCTTTTGTGAAGGTGTTTTCCTCTTTGTTTTTTAGGGTTTGTGAGAAATCCTCCATTCCAATTGAATTGTGGAAGTGTAGAGGCTTGTTTGGTGGTGAATTCCCCAATGCGCATTCTTCTTATTTCTCTTTTCCAACAAAGTATTCATTTTCTTTTCTTTTCTTCCTCATTTCCCTTCTCTCACAACCTTTCTAAACTTGTCAAAATCCTAACCCAATCCTTCCCTTTTCTTCTCTCCCTACCCATCCACGTGTGGACCTGCCCACTTGGCCGCTCGTGCATCCGTACGGACCTTCACGTGTGGGCCCCATTTCGTATCCTTTCCCTCTTTGATCTCCTTCCAACCCTACCTCATTCCTAAATCCTTTAAACCCCTAGGACCCCGATTTCCAAATCTCAATTCATGAACCTAAAACCAATGTTTTAAATATCGTTATCGCACAATGTATTGCACCCTTGGGATATGGATACATATCGGTTCTCGCATGGGATATATTGGTTGTATCGCGTAATGTATCGCTATTGTTGGGAAACGTGGGAACATTGTGAAATTGGTCGATTTTTTCAATGAAACTTCAGGGATTGTTGAAAAAGACATCAATACACACTTAGAAATCAAGACATTACAAAAAAAAAAAAATTAAAATTGCATGTAATAGGGGTTTCCTTTGTATGAAGTCTTAATATATATGCTTTCCAACTAAACTGATGCAAGTATATTCAAAGTCTATTCATATAATTTATATATGTAAGAAGACAAGTATGGAAACACAAGCAATACATTCAAAAGCAAAAGAAGAATCAGTAGATCAGGTTACATACATGTTTAATTTTGTGTTTGAATACAAAGATTACAACTGATTTGCGAGAAATTGAGAAATTTCAATTTTTCTCAATTTTCCGCAACTTGACCCCATCTCCCATAAATCTCAAAATTGAAGTTCCAAATATATGATTTTTCATGAAAAATAGGAAGAATCATAGATTTGTAACCATTCGACAATAGTTTAACGTGATTTACAACAAAAATATAGATCGAAAATCGAAAATGCTCACTGGATCGAATAAGTGGGATACATCGGTGATGCAGGACATGAAAATTAAATATGGTATGCAAGATCTCAGGCTTAGATCACACTAATTTAGAACAATCACATAATAATTCCACATCCCGCACAAAAAGCTCAATCATTCAAGCAAGGAGAATTTGCGCGGGTCTAGGCCTACACAGGTTAGGACTGGATCAGTAAAATTATGGACCAAACAATACTCAAAGGAAATAACAATCATTCACACATGCACAACAATCAGTCCCTAATCCAAGGGATTCACGAATTGCAATTTAGAAAAACCTTAGGGTAAAAAAAGGGACAAAAGAAGTAGAAATCACACAATCTAGGGTTAGGGTTATGAAAAACTGGTGTGAAAGGAGAAAATAGGAAGAAAATTTAAACCAAACGACAGCTCCCGTTTGCGGACTGCGGCTCGGGCCTGTCGCATGTGCGTAGGAGGCTGGCCGCACGTGCGCTGGGGCTTGAATCCCAAAACGGGCTTCTAGGCTGCAGTCGGTCGGGGGGGGGCTACAAACCCTCTAAATCTCGTGGCGATCCGACATGCAGTCTGGGTGCAGTGCTCCGTCGAAGTTTCGGCCCTTCCGCAGGGCTAAATTCTGGAAACTGGCTGTAGGGAGAAGAATGACTACAAAACAGGCGGATTTGAAGCGAGGATGATTGTAGAATGGGAAAATTTTGGATGATAGGAGATGGGCGGATTGAGATAGACGTGGCTTCGCACTACGGTAGTTAGCCCTTCAAAAAAGGAGGGCTTCTCACCCACTTGAAAATTTCCACAACTCAGAAACTCAGAGAGTAGAAAAACATGCATGAATTTTTATTTAACTTCAATGAATGAAAAAGCTACAAGGGATGTCTATTTATATGCAAACCCTATACCCCAAAACTCGCGCCATGTGCGCAACCTATTACTTGGCAATGAAGTAAACTAAAATAAAGACTAGTCAAAGAAATCTAATCTGTCCATGATATCCTAAATAACATAAACAAAACCTAAAGTATGAAATTAATCAGACTAGTGGGCCCCGATCATGAGATCCCATGATGGGCTTTACTTGACTATTGGGCCTACTTCAATGAACTAAACTCTATCTTCTAACTAGGAGACCCTCCCTGGACGTCGTCATCGATTCAGATCGACGGTGGGGCCCTCCAGGATTACGTGCGTAGGGGGGCGGCGTGCTTGTGCATGTGCGCGTGATGTCCTCATTAACTCTCCCCGGCTGTAAAGATTTCGCCACTTGCGAAATAAAACTCCTGAACGCTTGAGGTTGTCAGGATCGAGTCTCTGAAACTCCTCTTCAGTGAGCCACGTGCTGTCTGAAGCTGGGCGTGACTTTCATTTAACCAGGTACTTCTGAAACCGCCGTTCGACGTTGAAACTATCTGATGGTCCAGGATATCCTCTATTTCCTCTCTGGGTGTGTGAAGGTTAGGTATGGGAGGTAGAGGCTGGGAAGAAAGGTCGGGAAGAGGCCATGGATCAAGGGACAAATCTGGAGAATCAGGATGGATGGGCGAAGGGCCGGACAAGGTATCAGTGGCCCCCTGAAAAGTAACTAGATCCTCCATATTGAATGTGGAACTAATTCCAATGGAAGGTGGAAGATCTACCTCATACGCATTGAGACCGTTTCGTTTTATAATTTTGAAGGGTCCAGCGCTACGCACGTGTAACTTGCGAACGGCCCCCGGAGGATACTGCTTGGGCCGAATGTGGATCATCACAGAGTCCCCAATATTGAAATCTTTGAAACATTTATGTTAGTCTGCAGAAAATTTGTAATGTTTATTACTAGTAGTGATCTTTCGCCTGATTTCTTGATGCAATGAATGAATGTGATGCGCAAAAGACTCTGCGGACTTTGATGGCCTATGGGACTGACATGGGGACAAGATCAATAGGCTTCCTAGGCTTATAACTAGTAACGACTTCAAAAGGACTTAGACCTGCGGACCTATTGACAGAATTATTGAATGCAAAATCAGCTATAGGTAGTACGACGTCCCACGTCCTGATGTCCTCCCCCACTAAACATCTGAGCAAACTCTCTAGGCTCCTATTGACCACCTCAGTCTGACCATCAGTCTGAGGGTGGTATGCAAAAGAAAATTGGAGCTTAGTATTCATCATATGCCATAGTGTCTTCCAAAAGTAACTCATGAATCGCACGTTACGGTCAGACACTATGGTTTTTGGTAACCCATGCAGTTTGACGACCTCACTAAAAAATAGCTTGGCAACATGAGATGCATCGGAGGTCTTAGAACAAGGGATGAAGTGGGCCATTTTAGAGAAACGGTCCCGACAACAAATATGGAATCATGTTTCCGAATAGTCTTGGGAAGTCCAAGTATGAAGTTCATACTGATGTCCTGCCAAGGGATGAATGAGATTGGCAAAAGTGTGTATAATCCTGTATTCTGTTTCTTTTGCTTTACTAGTCGACAAGTACGACATTGCCCTGTAATTTTGGTCATGTCTCGCTTGAGGCTTGGCCATTGAAACCTATTCTCCACTAGGGTAATGGTCTTGTCTCGACCGAAATGACCCACGACCCCTCTGAATGTAACTCTCAGATAAGAAAATTGCGAAGGGAGGTGCGTGGTATGCACAAGCGGTCACTCCTAAACAAATATCCGTCTAAAATCAAATACTCACTGCTAGCTCCTGACGGACTCTCTAACAACGACACATACACAACTCCGAAATCTAGACACTCAGAATTATTTTTTTTTATTTTTATTTTTTTATGCGCTTAAGGTCTACAATTTCAACACTCATGGAGTTAAGTAATGCGACTCGACGACTCAACGTGTCGGCGGCTTATTCTCTACACCGGCGTTGTGCTTAAGCACAAAAGTGTACTCTTGAAGGAATTGAACCCACTTGGCATGCCTAGGGTTTAATTTCTTCTGAGAGTTCAGATATCTCGAGGCCTCATGATCTGAGAATAATACGAATTCTTGCGGTAATAGATAATGACGCCAATGACGCAGTAATTGTACTACCGCATAGAATTCTTTGTCATAGGTGGAATATCTTTGTTTCACCTCATTCAGTTTCTCACTAAAAAAGGCGACATGATGCCCTTCCTGACTAAGCACCCCTCCTATGCCGACTCCTGACGCGTCACATGCAACTTCAAAGGCTTTTGAAAAATCTGGAAGTCGCGTGACTGGAGCTTCTGTCATCTTGACCTTTATCTCCTTGAAGGCCTTCGAGGTGGCCTTTGTCCATTGAAACTTTCCTTTTTTATGCAATTCGTGATGGGAGCCATAATGGAACTGAAACCTCGAATGAACCGCCTATAGAAGGTGGCTAAGCCGTGAAAGTTGCGCACCTCATGAATATTACTGGGTTCAGGCCAATTGACGATGGCCTTGACCTTCTCAGGATCCGCTGATATGTCCTCGGTTGACATAATAAAACCTAAGAAGATCACACTACTAGACAAAAACACACACTTCTTTAGGTTAGCATACAACTTCTCGGCTCTAAGGATCCTACAAACCTGCCTCAAATGGTTGAGGTGTTGCTCCTTGGTCATGCTATAAATCAAGATATCATCAAAGTATACTACCAGGAACTTCCCTATGAAGGGCCTCAACGCTTGGGTCATCACACGCATGAAAGTGTTTGGGGCATTAGTTAACCCAAAAGGCATAACTAGCCACTCATATAGCCCATCCTTTGTCTTGAAGGCCGTCTTCCACTCGTCACCAGGCGTACAAAGATTTAGTGATAACCACTTTTGAGGTCAATTTTTGAGAAGATAGTAGCATTGGCCATCATATCCAGCATGTCATCAAGACGCGGTATGGGAAACCGATACTTGATTGTGATTTTGTTGATGGCCCTACTATCTCCTCTTTTTCCTCTCCAATTTTGTTATGCCACTTCGGAGAGAAGAAAGACAACACACATCCTCCATGTGCCATCCTTCTTAGGTGTAAGAAGAGTAGGCATGGCACATGGGCTCATGCTCTCTCGAATGAACCCTTCTCTAGGAGCTCATCAATCTGCCTCTTCAACTCAGCGTGCTCCTTTGGTTTCATTCTGTAATGCGGGATGTTTGGTAGAGTCGCCTTAGGGATTAAATCAATGGCATGCTGTATATCCATCATAGGGGGAAGCTCATCCGGTAGATCCTCAGGAAAGACATCACGAAACTCATGCACTACCTGAATGGCCTCAGTGGGTAACTCTACACTAGCCTCTAGTACACTCTCCCTAGCCACAAGGGCATATACCATCGAGTCCACCTCTGTTTCTCGTTCGAAGTTTTTGGCATTCAGAATATGGAGCGGTTTGGACTTGGACTTCGACTCATTTAATTCTTTTGAGCTGCTCACACCACTCTGTGTAGTGGACTCCTTTCTAGTCGTATTCTTGGTGGACTCCTTTCTAGTCGTATTCTTGGGTGGCAGAGGATTTAGCTTGACCTTCTTGCCCTCAAACTAGAATGTACACACATTTGAACGACCAAATATGGTGACATCCTTGTCATAGAGCCATGGTCTGCCCAGAATAATATGACTAACATCCATAGGAACAACATCACACCAAAGTGTCTTTATAAGATCTAAACTGAATAGGAACAAGACATCGGTGTGACACTGGAATGAAAGTTTCATCAACCCAGGAGACTATAGGGTTGAGGATGGGCTTCCAGCTTTAAGCCCAAATGGCTTACAGTGCTAGTTGATGCCACGTAGGCATAACTACCACTATCCACGATCATCTTACAACTCTTTTCCCCACACTTTGCATAAGTATAGAAGATCGTGTTGCGGCGCCAATCGTCTGTATTCTTGGCTTGAGCAAAGGCGCAACGCATAACTGCGAGGGTCGCAGACTCTTACGGTCCCTCTTCATCATCACTAGGGGTTTCTACTGGCTCATATTCTTCCTCATCATCTCTCTGTGGGCACTACTTTTACTTGCCCATCAATATGGAGTACTTTGGTGCCCTTTCTCGTGCCGCACTGGTGGGCAAAGTGACCAAACCCCTGACACCTAAAACACCTAGTGGCCCCACTTCCACGTGAACTAGACTAGACAATTTCTTTACCCTTATCATCCTTGGACCTAGGCCGAAAATTGTTGTAAGGTTTGTTTTAGTATCTAGTGTTAGGTTTAACCCCAGAGGGATTGGCTTTAGCACTAGAATCGTGAAAGTCAAATCGCCTTCCCACAGACGCTTTGAGATATTGCTCGATGTCCAACACTACTTGATACAACTGTTCAATAGCGTATGTCTTTGGCGAGCAACTCTCTCCTAATGTCAGGACGGAGGCCCGTTTTAAAACGAGCAATGGTGAGTACGGAGTCCTCATCAACCTCGCAGCGGGTCAAGTTCTCTTCGAATTTCTCAATATAGTCAGCAACACTCATGAAACCCTGTTGAAGAGACTGCCACTCCTCAATCAACTGCAAGCGATAAGAGAAAGGGAGGTACTGCTCTTTGCGTTTCTTTCATTTCTCCCCAATGGACTATTGGGAGTTCCCTCGCTCTTTCTTTCTTTCGCTCAACCGTCGCCCAAAACCTCTTTGCTTGGCCCACAAGCTTCATCTTGGCGAATCGGAATCGTTGAGCATCCGACATGTCACACCACTCAAAATAGTAGTCCATATTCGCCAGCCAATCTAGAAAGGCTTTAGGGTCCAAGTGGCCATCAAATGTAGGGGCATCTACTTTAACTCCCTTGAGGAGTTGCGCATCTGAGTTATATTGATTATGATGTCTCTCACGGGGTGGGTGCACAGGTGCATGCCCATGACCAACTCCTTGGCCGCCTCCATTCCTTGGTCTGACTGCCTGCTTGAGATTGGGCATCTTCCCTAATGGTGGGTTTGCCCCGAGGGAGGCCTCTATTCGGGTAACGCGATCATTAAATTGGTCAAGGCGTTGATCTATGCGTTGTTCCAAGCGCTTACTCTAGGAATCAACCTGCTGGGTTAATTTGTCCACTGATTCCTACAGTTGCTCCATGTTTAGTGTAGGGTGCAAACCAAAACCACGACCCGTACGTGCGGGCATACACTTATTCACTCAACCTAAGGACTTCCTACTGCGACTATATGCGTCCAAAAGAAACTAAATGACCCTATGAGACTCTATATGAGAGAAACTACGCAGTGCTACCAAAATCCAGCAATATAGCTGTCGAAATAAGGGAATAATAGAAAGTTACAACAATGAGAATTGCTAACTTCCTGATAATCAGAAATTTCAGCAACTAATATCAGTAACTATGGACTCCTAAGCAACTATATATGATGAAACTGGATGTATGATGGACTTAAACAAACTAACCCTAAACATGCAATGCATTCCCCTACAAGAACCCTACGCTCTGATACCAAATTTGATGCAGGACATGAAAATTAAATATGGTATGCAAGATTTCAGGCTTAAATCACACTAATTCAGAACAATCACATAATAATTCCACATCCCACACAAAAGCTCAATCATTCAAGCAAGGGGAATCTGCGCGGGTCCAGGCCTACACAGGCTAGGATTGGATTAGTAAAATTATAGACCAAACAATACTCAAAAGGGAAATAACAATCATCCACACATGCACAACAATCAGTCCCTAATCTAAGGATTCACAAATTGCAATTCAGAAAAACCCTAGGGTAAGAAAGGGGACAAACGAAGTAGAAATCACGCAATATAGGGTTAGGGTTATAAAAAACTGGTGTGAAAGGGGAAAATAGGAAGAAAACCTGAACTAAACGACAGCTCTCGCGTGCAGCCTGGGCCTGTCGCATGTGCGCAGGAGGCTGGCCGCACATGTGTTGGGGGCTCGAATCCCAAAACGGGTTTCTAGGCTTTGGTTGGCCAGGGGGGACTACAAACCCTCCAAATCTCGTAGCGATCCGACGTGCAGTCTGGGCGCAGTGCTCCGCTGAAGTTTCGGCCCTCCTGCAGGGCCTGATTATGGAAACTGGCTGTAGGGAGAAGAACAGCTGCAAAACGGGCAGATTTGAAGCGAGGATGATTGTAGAATGAGAGAAATTTGGATGATAGGAGGGGCGGATTGGGATAGACGTGGGGCAAATTGGGATAGACGTGGCTTCGCACCACGGTAGTTAGCCCTTCGAAAAGGGAGGGCTTCGCACCCACTTTAATTTTTCCACAACTTAGAAACTTAGAGAGCAGAAAAACACGTATGAATTTTTTTTCAATTTCAATGAATGAAAAAGCTACAAGGGGTGTCTATTTATAAGCAAACCCTATACCCCAAAACTCACGCCATATGTGCAACCTATTACTTGGTGATGAAGTAAACTAAAATAAAGACTAATCAAAGAAATCTAATCCGTCCATGATATTCTAAATAACATAAATAAACAAAACCTAAAGTATGAAATTAATCAGACTAGTGGGCCCCGATCATGAGATCCCATGATGAACTTTACTTGACTATTGGGCCCACTTCAATGAACCAAACTCCGTCTTCCAACTAGGAGGCCCTCCTTGGACGTCGTCATCAATCCAGATTGACGGTGGGGCCCTCCTGGCGTACGTGTGTAGGGAGGGTGGCGTGCATGTGCGTGTGTGCGTGATGTCCCCATCAACTGAAACTGCCTGTGCGTTTTGTATCGCAAAGGTGGGATATAAGATATATCGTGGGATATATCGGCTGATATTGTCGATATTTAAAATACTATCTAAAACGCTAACGAATTTTTTTTTTTTTTTTTTTTTTGTAAAACCTTTACCAACCATAATTTTACTTGTGTCATTGTCTATTCGCATGGTTGTTGCACTACCCACGCTAGATTGGAAGTCCCTACTTCTAAGTGGGCCATTTTTGAATTATTTTATACTTTTGTGCACAACGTATGTGATAACCTAGGACCTTTGTGTTACAAATCTAAATTTCTAAATCTATTTTGTGGATATGTTTGATTTTGCATGTTGATTGCTGAAATTAATGTGAAATTGATCTCTCATCTTGCATCCTAGGTTAATTTCCATCGTTTTACATCAGGGACCTTATAAGATACTGAAAAGAATTGGTTCTAATGTGTGCATTATAGATCTAATGCGTGCATTATAGATCTTCTACATTCCATGGGGATTAGTTCTACATGTAATGTGGAAGATCTTGTGTTTTAAACGGGCTCCCCAGCTGCAGCTAATAGCATTTCACCTGACCATCATAGTGATCCAGACTTGTTCCATGACCGCATGGCCTTTACTTGACCTGTCTTCCCTGCCTTTGCTTCCCTTGCCATCCGTACATGCTAGACGAGAGGAGATTGAGAGTATCTTGGATGAGTAAATAGTTTCTTCACGCCAATGAGGGTTTCAAAAGTTCCTTGTGAAGTGGAGGAACATGCCGATTTCAGACAGTACTTGGATCATAGAGACGGAGTTTCAGGGTGTCGATCCATACTTACTTGAGCAGTACCGGAGCTTTATTTTGCTAGATGCGAATTCTTCTCAACCGGGGAGAGTTGATGGTGACACCACATTAAGGACGCCATTACGCACATATCAGAGGGGGATTCGAGCCCCAGTGTCCCTATGGCTAGGAGACTACCTATTTGAGTCTCGAGAAGCTGAAGACCCCACATAGCATGAGGGTTGTGGAGGATTTTTTCGGATTGTTGGATCGCAAGGACTTCACGATCGGACCGTTGGATGCGACTTAATCGTGGCCCGCCGTGATAGTGGACGTCTTTAGAGTTCATCGGATAGTCTTAGTTTTTTAGGATTATAATGATTTTTATTTTGAGCACTTAGTTTTCCTTCTGAGATTTTATTTACATGTTTAATTGGTTTTATGTTTTTACAAGGGGGTTTTGTAATTTACGAAGTAGGGGGTTAAGAGCCTGTTTGATTTTTGGGCTCAATTGTAATTACCATGTAGATGGGTAATAATTATTTACCTAGGTAATTAGCACATCTTTCCCAATGCAGATTTGACAACTTACTTTTTTAACACTTAAATCGAGAAATTTACAAAATCAATGTGGGGCCCACCGTGATGTATGTGATGTATCCACACCGCTCATTTGTTATGCTAGCTGAATTTAGGGCTTGAGCAAAAAAATGGGGCAGATCCAAATCTCAAGTGGACCACACCATAGGAAACAACGGGAATCGAACATCTACCATTAAAAACTTTTTGGGGCCCTTAAAAGTTGTGGATAATGCTGATATTTGTGTTTTTTCGTTATCCATGTCTGTGTGACCCTATGAACGGGTTAGATGATGAAAAAACCTCAATGTGGGCCCAGTGAAGGAAATAACTTTCAACGGTATACGAATTAAGGCAATTGTTTCCTTTTGCGTCGGCCATTTGAGTGTTGGATCTGCCTCATTTTTCGCCTCATGCCCCAAAATGTTCTAATAAAATAGATGGATGGTGTGTATATATCATATACATTACAATGGGGTCCTCATATTTAAGTCAACAGTTTTGTATCGATTTTTGAGGTGGAATTACTCTCACCTTTTCAAACGAGGTGAAAAAGTAATAATTACTTATTTACCAGTATTTACATGTATCATGGAAAATCAAACAGGCCCTAAAAGTAAACAAGTTTTTCATTAATGATCTTTTTGTAAAAGACCAACTTTTACACTATAAAGACTTGGACGTCCAACCCTAGCCTTTTTTTATGTGATGTTGATGAAAAAGCTGGAAGTTCTCTTTTCTTTCTCGTGTTTATGGAGAATATGGTGTGAAACCCCATTTGGTGCGAATCCGAATGAAAACTACCTTGGTGTGAAGCCTTTTTCATCCATTTCTTCTCTCTTCTCAAGCTCCAAAGGTATCTTCTCTCATATTTCTCTCTTTTCCTCTCAAATCTTCATTCCTTTATTTTTTATTTTTTCCATTTTCTTAAATCCAAATCATCCCAACCTATACCCAAACAAAAAGTCCAGCCGCCGTATGTGTGAATTGGTACGCTTGTACGACTATATGGATAGTTCGTACGGACTGTTTTGTGGACCTCATTTCAGCCCTTTTCTTACATCCTTCCTTATTATTCTTTCTTCAACCAAATCCTAACCCAAAACCCTAGATCCCCCTTTCAAAAAAACCCTAATTTCACATTTCCCCTATTTCCAAACCTTAACCCTAACCCCAATTTCCTTAAACGTAGAATCCTTTAGAATCCCTTTAGGACTTGGGTGATTCCCTTTAAAATAGGTCTACCCTCATGTTTTGGATTGAATTTCTTAATTCCATTCGGTTTATTTCGAATTAACATCTTACTAGTTCCTTTGTACGAGCAAATGGTAGCCTAGGATTACATGTAATTGCTTATTTGATTAATTGTTTGGTTTTTGATGAGGTTGCCGAAATTTCATACTTTTGTTGCTCATGTTTTAAATTGGAAATCTTATTTCATCTATCATCTTATGTTAGAAAACCATCCCGCATCACCTTGATAGTGCTTCAATTGCACATGAATGCTTGGACTCTTAGACACAGATCGAGAACTACAGGCATTGTGTGCAGGCTAGACCTGGAAAAAGGCTTATGATCACGTCAATTGGGGCTTTTCGGAGTACATTTTGCTTAGGCTTGGGTTTGGGGAGAGATGGAAAAGGTGGATTTGGGTTTGGGGAGAGATGGAAAAGGTGGATAAGAGTGTGGGATCGACGCGATTTTCAATTATGCTTAACAGATCTCCCAAAGGATTCTTCAAAAGCTCTAGAGGCCTAAGGCAAGGCGACACATTATCTCCATTTCTCTCCATCATCATTGTGGAGACTTTGGTGAGGATGTTGGTCAAAGGGCAGGAGGAAGGAATTATTCGCGGCTTTAAGGTGGAAGGAATGGAGTTTTCGATCTCTCATCTTCAATTCGCAAATGACACTTATTTTGCGATGCCGATCCGGTAAAGGTGGAAAACTTGAGAACAATTGTCTGCTGCTTTGAGGCAGTTTCGGGGCTTAAGGTAAGCATTATGAAAAGCAAGATGTTCGAGGTGCATTTGGCGAATGAAGAGTTGGAGGTATTGGAGGACTCTTTCGGTTGCAAGATAGGGGCGCTCTCGGCAACTTTCGTTGGCCTTCCTCTTTACATAGGTAAACTTCCAAATCATCTTTGGGATAACGTTATCGAAAGATTTGAAAAGTATTTAGCTAGATGGAAATGTCGATATCTCTCTTGGGGGACGCATAACGATTATCAAGGCAGCTCTTTCGAATCTTCCCCTATATTTTACGTCAGTGTTCAAGTGCCTGGTGGCGGTGTTATCTAGGCTTGAGAAATTGCGGTGTGATTTCTAATGGCACGGGATGGGAGACAAAAAGAAATTTCACCCTTATGGGATGGAACGATGTGTGCAAGTCATTCGAAGGTGGTGCGGGAATTAATGATCTCAAATTTATGAATTTGGCATTGCTAGGAAGTGGCTTTGGAGGTTTGGGAAGGAGGATGGGGCTTTATCGAAAGAGGTTATTAAATCAAAATACGGGTGTTTGGAGGACGGGTGGTGGACCAAGGATTCTTCTCTTTGTAGATTGTTGGCTTTGTGGAAAGGAGTCATTTTCTTAAAATCAGCATTTTTGGAAAGCATCGGGTTCTCTCTTGGAAATGGTGAGAGGATTCATTTCTGGAAAGATGTGTGGGTAGGAGACTCGCCGTTGAAAGCAAAATTCCACATAATATACCATCTAACTCCGGATCCATCCATTGTAGTTTGAGATTGCTTCTCATTTATAGGGGGAGAGGTGTTTTGGGAACCTCGATGTAGAAGATATCTTCGGGATGAGGAGATCCAGGAATTTGTTGCCTTATTGAATCGTATTCAGCTCAGTTGCCCGGATTTATCCGCTTCGGATAGTTTGCTTTGGAGATTTGACAAATCAAGTGCCTTTTCGGTTTGGTCATTCTATGCTTGTCTTACTAGGAATTCCTTGGTTAGAGATGAGGCTCTTACTAAGCATGTTTGGCACTACTAAGCTCCCCCCAAGATAGCGGCTTTCGGTTGGTTGATAGGGTGGAAGAAGGTTTTGACTGTTGATAATCTTCGGAAATGAGCAATGATTATTCCAAACATATGCTTATGTTGTATGGGAAATGAGGAAATGGTGGACCACTTGTTTGTTCATTGTCACTTTATCGGGCTGATTTGGATAGATATATTGTCCCGGTTTAGAGTTATTTGGTCTTTTCCGGCATCAACAGGCGAGCTAATGATAGCTTGGCATGGGGTAAGACTGGGGAAAGAAGGGACAATGCTATGGAGGATGGCCCTTCTTGCTGTCTGGTGGTCAGTGTGGGAGGAAAGAAATGCTAGATGCTTTCGTAATGAAAGCAAGTCGGTGGAGAGTATCTCCCAAAGTGTGAGGCTTCTGACCATTGAGTGGGCCTCCAATTGTGAGAAGCTCAAGGGTTGTAATAATTCTTTTTTGGGATTGTAACTGAGCAGCCACCTTGGCAGCTTAGCGTTGTTAGTTTGTTTTGCTTGCTTTAATAAAATTCAGTCATCTTTAAAAGAAGAAGAAGAAGAAGTTATTAAGGTGGTTACTTTGTTTCATTTATCCTGCATTACGCCCCATACAAATGACACAGATATATGAAAAGAGAAATCCTGTGTAACTGACTAGAGAAATCACGGTTTAGAATATCGAATCTGAACCCTTTTTTTTTTTTGGGTAAAAGACTGCTATATTTGTTTGTGAACACATCCCCCTAATAATTCACAGAATATAAGGCGATATGATCTACACATGACAATTGCATCGGCTGATGTAGTGCTCATCAATGTTTTAAACATCGACAATATTGGCCGATATATCCCACGATATATCTTGTATCCCACTTGTGCGATATGAAATGCACAAGTAGTGGGATATATCCCACATGTTCGCTTCAGTGATCACTTTTTATTTTTGATCCTTTTTTTTCTTGTTCTGTAAATCATATTAAATCAATGTCAAATTGTTACAAATCCATGATTTTTCCTATTTTGCATGAAAAATCATGGATTGGGAGATTCGATTTCGAGATTTTGAGGAGAAGGACCGAATTGCGGAAAATTGAAAAAAATTAAAAAAAGTTCCCAAAATTTCTCAAATTGGTTGTAATCTTTATGTCCAAACATAAGATCAAACATGTATGTAACCTGATCTAGTGATCCTTCTTTTGCTTTTGAATGTATTGCTTGTGTTTCCACACATCTTCTTACATTTATAAATTATATAAATAGACTTTGAATGTACTTGCATCAATTAAATTAAACAGTGCATAGATTAGGACCCCATACAAAGAAAACCCATTATGTGCCCTTGTTTTTTGCAATGTTTTGATTTATAAGTGTGTATTGATGTCTTTTTTAAAAATTACTGAAGTTTCATTGAAAAATTCGACCAATTTCCAATGTTTCCCTATGTTTCCAACAACAACGATACATTACACGATACAACCGATATATCCCATGCGATAACTGATACGTATCTGTACCCCAAGAGTGCGATACGTAACGTGATACCGATATTTCGAAATATAGGCTAATATCCAAACCGAAGACCTGTTCTTTACATTTTTTCACTGTTTTTTTTTTTTTTTTTTTTTTTTTTTTTTTACTCTCTTTTTTTGCCTCCTAAAGGAAGGGTAAACTTTTTAGGCATTCTTGACTCAGCTTGAGAAGAAAACCATAAATTGGATATACGCTGATGGATCAAGCCACTCGTCATGATCTGGGAAATCTTCACGAGAACTAAATGCATGACTGCTTATCATTTTTCTGCTAGGCACATGAAAGTGTCCCCAACATATGGCATGAACTAGTAAATCATGCATATTTTGAATTAGATTTTTGTTAGTTTGTTTGATTTATATGATTTAGGTCCTTTTTTTTTTTCCCTTTTATGTTCTTTTCCTTCTATTTTTGTTTCAGTTATATTCTGTGCTCCTACCACTTATATGGCTGGATCTATGTATTGAGGCCTTTATTTAAGCCATTTAGGTATCCTTTTTCTATATATATATATATATATATATATATATATATATATATATATATATATATATATATCCTTTTTTCTAATTTTCACTCTCAGAAATCTAGTGTAAACTGGATACTGTGTTGGCCGTAGACTTTAGTGTGCCCACACATGCACCTGTTTCCGTTTCTCTGTGTGCATGCGTGGGCTTGTGTGTCTGTTTGTGGGCATGGGTGATGTGGCTCACAAGCAAACACCTTTTTCATTTGCATTTTGTGATTTGGAAACTACTAAAATGTTCTATAAAACTAAAGTCAATATCTATACAAAAAAGTCAATAAATTCACTGTAAAAAGGGAAAAAAAGTCAAAATTGTACACTCAATGTTAGCGGGCAAACAACCACAGCCATATGTACTAAAAACACAATAAATATCACAATACAGATTTACCATTTTTTTTTCTTGTTAACCTGATATTTAAATATTTTTGCTCAAAAGTTTCACACTGGTATGAGTTATGACGGACACATAGTGCATATTGGTTAATATGTACTGTTATGTATAAGTTTTAGGGCCAAAGGACGTGCTCTTATGCATATGTTTTGTACAATGCTAGAAATCATCCTCCCTATTTTTGGTTTCCTCATCCTATCATGTTCTAAAACCCACTCTACCGTACTATTTTTGTAAGATAACCAACAGTTAATCTTATTAACTATGAGCACTTCTCAAAGAGGAAACTATATTCAACTCCTGTTTAAGATACTTGAGGACCCTTACCTGTTTTGAGAGATTACTTAAAAGACTCTTACTAATATGGATTCTTGCCAACCATCACCTGCACCCAGATAACTACTCCAAATAAAGATGACTACTAGATCTCAACCTCCCTGTGAAATCTTTCTGAGCATCCAAAGTTCCAAGCCTGTTTTAAGCTTCTCTGAAACCCCCAGGTTAACATTATCACCAAAAGGACCCTCCAAACCTCCAACTCTAGTTAGTAAATCCTTTTTAGGCCTAAATCTTGTTAGTTCATGGCTTTAAAAGCCTTTTAGGCTAATTGCACTTTCATACACATGCCGGTTACACTATAAAATATCCCCTAGGCTTGATTTGTGGACCTAGGTCCTTTTGGACCTGTCGCTCATGGCCGCTCTTTAAGACCTAATTTCTAAGTAAAACGAAACTCAATAATGTTGTTTTTAAACAGGCTAAAAACTAGTTTTCTAACAATGTCAGCTGCTGGTTGAAAATAGGTCTATGAAATAAAATGCATGATTAAGAAGAAGAAGAAGAAGAAGAAGAAGAAGAATGCAACTGATCTGTTGTAGAGCTATTATACATTTTTATTTTGAATGCGAAGTTATTGAGCTATAATTGTGCTGAACAATGCATTGGTTCTTCTATAATGGTGGAAGATTGCTTTCTGTTCTTCTCTGGTTAGTGCTTGATTGATTTGTTGGACTCATAACTTTCTGCAAACAGGGAAGGTTTCCGTTTCAGATTAGAGAATATTGTTCGTGGTCAAGTGAGCAGCCAGATCGATACTTCTGCCAATCAGAGTTCTGCTGGCTCTAGAAATGATCAGTCTCAAGCAAGTACTTCAGATGAGGTACCAAATGAAAATCATGAACCATCTCAACGTGGAAATCAGGAAAGTGATATTCATCGAATTTCAGAGCAGACGGGAGACTTGGACAGCAACACTCCTGTTGAAAGTATAAATTGGCAAGAATCTCCTTCCCAAGGAGGGAATTGGCCAGAAGAAGTAACAGAAGATGGGGAAAGGGACTGGCAGCAATCTAATGAAGTTGGTTTTAGTGAATGGCAAGATGGTACTGCAGAAGAAATGGATGGAAACTGGCAGGAGAATGCAGCTGGGGATTGGCCTGGGGAAGTTCCGGAAAATGAAGGTGGAGAAAATAGCCACCTGCAAGAAACACATGAGTGGCATGAAGATGGTTCTCAAGAGGTCGTGGAAAATTGGCAAGATGGGCCTTCTGCCCCTCCCAGAAGTCGCCGGGTTGTTCCTGTTAGAAGGTTAAACAGATTCCACCCACCTGACGATGATAATGTATACAGTATGGAACTCAGGGAACTTCTTAGCAGGTATTGGATCACTTCTTTTCGTGGTATGTCTTTAATTATTTTTTGTTGTCTTGAGCTATGTAGTTCCCTCCTGATGGATACTGTCTGTGGTTTTTAGGTTATATTTTTTTAACCAACTCTGTTGTTGTTTCAGGAGAAGTGTCTCTAATCTTCTTCATAGTGGATTCCGTGAAAGTTTAGACCAATTGATACAGTCATATGTTCAAAGGCAAGGTCGTTCTCCCATCGACTGGGATCTGCCAAGAACGTTGCCGACCGCTTCACCAGAAGAAAATCAGGAGCAGCAGAGAGATGATCAGAATGATAATCAACCAGAAACTGTGGCTAGACCACCACTTGTGCTTCCGTCTCCTCCGGCACCACCACCACCACAGCCGCTTTGGCACCAGGAACTGCATCATGCTAATTGGCCTCGACACAGCATGCATCGTTCAGAAATTGTATGCAATCTTTCATTTAATGCTTGAATTTGAAATCCTGGTAAAAGCTGGAAAATTCGTATGCCTCATTGGTTTCATGTAAAGTCAAGCATGAAATATCTTCTACCAGTTCTGTCGCACAAGTCCTTGTAACCATTTGGTCATATCCTAAGGTGTATGAGACTGGAGATGCTGCTTCCTTGACTGGTTATTGCACACTCCTGTTTTGTTTGGTAGTTTCCCCAATAGTAGCCAAAAGAGGAAAAGAGTAAACATTGTTTCTTCGGCTCCTTTTTTAGTCCATGTTGAATGTCATTGACATGTGTTGGGGGGGATGAGCTGCAAGTTTGAAATATCTGGTCTTGAGCTCTCCATACTTTTACTGTTATGTTCAAGAATCCTACCAATTTTATGTATCCATTTGTGTGTTCAGAAGTGTGAACTGAATGTCGGTGTTTTTTTTGGTGCAGGAGTGGGAAATTATTAATGATTTAAGAGCTGAAATGGCTAGACTTCAGCAAGGGATGAGTCACATGCAGAGAATGTTGGAGGCCTGCATGGACATGCAACTAGAGTTGCAGCGCTCAGTTAGACAGGAAGTCTCAGCTGCTTTGAATCGCTCCTCCAGCGCACATGGTTAGTATAATTCTTGGGAGCCATATGCATGTTTATGAAAGAAAGAATGCTCATAAAGTCTATATGATGACCTTTTATTCTGCATTCATCTTCAAAGTCTATTCTTCTTCGTTTTTATGTTTGCCTTTTTGAACGTTATTAAGATGGCTTATTTTGCTTTTAATTATCTCAGGTCTCTGTCTAGCATATTTGTGCCAATTCTTTATTTTGTATCCATTTAATGCTTAGTCATATTTGTCCTATCTTCCTTGTTTCTCCATTTTATGTAATTTTTTTACTACTACTTTATTGTGCATGCACAATATATTTGGGATGCGTTCCAAATGTCAAATCACATTAGCAATTTTAGCTTGGAAGTTTTGCTTTTGTAGACTGCTGTTAGGTATCTAGCCAATAAGGCAAATGCCCTAGGACTGATGGTACATGTTAAGTTAGGCCATTAAACCACCGTGGATCATAACATACCACCACTTTCTGCAGCCAATGTTCGTGGCAGCCTACACTGGGGCAATACTCCTTCCGGCCTATCCACGTAGACCTTTCCACCTTGTGGCAGATCTCACTCTGGTCCAATTTGCCTTTCCATCCTTTCCACCTTGTGGCGGATGCCGCAGATCTCACTCTGGTCCTACTTGCCTTTCCATAGGTCGCCTCTTCCATGACTTGATCACAAGATGTGGTATTGGCTCTGATACCAAATGCAAGGTACCTAGAATATGCCAAAAGCCCTTTGACTAGTGGAACACATCAAGTTAGGCCCTTAAACCCATAATTTTAACTCTTTCATTATCATTATTGCATTCACATACAATTTGGCTCGAGGTACTGTTATGGACAGAGAAGTCGCAATTACTGAATAATTGGAACTTTAAAAGTAAATAAGGACGAAGTCCAAAGGAACAGCTCCATGCAAAGAGAAGTCCAAACATTTTGTAGTAAGCCAGAATCTTGTTCAGAAATTACAGGTTTTGTCCATTGTGTTAAAATGATTCAACACTTCCTAGTTTTCGAAGATGCCTACTCTGTGTGTTGGTCGATATTGATTATCCCTTTGGTTTTTGATATAAAATAATAATACCACTTTTTTAAATATATATATGAAGATATATAAAGATAATGGAATTTTATTAATCAAGGCGCCAAGGAACAAAGGAGCAAAAAGCTACAACCCAATCAAAGGAGGTACAATATAGCCTTCATGGTCCAAAGAAGAAGAGACCCATCCAACCACATTTAATTTTGACCAACTAAAGACCTCTTGCTCCAAGCCGCTTTTATTTTGAAAGCACCGATCATTCCTTTCTCCCCAAATAGCACATAAGACTGCCAATAGGACCAATCGCCGCATCACCCTTTGATCTTTTCTGAACCCACCACGGTGCCAAGCCAAAAAAAAGAAGGGCTTCAATGGTTCCCGGCATCACCCATGGAACATTGAGAAGGGAAAAAAAACCTTTTTCCAAATCTTTTGCACAAAAGAGTAATGGATGAAAAGATGGTTAATTGACCCTACATCCTCCATGCACATCATGCAAATATTAGGAACCACCATTGATCTTTTTTGAAGATTGTTAATCGTTAGCACTTTTTTCCTTCCACGAAAGCTGCAGCCCCAGGGGGAGTACTGTCGGACCAAATCTTGGAAGTGCATACTCTACCCTCTCCTACTGTGGTAGACTGAAGCATCTTATAGAATAACCCAATGGAGAAACAGCTCGACTTGTCCGTCCTACACACTAACGCATCTCTATCCCCCATTGACTTGACACATCCTTTAAGCCTTTTCTGAAGCCTTAAAAACTCGTCCACTTCCTTGTCCGACAAATTTCTTCGATATGGAGGCATCCGAAAATAATGTCTCCACAGGGGGAAAACCAACAAGCAATCAGAACATTTCTATCTGGAGAAAGCAAAGCTAACCTTAGGATCTTGCAACGGAGCAAGGTTTCCCCCAAGCCACACATCCTCCAAAAAAACGAACTCTCTTCCCACCCTCAATAAAAAACTGATCCTTTCCAACTGCAATAAGTCCACTATCTTATTGAAAAGTCTCTCTGGACAGATGCTCGCTGCTGCCTTGCATTCGCCTGACACAGGAGTTGGATTCCACCCTTCCATGATGTGTTCAAAGTGAATAGTGAATTTATTACTATGAGTAGCATGATGACACACATTAGTGAATTTATTACTGTGAGTAGCATGATGACACACATTATTGAATTTATTACTATGAGTAGCATGATGACACACATTAGTGAATTTATTACTATGACTATGAGTAACACAACTTTGAAGGGAAGGAAGTACAAAGAATGCTCTGAAAGAGGCAAGTAGACCTAATATCAAGTGGCTCACTCTAACAAGAGAATTTGGCTACCTCATTTGCGTTGCTTGGAATCAGGGGAAAAAGATATCCAACTGTGAGAAAATAATCCAACTATCACAAAAAATGAAAGAATCTCCATGGTTCTCATTTGACAAAGGTACCCCACTTGACGATGTTTCTAGGATCACCTTCCCCCATTAGAGACCTCAAATGTCAGTAAAGGCTGAAAATGCAAAGAGCTTCATAGAAACCATCAGTCTCCACCTCATTCAAATCTTTTATCTCCAAATACCCATAAAAGAATCTCATCTGTATCATTTCTAACAACACCAGTGGCCTCTTTTGACCCTGGGTTACCATGAGAGCTTCTGCAGGATTAAGCTTCCAAACACCCATCAGTGGATCTGTTGAACACGCTTTAGGATTTAAAACCCATAGTCCCTGAATTAAGCATTGCCTTCCAACTCCCTAGGCCATCCTTTTTGACAAACTCGACGACTTAAAAAAAAAAAAAAAAAAAAAAAATGGAAAATAGATTTTCTGCAAGAAATGCAAAAGAATGAAGAGAAATCATCTTCTGCAAACACGACCACAGACCCCAGAAAAAAAAAAGGGCCTATTGAAAAGATACGAAAATAAGGAACAACTATAAATCAATCCATGAAAACGTTTCCTAAGATGAAGAAGAATCAGGGATCGAAGGCTCCACTAAAGGCTGGGATAATCACAGCCATTTCATAACCATGGAAAGAAAACTATCATGTGTTTCTATCTTCAGAGATTCTACGTTTCTTTCCAAATTCCCCATAGCATTGCTCAAGGGAGCATCTTCAAAAGAATAATCTCATGCCACAAGAAGAGAAAGGGGCCCTCTCTGCCAACTGCTAACATATTGGGGATTGATGAATTTGAGACACAGGAAATTCATTCCCCCACCCCCCCCCCCAAAAAAAAAAAAAAAAAAAAAGAAGCCCGAAAAAGAAATTCCAAACACCTCTAGCAGCATCACAATGAAGAAAAAGACGAGAAGAGAAGGGCCCTATGCCCAACTGACTAACATATATGATGGGCGATGGAATTAGGAACCAAAGAGATTACAAAAAGCTCGAATCAGTTCTTTGTCTAATCTCCGCCACCACTTCCTGTGAAGAGTCCAATTCTTCCTTTTGACTCAACCAATCTAAGATGACCATCCGTTTGGGGTTTTTGCAGATGGAATTGGAGTCGAACCTTCCACAAAAATTCTCTTTGCAGTTTTTTTTTTTTTTTTTTTTTTTTTAAATTTATTATTATTTAAATTCTCTTTGCAACCATCGCTTGCATTTTGAATGGGGATAAGAAGTACATGGAAATTAGATAAGACTGACTTGAGAAGAATGATTTTGCCTGTGAAGGATAGGAAAGTTTTTTTCCCACCAGCTATCTTTTTTCTATCCTTGAATGAAAAATAACCTTTACAAATACCAATTGATGGAGGAATTTGGCTACTGTTTCTGTCATGGATCTCACTTTCTTCTAAAAGATTCTCTTTTCCTCGTCTTCCGTATTCCCCACATGATAATGGAAGGAACTATTCCGCAAAAGTTTTATCCTCTTGAATGGAAATGGCCACAAGAGTATGAACAATCATTTTGGTTATGAACAAATATTGTTTTAGGTGGAGAAATTGTGATCTAAGAGTGGAAATGGGCCAGAACCAATTCGGTGAGAGAAGCATGTATTTTCTTGTTTTAATTTATTATTATTATTTTTTTCTATAGATTATGAAAGAGCAAGTTACAAATTCATATCCTTTTTTTTTTTCTTCGAACGGTAATGGATATTTTATTAAAGCCCTGCAAGTGGAAGCGAGTAGGGAAAGCATTCAAGAGGGGAAAATCCCTAGAAAGCACCGGAAAAATATACAACTAGCACTCAAATTCTTTTAACTAGGAAGCCCATTTGGAAACAAACACGGAGGCCTTGGCCGAGACTTCCTATACTGAACTTGAGGCTGTCTATACATGATTTTTATGCATTGATATTTACAAACACTGAGGCCTTGGCTGAGCAAGTTACAAATCCATATCTATGCATGATTGTTATGCATTGATATAGATTTGAAACAAGTTTGTTCTAATTTAAATGTACAAAACGGAAGAAATTGGGGAACTCCTCAATAACAACCTCTCCTTCTCAATAACAACCTCTAGGGAACAATTGTGACTGTTGTGAATTAGGAATTGGGAGGGAAATAAATCGAGCTGATAAATGGTTCATTAGGATTTCTGGTTTAAAGGAATGATAAGTGCACATCTCTACTATATATAACACGAGCAACGTTTGCCCATTTTACCCCTGCATTTAGTTATGGGGAAGGGTGTAAACTTTTAGAAAATGGGATGTGTGTGGCCCTTTAACTTGGGTGTTCTTGTCCTTTCACTTAATATGAGTAACCTACTCTTCGTGTGCAGCCCACACCAATGGTAGTAATAGGGAGCCATTGGAAGAAATACTTTGGGAGGCCCACCATGATGACAATGTGACATCCACTCTATACATCTGTTGAGCTGGTTCATGTTAGGATGTCATCCCAAAAACAACGTAGATCTAAAACTCAAGTGGACGACAACATGGGAAAAAGTTGGGATGGGTCGCCTGTCATTGAAACCATTCTGAGAACCCCTCCCTGTGTGTGTTGCATGCGCCATACCTTGTTGGTTATAGTAGGATCCTCGGTTTTTTTACTTGCCTTTGTTAGAGTCATAACTGGCTTACATAGGTTGGGATAAAACAAAGGGTCTTGTGTTGCTTGGAGAAAGTGTGGCATGGAAATAAGTAGCAATGGTAGAATATTTAAAGCAGGATTAAGAGTCCCATATCATCGTTCGTATTGGATTGTAAGTAATTCAGCACCATTAGAAGGCGAGATGTAGGGTACTATTCATTCATCATCATCAACATATAAGCCTTATTCCAACTAATTGGGGTTCGCTGCGCGAATGTTATTGAGCGATTCCACTATCAAGGACCATAACCTCTGTAAAAACATAGCCATAGGTAGTCTTTTTTTTTTTTTTTTCCAGGCTACCTCCACCAATGTCCTTCAACTTGAACCAACTCACTCATAACTTGTGCAGTTGTTGGTCATCATTGCATGTGGCCAAACCGTTAAGTTCACTCTCTTATCTTATTACCTCAGAGCTACTATTAAAAAATATGAAAGAAAAAGGATGCAAGAAGAAGAGGAAGAAGTAGAAGAAAACAGAAAAGGCAACACTTTGGGCAGTGTGTTAGAGGCAAATTGCAGATAGGGTGGCATTAAAAGGTGGTTATGGAAATGGGAGTGGGCGTTATGGTTCCTGATCATACATCGGTGAGATTTCGTGTCTTGAAGTTAGTAGTTTGGTGATAAAGGTGTTCGCCTGAGGTGTATTGACACATCGCCTTGGCATTAAGGTGTGCTGAAACGGTTACATAACGGCTGTATTGGCAATTACACGATATGACGGATCGGTGAGCCCTACCCCATTATGCCATATGGGTCAAATCGGTGAGCCGAATAGAAGCTTTGCGCTGTGTGTTTAATTCTTCACCATCCAATTAATGTGGACCAATCTGATAGTCAAATGGTGAAATAAGCATAATTTGGAGCCTATTGTATTAATGAGATGAGTGTCATAGATTGCATGAATTTCGGGCCAATTTGGGGGCACTCGAGTGATCCCCCAAATCGCCGACACTATTCATCCAAATTTAATTCTAATTTTTTCTTAAAATTTCTTATGGAGAATTATGTCAAATGCTTAGAGATATGGACTAGTGGGATGAGTTCCATATAGATTGCATGAATTTGGGATTGATTTGGGGACATTCAAGTGGTCCCACGAATCGGCTACATTATTGATTCGAATTTCTGAATATTGCTTTGGGTGAATGATGTTAAATGCCTAGGGATGTGTATTAGTAGGATGATCGTCATAGCTTCATGAATTTGGGGTCAATTGGGGGCATTTGAGTGGTCCACCAAATCGGCAACATTATTCATTCGAGTTTTAATTTATTTTTTCTTAAAATTTACTTGGGAAAAATGATGTTTAATGTGTAAAGATGTGCATTAGTGGGATAAGTGCCATAGCTTGCATGAATTTCGGGCAAATCTAGGGTCAATCTAAAGCCTATTGGTTTCATGAAACCATTAGACAGCCTAAGACAACATTCTCACCAAAGAGTGGACCATTACGCCATCATAAACACGATTAAAAAAACGAATACATATTTGGAATCCTCTAAATATTGGGGAATTTTCCCACATTTTTTCAGGATTTTTTTGAGCAATAAAATAAAAAAAATTAAATAATAAAAAAAAGGGAAAGAAGACCGTTATGGGGGAATTTTCCCACATTCATTGGCTGGCAGCTGATACGGCATACCTTGCCTGGCATTGCCCAAGGCCCAAGTGACTAACTGCAAAATTTTGCTGAACAATAGGCATGTTATTGTGTGAGTCGTGATGCAATTTATTTATTTTTGTCTGTGTATGCGGTATACTGCTTAAAGACTATTCTCTTCTGGGAATTTTGACTGACATTGGGATCTAGTTTGATGACCAGGGGCGTTTGTAAAAGATTTTTGTATCTATGATGCATTGACATTGATACTTCCGCCACATGAACACACCAATGCAGTAGGGTGTCACCAATCAAGGACAGCCCTATAGCGTCATCTTTAGGATGATGATTCAGCAGTGACCTATGACATGTGTATGGAGTTTTACGTATCTATGGTTCTACAATTTTCTTTTTCTAAGAAATGCTTTTCCAGTTTGCAAATCCCTTTGTAACATTGGATGTCACCCCATTCAGTTGGATTCCTTTTTAATAGAGTGAGTCTAAAAGATCCAACTCTCAATGCATCTCTCTATCTCTCTCAAAGCTTGTTTCATTAGGTTAGAATACAGCACTGGTGAAAAATGCTTTGCATAGTGGATGACAGCATGACTTGTAATGAAGCATAGTTATTTGTTGCAGGTGGTGGGATAGAATCATCAGAAGATGGATCAAAATGGGGTCATGTGAGAAAAGGGACATGCTGTGTCTGTTGCGACAGCCACATCGATTCTCTGTTGTACAGGTCCACTTCTTTCCCCTCTTTCCTTCTATGGAACAAAAGAAGGATGTCAATATTTCATCTGTGGCCATTAGAGCTGTCAACGGGCTGGGCCAGGTGTTAGCCTTAGCCCAGATTTTGAACTCTTTCAGGTCGGGCCATCGGGCTGGGCCTATTCAAAATTTTGATTTTGTCATGCCGAGCCCACCCCATTGACTGCCCTAGTGGCCATGACTACTAGATATAACGCCAATAGCTTTGGACATTTTTTGCCCTCTCAGTTAGTCTTCACAACATGGGTTTAGAGGGTAAATTCGTCATAAAAATGTAGCTGGTTGGCAAGGAACTGTTGAGGTTTTACTGCACAAGGGTTGGCTTAGATTGAACCCACTTCCGCTTTTAATGCATGTGACCTGCATGACTTCTCTTCGGGTAGCCTGCACAGAGGAGACATGCGACACTCTGTGGGGTCTACCATGTTGTGTATGTAAAATCCACTATGCCCATCTTGTGAGACTCATTGTTTGAACCTTAGAAAAGATAAGCCTGATTAAAAACTCACATGGGCCACACCTATGTAAAAAAGATGTAAAATTGCTCCCAAAACAACTAAGTTCAAACGGTTATGTCCCACCTAAGTTTTTATCAGGCTGAATTTTGTATATTCTCTTTATCATGGTGAGTTTGACCTGATTAATGAATTTGATGAAAGATACACAATATGGTGGGGTCCACACAAACCTATGGTCAGTGATGTGGTCCATCTGAGTTGTGGATCTAGATGATTTTTGACCTCATTACCCTAACATCAAGTGTAGAACCTGATGGCCAGAGTGGGTTTTACATGTAGAGGACTGCGGTTCTCCTCCGAATTCCTCTCTTCTCTTTCCCCTCCAAATCTCTCTCCCTTCTCTTTTTCTCCCATTGCTCCATGTGTGTCATATCATTTTTATCAAACAATGGATTTTTTCCCCTTTGATGCAGATGTGGGCACATGTGCACTTGTTCCAAATGTGCAAATGAGTTGGTTAGAGGAGGAGGGAAGTGCCCATTATGTCGTGCGCCTATTGTCGAGGTGATTCGAGCTTATTCCATACTGTAAATAAAGAGAAAAAATGAGAGGAAAAAGGAAAAAAACGAGGAAGATGTCGGGGCCGTGTTTTAAAATGAAAGAGAACGCTGGACGTGCTCTTTCTTTCTTTCTTTCTTTTTTTTTTTTTGGTTCTTTTTAATTTTTTTTTTAATTTTTTTAAATTTTTTTTTTTTATCACTGATATCTATAAAATTGATGTTGTCATTGTTGCAGCTGTTGTTCTAATTATGTAATTGCACTAGGAATAACAAATGGACACTTTTTGATTCATCATCATATTCATGCTTCTCAATAAAGAAATTTTTGAGTGGAAGTTACAGTTCCCTTTCTTTCCATCTCACAGTTTTTGAAACCTTCTACAATTACGTGGTTCTGGCTAAATATAGCAGCACCCTTACCTGCACTACTGATGTTACACATGACCAGAGAAATTGCATCCAAGACTCTCCAACTAACAACCT
Source organism: Magnolia changhungtana (assembly GCA_030180095.1). Lineage (NCBI taxonomy): Eukaryota > Viridiplantae > Streptophyta > Magnoliopsida > Magnoliales > Magnoliaceae > Magnolia > Magnolia changhungtana. The sequence continues at coordinate 2,320,110 of JASAUF010000548.1, forward strand.
GGAAACTGGAGGTTGTGGTTGGACTGACGAGATTCACTGGATTTTCAGTCACGCAGTGCATGGATTGCATGCATCAGTTACGCAATGGAGATTTCATGGGCTGCAATTCTCATTCAGCATTGCACAGCTATCCTTTTACCCTGCTTTCATCGTTCACTACACAGACTAGGCAAGGAGACCCAGTTGCATGCTGATTGCTAATGATGAATTACCAATCTCCGTGATGGATCACTATTGGCACATGGATTCTTATGGATTCCATTTTTGTCTGGTCTTATTTCGGTAGCTATATAGTACTTGGGTCAGGATTGCTATCCCGTCATGAGAAAAGTCATCCGTGTGTGTTTTTTTTTTTTTTCTTCCAAACATGCCAGGTGGTCAACTAGCAGAATTGTAAGACAGATAAGAGAGCTGTTCATGGGATGGGTTACTCGTAGAACCCGTTTGTACAAGCAGAAGGGAAGTTCCCCGTGAGATCCCGAAAGTCTGACCCATCACTATTTGTTTCACTTGAAATTTGGTCCGTATGTGTGTATGATGCCGGCCTAGCCAGAGTCTAATAAGGCTTGATCCGAACCAAATGCCTACTGACCCTAAGCGTTGTGATAGGCAGATACCATGAGCGATCACCTATGATCAAGAACTAAGTAGTACTTAGTTTGGCCATCTATTTAGCCACCTACGGGCCCAGATGATTTGTTTTTGTTTTTTTGTTTTTTTGTTTTTTTTTTGTTTTTTTTGTTTTTTGGCTTTTCCACCTAGCTTTTCCACCTATAAGGACTTTTTCTGAGATAAACCGATTCACATAATATGAGAGTAGAATGAACTCAATTGTATAAATGTAAATGAAAATAAATATTTACAAAGATAATACTCAATGATTCAATGTTTGTGGCGCAGATGGTGAGGTCGTAGAGCTAAGTTTTCCTTGGTACATTGACTTGGGTGTAGACGAAAGGAATTATACCACTCCTAAGCTAAGTCAGTACAACGTAGTAGGGTAGATAGATTGTATTACACTACTCCTAGGCTAAAGCTGGTACAACATAGATGAGTTAGATTACACTAATCTTAAGCTAGGATAAACTATGATAAGATAGACAACATTATGCGATAATTTTCCTTGTGTTAAGTTGGCAAAGGCCTAGAACTTTTCAATCTTTCTCATATTTATAGAACTTTGAGGTGGTAGCTAAAGAGAGCTTTGTAGCTACTTCTCACATATGCTAATGTGGAAATAATCATCTGGGCCCATAGACAGTTGTGGCTTATCATGCAACGCCATGTGTGCAAATCATTTGTTGTGGGTTGGCTGTTGGTTGCGCGCATATCGTGCTCCTATTACGTGGATGAGGATTCTTCTTGTGATGCCATGTGTTAGTGATTGTTATCTCTTTTTTCGCATCAACATGTGTACTGTTCCTTGAAACTCTGTCAACTTGATGTTGTTGTTACTTCGCTCCTTAAGTGATTTCGATCACAAGGACTTCTTTTGTGCGATGTTATGGTGCATTGGCAGAATCTGTCACTTGTTGTGACCATGTTTTGATCATTACCTATTTTCAGTTATGAGGCCGTTATGGTGAGTAGTCAACATTGTCATGTGTGTAAGATACGCGGCATATATCCCATGACAATAGCCCATTGGACTTACTCTTTTTTGGGTCACTCAAAAACTTTTCGAATTTTAATTTTGATCACATTTAGCCGTTAGGACAGTGGAAGAGATCTTCCATTTATTTCTTGTTGATGAAAGTGTTCTGGTTTGTCAATTAGTGTGAGTGTTGAGTCCGCTCGACAGAAAAGCTCCATAGGAAGATCAATCAACCGTCTGCCTCAACCGGATGTGGGCCCGAACTCGCCACAGGTAAATCTAAGCCTCACATCTTATGTCCCAAAACACCAGGTAATTAAAACCCTTAAAAACAATTAGAACATCATAGGGTTATTGAGTTAGAAAATGTTTTTCAAAATTCAGAAAATCTCTAAGTTTTCTACCTCTGTCGATTTATCGATAGTCTGATCGATATAATTGAGAAATGTTGTCGATATCCTTGAAGCTCAATCGATACTATCGAATGAGGACATAAGTTGTCCAACACCCGCATATACTTTTGGACGGAATTATCGATGTATCAATAGGTGTATCGATATCATCGAACTTTGAATCTCGAGTCTATCGAAGTTGACTCGATAAAATCGACAACAGAGATTTTGTGTCCCTGTTTTTCTATGGAAAATCATAAAGACCTTCGATATATCGAAGTACCCCTCGATATCCTCGGAATTCAAATCTCAAGGATATCGGAAGGATTTCAATGATATCGATCTTAGGCACTGTTAACCAACAATATTTTCAGGTGATTTTTGTCTTGGATCGAGGGTCACTCGAGAGAATCGATATTCAAATTTCGTTGATATCGAGGTTGAGTCGATTGCATCGAGAATGGACAAACTGTCCAGCAAGCTTAACTGGAAAATTCTTTAGATTTATCGATGCATCGACCCGACTACCGATATCATCGACATTCAAATTTCGATAATATCGAGTGTACATCGATCATATCCTTGACCTGAAATATTTCTAAGGCAAGTCTCTCTCATTTTTAAATGTCGAGGAATCGATCCTCGTGTCGATGAAATCGAAGTTCGAAATCTGATGACATCGACGCATGTTTCGATTCCCTTGACCAGCTGGCAAAATGTTTTAAAAGCGTATGACATTTGAGTTTGTGTCATCGAGCGGCCAATCGATGCAATCGAGAGTATATGCTCGATGATATCGACCCTGCTCAATGATATCGAACTCTGTCATAAATGTGACCATTTCATATCCTTTGGAACCTTTTGCCTATAAATAGAGAGCTTGTTATTAGTTGCTGGTAGAGAAAGAAGAGAGTGCTTTTGAGTGTCTAACCTTAGATCATATACCTAAAGCCCTTTCTCTCATGGAAGTTCATCCTCCAATCCACCCTCATCATTGATATTCAATAGAGTGGATTGGGGAATGAATTTCTGCATTCAAGGATCCTCCAGCTACCATCTTAATGGCAAATCATTGAGCTGGGATGGCTTGAATGCATGAATGACTGGAATCGCTCTATTTCCCTTATAGGAAAAACTTCAATAGAGTAGGATTTCATTACAACCTTGACTTAACCCGTTGCCATGCATTGGTACATCTTCTAAGTTGCGGATCAAGGAAGCAGAAGATTCTTCATCAACAAAGAAGGAAGATCTTCGACAATGTGCTAAAAGGGACTCATCTGCTTATCTGTAAGTTACTAAGAGTCCAGAGGACCCTTGTGATCATTCCTTTGTAGGATTGGGTCTAAGGTGTTACTCACCCTTTGCAAGTCCTCTAGGAGGCCTCCGGCTGGAGTGTACGTGGTGGGTGCGTTGTGTTGACCCTTGCTCTGTGGAGAGCATAAACAGTTAGGGTCTTGTAGAAGACCCTTGGCCAGTGTGCCTAAAAGTGGGTGCTTTGTGTTGACCTTTGCTCGTGAGAGCATAAACGTGAGAGGTTCCTTGTGTGGATCCTTGGCCAGTGTGCCTAAAATCGGGTGTTATGTGTTGACCCTTGCTCGTGGGAGCATAAATTGTCAGCCTAGGTGTAGGTTGTAATGGTTAAAGGTGAACCTGATTTAAAACCTTGGGTTTGAGGTGAACCATGTGAAACCTTCTTAGTGAAATCTGGCACACTCAAGAGTTGAGTGCGTCTGCCGGGAGTGGAGTAGACAAGTAGTTGAACCACTATAAAAACGACTATGTTTGAGATTGTTATTATCTTCCATTACTTATGTGATTTTCTTAAGTACTTTCATATTTGATTATTTGAGATCACACCTCACAGACACACACAGTCATTTCCATCATAAACTAATTTGCACATAGTTCATTTCTCTAATAGTTTGTGATTGGATCCTCTACCGGGCTTGGAAGCCAGTAGAGTTACTTTTGAGTAATCCTAATGTATGCTTGCTGTTAGGATTAGAGTAATAGGATTTTAATTTTTTAAAAAAGTCTCACTCACCCCCCTCTAGGACATATTGGCATATTCCTACTTCAACTAAAGCAGTCATTACCGCAATTTCAGTTGAGATTTTATTGCCACATGGCATCATCTAAGTCGCTAGCGCAGTCAAAGCAGGCTTAAACACTATTTTGTTGAAAGTTTTTCAATCAGTTGTTCTACACATCCACAGTCTGGATTGATCAGATAATTGGCGATTAAATCTATATACTATGACCATGCCAGTGGACCCTATTTTAGTGTGATTGTATTATATACACGAGAAAAAAACAGCATTAAACACTTGTGATGGGGTTAAGATTCTCATTCCTCTCTTGGTCCCCAATTTCCTACATATCAGTGAGCTTGAAGCATGCAATAATAGTAATAACAAGTTAGGGATCCAAGGATGCATCCTTGCCTCTTAAACTCCGATATAGATGCATGGTGATCCTGGGATTTTGAAAACCCTGAGTTTAGATCAATCGTATGTCATATAATCTCCACTCTCCCATTGACGCACAACTGAGGGGCATCAGTAAGGTTGAGTGGAGTATCATGATTGTTTTAGATGTTGCTACTCGATGGCATTGAGGATTCTTCGATGTCATCAATGGGTCTTCGATGTCTGTAGGGGTGTACACGAACTGAGCTAGCTCGGTCAACTTGCTCGACTCGGCTAAAAAAAGCTCGATTCCACTCAGTTCGAAACTGAGTTCGATTCGAGTCGAGTTGGTTTTTAGAGCTCGAAAAATTTTCGAGCCGAGTTTGAGCTAGCTCGAGCTCGACTCGACTCGGTTCGTTATATAGCTCAAACTCGGCTCGACTCGGTTTGACTCGGCTCGACAGGTAGTATAAAAAAAAAATTAAAAAACCCTAATCTTTACACTTTACCCTTTTCTTTGAAAACAACCCTACTGGGTGCCTTTGACATGAAATTGACCTCTCTCTCTCTCTCTCGATCGACATTAGGAGTGCTCGCTCATTGTCGCTGCCGCCTTGCTCATTTGACTCTCCGGAATTACCAGAACACGGGATGAACTCCAAGAGGACTAATATTGAAGAATTTACTGCTGAGGACCAAAGGAAAATTTTAGTGCCTACTCGTCTTTAGGTCGTACTCAAATTTACCAAGTCCAGGTCAACTTTCCAGCAATGCATTTCTTCAGAATTCAAAGAGATTCGGCTAGTCGAACCGAAATGGTGGTTCAGCCAGCCTAATTTTGTCTTGGGCCAGCCGAATTTTTGAAAGATCTTATCCCGCGAAATTCAAGTACTGTTGGAACGCAATCGTTGGAATTCGGCCAGCCGAACCGAAAATCAAGCCAGCCGAATTTCCAAATCATTTAGCTATCAATAGAGGCCTTCTCTCATTCATTTCATCAACGAAAAATCGTGAGCAATATACTCAAGCAAGGAGAGAAAGTCAGGGCCTTCTTAACCTATTTGTGTGGTAAATCTGATATTTAATTTAACTTATCGTATTCTCTTTCTCAAGTTAGTTTTAATTATTTTTCATAGAGTAATGCATACTCTACTTGAGAATTAGAGAATTGAATTTGTAGCATTAGAGTTTTTGTTTATTACTTGAAAATACATTAGATCCCTGTATTCTTTTTAGGTTGAATACATATACGTCTTCATCAATATCCCAAGAAAGAAGATTGTTGCAATCAAGCTAGAGTTACGTCTTTGACTTGATATCTGAAGATAAGTATTGTATTTACTTTTATTATCTTTTGAGTTTTTCTGAGATATCCCGAAAATCTCAGTGGTTTGTTTTGTGTTGAGCTTGTGAAAATCACAAATTGGGTTTTGTTGTGATAGCCCATGAAAATCACACGAACTGTATAAGGTTGTTAAGGTGAACCTGTGATAACCTTGAAATGTGGGTAGTAATTTTAGGAGTGGAGTAGGTGTGGGGTTAAGCACTGAACCACTATAACTCCCTTAGTAATGCTGGGTAGGGGTGCACATCAAACTGGTAGAATCGTGGAACCGGACTGGAACAGACCAAACGGTCCAGTTCTAGAGTGCACCGGTTTCGGTTCCGGTTCCAAAAATCAAAGAACCGATTACATTGGTTCGGTTCTTGGTTTGAGGGTATGTAGAACCGAACCGAATTGAACCGTGAACTGATTTGTAGAAACGAACCGTGGATTCGAACCGCGGAACCGAACCATGGAACCGAACCTAGAACCAAACTTGGAACCGAACCGAGAACCTTTTGATTGTTTCCATATTTGACTCATGATTTATGGTTTACAATGCACCTTTTGATTGTTTCCATAAATGTATTTTTGTATACCTTATACGATATCTAAACCATTCATCAAATGGATCACAACATGAATGGACATGGGCTAAATTATAAAATAAAAGATGCAATTGGGCTGGATCATAAAAAGCCCAGAATTGTGGAACCGACCCGGAATCGAACTAGTTTTAACAGTCCAGTTTCGGTTCGAACTATCTTAGAACCATTAGGAATGGTTCAATTCCGATTTCACCCCAAAACCGGACCAAACCGACCCGTGTTTATTTATTTATTGCTTTCCTTGTGATTGATTGTCTTTTGCTAAGTTTGATATTTTGATCTCAAAGACATTAGTGAAATAAGGTTGTCCTGCCTAATATTTTAGGTGAAGGTTGTCATATAAATTGTTTGAAATCAAAGTTTCAATACTTAGGTAATTGCAATTTTGTATTCTTTATAATTTTGCTTTTATTTCGATTATTTGGCATTGTCCTATTCAACCCCCTCCTCCCCTCTAGGACATTGTTAACTCTCTTTTTTAAGTAGTATCAGAGCAAGGTTGCTCTTTTTTTAAATTTTTTTTTTTTTTTATTATTAACCTCTTAGAGCAGGATCTAGAGCTATTAGAATGTCAAATTTCGAGAGTTTGTCCATTACCAAGTCACCCCCTTTGCTGGCTCAAATTACTCTTATTGGAAAGCCAGAATGCAGATTTTCCTCAAATCTATTGATGAAAGTGTGTGACAAGCCACTTTAACTAAATGGACCCCTCCAATGATGGAAGTATTGGTTGAGGATGGAACCACGTCCATAAAAAAAACCACTTATACTTTTTGGACAATTGTTCAAAAAAGTGAAAGTAGTGCAAATGCAAAAGCCTTAAATGTAATAACATGTGCTCTATCACCAGATGAATTCAAAAGAATCATTTCTTATGATACAGTAAAACAAGCATGGGATATTCTCGAAATGACACATGAAGGAACTAACATTGTCAAAAAGTCTAAGATCCAAATCCTCACAACAAAGTTTGAGGAAATTCGTATGGAGAAAGTGAGTCATTCATGGACTTCTCTATGAAATTAAATGACATTGTTAATTCTATGTGGGGTCTTGGAGAAAAAGTCTATGAAAGCAAGGTTTGCACAAAAATAATGTGATCACTTCCTAACTGGTTCGATTCAAAAGTTATTGCTGTACAGGAATTGAGGGATACTAATACTATGAAGGTTGATGAATTAGTTGGATCTCTACAAACCTATAAGCTGAATTTCAAAGCTCCTAAAAACGAGTCCATAGCTCTCAAATCCTCTAAATTTAAATCCAAAGTATAAATGTAAATTCTAATAATGATGAGAATGAGGATGATATGACAACGTTGGCTAAAAAGTTTTATAGAATTTTCAAAAATAAAAATAGATTAAAATTTCAAAAGCCTTTTGATAAAAGAAAAGAAAATTCAAAATCTAAAGACACCTAATGCTTCAACTGTTCTAAATTTAGGCATTTAGCTTCAAAATGTCCTAAAAATGATAATTCTAGGAGAAGAAGCATGATTGCCACTTGAGATGAATAATCGAAATTTGAATCCAATTCAGAAATTGACGAATCAGACTAAGAAACTGTGAAAGATCTAAAGGCTTTTATGACTATAACCAAATCACTTCTTCAGATGAATGCGAAACTTCTAACTTTGAAACTCCTGATTTTGAAACTCCTGAAAGTGATTCTAAAAATGAAGATGATCTACAAGTAGCATATGATGCCCTATACAAAGAAAGTTGTAAGATTGCGACTAAACTAAAAATTCAAAAACAAAAATGTGCCAAACTTCAATTAGAACTAGAAAAAGCCGTTTTGGAAAAATCTTAGTTTTCTGATTACTTTGAAAATACAAAATTAGATTTGAACTTAAAAATTTCTGAAATACAAAACCTCAAATTTGAAAATGAGAATCCAAAAATAGAAGTTTCCTCCCTTAAGACTTCAAAAGATACTTGGATATATACTCAAGGAAACTAGAAACTTGAAAAATTATTAACTGCATCTCGCCAAAGTGGTGACAAATCTAGCTTAGATTTATATCAAAAGTCACACAGAAAAATATAAAAATTTTGCTCCCATATTTGTAAAAGGAGAATCTTTAAAGTCTAAAGGAGAAACTCTAAAGGAAGTAAACAAAAATGTAAAATCCTTTCAAAAAACTTCTAATACAAAAACTAATGCTAATTAGCACAAATATCAATGGAGAAATAATAATCCTCCTCTAGCCGATAAGATATTGGACTTGCTTAAAGAGCTCTTGAAATCTAACTCTGGAAATAACAAAGTAAGTAGAAACAAGAAAAACTCTTACTCTCAAACACAACGAATAGTAAGAGATCCTCCTAAACCTAGAACCATAATGAAATGGGTTCCAAAGGTTAAGTGTCTTGTCATCCACACTGCTTTCAAAGCAAGTAGCCATTCAAGATGGTACCTGGATAGTGGATGTTCGAGACACATGACATGTGATAAGGCAAACATTCTCAAACATCAACTAAATAAATGTCGGCTTGGTTACATTCGGAGATGGAAGCAATTGCAAGATTGTTGGCTAATGTAATGTACAACTTCCCAACTTACCTCTCTTTGAAAAATGTTCTATATGTTGAAGGGCTAAAACATAATCTTCTGAGCATATCTCAAATCTGTGATAATAAACATAGTGTAAAATTTTCAGATCATGGATGTGAGATAATGTGAACGCCTTCCCCCCCGCACGCGCTCACGAGCGTTGCGGCGGTGTCACTTGGTTGGCTTTCGTATTGGTTTTTTCTATTATGGGCGATGTGTGTTATTGACTCAGGTGTAAAATTGCATTTGATTTGGAGTCACCACTAGCCAAATGAAGCATAAAATATATGGCTGGCTAGGAACCGTAGAATCGCTTAGGAGTTAGGCAATCTCATGATTTTCCAACTCAAATGACTCCCACGGTTGGTCTGCAGCCGTAGATTCCGAGTAAGGGCCTCGGTGATGAAAAAGGAAGGTTTTAAGCACCCTTTTCCGCCCGCACAATGTGCGGTCTCTACTTCACAAGATTTACAATTTTTTGAGGATTTAATGAAATGTCGGCATTTTATACTTGGCAATGCTTCACATAACCCAGGTGGGCTGGGCAGGCGAAGATAAAAAAAAAAGTCATCTAGCCTTACATCACAGAGCCAAGTGGCCCTTGGTAGGCAAATAAAATAAAAGCAGTAAATAAGGCAAAATGTTAACTAGCCTTACTTCACAGGACTCAAGATCCCGGGCAGGCAAATAAAATAAAAAAGGTTATCTGGCCTTACATCACAGAGCCAAGTGGCCCTGGGTAGGCAAATAAAATAAAACAGTTAATGGAAATAAACGCCAACTACTTCACAGGATTTAAGGTCCTGGGCAGGCAGATAAAGTGAAAAATGGAAGATGGAGAATGATGCAGAATAAAATGTGAAGGTGATTAATGCAATAGGAATGTGTGGAGTAGAATGCTAATTAAATAGAAATAGACAAGTCCTTAGCCTTTTTGACTCATTTGATGACCATTTTTGTCTCCTGCATTGGGCAGCATGTCGGCACATTGAAAATATTTAAGGTACTCTTGGTAGCACCTCTAGGCAAACTCCCAAATCCTAGACACTCTGTATCTCTTTTTCTCTCTTTCTGCTTTCTATTTTCTCTCTTTCCCTATCCGTTTCTCTCTGTCTACTGGAACTCTCTTCCCTCTCTCTGTTAATTTTTTCTTTCTCCCTCTGCTTCCTTTGATTTATCCTTTCTGTCGTCCCTTTGAATTTTTTTCTCTTCTTTTTTCCTCCCTTGATCTCATGTCCCTAGATACCTTATATAGGCAGTGACCCATGTCTCGGATGACCGATGTACAGGGTCTGCTACAAGCGTTTGCCCTGACTGATGGCCCCTACATGCCACTGCATGGTGGGCGCCTACCATAAATCGTGGGCACCAGTCATATCTTGTGGGCCTACATGGCTCGTTGCATATGTGTGGGGTATTTTATTATATAATATATTTATATAAGCTAATTTATACTGTTTGTCAGTCCTAGCATGTGGGCCCTCCATGGGACGGGACGTTGTATGTATATATTATATATATAAAAGGACTTTTCCACTGGCGTGTGGGCCCTGCCTGTGTACAAGTGATTGTTATAATATATTATATTATAAGATATACAGTTAACGTGCTCGTGGGCCCTGCCCCTTTAGACGTGATTGTTATAATATATATTATAATATAGGTAGGCAACGTCCTGTGGCCTTGACGTGTATATTGTAATGATATTTTATATTATAATATATATATATATATATATATATATCTCAAGTTATTATTATCTTTCATCTTTTATGGTAAATGTTTAAATATCCACATCTTCTTCGTTACGCGTCTGTTTTGGATAATTTTTATATTGTTGGAAAGGTAATCAGGCAAGCTTCCTAATAAGATTAGGATTACTTCAATCGAACCTCGTTTGATATGCCGAAAGTATGTCTATCCAATGTATGAAATCGGATGTTTGCAATTTGACCAATGGTCTGCCTTTAATGATATTAGGATTATTGGAAACGTCGTCTAATAAGCTTTTCATTGTGACTGAAATCATCTATATCAGATCCCGTTTGACTAGTTTAAAGCATAGCCAAAGTTTTTTTCGATCTTGGTCAATCGGTAATGCATGGTTTTGATAAACGGGATGGATCTTCCTCATCCTGACTCGGATTAGAGTAAAATTAAGTTTGTTAGGAAGGTCATTTGACCACCTTTCTAATGAATCATAAATCATCCTAATCGGTCAAGGTTTGCCTCAAATAATATCATGACCATTTCATATATCGAGACGACCGTATTTTTCTTTAATTTCGAAGATATGATCTTTTAACCTCAACACAACGCTACCCGGAAAGACTGAATAATACAAAGAGTGACCCGTGGGTAGAGAGTCTTCGTTTTATCCATTTTTGCCTGTCGGTTGCGTTATACAGAGAGTTTCAGGGGTTTTGGAATTTGGAGGGTCGGAGGTGACCGAATCGCTACTGGATTAGGTGTCAGCCAATCTGGTCCGTTGGTTATTTCCGGCGAGTGCCGAGTTTACTTCCACCATGATCTGTTTGAGTTTTCACTGATTTCCTAGTTCGCAGGAGACAATTGATTAAGGTCAAGTCGAAGCTCAAAGAATGTCGTATCCTTATTTTCGGTGGGGTGTCTATAAATAATTAATGAGAAAGGACATCTAATATTAAATGGTCACAGAACTTTTAAAAATTGCTATATAATTGATGACTCTTGCTCAACAAATCATTCATGCTACGTGGTCCAAACAGATGAGACTAAACTATGGCATCAACGTCTTGAACATGTAAACTATAGAGATCTATATAAGTTGAGCAAAAGAGATCACTTACGTGCCCTACCTAAATTGAAAAAGATAGAAAAAGTATGTGGCGCCTGTCAAATAGGCAAGCAAATTAGGAGTAGTCACAAGAAAGCGAACTGCGTAGCCAAGACAAGACCTCTTGAACTTCTCCATATAGATTTAGTCGGACCAATTAAAACGGAGAGTAGAGGCAGAAAGAAATATTTTCTGCTTGTAGTTGATGATTATACTAAATATTTTTGGGTGGCCTTTCTGAGAGAAGTCAGATGCTCTTAGCAAAGTTAGAAAACTTATAAAACGCATCCAGATTGAAAAAGAGTTATCCGTGGTCATAATTAGAAGTGATAATGGATCTGAATTCGAAAATAGCAATTTTGAGAAATATTGCAATGACCATGGAATATTGTATGAATTTTCTGCTCCAAAAACACCTCAGCAAAATGGGATTGTTGAAAGAAAAACATAATTTTGCAAGAAATGGCTAGTGTAATGCTAAATAGCATGAATTTACCTAAATATTTATGGGCTAAATCTGTTAGTACTGCATGTTACATAATTAATCGTGTCTATATTAGAAATTAAAAACAAAACAACTTATGAACTATGGTTCAACAAAAAGCCTACTGTTAAATATTTTCAAACTTTTGGAAGCAAATGCTTTATTTTATGCGACCATGAAAATTTGAGAAAATTTAAAGCCAAAAGCGATGAGGGAATATTTTTAGGATACGTTATAAACAGTCGAGCATATCATGTCCTAAATAAAAGAACTGGGGTGATTCAAGAATCAATAATAATTGATGATCAACCGATCAATCCCAGTCATCGCCAAGATGATAATGATATTATTATGATTAATCAAAGCGAACCATCATCCAAATCAGATTCTACTGAGTCAAGGTTGGTAAAAGACCATCCAATGAATCAAATACTTGGTAACCCTCTTTCTGGTGTTCAAACCAGAAGACAATTAGAAAATATTTGCAATTATATTTGCTTTACTTCCCAAATAGAATTGGCCAACGAAATGACGCACTAGCTGATGAAAGTTGGACTTTGGCTAAGCAAGAGCCTAAAAACCATTGATCCTGAGATGCCTGCTCCATTTGAATAATTTGTAATAATTTAAGTTTTAAGATGTTTACTTGATACTTCTTAGATATTTTATCTATTTTGGTCTGTAATAATTTTAAATTTCTTTTTGGATTACCTACACACTTGTTTGCTTACTCTTAGAATATTTGGATAATAGTATTTATGAATAACTTGTGACAAAAAGGGGGAGAAAATGATATATATATATATATATATATATATATATATATATATATATATATTGCATGTGTTTGACTAAGTGCTCAAGGGGAGGTACTAATGATTGTTCTAAGGAGGAGCCTCAAGTAAATAACTTTAAGTAATGGTACTACAAGTGAAGTACAAATGTTCTCTTGAACCAGAGCTCAGAATAGTATAATGAGTCCATGAGATGTTGTATGATTGTATGAGTTGTGTATGATTGTGTTTTGTCATGAAATCGACAAAGGGGGAGATTGTAAGTGCTTATACTTAAAGTACACTTAGTGTTTTCAAATTTTGTAAGAAAAAAAGTGCTTTAAGTCAGATTGCAAGTATGGAATCACAACTACTTTACATGCCTGAAGATCAACTTAAGATCGGCTTATGATCAGCTCAAGATCGACGTATCTTCTCAAGTAGTCGACGCTCGATTTCAAGACAAGATTAAGTCAAAGTTCAAGACAAGTTGTCCCATATATTTACTAAAACAATGGTGGTATAACCCTAGAAAGACCTTAGGTTAGGTACTTCCAAAAATCCATTGATAAAAGGTTTTTAATAGTGTTTTTTCTCTAGAGTTCGGTCAGCCTAACTTTTGGTTCGGCTAACCTAACTTGGGATTGGGCTAGCCCGTTCACAGGTTAAGTTTTCAACAATGCATTTCTTCAGAATTTAGGGAGATTCGGCCAACTAAACCCTGTGTTCGATCAATTGAATTGGATGTTCGGCCAGGCGAATTTTCAAATCCTTTAGCTATCAATAGAGGCTTTCTCTCATTCATTTCAACAACAAAAAATTGTAAGCAATATACTCAAGCAAGGAGAGAAAGTCAGGGCCTTCTTAAGCTATTTGTGCAGTAAATCTGATATTTAATTTAACTTATTCTATTCTCTTTCTTAAGTTAGTTTTAATCGTTTTCAATAGAGTAATTCATACTCTACATGAGCATTAGAGATTTGAATTTGCAACATTAGGATTTTTTTTTTTTTTTTTTTAAATTACTTAAAAATACATTAGATCCCTACATTTGAACACATATACGTCTTCATCAATATCCCAAGAAAGAAGATCACTGCAATTAAGCTACAGTTACATCTTTGACTCGATATTTGAAGATAAGTACTGTATTTACTTTTATTATCTTTTGGGATTTTCTGGGATAGCTAGAAAATCTCAGTGGGTGGCTTTGTGGTGAGCCCGTGAAAATCATAAATCGGATTTTATTGTGATAGCCAATGAAAATCACAGGAAATGTATAAGGTTGTTAAGGTGAACTTGTGAAAACCTTGAAATAGTGAAAGCCAAAATTACGTGGGTAGTAATTTTAGGAGTCGAGTAGGTGTGGGGTTAAGCACTGAACCACTATAACTCCTTGAGCAGTGGTAGTGAATGTTTATTTATTTATTGCTTTCCTTGTGATTGATTGTTTTTTGCTAAGTTTGATATTTTGATCTCAAAGACATTAGTGAAATAAGGTTGTCCTGCATAATATTTAAGTGAAGGTTGTCCTACGAATTATTTGGAATTAAGGTTTTAATATTTAGGTGATTGAGATTTTGTACTCTTTATATATTTCTCATTTATTTTGATTATTTGGCATTGTCCTATTCACCCCCCTCTAGGACATCGTTAGCTCTCCTTTTCACAAGTGCTCATCCCAGCCACCTGAGAAATCCATCACGCAAGCCCAAAGCATATTCTCAAGGATCTAGTTGACCCTCTCAGTTTGACCATCAGTCTGCGGATGATATGCGGTGATGAACTTCAAGGCAAGCCCCATCGCCGTCTGGAAACTCCTCCAAAAATGAGATGTGAATCTCACTATCTCATCGATGTACAATCCAGCAAGACGATCTAAAGGTCAGGTCACATGTATCATAAGAAAATGTGCCGACTTCGTCAGACGATCAACGATAACCCAAATGGTGTCATGATCACGCTGAGTCCTCGGTAAGCCCATAATAAAGTCTGCGGTCACATGCTCCCACATCTACAATGGGACGCTCAACGGCTGCAAGGGACTTGGAGGCGTTTGATGATTGGCCTTGACATGCTAGCAGGTGTCGCACTCGCCACAAAACTAGTGATCTGGTGCTTCATCCCGACCCAAATATGCTGCCTCCTCATATCGCAATACA
Source organism: Magnolia changhungtana (assembly GCA_030180095.1). Taxonomy (NCBI): domain Eukaryota; kingdom Viridiplantae; phylum Streptophyta; class Magnoliopsida; order Magnoliales; family Magnoliaceae; genus Magnolia; species Magnolia changhungtana. Next base: position 2,335,229 of record JASAUF010000548.1, read on the forward strand.
TCTTGGTAGAGCCGGGGTGGACAATAAAACTTGATCAGTGTGCCTTGGTCATAAGATCTCTGCGCAACTGTAGAATATTCATAACACACAACCGACCTTTAAAATAGAGTCAACCATCAGACCCAATCTACCAATTCGAATGACCCTCGGACACGGCCTCTGCTCGGTAATCCTACAACGACTGATCCTCCTGTTGAGCCTCGATCATCCTTGCAACAAGAGAGGGTTGAATCGACAAGCTTGATAATTGAATGATGGAAGACTTCAGGCTCAACTCAAAGTCATAATCAGCAACATCCTCGAGCATCCTCCACCCCTGGACCATTATGCGCCACCAAGTCCCGTGGTTGTCGGCTATGGGCATCCATCACTACATTAGCTTTGCCGGGGTGGTACTGAAGATCGAAATCATAATCCTTCAGGAGCTCCATCTAGCGCCTCTGCCTCATGTTCAACTCAGACTGCGAGAAGAGATACTTCAAGATCTTATGGTTAGAGAAGAGCTCGAACCTAACCCCATAAAGATAGTGCCTTCATACTTTCAGTGCAAAGACAACTACAGCCAACTCTAGATCATGCGTGGGGTAGTTCTATTCATGGACCTTAAACTGGAGAGACACGAAGGCCATAGGCTTCCCTTGCTTCATCAGGACAATACCCAAACCAATATGTGAGGCATCTGTAAAAACCACAAATCCTTCACTACCAGATACGAACTCAGTGCCCTTCCGGGTCAACCTGGTCAACTGGGCTGCAATATGGGAGAATCCCTCAATGAAACGTCGATAGTAGCCTAGTAACCTAAGGAAACTATGGATCTCAGACGCGTTCGTGGGCTGGCCCCACTAACGCACAACATCAATCTTCAAAGGGTCTATTGCTAGGCTTTGCCCCGTCACCACATGACTAAGGAACTTCACCTCCTCCTGCCAGAACAAGTACTCCTGGGGTGATCTGGGAAGCATCCACGCATAGGTATGTGTCGGTGACCTCTTTTCATGAAATCTTCTAGTTTTGGTACTCTGGTTACATTTTTTTTTACCGTTTGGTTGATTTCTTTGAATAGTCTTGGCCCATCAAAGCATTAACATTTGATACAATGGAGCTGACACTAGAGTTCAATACAATCGTATTTTGATGTGCATTCAAATTTGATAATTTCTGGGGAAACCACAAGATATTAAATCTTATTTGATTTTCCGCTGACTCTCACCCAGAGACATGGAAGATCTCTTAGTGCCTCGAAAGTCTGATACTTTATTTTAAAATTATTTTTTGATTTTAAAGTTGCCCACTCTCAGGAGTGATACTTCGTGTGGGTTTTTATTGCAAGATGATTTTGAAATGTGTCAAGCTTACTAGTCATCTCCACTGGGGATGCCTATGGGACTTCAAGTATACTGTTTTTTGTTGAAAATATGTGAGAGGTTAGTGCACATGCTGGATGTGATTGGGTTGACTTAGCTAGGGATTATGGATTTTGAATATGTTGTATTTTATTGCATGGATTTTATTTGTCGCAATCGGGATAGAGATTCGCCGGGGATGGTTCATTTGCTGCGAGTCTGTTTGGTGATTGTGATCAAGAGTTTGATTTAGAGATGATTGATCAGTTCCATCATCTCACAGGGTAATCAGACTTGATTGTTTTTAGGCTAATCCAGACTGTTGGTTGTGATCAACTCCGGCTTTTATGAATGATTTAGATCTGTCCGTGGATGGCGGACAGGATCCTGATTTGTGACCAATCGAGTCCGTCATCCATGAGTTTGTGGTCAAGATTCCGATCCATGATTGATTGGATCCGTCGTCCCACAGTTTTGTGGTGAAAATTTTGATCTATGCTTGATCAGATCCATCGTCCCACAGGTTTGTGCTCAAGATTCCGATCTATGCTCGATTGGATTCGTCATCTCGCTGGTTTGTGGTCAAGATTCCAATCTGTGATCGATTAGATCCATCGTCCCATTGGTTTGTGGTTAAGATTTTAATATATGATCGATCAGATCCGTCGTCCCACTAATTTTTATCTTTCTGGGGAAATGCTTTTGTATTTTTCGAAATGTGATCCGGTCCATCAGATTGCGAGTTGATGGTCGCGTTTGATGCCAGTTTTTAGCGAAAAGATCTAGTCTATCTGATCGCAAGTTGACGATCGCGATCGATGCTGGTATTTTTGAGATTTTGAAAAAAAGGATCTAGTCCATCGGATTTCGATTTGATGGTCACGTTTGTTGGCGATTTTTATTGGAAAGATCCAGTCCATCAGATAGTGAGTTGACGGTCGCGATCGATGCTGGTATTTTTGAGATTTTGATAAAAGGAACAAGTCCATAGGATCGTAAATCGACAATCACGATCAATGCAGGTTTTTATTAGAAAGATCCAGTCCATCGGATTGCGAGTTGACGATCATTATCGATGTTGATATTTTTGATATTTTGATAAAAGGATCCAGTCATCGGATTGCAAATCGACGGTCGCGATCGATTCTGGTTTTTATTGAAAGATCCAGTCCATCAGATCATAAATTGACAGTCACAATCGATGCTTGTATTTTTGAGTTTTTAAAAATAAGATCCAGTCCATCGGATCACGAATCGACGGTCACGATCGATGCTGGTTTTTATTAGAAGATCCAGTCCATCGGATTGCGAGTTGACGGTTGTGACCGGTGCTAGTTTTTATTAGGAGATCCAGTTCATCAGATCTCGAGTTGACTATCGCAATCGAACTTAGTTTTTATTATGATTTTTGTGAAGTTTTGAAAATGATCCGACAAATCGACGGTCGCGATCAATGTCAATTTTTATTGGAATTTTTGTTGAGTTTTAAATATGATCTGGTCCATCGAATCGTGAATCGATGGTCGTGATTGATGCTGATTTTTACTGAAAATTTTGTGAAGTTTTGAAAATGATTCGGTCCTTTGGATTGCAAATCAACGGTTGTAATCGATGCCGATTTTTATTAGAAATTTTGTGAAGTCTTTCGAAATGTATGGGATTTCTCTCTCCTCCACACCATCCTTCCAATTTCTCTTCAATTTCTCATGAGTTATTTGATTTTGGACTAAAACTTAAGATTTTCCCACCATTTTCATTATTTACTCTCTTTTATCTCTTCCATCACCTCACAATGGACAATCCGTGCAAAATTCGTTGCAAGGAGGTCTTCCCAAGGTCCCTCTCTTTCTAAGGCAGAGAGCTAGGCTAAGTCTCATTAGCAAAAGGGGGACTGGCAGCAGCCAGATCGCCTTCGGTCCTCCCTTTACCTGATGGTTTCTTCTAGGTGCTGGGTAATGGAGTGTGGCCTCGTCCTCTATATATTCCTACTAGAGGTGGCTTGTCCAGCGTGCTACACTTCTAAGTTCTCTCCTCTTTCTTTCTTTCCTTTCTCCCTTTCAAGTTTTCTTTCTCTCCTTCTTTTCTCTCCACCTTTTGGTTTTAAGTTGGCGCTTTGTTTGGAGCTTGGACAGCAAGGTGGTGCCTTCTTGGTGTGAGAAGGTAAGGGTAAAGGTGGGGTTCATTTATGCTTTCCCTTTCTTCCATTTGTCCCTTCTCTCTTCATATGTTCTGATGTTTCTTTTCTTTTCTCTCATAGGTGCTCCTTGGAGTTTTAAGTGCGGTGTCAAGTGGTGGACAACAGTGGCATTTCAAGACTTGGGTGGTGCATTGTGTTGCACTTTTAATATTTTTCATTTTTCTATTTCATCACCCACAAATAATGCTTTCTTTCATGTACATTAAGTTACATGTAGGAAGTATGATTTTCTTTGGGAGTTTTCTGTGCTATGTAAATAATCAATCCAAAGTGATTACTTGAGCCCCATGTGCATTTGGGTGGGCCCAAGCTTCATTTTGGTTCCCCTTTTCATGCTCTACTTGCTTTTGCCTCCATGCTTTTCTTATCTTTTTCCTTTTTAAAATGATTGGGCCCATTGAGATGGAATGGCCCACATCAGATTTTTGGCCTTCAAAATTCTTCGTGGTGGCCCAAGTGTCTTTTGAAAATCCTATTGTAAGACTCAACCCGAGTTTCTGCGTGCGCATGTATGTATGTAGGTATACATTTCATTTCTCTTGATCTCGCGGTCTTATCGGTCGAATCCCGGTGACCCGCGACCCTTAGATATTGTTTGCGGTCATCCTCGAGTCCGATCACGTTGACCCGACTCAGATTGGCCTGAGACTTATCCCATCTTGTTGGCATCGTCATTGCAGTTCCAACGACATGTCTTGTGCGTCCATCCGATATATAGATCAAAAGTTATGAACATTTCATTAAATGACCATAATCATGTGGCCCACTTAGGTGGAATGCATGTGGACCACCACCCTTAGCACAAGTTCCAAGGTACACTACCTACACCACACAAAAGTTTCATAACTAACACTATCTATCTCACACACCACCAAGAAACCTATCCTAGCCTACAACATTGTAATCTCCTCCCCTAGGCAATGATTGCCTTTCTTACAAAGCAATCATGATTTCTCCTTCTCTCTCTCTCTCTCTCTCTCTCTCTCTCTCTCTCTTTATCTCTCCCTCCTTCTCATTTTCCCCCCATGGCTAGCAACCCTTCTCTCCCAACGTCCCTTTCTTCCCAAATTCTCCAGCCCTCTAAGCCCTAAAACCCCTCAAATCCCACCACTAAAAATACATCTCAACCATCAAAATTTCTTCCTTACTCCAAGATCTTCATGGTGTAGAAGTTTGAGAGTTGGATTCCAAGCGGGTGACTATTTTTTTTTGCTGATTTCCTTTCTATCCTTTAATCTTATTATTTCTTCATGGATAGATCATATGGGACCCACCAATCCATGGTGGGGATCCCATTTGATCCCATGGATGTGGCCCTTTGGCCCATCCTACATGTATGTCATGTTCCATGATGGGACCATTCTCCATGGACCCCATCATGATGTATCTCATGATCCACTCCATCTCAAGGTCATCTAGACCTTAAAGATCATGTTGGGATGACATTCCAACCATCTATTGTAGATATAGACCATGCATGTGATAGTTTTGTGATTGTAGATGCATGCGTTTGATTGTTCTTGGGAGGGCCCATTAGTGGCAGGGCCCTATCCCCATGGCTAGATCATCTTCTCCTTCTCTTTTCCTTTATATATGGATGGTGATGTGTGTGGGCCACTTGGTGGGCCTGGGACGTCCCAAAAATCCAGCAAGGGTGGAACGGTCCTAACATCCATTTTATGATTTTTAGCACCATATTTTGATGCATGCAAGTACCCTAACCTAAGTTCTTGATCTGGACATGTGTGGGGCCCACTAAGGAAGGCTACACATCCTTTTATTTATTGTATATATATAGATATAGGCTGATATGTCCAACCATATATAGTTGTCCAAAAATCTGGACTGTTGCATTTCTACCACTTTTCTTGATGTTGTGGGGTGTAATATGAAGAAGTGGACCTCACCTTGAAGTGTGATGGATCACACCTCAGATTGTCCATGCAATAGTACCCAAAAAGGGAGGCCCATAGGGGTGGGCGGTCCACCTTGTTGGACCGTCCAGCCCAAATGTATGGAGGGAAAACACAAATTTTGGTTTGGTTTCCTAAGGGATGGGCCACTTTTGTGGACCCCACCTTGCTGTATTTTATGGGAAAAATACTAACCATTTATCCCTGCCCTCCTAGATGAAGTTTGGGCCCACCTTATTGGATAAACAATGTATGGACAACAACATTTTTACCCAGCAGAATTTTTAGACAGATTGTAATCCTGAATTAAATTAAAATATTTTTGATCATCCAAAATTCACGAAATTTTGTAGAGGTGTGGCTCACCCATGGAAGGATCACCTTGTAAATTTTCAAGGCCATCGGGCCCCTGTACCATCCGTGGTACGGCCTGGAGTGGCCCACCAGGCTGGGATGCCCTGGATGGGGCATCTAGCCTTGGCTGGCTGTCCAGGCCACCTTGTGGGCCCACCTTAATGTGTTTTATGTCTCACCGTTCATCCAAGTGGGGTCCATAGGGGGCGTGATCATTCCCTCCTTCTGTAGCATCCATTTGGGACCCATTTGGATGAGTTTTGGGCCAATTACCCAGGCCCATAGGACTGCCTACCCTTGGGACGCCCAGCCCACTGGGCTACTGCTGGACGTCCAGTCCAGTAGCATGGCCCACCTAATTTATCTGTTTTATTCACTCCTTCATCTAGTGGGACCCTTTGTGACTTGTATGGGCCACTAGAGATTTAAAATAATTGTATAAATAATTTTTTTATTGAATTTCCAGCAAGCCCAGATAGTGGGTGAGCTAGAATTTCAGCATTAGGCCTAAGGTTGCTACCCACAAATGTATGTTTTGGGGAAGCATGACCCACCAGATTTAGGGACATTATTACACATATCTTGCCCTATTTTGATTAGATTTTTGGGCTTAATTAGTTGTAACGCCCCGTATTTTCAGGACCCGAGTATATGACTCGTTTCCCAAAAACTCGAGTGTTAACCTTAAAGGATAGTCAAATTCGAGTATATATTTTTTTTCAATTATCAGAGTAAGCAAATGAGCGTAGAGTGGACAAATCAACGTAAGAGAAATCTCATTATCATTCAAATATACAAGCAGCCCATAATGACTTATACAAACCAATGTCTCAACATTAACAATTATAAGATTTGCATACATAAGAAATAACAGAAAACATATAAATGTAAGTTGCATGACCACGCAGCTCCTTCAGGCAAATACAGCCATGCATCCCTGGTGATCGTACCCTGCTCCTCATCAAGTCTGAAGATGCATATCACTAAAGCCACCTATACGGTTGTACATTTGATGGATGAGTGACCAACTCAGTGTGAATTCCCTTCAAGATTACACACCGCTGCATTAGGTAAGTATAGTTATAAAACAACAAGGCAATCAAAACAATACATGATACAGTCTTTTTAAATGCATGGATGCGTGAATGCACATCGACCTGGGGATGCACATCCAGTCGGACTTGGGCTCGTCACCCATGCAAATCATCGACCTGGAAAAATCATCCAGTCGGAACAGGAGTCGATAGTCGGTGGTCTGGGAGCTAGCGAAACGATACCCCAACAACTCCAGGGCACGTGCTACAGCATCAAGAATTAGCCACCCGTCATCGTCAATATGCCATGGATGCATGATTAGCCAAACCGTTATTAGTCCAGTTGCAATTAGCCAATTTAGATAAGCTCAAGGTCACTACGGGGAGTGTATAGCCCAGCGTAGGCCGACAGCTCGGGCATAGTGTCCCATTACCACCATCCCTGGCTCATGAGACTACCACCTTAGGATGTTTAATGGAAAGCCGTCGACTAGTGGTCAATCATATTACAACATATGGGGCTTATCATCGCGTGGTTGCACGATATAAAACATCGAACCATATAGGAAAAATATCAAAACAAAACCACGTAGGGCGAGTATTAAAACGAGCCACATAGGGCGAATATCAAAATCATGCGATAAAAGACCATCCTTGAAAACCATTGGACACAACAACCTTGGATGGTAGGCCAACATCAATGATCTATTTAGATCACCACTCAATAACCACCAAGTCGAAGGTCCATTACAATCACAACTAGTCAAGTTACATCCCAAGTATGAGTGTACATTCATATGTGAGAATTTTTCACTAATGTACCAGTTTAAGTTCCATAAGCAATCCACAAATAATCCACAAGCATGGATAAATATGTAGGATAAATATTAAGTAGGCAATATAGCAATTCAATTTCTACCAGCCAATACATGTGATTATAAGAGAGAGATATCAATTATAAATTTAAATAAAAACTATAACTTAAGCTAATAGGAAAATGGAAAGCTCAAGGGGAAGAATCATCACCTTATGTTTTGAACAGCCTACTAGTGTTGTTAGAGAACTTGTGTTTCCTTAGAACCAAACCCTACCATCAATTGTAAAGTTATACTGTTAGGTTCAAGCTTTATACGCTATTCTTGGTCAAGGTCTTAACCTAAGGTTTGGATTACCTTGGTGTAAGACCCGTATCCTAGACGGTACCATTCCGTAGGTTCCCGCGGTCTTTCTGGTCGAATTCCGGTAACCTTCGACCCTTAACCGGTGTTGCGCGCGACCTTGATTCATATGTCATTAATCTGATTCGACTTGATCCGAGACCTATACCATTGCGACCGCACCGTCGCCGCAATTCCGATGCCGCGACGCGCGCGCCGAGGCGATACTCTGGCCAGGAGATGTGGCCAGCGTTCGGTGCAAGGAAAACGCTGCGCGTTGCGAAACCCAAGAGAATCTCAACAAGATGTCACATCAATCAACCATCAATTAATCCCATCAAGTCAAGTACACATCACTTCACACCCTTCCCCAAGCAAGCCTCAAAGTCAAAAAGTTCTTACACAAGCCATGCCTCTCTTACACAAATGGCCAACAAAGTCAAAAAGGTGCTCTTACATCCATCACACCACATCCATCACCCATCTTCCTTTACAAGTCTCTCTCTCTTTTCCAAATCTCATTCCAAGCAACCTAAAACCTCTTACACGTCCAAGCCTCTCCCATTACTCCAAGAGAGCCACAAGTGTGGCCCACCTTTCCCACCCTCTCATCTCCCATCCTAGCCATCCATTCCTCATCTCCTCCATTGGAATCGAAGCTAAGGAGCTAAGGAACCCATAGGAGCAAGAAGATCGAACGGTGGGTGCTTGATAAGAGTAGTTTTTTAATGTTTTAAGATGGGCTAAGTGAGGCCAACCGATAATGGTTTGGATCTCACTTGGGACCCTAAGATGTGGCCGATGGCCCGCTTTGATCATCATGATCATTCCATGATGGGGCCATTCCCCATGGCCCCCATCATGATGTTTATTTCCTTGCTTTAGATAGGTCATCTAGACCGTCCATATTGGTGGGGAAAGGATCTCCATCGTTGAGTTTCAATTTTTTTTCTTATGGGCCCACATGCTTTAGGGCCCACTTGATGTATGATTTATTGCAAGGGAGGGCCCATAGTGGCGGGGTCCCTCCATCCTCATCGATCTCTCTTTCTCTCTCTCTCTCTCTCCCTCTTTTTCTTCTTCCTTTTATGTGATGAAATGGCCTTGTGGCCCACCCTGTTGGACCCCACCATGAAGTATGTAGTTTATCCAAGCCATCGGTAGGTGGGGCCCACCTTATGTGTGTGTGTTAAACCGTACCATCCTCTATTTGGTGGCCCACCTCAGCAGGGCCCACCTTATGTAAGGTCAACAAGATCCAGTCCGGTGTCCAAGGATGCTGGACGTGAGTGAAAAACACAAATTAAGCTTTGTTTTTAAAGCTTTTGGGAGGGGTGCCTATGTAGGCCCCACTTGGATGTATGGTTCTAATCTAAGCCATCCATTCCATTCTCCAGATTATTTTAGGCGTTGAGCCGAAAAATGGGGTCCATCCGATCTTCAGGCGGACCATAGCCTGTTAAATAGTAGTTTATACCATTGAAAGTCACCCAGACAGTTTTATGTGCCGGAAAACACCGGATATTGGACTCGTTTGGACGGTCTTGAGCCACGGAGTGCAATGGATGGGTTGAATTTACTTGATGTGGGGCCTACCTGTGAAAAACCACAGGAAATAATATTAAAAAAAAAGGTAATGCGACGGCCGTCTTCTTTGTGTCGACGGCACGACGGGTAGGCGCGCCGGCTGGCCGGCGGGTGGGCGGGTAGCAGCAACCCACGGCTCCTGCCGTGGGCCCCACCATGATGCTTATTTTTCATCCAAACTGTTTATTTGGTGGGCCACCTCCTGAGGTGGGGCCCCTCCAAAGATCAAGCCGATCTGAGTTTTAGATGGCCCACACCAAAGAAAACAGTATGAATTGAAGGTCTGCCCTTGATACCCTTTTTGGGCCCATAGAAGTTTTGGATCAAGCTGAAATTTGTTTTTACCTTTCATCTAGGTTCGCGGGACCTTATGAACGGCTTGGATGGGGGGGTAAACATTACAGTGGGTCCCACATGGAGCCCACATGATGTATGTATTTTACCTCCACCGTCCGCCTGGACGGTGGAGCCCACAATTATGTATTTATTAAATCCCCACCGTCTAGGGACGGTGGGGGTGTGTACGTGGGTGCGTGCGTGGGTGCATGCGTGTGTGTGCGTGGTGCGTGCATGGGTGCATGCGTGTGTGTGCGTGGGTGTGTGCGTGTGTGTATATATATATATATTATTGTATATATATTTACATACCAATATTATTGTGTATATATATATATATATATATTACTGTATATATGTATATATATTATTGTGTATATATACAAATATATTATATTATATTAGGTAATATACCGGATGGTGGGCTTTCATGGGCCCCACCATGATACGTGGGTTGCATCCAATCCGTCCAACCATCTTAGAAGTTTATTGTTGTTGGCATGAGCTAAAGAGTGTGTCAGATCTATAGTTCAAGTGGGCCCACTTTGATACATGTTATGAGGCCCATCTTGGTTTATTTGTGGCTTATCAGTTGAGGCCCACCTTGATGTGAATGAAAGGCCCATGAGACTAGGCCCATTTTGATGCATTCTAAGGCCCATGGGTTATGGCCCATTGCAATGTACATAAGGCCCGTTGGTGAGGCCCATTAATGCGACCCATTTGATGAATGTAAGGCCCATGAGATATGGCCCATTTGATGTATTTAAGGCCCAATGAGATGTACCTAAGGTCCATTGCAATGTGTGATCCCAACATGGTTTATGTAATGATGTTTACGACGGGCAATGCCTTAAGAGCAATGTTGGTTTGACGTCAACATTGTAGAATAATGTTGGTTAAATGTCCGCATTCTGATTCTCCCTAGGGCCCATTGTTAGGCCCATACTTGTAGGCCGTCTAGGCCCATCTCCTTATGAACAACATCTATCCCATATAACATGTTTAGTATAGTCCCATGATTCATGATCATACGCATCATATGTATGCTTGGTATGAAAAGTGACTGATCATAGCATATGCCTTCGGGCAGATTGTTTAGGGGCTCCCGGTTAGGCGATGTTGCCCCACATGAGCGCACGAGATGCGTAGGATTGCTGTATGACTGGATAGTGCGATTCATGCATTCGTATTGTGTGATATGGTTACTGTACGCCCTAGCGACATCTGGGCCGTAGCCTCCACAGGCATATCGTAGTTGGCAGGATTGGATACCGGAAATCTTGTTCTACATGGGGTGCTATAGATATCCCTGGGTGAAAGTCCCTAAACCCTTATGGTGCCAAGAGGTTGCTCTAACGTCTAGACCGAGTGGGTATAGGAGCGCCGAGTGCCGATTACCATACGGCTGCGCTTTCCACTGTGTCGTGGTCGGTTGGAAGGGGGTACGGCCTTACCCGCTCGAGAGGAGGGGGCAATGCTAGGTTGAGTCTGACCAGCTCGAGGAATGAGTCCGCTATCGACGAGCCGAGCCCGATATTGGCAGGCAGGTAGTGAGGTCTCTTCCACTTACCTTATTGGGCGCGATGGGGCGGCAATCTGGTTTAGAGTGTACTAGACCCCGGAGATATCCCAGATTTTGAGCTGTACTGATATGTAGACTTAGATGAGGATTTGTATGCTTGACTTGCATTCCACGTCGCATGGCCTTGGTATGGCCGACATCACTCATGTCTTGCATCGCATAGCCTTGGTACGGCTAACGGTATTCATGGATTCACCAGCATGTTCCGCACCACTCTGATATTGTATGTCTGCATTACTACCTTGCGCACACACTTTCACCACCCTCTAAGCTTTCTATAAGCTTATGCACGACCGTTGCGTGCAGGTGACGCGAGGACGCAGCAGCGCTGAGGTAGGAGCGCAGAGAAGATCATTTTGGAGCTTTTTATCCATTCTCATTGTATTTCCCTTTATGCTCATTGTACTTGTAAAGTTTTTTATCATAGTGGAAATGTGATGGAGTTTTTGGTTGTTATTTGTGGGTTATGCATTTGGTTATGCTTATTACGAATTAAACTGATGTTGAAAATCCTCCTTGTAGCATCCCAGGATCGGAACCTGGCGTATGGGAGTTGGGAGCCGAGAATGGAGTTCTACGGAGGCTGTCAGTGCCGGATTCGGCGATCGGGAATTTTGTGAGCTCGGTCTCCGAGTTTTGGGCGTGACACTTGGTTTTAGGGTTTTAATGTAGAGCTAGGTTTTCATCCTAGAATTTAGGTCTAGGATAGGTTTTTAGGATTTGGATTGTAGTTAGCGTATGATGATTTTAATAATTGAAGAGTAATTTTTAACATTAGTGTTATAATTAACGTTAGCCAATTTATTAATAATAATCATTATAATGCTAGTAATGGTATGATCTACTATTAATGATTGTACTAAAGAATGATAATTAAATTACTAATATATAATAATGATAGTTATCAAGTATCAATAGTGGATTCAATCATGGTATATATACTAAAATCTATCGTTAAAGTATTTATAATCATTTGTTTGGCTCACCACGTTGTGGTTCACAAATCCAACCCATCCATTAAGTGTGTCCCGCTAGTTTAAGGGGTCAAACCAAGTTTCAGGTGCATCCAAATCTCAGATGGACCTCAACAAGTGCTTTCATATAGTTTAACATGTATTCAAAAGATTGTAGATGGTGTGGGCCACCTGAGCTCTGTGTATGGCTGATTTTTGGGGGCACCCCGTATATAAAGGGGACCCATCTAATGAACGGTGTTGATGTTCAACACACATCATAGTAGAGCCTGTGGTGAGGGCCATGGCTCACGCCAAAATTTCAAGTAAAATGAGGCAGCGTCCAGAGGACGTCTACGTGCATGTTTCTTTTATATATATATATATATTGTTTTGATAGGTGGGGCCCGTCTAAGGAGGATCTACTCTGTTGATTGGGTTCCAGGGCTCACGAAAGGTCCAATGTCCAATTTTGGATATGTCTTGACGCACCAAAATATCACAGCGGCCCTAATGATTTACTACTATTAAATCAGTCTTTCTGCTGGTGTGGCCTACCATAGGAGGTTGGATTCATTTTTTCGGGTCAACGCCTAAAATGAGGTGGGAAATGGAATAGACAGTGGAGGCATAACATACATCTAGGTGGGGTCCCACTTCAAGCAAAATTGATGCGCATTGTTGAATAACACATCAAACCCATGTAACTTGGTAATGGCAATACAGCAGCCGTCCAGCTGCTGGGGTCTATAGTGGTGGCCACGCAGTTTGGATGGATAGTGTGGACACACATGGGTCGCAGTGGGCCACACCGTCCCCAGCTGGACGTGAAGAAAACACACCCATGGTGGTCCCACGTGGGGCCCCACCACATATGAGTAGTGTTTTATGTATGTATATGCATATTACCTCATATGCCACTAACTATTATTATATTATTATATCTACATGTGTATTTTTTTCTTTTTGTGTTCAGCAAGCCGTCCAACATTAGATGTTTGTTGATGGACGGTTTGGATGCAGGATGCCAGCACCCTGGCGTGGCCCATCAGTGATACATGTATACACATATATTACAGCATTATATATATATATATATATATATATATATATATATATATATATATATATATATATATATATATATATAAAAGCAAACGTCCAGCGTTGTTGAAATGGATGGACGGTCTGATTTTGATACAAGCTTTTGGTGTATATTTAAATACTATATATGCATCTGATCTGAATTTTATAGGTTCCGCATGGGTGTGGGGCCCACAGGCCGTGGTAAGGTGAGGCACAGGTGCAGGCTGTTTGTTATTTTGTGAGGCCCACCTGCAATTTGTGCGGGGCCCACTTGCATTTTGGTGAAGTCTACAAGCAGCCCAACTGCATTTGCAACGTGCTGGCAGCCAGTTGCAACTGACGTGAAACAGCCACCGTTGCAGGCTGTCTTGGAGTCCATTCTCGGCCCGGATTTTGGCTCAAACACCGCACTCTTTTAGGCCGTTTTACGCTCACGTCGATGCCTAAATGGTGGCATGGTGGCTGCCACATCTTTCAGCTAAAGAACGGCCCGAAACGAGGCGTCTCCACTGCTGTCAGTCCGTCCATTGTAGCTCAAGCAAGGCTGTTTATGGGCTGGTTCTGGACGGGGTTCCATCCCCTAGCTGAGGCTAATTGCATGGCGTTATTTGGCCTCAGGCAGGGCCTGAAACTCAGGCCACGTTTGGCCTTAAAACGGTGCCCGAACGCAGCAGACTATTTTCATCTTCAAAACAGAGCCAGACCTTGGCCATATACACAGTCCCTGCTGATGGTGTTTTTCAGCCATGAATGTGTGTGGTTGAGGCGTGACGGAGTCCTTGTTTGAGTTTATTTTAGAGTCCAAAAAAAAATAAAAAAAATGGAGAGATGGTTCTACCTGGTTCAGTTGGGTTTGACCGAGCTCGGGCTGTCACGCGCACACTTACCTTCTTCTCCTTCTTCCTCTCTTTTCTTTTTCTCTCTCACCCGGGTGGTGCCGCTATGGTCCCACACTAACTCGGCTCGGTTGGGTTTTCACGGACAGAGCTGGGGCAGTGCGCTCCAAGCTCACCAAAAACGCCACTCAGTTTTCTCCCTCTCTCTGTTTTCTCTTCTCTCCCTTTCCTTCTTACCTCTCTTCTGCGTGGGGTCTGGGAGGGTTGAACCTCCCCATTTATAGGCACGGAGCTAAGGATCCGGTGGCTGTGATGGGTTTTGCAAATCTCAACACCATGGTTGCTGGTGCCAGGCCCTATTTTCCTTCCTGAAATGGCAAGCTCGACGCGTGATTATTCCCTGCCATGCTTCTTTTGGTTCGAGAGAGGAGATCCTCTGGGCTGGCGTGTGCGTGCCGCAACCTTCCGCACGCGGTCTACCCTTTCACGCCAACAGTCCATTATGCCTCACGGATCCAGTTGTTCATGACAAACAAAAATGGACGGCTAACAGTGATTTCTTTCGTTTACTTTCGGGGGGGCCCCATCCTTATACGGTTTTGTTGGGGTGGACCCCGTCGTCAGAATGGACGGTCCGGATTGTTCGGAAAGTGACTATGTGGCCCACTTTGAAGTTCAAAGATAAATGTTTTTAACAGGGAGTTAGCGGAAATGTGTTTTGAGAAATTTAGTATTTTTGAGTTCGGTAGACGCTGGTTGACCGAGTATCTTGGTTCGGTGCACCTTGTGTGTGATGGTCCAAGGTGCATACGCACCTTGTGTGGGGACCACTGTAATGTTTATGTTAAATCCACTTCATTCATTTGGTTTCAAAGGCCCAATTAAAACCTTAGGCTAAAGATCAGGTGGATCCAAAGCCTAGGTGGGCCATACTAGTGATTCTTGACCTTAGGTATGGATCTTTGTGGATCCGCTAGTTGGATTATCTTGAATTTGGACGTCAATGGCTAAAAGAGTCCTAGGGACCATTTAAGCTAAAATTTAGTAGCCGGTCTATGAATCACACTTATAGTATGAGCTATTTATTTTCAATGCTTTCAATACCATTAATATTATGACCGTTGTTATTATTATTATTATTATTATTATTATTATATTTATTATCATTTTTCTAAGTTGTTTATCATCGATTGTGATTTCAACTATCAATGGTTAAAATATCTTAAGGGATCATTTATGTGTCTAAGCACATCATCGTATGCTTTTATTCAAATAAATTTTAATATCCATATACTGTGCTATGGATCACATGTTTATTCAATGCCAATATATATTTAATTAAAATCATCTTTATATTCCTTAATATTGTTAAGTCATATAAAATCTTATTAAAATATCTAATAAATTTTGTATTCATATTCGTAAAAGATATGTAGTACTACATCAGTATTTATAATTCACTCTTACATTGTAATATTATTATAATATTATTTTCGTAATATTTGTATACGGTAGTTATATACATATCATTTTAATATGAGACTTTAAATATTTATAAAATATATAACATTTCATATATTTAGGTTGTATTATCTTTTTGTATTCATATTGAATTAAATTAAACGGTAACACTCGAGTACTGGAAAGTACGGGGTGTTACATTAGTGCACTCTTAAAGCCCACTTTAAATGGGTTTTTATTAGAATAATATTCATAGTTATATGTTGGGTTTCCTAGGCCCATTGTCCTAGAACCTTCTTGATAGGCCCCTGACCTTTGGGCCTATATTTAACATGCTATTTTGATGGGTTTCATGGGTTAAAATATTCAAGTAGTTGGGCCCTTGGTTGCCTTTTAAATTAAACCTATACTTGGGCCAAGAAGTGAGGCCTAACTCACTTGTTTTAAACATAAGAATTGCCCATATGGTTGGAATAATGGGTTGCCCATTAGGCCCACCAAAATAAGTGGACTTGTGATCTTTATGGTTGGGCCTAAACCTTGGTTGAGGGCCCACCATGTTACCTAAGTGTTGGGCCTTGAGTATAGCCCACTAGGCCATGGATTGCATAAGCCTTGGACCTTGCTTTACATGCGAATAGTTAGCGGGCTACCTTTTAGGACCCAGTTAAGATTAGATGCCCTCCTTGGTGGCCCTAAGGTAGGCCCATAGGGCCCTTACAGGTGGTTAAAAGTCCACCTTGGACCTTTATTAGGACCGTTTCTTCCTTGGACTTTCATGACTCTCTTAGCTTGTGGGCTACCCCAAAGTATTGGGCCCCCACTAGAGGACTTCTCCTTAAAGTACATGTCTATGTACCTAGACCTTGTCCCTCCTTGGGAAGGAAGAATATGTTCCACGTTATCATTACCGAGTAGCGCACTTATACCATTATGACCCATATGTATCATCTGCGTGAATGAATTGCATTGTGTGTGGTCATATATGGATGAAGTTTCTCCCCTTATGTACATTGAGTGCCTGAAGCTAGTGTATAATCTGTATGTATGACTCATGCATTGGCATCACATTTCATGATGATACCGCCCTTGTTTCATTAGGGCCTTGCCTCCACAGGTATATTCGTGGATGGCTGTATGTGTGGACACCAGAAATGTTACTTAAGCATATTGTGTGCATAGGATGCCCATGGGTGAAATTTTTAAAACTTCCATGGTACCAAGGATCTGCCCCAACGTCGTGACCGAGTGGAAACTATGAGCGCACGAGGGCCTTATACCGTTAGGCCATGACTCCCACTGCCGTGTAGTCAGTTGGGTAAGGGTGTGGCCTTACCCGCCTGGTGTAAGAAGACATTGCTAGGCTGAGTCTGACCAGCTCGTAAATGGGTCCACTGCCGTCGAGCCTTGTTGGTGATTGGTTGCCCACAGGTGGGTAGTTTGGTCTCTTACGCTCATTTGACTGTGTGGGTCTGGAGAGCGGCATTCATCTAGCAGTGTACTGAACCCCGGTGATTTTCTTATAATTAGAAATGTACTTAATATGTGGATTGGATATGAGCACTGGTATCACTTCGCATTGCATTTGCATCAGCTACTTAAGCCCCTTTATGCATCGCCTTGGTATGACATCCAGTACTCATTGCATTGTACTCATGATAAGCCTCGGTAAGGCTAGCGATATTGTCATCGATCATTTTTCCCTATATCTTCTACTATTCTTCTGTGCACCATTACCACACACCTTCACCACCCTCTAAGCTTCTATAAGCTTATGCACGATTGATGCGTGCAGGAGATCCTAGGCAGGTGTCGTAATGGTAGAGCTTGGATTAGAGTTGAGCTTGAGAACCCCAGTGTTGCAGACTTTTCCCTCTTTCTTTCATTATCTTATATATGTCCTTTCGGACCTTTTGTAACTCGTAAAAGTTCAAATTTATAGTGAATTTTGTGATGTGTCCCTTTGAATTTTTGAGATATTACTTGTTATGATCTAGGGTATGCTCGTATTGAAAATAGTTATTCGGTTATGGAAATCCTCCTTATGGGATCCCAGGATCGGAACCTCCCTCAGGAGCTGAGAATGTAGTACTACGGAGGTTGTTGTGGTCAGAACCAGCTATCAGGTTCCTTGTGAGTCCGGTTACCGAGTGTGGGGCGTGACACCTATAGACAAGAGAAAATGACCCGCACTATACTTTCATGTTTAAATGGGCTTGGGCTTTCTTATTGGGCCCAAGTGAGACAAGTGACCCATCCCTCTTTGGGAATTTGTCAAGTTGGCTTTTTTCCTTTTGTGTTTGTGGGCTTAAGTTCCTTGGGCCATGATAGTTATACCCTCTTGCCTTCTTTGGTCGGCCTTGAACAACTTTTGTGGCCCATGTCAATGTCAAGGGCTTAGTGTATATGTAAGGCTCAAGTGGGTTCTCTTTAAGAAGATTGTTTGCTTTGGTGTGAGCCTCTTTCAGGCCTTGACTTGCAAATCCCAATCTCATTTGCACATATGAATATTGCCGCTCTTGTTTGTAGGTGGGTCACAACTTAGTTCATAGGAAGCCATTTGTAAGTGTGGGAAATGGGGCATACTTGATTTGGATCTTCTAATGCTTGGATGGGCTTGCACTTGGCCTTTCCCAAGTGTCCCACTAGTAGGCCTTTGGTCCTCTTATCATTCGCCATGTTTATATATATGGAAAGGATTGGTCTCATGGTGTGGTACTTGACAACGTTCGCAGTCATGAGATAAGTTCATCACGATTTAGGGTGCGTCATTTTCCACCTTAAGACCACTTGTATGTTCATATTTGTGGCTTATGTCCTTAATGGGATTTCCTCTTTCTCATTGGGTGCAATCTTGTCCACTTTTACTATCTTAAAGTGGGTCATGGGACAAGCTCATGTGAAGTATTTTTAGACTTGTTGTGTCTTGTGGAGCCTTTCCTTTGTCTCACTTTAAGTTAGTCATCCAAAGGGTAGAAAAAAAGGAGATGGGATATGGTTCTTACCTCATTCAACTCTTGTCTAGATGTGCCGCATGGTTCTCGTAATTCCACTAGCGCTTCGTCATCATTCGATGTCGATCCTGCCCACATTCCTCATGAGAATAACTATCTTTCTTTGGGAACTGGCCCTGGCATTTCTTTGCTTTCTATCAGAGGATGGGGGGTTTGCAAGAATTGGGAAGTTCCTTGGCCCTCAGCCTCGCCTTGATGCCATCCCGGGGACTTCCCCATTTGCGGGCTTCCCGAGTCTTTGGTTTCCCTAGGCTAGTAGGATATTGGTGGTAGCGTTATGTGAGCATTCGTGGGACAACACTCATACGTTCCAGCCGCCCTTCGGTGAATGGGGGATTACCCCACTAGACGTCTTCATGCACTTGGGCATTCCATCTTATGGTGTGAGTGTGCCGAATGCTGAGACTGTGCTAGTCATTAATGATGGCGATTGGATGAATCTTCTTCGTGCTATTCCCCCTAGCTTAGAGTTCTATTATAACCAATTAAAATTTCGATAGTTGATAGCCACCTTCACTCATGTTATCCCAGAGGATGATCAGACAATCATTTTCAAGGCTAGAGCAATGGTGATCTTCCTCTTGGGTTCTTGTAAGTGCTATAGTCTATATCCCTGTTGGTTGTCAAATTTGTGATACTAAAATCACTGTTATATAACTTGCATAAGTGAAGCTCTCTCAACAAGAAGAGTACAAAGATCAACACTGTTGAACAAGCAAAGCTCACAACAAGCAAAGATCACAAGTACAAAGATCAACCTTGACTGCAAGTATTGCTCACAAGATAAGACTCAAGAATGCAAGACTTCAAGAAGAGCACAAGGTAGTTCGTAAAGAACTCAAGACACTTTCAAGGTTGAGCTACATCAAGACTTCAAGGCTTAAACTTCAAGGTCACTTGTTCCTAATGTTTCAATGTCCTTACTTCATGATTGGGGTTTGATTGACCGTAGGTTGACCTTAGGAGTAGGCCATTTTGGATACATAAGTCATATGTATATGTCACATGAGTTTGGGCAGTTCGAAGACTTATCCTAGGCTTTCTTCGACTAGTCCTAGTTATGCTTCACCAGTCTAAGAAATTCTCGACCAGTCGTGAGTTTGTTACAAAATTCGGATATTTTTTGTTAAGCCGACGGTCAGAATCTGTTTGACCAGTCGAAGGAACAGTGTCGACTGCTTCTTCGATCAGTCAAAAATCTTCGACTAAAAGTCGAGCGATTAATTACAGGGTCTTCGACCAGTCGAAGGAGACCTTCGACCCGTCGAAGGTGACCTACGACCAGTCATAGAACGGTCAAAGCTGATCGCGCCTGATTTTTTTCAAATTTGTTACTTCTTCGACTAGTCGAAGAGCTCCCTAGACCGGTCGAAGACCCGATCTGCTCACCTATAAATAGAGCACGAATCTCAGAAGAATTCAAGGAATTAAGTAATCCATTCAAGCCAATCTTCGTCAAACTTCTGAGTGATAATTCTGTGCTCCATCTAAGCTAAGTGTGCTGATTTTATATTCTCTTTTTTTAGCTTTATTTAATTGATTTTGTTTCTGTTATTCCAATCTAATTTGATAAGAGGAATTGTTATTCCCTTTCTTTGGAATCAAAATCAATTAAGGCAAGCCCTATTTGATTTAATTTAAAATCTATTAGAACTAGAACCATTGTAATTGAGTACTGGACATTGAAGTTGGACATTCAATCATTTACTCTGACTTGGTTCTACCGGGCTGCTACAATGAAGGAGATAATCAAGTATTTTACATTTAATTGTAAATTCCTTTCTGTTTTAGTTTCTTTCAAGATTTGCCAGAAAAATCTTGTTGTATTGGTTATCTAAGGAGAGCCAGGAAAACTCAGAAGTGAGGTTTTTTTAATTGTGTAAGCCCACAGACAAAGACACAATTGTAAAGGTTTTGGGTGAACCTGTGAAAACCTATTTTGTTAGAGAATGCTAATATCCCCTGTGTGAGGATATTAGGAGTGGAGTAGCATTCTGTGTGGCTGTTGTTTAACAGTTGGTGAACACACAGGCGAAGCACTATAATCCCTTGTGTTGTGGTTGAATGATTTACATTTCTAATCTTTAATTATTTATTTGTGGGATGTATGTATGGTGGTGAATGTTGTAATCATTTAATTTAAGCATTGTGAGAATTTTGTAATAGTTTAGAATTTATTTTCTGCTATTCCTTTATCTGCTTGAAATTCAATTTCCTTTAAAGTTGTTCCAGCAAGGTTGCCCTGCCATTTTTATGGTGTATGACTGTCCCTAGAACAATACATTTGTGATTACAATTTATTTCAGTTCAGTTTGTGTTTATTTTTGTATTCCTCTTTAGTTTGAGATTTGATACAAAGATCTTTCTAGAAATAAGGTTGTCCTACCATAAACTCTGGTTTTTGGTGTAAGGTTGTCCTTAGAACAACATTTGTATTAACCTCTCAAGATCTGAATTTTGAGGTTGTTTTACTTTCCCGCATTGTGATTTATTTTGGCTATCATATTCCTTTTAATTCTGCTGTTATAAGTTTTATTTGGCATAGTCCTATTCACCCCCCCTCTAGGACATATAGCTAGGCCTTTTCAAGTGGTATCAGAGCCTAATAGCTCGTTCTTATTTCTTTTTATTTGAATTTATTTCCTAAGCTAACGATCTAAGCTATATAAAAAGATGTCAAATTTTGATAGCCTTTCAGTCACTAGGCCTCCACCATTTGATGGCTCCAACTATGCCTATTGGAAAGCCAGAATGAGGATCTTCCTAAAATCAATGGATGAGAGTGTGTGGCGAGCCACAGTGACTGAATGGAAAACTCCTACCATTGAAGTAACTGAATCCGACGGTTCAAAAACTATATCTGTACCTGCTTATTATTTATAGACCACCCTTCAGAAAAGTGAGTATAGTGCCAATGCTAAAGCACTAAATGCAATCACTTGCGCACTATCACCGGATGAGTTCAAAAGAATCATATCCTGTGATACTGCAAAGTAAGCCTGGGATATACTAGAAATGACACACGAGGGTACATCAATTGTCAAAAAGTCTAAAGTCCAACTCCTCACAACCAAATTTGAAGAAATTCATATGGAGGAAAATGAAATGTTTATGGACTTTTACACTAGACTAAATGACATTGTAAACTCAATGTGGGGTCTTGGCGATAAAATCCCAAAAAGTAAAGTGTGTGCAAAGATATTACGCTCACTTCCTGAACGGTTCAATTCTAAAATAACCACGATCCAGGAACTTCGTGATACGGATAATATGAGGGTAGAAGAACTAGTTGGTTTTTTACAAACCTACGAATTAAACTTTAAAGCTCCTAAAGGTAAATCGATTGCTCTAAAATCCTCTAAATATAATTCAGAAGAAAATTCTGATTCAGAAGATGAAATGGCTCTTTTAGCTAAGAAATTTTACAAGATTTTCAAAAGCAAGAAAAGGGTTGATTTTCAAAAATCGAATGATAAAAAGAAGTTTAGACCCAAATCTCAAAAATCTTTGAAAGATAGTCAATGTTACAATTGTCAAGAATATATGCACTTAGCAAATAGAAGTCCTAAAAAGGGCAAACCCAACAAGAAGGGTATGTTGGCTACATGGGATGAATCATCTGATTCTGAAGATTCTTCTGAATCCGAAGATTCTGAAACTGAGTCGGGCAATGAAGTTAAAGCTCTTATGACTCTAGCCAAATTCACATTTTCAGATAATGACTCAACAAGTGAAGAAAATCTGAGTAGTGAATGTGAAAATGAAGATGATCTTCAAGACGCTTACAATGCCCTATATAAGGAAAGTTATAAAATTACTGTCAAACTTAAACTTCAAAAAGAAAAGTTTTCTAAACTCAAAGAATGTTTTGAATCACTTGTCTTAGAAAAATCACAAATTTCAGATTGTTTTGAAAAATTAAAATGCGATTTGGAATTCAAAAATTCCCTAATTGTTGATTTGAAATCTGAGATTGAGAAACTCAAAAAGGAAGTATCTTCTCTTCTGAGTCAAAAGGACACATGGAAATATGCCCAAGGTGATCCAAAGTTAGAAAAACTTTTAACTGGATCAAGAAAATGTGGTGATCTATCCGGGTTGGGCTATGATAAAAATTTAACTCCTAAACAAAAGTATACTCCTCCTATGTTTGTGAAAGGAGAGTCCTCAAACTCAAAAGGAAAAAGTACTTATAAAGGTTTTTCTAGAAATTCAAAAACTTTTTAAAAACCCAGAAGCAGCCATGTCAACTTTAATCAGAAACAAAATCCACTAGCTGAAAAGATAGTTGATTTACTCAAGGAGCTCTTAAAATCTAACTCTATGGATCATTCTTACAACTATAAACAAAAGAAGACCAACTATGTTCCTAAACCCAAAACAGTTATGAAATGGGTTCCTAAAGTCGCCTGCTTGGTTGCCACACTGCTTTCAAAGCAACAAGTCATTCAAAGTGGTACCTAGACAGTGGATGCTCCAGGCATATGACAGGTGACAAAGCTTTATTCATGGATCTAAAAGATATGACTGATGGTTCGGTCACATTTGGTGATGGTAACAACTGCAAGATTATAGGCCAAGGTACGGTTCAACTTTTTAATCTTCGTATGTTTAAAAACGTTTTATACGTTGAAGGCTTAAAACATAACTTGCTTAGCATATCTCAAATATGTGATAATAACCATAGTGTTCGGTTCTCTAATCAAAGTTGTGAGATACTAAACAATAAGGGTTCTGTAATATTAACTGGACATAGAACGTTTGAAAATTGCTATATTATTAGTGAATCCAGCTCATCTAATCAAACATGTTACATGGTCCATACAGACGAGACTGATTTATGGCACAAACGTCTTGGACATGTACATTATCAAAATTTATATAGATTGAGTAAACGAGAACTTATAAGATGTTTACCCAAACTTCAGAATTTAGATAAAATATGTGGTCAGTGCCAGATAGGCAAACAAACAAGGAACTCACACAAAAAGGTGAATTCAAATACCACATCAAGACCACTCGAACTCCTCCACATGGATCTAATAGGACCTACCAGAATGGAAAGTCATGGTGGAAAAAAATATATCCTGGTAATTGTTGATGACTTTACCAGATTCACTTGGGTAGTCTTCTTAAGGGATAAATCTGAAACCCTTGA
This sequence comes from Magnolia changhungtana, assembly GCA_030180095.1. NCBI lineage: Eukaryota > Viridiplantae > Streptophyta > Magnoliopsida > Magnoliales > Magnoliaceae > Magnolia > Magnolia changhungtana. The sequence goes on from JASAUF010000548.1 coordinate 2,359,246, forward strand.
AGAAGTAAGAAAAGTTCTCAAAAGGATTCAAACTGAAAAATCTTCTCAAATCAGTAAGATTCGTAGTGATCATGGATCTGAATTTGATAATAGCAATTTTGAGAAGTTCTGTACCGACCAAGGAATATTACATTAATTCTCTGCTCCCAAAACTCCACAACAAAATGGAATTGTGGAAAGAAAGAATAGGGTACTTCAAGAAATGGCTAATGTCATGTTGAATAGCATGAAGCTCTCTAAAAATCTTTGGGCTGAAGCAGTCAACACAACTTGCTGTATTATTAACCGAGTCTACACTAGCCAAGATAATAATAAAACGGCTTACGAATTGTGGTTCAATAAAAAGCCTACTGTCAAATATTTTCGAGTTTTTGGCAGCAAGTGCTATATTTTACGAGATCGTGAAAATTTGGAAAAATTCGATACAAAGAGTGATGAAGGAATTTTTCTAGGATATTCCTTAAACAGTCATGCTTATAGGGTTCTGAACAAAAGAACTGGTGTGATTCAAGAGTCTATCAAGATGATCACTTAAATACGCCAATCCTTAATTCAGATAATGATGAAGTTCTAATTATTGATAAACCCGATACTTCATCGAATCAAACTGACTCTGAGTTGAGGACTATTAAAGATCATCCAACCACTCAAATTCTTGGAAACGCTCTCACCGGTGTTTGTACCCGTAGACAACTTGAGGATATATGTAATTATGTATGTTTTACATCCCAAATAGAACCATCTAATGTAAAAGAAGCTCTTGCTGATGAGAACTGGATTGTTGCGATGCAAGAACTTAATCAATTCATAAGAAATGATGTTTGGTATCTCGTACTAAGACCTAAAGATAAACACATCATTGGAACAAAATAGATTTTAAAAAATTAGTCTGACGAACTTGAAAATATAATTAGAAACAAGGCTAGACTAGTGGTACAAGGTTATACTCAAATTGAAGGAATTGATTTTGATGAAACTTTTGCACCAGTAGCACGTCTTGAATATATCAGACTATTTATATCCATTGCATGTTTTAGAAAGATAAAGATATATCAAATGGATGTGAAAAGTATTTTTTTAAATGACGATTTACATGAAGAAGTCTATGTTGAACAGCCAATGGGTTTTGAAGATCCCAAAAATACTGATCATGTATATCGACTTAAAAAGGCACTTTATGGATTAAAACAAGCACCTAGGGCATGGTATGAGAAACAAACAAAATTTCTTTTAAGTCATAATTTTCAAATGGGATCTGTTGATAAAACTCTGTTTGTTAAAAAAATATAATGATCATATCTTAATAGTACAGATTTATGTTGATGATATCATTTATGGATCAACTTGTACTGACTTGACTACTGAGTTTGCAGATTTGATGAAATCACAGTTCGAAATGAGCATGGTTAGGGAATTGACTTATTTCCTTGGATTGCAAGTAAAACAACAACCTGAAGGAATATTCATTTCTCAATCTAAGTATGCTTTGAATCTAATCAAGAGATTTCGATTTGAGAATGATAAGAATTTCGATACTCCCATGAGTACTATGAAACTTTCAAAAGACTCTAATGGTAAAAATGTTGATTCAAAACTTTATCGGAGTATGATCGGTAGTTTGTTATATTTAACTGCTAGTAGACCTGATATTTCTCTAAGTGTTGGTATTTGTGCAAGATATCAATCTGATCCAAAAGAATCACACTTGATTGCTGTTTAGCGGATTATTAGATATGTCGCAAGTACTGTAAATCTTGGTCTCTAGTATCCTCATGAGACTAGTGTCCAATTAGTGAGTACTTGATGTCGGATCATTTGGTAATCTAGATGATAGAAAATCAACCAGTGGTGGTTGCTTTTACATTAAAAATTGTCTAGTTTCCTGGTTTAGTAAGAAACAAAATTCTATATCACTTTCAACAGCTGAAGCTGAGTATATCGCAGCTGGTAATACATGTATATAGCTTGTTTGGATGCAACGACTGCTAAGTGATTATGGAATTAAACAGGATTCTATGTTATTACATTGTGATAATTTCAGTGCGATAAATATTTTAAAAAATCCTATTCAGCATTCTCGTACTAAGCACATTGACATTAGATTTCATTATATTCGGGAATTGGTAGAAGAAAAAGTTATATCTCTGGAATATATTCCTACTGAAGATCAACGAGCTGACATTTTCACTAAACCTCTCGATAAAAGCAGGTTCAAAAAGATGAAATTTGATCTTGGCATATGCACTTTAAAATGATTATTTATGCCTACTTGTATCATAGTGTATATATTTGCTAGGTTGAAATCCAATTTTTATATAATTTGCAAGAAATATGATTTTTTGGACATTCTTCAACCATTCGTGAGTATACTCGACTAGTCGACCTTCGACCGGTCGTATATACCCACAACCAGTCGTAGATCTCGGGAATCACTTAAAAATTGGGAATTTTGCTTTCTTCCTCATTTCATTTTTCTTTTCTAAGGAGCTGAGCTTCGACTTGTCGAACCCACTGTTCTTGTTCTTCAAGATTAGTATTCCATTTGCGTTTTTTCTTGTAGATCTGTGTCTAGATTGTTTCCTTTTCTAGCTTGAAGCTTTCTATTTTGGATTTCATTGCGATTTAGGGTTTGGATTAAGAAAATTCTGTTTTGAGTAAACCCTCTTCTCTATCCTTTGCAACTTCTTATTTCCTTTTTATCATTGTTGCAAATGGCTTCTAGAGGTAGAAAAACTACTTCCCATGGTCCTTCTTCTTCCTCCAGATCGACCAAGCGTCATCTTCTTGTGCCCAATAATGATCCATCTTATGTTACGGACATTAGATCACGTAATGTTATTGTTGAACATCCTGTTGATGTTAATCATATTGCACCTTTTGACATCCTTCCTATGCTTGAAGTTGTAGGTTGGGTTAACTTATTACATTGGGGTGGGCCAGCATACCTGTCCATTGCCCAATCCATGTTTATATGTATTAGTGATTTCTCACAGGATAATTTAACTTTTAAAATATCTACAAGTGAAGGGCCTTCTAACATTAATCGTCATTTAATTTCAGCCCTTATGGACATTCCTGTGAATGATGAGGGAATTCCTATTCATAATTTGACTGATAAACCCTCAGTTTCTGAAAAACGTATGCTCACTAGAGACTTGTGTAACATGGATGTTCACTGGACTAAAAAAGGGAATGCGCTTCCCGCAAGGTATTTGTTACCCAAATACAGAATCCTCCACAGAATCTTTGTGTCTAATCTGTATCCTCGTTCGGGTAATAAAACTGACTTGACTTCGTTTATGGTTCGTGTTATCCATGCTATTACCAGTGGTACTCAGATTTGTTTACCCTCCTTAATCTGTCATTTCATTCTTCAGTTTAGACTCCATCCTGGTCATAGTGACATTCTTTTTGGCTATTTAATGACTGTATTGGCCACCCATATGTTAGTCGATATGCCGGTTGATGAGGCACCTATCCATCATCTGATTTTTAACAATTCTAATCTCAATAAGATGAAGCTGAAATTACTTCCTGAACAAGGTGGTGATGGTGGTGGTGGTCATGAAGAAGCTGGTGATGACATTAATATGGATGACATCTTTGAGGAACTGGATTCTGATTCAACAAATGATCCAGATTTTAAACCATTTGATATTGATGCACATCTGAGAGCATTGGAGGGTAAAGTTGAGAATATAAATGTAAAGATGGAAAACATGTCCGTTGCTCATGATTTACAATTCAAGTACATGCACAAATATCTTAGGTGATTGAACAAATGCATGCACCAACTTGATCCCTCTATTCCTGCTCCGTCATCTGGTTCTAGTTCCGATTAGTTTATATGGGATTTTCTGGTCTGTAATAACTTTATAACTTAGCATTAGTTTGACTGATTTGGAGTTGGATACTATCTTTGTTTTATGCTGAGTATTTGTTCTATGTGAAACTATGCTGATTTTGAGTTGGATACTATCTGTTTTTCTGCTATAATCTCGTAACTCCTCATATTTACTCTCATATATCCCTTTATTTAGTTCTTCTTCCTTGTTGTTTCCTTTGTCATATTGTGACAAAAATGGAGAGAATGGTTTATTCTTAACGATGTGATTGTGAGAAGAGTAGCATTGGTTATGTTACTCAGGGGGAGTAGGTTTGAACTAGTTGAATGAACTAGTTCATGTTGAATATTGAATATTAATTTGCAGGTAAGCCAGTTGACATTAACTGGTTCATGTTTCTTTAACCAATTGTTCTACTCTATGCTTATCTTGGTTATGTATTTTGTCACTAATTTGACAAAGGGGGAGATTGTAAGTGCTATAGTCTATATCCCTGTTGGTTGTCAAATTTGTGATACCAAAATCACTGTTATATAACTTGCATAAGTGAAGTTCTCTCAACAAGAAGAGTACAAAGATCAACATTGTCAAACAAGCAAAGCTCACAACAAGCAAAGATCACAAGTACAAAGATCAACCTTGACTGCAAGTATTGCTCACAAGACAAGACTCAAGAATGCAAGACTTCAAGAAGAGTACAAGGCAGTTCGTAAAGAACTCAAGACACTTTCAAGGTTGAGCTACATCAAGACTTCAAGGCTTAAACTTCAAGGTCACTTGTTCCTAATGTTTCAATGTCCTTACTTCATGATTGGGGTTTGATTGACCATAGGTTGACCTTAGGAGTAGGCCATTTTGGATACATAAGTCATATGTATATGTCACATGAGTTTGGGCAGTTCGAAGACTTATCCTAGGCTTTCTTCGACTAGTCCTAGCTATGCTTCGACCAGTCTAAGAAATTCTTCGACCAGTCGTGAGTTTGTTACAAAATTCGGATATTTTCTGTTAGGCTTCGATCAGTTCAGGAATCTGTTTGACCAGTCGAAGGAACAGTGTTGACTGCTTTTTCAACCAGTCGAAAATCTTCGACTAAAAGTCCAGTGATTAATTATAGAGTCTTCGACCAGTCGAAGGTGACCTACGACCAGTCGAAAGTGACCTTCGACCAGTCGTAGAACGGTCAAAACTTATCGCGCCCGATTTTTTTCAAATCTCTTACTTCTTCGATTAGTCGAAGAGCTCCCTAAACCAGTCGAAGACGCGATCTGCTCACCTATAAATAGAGCACGAATCTTAGAAGAATTCAAGGAATTAAGTAATCCATTCAAGCCAATCTTCGTCAAACTTCTGAGTGATAATTCTGTGCTCTATCTAAGCTAAGTGTGTTTATTTTATATTCTCTTTCTTTAGCTTTATTTAATTGATTTTGTTTCTGTTATTCCAATCTAATTTGATAAGAGGAATTGTTATTCCCTTTCTTTGGAATCAAAATCAATTAAGGCAAGCCCTATTTGGTTTAATTTAAAATCTATTAGAACTAGAACCATTGTAATTGAGTACTGGACATTGAAGTTGGACATTCAATCATTTACTCTGACTTAGTTCCACCAGGCTGCTACAACGAAGGAGATAATCAGGTATTTTACATTTAATTATAAATTCTTTTCTGTTTTGGTTTCTTTCAAGATTTGCCAGAAAAATCTTGTTGTATTGGTTATCCGAGGAAAGCCAGAAAACTCGAAGTGGGGTTTTTTAATTGTGTAAGCCCACAGACAAAGACACAATTGTAAAGGTTTTGGGTGAACTCGTGAAAACCTATTTTGTTAGAGAATGCTAATATCCCCGTGTGAGGATATTATTAGGAGTGGAGTAGCATTCTGTGTGGCTGTTGTTTAACAGTTGGTGAACACACAGCGAAGCACTATAATCCCTTGTGTTGTGGTTGAATGATTTACATTTCTAATCTTTAATTATTTATTTGTGGGATATATGTATGGTGGTGAATGTTGTAATCATTTAATTCAAGCATTGTGGGAATTTTGTAATAGTTTAAATTTATTTTCTCGCTATTCCTTTATCGCTTGAAATTCAATTTTCTTTAAAGTTGTTCAAAGAAGGTTGCCCTGCCATTTTTATGGTGTATGGCTGTCCCTAGAACAATACATTTGTGATTACAATTTATTTCAGTTCAGTTTGTGTTTATTTTTGTATTCCTCTTTGGTTTGAGATTTGATACAAAGATCTTTCTAGAAATAAGGTTGTCCTACCATAAACTCTGGTTTTTGGTGTAAGGTTGTCCTTAGAACAACATTTGTATCAACCTCTCAAGATCTGAATTTTGAGGTTGTTTTACATTCCTGCATTGTGATTTATTTTGCTATCATATTCCTTTTAATTCCGCTGTTATAAGTTTTATTTGGCATAGTCCTATTCACCCCCCCTCTAGGACATATAGCTAGGCCTTTTCAGTTCTCGCATATTTTTCCACGGTAATGAGAGGATGAATCCCATGTTTATCTTTTTGTTGGAGGACATCTTGTTCCCTTACAACTGGAACGCGGCAGTCTTGGCTCGTTTGTACCATGGCCTGGATAAAGTCAGTTGTGACAGTCGCTCTTTGACTAGAATTTGGTCTATTGTTGAGGTGAATACCACTCCCTTAGCCCTGATTTCTCAACCCTTTGAATGGTGTCCATGCTCATTTCTCTTTTTGTTTGATCCTTAAACCTGTTTCTATGAACATTTTCGCCATCTTACCCCGCCCTTGAAGGATCATGATCCTCTTTGCTACTGCTTATGTTGTGGTGGCTAGAGAATCACTACCTTTTCCCACATATATCAAAAGATTACTGGTAGGCTGATCTTGACGACCTCACCTAGAATGATTTAAGTGTTAATCAGATCATTGATCTCTGACTGTTGTCTTCTGCTTGCTCTTTGATGGATTGATGACTTCTTGACCCTTGCGCAGTTTCTAATGACACCATACGCTCGCCATCACATGTTCTCGATCTTGTCAGTCGGGATGGCATTTGAGGCGTCTCGTTAGTGCCTCCTGCTCTCTGACCTTGATACCTAGAAATGGTATCTAGGTGAGTGACTATTCGGTCAGCTTACCGAGGTTCCATATGTGCCTTTGTCACTACCCCCGGAGCCCATCCGTTCTGGTCCTGTTACTGCAAGTAGCTTTGTCGGGATGCCAACGCGAGACTTCATTATGCTAGATAGAGATCACGCTTCATGGTATTGTCAATTCGGCATGGGGTCGTTCTTTCCTCCTCTCCTCTTCCCGACGGGCTCATCGATATGTTGGTGGTTCGGTGATGGCGCCTCTAGCTAATGAGTTTTATGCAGGGCAACAGGAGAGCAGATGATGATCATTACGTGGGTCACTTTTATGTGCTTTAGTTGGCATTCGATCCTTCTTCAACATCTTTTGTATACGATTTCTCTTTTATTCCTCTTTGAAGGATCGGGTACTTGTATTTGTGCATCCTAGATGGTCTTGATAAATGAAATGTACCTTTTTGCTTCATACCTTGGTCACTTAATGCATTTCAATCTACTATTATTGTTCAAACCATTGTTTATTGAATCAAATAAATAAATATTGTAATTAATTACAATCTTCATCCCTTAGCCTCAACTAAGAGATTAGCCTAACATGGCTAACTCTAAAATAAACTAAAAACAAAGGATCTACTAGAACCTGTGAAGACATTGAAGTGAGAGGACATTGTCGACTCTCTACCTGAGCTCTCTCTCTCTCTCTATCTAAACCCTAAAAGATGACTAGGAATGTCCTAAAGACTCTAATTTATAATTTTGTAGCTCCATCTTTCACACTGACTTGGAATTTCACAAATCGACTTTGAATTTATGCAGCCACTCACACCGTCGATGGTATCTCGATGACATTAAACTCCTGTCGAACACCAATCGATGGCATCGAAGATCTCTTCGAGTGATTGAGTGAAAAATGGAAATTTGTCTAACAACTAACTTTCAAAATCATGAATTTCTCGATGGGATCGAGCTCATTCGATGACATCGAGTTGTGAGTTCAACAACTTTTCTGAAAAAATCCAGAATTCCTTGATTTGTGCTTGAGGGATTGAATACCCATTGAACTCCCATCAATGGGATCGATCAATTCTGTACTTTCATTTGTTTATAACTGTACTTCGAATCTTTCATTTTCTTCCTTTTACACTTGGTTTCTTTAGTCCTTTGGCATTTCAATTCTTTCTTCATGACATTGAAATCTTCAATCCTTCATCAATCATTCTTTTTGAGCTTTAATCTATCATTTTAATCAAGATTTCATCTTTAGGTCCAAAATCACCTCACATGCAGAAAACATATGTTAACAGATCAATTAAGCTCTTAAACAACAGGAAAACTAATGCAATTGAGATGATAAATATATAATATTTAGGTGTTATCTAATGACTCCATAACACAGTGACTCACTTGATTGACAAATAAGGTGCATAAATAAGTGCCCTAAAAATCTCCCCCTTTGTTAATTACGAGACAAAAACCTAACCTAGATAATGTCATGGTTCATACTAATGTCATAACAAAACAACAAAAGATATTACATGTCCAAGATTACAATGATTTACAATTTTAAATATAGGACTCAAGACATGTAACACTAGTTATGCTCTCCCATAATTGCTACCCATATATTCATCAATCCTTGCATAAAACAAATAAATCCTGTAAAACATAATTCATTGTTTTGGTAGGACTTAGATCTTTCTACCCCTTTTTGTCTGCATATAACAAGGAGTTAGTTCCATGAATATATCAATAAAAACATAAACTGAATTACTCCATAAATCATAGATTTTCCATTTATAAGGGATACTAATAGGGGGATAAATGGTACATATAAACATTAAAATATAGAGCATACTTATTATGGTCATTGAAAAGATATGCCAATCAAATTAGGAATGACCAATGATAGTTTAAGCTAGAAACCTATGATATCAAAATTTAGGAACTTTCAAGCTTAAATTATTAAAATGAAATGAGCATAAAATCCTTAGATTTTCCTATAGTGCTCACTAATGAGGCTTAATCTTCTGATTTAACTATAGAGCACAAGATTGAGGCTAAAATCCTTTGATTTTTAATTAAGCCCAAAGGGACCTTCTAAGGTCACCTGTTGGAGGTTTATGGTCTCCCAAATCTTTAGGGATGGTTATCATGGTGTAGGCTGTTAAGTCACGTGAGTGATTAAGATTTTCAACACTAGAGGAGTCTTCTTAACCATATTCGAACTCTTCTGTATCATCCCAGGTTGTCACCATAGCCTTGCCTATGGATCTTACTTTGATAGAGCAATTGATGGCAACATGTCTATAACCCTCACAGTTGTAACGTTAGACCTGTTTTGGTTGTTTAATAGATTTACCTTTACGATTCTCAATCATCTTGTCATTCTTATTACAACTCTTTCGTCTATTCAGTTTGAGGAATTTTTTGACTTTTCTTTCGAATTTCTCATCCTCATACTCATCATCACTATCACTATTATATTCAACAATCTTATGCCTATGAGATATTTTAAGGACGGCTAGTTTCTTTGCTTTAGAGGGAGCCTTAAAGTATAATTCATACTTTTATAGGGAATCTAATATTTCTTATACTTTCATCTCATTTATGTTTCTACACTCTTCTATTGAGGTTATCTTGGGAGAGAACCTATCCGGTAGGGATCTAAGTATTTTTCTACATATATACCCTTACAGAATTCTCTCTCCTAAACCACATGGAGTCACAAATATCATTTAATTTTTAATAAACTTGTATAAAGCATTTAAACTCTTTCATTTTTAAAATTTCAAATTGGGTCATTAAGAGCAAGCTTCGATCTTTTCACTGTACTAGTTCCTTCATGGGAGACTTGCAATATGACCCACGCTTCCTTCCCCGTTTCACATGTATAAATACATCTTAATTTATAAAGTAAAACTGCACAGTAAATAATATTGAGAGCTTTAATATCATAGGTATACCGCACTCTCTCATCAACACTCTATTTGAATTTATCTTTAAGAGTACTAATTGTTCTACCATCAACTATGACTTATTTCATGGACATTGTTCATCCTTGTTCAACAATAGCCCAAACTATAGGGTTAAGGGATCTTACAGAGGCCCTCATCCTGGCCTTCCAATAGTCATAGTTGAATAAAATCAAGTCAGTTAAGCCCTTCGAGAGCTACCCGCTCTGATACTAATTGAAATTGAATGTGGTGTAGGATACCATGGTTACGCGCGGAAGCTTGACAAAGCTATAGAATGAAGGCTATGTCCGAGAGGGTGATTAGGACCAAATAAAATTTATGTCTATTAAACACACAATTACTTACTTCAACTAATGTATCAATTTAAACTAAGGTAATTAACTCTAAGGCTTTCAAGCCAATAGAGGGTCCAATCACATAGACTACAAAAAATATAACATGCTAAGCAAGTAGTCTAAACAAGATAGTGTACATGTGTGTGTGTGGGATGTGCTAACTATCAATGCGTAACATTCATCAAATCATGCATACATAAAATTCATCTAAACAATCACATACGCATAATTAAAAAAATGCTTAAATAATAATCCCAAACACAAGAATATATAGGGGTTTGGATTCCCTACTCCACTCCTCGCGGGCGCACTCAACCCATGAGTGTACCGGATTTCACTATTGAAGGTTTTAAATCAGGTTCACTTATAACCTTAACAATCCTACACAAGGACTGGTCACCCTCAAAGACTTATGTGGTTTTTTATAAGCTTACCATAAACCTCAGTCCTACAAAATAACCTACACGTACACACCCATGTTAGTGGCCTATACAAGGACTTAATTTAGGTTTTACATAAGAACCAATGTCCTACACAAGAACTAAGGTCCTACACAAGAACTTAATTGAGTTTGGCAATCAAACTCTTACACACAATCCCACACAAGGAATGAGTGTACATGGACTATACAAATGACACTTACTTGTCGAATTGAGCCCATTTGATGCGCCGTCTCGAGTTACTTGATCGATGGTCTCCCGTGCTTCAATTAGCTCTCCTTTTACTCCCTGATCATTAATGTCGATGTGTTGTCAATGCTTCAACTCTAAAATCAAACACCTTGCATGCGATGCTCCTTTAAGGTGACCAAGGTGATAGGAGGTTGGGTGAATCTCTTTCAACTAATGGAAGGTTGTAATCCTAGGGGACTCACCTAGATGAGTGTTCTAGAGGGTTTAGATAAGGATTTGACTATTAGTTCAACTCTAATCTCTAGAACAGGGTGGAGACTAAGGTCACATTCTTCATTAAGTTTGGAATCCTCTCTCAAGTGATGAATCACAAAGAAGATGACTTAGATTTGATGGTTTTAATGGCTTAAAAAGTGGGATATGAATGGATAATTTCGAAAGGCTGAGCTATATGTCTTAGGGCGGGGGGGGCGGGGGGGGGGGGGGGGGGGGGCATAGGACTATACCAAATTAAAAAAAAATTTACAACGAAACTTAAATAAATTAAATACATATAGCAATAGACAATCCCACAATGCTGAATTTAAAGACAACCTCAAAAGAACGGGTATTGAGAGGTTGATACAAACATTATTCTAAGGAGAAACCTTGCACCATAAAAATCAAGGGTTTATGGCAGGATAACCTTACTAGAACGATTTGTGTATCAAAAACTCAAACTGATATAGAGGAATAAAGAAATAAATAGCAAGGAAGGAAATCTAAGCTATTACAACATTCCCACACATCCATATAAGGATTACAACATTCTCCACAAATGTAAAAAATGGAAATTACAATCATCCACAAAAGAAATAAACAATCAAACCACAAGACCAGAAATTATTGTGGTTCGCTTGTGTGTGCACCAACTGTTAAACAACAACCACACAACTACTCCACTCCTAATATCCTCACATAGTGGATATTAGCGTTCACTATGAAAATAGATTTTTCCAGGTTCACCTAAAACCCTCACAATTGTGTCTTTCAAGTGGGCTTACACAATTCAAAAACCCCACGCTCTGAGTTTTCTGGATCACCTCAGATAATCCAAAATAGAGAGATTTTTCTGGCTCAATCTCAATGAAAACCAAAAACATAAATTTACAATAATGTAAAATGCTTGGATATTCTCCAGCCTAGAAGAACTAAGTCGGAGTAAAAGTTTAACGTAGAAGTTCAATGTCCAAACTAACTTATGAAATGGTTCTAGGTTCTAAATTGATTTTAGATTTAAAGCACCTTGGGCTAGCTTGATTTGATTTTGATTCCAAGAAATGAGAATACTTCAATCCCTTTTTTAAATAAAATTGGAATGCAGAAATTTAAAATCAAATGCAAAGAAAGCTAATAAAAGAGAATATTAAATGAGCACAATATAGCTTAAAAAGATCACTAACTTATCTCTCAGAGTGGCGAATTGATTTAGCTTGAATTGAATAAAAACTCTGAAATTCGTGCTATATTTATAAGTGAAGAAATCACGACCACAACTGGTCCTGTGGACACTACGACTGGTTGTAGGACCAATAGGTTTTTGAAATTTTGAGCGCGATCGGATAAAGCCGTTCCATGATTGGTCGTCGGATCTTCACGATCGATCGAGGGCCTCCACGACTGGTCGTGACCCGTTTATGATTGGTCGTATAGAACCTGATTTAGTTGTTGGACTTTGAGTCGTGGTTGTAGGACTGGTCGAGCACGAGTCGTGCACTGTTCACACGACCGGTCGAGTAGTCTCTAGGACTGGTCGTGGCCTAACAAAAAATTCTAAAAATTTACAACAACTTTAGGACTGGTTGTGAAATTTCTTGGACTAGTCGAGCCAGTGCTAGGACTAGTCGAATATAGTCCAGGACTAGTCGAGAAACAGTCTATTCACTTATAAAATGATTTAATTGAATTATGTATTCAAAATGACCTACCCTAAGGTCAATCTAGGGTCATTCATACCTTATACATGAAGTATGAACATTGAAACTTCTTTTCCTTCGGTTGATAATTGATCTTTGAAGTTCACGAAGCTTATGATCATTACACTTGATGGAGCTAGAACTTGAAAACTTTTGAAGTTTCAACTTGAAGTATATTGAAACTTGAATTTGTAACTTTAAGAAGCTTGAACTTGAAATATCTTGAATCTTGAGCTTGAGGTTCAAAGTAAAAGACTTTGTCTTGAGTTGGAGCTGATCTATAAATCTTAAAACATTGAACTCACACTTGTTATTGTACTTGAACATGACCATGTAAACTTGTATTTCTTGAAGTAAAGATTTTTGTTCTTAAGTGATGCACAATCTTCATTATGTAGATGAGCTACATAAGACACAGATTCCAAGAGAGGTTTTGGCACTACAAAATTTGACAATTATAGGAGCTAGGGACCATAGCACTTACAATCTCCCCCTTTGTCAAATTTGTGACAAAACACACTCCATAATAACATAAATAATATACGCACAAAGAATCATGCTAGTTATCAAAAGAAACCAGTTACAACCTGGTTAAAGAATCATGCACTAGTTACATCAACCACCAACAATACTCCCCCTTACTCAACTCCCCTTCACAAAATAGAATCATTCAAAAATTAACTCATCCATAATCTATAATCCATATACCATTCACATGCCAATATACCAATATATAGCAATATACCACAATCTCCATATATTAAGCATGCCAAAATTCTCCCCCTTTTTGTCACAATATGACAAAGGAAGGAATCAAGAAATAGAAGTGGAAGTAGATAAAGAAGGAATAATAAGAAGAGTATTGAAGAATAAATGATCAAAGATAGTCAACATATGAAATCCATAAGCAAGTCATGTTCAAACATAATTAAATAAGTTTAAGCAAGAACAACTAAGCGAAGCCAAGTTCAAGTACTATCTCAAAAGACAAAATAAATCCAAGTATCATTAAAGTTATTACAAACCAAGATTAGAAAATAATAATTAGATCCTAAAGAGGGAGCAGGAATAGATGGATTAATTTGTTGTAAACCCTTGTTAATGTGCCTCATATATTTACGCATATAAGCAAATTGAGAATCCTAGGTTACACGAATCTGAGCCACCTATTCCTCAAGAGTATGCAACCTCTCAGTAAAATCAGAAGGCTGATAGTCAACGTCTGCCTCAGAATCTGATTCTATCTCATTAAAGATATCGTCCATGTTAATATCATCTGGAGGTAAATTGCCTTCTTCTTCATTCACAGCTTCAACTTCACCAACACCCTCATTTACTTGGCCATCAGCCAGCCTCAAATTCATTTTGTTGATATTGGAGTTGTTGAAGATAAGGTGTTGAATAAGAGCCTCTCCAACAGGCATAGCCACTAACATATATGGGTGGCCAACACAGTCATTAGAAATGCAAAAGGGATATCACTGTGTCCAGGATGGAGACGGAATTGTATGATGGAATGACAGATTAAAGAAGGAAGACATACAGATGAACCAAAGATGATGGAATGCAAAATCTGAACCATAAATGTAAGACTCAGAATCCAAACCGTACCAGGCAATTTTCAAATTCGACCCAAGCAACCCTCGACCCATTTCCGACGTTGCGCACGATCCTAAGCCGAGTCCCGCATGCCGAAGTCGGCTCAACTCGAAACCTGTATCTTGGCGACCGCGCCGTCACCGCGATTCCAACGCCACGACTCGCCCACCGAACCGATACCTGGGTGGGAAGATGTCAGTCAGCGTTCTGTTCTAAGAAACGCCGCACGTTGCGAATCTCGAGGGAATCTCTACGAGATGTCCCATCAATCAAGTCAAGTACACCACCATACCTCCATGCCACCTCACCCAACAACAAGTACACACAACCCATCCTTCCTTTTTCAAAAGTCCACTCTCTCCCTTCCATCACCATCCCTTCTTTACCCATTTTTCAACTTAACCCATCCCCATTTATTACAACACCACTCCCTCCATCCCTTCTTCCTTAATTTATTTCTTCCTCTCTCTCATTCTCTCATTTCCTCTCTCTCACACGTCCAACCTCCTCTAAGCAACCCAAATTTCTCAAAAACTTCTAAGTGTGGCCCACCTCCTCATCTCCCATCTCAACCGTTGATCCATCATCCTCACCATCAAAAGTTCATCATCTACCGTCAAAAGACAAGCTAAGGAGCATAGGAGGCTAGGAGAGTAAGAAGGAGTGCAAGAGGTGGGTGATCCTTGAATTCCTACAGGTTAATTTCATGATTTGAGGGCCCACTTATTGGTGGGACCCATTTTGATGTATGTAATGTATCCATGAGGGGCCCATAGTATGGGTCCCTCTATGATCACCGTCTCTCTCTTTCTCTCTCTCTCTCTCTGAATGGTAGTGATGGTGAAGGGGTGTGTGGGGCCCACCGCGAATCACATATTTCATGTGGGACCCACCGGATGAATGTGTTGGATATACCCCATTCACCATTAATGGTCTTGGGATGGAAGGAAAACATAAGTATCAGTTGATAAGAATCGTGGCCACGTTTAAAGGGACCCACCTTGACACAATAGAGGCCACGTGCATGTGGGACCCACCATGGTGTCCGTACCATGGCATGCCAGTCTGGGGCCCAGAGACGCTGGACAGAGTTGAAATGAGGCCGCTGGCCTGGTGTGTACTTTGCTTACAAAAAAAAAAAAAAAAGAAGTTGGGATGGGCCGTCCATACGGCCCCACCTTGATGTTTGACCATGATCCAAGCCATCCATATCAACCCTTGCATCATTTTAGGCGTTGAGCCAAAGCCTTAAGGTGATCTGATCACCAGGTGGGCCATACCCTCTAAAACTATGTAAAGACATACCAGAACGTATAAAAGTACACGGTGGGACCCACTTGGTATTTGGATGCATCTCGAAATTTGGTCCTGGACGGCCAGACTTGTAGGACACATATTGGATCTTACCGATGCGGGCCCCACTAAACAAAAAAAAAAAAAAAGAGAAAAAAAAAAGAAGGCCACAGAACGGCCCGCTCGCATGGTTTGCATGATGTTGAATGCCGTGGGCCCCACGTGATGTGTTTCTGAAATCCAAACCGTCCATGAGGTGGGCCACTCTTTGAAGTGGGTTCCCTCCAAAAATCAGCCGAATACGGAACTCAGGTGGGCCATACCATCTAAATCATGTGAAGACATGCCTAAACCATATAAAAACACTTGGTGGGGCCTACCTGATTTTCTGATGCGGCTGAAACTTGGTCTGGACGGTCAATATGTGGAAACACACATAATGTATGGGTGATTTTGTGAACCACCCTCACGGTGGGACCTCGCTAATGTGACCTTATCAAAGGTCTGGTTGGCAAATAAACATTACGGTGGGCCCGTTCGGTTGGCTCCTCGGCCGTGGGCCCAGTCCACGTGACCTTATAAACAAGCCGGTGGCGGTAAACATTACCGTGGCTGAGCCCACGTGACCCTATCAATGGGTTGCATGGCAAATCGTCCCATGACCATGAATAGGCTGGATTTCAAATAAACATTATGGTGGGCCCAAGGTCCAAGTGACCTTATGAATAGGTTGGATTTCAAATAAACATTACAGTGGGCACCCAAGGTCCCAGTGACCTTATGAATAAACAAATATTATGGTGGGCCCTGCCCATGTGATGGAGCCATATTGATGTATTTCTGGCCGTTGTTGAGGCCCACCTTGGTATATATATAAGGCCCATGATATTAGGCCCATTCGACGTATTGGTGGCCCGTTGTCGAGGCCCACTCTGATATATATGAGGCCCATGTTACGAGACTCATTGTGATGTTTTCAAAGGCCCATGGAGTATGACCCATTTGCAATGTACATGAGGCCATTGATGCGGCCCACTTGACTTATATAAGGCCCATATGAGGAGGCTCACTTAATGAACCTAAGGCCGTTGGGTCAAGGCCTAATAAGATGTATATAGGTCCATTGCAATGTGTGATTCCCTATGGTTTGTAATGATGTTTTATGGCGGGTTGTGCCTTGGGAACAATGATGGTTTGACGTCCACATTGTAAAGATAATGTTGGTTGAATGTCCACATTGTCATTCTTCCTAAGGTCCACTGATAGGCCCATACTTGTACTGCAATCCGTTTAGGCCCATCTTCACTTTGAGCAACGCCCATTATCATACCATAGTATAGTGCTGCCCCATGATTCATGATCATACGCATCATATGCATGCTTGAGATGAGGAGTGTCTGATCATAGCATATGCCTTTGAAGGCAGATCCGTTTACTGCTCCCGATAAAGGCGGTGTTGCCCTACATGAGTGCGTGCTTCACGCAGGATGGTTGCATGATTGGTAGTGTGATTCATGCATTTACATCTGTATGATTGAGATATGCCCTAGTGACATCAGGGCCATAGCCTCCACAGATATATCGTGGTTGGCTGGTTGGATACCGGAAAAATCTTGTTCCAAGCAATGGGCGCCATAGATGTCCACGGGTGAGAGTCCCCGAACCCGATGGTACCTTTGGAGGATGACTTCAACGTCGAGACCGAGTGGATATATGATCGCACGAGGGCCGAATACCATGAGGCCGCGTCTCCCACTGTGTCGTGGTCGGTTGGAAAGGAGTGGTGGCCTTACTCGCCCGAGAGCAGGGGGCATTACTAGACTGAGTTTGACCAGCTCGTAGAATGGGTTCGCTATCGACGTGCCGGATAGGTATTGACTGACTATTGGCCAGGCGGATAGTGAGGTTTCTTACGCTCACTTGGACTGTGCTGCTTGGAGAAAGACAGTGCCACTTGGAGTGTATTGAACCCCGGTGATTATCCAGACTGAGAACTGTATTGACATGACGAGTTGGATGAGGATTGACATGCTTGACTTACATATTGCATCGCATGGCCTTGGTATGGCCGATAGCATTCACATCTTGTACTGCATAGCCTTGGTACGGCTAGTTGCATTTCGTACTCATCAGCATGATTTCACATTACTCCGGCATTGCATTCTGAGCACGTTCGCACACACTTACACCGCCCTCTAAGCTTTCTATAAGCTTATGCACGATTGATTGCAGGTGACGCCAGACCAGCTTGTAGTCTCGCCGCAGTTGGAGCGTGCCGCCGAGCTTTTGGAGTTTTTTTTGTTATTTGCACTACCTTGTATTTCCCTTTCTACGCACTGTATTCAAAGTTTTTGTTCATAGTGGATTTTGTGATGGTGTTCTTGTGGTTATTGTTCGTGGGTTATGCTTGGTTATGCTCATTACGAATTAATTGGATTATTAGAAATCCTCCTTGTAGCATCCCAGGATCGGAACCTGGCGTATGGGCGTTGGGAGCCGAGAATGGGGTTCTACGGAGGCTGTCGGTGCCGGATTCGGCGATCGAGAATTTTGTGAGCCCGGTCTTCGAGTTCGGGGCGTGACAATGAAAGAGGTGAGTTCGGTTTTGTTACTAGAATGAGGATAAAGATTTGAAATAAATATCCCGTGAAGGACCTTGTATCTGGGTAACAAATACTTTGAAGCAAGAGCATTCTCATTTTGACTCCATTGTGCATCTATATTACACAATGCTCTAGTAAGCATACGTTTTTCTGATTCAGATGGTTTAGTAACTAGAGTGCTAATTGGAATACCTTCATCATTGACAGGTATGTCCATTAGAGCAGAGATCAGATGTCGGTCTATTTCAAATGGACCTTCTCTAGTTGCAATAATAAATGTTAAATTCTCAGTTAAAAAATCAGAAATACATGCAAACATAGCTTACGCAATAGACCGGTATGCCGGCCCACCCCAATGTAGAATGTTAGCCCATCCTACAGCTTGGAGAAGAGGAAGGATCTCAAATGGAGCAATATGTTCAACATGCACAGGTGGTTCAACTATCACATTGCGCAACCATAAATCCCGCACATAGGAGGGATCATCTTCGGGTGACCGAAGGTGGCGTCTTGTGATAGGTGTCTATCTAGATGTTGAAGGACCACGAGAGCTTTTCTTTTTTACCTCTAGCATTCATTTGTAACAAAGAATACAAGAAATCATGAGGTTGCAAAAGATGTAGAGTGGGTTTTCTCAAAATCTGATTTTGGACAAGAAAACCCCAAAAACCTCAATGAAACAAGAAATAAATCACTCCAAGAATGAAAATGAAGTGATATGAACTAGAATCTACAAGAAAAATAGAATTAACGCACTAACCTTGAAGATCTAGGAAGGTGAGTTCGACCGGTCGAGCTTAGACTCGTTGGAGAAGAAGCACAAATGAGGAAAAAAATGGTTTTTCCCCCAAATTAAAGCACTAGACGCGCTACACGACTGGTCGAGTACATGCTCGACCGGTCATGCCACGACGGGTCAAGGAAGTACTCGACTGGTCATGCACAGCCAAAAATGTGCATTTTTTACATAATTTTAAAATTTAAATAATTAATATAATAAATATACACACTATGATACATACATGCATGAATAATCAATTCAAATTGCACATACCAAGATCAAATTTTAATTTATTAAACCTGCTTTTGTTGATCGGTGTAGTGAAAATGACAGTAAGTTGATTCTTGGTCGGAATGTATTCCAAATAAATTATCTTTTCTTCCACTAATTCACAAATGTAGTGATATTTAATGTCAATGTGCCTGGTTCATGAATGTTAGATTAGATTTTAAAATATATTAATTGCACTGGAATTATCACAATATAAAACCATAAAATCCTGTGTAATTCCATAATTGCTTAGCATTCTTTTCATCCATACAAGCTGAGTGCATGCATTACCTGCTGCAATGTATTCAGCCTCAGCAGTTGAGAGCGATACGAAACTTTGTTTCTTACTTTACCAAGAAACTAAACTGTTCCCAACATAGAAACAACCACCACTAGTTGATTTCCTATCATCAACATTACCAGCCTAATTAGCATCAGTGTAATCAGCTAATTAAATATTAGTATCATGTAGATACTAAAGACCCAGATTAGCTGAACTTGCGACATATCGTATAATCCGCTTAACAGTAGTTAAATGTGATTCTTTAGGATCAAATTGATATCTAGCGCAAATCCTTATGCTAAATGCAATATTAGGTCGACTCGCAGTTAAATACAACAAACTACCTATCATACTGCGATATAATTTAGGATCAATTCTCTTACCTGTAGAGTCCTTTGAGAGTTTTAAGGTTGTACTCATAGGAGTATCAAAATTCTTCCCATTCTCAAATCTGAACTTTTTAACTAAGTTCAGAGCATATTTGGTTTGGAAAATAAAGAAACCAGCAGGTTGCTATTTAACTTGCAACCCTAGAAAATAATTTAATTCCTCAACCATGCTCATTTCAAACTTAAATTTCATAAGATCTGCAAACTCAACAGTCATGTTAGCACAGGTAGATCCATAAATAATATCATCAACATATATTTGCACTATTAAAATGTGATCATTATGTTTCTTTACAAATAGAGTCTTATCAACACTTCCCATTATAAAGTTATGACTTAGTAAAAACTTAGTCAATTTTTCATACCATGCCCTGGGAGCTTGTTTTAAACTGTAGAGAGCTTTTTTTAGGCGATAGACATGATCATTATTCTTAAGGTCTTCAAAACTCGTTGGTTGTTCAACATACACCTCTTCATGCAAATCACCATTTAAAAAAGCACTCTTTACATCCATTTGAAAAATTTTGAACTTTCTAAAGCAAGCAATGGATATAAATAGTCTGATTGATTCAAGACGAGCTACTGGGGCAAAAGTTTCTTCATAATCGATGCCTTCAATTTGAGTATACCCTTGTATAACAAGTCTAGCCTTGTTTTGAATTATATTACCAAGTTCATCAGACTTATTTTTAAAAATTCACTTAGTTCTAATAATATGTTTATCTTTTGGTCTAGGAACTAAGTACCAAACATCATTTCTAACAAATTGATTAAGCTCTTCTTGCATCGCAACTATCCAGTTTTCGTCAGTAAGAGGTTCTTTTACGTTAGCCGATTCTATCTGGGACGTAAAGCACACGTATTTACACACATCTTCTAGTTGTTTACGAGTGCGTACACCAGTGATAGGGTTTCCAAGAATATGATTAGTTGGATGATCTTTAACATTCCTCAGTTCAGAGTTATTTTGACTTGATGAAGAATTTGGTTTATCAATTAGAAGTACTTCATCATTATCTGAACTTGGGACAGGCGTATTCAAGTGATCGTCAATAACCACATTAATAGACTCTTGAATCACACCGGTCCTTTTATTAAAAACCCGATATGCTCGACTATTCAGAGCATACCCTAAAAATATCCCTTCCTCACTTTTGGTGTCGAACTTACCTAGATTTTCCCGGTCACGTAAAATATAGCACTTGCTGCCAAAAACTCGAAAGTATTTGATAGTAGGTTTTTTATCAAACCACATTTCATAAGCCATTTTACGATTTGATTTTCTAGTATAGACGTAGTTAATTATATAACACGCAATATTTACGGCTTCGGCCTAAAGATTTTTAAGGAGCTTCATACTGTTTAACATTACATTTGCCATTTCTTGAAGCACTCTATTTTTTTTTGAACTATACCATTTTGTTGTGGTATTTTGGGCACAGAGAATTCATGAGATATTCCCTGATCATTGCAAAACTTCTCAAAACTGTTATTCTCAAATTCTGATCCATGATCGCTATAGATCTTACAGACTTAAGTCTCTTTATCAGTTTGAATATGTCTAAGTACTCTTTTAACTTCGTCGAGAGTTTCTGATTTGTCTCTTAAGAAGACTACCCAAGTATATCTGGTAAAGTCATTAACAATTACCAGTATGTACTTCTTGTCACTTCGACTCTCCATTCTAGTTGGTCCAATAAGATCCAAATGGAGGAGTTCGAGTGGTTTCGATGTGGCATTGGAGTCCACCTTTTTGTGAGAGCTCCTAGTTTACTTGCCAATCTGGCATTCGCCACATATTTTATCTATTTTCTGTATTTTGGGTAAGCCTCTTACTAACTCTCTTTTGCTCAATTTATATAAGTTATGGTAGTGTACATGTCCAAGGCATTTATGACATAATTCAGTCTCATCATTATGGACCATGTAGCACGATAGATTAGATGAGCTTGAATCACTTACAATATAGCAGTTTTCAGAAGTTCTGCGACCAGTTAATATTACAGAACCAAACTTTTCAATACCGGGTACTGAAAGTTCTCCGGTGTTATTATAAGAGCATGACCAGTGAGAATAATCTCCAATTCTCAAGTCAAGCCATCTGATCAAAGATTTAAACCAAAAACCACTCATCATATGGGTCGAGACATGTACATTCCATTGATCAATCCGATGGATAGTTCCTTACTTATAATGATTTAGGTATAGAATAAAATCCTTTGGCAATAATTACTAGAAAAATTCTTACAAATATATAGGACCATAGGTTTCTCGAAACCTTTGTTATGACAACCCGCATTGCACATTGGAGTGGAATCTCTTAGCAATAACCCAAACGGGGGTTTAAAACTACACCGTTCCTAATCACATAATCTAGGAGGGCCCACAACTTATAATAGACAGCACGGATTGGATCGATCAGCTCTGTGGACCCAACACTCGTGGTGTGTGTACACAACACACACATGTTCCCGCAGCACAGGGAGATAGAATGGCCGGTCAAACAGAGCTTGACCCGTGGATTTCCGCAGGAGATCTCGTTTCGCACCCAGGGCGATTTAAACGAACACCGTCCGCTTGATGACTCTGGTGGCCCACCATCACGGTATGATGGTCGAATCCGAACCATCCATCGGACGTAGCCTCCATCCAGGACCAAAGATCCCGTGATTTCCATTAAAAAGAAGACGGAAACAGAGCTGCTGTTCGATCGGACAGAACACCGCACGAAGTCGAACAAAGAAGGCAATCATATTTGAAATCTCCCACGCCCACATGCAAGTAGCTCCTGACGATTTGGAGCATTCAAAACCAGGAAATAAGGGCGCCGATGCCACCCAAGGATACCGGAAGGGAGAAGGAAAAAATAGAGGAACGGGCCTCCGCCATCTCTCTCGCGTGATAACCGCGTTACTCGGGGAATTGCGTTCGCAGTTTCTCCAGAAATTGCGTTTGCAGACCTTCCGAAAATTGGGATCTCAAGGAGTGATGTGATCCGATCATAACGAGGTGGGCCAAAGATCCACAACAAATAACTCGGACCACTCGATTCACGCCAGGAGAGAGAGAGAGAGAGAGAGAGAGAGAGAGAGAGAGAGAGTGGTAAGAGCCGATCTTGCTCAGGTGGATCGAATTGAGGTAGGTCCACGACCAACTTTTTTCTTCCTAAGCTTCTTTATTTTTCTTCTCACTTTGATTCAAATCGCATCGAAACCTGTTAACTTAATAGGAATTATTAATTCGATTGAAGAGCGAATCCTTCGACACACCCCTATGTTCAAAGAAGGAGTAACATTAGAGGTGAGGGTTTTATCCTTTAAGCTTACAGTAATTTAAGTTGATATGTTATTATCTTGCCTTTTACATACTATGTTTCATGTTACTGTGTATTCTCCCTGCAATTATGTGTTTTACTATCAATTATTAGCCCTTTTGGGATTATAGTTTAATGTTGATTACATGAGATCTTTATAAATTTATGTGAGGCGATGGATACAAGCCTTGCCATTGCCTTATCAAATTTAATGAGTTGACCCTGCCACTCGTCTCGTTATTGAGTAGGCCATTGCCACTGTTCTATTTATTGAGTTAGCCATTGCTACTATTTTTTTATTGAGTTGACCATTGTCACTCTTCTCTATATTGGCCTTGTGCTATTTATCTTTAAGGCTTAGGTATGTATTTTGATATTTCAGAACCTTCATGATTTAGTTTATATTCTCTATAAGTGTAAGTGCAGTAGCGGCCGTCTTGGTCGGCATGTAATTCTGTGGGTTGGTTGGCATGGTGCACAATCGATGTAAGTAAATCGTCATGCGTGCTACATAACTTTTTCGAGATTGGATGTCATAAATAGTCGCTTCATGAATTCATTGTGTCACGTAAATCCCCCAACCGCATATTGTGTTGCCTTAAGATGTTCGTGTAATTCCACATTAGCGTTGGCCATGCCGGTGAATATCCATAGTTATGGGATGCGGGTCGAGTCAGATTTTCTATGAACTATATTCCACATTGTGATGATACTACGTATGATGAACCGCACATACTTTGCTATGTATTCATTTCATGTAAGTTGTTTGTGTATATTGATATCTCTTGTATTAGTGGAGTACAAGACTTATTAGAACCATTACTTTATTTTTATGAATCTCTTGAATTATTGTTAATCTTAAAGGATAACTATCACTATGAGTAAGGCATTGACCCTCTCCCAACCGTACAAATTATGCAGGTGACGAACAAATTGAAGAACCAAAGGATCACCTTCCTGAGGAAGACTATGCTGAATAAACCAGAAAATATGACTTAGTTTTATTTATATTTTCGTTGCTACTTGATTTTGTAATAAGCTCCCATTGTGAGAGCATTTGACAATTTGTTTAATTTTCTTTGGAATAAGAAATACAATTAATTCTATTCTTATGACTGATTTCCATTGCAAGTGTAAATGGATGTGATATAGATGGGAGAAAACTTAAGGCGAGTCCTCAAAACATCCCACTTTACATTACTAACACCCGGTTTCCTCGGGCACAAGTATAAACTCTGGTCGTGAAAATTCGGGATGTTACAGTTGGTATCAGAGCATGAGAATGAGATTAACTGGGCCTGAGGGAATGGACCATCATAAGCTTTAGGTGACCAAGATAGAATTAATTATGAATTAAATATGTATACTTAACGGGATTCCCAAGGGAACTAAGAAGTTGAGGAATTAGAAACCCATATTCAGGCTCCCCATTGGAAATATTAAGTTAGACATGAAATTTAGGAACTATGAATTCTAAGTACCCTCATAATAAACCCTGGGAATTCCAAATAAACTTGATCTGGACTGATGGTCACCCTTAGACAGAGCCATAACCAAGAAGAACCTACTTTCAGTTCCTTAAAGGACCCTAGGATGATATTCACATCTCTAATCAAGTTCCCATCCACAAGAGGGATGGTTCCCAAGAAGAAGACTACTCGAGCCAACTCCGTACCCCCAACATGTACAATAGAGGGTGACACCCCTCAGGAAGTAGCCATGGAAGAGTCAACATTGTTGCTATCGGCAACCCATCAAGGAACCGCACTTCCAGGGCGACCTCTAGGGCAGGCACCTCTGGATACCCAAGCGTGAGCACCATTCTACTCTATCTTGGGACAGATAGAGACGTTCATGGAAAGGACCCAACGTACCATGGGCAACTTACAATAACAAGCTCACAACAACCTCCCAAGAGCCACGACACCTCTGTCTCTGCCTACTCGTACCACCTCACTCGATCCTCCTCTAATAGAGTGGCACGACGAAACCTTCATGTTAAAGCTAAGGCCACTGGAGTTCTCAGGTACACCAAACTCAGTGGCGGCTGAACATTAGATAAAGCAAACTAAGAGACCCGGATCACCTCAAAGTTTCCTTGGCCACATTCAAGTTCGAAGGAGAAGCAAACAATTGGTGGGAGGTGACAAAAAGGATCGTCCTTGAAAGCCATGCCTGGACCTGGGAAGAATTTGAGGAGAAATTCTTCGAGAAATACTTCCTAAGGTCGTATCGAGATGAAAAAATGTCCGAGTTTCTGAAGCTCACTTAAGACGTGATGACTATTGCACAGTATGAGGCTAAGTTCACTGAGTTGTGGCGATACGCGCCGAAATTAGTTGAAGATGAAGACTTCAAAATCAAACGATTCAAGGATGGTCTCAGACCCTCGATCCACTCCAAGATATGTTGCTTGAACCTATCAAACTACGCCGACGTGGTTGACAAAAGTACTTGAGCTGAAAATGACGATGATCGCAGATCGTGGGCCAGGCTACAAAAACATGAGACTGGGAAAAGGCTCAAAACCAACCTTGTGATGCCGCCAATATCTAACAAGAGACCAAGCATCACTCCACAGCAAATCGGGACCACCGAAGACAAGAAGCAATGAGACAGTCGCCTGGGATGCGGCTACTGCCAGAAGATGGGACACGACGTGAAGAATTGCTACAAGAAAATGAGGAATGAAGGTCGCCCTGTCCCGGCCCAGAGGCAACAGTCTAGCTCGAGCGCACCTCAAAAATCCCAAGGACGCCTGTACGTAATGACGTCGCCCAAAGACCCAAATGCAGATCCTAGTCTACTAGAAGGTACAACTTTTATAAAAGGTATTGCGGTTATCCTTTTGTTTGATTATGGTGCTACCATATCCTTTATCTCAGATTTCATAATAAAACAAGTGAATCTAGAACTAAAATGCACTACGGAGCCAATCACCGTGGCTTCACCCATAGGGAGGATAATAGAACTGAACAAGTACTATGAGAGCTGCCCCATCACTATAGCGGACGTCGAAATAACAGTCGATTTGGTAAATATGAAAATGAAATTATTCGACATAATTTTAGGGATGGACTGGCTCGATAGGACAAATGCCATTATAGATAGTAGGGCCAGACAAGTCACCTTCACCCCACTTGGGCGTCCCCCAATCACAATACGAGGAAGAGGAAAAAGGGAGCCCATAGAATGAGTAATGTACTTTGAAGAAGCCTACGTAGAGCAGATTCCAGTGGTTAAGGATTTCCCTGAGGTGTTTCAGGAAATACCAGGATTACCTCCCAGGCGAGAGGTGGATTTCGGCAATGACCTAATACTCGGGACAGCCCCAATAGCATTACTTGCTTTCTGAATGGCACCAGTCGAGTTGGGAGAACTCAAGAAATAGATAGAGGAATTACTGGATCAAGGTTTTATTAGCCCGAGCGTGTCCCCTTGGGGTGCATCCGTGTTGTTCATCAAGAAAAAGGACGGGTCCCTATAGTTGTGCACTGACTACTGTCGTCTGAATTAAGCAACGATAAAGAATAAATATCCTCTTCCCCGCATCGACGACTTATTCGACCAACTCAAAGGAGCTCAATTTTTTTTAAAGATTGATCTGAGGTCGAGTTACCACCAATTGAGAATCAAAGACGAGGATATATACAAAACCACATTCCGAACAAGGTATCGACATTATGAATTTCCGGTGATGCCCTTTAGCCTTACAAATGTGCCAGCTGTATTTATAGATCTTATGAACCGCATTTTTAGACCATACCTGGACTAGTTTGTTATAGTCTTCATCGATGATATCCTAATCTACTCATGAAGTAAGGAAGATCACGAAGTCCACCTACAGAAGGTCCTGGATCTACTGAAGAAGAATCAACTATTTACAAAACTCTCTAAGTGCGAATTCTGGAAGGAAGAAGTAAATTTTCTGGGACATGTGGTGAACCATTAAGGGATAGCAATTGATCCAGCTAAGGTGGAAGCCGTGCTTCAATAGGCTATGCCCGATACCATTACCAAAGTCAGGAGTTTTCTAGGGCTAGCAAGATACCATCGACGCTTTATCAAAGAATTCTCCAAGATAGCTCGGCCACTGACAAACCTAACGAAGAAGAACGCGCGGTTCCAATGGGATGAAAAAGCTGAAGAAGCCTTTCAGGAACTTAAAAGTAAGCTAACCTCTTGGCCCATACTCACCCTCCCTGAAGAAGGAATAGAGTTTACAGAGTACACAGACGCCTCTCGCGAAGGATTGGGATGCGTACTTATGTAGAACAACAAAGTGATTGTGTATGCATCTAGACAATTGAAAGTACACGAATAGAGTTATCCGACACATGATCTAGAATTAGCGGCCATAGTGTTTGCCCTCAAGATGTGGAGACATTACCTATATGGTGAACAATTCAAGCTTAATACAGATCACAAGAGCCTTAAGTACTTGTTCGACCAAAAAGACCTAAATATGTAACAACGCCCATGGATGGAAACCCTAAAGGACTACAAATTTGAAATATAGTATCAGCCAGGGAAGGCAAACGTAGTGGCTGACGCACTCAGTCATAAGAAATCTTACACCTCGGCAGCCGCAATCACACTCAAAGAATGGGAAATGTTGGACTTCGTAAAAAATTTTAATATCCAGCTAAACATAGGTGAAGGGAAAGCGCTGCTTGGAAATCTCTCTATGGAACCCACGCTGCTATGCCAGATCATTGAAACACAAGAACAGGACGAAGAACTACAGGAACGTTATCTGAAGGCCCAAGAGAATAGGGAGCCATGATGACACGTAGGTTTAAACGGGGGAATCACATGTCGCAACCGAATATGCATCCTAAACAAACCTGAGTTAAAACAAGCCGTGCTGGATGAAGCTCACAGTTCCAAACTAACCATCCATCCTGGGAGTACCAAGATGTATCAGGACGTAAAACGTCACTTTTAGTGGAATAACATGAAACGAGAAATAGTCGCCTATGTGGCTAAATGCCTAACCTGTCAACAAGTAAAAGCAGAGCATCAGAGACCGACAGGATTACTACAACCCCTCGAAATACTCCCGTGGAAATGGGACTATATATCCATGGATTTCATAGTAGGACTTCTCAAAACAAGAAGAAACCATGATTCAATATGGGTAGTGGTAGACCGATTGACTAGGTCTGCCCATTTTATTCCCATAAGAATCACCGCTTTTATGAATGAACCAGCAGAGATCTACATAAAGCACGTAGTATGACTTCATGGGACCCCGACCACAATAATATCATATAAAGACTTCTACTTCACCTCAAACCTCTGGACCAAATTGCAAGTTGCATTAGGAACGTCCTTGAATCACAGCACTGCTCTTCATGGGACACCGACCACGATAATATCATATAAAGACTTCTGCTTCACCTCAAACTTCTGGACCAAATTGCAAGTTGCATTAGGAACGTCCTTGAATCACAACACTGCTTTTGTGAGACCTGTATCCTAGCCCGTACCGTTCCGTATGCCTCCGGGGTCCTCCCGGTCGAATCCCGGCGACCCGCGATCTGTTATCGGCATTTGCGAACAATCCTAAGTTGTGTCCCATATATCAGCGTCGGCTCGACCCGAGACTTGTACCTTAGCAACCGTGCCGTCGCCACGGTTCCGATGTCGCATCTCGCGCACCAAAGCGATATCCAGACCAAGAGATGTGGGCCCACGTTCAGTTCTAGAAAAACGTCACACGTTGCAAAACTCAAGAGAATCTCTACCCAAAATGTCACATCAATCAATCAATCAATCCCATCAAGGGTCAAGTACATGTCAAGTACACGCATCACTCAACCCATTACAACTCATACCTCTCTTACATAACAACCCTAAAAGTCAACAATTTCTTACACAACCCATCCCTCTCTTCTATCCATCACTCCATCACCCATCTCTCTCTCTCCTTACAACCCTCTCTCTCTCATTTCTCAAACTCATTTCTAAGCAACCAGAAATATCACATGTCCAAGCTTCCCAAGCTCTCATGGTGAAGCTTTAGTGTGGCCCACTTCCTAACCTCTCATCTCCCATCTCAACCCTCCATTTTTCATCATCTTTTATCAAGATCGAAGCCAAGGAGTTCGGCGTTCCATTAGACCAAGAAGGAGGCCAATAGGTGGGTGATCCACCATTGATTTTCTATTAGAAGGCCCACTTGTGATGGGACCCATTTTTTTATGTATGTATTGTAATCATGGAGGGCCCATAGTGGCGGGATCCCTCCATCACCATCCGATCTCTCTCTCTCTCTCTCTCTCTCTCTCTCTCTCTCTCTCTCTTTCGTGTGATGGCTTGTGGCCCACCTTGATGCATGATATCATCCACGCCGTCCATCCATCTTACAACAATATGATGGCTGCTGTATTGGCACCGTCCAAGTTGTGGGCCCTATAATGAGAAATGTGTTTTATCTTATCGTCCATCTATTTGCGTGGGACCCACCCCACACGTGTGACACGTGTGAGGGTGGGGCCCACCAGATGTATGAGCCTTATATCCAGCCGTCCAGCAGGGGTGGGACGGCGGCCCACTGGATGTATGTATTTTGTCCAGCCATCCATCTGGACGCTGGACGTTGCTGCCTTGTTTTTTTTTTTTTTAATTATATATATATATATATATATATATAATATTTTATATGGTGGGCCCCACGTGGGGACCCACCTGCTGTGATATATATATAATATAATATATATACAATATAATGTATATATATAATACTGTATATGGTGGGCCCCACGTGGGGACCCACCTACTGTGATATATATATATATATATATATATATATATAATGTTGTGGTCCCCATATCTCCTCTGTCCATCCATTTACATGAGGACCACCGTGATGAAGGGGTCTTAGCTACACCGTCCAGATAGTTGGACAGTGGGACTTACACACCGATGTATGTGTTACACTTGAACCGTCCATTAATGACGGTAGGACCCACTAACGTGGGTCCACCATCCATTCATCTGGATGGTGGGGCCCCTTTAATGTATGTGTGTCACTCACGTCCATCTAGTGGGAATCCACCTGATGCATGGGTCTTACCTGCACCGACTAGAAGGGCTGGACGGTGGATACCCACCTGGAGCTGTGTTTTGATCCAAGTCGTTCATATGTTTTGGCAGCAGGTGGTTCCCACCTTGATGTATTTACTTTATGTCCACTCCGTCCATCTATCAAGATCAGTGGGACCCATCGTGATTTTTGAATTCATCAACGCCATCCACCTGTTTTGCATCCATGCCGGCCATCTGTGAGATCCGTCGTGATGCATGTATTGTATATCTATGCCGTCCATCCAGTTTTCCAGATCATTTTAAGGACTGGTTCACCTTGATTGTATTCTATAGCAATGTTGTCTGTCCATTTTGATGGACTTATGGCCCACCTTGATGCACGTATTTTAGCCTCGCCATCTAGTCTAGTTAGGACGTGGGCCCCACCATGATGTATGTGTATTACACAC
Source organism: Magnolia changhungtana (assembly GCA_030180095.1). NCBI lineage: Eukaryota > Viridiplantae > Streptophyta > Magnoliopsida > Magnoliales > Magnoliaceae > Magnolia > Magnolia changhungtana. Next base: position 2,390,093 of record JASAUF010000548.1, read on the forward strand.
ACTGTCCATTTATTTTTAGGTCGTAGGACTCATTACCTTGAGAGGCCCACTTGATGTGTATGAGGCCCATTGGTGCAGCCTATTAATGAGACCCACTTATTGTATTTGAGGCCCATGGGTCGTGGTCCAATCTGAGGTGTATGAAGCCCATGTGCAGGGTGTAAGACCCGTATCCTAGTTTGTACTGTTCCAATGAATCCTGCGATCCTTTCCGTCGAAGTCCGGCAATCCGCGACTGATAATCGACATTGCGATCGATTGTAAGTCGTATCCTTTAGATTCGAGTTGGTTTAATCCGAGACCTGTATCATTGCGACCGCACCGTCGCCGCGGTTCCAACGCCGCGACTTACGCACCGATCCGATACCCTGACCAGAAGATGTGAGCCGACGTTTATTTCGAAGAAACGCCGCGCTTTCTCGATCCCAAGAGAATCTCTACACAACATCACATCAAATCCCATCAATCCCATCAATCAAGTATACATCACCTCACATGTCAAAGTACAACCCCATCCCCAAGCAACCCCAAAGTCAAACTTTCTCTTACACCCAAGTACACCTATCATCCATCACCCATCCCTCTCTCTCTTACATCTCTCTCTCTCTCTCTCTCTCTCTCTCTCTCTCCTCTCTTCCTCATTTCCTCCCAAGCAAGAATTCGTTCATGAGAGCTCCATGAGAGGGAGCTTTGTGTGGCCCACTTCTTATCTCCCATCTCCACCATCCAAGTGTGATCCCAACCGTTGAAATTGATCATTTGGAGCTCTAGCATGCATTGGCGGAAGAAGGAAGGAAAAGTCTAAGGTGGGTGCTTGTCTCTTTCTCTCCTCCTCATTTCTATGTGATGTGTGGCCCACTTGGATGGACCCCACCTTGATGTATGTTTTACCCAAACCGTCCAAGTCATGTGGACCTTACCTTATGGTAGTGGAAACACAAAAGTGTCAGACTAGTTTAAATCAGATGGGCGACATTCATGTGGGACCCACCTTGATGAATGTGGGTCACGTCCGTGTGGGACCCACCACTATGTTTATCCCTGGACGACGCTGGATGTTAGCCACGCTAACGTGAAGTGTGTGCACTGACATGAGTGTGTACTAGCAAGCTAACAAAAACAAAACAAAATAAATAATATAATATATTAACCTCAGTTGCCTTTTTTAGATTTTTGGGTGGGCTGCTCATGCAGGCCCCACCGTGATATATGTTTCTAATCCAAGTCGTCCATTTTGTTCCCCAGCTCATTTTAGGCGCTGAGCCAAAAAAAAATGAAGCCAATCCGGTTCTCTGGTAGGCCACCCCATCAAAATTCATGTGAAGACATGCTAAAACACATAAAAGTACTTTCTGGGGCCCAATTGAAATTTGACTGCATTTGAAACTTGAACTGACCCCTCCACTATGTGGGACACACACAACTAATGGACTGGATCGTCCTGTTGTGGGCCCCATATAAAAAAAAAACAGCAGCTTTGCTGCTGCTGCTGGCACAGGAAGAGGACGGCGGTGGCGTCCTGCAGCAGCTGGCGGGCGGACGAGCAGGGTCCGACGGCTCTAGCCGTGGGCCCCACCTTGATGTATGTATGCCATCCAAACCGTTCTTGAGGTGGGGCCCTGCTTGAAGTAGGCCTCCTCCAAAACTCAGGCCCATCCAAAACCTAGGTGGCCCACACCATAGGAAATAGTAAGAATTAACCGTCTACCTTTGAAACCCTTTTGGGTGCACAGAAATTTCGGAATCAATATGAAATTTGTTTTTACTCTTCATCCAGATATGCGTGATCTTGTGAACGGGCTGGATGGCATAAGAATATAATGGTGGGCCCCACGTGGGACCCACAATGATGTATGTATTTTATTCACACCGTCCACGGTGCTGGACGGTGGAGCCCAATGATGTATTTGTTTTAACCGAGTGCGTCCACACCACTGGACGGTGGGACCTGACCCACCGTGATGCTTGTGCTGGTCCCCACCATGGGACCAACCATGATGTATATGCTTCATCAATGTCGTCCAGCCATTGTGGTTGGGCCATCCAGCTGCTGGATGGCCAGTGGACCCCACCCTTGATGTATGGGTTATATCTAAACCGTCCATTCAGATGATGGCTAGCCTTAAGGCTTGAGACTAATTGGGCAGATCTGCCTATCAAGTGGACCACACAGTGAAAAGTAATGGACGATTGAACATCTGCCATTGGAACCTCCCTGGTTCCACAAGTTTTGGATAAATATAATATTTATTTATTATTTAGTTTTGGTATATGTGACCTTATTAAATAGATTGGATGGTAGATACATGTTATGGTGGGCCCCACATGGGACCACTAATGTATGTTTTGTAATCCACACCTTCCATTAATGTGGACTCCACCATGAGGCGTGTACTTCATCTATGTCGTCCATCCTTATGGGACCTACCATGATGCATGGGTTGTATCCAAACCTTCCAACCATTTTGAGGTATCATTTTATGGCATGAGTTAAAGAATGAGTTAGATCTAAAATTCAAGTGGACCCCACCGTACATATGTGGTATGTGCAGGCCATTCATCCATGGGATGGCGAGACCCATTAGACGTGTCTCGCTATGACCGTCCAGATTTTGTAGGACCTGCCATGATATGTGTTGTTACTACACCCTTTAGCCATGAATGGTAGGCATACCTGTCGTGCAAATGCAGGGCCCACTTACTGTTGACCTGGGCCCACCTGAACTGTTCAGGCTCACCATGATGTGTATATTGTCTCCATGCCGTCCAGCTAAGGCCCATTATGCAGGGCTACCCTGATGAATATATGTGCCGCCCATCCATTTTGGCTGGACCATGGGTTGCCCCATCAGGTCCATTGTTGTTTGTGAGGCCCACTTGTTGTGTAAGAGGCCCATTATGATGTGTATAAGGCCTGTTGTTGAGGCCCACCTGGATGTGTATTTATGGCCGTTGTTGAGGCCCACCTGGATGTGTATTTATGGCCGTTGTTGAGGCCCACCTGGATGTGTACTTGTGGCCGTTGTTGAGGCCCACCTGGATGTGTATTTATGGCCGTTGTTGAGGCCCACCTGGATGTGTACTTGTGGCCGTTGTTAAGGCCCACCTTGATGTGTATTTGTGGCCGTTGTTGAGGCCCACCTTGATATACATGAGGCCTATGTTGTGAGGCCCATTTGATGTATTGGAAGCCCATGGGTCGAGGCCCAATAGGGTAACATAAGGCCCATTGAATGTGATTCCACCGTGTTTTATGTGTTGACCTATATGGCGGGCTATGCCTTGGGAGCAATGTTGGTTTGACGTCCACATTGTAAGTATAATGTTGGTTAAATGTCCGCATTACGACTCTCCCTAGGGCCATTGGTAGGCCCATACTTGTTGTGTGTAGGCCGTCTAGGCCCATCTGAGTTGTAAGGATAGTTCATCACCTTATAACATGCTTAGTGTAGCTCCATGATTCATACCCATACGCATCATATGTATGCTTGATATGAGGAATGTTTAGTTATAACATGAGCCATTGGGCTAAGACATTTACGGGACTCCATATGAGATTGAGTGCCCGACATGAGCGCATGGTACGCGCGAAATTGCTGCATGTTTATATGGTGTGATTCATGCATCTCGCATACATGTTAACTTGATCATTGTACGCCCTAGCGACATCAGGGCCGTGGCCTCCACAGGCATATCATGGATGGCCAGACGGGACACAAAAAATGTTTGGTTCTAGCATACGGGCGCCATAGATGTCCCTGGGTGAAAATCCCTGAACCTCCGTGGCCAGGAGATGACTCCAACGTCGAGACCGAGTGGATATATGAACGCACGAGGGTCGAATACCAGGAGGCCGCGTCTCCCACTGTGTCATAGTCGGTTGGAAAGGGGTGTGACCTTACCCGCCTGAGTGAGGGGGCAATATCTAGGTTGAGTTTGACCAGCTTGAGAATGGGTCCGCTATCAATGAGCCGGGCCCGATATTGGCAGGCGGATAGTGAGGTCTCTTCCACTTACCCAGTTATGAGCTTGGATAGGGGGGGCAAGCTGGCGTAGAGTGTAATAGACCCCGGTGATGATCCCAGAGAGGAACCGTACTGACACGTGGACTTATTGAGCAGGAATTGCATACCCATTTATTCATTCATTCACTATCCACTCGGGTTGGTGGTGCGTAACTATTTGTTACGTATACCATCGCATGGTCAGGATTTCGGTTGGGCGCGCGACTAACCTGAGATCAGGAGTTTACCACATTGTGTCTGACTATCCAAATTTAGGTATGAGACTGGTTTGGATAAAAGTCCATTGTAATGGACCCCATAGCCTGTGATACTTCGTACTATCATCCCGACTTCACTTTCCTGCATGGTCATTTCATTCACACTGCATATTAATTACATCCGCAGTACTTAGTATTTTGGGTTACTATGTTTTTGCACTTATATGGCCTAGATGGGGTTGATGGTATTCGTGGCTCGTCAGGATTTGTATATTGTATTGCATTCTCAGCATCTATTATTGTCTTATTATGTTTTGCATCGCATTGCTTTGGTACGGCTGATAACATTCATGGACTTACCAGTATACTTCCGCTTACTCTGATGTCATATGATTCATGATCTTATTAGTATTTCTGTTTATCCCAATGATGTATGATTTATGTGCTTTATTGATACTTAGCACTTACCTTACACACACTTCCACCACCCTCTAAGCTTTTGTAAGCTTATGCACGATAGATGCGTGCAGGTGGCGTTAGATTGCAGCAGTGTTGAGCTTGGAGCATGCAGCTGTCCTCTGGAGCTTTTGGAGTTTTGATTTCGATATATGTATTTCCCTTTCAGCAGTGTATTCAAACGATTATATTAGTGGATATGTGATGATGATGTTGCCTTTATGATTTGGGTATACTTGTGGTTATGCTTCATTACAAAAAAAAAATTATACTGAAAATCCTCCTTGTAGGATCCCAGGATCGGAATCTGGCGTATGGGCGCTGAGAGCCGAGAATGGGGTACTACGGAGGCTATCAGCCCCGGATTCGGCGATCGGAAATTTTGTGAGCCCGGTTTTCGAGTTTGGGGCGTGACACAGGGCCCACCTGTTGTTTATTTATGGACCTTTTGACGTGGTCCATTGAGTTGTATTCGAAGCCCATGGGCGAGGCCGACATGCTTGAACCTGAGGCCATGGGTCGGACCCATTGTGATGTATTCGAGGGCCATGGGTAAGGCCCATTGTAATGTATTTGTGACCTATGGGCAAGGCCCATTATGATGTATTTTTAGCCCATCTGTGGGGCCCACCTGTTTGTATTTTTGGCCCATGTGCGGGGCCCACCTGTTTGTGTTTTTGGCCCATGCGATGGGCCCGCCTATTTTGTATTTGAAGCCTATATGATGATGCCCGACTAGTTGTACATGAGGCCTATGGTGATGTATATTAAGCTCGTACGAGCGGCCCATTGTGATGCATTTCCGGGCCATGTGTTGAGGACTATTGTGATGTATTTCCGGCCCATTTGGGTAGGCCAATTATTGTAAGGCCCATTGCGATGTATATTAGGCCTTTGTGCGAGGCCATGGGTTGGCCCACTATACGTTTGGCTCTATGTGGGCTACTCCTTGGGAGTAATGTTGGTTAAATGTCCACATTGACGGGCAATGATGGTTAGATGTCCACATTGTGTGAGGTCGATTTCGATTATCGAGGTTGATTTCGATTGTCGAGGCCGATTCCGATTATTCCGATTACTGAGGCCGATTTTAATTGTCAAGGCCAATTATCGAGGCTGATTCTGATTGCCGAGGCCGATTATCGAGGCCAATTCTGATTGTCGAGGCCGATTTCGATTGTCAAGGCCAATTATCGAGGCCGATCCTAATTGTCGAGGCCGATTATCGATGCCGTTTATGAGTAAGTGACAGCATAGCATCATGATACATACCCATATGCATCATCTGCATGTTTGATTATGAGATATGGTTGGCCATTGCATATGGTAGGTTGTTCATGAGATTCCCTGATAGGCGTTGTTGCCCCACATGAGTGCACGGTATGTGAAGGATTGATGCATGATTGGACCGTGTGACTTATACATCTCGCATTGTGTGATTATGATCACCATACGCCCTAACGACATCAGGGTCGTAACCTCCACAGGCATATTATGGATGGCCAGATGGGACACCAAAAATTTGTTCTACATGGGGTGCTATAGATATCTCTAGGTGAAATTTCTTAAACCCTCTTGGTTTTAGAGGTTGCTCCAACGTCTAGACCGAGTGGATGCATGAGCGCATGAGGGCCGTATACCGTTAGGCCCTGTCTCCCAGTGTGTCGTGGTCGGTTGGAAGGGGGTGAGGCCTTACCTACCCTAGAGGAGGGGGCAAAGCTAGGCTGAGTTTGACTAGCTCGAAGAATGGGTACGCTATCGACGAGCCGGGCTCGATATTGGCAGGTGGATAGTGAGGTCTCTTCCACTCACCTTGTGCGCGATGGGGCGGCAATCTGGTTTGCAGTGTAATAGACCCCGATGATTTTCCAAAGAGGAACCGTACTGATACGTGGACTTATTGAGCAGGAGTTGCATATTCATTCATTCATTTATATTCACTATCCACTCGGGCTGATGATACGCAACTAACTGTTGTGTACCTTCACATGGTCAGGATTTCAGTTGGGCACGCAATTAACCTGAGATCAGGAGTTTACCAAATTGAGTCTGACTATCCAAATTTAGGTATGGGAATGGTTTGGATAGAAGTCCCTTGTGATGGACCCCATAGCCTGCGATACTACGCACTATCATCCTGACTTCACTCCAGCTTGGTCATTTCATTAGCGCCGTATATTGCTTTGCATCCGTAGCATTTAGCATTTTGGGTTGCCATGTTTCTGCATTGATATGGTCGTTAATATTCATGCTTTCATCACATAGCTTTGGTACGGCTGATGTCACTCATGGACTTACCTGTATATTTCATCTTACTCTGATATTGTATGATTCATGATCTTGTCAGTATTTTCGATATTGTATAATTTATGGCATTGTATTACTTGCTTGGCACTTACCTTGTGCACACACTTTCACCAACCACTAAGCTTTCTATAAGCTTATGCACGACCGTTGCGTGCAGGTGGCGTTAGGTTGCAGCAGCGTTGAGATTGGAGCATGCAGCAGACCTTTGGAGCTTTGATTTTCGATATATGTATTTTCCTTTCAGCATTGTATTCAAATGATTATATTAGTGGATATGTGATGATGATGTTGCCTTTGTAATTTGGGTAAACTTGTGGTTTTCTTATGATATAAATGTACTGTAACGCCCCGTGTTTTCAGGACCCGAGTACACGACCCGTTTCCCAAAAATCCGAGTGTTAACCTTAAAGGATGGTCAAATTCGAGTATAAATTTTTTTTTTTTAATTTATCAGAGTAAGCAGATGAGCGTAGAATGGACAAATCAACATAAAGGAAATTTTTCATTTTCATTCAAATATATACAAGTGGTTACCCATAATGACTTATACAAACCAATGTCTCTACACTATCAATTACAAGATTACATACATGAGAAATTTGAAATATATAAAACATATAAATGAGAGCCACAAGATCGCGCAACTCCACTTAGCAATACGGCCGTGCATCCATGGCACACGCTGACTTCTCATCAAGTCGATCATATACATCATCTAGGCCACTGTTTCTCACATGTACGGTTGTATATTTGATGGATGAGTGGCCAGCTCAGTGTGAATTCCCCTCAAGATTACACACCACCGCATTAGGTAAGCATAGTTATAAAATAACAAAACAATCAAAACAAGACATGATGCAGTCTTTTTAAATGTATGGATGCATGAATGCACATCGACCTGGGGATGCACAACCAGTCGGACTTGGGCTCATCGCCCATGCAAATCATCGACCTGGGAAAATCATCCAGTCGGAACAAGGGTCGATAGTCGGTGGTCTGGGAGCTAGCGAAACGATACCCCAACAACTCTGGGGCATATACTACAGCATCCAGAATTAGCCACCCGTCATCGCCAATATGCTATGGATGCATGATTAGCCAAACCGTTATTAGTCCAGTTACAATCAGCCAATTTAGGTAAGCTCAAGGTCACTATGGGGAGCGTATAGCCCAGCGTAGGCCGACAGCTCGGATATAGTGTCTCATTACCACCATCCCCGGCTCATGAGACTACCATCTTAGGAGGTTTAATGGAAACCCATCGACTAGTGGCCAATCATATTACAATATATGGGGCTTACCATCACATGGTTGCACAATATAAAACATCAAACCCATATAGGGCGAATACCAAACAAACCACGTAAAAATAAGCCACATAGGGCGAGTATCAAAATATGCCACATAGGGCGAATATCAAAACCATACGATAAAGACCATCCTTAAAAATTATTGGGCACAACAACCCTGGATGGTAGGCCCACATCAATCATCCTTTTAGACCACCACTCAATAACCACCTAGTCGAAGGTCCATTACGATCGCAACTAGTCAAGATACATCCCAAGTATGGGTGTACATTCATATGTGGGAATTTTCCACCAATGTACCAGTTTAAGTTTCATAAGCAACCCACAAAAAGAAATCCATAAGCATGAGCAATTATACAGGATAATCATTAAGCATGTAATACAGTAATTAAATTTTCACCAGCTAACACATGTGATTATAAAGGGAGATATCAATTATAAATTTAAATAAAAACTATAACTTAAACTAATGAGAAGATGGAAAGCTCAAGGGGAAGAATCATCACCTTATGTTTTGAACCGCCTACCAGTGTTGTTAGAGAACGTGTATTTCCTTAGAACCAAACCCTACCATCAATTGTAAAGTTATACTGTTAGGTTCAAGCTTTATACGCTATTCTTGGTCAAGGTCTTAACCTAAAGTTTGGATTACCTTGGTTTTAGGGTTTTAATGTAGAACTAGGTTTTCATCTTAGAATTTAGGTCTAGGATAGGTTTTTAGGATTTGGATTGTAGTTAGCGTATGATAATTTTAATAATTGAAGAGTAATTGTTAACATTAGTGTTATAATTAACGTTAGCTAATTTATTAATAATAGTCATTATAATGTAAGTAATGGTATGATCTACTATTAATGATTGTACCAAAGAATGATAATTAAATTACTAATATATAATAATGATAGTTATCAAGAATTAATAGTGGATTCAATCATGGTAATATATACTAAAATCCACCATTAAAGTATTTAAAATCATTTGTTTGGCTCACCACGTTGTGGTTCACAAATCCAACCCATCCATTAAGTGTGTCCCGCTAGTTTAAGGGGTCAAACCAAGTTTCAGGTGTATCCAAATCTCAGATGGACCCTAGCAAGTATTTTTACACGGTTTAGCATGTCTTCTCAAGATTGTAGAAGGAGTGGGCCACCTGAGCTCTATATATGGCTGGTTTTTGGGGGCACCCTGTATATGAAGGGGACCCATTAAATGGGCGGTGTCGATGTTTGACACACATCATGGTAGAGCCTGTAGTGGAGCCATGCCCTAGCCAAAACCTTAACCAAAAGTGTCAGCGTCTTCTGGACGTTTCCGTGTATGGTTCTTATATTATATATATTTTTTTGTTTTGATAGGTGGGGCCTGCCTAAGGAGGATCTACTCCGTTGATTGGGTTCCAGGGCTCAGGAAAGGTCTAATATCCAATTTTGGATGTCTTGACACACCGAAATATCACAAAGGGTCCTAATGATCTACCCCTATTAAATTAGTCTTTACGCTGGTGTGGCCTAACAGAGAGTTGAGTTGGCTTCATTTTTCGGGTCAATGCCTAAAATGAGGTAGGAAATGAGATGGACGGTCCTGAATGCAATCCTCACACACCATGCTTCATGCACTAGAGGTGTAATATAATACTTTATAATTTTCATTTTCATGCATGCATATATACTAACATATATTTTATTATTAATTTATTTTATTTTATTCTTTTGAAACAAAAGTCCAGGGCCGGATGGCCCTTGATGGACGGCCTGGACGAGCCACAACATTAATGTGGGGCCACATACATGGCCCACCACTGTGGTAGGGTGGGGTCCACCTGCTGACGCATGACCCACCAGCATTTGGTGAAGCCCAACAGAAATTTGGTGAGGCCCAGAACAGTGCAGCCCACCAGCGGTGGCAACGTGCACAGCCCCCCTTTGCATGCTGGTTTGAAGCCAGCTCCGGCCCCGATTTTTGACCCAAACACGGCTCTTTTCCGGGCCGTTTTTCGACCCATTTCAAAGCTCAACCAGGGGTACAATGGCTGCTATTCTCTTGGCCAAAGAACAGCCCGAACAGAGCTTATTTTCGGACTGTTGTCCGGACTGCTTTCAGCCAGATTTTGGGGTGTGTTGCAGCTCAAACGGAGCTCGTTGCATGCCATTTCTGGACTGTGTTTCAGCCCATGAACATCCTACCAATGGGGTTGGTTCAAGGCCCAGATTCAAGCCCCAGATTGAACCCATCGGTCAATGGGAGTGGGGTGCGATATTACCTGGACTTTCATGAAGTCTGGACTTATCCAAACTTGTCCCGAAACGTGGATGGATTCTCCCTAATGACGCGGCATGGTCACACCAGTGGTGGGGAAGAAGATGGTGATGATAATGGCGGATCGTTAAACAACGAGTTTTCCTCCATTTTGCTTCTGCTGGACATTCCGTATAGGTTCACAAGAGCTTCTGGAGGCGACTGCTCAAAGCTTTATGGACATTTTCATGGTGGGGTTCGAATGGGGAAGAAACGGCTACGGGATGGCTGTTCTTGGTTGCAGGTTTTCTTCCCAAAGCCTTAGCTCCTTAAAAAGGGAAATAGACGGCTAGGATATGTCGAAATGGAGGGCTGAGATGTAGGGAAGGTAGAGCACGCGGACTGCCAGCGTGTTGCATGGGGAACAGCCTCCATTTATGGAAACAAGTGTTTTTAGGTCCTGTTTGCACCAGTGTTTGTGTGCAAGTGTGGTTGCATGGATGCATATGGAAGACACGGTTTTGGTTAGAATAAAATTCTAGACATGATGGACGGCTTGGATCATGCATGTACCCACACATGATGGGCCACTGATCAATCAGACAGAAACGGCGGGTCTCAGGCTGTTGCAGGCGGAAACGTGAAGAAGGAAGTTTACTTTTTTTGGAAACGTCGGGTCAGAGGTGGGTCTGGTGCACCTTTGTTGCACACAGGACGTGCACACACGCCGGCTAATGTGGGATCTGCCATGATGTTTGTGATAAATCTACCCCGTCTACCCCACTTGGAGAGCCCAATCATAGTGTTTTACCAAAGGTGGGGCAAATCCAAGGTCTAGGTGGGCCATATGGGTTGATTCCTATCTCTAACGGTGGATTCTCGTCGATCTAATGGTCAGATTGTTCCTAAATTGAATGTCAACGGTTAAAAATAGTTTCCAAAATTTATCAGATGATTGGGTCCACATGTTGTAGGGATATGGGGTGAAAACCACGGTAACATCCGGTTTCACCATCGCTTTCACAGCATGCACATGTTTATTTTCTATCTCCTTCTAAAAAAAAATAGATGGTCCACCTGTGATAAACTTATGGAAGATCCACTCCATTCACCATCTTTGGCACGCCGTGGAAACCCATGATCCCAAATTTGAAGTAGATCCGAACTTTAGGTGAGCCGCACAATCACACCGAATAGCGAGAATTCATACCGTTAGAATTTCAATTGTAACACATGTAAACAACAATTTCATGCAAGTAGTGTTACCATAATTACAATTCTACCCCTTTTCTTTTTCAAAACTTCTGTCATCCGTAACTCATAAGTTTACTGTCCAAATGTGATGAAATTTGACAGGTGGTCTTTATTTTTCACGCTCTTTCCGTCGCCCAAATTCGAGCTTTGATCTCTCAATGATGACTAAGATTCTCCTTTAATGGCTAATATATTTTAGAATTCTAAAGTTATATTTGTACTCCTCTGATTGATAGGTGACCGGGCAGTTTGGAACCTAAACCCTAAGATTTTCGTAATGACCGATTTATCCTGATATTCGAATGGCCCACTTGGCGGATCCAATCAGGATGGGTAGTCAGATGACTTGTTAAAAATATGAAAACTTAATGGAATGTACTCCGGCCATGTATGTGGGTCGATGTACGGTTAGTTTCGTAAATGGATGGATATAAAGTAGGTTTCTTGAGTAATTAAGGGTAGGGATTATATAAAGTTAGATTTGAGTGACTTTCTTACACGTGAAAGTTTCTCAGATTCTAATTCTAACGATGGATTAAGCATATTCATATAGTGTGAATAAGGTGGACGGATCAGAATCTTGGTCTGATAAGTGTATGAATGGATGTAGAGGTCAAGTAGCTGATTTACTATGATCTAAGGGCTAAAATTTGATGTGTACGGTTAATTTATGATAATTAGGCCTGGTATAAAATTTCACATGAAACGGATCATGAGGACCATGTGAATTGGAATTCAAGGGCCTAGGTCAATGGCATTTTCGTAATTATTGCTGATGTGTGAGTTTTGGAAAATCCAATGGCTCTACATGGTTATAGGCATGTTTCTAAGAAGTTCTTAAAAAAGAGTATATATCTAAATCATTACGAATAGGGAGCTCTTCGTCGTGTTCTTCGTGGGAAAGTACTTACGTCAAATCATGTGATGGGTGGCTTGTCTTGAAATTCAATGGTCAGATGGCTTGATTTATGAATGAAGATCATCCCCAACGGTTAAGTTTATGTCAGGGCAAGGATGTAAGGCTAGAGTAATTGGATTGGTATCGTACACATGTATATGTCACGTTGAATCTTATGGTAACGCTCGAGGACTTTCGATGCCCGAGCATCGAAAAGCTCGGGGCGTTACATGTACATTGGAAAATCCTCCTTATAGGATCCCAGGATCAGAATTTGGCGTATGGCACTGGGAGCCGAGAATGAGGTACTATGGAGGCTGTCGGCATCGGATTTGGCGATCGGAATTCCTGTAAGTCTGATTTTCGGGTTTAGGTCGTGAAAACTTTTCACCCCCAGACGGATGGACAAACAAAAAGAGTGAACCATGTGCTTGAAGACATGCTGAGAGCCTGCATTCTAGACTTTAAGGGCAGCTAGGACGACTACCTCCATCTAGCCGAATTTACCTATAACAATAGTTTCTAGGAAAGCATCGGCATGGCCCCATTCGAAGCTTTGTACAGACACCCTTGTCGCACTCCTCACTGCTGGGCGAAAGTTGGAGAAAAGAGTACCTTATGACCCGAAATTGTCCAAATCACCTCCGAGAAAATCGACTTGATAAGGAAACACCTTTAGGCAGCACAAAGAAGACATAAAAACAACGCAGATATACGACGTCGTAGCCTTGAGTTCTTCGAAGGAGACAATGTGTTCCTAAAGGTCTCTCCTATGAAGGGTATGATGCGATTTGGGAAGAAGGGCAAGCTCGCACCATGATACATTGGCCCATTCGAAATATTAGAAAGAGTAGGAGAAGTGGCCTACCGTCTCATGCTACCCCCACAGCTGGCCAATGTGCACAATGTCTTTCATATCTCTATGCTCAAGAAATACAAACCAGACCCATCCCAAATCATTAGTTGGGAACAAATCGAACTAAGAGACAATGCCACCTATATAGAAGAGCCGGTATAAAGCCTCGATCACGAAGAACAAATTCTTCGGACAAAAGTTATTCCATTAATAAAAGTTATGTGGTCACATCATGATAAAAAAGAAGCAACATGGGAATGTGAGGAAGAAATGAAGAAAAGTTACCCCAATCTCTTCAACAAAGGGCTAAGACAGGAGGTAAATACAAGAACCCTCTTTAAGGAAGATAAATAGTAATAATCCCAATTACTATGACTAAACACATTGTGATGCCTAGAGTACACACTAACGAATGATTAATAGCAATAGAAAACGGAACACCTTGCCTCCTCGGAGGATAAGAAATGCTAAATTTCGAGGGCGAAATTATCTTTAAGGGCCTTATACTGTAACACCCTGAACTTTTTGAACTTTTCAATACCGGGTACTGAAAGTTCTCAGGTGTTACCATAAGAGCATGACCAGTGAGAATAATCTCCAATTCTCAAGTCAAGCGATCTGATCGAAGATTTAAACCAAAAACCACCCATCATATGGGTTGAGACATGTACATTCCATTGATCAATCCGATGGACAGTGCCTTACTTATAATGATTTAGGTATGGAATAAAATCCTTTGGCAATAATCATTAGAAAAATTCTTACAAATTTAAAAGACCAGAGGTTTCTCGAAATCTTTGTTATGACAACCGGCATTGCACATTGGAGTGGAATCCCTTAGCAATAACCCAAACGGGGGTTTGGAACTACACCATTCCTAATCACATAATCTAGGAGGGCCCACAAATTATAATAGACGGCATGGATTGGATTGATCAGCGCTGTGGACCCCACACTTGTGGTGTGTGTACACAACACACACATGCTCCCGCAGCACAGGGAGATAGAATGGCCGGTCAAACAGAGCTTGACCCGTTGATTTCCACGGGAGATCTCGTTTCGCGCCCAGGGCGATTTAAACGGACACCATCCGCTTCATGACTCTGGTGAACCACCATCACGGTATGATGGTCGAATCCGAACCATCCATCGGACGCAGCCTCCATCCAGGACCAAAGATCCCATGATTTCCATTAAAAAGAGGAAGGAAACGGAGCTGCTGTCCGATCGGACAAGACACCGCACGAAGTCGAACGTAGAAGGCGATCAGATCTGAAATCTCCCACGCCCACACGCAAGTAGCTCTTGACGATCTGGAGCGTTCAAAACCAGGGAATAAGGGCCCCGATGCCACCCAAGGATACTGGAAGGGAGAAGGAAAAAACAGAGGATCGGGCCTCCGCCATCTCTCTCGTGCGGTAACCGCGTTACCCGGGGAATTGCGTTCGCAGTTTCTCCGAAAATTGCCTTCGCAGTCCTTCCGAAATTTGGAATCTCAAGGAGTGATGTGATCCGATCACAGCGAGGTGGGCCAAAGATCCACAGTAAACAACTCGGACCGATCAAGGAGCGGGTGCAGATCAAGAAGAACAGGGAATTAACCTGCCTTGAAACAGAGCTCGTCGTCGATCGAGCATCAATTGACAGGATCGGAAGAGGACGAACAGGGATGATCGGGAGTGACCCTCTGGTAGCCCTCCACCAAAGGAATCTTCCCAAGCGTATGGATCGGAGCAAACCACGGCGTCTGGAGTATGGATTCAGACCCACCGCAGGACGTTGTGCGTAGGAGAAGACCCATCCAGATTCCATCCGATCCAGAGAGTCCGTCTCTTGCTGAAGTTGAAGTCTATAAAAGCCTGATGAAGGGCGAGGGAGAAAAACCACTCGATTCACGCCAGGAGAGAGAGAGAGAGAGAGAGAGAGAGAGAGAGAGAGAGAGAGAGAGAGAAATGAGAGGGAACGACAAGTGGTAAGAGCCGATCTTGCTCAGGTACAACGAATTGAGGAAGGTCCACGGCCAACTCTTTTCTTCCTAGGCTTCTTTATTTTTCTTCTCAATTTGATTCAAATCGGGTCGAAACCTGTTAACTTAATAGGAATTATTAATTCGATTGAAGAGCGAATCCTTCGACACACCCCTACCTTCAAAGAAGGAGTAACATTAGAGGTGAGGGTTTTATCATTTAAGCTTACAGTAACTTAAGTTGATATGTTATTATCTTGCCTTTTACATACTATGTTTCATGTTACTGTGTATTCTCCCTACAATTATGTGTTTTACCATTAATTATTAGCCCTTTGGGATTATACTATAATGTTGATTACATGTGATAAACCACGATGATCTCAGCGTGTTTCTCGGCCAAATCAGAAATATTTGGACTGAGTCTTGAGCTGCAACGCCTGGAGAAGAAGTCTGTTTGTGTTAGAGTCTTTCTTTCAGTTGAAGTCCTATTATTCTGCTAAGTCCTATTCTTCTACTAGTTTGTTATTTCTGCTTCCATGATTTAGTTTCTGTTTGTGCACAATAGTTGTGGTCGTAAGTTTAGGAAGAGTGGTTAGAAAATATATGTATTTAAACTTTCTCAATGAATAAAAAGGATATCAAAAAATTGTTCCAAACCTTGTGGTCTGTTCTCACCCGAAGAGTACAATTTATCTTTATTTCAGGAGCTTTGGCTGGGACCTAACATTGGTATCAAAGCTCGGTTATAATGGCAACCAACAAAGAGAGGATTGAAGCCTTGGAGGCTGGACTTGGTGGAGTTCAAGATGGAATGCAACGAATTGAGGACACTGTCAATAGGCTGTCTGAAATTTTGCTTGCAACTGGGAAAGCTCCAACAATCACAACAATGGGCGAGAAGGATTTGTTCGGCCACATCGAGAAGAGAACGACGGCGGCAAACAAATTTTTTCTTCCAAAATGGCAAAATTGGAATTCCCAAAATACTCTGGAGCTGATCCAACAGAATGGTTCAACCGGGTATCCCAATTTTTCGAATTTCAAGACACGGCAGATAACCAAAAGGTCTCTCTAGCATCTTTTCATCTTGAAGGAGAAGCTAATCAATGGTGGCAATGGCTGCGTCGTGCTTACCAGGAGGAAGATTGAATGGTAACTTGGGAGTTATTTGAGGAGGAACTATGGGCTCGTTTTGGACCAATAGAGTGTGAAGATTTCGATGAAGCTCTCTCCAAAGTTCGGCAAATCGGATCCCTTCGTGATTACCAAAATGAGTTCGAGAGGCTGGGTAATCGGGTTCATGGATGGTCACAAAAGGCGCTCGTCGGATCGTTCATGGGTGGATTGCGGTCAGAAATTTCTGAAACGATTCGTATGTTCAAGCCCAAAACCTTGAAGGAGGCGACAAGCTTGGCTCGCATGAAGGATGAACAACTACAACGCCAAAGACGAATCTCACGGCCACCACTACCTATTCGCACCCCGCTGGCTCTACCAACAACAACAAAAGCCTCACCTGTCAAGAGACTATCTTGGGAGGAGATGCAAAGAAGACGAGCACAAGGACTCTGTTTCAACTGTGATGACAAATTCACTTCTGGCCATAGATGCAAGGGTCCTCAACTTCTTCTGTTGGAAGGTAACATCGATGATGACTCAGAAGGAGACACTAAAGAGGCCGAAACTGACCTTCCATCTGATCCCGAAATTTCACTGCATGCCTTAACCGGTTGGACAGCCGCGAAAACCATGCGTGTTACAGCCAAGATTGGGACTCATGATGTTGTGGTCCTCATTGACAGTGGCTCTACACATAATTTCATCAGTGACAAGGTGACCACTTTACTACATCTACCTGTGGTGCCCACTGCACCTTTCCATGTACGAGTTGCAAACGGCCAACCATTAAAATGCCAAGGGCGATTCGACAACATCCACATCCTTCTACAAGGTATTCATTTTTCAATTACTTTTTACTCTTTACCACTAACTGGTTTAGACTTGGTGTTGGGTGTTCAATGGTTGGAACAACTAGGATCTGTTGTGTGTGATTGGAAAAAGATGACAATGGAGTTCCAATGGGCCAACAAACCTCGATTATTACAAGGATCCAGTGCTCAAATCCTTCAGCAAGCATCACTAGAAGCAATCTCAAAGGATATGAGGCACACCAGCTCTATTTTTGCAATCTGCCTACAACCACCAGCTGCTCCACAACAGACAATCCAGCCAGACATGCAAACATTAATTGAGGCCTTTACTGCAATTTTTGAGGAACCACAACAATTACCACCAGTTCGTGAAGTTGACCATTGTATTCCCCTCAAAGAAGGAACGGAGCCAACAAATGCTCAAATCTGGGAGGAAATCAAAACAGCAGCAGCAGCTGATGCTTACATGGCCCGAATTAGCAAGCTGGCTGCTACCAAACCTGGCTTTCCCTACACCAACCGTCATGGGCTGACCTTCTACAAAAATTGAGTGGTGGTGCCTCCTCAATCCCATATTCTGAATCAGTTACTGCATGAGTTCGATGACTCTCCTCTTGGTGGCCACTCCGGCGTGCTGCGCACATATAAACGTATCGCTCAACAGTTTTATTGGCCATCAATGTATCGCATGGTGAACGCGTATGTCTCCTCTTGTGATGTTTGTCAACGAGCTAAGGCGTCCACATTGTCCCTTGCTGGTCTCTTACAGCCGCTGCCCATTCCTTATCAAGTATGGGACGACATCACCATGGATTTCATCGAAGGACTGCCTCCATCCCAAGGCAAGAACACAATCTTTGTGGTCGTCGATCGCCTTAGCAAATCAGCTCATTTTTTGGCCTTAACTCACCCTTTTTCTGCTAAGATGGTAGCAGAAAAATTTGTTGATGGCGTTGTAAAATTACACGGCATGCCCAGCTCAATTATCAGTGACCGTGATCCAATTTTCATAAGCAACTTTTGGCGTGAATTCTTTAAAATGTCAGGCACCCAATTAAAGATGAGCTCCGCATACCATCCTCAAACTGATGGGCAGACCGAAGTCGTCAATCGCTGTGTCGAGCAATATCTGCGTTGTCTGGTTCACCAGCAACCACGAAAATGGTACTCCCTGCTTCCTTGGGCAGAGTTTTGGTACAATACAGCCTACCATGCTTCAACCGGCATGTCACCTTTTCAAGCTTTTTATGGTCGCCCTCCCCCCATGATTCCACACTATCAGTTGGGCTCTTCTCCTGTTAATGAGGTTGACCAAAACTTGGCCTCACGCAATGATCTTCTCAATCAGCTTAAACTCAACTTACATCAAGCTTCCAATCGGATGAAACAAATCGCCGATTCAAAATGGCGGGACATCGAATTTAATGAAGGTGACCTTGTTTTCCTTAAACTGCATCCTTATCGCCAGCAAACAATGTTCAAAAGAGCATCTCAGAAACTTGCTCACCGGTTTTATGGGCCCTTTCCAATTGAGAAACGCATTGGCAAGGTAGCATATCAACTCCAACTTCCTGCGGGGTCTCGCATCCATCCGCTATTCTATGTTTCTTTGTTAAAAAAGAAGATTGGTGATTCCAGTGCATGTTGTCCTACTTTGCCGCCTCTCACCGATGATGGTGCCCTCATCATAGAACCTGCAGAAATCATAGACAGTCGTTGGCTTAAAAAAGGGGGGAAATTTATTAAAGAGTGCTTGGTCAAATGGAAACACCTTTCCGTTGAAGATGCTACTTGGGAGAATGCGTGAGTTGCAAGATCGGTTCCCTGACTTGAACCTTGAGGACAAGGTTCCAGTACGAGTGGGGGGTATTGATAAACCACGACGATCTCAGCGTGTTTCTCGGCCAAATCAGAAATATTTGGACTGAGTCTTGAGCTGCAACGCCTGGAGAAGAAGTCTGTTTGTGTTAGAGTCTTTCTTTCAGTTGAAGTCCTATTATTCTGCTAAGTCCTATTCTTCTGCTAAGTCCTATTCTTCTGCTAGTTTGTTATTTCTGCTTCCATGATTTAGTTTCTGTTTGTGCACAATAGTTGTGGTCGTAAGTTTAGGAAGAGTGGTTAGAAAATATATGTATTTAAACTCTCTCAATGAATAAAAAGGATATCAGAAAATTGTTCCAAACCTTGTGGTCTGTTCTCACCCAAAGAGTACAATTTATCTTTATTTCAGGAGCTTTGGCTAGGACCTAACAACATGAGATCTTTATGAATTTATGTGGAGCGATGAATACAAGCCTTGCCCTTGTCTTATCAAAATTATTGAGTTGGCCTTGCCACTCGTCTCGTTATTGAGTTGGCCATTGCCATTCTTCTATTTATTGAGTTAGCCATTGCTACTCTTCTTTTATTGAGTTGACCATTGTCACTCTTCTTTATATTGGCCTTGTGCTATTTATCTTTAAGGCTTGGGCATGTGTCTTGATATTCCAGAACCTCCATGATTCAGTTTATATTCTCTATAAGTGCAAGTGATGTGTTAAGAGGTATCACAACTAGTGAATCGAATATCATATCATGGATATAATTCTGTGGGTTTGTTGGCATGGTGTACAATCGATGTAGGTAAATCATCATGCGTGCTACTCACTTTTTCGAGATTGGATGTCGTAAATAGTCGCTCCATAAATACATCGTGTTATGTAAATCCCCCAACCGCATGTTGTGTTGCCTTAAGATGTTCTCGTAAATCCACGTAAGTGTTGCCCATGCCGGCGAATATCCGTAGTTATGGGATGCGGGTCGAGTCGGATTTTCTATGAACTATATTCCACATTATGATGATCAGTACGTATGATGAACCGCATACACTTTACTAAGCATACATCTCATGTAGGCTGTTTGCACATACTGATATCTCATGTATTAGTGGAGTACAAGACGTATCAGAACTATTACTTTATTTCTATGAATCTCCTGAATTATTGTTAATCTTAAAGGATAACCATCACTATGAGTAGGGCATTGACCCTCTCCCAATCGTACAGATTATGCAGGTGACGAATAGATTGAAGAACCAGAGGATCACCTTCCTGAGGAAGAATACGCTGAATAAACTAGAAAATATGACTTAGTTTTATTTACTGCTATTTGATTTTGTAATAAGCTCCCATTGTGAGAACATTTGATAATTTGTTTAATTTCCTTTGGAATAAGAAATACAGTTAATTCTATTCATATGACTGATTTCCATTACAAGTGTAAATGGATGTGATATATATGGGAGAAAACTCGAGGCGAGTCCTCGAAACATCCCCACTTTACATTATTAACACTCGATTTCCTTGGGCATGAGTATAAACTCTGGCCCTGAAAATTCGGGATGTTACATCAGTTTATCCTGCGATTTGTACAAAAGTATCATGTAGATACCAACCTAAGTTAGCAATATTCGCAACATATCTGATTATCCATTTTGCAATGGATAAATGAGATTCTTTAGGGTCAGATTGATATCTGGCACAAATGCCGATACTAAAAAAAAATCAGGTCTACTGGTAGTTAAGTAAAGTAGACTACCAATTATGCTGCAATAAAGTCAAGAATAAACACTTTTACCTGATTCATATTTTGATATTCTGAGTGTTGTACTCATAGGAGTATTAAAATTCCTACCTTTTTCAAATCCAAACCTCTTTATTAAATTCAGTGCATATTTGGTTTGGGAGATGAATATTCCGCCTTCGAGTTGTTTGACTTGTAGTCCAAGAAAGTAATTTAGCTCGTTGACCAAACTCATTTCAAATTTGGATTTCATAAGATCTGCATGCTTTGAAGAAAGATAAACACTAATATCATCAACATATTTTTGAACAATTAAGATATCATCACTATATTTTTTGACAAACAGAGTTTTGTTGACACAACCCATCAGAAAATTATGACTAAGCAGAAATTTAGTCAATTTTTCATACAATGATCTAGGGGCTTGTTTTAAACCATATAATGCCTTTTTTAAGATGGTATACATGATTAGGAAGTTTAGATCTTCAAAACCCTTTGGTTATTTAACATAAACTTCCTCATTCAAATCACCATTTAAAAAAAGCACTCTTAACATCCATTTGATATATTTTGAAATTTTTGTAACAAGAAATGAAGATAAATAATATGATAGATTCAAGACGCGCAACTGGCGCAAAGGTTTCGTCGTAATCAATACCTTCAATTTAGTGTAACCTTACACAAGCAGTCGTGCCTTGTTTCTAATTATGTTACCCAGTTCATAAGATTTATTTTTTAAAATCCATTTAGTTCCAATCACAAGTTTTTCAGTTGGTCTCGAAACAAGATATCGTACATCATTTCTTA
This sequence comes from Magnolia changhungtana, assembly GCA_030180095.1. Taxonomy (NCBI): domain Eukaryota; kingdom Viridiplantae; phylum Streptophyta; class Magnoliopsida; order Magnoliales; family Magnoliaceae; genus Magnolia; species Magnolia changhungtana. Next base: position 2,411,899 of record JASAUF010000548.1, read on the forward strand.
CAAACTGGTTCAGTTCATCTTGCGTAGTCATGATCCAATTTTCATCAGCTAGTGCCTCATTCAAATTAGCCGGTTCAATCTGGGAAGTGAAGTAAACATGATTGCATACATTTTCAAGCTGTCTTTTGGTTTGAATACAAGTATGAGGGTTACTAAGTATTTGATCAGTCAGATGATCTTTGACTAACCTAAACTCAGTATTATCTAATATAGATGATGTTCTGGTTGATTAATCAAAATGACATCATCATCACCATCATCTTGATCAAGACTGGGAATGATCGGTTGATACTTAATTACAACATTTATAGATTCTTGTATAACCCCTATTCTTTTATTTAAAATATGATATGCTCAATTATTTAAAGCATATCTTAGAAATATTCTCTCATCGCTTTTAGATTCAAATTTGCCCAAATTTTCTCAGTCACGTAAAATAAAACATTTACTTCCAAAAGTGCAAAAATATTTAATAGTTGGCTTTTTGTCAAACCATAATTCATAAGTTATTTTATTTTTAGCTACTCTTATGTAATCACAATTAATTATATAGCATGCAGTACTCATAACTTCAACTCATAATTTTTTAGGCAATTTCATGCTATTTAGCATTACGCTAGTAATTTCTTGTAAAACTTTATTTTTCCTTTCAGCAACTTCATTTTGATGAAGTATTTTTGGAGCAGAAAATTTATGTAATATACCATGGTCATTACAGTATTTCTCAAAATTTATATTTTCAAATTTAGTTTCATAATCACTTCTAATTCTGATCATGAATAATTCATTTTCAGTCTGGATGCGTTTTATAAGTTTTTTTTTTTTTTTTTTTTTTTTTTTTTTTTTTTTTACTTCGTCAAGAACATCCGACTTTTCTCTTAAAAAGGCTACCCATGAATATCTAGTGTAGTCATCAACTACCACTAGGAAATATTTCTTTCTGCCTCTACTCTTCATTCTAGTTGGTCCATCTAAATCCATGTGGAGTAGTACTAGAGGTCTTGTAGTGGTTAAGGAGTTCACTTTCTTGTGCCTACTCCTAATTTTCTTGCCTATCTGATATGCACTACATACTTTGTTTTCTTTCTTTTTCAATTTAGGTAAGTCATGTAAGTGATCTCTTTTTCTTAATTTATATAAATCTCTATATTTTACATGTCCAAGACGTTGTTGCCATAATTCATTCTCGTCTGTTTGGACCATGTAGCATGAATGATTTGTTGAGCAAGAGTCATCATTATATAGCAATTTTTAGACATTCTGCGACCATTTAACATCACATGTCCTTTATTATTAATTATCTCACACTATGATCCAAAAATTTCACACTATGTTTATTATCACATATTTGAGATATACTCAGAAGATTGTGTTTTAAGCCTTCAACATATAAAACATTTTCGAAGATAGGTAAATTGGGAAGTTGTACATTACCTGTGTTGATTATATTGCAGTTGCTACCATTTCTGAATGTAACTGAGCTGCCATCGATTTGGTTAATGTTTGATATAATAGCTTTATCACCTATCATATGTCTAGAACATCCACTATTCACGTACCATCTTGAATGACTATTTTCTTTGAAAGTTGTGTGGATAACAAGACACTTAACCTTTGGAACCCATTTCATTATGATTCTAGGTTTAGGAGGGTCTCTTACCTTTCGCTGTGTTTGGGAGTTAGGATTTTTCCTGTTTCTGTTTACTCCGTTCTTACTAGAGTTGGATTTCAACAACTCTTTGAGCAAGTCCGCAATTTTATCAGCTAGAGTAGGATTTCTATTATCTCTCCTTTGATATTTGTGGTAGTCGGCATAAATTTTTACATTAGAGGCTTCTTAAAAGGATTTTACATTTTTGAAGTTATTCTTTTAACAATTTAACTTTTTTAGAGTTTCTTCTTTAGAGTTCGAGGATTCTTCTTTTACAAAAGTATGAGCGAAATCCTTAGATTTCAAAATATTATTTTTAACATAACCTAGTTCAGATTTGTCACTGTTATGGGTAAAATGAAGCTAAAACAAATGTATGAAACAGATGAGCCAAGCTGCTAGACTTGATGACTATGGATTGCTTGAGGGTCGAAAAATCACCTTGAACTTTTGTGCTGACTAATGACTTTAGAGGTCAGTCTTGTTCGTCGACCTCAAGAGATGACCTCGACCTCAAGTACCTCAGAGGTCGGCCTCGGATATTAACCTTAGCCTCGGGTACCAAATGTTGAGGGTCAAATATTGTATATTAGACCCCAGTTATTACCGAAATTTGCGAGCATGATATTGTTAACGTCTTCTTTTAAGCGTGTTTGTGTTGCAAGGTGTATTTATGAGCATTGGACTGAAACAGGATGCTAAAAGCATGGATTTAACGCTCTGATGTTACCAAGGTAAGGGACGGACTCCAGGGTACCAAGATCAACGAATTTACATGCCAGAGATCCGAGAAAATCGAGAAACTGAAGCTTAAGTGGCCTAAAAGTATGCCAGAATGAAAGATCACAGGGTTTCCACCATCTGTTTGGCTCAAAACTTCATACATAGTCTGAGGACTATAAATGAACCGTATAGGTTAAATTTGAGCCATCGGATCCTTGTAGAAGTGGCCTAATGGACAGATCGACCCCTTAAATCCTTTAGTGGGGCCCACTTGATCTCTGGATATGCTTAAATTTTGGACTCAACGCCTTAAATGAGGTGACAAAACGGATGGACGGTGCAAATTTCTCAGATACATCAAAGTGGACCCCACCTTAAGTGGCGTGTGCTACGTGCGCACGCACATTCGCCGTGCACCGGAAGTCACAAGACGGGTCAACGTGCGCTGACCCGATTGTTTTGTTTAAAAAATAAAAATCTGCCAGCGGGCGGACAATGTTTGCCGATCGACGTGTGGTGGGCCTCCACTGTCGACCTTTTGGAAGATTTGAACCGTCCACTCGACTCAGGATAAGGGACCAATCGAACCCATGGACTTATTTTGGTCCTATGCATATGCACATGCGTAGATCATCAGAAAACACAGGATGAACGGTGAGTTGGTTTAATATTGTGGGCCACACTGAAATCAGCTCGGTCTCAGCCTGTCTGGAGGGTTTTTCGTTCTAAAGACAATGGACGGCATGAATTTTCCATGAAATGTCATCCTGGGGCTAACCGATCATCACAGCAGCATCCGTAAGCTCTGTTTCGCAATAGAGCTTGCGGAAGAATGTTGTGGGCCACCATCATGCATTGTCGGTCTAATCCAGACCATTCATCAGGAGCCCATGGGCCCTCTCACCAAGACCTAGTTGACTGAATTGTAGAAGACAATGGAGATCGGGTTTCAGCCGATCAAACAAAGGACTGACGGCAGCGAGAAATAACCGGTGGATGACGTGAATTCCTCAGACGTCAGCTGAAGTGGGCCCCACCATCAGCACAGCTCAAGGCTTGTGTAGGCCCTATTTTTCTGCTGCGAGTACGTTGCTGTGCGTTAACAACAATTACGCATCCTCCACGCACCGACTCCAGCCCTTACGCACGCAGCTGATCTCCATCAGTCTATAAAAGAAAGAGACGTGAGAGAGAGAGAGATCATCTGATCAGGGGGCTGCACGTGGAGCAGAGAGAGTAGAGTTTTTTTTTAATTAAAATCTTTAATTAAGGGATTTAGCCTAATCATGTTGATAGGCTAAACCTCTTAGCTAGGGTTAAGAGGTGAAGCTTGTAGCGTGATTAGGAAGGTGGCTTTACTTTGATTCATGGTTATTGAACTCTTATGGATTCTAGTTTGATTATTAAGGAATACTTTTAGTTTTTAATGGTTTATTGTGACTCACATTACAGTAGATCTGTAATAGCTTTAAGTATGTTCTTTTCATTATGAGATTGTGAACTTGGGAACCCTGTTGTTCACCGTCGTCTCATGGGTATGGTTGGGTGATGGAACCCTTCCTAACTTTGACAATTTTCTCATGATTGGCTGTGAGATTGGTAAATTGTTGTTGTTTGCCATAGTCTCCTAGGCATGATTAGGTGACGAAATCACTTCCAAATCTTCGCCAATCTCATATGTTGATGATTAGATCCATGAGAAGTTCAGAGATCTGACAAATCTCTTCTTACCAATTGGATAAGATAGGACTCTGATTCCAGTTGTGTCCCTGAATCAATATAAGGTAACTTCCCAATTGCTACAAGTGGATCCTTGACACCCTAGTTTCCTACCTCTGATTTCTTTAAGTTTTAGATTAATATTTCATCATTATTCCCTCAAATTCATTCGATTTAGATTTCATCTTAGTCTAGTTCTAGTTCAAGTTCAAGTTACTTTCAGAATACGTACAAGGTTCAGTCCCTGTGGATTTAACCTCGGTCTTACCGAGATTATTACTACATCACAACCCTATACTTGGGGTGTGAACAAATTTTCAGCACCGTTGCTGGGGATTGATGGTTATGTTTTTCTGAGCTTAACTAGATTTAGGATTAGTTTAACATTAGGATTTTTCTAATTTTAGGTTAGAATTTTTCTATTTGATTTATAGAAACTAACCTATTTTCTTGTTTTGTAGGATCCTGACATAAACGTCTAATTTGGTAATCCCTTTCTAAATTCTCTACTTTTTCTATTTTTAGAATTAGGGTTTTAGTTTTAGAAAATTTTTCTTTTTAAGAAACTAACTCATCTTTCCTTTACTTTTCTATGTTTAGTAACTTTTTAATTCTAGGATTTCTTCTATTTTTAGAAACCAACATACTTTTTAATTTTAGGTTTAGAACTTTCCTAATTATTTTAGAAACTTTCTAATTTTGGATTTCTATTTGTAGTAATTAATTTCTTTTATTTCTTTTTGCAGGATTTTAACGTAGGAACTCCAATCTGGTAACTTCTTTCTAACTTCTCCTCTACTTACTTTCTATATTGTTGTAGGATTTTTCCTTTAGAATTAGATTCAGAATTAGGGTTTCACCATGTATATGCACGAGTGGGAACGTCAGTATGCTGAGAAGAATAACATATATTGGGATGATGATTATGATAGAAAACAACCTATGTCTCAAAACTTTTCTGAAACTATTATCGAGAACTGATCGGAATATAAAGATTCACCAGTTAAGAAGTCCTTACATGATTATATGCAGGAGAACAATTACACCCCACGGATTAATAAAATATTACGTGAGTGTTAGGGTTATCATAACTATGGGAGTGAGAATTATTATCACCCATCCGATAAAAAGAAAACAATGTGTGATTATATTATGAGTGATAATATGTATTACCAACCATCAGATTCTCCCACCTATGATCCATATGACTATAATCAGTAGAAACCTCAAAATTGGGGAAATGAACCAACAACATGTTATAATGATTGTTCTCTTGGATCCCCTACCTTTGAGATCCAACCAGAAATGATCCAAAAGGATTCATTTCAGCGTAACATGGTCTGTTTTGTAGAAATTAGAAAATCGTTGGAAACGTTTAATTTGCGCCTTGATAAGGTAGAGGAGGCTCGGTCATCCCAGTTACAATTCATTCCAGAAATACAAGGCGAGGAAAGTGATCCTAGCTCACTTTTGAAGAACGCTGGAATTACAATGAGGAGTTGGAGTCCATTAATGAGCATATCGTTCAATTTTTCGATGAGTCGATCTCAATGACGGTCCAAAGGAATGGTCAAGAGATGTGGGTATGTTTCAAATACAGTGATGATGACACACCTCCCTCACATGACACACAGGATTTCAATGATGAAGTAAAGGTTAATTTATTCGAACCTCAATCCAATTCAGGAATGGAATGTGAGGAAAGTGATCACATCGCAAGTGTGCACTACTGAACGGAATTAGACAATGATGCATATTGGGATGACTATTATGAACGTGCAGCCCAAATTCTCTTAGAATCAATCTCAAGTTTAGTCCAGGTCAGTGATCAAGACATACACGAAGTGGTCAATCATAATGAGCCACTCCTCTCACTTGACATGTCTGATTTAAAAGTGGACGATGAGCCCTTTACAACTGACCCTTCTAACTCTTGTGAAACATGTTTGGACCACTCTAAATCGAATGATGATGTGATTCAGGAGAAGGACGAGTTGCTCGCTACGACCCTAGAATTTGAAACTACTCAGTTGAGGCCACCATCTGAGCTGTACACGTTTGACAATTCAATGCCTTGATTGAGTAGTTTTAATGAACAAAGTGATTACATCGATGCTTCCCCTATTGATTTTCAATATGTCTGTGTAGACTGGAGCAAGAGAGTGTACCTCCATCCACTTTCAAGGATGATGGATTCCTTGGGCAGATCATCACGAGCTCCAATGTGGAAAATAAGTCACTCTCAGCCGAATTCCCTAATGCTTTGGATGATTACTTGGCACACTTTGCAGAATCAAACGATCCTATAATAAGAGACATAGTGAATGCCTTACAAGACAACATCTCAGTAGTTGTCATGGACCGAGAGAACCCTTATTCTGAAGCCTCTTCTTCCCCAGATCCTAAATGACTACCATTAAAGGAGGAGGAACTGACAATGGAACAGAAGTCTGGAACTTCGAAATATGTTAAGACTACATCACTTCCTGAGAAGTTTTCTAAACTTTATCTACTTGTAGTCTCTGATTCACCATGGGATACTAACGTTGACACTTCTTCTATTACAGGTGAATCATATATACTTTGAACACCTCAAGAAATTGAAAGGAAACCTTATGATGAGGTACATAAGTTTCTCTGGAAAGTCATGCTCCACGGCATCAAAGCCTATTGCAAAAAGGGCTTTTGGATGATCCTGTTGAGGAACTTACTGAGAAACTTATCAAGATACTGGCCAGAAGAGGAACCTTGCGGCATGATTGAGTAGTTTTTCCCTACTTTCATAGGACTAGGGTAGTTTGCTTTATGCTGTTATAGGATAGACGGTTTTATGCCATTAGGTTAGTTTGCTTCTTGCATTGTTTTAGGATAGTTTGCTTTCGTGTCTTCACTCTCGTGCTGACTGGCTTTCATGCTGTGATCTCTATGGAAAAGTCTCTCTCGATTCGTTATCCAGGTCCTATCTTCCCATCACTTCTCATTTACTTTCATTGTCCCACGTGCATTGCTTGTTCATATCTTTTAAATTGAGGACAATGTAGATTTTAGGTTGGGGGTGGGAGATTAGGTTACCTAATCAGTATTTTATTAGTCTTGAGCCAATTTGTAAAAAATTTTCAAAATTTTTCTGGAATTTCTTGTGAATTCGAAGTGATTTTGAAGGATAGTCATGATTTTAAAATTATAAGATATATGATGTTGGTAATTTATGACTCTTGGATTCAGTATCTGTTAGATTTCACAATACGTTCGAATAGTTAATCCATGATTAGAAGTTTTAAACATTGATTGAGTCATGAATTCACAGGACACATCTCGCTTACACATTAAGGCTTCAGTTCAATATTGAATTGTAACTTGGTGATCATTAAGCATGGAAGGAACCAACCTGGGGAATTTGTCCATCATGTTCAATAAGAAGAATGAAAGAAAAAGAAAATACCCAGCTACAAGATAGCTGCCTGTGGAAAGGGTTGGGCGAACAAACTTCACCATAGGTTTGCTTCCTATATGTGTAGATTCGATTCCCCATGGTTGACATTTGGAAAGAGTTAGGCGACTAGTTTTCACCATAGGTTTGCTCCCTATAGGTGAGGATTTGATTCCCCTCCTTAGCGTTACTGTTTATGAAAAAATCAAAGGCTGGTAGAATGAAAAGTTGATTTGTTAGGCAAGTTTTGGTTTAGGTTTTGGTTGTCTTGAATGCTCTTGTTAGTTACTAATGATATCATGAAGTATAGAAGTGAACCTTAATGATAAGCAGAGATTACACTATATATACACTCATGGATCCTAATGTTTAGAGTTTTTTTTTTCTAATTGGTGGATTAATACCTTGAATTGGACTATGAAGTTTACCGTGCGCTTGCATCCAAGAGAAATTAATGTTCAACACTCATGAATCTTAGAATTCTAGGATCTGGATTGTTTTTTTCAAAAAAAAAATCACTCGAGTTTTTAGAAATTGTCCTGTAATTCTCAATTTATTTTTTGCATACTTTGGTCGGGACTAGCAAAATGCTGGTTGGGAGTTGTGTTGAGGGTCAAGTATTACATATTAGACCCCAGTTATTACCAAAATTTGTGAGCATGATATTGTTAACGTCTTCTTTTAAGCGTGTTTGTATTGCAAGGTGTATTTACGAGCATTGGACTGAAACAAGATGCTAAAAGCTTGGGTTTAATGCTCTGATGTCACCAAGGAAAGGGACGGACTCCAGGGGACCAAGATCGACGGATTTACATGCCAGAGATCTGAGAAAATCGAAAAACTGAAGCTCAAGTGGCCTGAAAGTCTGCAGAATGAAAGATCACAAGGTTTCCACCATCTGTTCGGTTTGAAACTTCATACATGGCCTGAGGACTATAAATGAACCGTACAGGTTAAATTTGAGCCATCGGATCCCTGTAGAAGTGGCCCAACGGACAGATCGACCCCTTAAATCCTTAAGTGGGGCCCACCTGATCTTTGGATATGCTTCAATTTTGGACTCAATGCCTTAATGACGTGATAAAACGGATGGACGGCCCAGATTTCTCATATATAACAAAGTGGACCCCACCTTAGCGCATGCACACTTGTTGTGCACCGGAAGTCATAAGATAGGTCAGCGTGCGTTGACTCGATTATTTTGTTTAAAAAACGGAAATCCGCTAGCGGGCGGATGACGTTCGCCAGGCGACGTGTAGTGGGCCTCCACTGTGGACCTTTTGGAAGATCTGAACCATCCACTCGACTCAAGACGAGGGACCAATCGTACCCATGGACTTATTTTAGTCCCATGCATATACACACGCGTAGATCGTCAGAAAATGCAGGATGAACGGTGAGTTGGTTTAATACTATGCGCCACACTGAAATCAGCTCGGTCTCAGCCTATCTGGAGGGTTTTTCGTTCTAAAGACAATGGATGACATGGATTTTCCATGAAACGTCATCCTGAGGCCCACCGATCATCATAGCAGCATCTGTAAGCTCTGTTTCGCAACAGGGCTTGCGGAGGAATGTTGTGGGCCACCATCATGCATCCTTGGTCTAATCCGGACCGTCCATCAGGAGCCCACGAGCCCTCTCACCAAGACCTAACTGACAGAATTGTAGAAGACAATGGAGATCGGGTTTCAGCCAATTAAACGAAGGACTGACGACAGCGAGAAATAATCGGTGGGCTACACCAAATTCGAACGGAACCATGTCATCTCCAATTAGAATTTTGAGATGAATCCGGTGGATGGCGTGCATTCCTTAAACGTCAGCTGAAGTGGGCCTCACCATCAGCACAGCGCAAGGCTTGCGCAGGCCCTGTTTTTCTGTTGCGAGCATGCTGCTGTGCATAAACAACAATTATGCATCCTCCACACACCGACTCCAGCCCTTACGCACGCATCCTCCACGCACCGACTCCAGCCCTTACGCACGCAGTTGACCTCCATCAGTCTATAAAAGAAAGAGACGTGAGAGAGAGAGAGAGATCATCTGATCAGGGGGCTGCACGTGGAGTAGAGAGAGAGAGTAGAGTTTTTTTTTTATTTTTTTATCTTTAATTAAGGGATTTAGCCTAATCATGTTGATAGGCTAAACCTCTTAGCTAGGGCTAAGAGGTGAAGCTTGTAGCGTGATTAGGAAGGTGGCTTTGCTTTGATTCATGTTATTGAACTCTTGTGGATTCTAGTTTGATTATTAAGGAATACTTTTAGTTTTCAATAGTTTATTGTGACTCACATTACAGTAGATCTGCAATAGCTTTGAGTATGTTCTTTTCATTATGAGATTGTGAACTTGGGAATCCTGTTGTTCACCATCGTCTCATGGGCATGGTTGGGTGATGGAACCCTTCCTAACTTTGACAATTCTCTCATGATTGGCTGTGAGATTGGTAAATTGCTGTTGTTTGCCATAATCTCCTGGGCATGGTTAGGTGACGGAATCACTTCCAAATCTTCACCAATCTCATCTGTTGATGATTAGATCCATGAGAAGTTCAGAGATCTGACAAATCTCTTCTTACCAATTGGATAGGATAGGACTCTGATTCCAGTTGTGTCCCTAAATCAATACAAGGTAACTTGCCAATTGCTACAAGTGGATCCTTGGCACCCTAGTTTCCTACCTCTGATTTCTTTAATTTTTAGATTAATATTTCACCATTATTCCCTCAAATTCATTCGATTTAGATTTTATCTTAGTCTAGTTCTAGTTCAAGTTACTTTCAGAATATGTACAAGGTTCAGTCCCTGTGGATTCGACCTTGGTCTTACCGAGATTATTACTAGATCACAACCCTATACTTGGGGTGTGAATACCAACCTCGGCCTCAGATATCGACCTCGGCCTAGGTTACCAACCTCGACCTCAGATATGAACCACTATCTCGGAATAGAAATACCCTTATAATATATAAAGATAAGATTACCTTTTGAGATCTTCGTTGAGGATCATGCTGATCGAGGACATTCTTGGAGTTAGAGTCTAACTCCAATATGGGCCCTTAAAATCAACTCAGATACGCATACCGCCTAGAAAGCCTATAAATACACCCCCTGCCATGGGTAAAGGTACACAACAAATATCCTGATTCTTCTACTCCTTCTGCAGAACTACCCTGACTTAGGTATCGGAGGGTCCCCGGCCTTAACCGGTGCCCCCAATGTATTCTCTTGTATCTCAAATAATTGCAGGTACTCAGCGGCACGTAGAAGGTGAGGCAGGATTGACTAGATTTCTTCATCAACAATTTGGTGCCGTCTGTGAGAATGACATCAAAGTTATTTCTATCTCACCAAGGATCTGTAATGGCGAAAGGAAGAAAGAAGACCTTGGTGGCCATCGCCCCGATAGATCCCACACTAGTCGCTCATATGACAATCGAGTAGTCCGTAGATCTCCAAGGTCTGCCTTCACAACATGATGATGACTCTGCTCTTCCAACACTTGTTTATCGATCTTGAAATCGAGGTGGCCGGCTGGTCTCTTTGGAGAACCAGGTCGAAGCCTTAACTGACAATATGAAAGAGTTAATCCAGATACTGAAAGGTAGAACCCGCCCCCCAACCACGGACCAAAGGCAGGCGCATCTACCAAGCGATCTCGACCTCCGCAGGCTCCTCATAACTCGCGTGAGGTTAAGCAATATCCAGAGTTGCCAATCCCTGCACCAGATGAGCAGCCTGAGGAATTGCCTTTGGAACATCATACCAACCCCATTCCGGTGGTGGCCTCAGGTAGGCCCCGCAATAGAGCTGGTTGACTCATCTCCCTAAAGAATCAAGTCTAGGCCCCGACCGGCAATGTGGATCGAATAATGCGCATATTAGAATAACAACACCCCCTCCTAGACCAGGGTGTGACATTGGGAGCAGCTTCTGCCCAGTCTCGACCTCTACAACCGTCTCACGACTCGTATGTGGCATGAGGCAAGTGCATCCCCATGCAAACCATGAAAGCAACTGAGCTCGCCAAGTCCGATCTACACCACACCATGGAGAAGAAGAGACATGGAAAGGCTCTTGAGGGCACAATAAAAAGTGAAGTCCAATGACAAGTCGAGCATAAAGAAATCCGAGGACAGCTCGATGACATTCAACAAGCATGTCGAGCCTGGGTTATGACCTACAAGGAGGCCATGCTTGAGGAAGCCGAACCAGTTTACCGACGACATCGTGAGGGCTCAGCTCCCATCCAAGTTTCGGATGCCCCAGATCGCTCCCGACTATGGATCTGGAGACTCGACCGAGCACCTCGAGTCCTTCAGAGCGTGGATGTAGTTTCATGGCACCTCGTGCCCCATGATGTGCCGAGCATTCTCCCTAACCTTATCGAGGATTACGCGAAAATGATACGGATAGTTGAAGCTGAAATCCATTAGTTCTTTTACTCAACTCAGCAAGGCTTTCATCACTCAATTCATTGGTGGAAAAGACAAGAGAAAGCCATCACACCTCCTTACAATCACTCAGAGGGAGGACGGGATACTAAAAGACTACATCGTCCCTTTCAATGCCGAAGTAGTTCAGCTCGACGATTATTCCGACCAGATAGCTCCAACTGCCATGGTAGCCGACCTTAAATGAAGAAAGTTTCTCTTCTTTATTGGTAAGAACCCCCCAATATCCTCACCGACCTACTTAACTGAGCTTTAAAATATTCTACCGCCGAGGAGTTCTTTAGTCACGAAGAGCTACTCGAAGAAGAAACTAATCGGATAAGGATAGAAAATGAAGGGAAGAAGGGGAGCCCTCTGCTGCTAACGCCAAAAGAAAGAAATAGGACGACCAAGACCGAGATAAGCGTACCAACCGATATCTGGAAAGTCGCTTCCATTGATACACTCCCTTGAACACCAAGCTGGAGCAGGTACTTGAGAAAGCTGGGCTGATCAAGGAAACCTAACGACCGAGCTAAACCAATCAACCGAGCCTGGTAATAAGGCTCATCGGCCAACCCCGACCTAATCAACAAGGGCAACCTCTATTCTCAAAGGAAAAAAGGTGCTCGAGACACTACTGTTATTTTATTATCTATTATGCTCACGCATTCTACAATAAAAGAACTTCACAGGTCAGGGAAGAGAATTTCTTTTAATGATTTCTCGACTATTCGAACTACACGACCGACTATGAGGACATTTCTCAATAGAAGGAAGAAAGTCCTTTACTGAGTTCTACAATTAAATAACCTCCCCGGGTCAGGGGAGGAGAATTTCTTTCAAAACTTAACTATCTAGCATACACAATCAACTATGAGGGCTTCCCTTAGTGCAAGGGAAGAAAATCCTCTACTATAAATTCTACTATGAAAGAACCTCCCCAGGTTAGGGGAGGAGAATATCTTTCAACTCCTGACTATCTGAGTTGTACGATCGACCAAAAGGACTTCCCTCAATTTAAGGGAAGAAAGTCCTTACTACTTGTCCTACTACAACGTCTACTATTTAACAGTCGACTTATTGCTTCTACCGTGCACAACCGCAACACATAAAAGTAACAAAATCGAGGAACATATGTGAAATGAGCTGACCTTCTCATACATTAGTTCAGCAGTTACTTCTCGAGCTCATTAAATATAAAGCTCGGAAGTAGGGGGGCTACTGTTATAGGTAAAATGAGACTAAAACAAACGTATGAAACAGATGAGCCGAGCAGCCAGACTCAATGACTATGGAATGCTTGAGGGCTGAGAAATCACCTCGACCTTTTATGCTGACAATGACTTTGGAGGTCAGTCTTGTTCTTAAACCTCAAGAGATGACCTCGACCTCAAGTACCTCAGAGGTCGGCCTCGAATACCAACCTCAGCCTCAGGTACCAACCTTAACCTCGGATATCAACAACCAACTCGAAATAAAAATACCCTTACAATATATAAAGATAAGATTACTCTTTGAGATCTTCGCCAAGGATCATGTCGATCGAGGATATTCTTGGAGTTAGAGTCCGACTCCAATATGAGCCCTCAAATCAACTCAGATATGTAGACCGCCTAAAAAGCCTATAAATACACCCCCTACCATGGGTAAAGGTATACAACAAATATCCTGATTCTTCTACTCCTTCTGGAGACCTACCTTGACTTAGGCATTGGAGGGTCCCCGGCCTTAACTGACGCCCCTAGTGCAACTCTTGTATCTTAATTAATTACAGGTACTCAGTGGCTTGTAGAAGGTGAGGCAGGATCGACCAATTTTTTGCATTAACAGTCACCACATCGGTGAGATGAGGTTAACAATTTTTCTAGTTTCTAATCACCTTGGGTATATTTCCAAGTATCTTTTGAACTCTTAAGGGGGGAAACTTCAATTTAGCTTTTAGCTTTTAGATTTTGCAATTCATAAATTTTCAAACTTAAATCTAATTTTGCTTTTTCAAAACAATTAGAAAAATGAAATTTTTTCTAAAACAACCATTTTAAGTTCTATTGTAATTTGGCACATTTTTCTTTTTGAAATTTTAATTTGGCTATAATCTTACAACTTTCTCTGTACGGGGCATCATATGTAACATGAAGATCATCTTAATTTCAGAGTCACTTCTTAGAGCTTCATAATCATCCAAGGAAGTGATTCTGGCTATATTCATAAAGGCTTTCAGATCATTTAAAATTCCCTAGTCTAATTCATCAGTTTCTGAATTAGTTTTAGATTTTGATGATTCATCCCAAGTAGCAATCATGCATTTTCTTCTCGATTTATCCTTTTAGGATATTTAGAAGCGAGATGCCCATATTCAAAATAGTTGAAGCATTGGGTGTCTTTAGTTTTAGATTTCCAATAGTTTGAATTTCCTTTTCTTTTGTCAAATGGTTTTTGAAAATTTGTTCCTTTCTTATTTTTGAATTTCTTTACCAACATAGCCATATCGTTCTCATTTTTCTCAATATCTAAATTTACATTAAAATCTTTTGATTTAGATTTAAAGGATTTGAGGGCAATAGACTTGTTCGTAGGAGCCTTGAAATTCAGCTCGTAAGTTTGAAGAGATCCAAATAACTCCTCAACCTTCATAGTATCAGTATCTATCAACTCTTGTATAGCAGTAACTTTCGAATTAAACTTATTAGGAAATGATCACAGTATTTTTGCACAAACCTTGCTTTCAGGGATTCTATCTCCAAAACCCTACATAAAATTGACTATGTCATTCAGTTTTGTATAGAAGTCCATAAATGATTCATTTTCTTCCATATGAATTTCTTCAAATTTGGTTGTGAGGATTTGGATCTTAGACTTTTTTTCACAATGTTAATTCCTTCCTGTATCATTTCAAGTATATCTTATGCTTATTTAGATGTATCACACAAAATGATTATTTTGAATTTATCTGGTGATAGAACACAAGTTATTGCATTTAAGGCTTTAGCATTAGCACTACTTTCTGTTTTCTGAATAGTCGTCCAAAAAGTATAAGTGGTTTCTTTTATGGATGTGGTTCTATTCTCAGATAATACTTCCACCATAGGAGGGATCTATTGAGTTACAGTGCTTGTGACACACTCTCATTAATGGATTTGAGTAAAATCCTCATCCTGGCTTTCCAATATGAATATTTTTTGCCATCAAAGGGAGGTGGCTTGGTAATGGATAAGCTTTCAAAATTTGACATCTTATAGCTTCGAATCTAGCTCTATGAGGTAAATCCTAAAGAGAGCAAACTCGCTCTGATACCACTTGAAAGATGAGCTATCGATGTCCTGGGGGGGGGGGGGGGGGGGGGTCATTTGTACAAAGTATTGAAACCTTGATTCCAAATAATTCGTAGGACAACCTTCACCTTGAATTTTATGTAGGACAACCTTATATCACAATGTCTTTGAAATCAAACTTTCAAAACAAAAAGAGAAAGAATCAATCAAAACAATCATCACAAATGCACATGGGTTATAGTGGTTCGGTGCTTAAACCCACACCTACTCCACTCCTAAAATTACTACCATCATAATTTTGGCTTTCAGTATTTCATAGTTTTTACAGGTTTACCATAACAACCTCTTATAGTTCTTGTAATTTTCACGGGCTATCACAACAAAAATCCATTATGTAATTTTCACGGGCTATCACTAATCAACCCACAGATATTTTCGGGCTATCTTAGAAAAACTCAAATAAGGAAATAATAATTGACAATTTGTACTTATCTTTAAATGACAATTCGAAGATGTAGTCGAGGCTTGAAGCAGTGTTCTTCTTTCTTGAGTGTCAAAGAGGTAGTATATGCTCAACTAGAAAGAATATATGGATCTAATGTATTTTAAGGAATATAAACCCTAATGCTGCAAATTCAATTCTCTATTTCTCAAACAGAAGATTTATTAGTGAATTTCGTTGTAGAATAGAATGAGAGAAGGTCCCTATTTATAGTCAAATGATTTGAAAATTTGATTAGCCTAAAAATCGGTTCGGCCAACAGGATTCTTATGATTCCATTCCAACGACTATCGGATTGCATGGAATAAGATTTATCAAAAATTCGACTGGCCCAAGCCAAAATTTGACTGGCTGAATCCCTTCGAAAATCCGAGAATTCATTGTTGGAAACTGACCCGAAACTGCTTCAGGCTGGCTGAACCCAAAGTTGGGATGGCCGAATTTGTAACAAAATTTTCAAACTTGGCCGAAACTGAAGTTAGGTTAGCTGAAGTTATTTGGGCTAGTCGAACTTCAATGAACTTATACTATAGATTAATCATTTTAACAATTTTTCAAAAGGACCTAACCTAAGGTCTTTCTAGGGTCATTGCACAATTTTTCAAAAGGACCTAACCTAAGGTCTTTCTAGGGTCATTGCACCCGGTGGTTGGCATATACAAATATCTTAATCTTGAAACCGTATGACATCTTTAAGTCTTGAGATGTTGAACCGATCTTCATGAGATGTCGTAGAAGACTGAAGTGTACTTACGATCTAACCGTTATCTTTATCTATTAAATTTGACAACTCATGTGTACTACAAATAAGAGCACTTACAAAATCCTCATTAGAGTATTAATCTCAAGGAAGATGACTTAGAACTCATTGGTTTAGAGGCTTAGGATGAGAGATATGAACATTAAATCATCTAGGCTTCTATTGCTTCAAAATTCATCAAAATGCCCAAGAACCGAATGCCATTTTATAAGAAACCGTTTTGCAACGATTATAAAACAGCTAGTTAACTGTCATTTCTATATGATCAAAAGGTCCTTCAATAGGATCGAACCCTTTATCAATCACGTCTAGAAAATTCAGAATTATCTCTGTATGGTTACTGGACTCATTCTTCGATCTGATCGAGTGGACCTTCGATTGGATCGAGTGCCATCAACAGTTTGACGATGGGATTGAAAACCACTTGAAAATTACTATTTTAAGCAGGTATGTTTACAACAGTTATGCACCTCTACTAGTCTTATTTATCATGTTCCAATTAGGGTCCTAAGGCTAAGGGATGATCAACAAGGTTAACATATTAAGTCATGATACTATAGAGGTTTAAGGGGTTGTTTTGGGTCAACGGTTAGGATCACCAAGGCACCTCATTTATCCATTTTTTGCTCCTTGATGCTCATGTCCACTTGTGTCTTCGGTCCAGTTTCTAAGGGCTCAACTAACTGTCTAACATAATAACTCAAGTGATTAATAAACAAGGTGCATAAATAAGTGCCCTAACAGTATCCACTAGAATGAAAGAAAGTATAGGACCAGAAACTAAATATGATAACATTCATTAAAATAATAAAATGCAATGGCAGAAAATAAGCACAAGACGAGTATAAACTAGAATGACAGAAAGTAAAGGCCGGGAAAGTAAATAGAACTAATATCCATTAGAACGATATAAAGTAAAAGTATGATCAATATTACACTGAAAAATGACTATGCCAAAATTATGAAATCACCTAAAAACTATAAAATCTCACATTTTGAGTCAAGCCTTAGCTAGTGGACACTAAAAAGCCTCCCTAGTGGAGTCGACAGTTTTTTTAATGCGCCATACGAGTTAAGGGCCCACACTTCCTTGGTTTTTCTTTCATGTTTTTACGTTGGCAAGTATTATATTGACTTGGATATAATATGTGTATAACTTGGAATCACCACTAACCAAATGAAGCTCAAAATCTAAGGCCGGCTAGAAACCATAGAATCATTTTTAAGTTTGGAGAATTACGAGATTACCCAACTTGAGTGACTTTGGCGGTTTAAACTACGACTGTAGATTCTGGGTAAGGGCCTTGGTGATAGAAAAAGGAATGCGTTAAGCACAATTTTCTACCTTCACAACATACAATATCTACTCTATTAGATTTTCAGTTTTTTTAGGGATTCAGTAATAGTTTGGCTTTGTTACATCTAGTCGTGCTTCGCAAAACCTATAGGGCCCAAGCGGGCAACAAGAAAAAAAAATGTTATCTAGCCTTGCTTTTCAGAGCCAAGGTTTCTGAGTAAGAAAATATTGTACAAATCTAGCCTAGCTTCATAGGGCAGAAGGCTCTAAGTAGGTAAATGAAATGAAAAGCAAATCTAGCCTTACTTCTCAGAGCAGGAGGCTTCGTGCAAGCAAATAAAAAAGAAAGGAAACCTAGCCTTGCTTTACAGAGTGGAAGACTCCAATCAGGTAACTAAATAACAATAGATGAGAGAGAATGTTGTCAAATAAAGTAAAAGTTGCAAATGTAGTTGGGATGTGTGGAGTGGAATGCGATCTAGATTTGAGTTGTGAGAAGAAAAAGGGGATACCAAACACTTTTTCTTTTATTCACAAAATGGATGGTTAAATATCCCAGATTCCAACCCTAATATAGACTTTATTAGATTCTTCTACTTACTATTGGGCCTTATTGGGTTTGGCAGCCTATTGGTGCTATTGGGGATTTTAGACTCTCTCGAACCTTGAACCCCTTACCACCACTTGATGTTTATGAAAGCTCTCGCCCCTATCTGCAGCTTGTTTCGAATGATAGCAGTTATGTGCCATTTACAGACATTTCACCATAGACCACTGGCCAGCTAACGATGATGTCACAATTGTTGGGATAAATGGCGGAATCACACAGAGATGAATCTAGAATTGCAATCCAAAAGCACCAAGAAAACACAAAAAGAACACGATAATTTAACGTGAAAAACTCTTTCGGGAAAAAAAAATCATGGCACAAAGTGACAGAAATCCACTATGAAATCAGAAATTACAAAGAGAAAAGACTTACTAGATTCGAACAACCTCAAATCTCACCCTTGCTACACCCTTTGAAACCCCAAAACTAATTTAGAAACCCTTTAGAATAATTTAGGAAGCCTTATAATATATCTAGGAGCACCCTAGGAATCCTATTTATAGTTGGGGAACTCCAACTTTCGCACCGACTTAGAATAATCCAGAAATCGCCTCAAATTTATGCAGTCCACGCACAATCTACGTAACCTTCAACTAATCAAACCAAAGCTCGGGCTAGTCGAAGGACACTTCGACTAGTCGAACTTGTCCTTCGACTGGTCGAATTTCTCAAAGGTTCCAAAATAAATCGTTCCTGGATTTTCACCCGAACTTTTCCGGACTAGTCGAATTTCCTCATATTTAAGACATCTGTTAACAACAATCTCTACTATGTCTTCAATCTTCAAACATGTAGCTTCTTGACATATTCTCTTATCTCTGCCTCACATCATAACTTCATCAATACTTCTCGTGCACACTCCATCGTCCTTTTACGCCATCACCAGGCCCAGAGAAGTTGCACAGAACTTAAACTTCTCTGTATGAATGACCTTGGTGAGCATGTCTGCTGGATTTACGCTGGTGTGAAACTTTTCCAGAGTTACACCTCCTTCTTTAAGCACTTGTTGGATAAAGTGGTGACGAATATTAATGTGTTTAGTACAAGAGTGATAAATGAAAATTTTAACCAAATTTATAGTGCTTTCGCTGTCACAATTAACCGGCACGGCTTTCTGCTGAAGCCCCAACTGATTTATCATACCTCTCAACCAAACACTTTTCTTAAATGCTTCTGTCACTGCCATATACTCTGCTTCGGTCGTGGAAAGAGCCACCACGGATCGAAGCTTCGACATCCAACTAATTGCTTCACCCGCTAGTATAAACGAGTAATTAGAATTCGACTTCCTGGAGTCCACACTGCCTGCGTAGTCTAAATCCATATAGCCTACCAACTTTATCCTTGTCTTTCTAAAAGTTAAGACAGTCTTTTATACCTCGAATGTATCAAAGTAGTTATTTTACCGCTTCCCAATGTTGCTTGCTGGGGTTTGACATGTATCTGCTCACAACACCGACTGCCTGTGAAATATCTGGTCTCATACAGACCATGACATACATTAAACTGTCAACCGCATTCGAATAAAGCACATGCGATATAACCTATTTTTTCTCAATTGATTTAGGACATTGTCCTGAGGAAAGTTGAAGTGAGCCGCGTGGGGAATGCTCACCGACTTTGTGTAGTCCATCCCATACTTAATCAACACATTTTCAAGGTATTTTACCCGTGATAACTAAAGCCTGCTCCTCTTCCTGTCTCTATGTATATCTATGCGAAGAACTCTCTTTGCAGCCCTCAGATCTTTCTTCTTAAATGTCCCTCATAACCAAATCTTTAATACATTGATTTCAGACATATCATGACTGGCGATCAACATATCATCAACATACAATAATAGGATGATGAACTTGTCATCCCCTTAATGTCTTGTAATAGACACAGTGATCGTATTCACTCCGAGCAAACTTCTAACTCAAAATGAAAGAATCAAATTTCATATATCACTGCCTAGGCGACTGTTTCAGGCCGTACAACGACCTCATTAACCTACAAACTTTTTTCTCTATCCCTTTAACTTCGTAGCCCTCTGGTTGCTTCATGTAGATCTGCTCTTTCGACTCCCTTGTAGGAATGCAGTCTTGACATCCATCTATTCCAGCTTGTAAATGTATTAGGCAACCAGTGCCAACACGAATCTGATAGATACTTAATCACCGGTGCGAATATCTCTGTGAAGTCAATTCCTTCTCTCTGAGTATACACCTTTGCTACTTACCTCGCTTTGTATTATCATGTTTCCTTTTAAATAACCACTTGCATTCGATCACTTTTTGATCCATTGGAAGCTCCACCAGATCCTATGTGTGATTTTTGTGCAACGAGTCCATCTCATCATCTATAACTGTCTTCCACTTTTCTGCATTAAGTTCATCAAGAGCCTCCTGAATAGTTGACAGGTTTCCCTCAACTGTAATGAAAGCATATGCGATATTAAAGTCGTCCCTGTATCTTGCTGGTAACTTGCGATCACGCGGTGGGTTCCTTCTCATAGGTGGCTGCTCCACTTGCTCCTGTACCTCTGTTTGCGCATTTGTTTCTGCTTAAGTATCATATATGTCAATCTGGACTTCTATGATCAACATTTCTGGTTCCTCTTGCTCCTCCTAATCATTTTTGTGGAATAGAGAGCTTTCATCGAACCTGACGCCACGGCTAGTGATGACCTTGCGTGTGACCTTGTCGAATAACCTATAACCTTTCACACCAATATCATACCCAACAAAGATGTACTTTTGGACTCTATAGTCTAACTTATCTCTCTTAACTGACAATACATGAGAGTAAGCCTCACAACTAAATATGCACAAATTTGAATAGTCCAGCTTATGACCACTCCATACTTTCTCTGAGATTTTACAATCAATTGCCGTAGATGGGGATCGGTTCACCAAGTAGCAAGCCGTGTTAACGGCCTCAGTCCATAATTCAATGCCCAATGCAACATTACTTAACATACATCAGGCCCTCTCTAAGAGAGTCTAATTCACCCGCTCAGGTACACTGTTTTGTTTGGGCGTGTGGCGCACTGTATTGTGCCTAATGATCTCTTCATCTTTGTAATATTCATTAAACTTAGTGGAAGTAAATTCTCCACCATTGTTAGTCCTTAAAACCCTTATTTTTTGCCCTAACTGTTTTTCCACCATTGCTTTCCATTGTTTAAATATGGCGAAGACTTCAGATTTACGTTTCATGAAGTAAACCCAAACTTTTCAGGAGTAGTCGTTAATGAATGAAACAAACCATGATGACCCCCAACGGAAACCTCTGGTGATGACCCTCATACGTCAGAGTGTACATAATCAAGCACTCCCTTATATTCATGTTTTCCAGATTTAAATGATAATCTAGATTGTTTACCATATATACAATGCTCGCATATATCTAAATTAGAATTTTTAAAAGCTAGAATCAAACAATGATCAGATAGTACTCGCTCATGCGGCCCAGACGAGCATGCTACATACTTACAGACGTAAAATTTGCAATAGCTGTTGTCGTTCCACCTGCGAAAGTGCTCCTGATCAACCCATAAAAGTTTTCATACCTTTACCCCCTCATAACCATGAGTGCCCCTTTTGAAACTTCAATGATACCATTAGTGAACTTGCACCCTACAACCTTGAGTGCACCAAGAGAAATCAGACTTTTCTTCATATCAGGAACGTGCTTAACATCAGTCAAGGTATGCTCCATCTCATCAAACATCTTGATGCTCACCGTACCAATAACTACAACATTACAGGCATTGTCATTACATATAAAGACCTATCCACCACTTATTCCTTGTAACTGGTGAACCAACTTCGATGAGGAGCCATGTGATATGATGCTCCTGTGTCAAGGATCCACTCATCTCTAAGATTGTTATGCAAATGTCCGACCATAGACACAGACAGAACATCACCTCCACTTGTTTCTTCATCAGATGTGACAACATTGACCTCCCTGTAAGAAGCATCTGAGTTTTCTTTTTTTGTTTTAGGATTTGTGTAATCCTTCTTCATGTGTCCATTCATCTCACAGTTCCAGCACTTTATTTTTCCTTTGCCCATGCCCTTGGATTTAGATCTAGGTCTTGAAGATCCTGTACCCTAAGCCACTATTCATCTTTCTCATGACCTTCACTTGAAGGGTTGAGATAACGGTGTCCACATTTAGGGTTTTATTTTCGGTACACAATGAGTCCCTGAATGACTCATACGATGGCGGTAGAGTATTCAACAATATACATGTCTGATCTTCATCTTTGATCACTTCCTTCATGTCCAGCAATTTGCAAATTAGTTTATTAAAATTACTGATATGGGCCTCCAAATCTCCACCCTTTGCCAATATGAAAGTGAACAACTGTAGCTTCAAGTGTAAGCGATTCTCAGTGGATTTTTAGCATAAATATCTTTTAACTTCGCCCATAAACCAACTGCAGTTTTCTTCCTCAAAACATTATAGAAGACCTCATCTGTGAGACACAAACGGATTGAGGATAAGGCTTTTTTTTTTATCTCAGTGCTTTTTTATCAAGGTTGATTGGACCAATTCTCTGTAAACGATTCTGAACGTCAATGTTAGATGCTACTGATTAGATGGTTAAGATTGTCAAATTGATGTGATGTTCATATGGCAACCCCTCAAATGTGTGTCAATGCAATTGGGAGCAGTATGACTTATACTGCTCTAAATGCAGTGTAGCTTCTCCCTTTGTAAAATATATCATGGTTGAGCTAATGAGGTGTGTCGATGGGCTAAGCCAGCTTGGCTCATCAGGTTGCCCAGCCCCAGCAGATACAGGGCTTGGTTTTAATTTTATGCCTGTAGGCTGCATTAGGACCTGATTTTCAGGCCGGAAAATACATGTGCTGAACCTGTACATCTTTACCTTGTTTGGTTAAGGAACTGATCATCTTGATCTTCCACAACTTAAAGTTATTTTTACCTGAGTACTTCTCAATATCATACCTAATGTTTCCCATTATTGCTAATCCTGCAGATTCAAGCATGCACCCCAACGATTGCTCTGATACCACTTACTGGGATAAACGGCGGAATCACACAGAGATGAATCTAGAATTGCAATATAAAAGCACCAAGCAAACACAAAGAGAACACAACAATTTAACGTGGAAAACCCTTTCGGTAAAAAACTACGGCACGAAGCGATAGAAATCCACTATGAAATCAGAAATTGCAAAAAAAAAAAAAAAGACTTACCCGATTCGAACAACCTTGAATCTCACCTTTGCTACGCTCTTTGAAACCCTAAAACTATTTTAGAAACTTTTTGGAATAGTTTAGGAAGCCTTACGATATATCTAGGAGCACTATAAAAACTCCTATTTATAGTTGAGAAACTCCAACTTTCGCACCGACTTGGAATAATCTGGAAATTGCCTCAAATTTATGCAGTCCGTGCACAATTTGTGTAACCTTCAACCAGTCGAACCAGAGCTCGGGCTAGTCAAAGGACACTTCGGCTAGTTGAACTTGTCCTTTGACTGGTCGAATTTCTCGAAAGTTCCAAAATAAATTGTTGATGAATTTTCACCTGAACTTTCTCGGGTTAGTCGAATTTCCTCAGATTTAAGACATTCGTTAACGACAACAATTACTCTTTTTTTTTTTCCTTCCTTTCATCGAGGGTTATGCGACAATTTGGTTTGGTAAAAGTAAGCCAAGTAGACCGTCATCCTACCACAAGCTTACAGTCTATTTTACCTTTTTCTCCGCACAATTCTCTATGTACAGAGGGTGTTTCCTGTTTTACAGGGTCGAGATGATTGTCTATTATCTGTTGGTAAAGTTCGAGACCTGCACATCGGTTCGTTGGTTGTTTCTTGGGAGGTGTAGTGGACCCTTTCTAGTTGACATGTTCATATTTGGATGGTTTCTAGGTCGCATAGATACAATTTTATCGGAGTGAGGTGTAGTTAGGATTCTAGGAGAGTCCGGATGTTCGGCCAAGATTTGATCTACTGAGTTCCGGATTTGTTGATCAGGTTGGTTAATTGTTTCTAGGAAATGTTGAGGCCTGTTATTATTCGACCAATTTTGATTTTCAATGTGTAGACATCCCACCTGAATCATGAGATACTACTTCTAGACTGTATGGCCATAGCCTGATAAAACCGCACTTAAGGCCCTTAGCTGCCGTCGGACGTCTGACAAAATTCAGAGGTGGAACCCTTAGCTCGTCCCAAACAAGATTACCGGAAGAGATTTCTGACTCTTGGCCTGTCAATCCAAACCAATGATCAGCACCCACCAGAATCCATAACCTAAGCAATGTTCAAATAAAGCTGCACTTGTCTACCGAAATAAATCTTAAAAGCTGACTAGTATGATAATATTAGGCTTAAACTCCCCTCCAAAAGCAATGAAATGCTCCGATCACCCTATCATGGACTCTGTAGGCTTTGAAACCAGCCTAGAAGAGACAGGAAAAAAGAAAACGTTGGAGATATACGTCTAGGCAAACATTGGAAGCTATCACAACAAGGATTAAAAACAAGTTTAGGCGCACAACCGATACACCCAAAAATTTTAAAATAATGAAATTTTAGGGCTCACCATTATATAATTACACTATTCGACCTCTCCACATGAAGATCCAATAATGAGCCAGTGATGTCCCAAAAATTGGACCCATCCAATTACCACACCGACCACACCATAGAACAAAGAGTGGACAGACAGACACTTGAAATCTCCAAAACTGTGTCAGGTCCATTGTGATGTTTTCATGGAATCAATATTTCCAAACAGTGTACCCCACCATAAAAATTGTACGACCAAAAAAAATAGCCTGATAAAATCATTATGTCCTGTCAATTGAATTTGGATGGTTATATGTTCAATTTTACATTGTTTCCTTTGGAGTGGCCCACCGGAATTCTGTATTGGATTGAATTTTAGGAATTTGGATGATTATATGATGCACGGTTTGGATGGCATAGAACATTATGTTGGCCCATCTAATGTATGGTTAGTACAGAATACACGTGCATGTTTCAAGGAAAACGTATTTGGGGCCCACTGCGAGATGCGTACACCATCCAACCAATCCAATGGAAGATCCAATCAATAGTCAATGATTCCAAAAAAAAAATCAGACCATTCAGATAATTAGATGGGGCATAGTGTATAGAACAATGGGCAACCACATGAAAGCTCCAAAATGTGTGGGTCCTAATGTGATGTTTTTATGGAATTGGATCTATTCAAATGGAACTCACTCTACTAAAAAATCAAATTAATACAGTCATCGGTAGGCTACGATAACTTGAATTTATATATTTTCGTGCAGTATATCGTTTTCCTATGGTGTGATCCACTTGAGTTCTGGATCAGCCTAATTTTTGGGGCGTCCAGTAACTATGTTTAGGCTCACCTGATTTATACAAAAACACGTGACACAGGGCCCCAAACAGTGGGCTTTTCTGCCCATTATATCTTAGACAGGAGTGACTCGGTCCAAATCCCTCGGACTGGTCTGAGTTCGGAGGATGTGTCAAGGATGATTCAGCTCAATTCAGGCAGTTTTACTGTATCGTCATCGTGTGGCTGATAATATGTTCTGGTTAGGGATGATACTCTAGACCTTCAACTCAAAACTCCCTTTACCTGAGTGAGAAGAACCCTTCTACGGAGGGCATTTGAGAAAAGATTCAGGCTGTTCATTAGGCGGGGCCCATTATAGCATAAACGTGAGGCCCATGGACCTCGGCCTAAGGGTATGGATCTGTAATAGAAACCGCTGGAGAATTAGTTTTTTTTTTTTTTTTTTTTTTGAAACCGCTGGAACATTAGTTTGCTTCTATTTATTTATTTGTTTATTTAACTGTCTGTTTTAGATCACTTACAACATTGTCGGCGATGTTTCAACCTAGGAGATTTTTGGGGAACCTAATGGTGGGTGGGTGTTGCGCATATGATGGACAGTCTGGATTACTGGACAATGAGGCCAAACCCCTTACATAGCTAGCCTAGGTTTGAGCCCCAAGAAGACCTGCTGGCCTAAAAGTGCAGGTCCGGGACCACCTTGAAATTTCAAGGCTAGGAGAGATTGAGGTGAGTCACGGGGTGTGAAGCACCAGTGTGAGTCATCCAGGTTGCTCATCAGGTGCTGTTCACTTTAAGGTTCACTCATTGGATGGGTCACACATGTATTTGAACAGAGACCATTGATTATCTTTCTCCTAACTGCCCATTTTTCTCATACATGTGTGGCCCGCCCACCTACCTAATTAGTGGACCCAACTGATTTCAGGCCAGGACACCTTGACTGCGTGGCCCCCATCTAATCAATGGTATGGATATCAGAAACATGCACCATGACACATGGCGCCTCTTTAATCAGCTCCTGTAAGAATCACAGCAGTGGTCTATTTCTAGCTAAATGGGATGGCATATGATCCTCTCTGTAATTGCTCAATTGCTTCTCTCATTCAAATAGTATTGGATCATATATACTTAATTTTTATTTCAAAATTACAGAGTTCTCTTTACATTTATTTCAAAATTATAGAGCTCTCAAATCCCGTCTCTTCCATAATTACAGCTTGAATCTTCTTCCCCCCCTGTTATTCCCTCTCCAAAATATGAATGACTATCAAAGAAGAATGTCTACGAAAGAAAAATGAAGAAGAAAAGAAATACAAAATGTAAAGAGAGTAGCAGAAAATCCATACTTTTGGATTCATGAGAACCACCTTTTCCCATTATTCAGAGTCTTAACTTTCATTACAAGTTCCTCTCGTTCAGCTTCTACTTCAGCAAATCTTAGGCTCATATGGAAGTAGCGGTCATGCATGTCTCTCAACTCTTCTTCCAGCGATGATGCTTTTCTCTCCATTCCTTCGTATTCTCCTACCAACCTCCTGAAATAATTTCCATTAGCATTTTGATTCATAGAAACATAACTGTGGGAAAAAAGAAAAAAAAAAAAAAGGAAAAGAAGAAAAGAATCTATACACACCCCAACATCCATTCATGTGCAACCAAGTGAATATTTTGGGTTACATCCACTAGTCAAATTTGAATAGCCCCTATCAAGGTGGGACACGAATGAAAAAGGTATAATAGGAATGAAACAGCCATCTTTGTCGGACTGAAATCCTTTGGATTATTAATCGGTCAAAATCAGGATTAATCTTAGCTGTTAAGAATGAATTCAAAGCACGTACAGCATATGAATTGCTCAGAGTAATTGATATTATTACATATATCGATGATGGGGATATGGAAACATGTATCGGTATCACCGATTCTCGGAAAAATATTGCTGTCTGAGGGGAACATTGGGAAAAAATGTGGAAATTTTCAGTGAAACTTCAGGACATGTTAAAAGACACATGTTTGCACATGTACGAATCAAAATATTGCAAAAAACAACCACACACAATAAATTTCCATTTTATAGGGGTCTAACAATGCGTCGTGGAAAAAATCAGTATAATATAAATATCTAAAATTTGTAGCGAATCAACAGATCGGCCAACACTCGATAATATATAAAATTTCCACAATAGTTAATAGTGAATAAACACATTTTCCAATTAAAAAAGGAAAATTTGGGATTTCACCAAATTTCCCCATTTTTCACTTAAATGTTATTATTATTATTTTTTTTTCACCACAAATCCATATCAATGCATGAAAATCATACATAGACATGGATTTCCATTGTAATCCATACTAACATTTGAAAAAGAAGAAGAAGAAGAAGTTTCTATGGATTTTTCGTCATGAGTTTAGGCCTATCTTTGTTTCAATCTCCCAAAATCCAAGATTTGATTCAATAAAAAAATCAAGCATAACTAAAATCACCCAAGTAACAAAATTCCATAAAAAAAAAAATAATAATAATAATCCTCCAAAATGGAGACTTTTTGGATTTTTGGAAATTTCCCAATTTTTGGTCAATTGTTGCCTATCTATGGATGTTTCTCTGGTATTGGGGATATATTAATGGTATCACCAATACCGTATCACCAATACCAGGGAACTTTTATGAGGGATTCTTCTTAAAATATCACCAATATCGATAATATCGCCAAATATGCTAATATTATTGAAAATATTTGTGATATTTGGAAAATTGGAAACTGCCAGCAGTTTCGGTATCGCTGACCTAGTGATACATATAATATCAGTGACATTATTGATAATAACTCTGATATTTGGAACACATGTTGGATTCATAGAAAGAACTCAGTTTTTGAGAAATGATAGGATGAATGTGCATGTATTGGTACAAATAAAGCAGAGCTTAAAATTCTAGGTAGTTTTAGATTTCCACCAAGTTCGATGTTAGTTATGATTGTCTCCTTCCATCTGGCTCGAATATTTCACTCGTGCAACTACTATTGTTGTAGCTTGTCTTTGGATGAACATTGACCATTGGTGCATGTCTATCCTTATGTTGCATAGACACTCGTATATGACCCAATCAGTGGTCCTACAACATCCTCCTATCTATATGTAATATGCAGGACTGTATTTTTGGTCCAAAAGAGAGATGTACATTCCATAGATTCCATTGCTTTCTCACTTTTTATGGGTTTCTTGAAAAGAAAATGGTACGAGTGATTAATATGGGGTGACACAATCCTGCAAGATCCAAGCCCCTTTTATTTAAATTCCCAATGGTTGACATGTTTTGCTTGACGCTACAAAAATGGCATATGATGCCTCCTCACATAGTGGTTTGGGAAGAATATACATTGAAACTAAGGCATGCATCAAATGGAGAAGGAAACAGCAACTCACATGTCAAGGAGAAAACACACTACCATTTTGGTGTATAACAGCCCCTAAACATAGGAAGAACATTCTGAAATCAAATCATGTCAGTTCAAATGTTTTTGTACAATTGTATATATAGTGAAACCCTAATCATATGCTCCTGCATGGTTTTTCATCCTAATCATGAACCCAACTTTGGAGGGATGTCTTGAAAATCTCCCAGACTAGAAGATCATAACCCTTTGATATTTGGCCTTCTTTTGTTAATATGGAATGTTGCTATAACTTGAGCACCATTTGTAGATCACCATATCACGGTGTTGGATCTCCGTGCAACATTTCTTCTAATTCCCATCCATGAATGGGCCTGTGAAATGAAAGGATTCATGCTTAAGGGAGGTCGTTAGAATTCTATTTAACTTGATTTTCAAGTTAAGTTCTACTAGGAAGTTTCTGTTTCGGACTTGAGTAACAATTCATTGTCACGCTAGGATTAGAAGTTGGTTTCTATTTTGGGTTCGAGTAGGGATAGGATTCGTTTAATGGACTTCTTATAAATATAGGCTCTACATGTATTTGTGTGTACAGAGAAAGAAATCTACTAGGAAGTTTCTGTTTCAGACTTGAGTAACAATTCATTGTCACACTAGGATTAGAAGTTGGTTTCTATTTTGGGTTCGAGTAGGGACAGGATTAGTTGAATGGACTTCTTATAAATATAGGCTCTACATGTACTTGTGTGTACAGAGAAATAAATTTACTAGTTTTTTCTTCTTCCTTGTCTTGTACATCCGTACATGGTGAGGGCTAGTTCTCTTAGAATTAGATGCATGGTTTGTTGATTCAAATAGAGTATAGCAACACTAGAAGAGAATATTAGATTTGGGATTTTTCATACCCACAAACTGTAGCATGGGGATCCACATGCAGAATCCTATAAACCAACAAATCTTTAAGTTTCAGATCCGATAGTTCTTCCCATGTTACTACTGCCTATGTTAGTGAGCACAAAAAGATCAACTAGACTTCGGCAGGGGTTGACACATGACCCTTGGCCCATGAAATCACTCATTCACATGAACAGGCAAGTCATGGGAAACACAATAACCCCAACAGAGAGTAATGAACTAGTTCTGATAACTGACACTGACTAATCCTCGTTTCACAAAACAGTGAACAATATTCAGACTAACACAACAACTAAAAGTAGGGTCTTGACCGTACATATTGCCGACCACATTCACCGTACATATGGTTTAGCTCCCTCTTGTGAGTTGTATTATGGGCAATGGCTCATATAGCATGTGCTGTACAATCCATACTGTAAGCCTAGGACCTCATGTAAGTCCAATAGGTCATTCTGGCCATTTTTTACTTAATAATGAACAAGGAGCACATAACCCAAATTTATTTTATACCCTTCATTTCGTTCTTCCATCTCCCTCTTCTCCTCTGTTTTCTCTTTTCTTCTCCAACATTGAACCTCTAGAATTACATGGCATCAGAGCAAAGTTGACCCAAGATCTTTCATTTCCTCACTTCTCTATCTTTTCTTTCATCCTTTTTTATATCTTCTGAAACCCCACATCTGCCAGGGACTCTTTTCCTTCTAGGAAATCTAGGTTTTCCTTGGGCCCGCAGCAACCATGTTTGTTGTCTGTGTTGGATGAATACATGTGGCAAGTATTGTCAGGATGATTCGAAGTTTTTGTGTATTACTGGTGGTAGCACAGGATGTATCATATCTGACAGCCTGTTTTCCATGGTAAAAGTGATTGGAAGTTGTTTTGACAGCCCGTTTTCGAGCAGAGGTGTTTTTGGCAGCCCATTGATTGATTGGAAGTTTTTCTGGCAGCCTGTTGACATCGTGTTTCTGGCAGCTTATTAACAACATGTTTATCTTATCATTAATTATCCGTGTTGTTATGGAGGGAAAAGTTGACAACAATTCTTATCAAAAGGCAGGAGGGCTAGTCATATCACTATCTTTTAGTAGTCCGTTTTTATTTATTTATTTATAAAGATGATGACTTCATTAAAAGCAAAAGGCACAAAAACAAAAAGGAAACAGCAGTGGAAGGGTGACCCTTTTGTCACTCCACAGAAGAAAAAAACAACAATACAACAGAAATGAACCATGGCAGGCCCCCAGACCAAATAGACCCCCGATCACAAACCTGGATACCCAAAAACAATAGCATTCCAGTCAGCTCTCCAGGAAGAAAATGAGATCCACGAAAATTCAGGAAGAACCAATGCCCACTGTTCTCAGTATCCACATCAATGCATGTAGCACACAGCCTTGGAATACAAAACATATAAGTATGAAGCAAGGGAGATATCGCATATATTGTGGAACGTATTGCCGTTTGAGGGAAACAATGGGAAAATGGTAGAATTTTTCAATGAAACTTCAGGAGGTGTTAAAAGAGTCGTGATTACACACTTAAAACTCAAAACAACACGAAAAACAGGTATGCATAAAAAAGTTTCCTGTGTAGGGTCCTAAGCTATGCATTGTGTGACAGAAGTGATGCAATTATATCCAAAATGAGTTCATCTCATTCAAATATCCTACAACTAATTCAGATTAAACCATCCAAATGATGGGTCTCAATTTAGATGTATGATGAACCAAAAGTTATCTGATATCAGATTGGTGGGCCAACAATTTCAATGGTCTAGTTTGTCATATCGACAAATACATTGGCTGATATCTTGGGCTTCCCACATGTATTATGATATCTTTCTAGAATACACCATTTTTTTTTAATTTTTTTTTAAATTTTAATTTTATTTTCAAGATATCAGTGACAACTGCAATATCTGCGATATTTTCGATATATTTCCTTGGATATTTGCAATATTTCCCATGACCATGCCATCTAGGACCTTGAGTGCTATCCTTCATTTTGGAGGGTCTTCTTCCTTTTGTTTCTAGTTGAATAAACTAGAAGACTACTGGAAGCTAATAAAAAATCCTCTCTTTAGCAAGGGTGTTAGTGATTACATTTCCTCTCCTCTCGACATGGGCAAACAAAATGTGTCCTAGAGGATAAATCACATATTTTGTCTACAATAATAGACATTCTCGTGACTGGATAACTCCATGTGGATCAAAGAACAAGTTTTGTGTTTTATTTGCTTGTATTGTATGACATTTGAAACCTGAAAACTCAGTTTGGATATAATTGCATCACTTATGGCTGACGATGCATAGTTGTCCCTAAACAATGGAAAACTATCATCCATAGTTTACCAAGTGTGGTTTTTGTTATATATTTACAAAATTTCAACCAAAACTACCAAAAATCACAAAAAATCCGAAAAAGATTTTTTTTTTTTTTTTTGTCCCAAATATTTTTGCTTAGCTCCTTTCAATCATGTTTCAACTTTAACAACTCCTCGAGTTGTTTCACATCAAAACATGAATTTGGTAGATGGAGAGTGTTTTAGGGAAGGAATGCCAAATATGAGAAAAATCCAATTTTTTACTTCATTTTTTCATTAGATTAGCAATGAAATAAAGTTGAAATCCTTGTATATGGGTAAGTTTGATGCATTTGAAGGGATTTTAAGCAAAATCCTTGGATTCCCAAGGTGAAAATGGGAAAAATATGAATTTCTTTGGTTTTTACCCTTCAAAATTAATATATAAGGGTAAAAAAAAATAAATTGAAAATGGCTTGTGTTTGCTATGGGATGAGCGACTTGAACAGCTGTAACACCCATTCATGGTCATCAAGCTATCGCCATGGCTATGAGTTAGCCTAAGGTTATGGACAAGGGTATGGCTATAAACAAATGCAACCAAGATACAGGTATGAGTATGAAGGTGTCCAATGACAGCCATGACTAGTACCATTGAGAGCAATAGGGATAATTATGGTGATAACTCAGTATCCATTGATGGGCATGTCGATTCACATTGATGAGGATGATATAATCACCTCATGAACTAGGTACAAGACTGCTACTTGGAGCAATAATATTATGGTCACCCTAGTAGGGATAGGGATGACAACTACTCATCACCTCATAACTCCATGTAGATTTGAGACCAAAGTATACTTTTGGTTCTTTTTAGTTGTTGGTTGTATTGTTTGTGTTTTCTTGCTTATATGGTATCACATTTGAATGATATGAACTCGTTTTGGATATAATTGCACCATTTATAGTGACAGTGCATAGTTTTGTCCCTTGAACACAGAAAATTACTTTGCTAGATTTTTTATTTTTATTTTATAAATGTTTTGAGTTCTAAGTGTTTAATAGTGTCTTTTAACATCTCCTGAAGTTTCACTGATTCCATCACTTTCTTAAGGCTTCCCCAAAGTTTTCCTAGGACCGCAAAACTTCACGCCATATCGAAACACTTCCCATATTTCCCATGAAAGTACCCATTCTCTAAGGTGTGAAACTTTGTGTGAAAATAATATTTAAAACCTTGGTTCAGCGGGAGTCATCTAACAAGGAGTGTTGGTTAAAGAGGTCGACTTATGGCCTTAAACATTCTCCTTGTGTGTGGTTTGAGAAATTTAGTGAAGTATTAATATGGGCTTCAAGGAAGCCAGGCTGATCGCTTAATTTTTCATCGACAAAGTTAATCAAGTCACATTGTGTATAGAATTGAAAAAATACCTTACGTTTTTCATGCAATAATTTGGTAAAGCTCAAGTCCTTCCTAGGTATAGAGGTTGCGAGGTTGAAGGAAGGCATCAATTTATCTCAAAGATTTTTTTTTAAAGGGTAATGAAGATTTTATTCAGGAAAAGAATGCAAAAAAGGGAAAAGAACCCCATAGAGCAACAATAGAAAACAAAAATAGACTATTAATGCTCAAACACTTTCAACATGGAGGGTCCATTGGGAGACCAACACCGAAGCCTTACCCATCACTGCCTCCACTAACACAACAAGTTGCAAAAGCAGTGGTTGTTCCTCTCAATCCACATCACCCACAAAACAGCTGGAAGAGCTAATTGCCAAAATAGCTCCTTCCTTGCTTCTCGAACCTCCCCCATGCCAGGACCAAAGAAGATCCCTAACAGTGCCTAGTACGGTCCATGGTATGTTGAGGGAAGAATGAAAATGAGACCACACCTTGGAAGTGAAGAGATGGCCAATTGACTCCGTCACTTGCTTGAAAAAGGAACACATTCGCGATAATCATAGAATGCTTTTTGCAAATTATCAATTGTCAATTGTCAAAACTTTCTTCCTACCAGCCATGACCATGGGAGGGGCGGCATATGACAAAAAATGAAAAGCAAGATCTTTCTTGTTTCTCGCTTCAGCTGGCTGAATCATATTGAAAAAATAACTGACCGAAAATACTCATGAACTGTGTGGCCTTTCTAAATTGTGAAGATCCCTTACGCCAATCCCTCCCTCCCTTTTCAGCTTGCAAACATCATCCAACTTCAAGAGGTGGAATTTGTTGCCTTCTTCTAATCCCCTCCACAAGAATTCCCTCCTTAGACTTTCCAATCTTTCTCGAACAACGAGCAGACATTTGAAAATGGACATATAATAGAGAGGCATGTTGGCAAAGGCCGCTTTAAGAAGCGTTAGGCGACCACCCAAGGACTGGTAACAACTCTTCCATTTTGAAAGTTTTCTTTCAATTCTCTCAACCACCTTTTCCCATAAGTGCACGGCATGCTTGCCAATGCACAATAGAACGCCCAAGTAAAAAGAGGGGAGAGCCCCAGCTTTGGATCCAAAGATAGTTGCGAGATTAGACACTTCTTGTTTAGATAGGATGGCCAGAATCTCACTCTCGTCCAAGTTGATATTTAGCCCAAAACTGCCTCAAAGCACACCACAGTCTTCCCGAGATTGTCCATCATGAAAGGATCGATGTTACAGAAGATAATGGTATCATTGATGAACTAAAGGTGTGAAATAAGTTCCCCCAACTTGGACACCCGGAAGCCGTTAATAAGATTGGGCTCTTGAGCTTCAAATAGTATCCTGCTAAAAGCTTCCGCAACAACTGAAAAGAGGAAGGGAGATAACGGGTCTCCTTGCCGAAGAGTCGAAGACCCCTAAAAGGTTTGAAGAAGCCTTTCAGGTGTCCACATAGCACCACAACCCATTCTTTGCAACATGTAATTAAGCAAGCCCCATTCCACATGAATGTACGCTTTCTCGATTCAAGTTTGCAAATAATTCCTAACTTCTTTTCTTTGAATCTGGAATCTATGCACTCATGGGCTATGAAGGCACCATCCAGAAATTCACGCCCTCTCACAAACACACCTTGGTTATTAGAAATAACATCACCTAAGCGCTATAACGGACATTCCATACTCTGGCCTTAAGAAGCCCTTGTTGAAGAAATCAGTAATGAAATCTAACACATCCCTCCTCACAACATTCTAAAACACTTGAAAGAAGGCTTGAGAATGTCGTTCAATCCCGAAGCTTTGTCCCCAGCCAAACTATCCATTGCCTCCTTAACTTTTTATTCCGAAAAATGTTTTTCCAAGCAATCAGCCTCAACCTCTGATAAAGCGTCAAAGTCCAAAAGATCTGGCCGTGGTCTAACCTATGCATCCTTCGAAAGAAGTTTTTCATAGAAGCCGACAATCGCTTCACATACTTGCGACTTTTCTTCCACTCTTCTTCCATCCACAATAATCAAATAAATTAGGTTATTCCTTGCCCTCGTTGAAGCTATGTTGTGGAAGAAACATGTGTCTTTATCGCCTTCTTTTAACCGTAATGTCCTGGATCATTGACGCCATTTGATTTCATCTTCACAGTCTTCCTCAAATAAGATAGATTTCTTCTTCCTTCAAATCGGGTGAGTGAATCTCATCCATGATGACCGAGAGATCAACTTCCCTTTCACCATAAACCTCCTTGCTCTTTAGTTTATCTTTTAGAAGCTCCAGTTTATGGTGCAATCTAGCTCTAGCCTAGTCATTCGTTTGGAAGGAGTTCCATCAGTCTTCAACTAGCCGAAAGAATCCATCCACCTCTAGCCAAGACAACGAACCTAGAGGGTTTGGGTCCCAGTAATCGGGCTCCACATCAAGAAGGATTGGTCCGTGATCCGAAATCAGACTAGGAAGACATTTGAGCTAAACCAATGGATATCTTGTCAGCCAATTAGGGGACACCGTGAATCTGTCTAGGTGGGACATGATCGGATTACTCTGCCCATTTGACCAAGTATATTTCACACCCTGTAATGGAAGACCTATCAAGTCGAACCTCTGCGGCTAGTCGGTGAAGGCCCTCATGCTTCTGGAAATGCAGGATCCGGATGACTTCTCAAACGTAAATAGTCACATTGAAGTCCCCTTCTATATGCTACAGGAGGGAGAACCTCGATGGGATTTCTTGAAGTTCCTCCCAAAACTTGGATCTAACAGCTGCTTTACACGGCCCATATACTGCAAAGAGAAGCCATTTGAAACTTGAAGGGATCTCCGCTAGCACCATCGAAACTGAAAAATCTCCGCACCAATTATTGACTTTCTTCCACATAGACGAGTTCCAAGCAACCAGGAATGTTGCTTGCTGACCTCACCACATCCAAAGAGAGGAATTCCTTCGGATGTGAACCCCATATCTCATCTAGAATATTGTTGTTCACAGAAGAGAGATTCGTTTCCTGAAGCGTGGTGATCTGAGCCTTTAGCTTCTTACAAATCTCTATGACCTATCACCGCTTCTCCTTACTCCCCAGAACCCTGACATTCCAGCTTAATACATTCATCTGAAGAGAGACCTCACCTTTTTGCCCTTACAGGACCCACCTAATTTATTTCCTGACACAATTTACAGATGTTTAGATTTGCAACAATTCTCTCTGGCCTTTTGGAACACGTCGCAACAATTTATGGATGTTTCGATCCCTCATCCAATCGAGTTCATCCTCCTAGATGAGGCCGACTGCATATTCTTAGGGGGCAACATTCTCTTTGCTCGATGGATGGATCTCATCTCAGAATGGCTCTCAATCTTGTTGCCTATAATTTTCAGTGGAGTAATGTCCATCGCCTTGAAGAACACCTCACATGTCATGTTCAGCTTTGCTTTTAATCAAACTTCTACTTTGACCACTGCTGATTCATTCTTTTGTTTCTCTTTTGCCTCGACACCTATTTATGCCTCCTTTGAATGCGATTTGTCGCTCGATCCAACTAGCATCTTGGTTCCATATTGTCGTCCGATGATCGATCTTGGTCCTCGTTCTCAGTGATGAATTCCTTCAAAGAGGGAAATGTGCTTCTTATAAGCAAGACAACTCTCGGACCTCCTCTATTATAGGGACTAATGCTTTTGAATTATTATATAAGTCCGCCGCACATGTTAGACATGAAACGGGCATAACAAGACAGGCAGTCATTGCTGAAATAAAAGGGGCTTCGTTTTCTGACCGAACGAGGCACATGTCATCACGCCTCCTCTTGATACCCATAGATCACAAGTGGCAAAGCATTAATCGTTAATGGAATGGCATGAATGACAAGAGAGTTGGATGGTGATCTCTCCTTAAAAAGCAATGGGAGAGCGATTCTCGGGGGGGACAAATGTCACGACTCTAGAGGTTCGGGTTTGAGCCTCGTCCAAGACCTGGATCAAACTCACCATGTGTTTTGTACGACGGTTGCATATCCATCCGAGCCCCGAACTATTGCCCAAGCCCGGGGGTGAACCGGCTCCTCTCCCGAAGCCTCAGCCTGAACCTTTATGACATACCTTGAAGAAAAAATCTTAGGGGCACGTGTGCCAGCCATCTCGAAATGTGCCACATCTCCCCTAGCCACGTATCCCATGCCGGGAGAGCTTCTTTTGATAGCAGCTCCCAGAGTACCGTTCTCGTCTTGACTACTCAATTGGGCCAACTGTCCGTTACTTTCCTACCGGCCAATCGTTGCCCTCGACGTCATCTCTCCTGCTTCCAATGCTCCTTCGGTGAGAAGGGAAGGTACTGCTTCCCACCCCTTTCCATCGACTGGATCCTATTGGGAAGAGTATTCTCTTCTCTTCCACTCCTCTCACTAGAGACTCGGTACTCCCCAAGCATTTTCCTTCTCTACTGAGAGTTGAATGTTGATCTCTCTTACTCACAACGTTAGCTCCTTAGGCGTTGGATGAGCTCTCTTCATCTTGATACAAAGCCTTGTGGTGATGATGTCTTCACCCAATTCCGAGCTCTATCAATAGCCAGGATCTCACTGATACACCCTCTTATTGCCAATATAACTTCCCTATTCCACTACTTGAAGGGAATGTCACATATCAAGAGCCATCCATCTTTCGTCCTGAAAATGGAAGTATTTTCCCAAATTTTTAACAGATTTGATCGGCCTGTCCTTGAAAAGGGCCCATACCATGACCATCTCGTCCAAATTAGTACCCAAAATCTAGAGTCTATTGGCTTTTATGGGTTTAATTCTATAATCACATTCCTCTAATTTCCAACATGCCTTCAGCCACACTCGATGTCAGAGAGAAGAGCTTCGTCTCATGTTTCCACCACTAACGAGTTCCATTGTGATGGCCAGGAGAGATCCACAACGGCCAGGTCCACGAAAACAACGTGCCCCAAGCTTGTTGTGTCTCTCCAAATTTGTTTGCATACTAGCACAACCTCCAACTCCTGTTGGACTTCCCTTTTACCTGTGGTCTTCTATTGCACCATCTCTTTCCCGACAACTACCTCCTTCAAAAAACGTGGTTGAGTAAGATTAAGACCATCTTCCTCGGCTCTATCCATCAAAGTCACAGTAGTTTCATGATAAAATGTTGTGATATTAACGTGAGAATATTATTTGATTAATATTCTGTGAAAATATCACTATATTTTCAAAATTCAGCAATATTTGTCACACTGATCAAATTCACTGCACATGCGGTGTGGCCCCTTCCTATGAGCCATATTGTGGGACATGACTCATATGGTGTGGCCATTCATACCACACTACAGGTCCAGGACCTCTTTAACATGGTATAAGCCAAAAGGACAGTTTGGTCCTTTTACTTTGAAATAACAAACAAGGTCATGTCTACTAGAATAAGTCACAAAATTAGAATCTTATATTTGACCCAACCCAAAATTAAGAAAAGAAATGAATAGGGAGAGAAACTGCCAAAAATAGACACATATATGCTATAAATGAGAGACTAGTCCTTTCTCAAACATGAGATTTTGATCATGATAAAGAAGGAATTGAAACAACTAAGCATGAAAAGGGCATAACAAGAATGAAAAATGCAAAGACTTCCAAGGATAGATATTTACATCCCTCTATAACTCATGAAAGCAAGACAGACTAACAGCAAACATATGGTAATGCAAACAGAAGGAGCATCTGAAACTTGAGAACTATTACTCAAACCTACCCACTAAGCTGTAATTTATACTTGTTATTTGCCTCCAAGGCTTCAGCAAGTTCAGTTTCAAGAAATTGGACCTTAGACACAAGATCAACTGCTCCTTGTGGCCTTTCTTTATGTTCAAGTAGCATGTTATCACCCTGTCATGAAAACATAACAGAAACCTTCAAGAGGTTAAAATGCAATCATATTAAAAGAAAACTTAAATGCAAAAAATCAGCATGGATAACTCAACTGCATATCTAAGAACTATGAAGAGATATAAAACCACCTGAGAATTAGGGAAATCTTTCTGGGCCTCCATCTTACTGTCTGAGAATTCATTTCCCTGCAAGTATGGGATTTAATCAGCTATTGTCAAGAGAAAACACTAGCCACCCAAAAAGGTTCATAAAAAGAAGCTGAATGCACAAGTTGAAAGAAGACACGATTGGTTATGATACTTGATAGGCAGATTTTACATTGGGAAGGCATTTTTGGTGCGATCTATTGTGAATTTCCATTTAACAAAGACCTTGCATCTTGTGAATATTAAACAGTGACCTTTTAGTTCAGCATAAGAATTGTTGAAAATGTAAGGCTTGAAGTTGGAAAAGTTTGTTCTGATACTTGGCAAGAAACCAAGGAAATTGCATCAAACATGGAAATTATATCAAATATTCTAGCAATGAATTTGTGGACATTAGGCCAAAGAACAAAAGGTAGTAAGCATGCTATTGTGATTATTATCAGCATAAAAGGTCTTTTTCTAAGTAAAATCGCATAAATGAATATAAATCTATGAAGTCCCTGCATTACAAGACAAAATAATGACAATGACAAACCTCTAACGGCTTCACTAGAATGGATTCTGAAGATTCGGGCAAGTTTTTATTGCTTGACCCACTTAGAATCTGTTTCTCATCCAAATGTTTATTTTCTCTCTTCAGTTTTAATTCCTCTTCAAGACCTTGAGCTCTCCTTAAGCACTCTTCTTTCTCCTCCTCAAGGCATTGTATCTTCCTCTGAAATTGGCTATTTGTTCTCTTAATCCGGCTAAGTTCATTCTTCAGCTCAACATCATTAGCACATGATGCTTCCTTTGCAGTTAGTTCACACTCCAACCGCAAAAGCTTTTCTTCTAAGGCAACCTTACTACGTATGCATTCCTCTCCTTCGGACAAAGCCTTGTGCATGTTAGAAAATTTCTCCATGAATGAAAATCTCTCCACCTTCAGCTCTTCATAATCCATAGACAATTCTTGCAGTGATGTTTCCAGTTTACCCTTTTCATATTTCGTCTCATCGAGCATGCTCTTAAGGGCAGAAATCTCATCCTGAAGGCGTGCCATGTCTTGCAATTGGACCTTCAGGCTAGCAGTCTCTTCTGTTAAAAGCTGTCTTTCATATTCAGAAGCTTTAAGCTTCATTTCTATTTCACCTACGATGCTCTTTAGTCTCTCTTCACTTAGTTTGACATCCTCCAGGGATCTCTTCATATGCTCACGCTCGGCCATAAACAATTCCTCGTTCTGTTTAGAAGCAGAAAACATATCAGTCAACCCTTGTACCTTACTTTCAGATTCTAATCGGAGAGCACATAACTCAGTTTCATATAATCTAGCCTTTGCATGGTATTCTTGAAGAGAATTTTCAAGTTTACTTTTATCAGCACGTAGTCTGGATACTTCAAGTACGGCTTCTGATGCCATTCTCTCTCTTTCATCATGAGTCGCCACTATCTGCGCAGTG
The DNA here is from genome assembly GCA_030180095.1 of Magnolia changhungtana. Lineage (NCBI taxonomy): Eukaryota > Viridiplantae > Streptophyta > Magnoliopsida > Magnoliales > Magnoliaceae > Magnolia > Magnolia changhungtana. Next base: position 2,453,137 of record JASAUF010000548.1, read on the forward strand.
AGATGTGCTACCTCTCTTTGGAGGTTCTCAGCTTCAGTTGTCTTATCCAAGTGAGTCTGCTTTAGCAAGCTTTCTGCTAGAATGAGTTTCTCTTCATTTTGCTTGTGTTCGTGAAGAAGAGAATCTAGCTCTGAAGTTAGCAATTTTTCTTTTGAAGCAGCATCTTTATGCATTGAAGAATACTTTTCCTCTAAGTGTTCAACTTTCTTACAGCATTCAGAAAAGTTTTTCCGTGATTCCCTCAATTCAGCCTCTAAATGCGTGCAATTCTCATGCAACTTCAGTCTCTGCCGCCTCAACTCCTCATTCAGTTTCTGAAGAGAACTGCATTCTTCAATCAAACCTTCAACTGTAGCTTGTAATTTTGAGTGCGATCTCTTTGAAATTTCCAATTTTTCTTCGGCTTCAGACCACTGCTTCTGTGTTTCTTGCAACTTTTGTTTCAGATCTGCCTTTTGCATTTCCATTTCAATTCCTAGCTTTTCAACCTCATTCTTAAGATCTGCTACAAGCCGCCTGGATCTTTCTAGTTCCAATCTACTAGACTCCCTCTCATCTGTCAAGTGCCTTAACTGAGCTTCCAAGCCAGATAAGCGTTCTGACAGCTGCACATTTTCTTCCTCTAGCTCAGATACATGAATTTCTAATTCATGCCTGCTACTCTCTAGCTCCGTTGACTTCCTTTCGAGCATCTTGTTAGCAGAAACATGGGAATCCATACTGTTAGTAAGCACCACCAAATCCTGTCGTACATCATCCAAGCATTTGGTGGTAATACTACTTTCCCTTTTTGCAGTATCTAAGCTTTCTTCCAACTGATCCTTTTCTTTCGAAAGGTTAGAAACCTGTACTTCTAGTTCCATCCGAGAATGCTGGAGAGCCTCAATCTCCTCTTCCTTCAATAAAATGCCAGATTCAAGCTCTGCCATCACGGACCTGCTCACGTCCAGTTCCTTACCCATATCTGCAATTTTAGACTGCAGTTCCATCTTCAAGTTCTCTAGTTCTTGAATCGACAGCGAAAGAGTATTTTCTTTCAGAATGTAATCATTCAGCTGCTTCTGAGCATCAGTAGCCAGTTGAAATGCCTTGCACTTAACAATCTTTTCTCCCAATAAATCATTCAGCTTACGAAAATCATTTACCATATCCTCAGCCTGCTCTTTCTGAATGACCCCATCTGTACAGATAGAATGCAATAAATGAAGCCCATCTTGATGCTCTATCTGCACATCAGAATCAATATCGTACCATGGCTTCTTCAGAGTCGCTAAAGCTAGCTGAAGCTGTTTATACATCTCAGAAAAGATTTCTGATAGTTCTACAAAGCTATTTGACTCTACACTTTCTCTCGTGGATGCAGCATCAAGCTGGTTCTCCCAGTCGATTTCTCTAACTCGGCAACTTTCTATCACTTGCTGTAATGCAGTAACTTCCATCTCTTTCTTTTCTACTTCAAGTTGACTTTTTCTGAGTTCACCACTAAGATTACATGCTTTAGCCTTAAAAGACTGCAGCTCACTCTCAAGATCAGCACTCTTCTTCTGAAGATCTATTTGGGTTTGCAAGTGGTTGGCAGCAACTTCATTAAGCATTTCCATCTCCTTTAGCTGCTGTTCCAGCTGGTGTACCTGGGATTTGAGCTGACCAATTTCAGATTCGGACGTAGTTGCAGAATACTGAAACTCATCAGATCCAATTCCTGTCGTGATATCCCCTTCTGATTCCTTCATTTTCAATATAAGCTCCAGGTTTTCATCTGTAAGTTCATTGCAGTCCCTCTCTAGCTCCTGCACTTTAGCTCGTAAGGCCGCAATCTCATTTACCATATCAGGATAGCCTCCATAGGCAGACCCCGTTTTCGGTGAAGATGGAGCATTGACCGAATCAGATAGCTTTGCCTCCAGTTTGAAGATTTCTTCTTCTTTTGCAGATAGCTTGCATGCCCATTCTGCCTCGATATCCAACAGAGATTGGTCCCTCAGCCCCTTCTCAAGTTGAATCTCCTGATTCTTGTCTTCTAAGCTTTTCTCCAGTAACTGCACAACAGATTGCATTTTCCTTTGTGATTCCTGCAACTCAGCGAGCTGGTGTTCTAAGCTCAGATTGTCCTTCATCCACGCTTGTTCATGTGAATTTCCTGTTGTATCTTGGTGAACACTGCCTCCCTGATCACCAGGCCCTGCACTTGTATTTCTGACGGAAATTCCATCGGTTTGATCTGACTGACCACTCTCTTCAGTTCCATGCCTATAGCCTTTCATATCACCAAATTCAGCTTTTTGAGCTGAAAGATTTTCTATCTCCAATCTCTGTTTCTCTATGGTCTCTTCCAGCTCCTGAAGAATAGAAACAAGCTCAATGTTTGATTCCTGAGTTTTCTTCAGCTGTACAGCCATATCGGCATTGGATTCTTTCTGAAACCTTATCTCATTTTCCAATTCTCTTTGCATATGACTTAAATCATCGGCTCGTGATTTTGAACTATCGGCAGGATTTTGTTTGGCCACCAACTTATCCAATGACAATTGCAATTGCTCGATCTCCAGTTTAAAGCCATCGCGTTCGGTGCATGCTGCTGAAAGTTCCATCTCCAGATCCGCCAGCTGCATTGATTGGTCAGAGAAATCCTTTCTCAATATCTCCAGGTCAAGCCTTAACTTGCAAGCATTTCTTTCCCACATCTTTGATTCTGTGCGGAGCTCCTCAATGGTATCTTCAGCAGCTTCAAGAAGGTCCTTGGAAGAATTGGCAGGCCTCAATGATATTGGGGCAAGCCCATGTGAAGAGCTTTGGCCAGTAAGCTCCTGCCACTGCTTCTGAAGATGATTGCCTGATCCTGCAACCCTTGAATTGAAGGAAGATGGGTTTGATCTAGAAGGATCACCACCAGGGCCATTCCCGACATTTGCACTATTTTGGGAGGCTGCTGAATCTTGTCTTCTGACCGGAATGTATGCATCACCATTGTTTATACTGTTTCTAGGGGAAGAAGCCACCCTGCCTACTGAGCCTTCCCCTGAGTCAGAACTATGGTGTGATCCTGACACTGAAAAGCTCATGTCCTGCAAAACATAAGGTAGATGTTGGTTACCTGGAGAAAAGGGAAAGTAACAGCTCTAATATAAGAATGGTTGTCACTGTGAAGGCAAAAAAAAAAAAAAAAGACAACTGCAAGGGGGACAAAAAAAAAAAAATTTACATGCCGCACACACACACACACAACCATACCACCTTCTCAAACAGGACAAGCAATTTGAACGGAGAGAACAATACGAGTGAGATACAAACCACCACATTGGCAAATGTAGCACTCATGTGAGATAGAAGTTATCTATCAGGTGGGTCCGACCATGTAGATACCTTGGGCTCAAAGTCAGGCCAGTCCATGTAGGTGCCTGGGAAGAGAAACTGGTAAAAGGGGATTTTAATGTGGTCAGATTTGTGCATGAGAAGTCATGTGGGGGAAAGATTACTAAGAGTGTGGAATTTCTCTGAATGGATCCAGAAAAATGACATGGTGGACTTACCTATGAGAGAAGTTTATTTCGTCAAATGAGCAAGTTTCACCGATTAAATCAAAATTAGATAGATTCCTAGTATCCTCGGCTTGGACTTATAAGTTTCTGCTTATTCATCAAAGAGGTTTACCTAAACCAATCTCCGATCATTGTCCAGTGTTATTGGAAGTGGATGAGGAGGATTGGGGTCCTCGTCCCTTTCGATTCGAACTTGCTTGGTTAGAAATAGAAGGTTTTTCATCAAAGGTAGCAGATTGGTGGTCGTCTTTCTCAGTGGAAGGAGCAGGTTTTTCTCTTTTCCAAAAACTTAAGTTGCTGAAAAAGGAAATAGGTCTATGGAGAAAAAAAAAAAAGAACACTTGTTAGGCTGGGAGGAGTCTGCTCAGTTTCTTCATCAAATTCAGATGTTGGATTCAAAAGAAGAGGAAGAGTTATCAGAAGAGGAGAGAGCATGGCGAGAGACACATCGTGCAGAGTATAATGCTAGACATAGGGAGGAAGAAATCAAATGGTGCCAAAGATGGAGAGCAACATGGTTGAAATAGGGGGACAAAAATACCAATTTTTTCCATGCATGTGCTAGTGCTAGAGCAAGAGTTAACAAAATCAAATCTCTAGTGGTGGAGGGGGAGAGAATTGAAGGAAAGGCAAGAATATGTGCGTCATAGTCAAGTATTATAGAAGTCTATTGTCCAAGGAAGGTTGGCGTAGGCCAGTGCTTGATAATCTGCATTTCAACTCACTTTCAGTAGAGGAAGCGAATATGATGGAGCAGGCATTTTCTGAAGAGGAAATCAGGAAAGCAGTGGTAAAATTAGGTAGTGATAAAGCTCTAGGCTTGGACAGTTTCCTGATAGCGTTCTTCCAGAAATTTTGGGACATGGTCAGGTTGGATGTTATAGGTTTCATGAAAGAAATTTTTGAGAGAGGTTCACTTCCGATGGAGTTAGGGGCCTATTATCCCAAAAAAGGAAGGTGCTGAGTGCCTAAGCGATTTTTGTCCGATCAATCTACTTGGTGGTCCTTATAAAGATTCTTGCTAAAGTGTTGGCCTCCAGATTCAGATCGGTTTTGGGTTAAGTAATATCTTTTTCTCAAGGGGCTTTTGTGGATGGCAGGAAGATAGTCGACGGTTCTCTAGTGGCCAACAAATGTATCGATTCTTGCAACAAAAGAGGAGATATAGGATTAGTTGTTAAGTTAGATATTGAGAAAGCATATGATCACGTGGACTAATCTTTTTTGGACTACATGCTGGATGCAGAATTGTGTAAGGTCGGCTAAGTTTTGTATTTTGGTAAACGGATCGCCGAATGGTTTTTTCTCATCTTCAAGGGGCTTGTGACAAGGTGATCCTCTTTCTCCTTATCTATTTGTGTCCGTTATGGAAGCTTTTAGCAGATTGATTGATAGAGGGATAGATATTAGCTTGGTGGAAGGCTTTCGAGAGGATACCTCAGATTTCCAGATGTTGCATCTTCAATATGCAGATGATACATTGATTTTTTATAAGGCAAATGAGTGGTATCTTCAGAATTTGAGGTCGATTGTGGTTTGTTTTGAGGCGGTGTCGGGTCTAAAGGTGAATTATCTGTAAGAGTGAGATTCTAGGGATTGGTATAGCTAAAGAAGATAATCAAATTTTTGTGTCGCTCTTTAGGTGTAGGGAAGGGTCTTTTCTGTCTACATATCTTGGGCTTCCATTATGCACTGGTCAACCGGGAAAGGCTATGTGGTATAAAGTGATTGAACAAAGCTAGAGGAAGATGTTTACTTGGCAATCAAAACATCTTTCTCTAGGTGGGAGAATTACTATGATCAAATTGTCTATGTCAAATCTCCCGGTTTATTTAATGTCCTTATTTAAATGTCCTAAATTAGTTTTAACTCTTTAGAGAAAGCAAGACAAGATTTTTTGATGTAGGACCGATGCATGAACTCAAATATTGTGTAAGATCAACTAGCAAAATTAAATTAATTAATCAAAATCACAAAACTTGCTACCATCATCACAAATACCAAAATTTCAAAAGGAAATCATGCATAAATAAAGCCTAGGTTACCAAGCATTATCCTACAAAACCATTAAATAAGGGAAACTAGGATCTAATGGATGTAGGGACATCCAAATAGCATAGGGTAAGCTTATTTTCAAAAAGGAAGGTCTAATCAGTGTTCGAAGTATCGGTATCACTACAAATTTCGTTAGCCAAGGATATAGAAACAATATCGATATCGCCAATAATATCGTTGATAACTAGAAATGCGGAGAAACATGGGAAAAACGGTGGAATTTTTAGCGAAACTTCAGGAGATGTTAAAATGTACATATTTGCAAATTTAGAAATTAAAAAATTGCAAAAAGAATGCATACATAACAAGTTTCCATTTAATGGGACCTTAAAAGCATGTGTTGTTGTAAGAAATCAGTCCAACCATCCCATCCAGCCTATTTAACCATCCAACCATTCAGCCAAACATCCATCGATATTGCAAAATATCAAAGATACATGATATTTCACCAAGAAATCATCAACAATTGGAAAAGAAACGAAAGATTGTGGTCTCAATATCACGCATGTTGCGATATCGATAATATCAAGATATTATTAATATTATCAATGAAAAATTGAACACTACATGCAACCATGTGCCCATGAAAAGAAAATTGAAACACAAATTCTTCTAATGAACAAAATTTTGATGATATCAATACGTTGGCGGTATTATTGAAATATCGTTGATACACTTATGATACAAGCATTACCTAGAATTTACATAGTCAAAAATATTGGCGATACATTGGCGATATTGATGCATTGGCAATACAAGCAACAACTAGAATTTACTTAGTTGAAAATATTGACAATTACATTAGCGATATTGATACGTTGGCGATACTTAGCAATACATTGCTAATATCAGAAATTTTTTATACTAAAAGCATTATCGGTATCGCTGAGCTGGAGATAAAGATAATATCGGAATTCTGATGATATCAATACGTTGGCAGTATTATTGAAATATCGTCAATACACTTATGATACAAGCATTACCTAGAATTTACATAGTCATAAATACTGGCGACACATTGGCGATATTGATGCATTGGCAATATAAGCGACACCTAGAATTTACATAGTTGAAAATATTGACAATTACATTAGTGTTATTGATACGTTGGCGATACTTAGCAATACATTGCTAATATTAGAAATTTTTTATACTAAAAGCGTTATCGGTATCGCTGAGCTAGGGATAAAGATAATATCGGAGATATTTCGATAATATCGGAGATAATTCGAACACTGGGTCTAATACTACCTAGGGTGAAATTAGGGTTTAGGGGAATTGGGGAAAAACTTGGAATTAGGGATAATGGGGTAAATTGGGTAAGGGTTGAGGGGTTTAGGTATTAGGATAAGAGAATTAGGGTTTTGGATGGAGGGAATGTTGGGATTTGGGTTAAGTTGAAGGTTGTGAAGAACTAGGGTTTGGCAATTTAGGAAAATAGGAATATTTGAGATTTTTAGGTTTAGGGTCATCGATGAAGGTATAAGGGATGAAGATCGGTAGGATGTTGATCGGTAGGAAAGATGGAGTAAAGGCTAGTCATAAGTGCATGCAACAAAAACCAAAAACAAATAAATGCATTGATTAGAAATTCAGAAAAGACAATGAATGCATGAATAGTGTTTACAAGAGGGAATAATTACACATGGGAGATGGGGAAATATCATTATGAGGGACAACAAGCCCTTTGGAGATTGTGTCGGGCATGGCCCACTCAGGTGGGCCCCACAGTAGGTGGGCCACACTTAAATATGCACCGTTTTTTAGGGTTTTGATCAAAAGCCCATATCTTTGCTCTACAATTCACTTGGGTGAGGTTGTTGGGTTCACAGGGGTGTTGTGTACAGTCTATTGATAGCACGGATCGAGACACGTGTGCTTAGGTCAAGTAACAAAGTGTCGGAGTTCCACATTCTACCCTCTTTACAATCAATAGCTGGTTGAGGGAAAATTTTGATAAAAACATGAAGAACATGAAGAACCAATGGATATCGAAATCAAAGATCCAAATATATAATTTTTCATGTAAAACATGAAGAACCAATGGATTTATAACCATTTGACACTGATTTAACATAATTTTAACCAAAAAAAAAAAATGATTGAAAATTGAAAATGCTCACTGGATCGAACATGTGAGATATATCAGACTACCTGTGCGTTTCGTATTGCACATGTGGGATATATTGGCTGATATTGTTGATATTTAAAACATTGGTCATATGTGGCCCTAGGCCTATAGAAATGAAGCAAGACTAAGGCCCAAGTGGGCCTGATACTAAGAGAAACACATGAGAGTAAGAAGCCCACCTTAGAAACCTTCCTTAGGCCTATTAGGTAGGCCTATTGCCTAGTGTGCAGCGTGCTTGCACACTACCACTAGTCATGTGGACCACACCTAGTGAGAGCTATTTTGGATTGTGTAAGTTGTACATTTGCAATCTTTTATTTGTTTTACTTGTGCACGAGGCTTGTGGGCCCAACATGATGCAGAATTTGTACAATGTTGGCATGTGGGTCTCGTATTTAGGATTGTATTTTGTCTTCTAATTGATGGTGGATGTGAGGGGCCCAGTTGTGTTAAGGAATCCACCTTAAATGTATGTATCATATGCTTGCCTTCCTTGGTGTGGGACCATTATCTACTACCAAACGTAATTCTAAGCTCCGCCAAGCTTTCACACATGTCGTGGTAGACAATCCACACAATTTCAAGAGGGAGTGGAACAAGGGGGGAAAAAATCTGGAGATTGGCTATGCTTGCAAGATTATGGGGCCTTTGGAGAGAGAGGAACGATCGTTGTTTTAGAAATCGTCAAGGGAGAGAATTGGATGTGTCTAGGAGGGCTAAAGGGCAGGTTGAGGAATGGGTTGTGGCTATAAATCTTTATAGTCAAAGCCCATTTCTTGGCAGTTGTTGTAATATTTTGTTTTGTTTCCTTGGCTTCGGCCCTTTTAATGAGATTTATTGTTGTTCAAAAAATTTTAAAAAAATAAAAATAAAAAATAAAAACCTTTTACGAACAAAGTACAAGAATCATTATTATAATATGTTGATGCCCAAAAAATGAACATGGTAGTGGATATCCTACAGCTAGAATTATCCTTCTTTCTGTATTATTTATATGAAGCACGAGTAAGAATAATGTCGTGTTCTCTTTCTATCCATACTATAACTGGAATGTCAGATAGACTGAAAAAATGCTCCAAAATTTTGCTTCAAACAAATCCCCATCATGGACCATGAGATGTAGAAGCATCAACCTTGATCGAAGCTATCACAGACCATTAACTACCTTTATTAGGGTAACAAAGGACTCGCTACAAATAAGAAAGATGCAGTTGAATAATTTTGCAAAATGGGCAGATACTTCAAAACAATAACTTCCTTTGCATGTCCAGTTTTCATCATACCAGCTGACCTTTTGCAGGCTGATTCTCACAATTCCTTCTTTTCTGTCATACCTCATTGCTTATTTTTCATGAACATCTCTGTCCTGCTGATATTTATGCGATTTCATTTAGTGAATTCTATATATAAAGTATAAGAAGAAGTGTTTTTTCGGAACAAGATATTTACTGGAAGGGTAGAATACTTTGGACTTAGTTTGTCAAAAGTGCCTCTGTTTCATGCCAAAACTCCTTGCTTAATTTTTACAAACATTCAAGCCATTTCTATGAATTTCATTTAATTAGTCTAAAGTGTGTTCTTTGGAATCAGAAGTTTACTGGCAGGGTTGAATGCTTTAATCCAAATGCCAAATGTTTCAAGGTTCAATCAAAAGCGAAATTCCTTGCACCGTTTAATTACAACTCAACAAGTATAGAAAAGCAATATAGAACGCAACACTTATGACCATGTCAAATATAAGAAATATGAGGTTTGCTCAAATATATTCTGACATATTACTATAAGATGCATTGGGCATTTTTCAATGACACAAACCTTTTACTTGATAGAGCCCCGTTAGGATGAGGGATGCCCAAAAAAAAAAAAAAAAAACTGAGAGAGAGAGAGTTACTTGATAGGGCTCCGCTTGTATGAGGGATGCACAAAAATTATATATATATATATATATATATATATATATATATATATATATATATATATATATATATATATATATATATATATATATATATATATAATAAAATAAAAATGTGATAGGGCTCTCCAATTGAGATATTTTACTTGTTGTCTTTTCCACCATGCAAAGTGAGACTTGTCATATATACAGTTTGGATCAGTGGAAGTTGACCCAGGTTCAAAGGCTAAACTCCCAATGTATCATCGTGCAAGATGTCAGGATGTATTCAAGCAAACGTCAAGAAATATCTCTGCAAATACCAATTTGCTCAACTCTCTTAAAGGAACAATACAGATAGATCAAACAAATGAGCACTTCATTATTCTACAGACGTCTGTTCTTGCCAAATATGAAACATGCAGTGATATTAGGAGCATGAAAGATAATCTCACCCTGATCCCTATTTCTCCTGGATGAGAATTACCACCTAAATGGTTACCAGAGGAAGATCCAGAACTCTTATTGAACATGTTATCAGATCCATCTGATTTGTTGTCCATGTCATCGTATTCCATATTTGTATCTTCCAGATGGGAGGTTGTTTCCTTTGACTGCTTTTCATCCCTGAATAATAGGAGCAAATAGTCAAAATGAAAGCAAAATTCTAAATTCTAACATATGAATAGAAAACCTCCTATTCTACAATTGGAATATAATTTGAACCTTGGTCTTGGGGAAAGGCACTGAATTTTGACCTGCAAGGTGGAAGACAAGACAAGAAACAAACATCATTCCCCAGAATATACAAGCAACATACTTGCCATAGGAAATCACACAATAGGCATCATGTAAAGTGGGAGTGTTTCAATACAATTAAATCCGTACTGAAAATAAGCCACAAACCCAACGCATATTGAAAATAGACATAAAACCATTGATGAAGCCAAGAAAACTAGGAAAGGTAGAATTAAGAATGATTTCATATGAGCAAGCCTGGGAGTAGTACCAAAAAGAGACAAATGATGTGCAACATATTGAGATGGTCCATGTGCAAGAAAGACTGAAGATGGCCCATGTAACAATCAGAACATTGGTTAGGGTGGAAAGACCTGAAAAGAGGATGAGAGGAAGGCCTAAAATAACTTGGATTGAGGTGGTGAGAAATGATATGAAGGCCTGTTCACTTAGCGAGTATAGGACCTTAGATGACAATGATTGGTTAAATAGGATCAATAAAACCCACCTCATATAGTTGAGACAAGGCTCCAATGATGATGATACTAATATATATATATATATATATATATATATATATATATATATATATATATATATATATATATATATATAATATATATATATATATATCTTACAATCGTGGAAGATACAATTGAAAGTGGATTAGTTTGATTAGGCAGTCTTTTCAGTAGAGTTTTACAGATGGAGAAAATACCAAATGAGTGGAGGAGAAACATCCCAATACTTATTTAAAAGAAAGAAAGGAGATGCACAAAGTTGAAAAGTTTTGGGGGATCCAAATTATGAGCCACACTATTAAGTTTCTGCAGTAGAATAAAGACCAAGACAAGAAATAAGGATAATAGAAAGTTGGTTTGGCTTCATGCTAGGGAGATAAACAATCAAAGCTATTTTCTACTAGACAATTGATTAAAAACTAAAAAGCATAAAGAAGAGTGGAAGAATCTGTAGATATAGAGAAGCATATAATAGAGTACGTGAGGAGGTTATATGATGGGTGGTGAGGAGGAAAGGGCTCCCTGGAGGATACATCAACATTAGTGAAGACATACATGAGGGTGTCCTAACAACAATGAGACAGCTTCTGGTGATACTAACGAGTTCCTAGTAGTCAAGGGTCTTCATCAGGGTCTGCATTTAGCCTTTTACCTTCTTCCACGTGTTATATACAAATTCACTTCCAGTATCCAGGGTGAGGATGTTTCCTGTGTTATTTATGGATGGCGATGTGTTGGTCGATGAGACTAGAAAGGAAGCAAGCAATTTGTTTGGTAACTTTGGCTCTATTATCAAAAAAATTAGGAGATTAATGAGGATTCTCTAAGCCTCTAACAGAATTAGAGTTTCGTGGATAAATTGGAGATGTGCGTGCCTCTAGAAAGCTGAGTGGTCATCACAAATGCCTATGAAACTTAAGGGAAAACTATATAAGACAAGCACAAGATATGTGGGGGTGGGTGTTGCTTTGCAAATGCATACCAGTGCAATAGATAATTGTCACCTCATCATCATCTGATGCTTTCTTTCCCATAGCAGTTTGGGGTCAGCTTAAATAGTAGCCAGAATCAAGAACTCATACACAACTTGGTTGACCAATGAATCACTATTCAGTGAATTGACCTGATGACCCAGCCTAGTTTCTTAAATTCTCAGTATCTTTAGTAATAACGATGAAAAATAAGAGAGCAATTATTGATGGGGACATCAATGGGGCCCCCCACGCACGTATGCGAGGAGGAGGAGGGCCCCACCATCGATCTAGATCGATGATGACATCCATGGAGGGCCTCTTAGTTAAAGGACTGTGTTTTGATTCCTTGGAGTGGACCCGATTGTCATGTGGATCCCACCATTGGATCTCATGATCGTGGCCTACTACTCTAAATGATCTAATACTTTGAGTTTTGCTTATTATTGTTATTAGGAATATCATAGACGGTTAAGATTGCTTTGATTAGTTGTTATTTTTGTTACTTCGTCTCTAAGTAATAGGGTGCGCACATGGCGCAGCTTTTGGGGTACAGGTTTTTCTTATAAATAGGCAACCCCTTGTAGGTTTTTTCTCATTGAATATTATGAATAAAATTCTGCAATTTCCTGCTTTTCTAATTCTCTGAGTTGTGGAAATCCAATTGGGTGTGAAACCCTCCCTTCTTCGAAGGGCTAACTACCGTGGAACGAAGCCAAACCCATCTCAAATCACCCCCATCCCCTACCATCAATATTCATCATCTCCCACATCCGTCCACGCTTCAAATCCACCTCTTGTTGCAGCCGATCCTTCCTCTACAACAGATTTGCAGAATCAGGCCCTGCAGGAGGGCTAAAACTTCGGCGGAGCATTGTGCGCAGACCGGACATCGGATCAACCTAAAACTTGGTGTGTGGGTGGCCCACCCCTGGCCGACCAGACACAAGCTGACCTTTTTTTGGGTTCGTAGGCCCCACACACGTGCGGGCAGGATCCCACGCACATGCGTTTAGACCCAGCTGTTGTCCACACGTGTGGATCATCCCGGGTCTGTCTCTCTCCTCTATTTCACTCCTCTCTCACCTTATTTCCCCATCCTTAACTCTAGATAATCCTAAATCCCAAATTCTATTCCACTTTTGCAAACCCTAGGTTTTACTGATTTGAAACATGTGAATCCCTTGGATTGAGAAATAATCCTTTGTATGTGTGGATGATTCTACTCACCTTTGTTTGGTCTATAATTTTAATTGATTTAGCCCTAACATGTGTAGGCTTGGACCCTCGTAGATTCCCCTCGTTGAATGCTTGACTTTATGGGGGATGTGGAATTTTTTGTGATTGTTTTAAAATTGGTATGATTTAAAGCCTGAAATCTTGCATAACATATTTAATTTTCATGTCTTGCATCAAATTTGGTATCAGAGCCAAGTTTTTTCATAGGGGATTGCATTGCATGTTTAAGGTTTAGTCTATTCCTGTTTATTTTGCATTAAATTTCGTCATATAGGGCTGTTTAGGACTCATAATTCACAGTATGGGCTGCTGAATTTTCTGTTGTCCGAAAATCCCCAAATTTCTTGGCTGAATTTTCTGTTAACAGACTATTTAGGCGGTTATGTTGCTAGAATTTTAGTAGCACTGTATAGTTTCTCTCATATAGAGTCCTATATAGGATCATTTAGTCCCATTTAGGCGCATATAGTTGTGTTAGAGGGTCTTTGAATTGAGTGAGTAGTTGTATGCCCACACGTACTAGTCGTGGTTTTGGCTTACACCCTACACTAAACATGGAGCAATTGCAAGAATTAATGAACGATATAACCTGGCAATTTGAGTCTTTGGGTAGACGCTTGGAACAACATATTGATCAACGCTTTGAACAACTTAATGTGCGTGTTACCCAATTAGAGACCTCCGCCCAGGCAAACCCCACCATTGGGGAAGATGCCCCATCTCAGGCAGGTAGTCAAGAACATAGACCAAGGAATGGAGGTGGCCAAGGAATTAGTCATGGGCGCATACCTGTGCACCCACACTGCGAGGGGCATCATGATCATTATGACCCAGATGCGCAACTCCTCAAGGGAGTTAGAGTAGAGGCCCCTACATTTGATGGCCACTTGGACCCTAAGGCTTTTCTACATTAGTTGGCGAATATGAATCACTATTTTGAGTGGTATGACATGTCGGATGCTCGTCGGGTCTGATTCGCCAAGATGAAACTTGTGAGCCAAGCTAAGAGGTTTTGGGCTACTGTAGAGCGAAAGAAAGAAAGGTCGAGGGAGCTCCCAATAGTCCATTGGGAGGAAATGAAAGAAACTCATAAGGAGAAGTACCTCCCTTTTTCTTATCACTTGAGGTTGGTTGAGGAATGGCAATATCTTCAACAAGGTTCTACGAGTGTGGCAGAATACATTGAGAAGTTCGAAGAGTACTTGACCCAATGTGAAGTTGATGAGGATCCCGTACTCGCTCTTGCTCAATTTAAGACGGGCCTCCGTTCTGACATTAGAAGAGAATTGTTAGAGGTCAAGCAATACCTCAAAGCATCTGTGGGAAGGCGATTTGAGTCTTGTGATTCTGACGCTAAGGCCAACCCTTATGGGAATAAACCTAACACTGGATATCAGTACAAGCCTTCCAGTAGTTCTCAGTCTAGGCCCAAGGATAATAAGGGTAAAGAGGTTGTCGGATCTAGCTCGCGCAGAAGCGATGTGACTAGATGTTTTAAATGTCAGGGGTTTGGTCACTTTGCCCATCAGTGTGACATGAAAGAGGGTACTAAGGTGTTCCTTATTGAGGGGCAGGTAGAAGTAGTGCCCCTAGAAAGCAAGGTGTCCCGTATTGATATCGGTTGGCGTAACTGTGCCCTCCGAAACCGATACGGATAAGGGGGCGTAACGGTGATACGGGGGCGTAACGGCCCGTAACGGCACCAAAAAAAAAATGTCAAAAAAATATTAAAAAATATGGATTAAATCCAGAATATTCTAAGTATTCCAAATATGCATTCATTTATAATTTGGAACATGTTTATGGTGGTGTAACGGTCCACTCTTTGGTGAGAAGTTGTATCGGACTGTCTGATGAATTTATGAACCAGATAACCTGAATTCGACTACAAAATTCATAAATTTAATTTTCTAACTATCTACTATCAATGATAGATATATTAGAATGAATGTAATATGAAAATATCTTACATTTAGGTGTTTGCAATTATTTTTGAGGGCCAAAATTCATGCGTAAATAGAAAAATATATATATAATGGCACCCCAAATATGTAAAATGCACATTAACATGTTCTACTATGATTATCACACCATATGGCATCATTAAAACAGCAAACGAATTATTAAAAAATGATTTTTTGAATTTTCAAAAAAAGGGCCAAAATAAATGTGTAAATAGAAAAAAATATTTAAAAAAATATAAAATAGCACCCCAAATATGTAAAATGCACATTAACATGTTCTACTATGATTAACACATCATATGGCATCATTAAAACAACAAAAGAATCATTACAAAATGATTTTTCGAATTTTCAAAAAAAGGGCCAAAATAAATGCGTAAATAGAAAAAAATATAAAAATATATATAAAATGTTACCCCAAATCTGTAAAATGCACATTAACATGTTCTACTATGATTCACACATCATATGACATAATTAAAACAGCAAAACAACTATTAAAAATTGATTTTTCGAATTAAAAAAAAAAAGGGGCCAAAATTCATGCATAAATAGAAAAAAATATTTAAAAACAAAATATA
This sequence comes from Magnolia changhungtana, assembly GCA_030180095.1. Taxonomy (NCBI): domain Eukaryota; kingdom Viridiplantae; phylum Streptophyta; class Magnoliopsida; order Magnoliales; family Magnoliaceae; genus Magnolia; species Magnolia changhungtana. The sequence continues at coordinate 2,468,770 of JASAUF010000548.1, forward strand.
AAATGGCACCCCAAATCTGTAAAATGCACATTAACATGTTCTACTATGATTAACACATCATATGGCATCATTAAAAAATGATTTTTCGAATTTTCAAAAAAAGGGCCAAAATAAATGCGTAAATAGAAAAAAAATATATTTAAAAAAAATATAAAATGGCACCCTAAATCTGTAAAATGCACATTACCATGTTCTAGTATGATTAAGATATCAAATGGCATGATTAAAACAGCAAAACAACCATCAAAAATTGATTTTTCGAATTTTAAAAAAAGGGGCCAAAATGCGTAAATAGAAAAAAATATTAAATGGCACCCCAAATCTGTAAAATGCACATTAACATGTTCTACTATGATCAACACATTATATGGCATGATTAAAAGAGCAAAAAATATTAAAAAAAAATATAAATACCTATTTTTGACAAATTTCTGAAAAATGGCCCACCGAGCTTTGATTTAAGAAAATCCGTAATATAATGTGTTTTTATCTCAAATACCCAGCCAAGGTTGGTTGAAATTAGTAGTAGGAGTGAGAAAAAGTCTAGAAGCAAGAGGTTTTAAAAAAATAGCAAAAACAGAGCTTAAAATGAAAAAAAAAAAGAAGTTACCGTTATTCGGCCGATACGGGCCCGTTACGGGCCTGTAACGGTGGTTACACCCCATTACGGGCCCACAACGGCCGATACGGGTACAAAATCGGGTAACGGCCGATACGACCCCGAAACGCATAACGGTTCCCACCATTACCGTTACATATCGGCCGTTACGGCTGATACGTAACTGTTTTGGTACACCATGCTAAAAAGTGACGGTGATGAGGAAGAATATGAGCCAGTAGAAACCCCTAGTGATGAGGAAGAGGGAGCGCAAGAGTCCGCGAACCTTGTAGTTATGCGTTGCACCTTTATACAAGCAAAGAATATCAACGATTGACGCCGCAACACGATCTCCGATACTTGCACAAAATATGGTGATAAGAGCTGCAAGATGATCGTGGGTAGCGATAGTTTCCTACGTGGCATCAACTGGCACTGTGAGCCGTCTGGGCTTGAAGCTTAAAGCATATCCTCAACCGTACAAAGTGTCTTGCATTGATGAAACTTCCATTCCAATCTCGCACCGCTGTCTTGCTTTTATTCAGTTTGGATCATATAAAGACACTTTGGTGTAATGTTGTTCATATTCAGTTTGGAACATATAAACCTAGGAAGCCTATTGATCTTGTCCCTATGTCCCTGTCCCATAGGCCATTAGAGTCTGCAAAGTCTTTTGCATAGCATATTCATTCATTGCATCAAGAAATCAGGCGAAAGATCACTACTAGTAATGAACATTTCAAACCTTCCGTAGACTAGCATAAACGTTTCAAGGAATTCAATGTAAGGGACTTTGTGATGGTCCGCATCAGGCCAGAGCGATACCCTCAGGGAGCCGTTCGTAAATTACACGCGCGTAGCGCTGGACCATTCAAAATTATAAAACGAAATAGTCTCAATGTGTATGTGGTAGATCTTCCACCTTCCATGTGAATTAGTTCCACATTCAATGTGGAGGATCTAGTTGCTTATCAGGGGACCTTTGATACATTGTCCAGCCTTTCGCATAACCATCCTGATTCTCTCAGTGATGTCAAAGATTAATGATGAGTCTGAAAAAAAAAAAAAAAAAAAAACCTATTCAAATTCCCCAGACCTTTCCTTTGATCCATGGCCTCTTCCCGACTTGTCTTCCCAACCTCTACCTCCCATACATTCCCTTCCCACACTCAGAGAAGAGATAAAGGATGTTCTAGACCATCAGATAGTATCAACGTCGGACGGCGGCTTTCAAAAGTACTTGGTTAAGTGGAAGTCACGCCCAGCTTCAGATAGTACATGGTTTACTAAGGAGCAGCTTCAACGAGTTAATCCTGACATCTTGGAGCGGTTTAGGAATTTTGTTTCACCAGTGGCGAAATCTTCACAGCCGGGGAGAGTTGATGGGGACATCTTGTGCACACGTACGCTCCCCCACACACGCACACACGCAAGGAGGGCCCCACCATTGATCTGAATCGATGACGACATCCATGGAGGGCCTCCTATTTAGAGGACTGTGTTTTGGTTCCTTGGAGTGGACCCGATCATCATGTGGATCCCACTATTAGATCTCATGATCGTGGCCCACTACTCTAGATGATATAGAACTTTGAGTTTTGCTTATTATTGTTATTAGGAATATCATGGACGGTTTAGATTGCTTTGATTAGTTGTTATTTTTGTTACTTCATCTCTAAGTAATAGGGTGTGTACATGGCGCAGCTTTTGGAGTATAGGTTTTTCTTATAAATAGGCAACACCTTGTAGGTTTTTTCTCATTGAATATTATGAATAAAATTCTGTGTTTTCCTGCTTCTCTAATTCTCTGAGTTGTGGAAATCCAATTGGGTGAGAAACCCTTCCTTCTTTGAAGGGCTAACTACCGTGGTGCGAAGCCACACCCATCTCAAATTGCCCTCATCCCCTACCATCAATATTCATCATCACCCACAGTCGTCCACGCTTCAAATCCACCTCTTGTTGCAGCCGATCCTTCCCCTACAACAGATTTGCAGAATCAGGCCCTGCAGGAGGGTTGAAACGACGACGGAGCACTGTGCGCAGACCGGACGTTGTATCAACCTGAAACTTGGTGTGTGGGTGGCCCACCCTTGGCTGACGAGACCCAAGCTGACTTTTTTTTTTGGGTTCGTGGGCCCCACACACGTGCGAGCAGGATCCCACGCACGTGCGTCTGGACCCAGCTGCTGCCACACGTGTGGATCATCCCGGGTTTGTCTCTCTCCTCTATTTCACTCCTCTCACCTTATATCCCTAACCCTAGCCCTAGATAATCCTAAATCCCAAGTTCTATTCCACTTTTGCAAACCCTAGGTTTTCCTGATTTGAAACATGTGAATCCCTTGAATTGGGAAATAATCTTTTGTATGTGTGGATGATTCGACTCTCCTTTGAGCATTGTTTGGTCTATAATTTTAATTGATTCAGCCCTAACATGCGTAGGCTTGGACCCTCGTAGATTCCCCTTGTTGAATGCTTGACTTTATGTGGGATGTGGAATTTTTTTGTGATTGTTTTAAAATTAGTATGATCTAAAGCCTGAAATCTTATCCATATACTCCTCCCATTCTGTGGAGGAGTATATGGATAAGAGCTTTGATATATCATCCCATGGTTTTTCGGCAGTGCAGGAGCGGTTATGGAGGAAGACAGTTCAACACAGGAATGCCATTTTATGCATGACGCCGATCAAACACCGATGAAAACGCTAATGAAACCATAAATCTCTCTCTCCAACCATGGTTTTTCATTCTACGATTTCCGTTGACGCAAAGGGAAAAGGAACGTCTACTGGTTGTTCTGAGAATGATGGCATTTACGAATGGAAGACAGTTCAACGCAGGAACAAGTCCAAACGACTGGGTGCTGATGGTCTATCGAAATATGCTTTCTACCCAACCCTGTTCGTTAGAGGCTACCCCCATGGCTGGTTCCCTCTCAACTTGGAGAGGGTTTTCGGCAGTGCGGGAGCGGTTATGGAGGTTGTCATGCCCAGGGACAAGGAAACAGGAGTGTATCGAGGTTTTGCTCTTATTCGCATGGGCAGCAAGGTAGAGCTGGCCAGGGCGATGGCCACGCTGCATGGTGTTTCCTTCGACGGGAAAAGGATGTTAGTCCAAAGGGCTAGATGTGGTCCTGACTCCCTATCCGTTCCACACTCTCAGTCGCACTCTTATCAGGGACCCTCCAGAGCTCCACCCCCAAAGGCCCCGGTTCCTATGAAGGCTTCCCAACCCACTTTCAATCCCAAACAATGCTCCTTCAAAGAAGCCCTTCTTCACAATCCTAGGCCTCCCTCATCGGTCTCTATCGAGTCGGATGATTCAAGGAAACTCACTCACGAGGGTTGTGGGGATGAGCAGTCCGATAGCCCCATTACTGTTGATCAGGTGATATTCGATAAGCAGCGAGCTGATCTAGCTAGGTCGGTGGTGCTCCTCACCACCGATGGTGCGTCCATTCCTGACGTTCAAATGTGGATTATCCACTGCACTGGGATCCACATGGGACTATCGGAATTCAAATCGGTGGGTCATAATGCTTTATGGGTAAAAATATGGCCTACCAGCAACCCGGACATCCTTTCTATCGCAGACCGATTAACTCTGGAGGGTTCGATTTCGAAAGTTCTGCCATGGGAAGAATTCTCCAACTTTGGCAAAGGGAACATCTGGATTCTTATTTGGGACGTCCCTTTGGAATGCTGGTTCGATGAATTTCTCATTAAAGCGGCATCGAAGGTGGGTTTCCTCTTGGAAATCGATCCAAAAACCAGCCTAGGAGTGGAGCTGGGTGTCATCCAAGCTCGGGTGAGAAGGAGGAAAGGCTTTCCATTACCGGAACATATCTTTGTCAAGATCGACAACCGCACCATCCTCCTCCCCGTTCAAAAAGATTCTCTGACACCGCCTCAACCAAGATGGGGGGATGTTTGGCGGGCTAAGATATCGTCTACCCAACCTCTGCTTCATTTGCAACCTTCATCGCAGGAAGGAGCACATTTTTCGTTATCCAGCGGACCACCGGATCTGTGTAATGTCACCTCGTCTCTAGCAATGGTACAGAAAGGCAGCGTAACGCCTTTTCATATTACACGTGGCGGAACCCCGCTTCTCTCCACGTCTGTTTTGGCTGCCGAAATCCCTGAAGTCGGCGCAAATAGATCCGCGCCAACCAGCCTCTCCCCACGTGTCCGTTGTTGTACGCCAGCCCCTCGAGACGCGGACCACCTCTCTCAACAGTCGGCCCTGATGCAGACACATGGCGTAGCTCTCCCTCTTCAGTTAAAAGGTCTTTTCCTCCTCGATGGAAACTCCTCGCATGCGCGACACGAGTATGCTGAGCCCAACGGACTTACGGTTCCGAAAGTTATCGGGCCATTCGATGCGGGTCCCGTCCCGTCCCAACCCATATCCATCTCCCACCACCCAAATGGGGTACTCTTAAAATATCTGAACCTGTCCCCATTAACCCACCTTATGCCTCACACCCGATGATAATTCCCCTATCGACTCCTCAGATAACCCCTCTTTCGATTCCCACTCCGCACCATCCGTTCCCTCATCCCCCATCAATTCCTCGTGCAAAGACTGGACTGATTTTGGACCGCTTACGCTCTTTCAAGATGAAATCTCGCCGGAAGTCCTATCAACTGAACCTCTTCAGATGGTCTCCGGCACTCATACTCCGACACCCTTGAACGGGAACAACAAAGAACAGCGGTACAAGGAAATCCATGATAAGAAATGGATTAGAGATGCTATGGGGAACGTAGGAAGATCGTTTGGCCTATCTTTCAGTAACAGAGATGAAGATTATATAGAACTTTTCCAATTTATCGAGGATAGAGGACGCCCTCTGCCACCGTCAAGAACACCCGTCAAGCATTCTCCTCGACCCTTAAGCAACAGGGAACTCCTCCGCCTTCAAGACTCGCCTGCTGTCGCTTCTGCATCATCGGCCAGACGGGGAAGAAAGGATCATCAGGGCAGATCAGTGCCCAAATGATAGTTCTCTCATGGAACGTGAGGGGCTTAGGCTCCAAACATAAGAGGAGCTTAATCAAGAGTTCGATCTCTAGAAAGAACCCGAACGTCATTTGCCTTCAGGAAATGAAAATCCAGGCCTTTTCGCAGTGCTTGCTCAACTCGATTTGGGGAGCCCAGGATGCTCACTTCGTGTCGTTGGATGCTTCTGGATCCTCGAGTGGTATCCTAATTGCCTGGAAAGCTTCCAAGTGGGACCTTCAACTCTCCATGACAGGGAATTTCTCAAAGGCTGTCATCCTCCAAGATAAGTTTTCTTCTTTTCGTGGAATCGTTATTTCTGTGTATGGTCCTAACGACGATTCTCTCAGGTCCACCCTACGGGAGGAACTGACTGCTATACGACAGTCTTTTTCTGGGCACTGCTGCTTTGTGGGTGACTTCAATGTCATCCGTTTCCCTTAGGAGCACTCCCATTCCAGGAGATCCTCCCTCGCCATGCAAGCCTTCTCTGACTGGATCCAAGCTCAGGAGCTGGTTGATCTTCCCCTTTCTGGCGCGCACTTCACCTGGTCCAACGGCCACAGAACTCAAATCCAATCCAGGTTAGATAGATTCCTCATCTCTGTTGATTGGCTCGATCATTTTTCTTCTTCGGTCCAGTCGGCCCTCCCTAGAACGACCTCGGATCACTGCCCCATCCTCCTCTCGGAAATCAATGCCGACTGGGGCCCCAAACCTTTCAAATTCAATCCTACCTGGCTACAAATTGAGGGCCTTTATCAGAAGATTGTGGATTGGTGGTCCTCTTTCACCACCGATGGTTTCGCTGGTCACAGACTTTTGTGCAAGCTTCGTCAGCTAAAAGAAAATTTAAAAGAATGGAAGAAGACGGAACTCGGGAAGAGAGAAGTTCAAAACGAGGCTATGATGATTGAACTTCAACATATAGATTCTCATGTGGATATCAATGATACCCCTCACGAGATCCTTTCCCGTCAGATCCAGCTTATCCAATCCATCTCTTCTAGAGTTCTCGAAGATGAAATTTCTTAGAGGGTGAGGGCTAAATGGATCGCTGAAGGCGATAAAAACACTAAATTCTTCCACAATATCGCCAATATGCGAGCCCGTGCAAAAGCAATCCTTAATATTTCGGTGGATGGCCGTCAGATAGAGGACAAATCGGAGATCGAAGATGCGGCTGTCTACCACTTCCGATCCCTTCTTTCATCTGAAGGTTGGAGCAGGCCTGGTTTAGATGGGATTCATTTCCGATCGCTCCTCCCTTCCGAAGCTGACCCCCTCGAAGCGGCCTTCTCGGTTGAGGAGGTTAAAGCGGCCATAGATGACATGGATGGTAACAAGGCCCCGGGCCCAGATGGATTTCCTATGTGCTTCTTCAAATCATTTTGGGAGATTCTTCAACCTGATATCATGAATTTCTTGCATGAATTTCATGATAGGGGTAAGCTCTCCAAAGGCTTCGGCGCCACTTTCATAGCCCTCATTCCCAAATCCTATGGAGCTAATTCCTTCTCGGACTACAGGCCTATCAGCCTAATTGGGGCCCGCTACAAAATTCTGGCCAAAGTCCTCTCAACTCGGCTGGCTTCGGTTATGGACAGGATCATTTCAAAGCATCAAAATGCCTTCATTAAAGGTCATCAGATAGTGGACGGTGCCCTTATTGCCAATGAAATTCTTTACTCTTGCCACAAGGCCGGTACCAAAGCTGTTTTCTGTAAACTCGACATTGAAAAAGCCTACGACCACGTCAACTGGAATTTCCTCCAATATATGCTTACCCATATGGGCTTCGGAGCGAAATGGAGGTCTTGGATGAAGGCTTGTGTCCAATCTTCTCATTTCTCGGTCCTCCTCAATGGTGCCACAAAAGGTTTCTTCTCTAGTATCAGGGGTATTCGTCGAGGCGACCCGTTATCTCCTCTCTTATTTCTTATGATAGCTGAAGCGCTTTCTCAGATGATGCTCATGGGCCAAAATGCTAGATTGTTCTCTGGTATTTCCATGCCTGGGATTGACATCCCGATCACGCATACTCAGTTCGCTGAAGACACTCTGATTATGTGCGAAGCAGATTCTAACGCAATTTACAATCTTCATATCACCTTCAAATGCTTTGAAGTGGTTTCAGGGCTGCGTGTTAACATGGCCAAATCCAAAGTGATGGGGATCAACTTTCCTGACCCGGACATCAATTCCTATGCACACATTTTGGGATGTTCCACTTCCTCTTTTCCAACTTACTTCGTGGGTCTGCCGTTAGCTATCGGCCCTCCTCTGAATTCCATGTGGAACAGGGTGATTGAAAATTTTCAGGGGATGCTGGCGCGCTGGAAATGTAAATACTTATCTATGGGGGGAAGGCTTACTCTAATCAAGGCTGCTATGTCAAACATTCCTACATACTTCTTCTCCCTTCTCATCTGCCCATCCGTGGTAAGACATAGGATTAACAATTTACGAAGGGATTTCTTGTGGAGTGGCAAGAAAACCAGAAAAAATTTCATCTAATGCATTGGAAAGAAGTGTGTAGTCATTTCAAAAGTGGAGGTGCAAACGTCCTAAATCTAAAATCAATGAATCAGGCCCTGCTTGAGAAGTGGACCTGGAGATTGGGATCGGAACTAGAAGCGTTGTGGAATATCATCATCAAAGGCAAATATGGCTCTACCTCGGGTGGCTGGTGGACTAAGGACTCCACAGTTTATAGAGCCTCTTTCATATGGAGAGGCATTCTGCGGTACAAAAAAAATGATAACTGAAAACATTTCCTTCCAGTTGGGAAACAAATCGTCAATCCGTTTTTGGTAAGACCATTGGATTGGGGATAGATGCTTGCGGGATTCTTTCCCTTCAATTTTTCGTCTTGCCGTCCATCACAACAAACAAATCGATGGTTTCTTCTCTTCTTCAGATTCGGGCACTGTTTGGGATATCAGATGTCGCAGGAACTTGCAGGACTGCAAAGCGAATCAGTATGCTCTTCTTCTCTCCCTCCTCTCAAGGGCGGTGCCGTCCACCTTAGAAGCTGACAAGATCATCTGGCCTTTGGACAAATCTTCCAATTTCTCTGTTCGATCTCTGTATGTCCATCTCACCCAGCCCAACCATCCTGGCTCGCAGTCTGCCCACTTCATCTGGAAATACTCTACCCCTCCTAAATACATTTGCTTCGCCTGGCTGGCCTCCAGAAATCGGATTCTCACCATCGATAATCTTATGAAGAAGGGCTTACAGCTTCCCAACATCTGCCTCTGCTGTATGAACAGCTGCTGAATCAGTCGATCACCTTCTTATTCATTGCCCGCTTGCTACTGAGATCCGCCAGGACTTTATATCCCGATTCAATGCTGTGGGATGTATTCCCAACTCTGCGTCCCTGCTCCTTGCTTACTGGCATGGGTTTAAGATGGCGAAAGTGAAATCCAAGGTGTGGAAAATGGCAATCGTCGCCTTCTAGTGGACCATCTGGAAGGATTCATTTCCGATCGCTCCTCCCTTCCGAAGCTGACCCCCTCGAAGCGGCCTTCTCGGTTGAGGAGGTTAAAGCGGCCATAGATGACATGGATGGTAACAAGGCCCCGGGCCCAGATGGATTTCATATGTGCTTCTTCAAATCATTTTGGGAGATTCTTCAACCTGATATCATGAATTTCTTGCATGAATTTCATGATAGGGGTAAGCTCTCCAAAGGCTTCGGCGCCACTTTCATAGCCCTCATTCCCAAATCCTATGGAGCTAATTCCTTCTCAGACTACAGGCCTATCAGCCTGATTGGGACCCCCTACAAAATCCTAGCCAAAGTCCTCTCAACTTGGCTGGCTTCGGTTATGGACAGGATCATTTCAAAGCATCAAAACGCCTTTATCAAAGGTCGTTAGATAGTGGACGGTGCCCTTATTGCCAATGAAATTCTTCACTCTTGCCAGAAGGTCGGTACTAAAGCTGTTTTCTGCAAGCTTGACATTGAGAAAGCCTACGACCATGTCGACTAGAATTTCCTCCAATATATGCTTACCCGTATGGGCTTCGAAGCGAAATGGAGGTCTTGGATGAAGGCCTGTGTCCAATCTTAATCTTCTCATTTCTCGGTCCTCCTCAATGGCGCCCCGAAAGGTTTCTTCTCTAGTACCAAGGGTATTCATCAAGGCGACCCGTTATCTCCTCCTTTTTCTTATTATAGCTGAAGCGCTTTCTCAGATGATGCTCATGGGCCAAAACGCTGGATTGTTCTCTGGTATTTCTATGCCTGGGATTGACATCCCGATCACGCATACTCGGTTCCGAAGACACTGACGATTATGTGCGGCGATTCTAACGCTATTTACAATCTTCATATCACCTTCAGATGCTTCGAGGTGGTTTTTGGGCTGCGTGTTAACATGGCCAAATCCAAAGTGATGGGGATCAACATTCCTGACTCGGACATCAATTCTTATGCTCACACTTTGGGTTGTTCCACTTCCTCTTTTCCAACTTTCTTCGTGGGTCTGCTGTTAGCTATCGGCCCTCCGAATTCCATGTGGAACAGGGTGATTGAAAAATTTCGTGGGATGGGATCTTGTGTATTTGAAATGTAAATACTTATCTATGGGGGGAAGGCTTACTCTAATCAAGGCTGCTATGTCAAACATTCCTACATACTTCTTCTCCCTTCTCATCTGCCCATCCGTGGTAAGACATAGGATTAACAATTTACGAAGGGATTTCTTGTGGAGTGGCAAGAAAACCAGAAAAAATTTCATCTAATGCATTGGAAAGAAGTGTGTAGTCATTTCAAAAGTGGAGGTGCAAACGTCCTAAATCTAAAATCAATGAATCAGGCCCTGCTTGAGAAGTGGACCTGGAGATTGGGATCGGAACTAGAAGCGTTGTGGAATATCATCATCAAAGGCAAATATGGCTCTACCTCGGGTGGCTGGTGGACTAAGGACTCCACAGTTTATAGAGCCTCTTTCATATGGAGAGGCACGGTACAAAAAAAATGATAAGCGAAAACATTTCCTTCCAGTTGGGAAACAAATCGTCAATCCGTTTTTGGTAAGACCATTGGATTGGGGATAGATGCATGGGATTCTTTCCCTTCAATTTTTCGTCTTCTTAGTCCATCACAACAAACAAATCGATGGTTTCTTCTCTTCTTGATTCGGCACCTTGTTTGGGATATCGATGTCGCAGAACTTGCGGGATCGCAAAGCGAATCAAGTATGCTCTTCTTCTCTCCCTCCTCTCAAGGGCGGTGCCGTCCACCTTAGAAGTCGACAAGATCATCGGCCTTTGGACAAATCTTCCAATTTCTCATTCGATCTCTACGTATGTCCATCTCACCCCCCCAACCATCCGGCTCATACCGCCCACTTCATCCGGAAATACTCTACCCTCCTAAATACATTTGCTTCGCTGGCCGGCCTCCGAGTAAATCGGATTCTCACCATCGATAATCTTATGAAGAAGGGCTTACAGCTTCCCAACATCTGCCTCTGCTGTATGAACAGTGCTGAATCAGTCGATCACCTTCTTATTCATTGCCCGCTTGCTACTGAGATCCGCCAGGACTTTATATCCCGATTCAATGCTGTGGGATGTATTCCCAACTCTGCGTCCCTGCTCCTTGCTTACTGGCATGGGTTTAAGATGGGGAAAGTGAAATCCAAGGTGTGGAAAATGGCAATCGTCGCCTTCTAGTGGGCCATCTGGAAGGATTCATTTCCGATCGCTCCTCCCTTCCGAAGCTGACCCCCTCGAAGCGGCCTTCTCGGTTGAGGAGGTTAAAGCGGCCATAGATGACATGGATGGTAACAAGGCCCCGGGCCCAGATGGATTTCATATGTGCTTCTTCAAATCATTTTGGGAGATTCTTCAACCTGATATCATGAATTTCTTGCATGAATTTCATGATAGGGGTAAGCTCTCCAAAGGCTTCGGCGCCACTTTCATAGCCCTCATTCCCAAATCCTATGGAGCTAATTCCTTCTCGGACTACAGGCCTATCAGCCTAATTGGGGCCCGCTACAAAATTCTGGCCAAAGTCCTCTCAACTCGGCTGGCTTCGGTTATGGACAGGATCATTTCAAAGCATCAAAATGCCTTCATTAAAGGTCATCAGATAGTGGACGGTGCCCTTATTGCCAATGAAATTCTTTACTCTTGCCACAAGGCCGGTACCAAAGCTGTTTTCTGTAAACTCGACATTGAAAAAGCCTACGACCACGTCAACTGGAATTTCCTCCAATATATGCTTACCCATATGGGCTTCGGAGCGAAATGGAGGTCTTGGATGAAGGCTTGTGTCCAATCTTCTCATTTCTCGGTCCTCCTCAATGGTGCCACAAAAGGTTTCTTCTCTAGTATCAGGGGTATTCGTCGAGGCGACCCGTTATCTCCTCTCTTATTTCTTATGATAGCTGAAGCGCTTTCTCAGATGATGCTCATGGGCCAAAATGCTAGATTGTTCTCTGGTATTTCCATGCCTAGGATTGACATCCCGATCACGCATACTCAGTTCGCTGAAGACACTCTGATTATGTGCGAAGCAGATTCTAACGCAATTTACAATCTTCATATCACCTTCAAATGCTTTGAAGTGGTTTCAGGGCTGCGTGTTAACATGGCCAAATCCAAAGTGATGGGGATCAACTTTCCTGACCCGGACATCAATTCCTATGCACACATTTTGGGATGTTCCACTTCCTCTTTTCCAACTTACTTCGTGGGTCTGCCGTTAGCTATCGGCCCTCCTCTGAATTCCATGTGGAACAGGGTGATTGAAAATTTTCAGGGGATGCTGGCGCGCTGGAAATGTAAATACTTATCTATGGGGGGAAGGCTTACTCTAATCAAGGCTGCTATGTCAAACATTCCTACATACTTCTTCTCCCTTCTCATCTGCCCATCCGTGGTAAGACATAGGATTAACAATTTACGAAGGGATTTCTTGTGGAGTGGCAAGAAAACCAGAAAAAATTTCATCTAATGCATTGGAAAGAAGTGTGTAGTCATTTCAAAAGTGGAGGTGCAAACGTCCTAAATCTAAAATCAATGAATCAGGCCCTGCTTGAGAAGTGGACCTGGAGATTGGGATCGGAACTAGAAGCGTTGTGGAATATCATCATCAAAGGCAAATATGGCTCTACCTCGGGTGGCTGGTGGACTAAGGACTCCACAGTTTATAGAGCCTCTTTCATATGGAGAGGCATTCTGCGGTACAAAAAAAATGATAACTGAAAACATTTCCTTCCAGTTGGGAAACAAATCGTCAATCCGTTTTTGGTAAGACCATTGGATTGGGGATAGATGCTTGCGGGATTCTTTCCCTTCAATTTTTCGTCTTGCCGTCCATCACAACAAACAAATCGATGGTTTCTTCTCTTCTTGATTAGAGACCTTGTTTGGGATATCGATGTCGCAGAACTTGCGGGATCGCCAAAGCGAATCAGTATGCTCTTCTTCTCTCCCTCCTCTCAAGGGCGGTGCCGTCCACCTTAGAAGCTGACAAGATCATCTGGCCTTTGGACAAATCTTCCAATTTCTCGTTCGATCTCTGTATGTCCATCTCACCCAGCCCAACCATCCTGGCTCGATGATCGCCCACTTCATCCGGAAATACTCTACCCTCCTAAATACATTTGCTTCGCTGGCCGGCCTCCGTAAATCGGATTCTCACCATCGATAATCTTATGAAGAAGGGCTTATGAGCTTCCCAACATCGCCTCTGTATGATGAACACAATCGATCGCCGATCACCTTCTTATTCATTGCCCGCTTACTCGAGATCCGCCAGACTTTATATCCCGATTCAATCTTTGTGGGATGTATTCCCAACTCGCGTCCCTCGCTCCTTGCTTCGGCATGGGTTTAAGATGGGGAAAGTGAAATCCAAGGTGTGGAAAATGGCAATCGTCGCCTTCTAGTGGGCCATCTGGAAGGATTCATTTCCGATCGCTCCTCCCTTCCGAAGCTGACCCCTCGAAGCAGCCTTCTCGGTTGAGGAGGTTAAAGCGGCCATAGACAACATGGATGGTGACAAGGCCCCGGGCCCGGATGGATTTTCTATGTGCTTCTTCAAATCGTTTTGGGAGCTTCTTCAACCTGATATCATGAATTTCTTGCATGAATTTCATGATAGGGGTAAGCTCTCCAAAGGCTTCGGCGCCACTTTCATAGCCCTCATTCCCAAATCCTATGGAGCTAATTCCTTCTCGGACTACAGGCCTATCAGCCTAATTGGGGCCCCTACAAAATTCTGGCCAAAGTCCTCTCAACTCGGCTGGCTTCGGTTATGGACAGGATCATTTCAAAGCATCAAAATGCCTTCATTAAAGGTCATCAGATAGTGGACGGTGCCCTTATTGCCAATGAAATTCTTTACTCTTGCCACAAGGCCGGTACCAAAGCTGTTTTCTGTAAACTCGACATTGAAAAAGCCTACGACCACGTCAACTGGAATTTCCTCCAATATATGCTTACCCATATGGGCTTCGGAGCGAAATGGAGGTCTTGGATGAAGGCTTGTGTCCAATCTTCTCATTTCTCGGTCCTCCTCAATGGTGCCACAAAAGGTTTCTTCTCTAGTATCAGGGGTATTCGTCGAGGCGACCCGTTATCTCCTCTCTTATTTCTTATGATAGCTGAAGCGCTTTCTCAGATGATGCTCATGGGCCAAAATGCTAGATTGTTCTCTGGTATTTCCATGCCTAGGATTGACATCCCGATCACGCATACTCAGTTCGCTGAAGACACTCTGATTATGTGCGAAGCAGATTCTAACGCAATTTACAATCTTCATATCACCTTCAAATGCTTTGAAGTGGTTTCAGGGCTGCGTGTTAACATGGCCAAATCCAAAGTGATGGGGATCAACTTTCCTGACCGGACATCAATTCCTATGCACACATTTTGGGATGTTCCACTTCCTCTTTTCCAACTTACTTCGTGGGTCTGCCGTTAGCTATCGGCCCTCCTCTGAATTCCATGTGGAACAGGGTGATTGAAAATTTTCAGGGGATGCTGGCGCGCTGGAAATGTAAATACTTATCTATGGGGGGAAGGCTTACTCTAATCAAGGCTGCTATGTCAAACATTCCTACATACTTCTTCTCCCTTCTCATCTGCCCATCCGTGGTAAGACATAGGATTAACAATTTACGAAGGGATTTCTTGTGGAGTGGCAAGAAAACCAGAAAAAATTTCATCTAATGCATTGGAAAGAAGTGTGTAGTCATTTCAAAAGTGGAGGTGCAAACGTCCTAAATCTAAAATCAATGAATCAGGCCCTGCTTGAGAAGTGGACCTGGAGATTGGGATCGGAACTAGAAGCGTTGTGGAATATCATCATCAAAGGCAAATATGGCTCTACCTCGGGTGGCTGGTGGACTAAGGACTCCACAGTTTATAGAGCCTCTTTCATATGGAGAGGCATTCTGCGGTACAAAAAAATGATAACTGAAAACATTTCCTTCCAGTTGGGAAACAAATCGTCAATCCGTTTTTGGTAAGACCATTGGATGGGGATAGATGCTTGCGGGATTCTTTCCCTTCAATTTTTCGTCTTGCCGTCCATCACAACAAACAAATCGATGGTTTCTTCTCTTCTTCAGATTCGGGCCTGTTTGGGATATCGATGTCGCAGAACTTGCAGGATCGCAGCGAATCAAGTATGCTCTTCTTCTCTCCCTCCTCTCAAGGGCGGTGCCGTCCACCTTAGAAGGCGACAAGATCATCGGCCTTTGGACAAATCTTCCAATTTCTCATTCGATCTCTCGTATGTCCATCTCACCCACCCAACCATCCGGCTCGCGATCGCCCACTTCATCCGGAAATACTCTACCCCTCCTAAATACATTTGCTTCGCTGGGTGGCCTCCGTAAATCGGATTCTCACCATCGATAATCTTATGAAGAAGGGCTACTGACTTCCCAACATACGCCTCTGGTCAGTATGAATGCACATTTGAATCGTCGATCACCTTCTTATTCATTGCCTCGCTTGCACTCGAGATCCGCCATGGGACTTTATATCCCGATTCAATGTGGGATGTATTCCCAACTCTGCGTCCCTGCTCCTTGCTTACTGGCATGGGTTTAAGATGGCGAAAGTGAAATCCAAGGTGTGGAAAATGGCAATCGTCGCCTTCTAGTGGACCATCTGGAAGGATTCATTTCCGATCGCTCCTCCCTTCCGAAGCTGACCCCCTCGAAGCGGCCTTCTCGGTTGAGGAGGTTAAAGCGGCCATAGATGACATGGATGGTAACAAGGCCCCGGGCCCAGATGGATTTCATATGTGCTTCTTCAAATCATTTTGGGAGATTCTTCAACCTGATATCATGAATTTCTTGCATGAATTTCATGATAGGGGTAAGCTCTCCAAAGGCTTCGGCGCCACTTTCATAGCCCTCATTCCCAAATCCTATGGAGCTAATTCCTTCTCGGACTACAGGCCTATCAGCCTAATTGGGGCCCGCTACAAAATTCTGGCCAAAGTCCTCTCAACTCGGCTGGCTTCGGTTATGGACAGGATCATTTCAAAGCATCAAAATGCCTTCATTAAAGGTCATCAGATAGTGGACGGTGCCCTTATTGCCAATGAAATTCTTTACTCTTGCCACAAGGCCGGTACCAAAGCTGTTTTCTGTAAACTCGACATTGAAAAAGCCTACGACCACGTCAACTGGAATTTCCTCCAATATATGCTTACCCATATGGGCTTCGGAGCGAAATGGAGGTCTTGGATGAAGGCTTGTGTCCAATCTTCTCATTTCTCGGTCCTCCTCAATGGTGCCACAAAAGGTTTCTTCTCTAGTATCAGGGGTATTCGTCGAGGCGACCCGTTATCTCCTCTCTTATTTCTTATGATAGCTGAAGCGCTTTCTCAGATGATGCTCATGGGCCAAAATGCTAGATTGTTCTCTGGTATTTCCATGCCTGGGATTGACATCCCGATCACGCATACTCAGTTCGCTGAAGACACTCTGATTATGTGCGAAGCAGATTCTAACGCAATTTACAATCTTCATATCACCTTCAAATGCTTTGAAGTGGTTTCAGGGCTGCGTGTTAACATGGCCAAATCCAAAGTGATGGGGATCAACTTTCCTGACCCGGACATCAATTCCTATGCACACATTTTGGGATGTTCCACTTCCTCTTTTCCAACTTACTTCGTGGGTCTGCCGTTAGCTATCGGCCCTCCTCTGAATTCCATGTGGAACAGGGTGATTGAAAATTTTCAGGGGATGTTGTGTACTGAAATGTAAATACTTATCTATGGGGGGAAGGCTTACTCTAATCAAGGCTGCTATGTCAAACATTCCTACATACTTCTTCTCCCTTCTCATCTGCCCATCCGTGGTAAGACATAGGATTAACAATTTACGAAGGGATTTCTTGTGGAGTGGCAAGAAAACCAGAAAAAATTTCATCTAATGCATTGGAAAGAAGTGTGTAGTCATTTCAAAAGTGGAGGTGCAAACGTCCTAAATCTAAAATCAATGAATCAGGCCCTGCTTGAGAAGTGGACCTGGAGATTGGGATCGGAACTAGAAGCGTTGTGGAATATCATCATCAAAGGCAAATATGGCTCTACCTCGGGTGGCTGGTGGACTAAGGACTCCACAGTTTATAGAGCCTCTTTCATATGGAGAGGCATTCTGCGGTACAAAAAAAATGATAACTGAAAACATTTCCTTCCAGTTGGGAAACAAATCGTCAATCCGTTTTTGGTAAGACCATTGGATTGGGGATAGATGCTTGCGGGATTCTTTCCCTTCAATTTTTCGTCTTGCCGTCCATCACAACAAACAAATCGATGGTTTCTTCTCTTCTTCAGATTCGGGCACTGTTTGGGATATCAGATGTCGCAGGAACTTGCAGGACTGCAAAGCGAATCAGTATGCTCTTCTTCTCTCCCTCCTCTCAAGGGCGGTGCCGTCCACCTTAGAAGCTGACAAGATCATCTGGCCTTTGGACAAATCTTCCAATTTCTCTGTTCGATCTCTGTATGTCCATCTCACCCAGCCCAACCATCCTGGCTCGCAGTCTGCCCACTTCATCTGGAAATACTCTACCCCTCCTAAATACATTTGCTTCGCCTGGCTGGCCTCCAGAAATCGGATTCTCACCATCGATAATCTTATGAAGAAGGGCTTACAGCTTCCCAACATCTGCCTCTGCTGTATGAACAGCGCTGAATCAGTCGATCACCTTCTTATTCATTGCCCGCTTGCTACTGAGATCCGCCAGGACTTTATATCCCGATTCAATGCTGTGGGATGTATTCCCAACTCTGCGTCCCTGCTCCTTGCTTACTGGCATGGGTTTAAGATGGGGAAAGTGAAATCCAAGGTGTGGAAAATGGCAATCGTCGCCTTCTAGTGGGCCATCTGGAAGGAGCGAAATGACAGATGCTTCAACAATCTTCACGCTCCCCCCCAGGCTGTAGGATTGAAAGCAAAGAATTTGCTTATTGAATGGGCTTCGAATGTGCCTTCTCTTGAGGGCTTTGATTTCCTCTTCCTTGGGTTATAGTTCTGTTTTTCTTTTCGTTTTTTCCTTTTTCTTCTTCCTTTCCTGCTATCTCAGCAGGTTCTTTTGTACCTCTTCTCTTTTCGTTCTCAATATATTTTCGTATCTTTAAATAAATTTTTTTTTTTTTAAAAGCCTGAAATCTTGCATAACATATTTAATTTTCACGTCCTGCATCAATTATGAACACCGATTTTGAGTTACAAGTAGTCATGCATTCTATTTCTCACATCATCATCATCAGATGCTTTCTTTCCCCTAGCAGTTTGGGGTCAGCTTAAATGATAGCCAGAATTGAGAACTCATACACAACTTGGTTGACCAATGAATCAATATTCAGTGAATTGACCTGATGACCCAGCCTAGTTTCTTAAATTCACAGTAGCTCTAGTAACAACCAGAAAAATTAAGAGAGCAATTATGAAAACCAATTTTGAGTTACAAGTAGTCATGCAATCTACTGGTAGGTAATGAAATCCCATCATTGCAATAATGCATGCGCAAAAGTTAATAGAACAGGCATATTTATTAGTCTTAGACCGATTCACATGAGAAATTAAAGAGCCAAACCACAATCAATAGAAGTCCAAGATTGGGCCAAGATGCCATCAGCCCACATCTCACATGTGCACCCTCCGCAAGTGTATATAAGAAAAGGACCATTTTTTAGCCCATTACTACTTTCCTCTTTCAAATCTCTACCTTAGGAAATTTCCTTATTCTTCTGTATCTTTATATTAGGCAAGAGGTAATTTTAGATTATTATTTTTTTTCTTATTTAGGTGCTTACTTAATTACAATGCTTTCTTATTAAGGTAGTTTCCTATTTTCTCAGATCTTGACTAGCTAGAAATTCTATCTTTAGATTCCATAGCTTTTATTGCATATTGTAAGGATTGATTATAAATAAGGCCTATGGCTTATGGAATAAGGCAAGTTAATTGTTATTTTCTTTGAGTAATTCTCATATTTCTCTACGGTAGTTGTTGAAGGGGAGGAAGTGATCTCTAATTCAATACTAGAGAACTATTGAGTTTGCTCATAGTCTTACATTCGTGGTCTTTAGCATTCAGCTAGAGAATTGTTGGGTTTTTTCCCACGATCTCTTTATTCTTTTCTTTGATCTATTTGCTTCTCCTTTCAAGGTTTGCATTAAATTGGTATCAGAGGAAGTTCTGCTCTTAGGAAACTGAAAGAAGGTAATTTTCTTATCTCAATCCAACCTTTCATCTTTCCCCTTCCTCAATCCCTCATCTTCCATTCTCTTTTCTTCCCCTTTTTTCCTTCCCAAAAATCACCAAACCCTAAACCATACCTTTTCCTTTTGTTTTTCCCCTAAACCCTTCGAACCCTAATCATACGAAAAAATTAAAAAAATAAAAAATTGTTTACATCCTCTTTCAACCAGGGTGTGCAGTATTGACCATATCAGCCGATACGTAACGGTAACGGTCTGGACCATTACACGATATGGGGTCAAAACGGGCACCCCCCGATTCTATATGCATAACGGCCCCGTAACGGTCAGGGCATAACAGTCTAATAACAGATAGTTTTTTTCCCTTCTTTTCAAGGTCCGATTTTTCACTCTTTTTTTTTTTTTTTTTTTTCCTATATATATACTTCTTTTTTCCAAACTCTTCCTAAATCATTCTATAGCAATTTTCAACCACTCTTAGCTTGAAATTACAGATAAAAAAAACTTATATTAACGATTTTCTTGATTCGAAGCTCCGTGGGCCATTTTCCAGAAATTTCTCAAAAATAGGTATTTATACTTTTTATTCAATGTGTTGCTATTTTAATGGTAGAATGTGATGTGTTAATCATAATAGAACATATTAATGTCCATTTTACAGATTTTGGATGTGATTTTATATTTTTTATAATTATTTTCTATTTATGCACTATTTTTGGCCCTTTTTTTTAATTCGAAAAATCATTTTTTATTTAATGTGTTGTTATTTTAATGGTAGAATATGATGTGTTAATCATAGTAGAACATATTAATGTCCATTTTACAGATTTTGGATGTGATTTTATATTTTTTTATAATTATTTTCTATTTACGCACTATTTTCCATCCTTTTTTTTTTTAAATTTGAAAAATCATTTTTTATTTAATGTGTTGTTGTTTTAATGGTAGAATATGATGTGTTAATCATAGTAGAACATATTAATGTCTATTTTACAGATTTTGGATGTGATTTTATATTATTTTATAATTTTTTTCTATTTTCGGCCCTTTTTTTTTAATTCAAAAATTCATTTTTTATTTAATGTGTTGCTATTTTAATGGTAGAATATGATGTGTAACATATTCTTGACTTGAGGATGACAGGTCACAGGACAGGAATCACAGTCACAGGGGAGTATATCAGACACTACTAATTATTATTATTATTTTTTTGTTAATATTCTTGACTTGAAGATGATAGGTCACAGGACAGGAATCACAGTCACAGCCACAGGTATGAAAAATAATTGCAAACACCTACACATGTAAGATATTTTCATATTACATTCATTCTAATATATCTATCATTGATAGTAGATAGTTAGAAAATTAAATATATGAGTTTTGCAGTCAAATCCAGGTTGTCTGGTTCATAAATTCATCAGACAGTCCGATACAACTTCTCACCAAAGAGTGGACTGTTACACCACCATAAACATGTTCCAATTTATAAATGAATGCATATTTGGAATGCTTAGAATATTCCGGATTTAATCCATATTTTTTCATTTTTTTTGGAAAAAAAAATTGCATCGTTACGAGCCGTTACGCCCCCGTATCGCCGTTACACCCCCGTATCCGTATCGGTATCGGTCGGCACCATTATGCCAACTGATACCGATACGGAATATCTTGCTTCCAACCCTACCATATCCTAATTCTGTTCCAACTTATCAATTCCTTGTCATTTCTCTTTTCCTTACAAAAAGGGAAAAAAAAAAAAAACTTCTCGCATGCTTTGCGAAAGCCTATTGTCTTATGAGTGCTAGAATAGGGACGATTTACAATCCTCGGATGGCTATGCAACCTCAAGATGAGATTGTATCAGCCTTGCAACAAGTGGTCAATTTGATCACGAAACGGGTGGATGATCTAGAGACCCGTTCCATGGTTAGAATGAATGTTTTGGAAGGATGTATTACTATTCTTGAAAACGCAAACAAGGGAATCAATCTAGATTGACAAACCTCTATCGATGGCCTTGAAGGAGATTTAGAGTCCGGGAATGTTGACTCAAGGCATCCTGGTTGGAATGGTGATCTCTAAGAAGAAGAAGATGAACTAGGCTATAGGGCCCAACAACATCACTATGTGTAACCAGAAGCCAGAGGAATGAACAAACTCTGACGGGATTATCCAATTTATCCTGAAGGAGGGAGGAATATTCACACTTCATATCCCGCTAAGCATGTCAATATTGACATTCTAGATTACGATGGTAATTTGGATCTCAAGGTGTTCAATGACTGCCTCAAGTCAATGGGTGATATTTTCGTTGGTATGAAATGGAGGAAGCCATCAAGTTACGTTTTGTTACCTTAAAACTTAAGGGTGCAGCTCAAGAATGGTGGTACGCAATTAAGAAGATCTACAACAGTGGGGCCTTCCTCCCGTAAGCAATTGGGAGGAAATGAAGGCAAGATTGAAGCGAAAATTTCTGCCGCTAGATTACGAGACGATTTCTATCCACGAGCTCCTCACGCTTCGACAGGACAATCTGATCGTGGGGAGCACACAACATTATTATGACTTTTATTAGCTGCCACCTAACAACCGGAAGACAATAAGTGGAGTGTTATTGTAATCGGCTATGATTCGAGATTCAAAGAGAACACTGTTCCACTCAATAGCATAGACCAAGCATATTAAATTGCTCGAAAAGTGCAAGAGCAAAAGTTGGTGATAAGGCACGCTAGTCCTCAAGGTGGGGGTTATGCATCCACCCGCCCCACTACTGGCTCCATTTTACGTCCACAAACATTCATGCCTCGCACTAACTTGCTTTGGGATTACAAAATTGGTTAGAACTTTGCCTCTAATCATCTTCCTCGAAACGGTGATACCAAGGGAAAGTCTATTGCGACAACACAAAGTATCCCTCTCGAAATCTCCAATTTTGCAAGGCAGAAAACTTCATTGTAGACCAAGTGGAAGATGAATATGAAAACGATCTAAAAGATGACGAGTAGGAACTTGAGGATGACCCACATGGCCTTAACAAAAACAAGTTATCATTAGTGGTTATAAGGATTCTGATGACACCCAAAGAGGAGGCCCACGAAGAATGGTTGAGAACCAATATTTTCCATAAACGAGTATCATGTGGTGGAAAGGTTGTCAAAGTCATTATTGATGGAGGCAATAGCATGAACGTGACCTCACAAAGCATGGTGGACAAGTTGAAACTGAAACCTCAAACGCATCCCAAGCCATTCAAGATTGCGTGTGAACGACACGTTCATCCTTGTAACTAAAAGGTGCGTAGTAACTTCTCTTTGGGTCATTACAAAGAAACGCTTTGGTGTGACATCATTCCAATGAAGGTCACACATATTACTAGAGCACCCGTGGATATACGATAGAGATGTATAAAGGAAAGCCCATTACTCTTAACCTTATGAAGGATGACGAATTTGAAGAGGCAAAGCTGACTTCCATAGTGTTGAGTATGGCCCGATTCATGGAAGAAAGTCTTGAATTGGGAATCATGTATGCTCTGGTAGGATGCAAGACCGATCCAGTTGGTAATGTTGCTGTTTAACCACCTGAGATTCTGGACATTCTGTCCCAATTTTAGGATTTGGTTATTGATGAACTACCAAATGAGCTTCCACCCATGTGCGACATTCAGCATGTGATTGATTTGGTACCTAGAGTGTCATTATCAAATCTTCCAATATATCGAATGAACCCGACAAAGCATGCAGAGCTTTGTCGATAGGTAAAGGAATTGCTAACAAAAGGTTTCATTCGTGAGAGCCTTAGCCCGTGTTGTGCCGACATTGTTCACACCAAAGAAGGATGGCAGCTGGCATATGTGTTGATAGTCACGCCATCAACAAGATAACAGTAAAGTACCACTTTCCCATTCCACACCTAGATGACATGCTGGATATGTTGGTGAATGCTACAATCTTTTCAAAAATTGATTTGCAAAGCAAGTACCACCAAATAAGAATTTGTCTTAGAGATAAATGAAAAATTGCTTTCAAGACGAAGGATGAATTATATGAATGGCTAGTCATGCTCAGTGTTCGAAATATCGGTATCGCGCAATGTATCGCACCCTTGGGATACAGATACGTATCGGTTATCGCACGGGATATATCGTTTGTGTCGCGTAATTTATCGCACTTTTTGGGAAACATGGAGAAACATTGGGAAAATGGTTGAATTTTTCAATGAAACTTCTGGGATTATTAAAAAAGACCTTAATACACACTTTTAAATCATAAAGTTTCAAAAAAGAAGTGTACATAATAGATTTCCTTTGTATAGGGTCCTAAGCTATGCGTTGTCCGATAGAACTAAGACAACTATATTCAGTATCAACTCCATCCATCCGTTTTTCCATATCATTTCAGGACATTATCCAAAAATAAAACAGATCCAATAATCATGTAGACCATACCATAGGAAACAATGGTGATTGACCATTAGTGGGCTACAAAAGTTTTGGATCAAGCTAATAATAGTTTTTTCTCTTCATTCAAACCATAAAATTATCTGGTAAAATGGATGGACGGAGTGGATAAAATACATGAATTATAGTGGGCCCACTAAGTTTACAAAGTACACTGCTCACTAGGGGATCCACTTCCCACCACACTGGGGTGGGGTGCTGACACACGCATATTTCCTGCAAAGTTCCTTCACTCGAAACCTAGGTGGGGCCCACTGTGATGTTTGTAAGAAATCTACCCCATCCATTCATTTTTTGAGATCATTTTAGAACTTGAGAGCAAAAATGAGTAAGATCCAAGACTAAAGTGGGCTGCACTAAAGGAAAAGGTGGGTAAGAAAATTCCTACCGTTGAAACCTCCTTGGGTCGACAGTGATGTTAGCATGCCATCCATACCGTTCATAACGTTATTCCTACACGGATGAATTTAAAATACAAATATTAGTCTGATTCAAAACTTATGTGCCCCACGAATATTTCAAGTGTGGATGTTCAATCCTCACATTTTTGGCACACTTGAGTATTAGATTCTACTCATTTTTTACTCCATGTCCTAAAATGATCTCACAAAACGGATGGACGGAGTGGATTCCTCACAAACATCATAGTAGGCCCCACTAAGGTTTCAAGCGTAGGATCTTCCCGTGGAAGGCTTTGGTAGCAAATTCGTGTCTGACGCTGATGCTCCTCAAGCTCAAGTTGTACTAACATTTCAAAGTTACATGGCCCCACAATAATATATTTATTATATCTACACCGTTCATGCATTTGGAGAGATCATTTTAGATCATGAACTCAAAAATGAGTCATATCCAAAGCTCAAGTGGACCACACCACAAATAGTAGGGGGAACTGATTCTCACCATTAATATATTTGTAGGGCCCACCATAACGTTTATTTTCCATCCAATCTGTTAATTAGGTCACACAGACCTGGATGAAGAGGAAAAATAAATATTATATTGATCCAAAACTTCTGTGACCCCCAAAAGGGTTCCAATGGTAGATGTTCAATCTACCACTGTTGTTTGCAGTGTGGTCCAGTTGATCTTTGGATCTGTCTTATTTTTCGGCTCAAGCCTTACGAAGAGCTCGCCAAATGGACGAACGGTTTGGATATAACACATACCTCATGATGGGACCCACAGAACTTGGTGACGTCAACACACTAGTTAGCTTGGTGGTGTGCTCAGTGGTGTGCGGTAGTCGATTTCGATAAAGAAGGCTTGAACGACCATTTTTCTAAGTAGAGTGGGTTTCGGAACCCTAAAATTTCTCCCAAATCTCATCGTATCAGCGAGGATGTCTCCAGATTTCTCTCCAAATCGGAGATTTTATTTGCGGTAACCTAGGAACGATGCTTTGATTCGAATGGCCCACCAAATTGAAGCTTCCAATCATGGCGATCTCTTCTACAGGTACCGAAATCCACCCTCTAATTTTTTATTTTCGATTTTTTTGGATGATGACGAAATCCCGAATGATATTTGCATTTAAAAAAAAAAAAAAAAATTTGGTATCTTTCGAAGGATATCGTATCGCTAGACCGCGATACCGAGAGTATCGATATTACGAACACTGGTCATGCCTTTCATCTTAAAGAACGATAATGTAAATTCTACAGCCATCCATTGGCAAATTTGTCATCGTATACTCCAACGATATCCTCATCTATAGTCGTTCACGAGAAGACCATTTGGACTATCTTCGCCATGTGATGAGAGTATTACACCATGATAAACTCTACATTAATTTGAAGAGGTGTACCTTCATGAGTTCTAGTGTGGTTTTTCTGGGGTTCGTCGTTTTAGCAGAAGGCATGAAGGTTGATTATGAAAGACAAGGGCCATTGTTGAATGGCCTACTCCCATAAACATTCATGAGGTTCACAGTTTTCACGGGTTTGCGATGTTTTATCGAAGATTTATTCGAAACTTTAGTTATATCATGGCGCTCATTACTGAATGTATGAAATCTGGTCCCTTTGAGTGGACTAAAGCAGCAAAAAAGGCATTTCAAAAAATCAGGAAGAAAATGATAGAAGATTCAGTTCTTAGACTTCCTAATTTCGAAAAGGTGTTCAAAGTTGCCTGCGGTGCATTCCACATAGGCATAGGTGGTGTCCTTAACCAGGAAGGACATCTAGTGGCCATTTTTCCAGTGAAAAACTCAATGAGGCACGAAAGAAGTATTGTACATATGACGTGGAATTTATGCTATTGTACAAGCTCTAAGCATTGAGGTCATTACCTCATTCATAGGGAGTTTTTGCTCTATTCTGATCACGAGGTATTATGTTATTTGAATTCTTAGAAGAAGTCGAACGCTAGGCATGCTGAGTGCGGTGCTTATCTTCAAGAGTTCACATTCGACTTAAAACATCGTGCTGGCATTGAAAATAAGGTAGTAGATGCCCTCAGCCGAAAATCACACCTATTATCCACCTTATCAATTTCAGTTGTTGGATTTGAAGAACTTAAGGGACTATGCCACATATGATGATTTTGGGAAGGTATTTTCAACACATTTCTGACGCAGGCACCAAGAATCCAAATTTAGTTGGTACCATGGGTGCTTATTCTATGATATGAGGTTGCGTCTTCCTAAAAGTTCCTTAGGAGAGCTTGTTATACGTGAGCTTCATTTAGGAGGCTTGGGTGGTCACTTTGGTATCGATAAAACGACAGCCCTGGTCAAGGATCGTTTCTATTGGCTAGGTTTGAAGAAAGATGCCAAGATCGTTGTTCGTAAATAGTGAATGTGCTAGCTAGGTAAAGGTAGCTAACAAAATATTGGTCTTTATATGCCATTATCTATACCAGATGCTCCATGGGAAGACATCAGTATGGATTTCTCCTTAGGATTGCCTAAGACTCAACGTGGCTATGACTCTATTTATGTTGTAGTTAGCAGGTTCTTGAAGATGGCTCATTTTATCCCTGGTAAGAAGACATCAGACGCCATGCACATCGCCAATGTTTTCTTTAGAGAGGTAGTTTGTCTACATGGTGTTCCCAAAACAATTGTATCTGATCGTAATGTTAAGTTTATGAGCTACTTCTAGTGCACCTTGTGGTCAAAGATGGGAACTACGTTGAAGTTCTCAAGTGCTTATCATCCGCAAACAGATGCGAAAATTGAAGTCGTCAACCGTAGTCTTGGGAATCTACTTCGACGTCTAAGGATGTACGAAAGCCAAGCTAGCTCAAAAAGCTCGCTTGAGTTGGCTCGATCGAGCTCAGTATGAGTCGGCTTGAACGACGACTCAAGGCGAGCCAAGCTTCATATGACCTAGCTCATTTTCAGTTTGAGCGTAATGGAGCTTGACTCGACTCGACTCGACTCAAACTTGGCTCGAAGCTCGAGCTTGGCTCGACTCAATATATATTATATTTATAAATTTAAAAAAAAAAAAAAAAAAAATCTTAAACCCTACTCTACACGTTCATCCCTTTCTTACCCTTTCCTTTCCTTACCCAAATCGCCGCACCCGAGCTGCTCTCTCTCACTCTCTTGCACCCAAGCTCCACAATCTTTCTCCCCACTCGGCCACTCACCCAAGCTCGACTCAGTGTTTGCTCAACTTGCCTCAGCCGTACGGCCTGCAATCAGCCAGTCGCCCAAGCTCTCTCTCTCTCTCTCTCTCTCTCTCTCTCTCTCACTCAGCCAGTCGCCCAAGCTCTCTCTCTCTCTCTCTCTCTCTCAGCATTAACAACAAGGTACCTCTATGGCTCTATCTAATAATTTATATATATTATTAATTGAAATTTGATTTGGGGTTTAGGTCGGGTGCGGATTGGGACTGTTGGGTCGGGTTGCTGGGTTGAGTTGGGTGCGGGTTAGGTGTTGGACTGCTGGGTTGGGTCGGGTTGGGAGCAGGCTCGACTCGACTCAAGGTAAGCTCACCTCGACTCAATCCACTAGCTCACCTCGAGCTCTACTAGAAAGGTTTGGCAAACAAGCCAAGTTCCAATGGTAAGCTTGAGCTCGAGCTTGAGGAGAGCACGAATGAGTCAAGCCAAGCTTGGCACACCTAGACTCGACTCGGCTCGATGTAAAGTCCTATCGATGTCTAGTTGGTGATCATATTAGCTTATGGGACATCGTCTTACCACAAGTTGAGTTAGCTTATAACAGTTCTGTGAACCACACTACAGGACTCTTCTTTCAAAATTGCGACGGGTACGCAACCACAACAACCTATCGATCTAGTCCTATTTCCTAGTATGACTCGATCGAGCCAATGCGTTGAAGCTTTTGCACAGCATGTTAAGGAGATACATAAAGAAGTTAGGCAAAAGATCACCCTTAGTAATGAAAATTACAAGGGACATGTAGATGCTTAACGACGTTTTGCACAATTCCAAGGAGTTAAGAGTAGTGGTTTCCAACAAGCTCTTATATAAAGCTCCACTCCGAAAAGGCAGCTCCTTACAATATTTTGAAGAAGCTAGGTGATAATGCATACCTAATCGACCTTGCACCCAAAATGAAGATCAACCCCATTTTTAATGTGGAAGACCTTATAGTTAATCTTGGACATCATGCAAACAAGAACATGGAAGAACAAGATATCTAGATACCTGAGGTACTACGCCAGCTCGAAGAAATCATTGAAGGCATGTTGGATGATCAGATAGTTTCCACACACCAAGGAGGGTATCAGAAGTTTCTTGTTAAATGGAAGGGTCGACCAAGATCTAATAGCACGTGGATTTGAGCGAGACTGAGTCAGACTCGATGGTGTACGCCCTTGTGGCTAGGGAGAGTGCACCAGAGACTAGTGTAGAGTTACCCACTAAGGCCATTCAGGTAGTGGATGAGTTTTGTGATGTCTTTCTTGATGATCTACCAGATGAGCTTCCCCCTATGAGGGATATACAACACACCATTGATTTAGTCCTCGAGGCGATTCTACTAAACCTCCCTCATTACAGAATAAACCCAAAGGAGCATGCAGAGTTGAAAAGGCAGGTTGATGAGCTCTTAGAAAAGGGTTTCATTCAAGAGAGCATGAGCCAGTGTGTCGTGTTGTGCCCGCCCTTCCTACACCTAAGAAGGATGGTACATGGAGGATGTGTGTTGATAGTAGGGCCCTCAACAAAATCACAATCAAATATCGGTTTCCCATACCGCGTCTTGATGACATGTTGGACATGATAGCCAACGCTATTATCTTCTCGAAAATTGACATCAAAAGTGGTTATCACCAAATCGGCATACACCCTGGCGACGAGTGGAAGACAGCCTTCAAGACGAAGGATGGGCAATACGAGTGGCTAGTCATGCCTTTTGGGCTGACTAATGCCCCGAGTACTTTCATGCGTGTGATGACCCAACTATTGAGGCCTTTCATGAGAAAGTTCCTAGTCGTCTATTTTGATGATATCCTAATTTATATCATGACCAAGGAACAACACCTCAACCATTTGAGGCAGGTTTGTGGGATCCTAAGAACCGAAAAATTGTACGCCAACCTAAAGAAGTATGTGTTTATGTCTAGCAGTGTTATCTTCTTAGGTTTTGTTGTGTCAGCTGAAGGTGTGTCGGTAGATCCCGAGAAAGTTAAGGCCATTATCAATTAGCCTGAACCCCGCAATATTCATGAGGTGAACAACTTTCACGACTTGGCCACCTTCTATAAGCGGTTCATTCGAGGCTTCAGTTCCATTATGGCTCCCATCATGGATTGCATAAAAAAATGAGAGTTTCAATGGACGAAGGCAGCCTCGAAGGCCTTCAACGAGATAAAGGCTAAGATGACCGAGGCTCCAGTCACACGACTTCCGGATTTGGTATAGGAGTACTTAGTCAAAAAGGGCACCCTATCGCCTTTTTCAGTGAGAAACTAAATGAGGTGAAGCAAAAATAGTCCACCTATAGCAAAGAATTCTATGTGGTAGTACAGTCATTACGCTACTGGCGACACTATCTATTGCCGCAAGAATTCGTCTTGTTCTCAGATCATGAGGCCTTGAGCTTTCTGAACTCTCAGAAGAAACTAAACCTTAGGCACGCCAAGTGGGTCCAGTTCCTTCAAGAGTACACTTTTGTCCAGTGTAGAGAATAAGCCTTCCGACGCGTTGAGTCGTCGAGCTGCGTTACGCAATTCCACGAGTGTCAAAGTCACGGGGCTCCAGCGTGTCAGAGAGGATTATTTTAAGTGCCCAGATTTTGGAGTTATGTATGCATCATTGTTAGAGAGTCCGTCAAGAGCTAGCAGTGAGAATTTGATATTGGACGGATATTTATTTAGGAGTGATCGTTTGTAGATACCTCGCACCTCCCTCCATGATTTTCTTGTCTGGGAGTTACATTCAGGAGGGGTCGCAGGCAGTGTATAAAATATCGGCGATATTATTGAAATATCGCCGATAATATTGGTGTCGCCGGCTATGCGACACCGAAACCCCATTTTTTCGATTCGCTCCCAAAAAATCGCCGATAATCTTGTCGTATTATCAGTATTTTCCAAAATATCGTCGATATTTCGCTGTTCCCACCAACCACGGGTGGGAACTGTAGCCAACAACCCCCTTTGTCGATAAAGGGGTAGCTGTCGGCGAAAAAAAAAAAAAAAAAAAAAAAAAAAAAAAAAAAAAAAACTGTTTTTTCGCCCGGATCCGGAGGAAGACACGAATTCAAAGCCTTAAGTGCAGATCGGCAATATCCAGTAAGATTCAACCCTAAAAATTTCCTTTTTTCCGTCTAAAAATCCTGCAACTTCTCGAATCCACATGCGGGGCGAGATCTTGAGGGTTTTTTTTCTTATTTGGGATGAGGGAGAGGGATTTTCGGTTGAAATTTTGGAGAAATCGGTGGGAAGGAGATGGAAATTTGAAATTTGAGAGGGATTTTCGGAATTTGGGGATCGGGCAGGCATAAATGGGATCGCGTACGTGGTTCCGTACGCTGTTAACGTACCAAGTACATTCTGCTGGGCCCACGGAGAATGTATCTAGTCAATTCATGTGGTCCATCAGCTTTTCCATCTTATTTCAGGGGTTGAGACTAAAATTTAAGCATACCCAAAGATCAAGTGGACCATACCATTGGAAACAGTTGAAATAATGATTTCGACCGTTAAAACCTTCCTAGGGCCCACAGTGATGTTTATTTCTCATCCAACCTATTCATAAGATCACACAGACATGGATGAAGGGAAAACACAAATATCAGCTTGATCCAAAACTTCTGTGGCCCCCAAGAAATTTTCAACGATAGATTTCAATTCATACTGTTTACTACGGTGTGGTCCACTTGAGGTTTGGATATACTTCGTTTTTAGGCTCAAGACCTAAAATTATCTGCTAAAATTAATGGACGGAGTGGATAAAATACATAAATCACGGTGGACCCCACAGTTGAAACCTTTCTTGTTCATGTTCAACTGCTCAAGTGAGTCGTACTAAAGGAAAAATGTGGTTTGGGAAATTCCAACCGTTGAAACCTTCCTGGTTCAACAGTGATGTTTAGATGCCATCTATACCGTTAATAACGTCATTACTATTGAGATGAACTGAAAACAAAAATATTGGCATGAATCAAAACTTCTGTGGCCCCACAAATATTTCAAGGGTGGAAATCATTATTTCCACTGTTTCCTGTGGTATGGTCCACTTGAGACTGGTATAAGCTTCAATTTTGGGCTCAAAGCCTAAAATGATATGAAAAAACGGATGGAAGGTGTGGATAAACCACATAAATTCACAGTGGGCCCAACTTAGAGCGTACTGAGTAACTCAGTAGCTAATCCGATTTCTGGATTAGCTACTAACAAAAGCCGTAGCCAAAGACACCCAGAACCATAGCTCAATTCGCAGACCGAGTGGAGATACCTGGTTTCAACGCATGGCATCGATCCCCAGTGGGGTGGTTAACCCAAATGCCTACTGATGTGACGTCATCAAGCCAACCATGATGCATGTGTTGTATCCATACCATCCATTAATTTGGAGAGATACTTTTATGTCATGAGAAAAAGAATGAGATCTAAAGTTCAAGTGGACCCCACCATAGAAAACAGTGGGGACAGTGACGTCCAGCGTTCAAAACTTTTTAGGGGCCACTAAAGTTTCTGATCAAGCTGATATTTTTATTTTCACTTCATTTAACTCGATGTTAACTTATGAATAGGTTGGATCTTAAAAATACATCACAGCGGACCCTATAAATATTTCAACGGTGGGTGTGATTGCTCCCACGGTTTTCTGTGGTGGATCCACTTTAACTTTAGATCTATCTCATTCATTTTCTGATGCATAAAACGATCTCTGCAAAGGGTTGGATGGTATGGATACAACACACTGCATCATGGTGGGTCCACAGCTTAGTGACGTCACTTCAGTAGCCACTTGGCTACTGACCTTGTCAGCATCTAATCCACGTCCAAAAAAAAAAAAAAACGGATTGTCTACGCCCCTGCCACCAGCCAATGGCTAGTGGTTGGTGCTCTGTGGGCCCCACCATGATGAATGGTGGATATCCAATCACTATTATTTTCCTGTGGTGTGGTCCACTAGAGATTTATATTCCAATCATTTTTGGTATAAAGCCCTATAATGGTATGTAAAAATGGATGAACGGAATGGATGAAACATAGTAGGCCCCGTAAAGTTTACTCAGTATGCAATTTGCAGACTCTCTCCTCAATTGTAATTTATATGAAAATTTGATTTGATCTAACATCTTAGCCCTTGAAATGATTTGGGCTTATTACACTGAATACGAGCCGATGCACTTTTTTTTTTTTGTCCATTATTGCAAATTTGTATATTACTAGGGAGCAAAATGTCGTCTGGATCAGGAAAAGGTGGAGCAAGGGACATTGGGTGGAAACATGGACGGCCAGTGGAGGGGAATAAATATGGAGCCATATGAAACTATTTAATTGTTGCAACTTTTGCATGTCTTAATTGTTGTAAGCTTGCATTTGTATTATATAAACTAATTTTGGTTACTATTTGAGTGATTTCTTACGACAACGCATACTTTTTGGCCCCCATTAAATGGAAACTTCTAATTTAATGTATTCTTTTTTGCAAAATTTTCATTCATGAATATGTAAATATATGTATTTAGGCATGTCCTTAAGTTTCACTGAAAAATTCCACTATTTTCCTCATTTTTCCCTACATTTCCGGTTATCGGCAATATTATCAGCGATAACGATATGATAACGATATTATATCGTTATCTCCGGCCAGTGAAACTTGTAGCAATACAGACAACTCAAACATAGGTCGCAAGTCATTTTGGTCGAAACAAGACCATTGCCCTAGTGGAGGATAGATTCTATTGGCCAAGCCTCAAGCGAGACGTGGCCAAAATTATAGGGCAATGTTGTACTTGTCAACTAGGCAAAGCAGGAAAAACAGAATACGGGGCTATACACACCTTTGCCAGTTCCATTCGCCCCTTGACAGGACATCAATATAGACTTTGTGCTTGGGCTCCCCAAGACTATTTGAAAACACAATTCCATATTTATTGTCGTGGACCATTTTTCTAAAATGGCCCACTTCATCCCTTGTGCGAAGACCTCTGACGCTACCATGTTGCCAAATTGTTCTTTAGTGAGGTTGTCAAACTTTATGGGTTACCCAAAACCATAGTGCATAACCATGACGTATGGTTCATGGGTTATTTTTGGAAGACACCATGGCATATGATGAATAGGAGCCTAGGAAATTTGCTCCAATTCACTAGGCTCCAATTTTCTTCCGCTTACCACCCTCAGACTGATGGTTAGACGGAGGTGGTCAATAGGAGCCTGGGAAATTTGCTCAGGTGTTTAGTGGGGGAGCACACCAGGACGTGGGTCACTGCACTACCTATCGCCGAGTTTGCATTTAATAGTTCTATCAATAGATCCACAAGTTTAAGTACTTTTGAAGTCCTTACTGATTATAAACCTAGAAAGCCTATTGATCTTGTCCTTATGTCCCCGTCCTATAGGTCATCAAAGTCTGCAGAGTCCTTTGCACATCATATTCATTCATTGCATCAAGAAATCAGGCGAAAGATCAATACTAGTAATGAATAATACAAATTTTCTGCAGACTAACATAAACGATTCAAGGAATTCAATGTAGGGGACTCTGTGATGGTCCGCATCAGGCCAGAGCAGTATCCTCAGGGAACCGTTTGGAAATTACACGCACGTAACCCTGAACCATTCAAAATTATTAAATGAAACAGTCTCAATGCGTATGTTGTAGATCTTCCACCTTCCCTAGGAATTAGTTCCACATTCAATGTGGAGGATCTAATTTCATTTCAGGGGACCACTGACACATTGTCCAGCCTTTCACCTAACCATCCCAGTTCCCTAGATATTTCCCTTGACCATGGCCTCTTCCCGACCCATCTTCCCAGTCTCTACCTCCTATACCTACCCTGACCACATCCAGAGAGGAGATAGAAGATATTCTAGACCATCAGATCGTATCGACATTAGACGGCAATTTTCAAAAGTTTCTTGTCAAGTGGAAGTCACGCCCAGCTTCAGACAGTATGTGGCTTACTGAGGAGCTTTAGAGACTTGATCTAGACATCTTGGAGCAGTTAAGGAGCTTTGTTTCACCAGTGACGAAACCTTCACAGCTGGGGAGAGTTGATGGGGACATCATGCACACCCCCCCTCTAGGCACGTATTCAAGGAGGCGGGCCCCAATTTCAATTTGGATCAACGACGACATCTTTGGAAGGCCTCATAATTAGGGAGCTGCGTTATGGAGCATTGGAGTGGACCTGATCATCACATAGATTCTTCAATCGGATCTCATGATTGTGGCTCATTACTTTAGATGATCTAGAATTTTGAGTTTTGACTATTTTTGTTATTAGAAACATCATGAACGGCTTTGATTGCTTAGATTAGTTATTTCATTTGCTTTAGCTTTGGTATTAGTGTGCGCACATGGCACAAGGGTAATTTTGTCTTTTTTAGGTTTAGGGTTTTCTTATAAATATAGTAATCCCATGTAGGTATTGCAATGATATTTTATGAATAAAAATTCCGGCGTTTCTTCTTCTCTCTCTCTCTCTCTCTCTCTCTCTCTGGGCTGAAGAATCGAATTGGGCGCGAAGCCCTCCCTTCCTCGAAGGGCTAACTACCGTGGTGCGAAGCCACATCACTCCAAATCACCTTCTTACGCACCACATCCATCACCCTCTACAACCCTACCACCTTCAGATTCAC
This sequence comes from Magnolia changhungtana, assembly GCA_030180095.1. Taxonomy (NCBI): domain Eukaryota; kingdom Viridiplantae; phylum Streptophyta; class Magnoliopsida; order Magnoliales; family Magnoliaceae; genus Magnolia; species Magnolia changhungtana. The sequence goes on from JASAUF010000548.1 coordinate 2,503,805, forward strand.
CCACTTTCGTATCCAAGTTTTCTCCTACAGCAGTGCACAAATAGATTATTAGATTCTGGCCCATTTGAGGGGCTGAAACTTCGGCGGAGTACTATGCACACGCCTTGTGATGGATTGACGCAAAACTTGGTATGAAGGCAGCCCATCCCTGGCCGATCTCAGCCTAGAAGTCGGTTTCCGACTTTGTGGGCCCCACACACATGCGGACAACCTATCACGCACGTGCGTCCAATCCCATCTGTTGTCCAGCATGCGTGGCTCATCTTAGGTTCTCCTTTTCCTCTATTTCCTTCTCTTTTGACTAAAAAAAAAAAAACCCTTCATCCAAATCTCTAACCCTAAAGAGTCCCAAATCCCAATTATCCCCAATTTTCAAACCCTAGATTTTCCCCCAAATTGAAAATTAGTGAATCTCTTGAGTTGGGAACAATCCTTTGCAAGAATGGATGATGCTTACACTCCTTTGGGCTTGTTTGACTTATAATTTTATTTGATCCAGCCCTAAAGTTGTGTAGGCTTGGACCCATAGATTCCCCTTTTTGAATGTTTGATAGTATGTAGGATGTGGAATTTTGTGACTACTTAAAATTAGTATAACCACCTTGATTTCTTGCATTCCATATTTAATTTCATGTCCAGCACCATAGATCCTATGACAATGTTATTACAACGATAAAACCAACCTAGATATCAAACTGGACACACTAGAAACACTAATCTGAAAATTCAGCAAGCCGTTACCCTCAAATATTATGTTGAAAATTCAGCAGGGCGGTAAACTGAAGGTGTAAAACTGAAAATTCAGCAAGAGTGTAATATGAAAATTAAAACCCTAAACCCTAACTGGCCTAAAATCACGAAGACATTCAGCTCCTTCCTTTTTGGGAATAACCACTATAAAAGTGGCTGCCAACTCCGGAGTAATACAATCCTTTTTTTGTGGAATTCATCCATAAAACCAATTATGCCCTGCTTCACTCCCAAAACCTTTGGTAAAATACGATCGAGAAGCCACCTAGTCCAGGGGCCTTATCAATTCCCAAATTTGAAACCGACCATCTGATTTCTTCCTCGGTGAAAGCCTTTTCCAAGGAATCTGCTATTTCTAACGAGAGGGAGTCAAAACTCAAACTGTCTAGCGCCGGCCTATTCCACTCTTCCCTCGATAAAAGTCTTCTATAGAATTCAATCATTGCATCGCATAACTTTCCTCTGCTCTCCACCTTTTCCCCCTCCACCAAAAGGGACTTGATCCCGTTTACTCTTGCTCTAGCGCTTGCCATTGCATGAAAAGATTGTGCTTTTATCCCCCTCTATCAACCACAAAGCTCTTGATCATTAACGCCATTTGATTTCTTCCTCGCATAATCTAGCACTATATTTTGCTCGAAACACTTCTCGTCGGGACTTTTCCTCTTTCGACAGCTCCTCCATTTCTTCTTTGGAGTCTAAGGCTTGTAGTTGTTGAAGAATTTTTGTAGTCTCCTATTCTCAAGCCCTTAAGACCTCTTTCTTCCACTTGCAAATTTCTATACTCAAAGATTTTAATTTTTAGAACAAGTCGAAGCCCACCCCTCCCTGAATCGAGAAGGATAACTGCCATTCAATCACCTTATCTGCAAAACCTTCGGCTTCTAACCAAGAAAGCTCAAATCTAAAAGGGCAAAGAACGCAATCTTCTTCATTCATTTCCAACAACACTGGGCAATGGTCCGATATTAGGCAAGCCTCGTTGAAAAGACAACAAATTTTTTTCCACCCATTCTGGTGAAAGAAGAAACCAATCCAACTTTGACTTTGTCGCCTCCACTTGCCCATTCGACCATATGAATTTAACCTCACCCATTGGTAAATTGACCAACTCATTCCTTTGGATCCAATCTGAAAAATTCCTCATGCTGCTCGTGATGTGCCCCCCATTTGATTTGTCATAAGTAAATTTCACAACGTTGAAATCTCCGCCCACCCACCAAGGTAGCTGATGCAGACATCACATCACCATTCTGTATACATCAGAGACGTAGGTGTCAATAGGCTACATTGGCACTTTCACTTTGGCTAGGCGACTAATGATGATCACTAGTAGTCATCGGCGAGCATTAGAAAGCATGGATCATATTTGGAGATCATCTCACCGTTGATCATGGTCTACATGATTGTCCATCCATTGGATCGTCTTGTGTCCCATCATGGGGCCATCCGATAGTTGGATTATGTAGGACCTTTTTGTCAGTTAGTTCTTTTATGTTACTTAATGATTTGGACATTTTAGTTTGTAATTGGACAATGGACATTTATTTGCTACATAAGATATTTTTTGAAGGGCAAATTAGACTTTTTACCTTTTAAGACATAATGGGTATTTTTCTTTTGTTACTAAAAGAGTAGAATTGTTATTTCAACAAATTTTTGCTATAAAATAAAGCAATAGGGGTGGGGACGTCCAACCCTATTGTGAATTTGGAAAAAATTCTGAGGTCTTATGAGAGTTCCTTTCTTCTTCATTCATCATTGTGAAGGCTAGATCTTTGGATAGAAGTCTAGAGGGTGTGAAGCCACTCTAACCTTCATCCCTAAGATCCTTCCTCTTCCACTTCATGCTTGATGAATCGTAGGTGGTAGATCCCTTTGAATCTTCGAATCCAACGGTAAGATTTTATCTTTCATTGTCCTCACTTGGATCATATTTTACTTTATTCTAAGGGCCACCTCAACCATCTTCCATTATTATCGGACCCAACTCATGCATGGATCTCAAACTTTCACCTATTCAACCCGGATTATTCCTATGCTAGTTAGAAGATCTTTATCTTCCTTAGGCCTTATTTTCTGAGCATTTTGTTTGGTTAAAAGGTTGATGACTGTGATTTGTCCTTAAATCATACCTGTCATCTCTTGGGCTTCACGTTGTTTGCATGTGCATCACACTTTAGATTGGTGATTTTTATATATTCCTTTGATTTTAAATTAAATCTTAGCCACATAGTTGGATTTACATCATTCTACATCAGTAGCCCCCATCTACTCCTACATGTATCCAATTCCTCCCAAAAATTTGATCGGAGACTCGGTCAACATGGGTCGTATACTGCCAAGAAAGCCTATCAAAAGCCCGACAAATAGAATATTTCCCTCTCCAGCCTTCCTTTCTCCGGCTGTTAGTGTCCCAAACGATTAAGATACCACCTGTTGCCCCCACTGCATCTAATGCAGCCCAATCCTTCATCTACCCCCACCACAATGAGTTTACAACACCCTGATCTATCACCCAACTTTGTTTCCTGAAACGCTGCTATTTGTACTTCAAATGTTTTACACATATCGTTTATTTGCCCACACTTATGTGGACACCCTAACCCCCTTACATTCTAGGTCATTAATTTCATTGCAAACTTGTTGATCCTAGACAGTGTTTTAAATAGCGGTGGCGTGTTGTGTAGCATTCAACCGTCCGTAGCGTGTAGCGAAATAACGTAGCGTGTAGCGTAAGCTACACAATACTTCTATTTTTTAATTAAAAATATATATATATATATATATGATAAATATTAAATAGTAAGAAAAAAAATATTTTGGCATTTTGAGTTAGCAATTACAGTCCATAATTTAATTGGTAAATTTTAAGTTAATACATGCATCGTGTATAATTTTTTAAGGGCCCGAATTAGGTAGGACTCAGATTGTGGTGTAGCAAACGAGTGTCAAAGTTTCTCGGACCCCACTCGTGATGAATGTGTTATATCCACACCGTCCATCCATTTTCCCAAATAATTTTAGGGCATGAGCCCAAAAATGAGGCAGATCCAAAGCTCAGGTGGACCGCACCATAAGAAACAATGATAATTAAACGACTATCATTAAAAATTTATCGGGACTAAAAAAGTTTTAGATCAAGCTGACATGTGTGTTTTGCCTTCATCCATGTTAGTGTGACCCTATTAACAGGTTAGATGGAAAATAAACATTACAGTGGACCCTAAGAAATTTTTAATGGTGAGCATTTTATAACCACTGTTTCCTATGTTGTGGTCCACCTGAGATTTGGATCTTACTAATTTTTGAATCATAACCTAAAATGATGTGGCAAAATGGATGGATGGCATGGATAAAATACATACAGCATGGTGGGGCCCATGTGACACGTATACATTTTATAAAATTGTGTAACGTGCCGCCTAACGCGTACCGGTCCATTCATTTGACCCAAACAAGTCCTGTGGGTCTGATCATGAGGTATGTGTTATATCTAAACCGTCCATTCATTTGAAGAGCTCGTCTTAAAGCTTGACACTAAAAATAATAAAGATCTAATTATCAAGTGGACCACACTGCAAAAAGCAGTGGGGGATTGAACGTCTACCATTGAAACCCATTTTGGGATCACAAAACTTCTGGATCAATATGAAATTTGTTTTTCCTCTTCATTCAGGTCTTTTTGACCTCTTGAACAGATTGGATGGAAAATAAACGTTACGGTGGGCCTACGAATTTTTTAAGGGTGAAAAATCATCATCTCGCTGCTATTTTTGGTGTGGTCCAGACGATCTTTGGATACGATTCATTTTTTGGCTAATGCTCTAAAATGATATTTAAAAATAGATGAACGGTGTAGATATGATAAATACATCGCTGTGGAGCCCATGTAACTTTGATCTCCTTTGAACCGTTCGTACAACTCGGAGCTCGAGGAGTGTCAGCGCTCGTCTTAGCATGACACGTACCTACAGCAGCTATACTACACCAATCAAACCACTTCCGATTTCAAAAGAAAAAAGGGAGAGGGAAACCAAAAAGAAAAAGAGGGAAAAGAGAGAGAGGAGAGGGAGGGAGAGAGAGAGAGAGAGAGAGAGAGAGAGAGAGAGAGAGAGAGAGAGAGAGAGAGAGAGAGAGAGGAGGAGGAGGAGACAGGGCCGCAACCGCAGCCGTAGCAGGGCCGCAGCCGCAGCCGTAGTAGGGCGAGAAGAAGAAGAAGAGGAAGAAGGAGAAGAAAAAAAGAAGAAGGGGGGTATGTTTTTCTTTTTCTTTTTTTTTTACCAATTTTTTTTTTTTCATTTTTTTATGCTATTTTATACGCTACGTAGCATTTTTTGTACGCTACGCTACGTAGCGTACGTTACACGCTACGCTACCACGCTATTTAATACACTGATCCTAGAAGGCCCATTCCTGACTTACCCATCTTTGGATTGGTTCTATATTTGTTCACTACTATAATTCTTGCCCTGTCACTATTACTCACTGGATTGAGATCCTTTATATGCGTCGGGGGTCTGCCTTGTTCTTCCACAAATTCAAATAGCGCGACATAATCCTCTGGCCTATCACCAAAAGTGACTCCCACCAAATGGGCCAACGTCCATTGTAACCCTCTTAAAGTGCTTCATACCTTGTATCATGGAAAACTCTCTGATTTTGCAATAGACTAGAGTCGGAAATAAAATTAGCCCCTTGTCCTCTCAGAGCCAACTGGCGCTCAATTGCCAAGGGAGACATAATTAGAGGTTCCCCAGTTTCTTTACTGCTCTCTAGATCATCTTCCCTTTGTTGAATCTGACTGATAGATTATATCATCTACATCGATTGGCGTTATATGCCTTGATGGTCTTGATTCATCTCCCCCGAAGATAGTCTCCTATTGAATCTCACTGTACACCACCATTTGAGATGGATCACTGATCTGATAATTTAAGAAGGTTGTATGTTATGGGACCAATTCTTCTTGCCCTCGAGATACTTGTACATCTTTCACTGTATTACTGCAGTCACCCGAGAGAATGCCACGAGAAACATTAAGAGGATCCGGAAGCTCTGGGAGAGACAGAAGATGCTGTTAAAGAAGGGGTTGTGAAAAGGTAGCCTCGATGCTTCCAAAGTCGTTGCCATGTTTCGGTTGCTCAGTTGGAGGCAAAAAGGACTCGGAATCGGCTTGATTAGAGATTAATCACTCACACGTAACATCAATCTGTGCATGTGTGGGGAAAAAGTTATTTGTGGCATGAGAGCTCTCCACCACACACAGGAGAGAGGCATCTCTCGTCGAAGAATTTCTCATCTCACGAGAAGAGAGCCAATATTCTCTATCAATAAATACTGGAGCAAAGTTTGTGCTAGGTGTTACATTCGCAGCAACCAAAATCTAATGCATGCAGAAGCACCGCCTCTTTTCCTTCTTTTTTTTTTTTTTTTTTTTCTCGTCCAAGTTAAGGAACCATTCACCCCTTCTAAAAACTACTTTTTGGAGACTAATCGCAGTGGGACACGGCATCATATTATCTTTTGGTGGTTCATGGGAGTACTGAAACGGTGCTTCTTCAACTCTGATCCATAGTTCAACCAAGCAGATTACTTATATCATCGCCTTCAGTTGCCAATTGATCCTCTTGGTCCTGGAGCACCTTCACCATCACCCTAGAATTTTCAACACAATCATCTTTGGTGGCAGATCTAACTTCTTCTTCCTGATTCATAATCTGGCAAATTGTATCTCTTCACTCGAATCAGTTCGAGGGTCGATGGAGATCACCTCTCCTATACACGCTCCAATTTCCTTGAAAATATCATCGATCCATAATTCCATTGGAACATTCCAGAGTTGGTACCAATGTTCTTCATATCCGAACACCGACCACTCATCCCATTTCTGGATTTTTCTTGTAGTGTTCATCCAACATAACATCCTTGTGGGAAAAACTGCATCTGCGTGATAGTGGCAACCAAGGGAAACCAGAAAAATGTTCTCCTGCATCCTCTTTACCACTAACATTTTCCTCCATTCCTTTGCAATTTTGAAGCAACCACTCCATCAGTTCAGTCTCCCTCATGCCTGGGTTAACTGAAATGGCAAAACTAAATTCGAAAGACTTCAAGGAATCCTCCAAGACCTTATGGATTCACACCTCCGGACCCTCTTCTGAAAGGGACCTCCACACCCATTTCTCAACCAGAACTTCTCTCTCTCTCTCTCTCTGAATCGTTCGAACCTTGATTTTGACTATTCAAAACAAAATCTTTGAATGAACTCCCAGATTGTAGAGAGGTTGCAATTGTAGCACTGGCCCCTGTTTCGATGGGACTGCTGTCTTGCCCTTGCTCATCGTCTGCTATTTCACATCTGTTTTCCTTTGCTTATCCCAAGTTTCCCCTTCTCTGTTCTTTCATTCTGGACTGAATTGTGCCCTTTGAACCCTCAGCTTGACCCCTCCGAAACTCTCCCCGCTCAGAAGATGAACTGCCTCTTCAACTTCCTGCTCCAAGCTCATTCGTATGAAGGCGAAGCCCTGGGGAGCGGATGAAATCCTGTCTCTCAGAATCACCACCTCCATAACTAATCCCGCCTGACTAAATACTCTTTCAAAGTTAATCAACTGCCATCCCATTGGAAAATTGTCAACAAAGAGTGCCGGATATTCCAACAAACTCAGTGGACCCTTTCTACCATCCCGCCTGCACGTCAACCTCCTGCTACCAGCTCTTTCTTAGCCTCCATTGCCATCCTCCATGCGAGGTAAAGATATGTGAAGAAGATCCAATGTATTCGGCTGAGGAATGAGTTGAGATTGCTAACAGCACTCAACCATGTTGCCTTCTCCCTCGAAATGCTCTGAAAGTCGATCCTATTACATTAAAGATCTATTGCAAAAAATTTTACCCTGGCTACTCATTATATGTAATAATCTGTCTTTGTCAGTGTCTGTGCACAGTTTTATATCCTGAAAGTGTAACAATAAATATTTGCTTTATTTATTTATTTATTTCTTTGAGGCAGATGAAATAATAAAGAGTAAATTCAAAGAAAGTAGTAATATGAATGAATTCTGAACATTGAATTGTGTTATAAGACCCAAAACGAGATCAAAACAGCATGAATGCAGATATCAATAAGAAGAGAAGGAATAAGAGATTTTTCGATAAAACTCACTTGTAAAATTGTCCCATAATTGCATTTTTTCAAGGGCAATGAAACAGGAACTGCAGCTCTTGAGCTCATGTAGTCTGCCAGATTCACAACAGCCTCTCCAAGGATACCAGATCTAGCAGATCCCTAGAACATTCATGTATTTTCAACTGTAATTATTAGTTAAATGAGAAGTAGTGAAAGATATTCAAGAACCACAAGCAAACTACTAGTAAACAGAATTGATCAAATTTAAAAAATCAAGCAGCCAGTGCAAATTAAAATTTAGTATGTGACGAAGAAAGTAAGTCGTACCATTGAAACAACAAATTTGAAAAGAGATTCTTCAAGCTCTTTAGAAGCATTGTCTTGCGAGACCCATATAGATTCTGACAGAGCTTCACTCCATTGACAATTTCCACTGCGTACAATAGCTTTGCTGGATTTGGCAATGGTTTTCCCAGTTTCCACAGAAATAATTGATATGAAAAGCTTGTCCCATCCTTTGGCCACCTGACCACCAATTTATAGTAATAAAACAGTTTTAACTAACAAATTCTTCAATAGCATGAAGCTTTCACTGAGATCATGGACTTGGGCAGATTAATTAGAAATGCAGAGCCATGGGCATAAGGAAAAAAAATATCCAAATATGGATCTTAAAGTTCAATAAGATAGAAGCACTATCCAATTGCATTAAGGGGGTGTCTAGATGGAGGAAAACTAAAACATGGATACGGAAAAGTTTTTTTTTTTTTTTTTTTGAAAGGTAAAGAATTTCATTAAAGAAGACCCCAAGGGGCAAAAGAATACAAGGAAAAGAGAAAAACAAAAACAGGGGAAAATAGAACAAAAACCAACTCCAACCAGCGTCCCATTCCCTCATAGATATTAAAATGCTGGATATAGCCGCCGTAAGGGAACCGCTCATATCCCTAAAACAGCAGTTGTTTCTTTCCTCCCAAATTGTCCACAGACCCACCAATAAGGCTAATCTCCATTTAGCCCTAACATTGGGAATAGGCATACCATTGTGCCAAGAGGCAAACAACCCTTCTATACAGATCCTGGCATAACCCAGAATATATTATAGAAATCCAAAATACTGCACCACAACCCCTAGCGAAAGAGCAAGTCACAAAGAGATGAAAGACGGCTTCAGCATCCCTTTAACAAAGCAGGCAAATATTGGAGAGAATCATTTCACCATTTGCGTAAGTTGTCTACCATAAGAACTGTAACCTGGAATATTCAGGAAATAGAAAACCATGGATTCATGTTTTCCTTTCGTTAGTTGTTGTCGATTCTAATTTTACATGGATCCCACATACGGTCATCTCATGTCTTTTCTACCTGAGAAATTAATTTACCGTCTTTTTTTAGCAAAATAAATGTCTACTATTTTCAAGGAAAGGATAGGAAATGGAGAAATTTAAAAAAAAAAAAAAAAAAAAAAAAAAGAGAGAGGCCACTTTCGTTCTCAAACAGAAGAAAAGTACATTTTCCACAGATATCATCTCTATTTCCAAGGTTTTCCACATACCCGAACATGGGTAAAAGGTAGGTGGAAATACCACAATCCTAGAATCAAATCAATATCCACTCTACCAACAAGAATGCAGTAAACACAATATACAATGGACCGAGTATCAAACATTTGATGCCATGAAAAAGTGATAAACCATAGCACCTTATCTTTAGGAAAATGCTAACAGAGTGAAACACAAAACAGAAGGTGGAGAATGGAGATTACTAAGTAATCAACATGCATAACTTGCAAGCAGGTGACTTTAAGATATCACCTCAAACACATTTCTGCATTGACTTCTAAAACAAGTGAACCATTACCATTTTGCATCTTGCTAAATACAATTAGAAGCAATGCAATCAATACATCATATATATATATATATATATATATATATATATAGTGGACAATTATCATAGTGGGAGATGAGGTGATGGTACATCTCAAACTAAGCAATTTCCCACAAGATCCTACCAAAAGTTACAGTAGCGCAACATGGGTCCCTACCATTTGCTTATAGCAGCTTGGGATAATGCATACCTCATTGAATGTGGAGGATCATCCTACATATTTTGGACAATACCACACTGATGATTTTGAAGAATAAGCAATGAGCAAGCCAGAGGTACCATGGAAAGTTGACAAGACTATCAGAGACATGCTCAAAGATCAGATCATGTCTGCATGACAAGGCAGGTACCAGAAGTTCATTGTGAAGTGGAAAGGATGCATAGGATATGATTGTATGTGGATCATCGCAGTACATTTCAAGCACAAAAACCTGAAGATATATGAGAACATTGCAGTTACCTTAAGCAGGTCTTGTTCTTCCAAGACGAGGGGAATTGATTTAATGAGGCCCCACATTACATGTGTGTCAACGAAGATCAATTGTGACAGATCTTCAGTTATTATAACCCAAAAAAATATCTCTATAATCAGATGGGGTGTTCATATCTCAGCAGTAAGTAGTTGAAAGTCAAATTACAGAGAATGGATGTCTTCTTTTTTTTTTCAAATCATTTTGATTTTATTTTTTATATATGCAAGTATGGAATCAAACCCGAGATCTCAATGTTGAAACGCACTGTCTACCATCGAGACATGGGCTTGATGTCAAATTACAGTCCCTTCATTGCTATTTTCTTCTAATCATATGTTGTTAGAAACGTTTACATGTACAGTGGCCCACACGCATTCATGCACGTCTCCTTGTACTTTAATAAACTTGGACTCAAAGTCTCTCAAGCCCAATCACCTTAGGAAACCCAATATTAAGAGTCTAACATAAGAAAGGACAGTGGTTCCTCATGGGATATGGTTTATATGATGGGAGAAAGGAACCAAAGCCTATAAATAAGAGGGACTCTTGGCCCTCTCCCCACTAAGCTGAAAACATGTATCTCTAGTACACACACAAGAGAGAAAAGTGGGGAGAAGGTGAGCCAAGGGCATCTATACTCTCGGACGTGTGGACCATCGATCAAGATTGTTTGTCACCAAGATCAAGCATTTACAGGCATGCAATGCATCAACCGGCTGCCATGGTCCAAGGTATGTGCTTGATCCTTATCTTCGTTTGTGGTTTTCAGTTTGATATAATCTCATATGCATGCGTGTCATAATCCTATACTTGGAACTACAAGCATCCATCTTGTTCCATGAACGTTTACATGGGTCCATCCAATTAGTTTGAATCTCTAAACTGGTATATGGTTACAACCGCTTGTTGCAAAATTCAGCTCCCTTCGCTGCATCAGTCATGCACACATGCTACCAACTAACACAATATAGAGAAGAGAGACAGTAATTGAGAAAACGACAAAGAGCAAACACTGAGCTTTGATTAAACAGAAGCTAATCTATCAAATTCAACAGTTGAGCATCATAATCAGATCAAAATTCAGAAAATCAAAGAACTTACATATCAACAGTCGAGCATCATAATCAGATTGAAATTAGATATTTCGAAGCACTCATATATCAGCAGCAAAAAAATAAAAAAATAAAAAATAAAGGCCACATTTTGGATTTCGAAAAAGAAAAGCTGAAACAGATAAATACATTTTACCCAAAAGAAGATTTCCTGAACCTAATCGATTAATTCCAGAAGTGAATTTTGAGATGAGAGTGCAGGGGAGGGCATTCTCGTAAATTATGGAGTAGTTTAGGGTATAAAGGGATGGGAACCTGAAGGGCGTGGAAGTGGGAGAACTTGAAGTCGACTCTCTCCCCTGATTTCTCTTGCTTATGCCTGTGCAATCTGAACATCTCTCTCCTTCTCCTCTTTACGGAAAGAATTCCGATTCTAGAGAAGATATTTCCAAGGAATTTCGAGTCTAAAGAAGCATTTTCCAATGCAACAGAAGCAGCATCAAGGCTTGCTGAAAGATGAAGAAAATGCGGTTACATTCTAAAAGGATGTGTGGGTGTGTGTGTGTGTTTGAGAGAGAGAGAGAGAGAGAGAGGAGAGAGAGAGAGGGCCGAGAGTGGAGAATGTTATGGCGATGCGGATTTCTGTTAAGATACGCGCGAGGAGATAGTGGAGAGATCAATCTCGGTACACATGCTTATTTGACGCACGTGTGAGAGATCCCGGGCATTTTTATTTGAGTCCGGTTATTAGAATTCCACTTGCTTTAGAGCAGCCTACTCACCAAGTGGGCCGTACTCTTACCAGCAGAATGGACGGTTTGGAAGAGGATCAACCAACGGCCTAGATTCAACATGTAGATGTGGCCTGTTTGATGGTGAGATCAGGCTGGGTTTTTCGAATGGGCATGGCTAGATAGAGATCCACGTGGTGCATGGCCTGGATATGGCACACTTATGATTTCTTGGCACGTGTGCCGAGATTCACGTCTTCTCTTATCTTCTGTGAAACGCTCTGGGATTTCTCTCATGGCGTTTCCTCGCAAGGGAGAAGGAGACGTTTTGTTTGTCGGATGGAGAGATTTGTTCGAGGAATGATATTATGCTCTCCCAGAGAATGTCGAATCATACGACTGCATGATGCATGTCTATATACGTTTTGTATATATGACTGATCTAAACCGTCCTTAATGTGGGCCCCACTTTGGATTGGGACTAACATAAAAACCACACCACACGGATGATGATAAACAGCGAAGGCATGGAATGAAGCCGATGAAAGTGGGGTATGGTAGAGATCACTCTCCACCGTACACATCAAAGAGAATATATGAATCGTCCAAGTTGCTGTCTGCAATGATGATGGACCATGCTTCAGAGAGGCATAGATCTGATGACCCTTGCTATCACTTTTCTGCACTTCTTCCCTTAACCATTTCCCTACCGTTGGCTAAAAGGGCACCAATATGATTACAAGGATCAACTTACTGTGTGCAGTTTGAACAGAGGGCCATCCACCGTCCGATCAACTAGATGGACGGTTCCGATTCATACATTTCCCTGCCACGTACAAAGTTGAGCGCGTTTCTTCTATATCCTACTTCTACCGGCTCAACCAAGCCGTTACGTCCCAACTGTCTCATAAGTGGACTCACCACCATCTGTTTTGGTGGCCACAAATCAGACATAATTGACTCACCAACCTTAGACACTCGGCCAACAGTTAAATATATGCCACTTGTATGCTTAGTCCCATATGCAACTCTACATTCGTCACAGCACGTGACAATTAGGTACTTGTATGAGACATCAGGACCGTGCATCTCATATCTGTCCAGCATGGAAAACTCAGGCTCTTCTCAACGCAACTGAATGTATCACCGCGTACATGTAATTTTTACGCAGAATTGTAAAGGATTGTGCTATGCATGAGATATAAAGAACAAATAAACTATATAAAAATTGTACTTGATTAAGAAGCTATAGTTGTGGGAGATAGCTTAAATCTTACCCTTAAAACAGAGTAATGAGACGAAAAACCAACCTCAGTCAGGGGTAAGCTTAACGACCCTATCCTGTTTATAGTTTAAAGTGCCGTAGAGTTTGAAACCCAGCGAGAAACTTCAGTCACGTATAAACTTACGAATCCTACATGTTTATATAGTTTAAAGAGTTTATGAATTTGAAACCTATTAAAACTCTTCTTCCTGAAGCTACATGATAATTTTGTAATCTTAGTTCAACTAGAATACTGTTAATCGTAGCACACCATCCATTTTAGATTAATCATAAATTAGTAGAGACCACTGGTATGTTGATCACACTATCCAACCATCAAAGCAATTTAGCACTTCATATGATTCTTACACGGCGTTCACAGAATTACAGACCGAATATGCATGTGAGTGAAATTGAACCGTCCAGTCATTGAACCAGTGCAGATGGGTTGTAACCCCGTATCGTACGCGGCCTTCCATGAAAATTGAATTGGGACCGTTGCCTGCTCCTCACATCAACTGTATAATCATTATAGGTTGGAAATCGGACCATTTAGAATTCTAGTTTAATATGTAGATTTTCATAAGGGCACAACAGAGTGGGCCCCACTTTTTGTACAATGTATTAGGGCATGAGCATCGACCATCACACGCTGCCAGAGTACCAAGGTTTTTCCTTTTATTAATATTTCCTCCAGAATGCCAGCTTTGAAAGCGCCGAGCAGGCACGAGCATCCTGGGAATTGGCGTTCCGAAACGCATTTAAAATGGAGAAATAACTTTGATACTCTGGAAGAGTCTGATGTGTGATGCGATATGCAGCCACTTAGAAGTAAAATCAACCGTCCAAATTATGTTACCCATTGTAGATGTATCATGAACCAAAAACGACCCATATTTGATTATCTGAATATCGGATTGAGGACATTTATTGGACGGCAAAAAATGAAAAATATCCAACGGTCCTATTTCAACAAATAAGAAGTTAGGATCGTCCAACAAATCTGATCTTGGTATGTGACTTGTCAACGGCAGGTTCCAGGATCTAATAGCTTTGTTTGAGTTACTATATGCTGTGTACAATGTATGAGCACCTGTTTGTCAAGCGTATTACTATAATCCATTGGATGGGAATAAATGCATCTGAATATCTCGAAGCCATCGACGTCGATCGGGAATGCTGAGGGATCTCGCTCGCTTAAAACAGCTCATGCGTGCGAATAACTGCCGTGAATGTCTTGTAAAGGAGAATTGGTTGAGACAAGGAAAGCTGACGTGATCTCGCTTGCTTAAACTAGCCCATGTGTGGAAGTTGTGGGCCATTCCTCACATAGGAAGCGTGTGTAAGGATGCCGTGATGCAATAATCCGAGAGCTTATGTTGGGGACTGTACTTGGCAGAGATGAGTGATATATGTACGCCCGCCCGTCTGAAAAGGATCCGGATTCGGTGTTACCCCGGTCATACCTAGTTGGACGCGGTTTGGCTAGTGACGCTCCCACTAGCCGAGTGGCTAGTGAAATAAGCATATGCGAGCAGAATTTTATAATGATCAGTTATAATAGAAGGTTGGGGTTTTTCTATGAAGATGGGCTGTATTAAAAAATAAATAAATAATTAATTAATTAATTATGAGTGCAATTAAAAAAAAATCGCCATCAATTATTAGGAGTGACAACAATAATGAGTCTTTTAAAAAAACTATGTGATATAATATAAAGAAACAAATCAAACATATGGGTGTAGATTTATATTACAACTAAATATTAAAGATAAGAACTACTATTATTGAACTCTTGCTACTCCTAGAATAAGATGAGATAAAGTAAATTGGTAGATTTGTTTGGTTTAATTGGCTTTGTAGATGATTGGTTATATATCCTGCTTCGTGGGATTTCCTCTACTATTTATAAATTTCTACTGTACATCACATTCTTCTAAATCCTTCTTTCATTACTATACCGGTTACAGTAGTCGAAAAGCTTTTCTCTAGATCTTTTTTGTTACATTTTTCTTTTGTGATTGTTCCTCTTCTGTCAACCAAACTATGATCTGTTTTTCAGTCGCTTTCTGTATCTTTAACTACTCGACTGCATTTCTCTCTCTGTTTGTTGGACTTGTGGATAACTCAGCCACATCACTTCGTCGACCATCCACTGACGTGTAAAATTGAATTTACGCCAGCTATGATTCCACAAAAAGCGTTCCAAGTATCTTGAAGATCTTTTCATCAATCTTCTATTTATCATGCAATGTCACATGTCGCCCTCCCTATTGGCTTTTTCCAAAATAGCCAAAAATAAGGTACAACATTTCCCCCCACGTCGCTACGCCTTTGGGGAAAAGGTGAAAGTGAATTTGTTCTATTGCCCAATGCGATAAATACAATCGGTTGTTAGTCCATGTGTTATCTCCCCATTGATTATACCTGCTCGAGGCCATATAGAAAGATATCATTTACCTCTTCCCTCTGTATTTTTCAGGTGACACATCGCATATAATGTATCATACGAAGAGTCATAATTATCATTTCATTAATGTGCACATATCGCGGCCGATATATAAACACAACTCTAAGTTAATGCTTCTCTTTCTTCACCATTTGCTTCTCTCTTGTGTCGAAACTCCCTTTTCCGTTTTCTTCCTCTCGATTATCATGGTTGCATCTTCCATTCCAACCTTCCATTTAGAATTGTTCAAATAGATCTAGAGTTTTGTTTTCAGGAATAGTTAATGACTTCTTTTTCAATACTCCCATCGAATCGAATAAGGCATTGTTGACACTTAATCCAGCCTTTTACGCTATAGTTACTCACGAACAACTTTGTGAGATCGAACTAAGTTTTTCAAAGTGCCCTAAAGAAGTTCTACTTGTCTGATCCGGTCATTTCCCTAATCCTTCCAATGCGTTTAAGTCTTTGAGATCATGGATGAAAATAATGAATGGCGGGGCAGAATGGTTTACTTGCATTAAAGTATAACATGTGACACATGGAGGCAAGCTGTAATCTATAAATGCATCAAACTTTCATTTTACGAATATCCGGTCAATACCTTCCTCCTTGCAATAATTTCAACCTTTTGGAGTCGGTCAACCAATACATTTCATTTTGTATGTAGCCCCATGTGTCCAACAATCATGGATTTATGTGCCTTTACCTATCCTTTGTCCTTTAATGAGGCTATTTATTTGAGCTATGCTTTAAATAATAATCATGCGTTCATCCTCCTAAACAAGACCAGTAAGGCATATTCCACTTTCATAACTCTACAACGCAAATCTCAATATAAAGTTGATGAGCAAGAGCACACGGCTTCCTTTTTATATGGATTTGCCAATTTTTGCTATGTGTGAGTGCTCTTCAAATCACCAAGGAATACATCCATCTAGCCAAGGTGCTCGCTTAAGGATACCAGCTTGCTTTCACCCCTTTCGTGCTTGGCCACCTTTCCCACATTATGTTTGGCCACCTTTACCACATTATGTTTAAAGCAACCACGGTGGGTTTTTACCACTCTAATAGGCCTATCTGGTTTGTCCAGATGTGGTTTTATGAATACTTTAGAGAAAATTTCTTTAAATTTGTTCCAGCAAGTGTGGAATTCACCTCCTTCGGCTATTATAATATCCTCTACCCAAAATGAATTATTCCTTCGCTGAATGTATAAATTTCTTCATTTATTTTACCATCGATAAGTCCAACCATTCTTTTTGTCCATTCAAAGATAAAGAGTTTGGCCCAACTTGGTTCACTGGAGACTACAAGTTGACCGATATCAAGATGACAAGCCTTAGAAATGCAGCTTGGAAAAGTTATTTAATTTATAGAGACTTATCATATGGCGGCATAATAGATACATGTATGAATGCCAAGGCTGACATCGAATACTACCACCCTAATCTTCTTACTCATCAATTTGGTTTGCCTCAAGGCAACCACTTTTTCATTTAACCTCCAACTCATCGACCAATTGCGGATTTGGTCATCACCTTTCTAACTATCCACATAGAGTTTGATTTTGTAAGCTCTTCTCTCATGATTTTCCTCTTTACAATCCTCCACAACTAAAGTCATTGTACTTCTGGTGGAAAAACTATTATAGGAATTTGATTAGTGGATCCCATAAATTGATCCTCGGTTGTCTTCCCCTTAATCCAAAGTGGAAAAATATATGACCAAGAAGAAGAAGATGACCAAAGAAGGCACCAAAAAATTGACTGCACCTCAGTCAGCCGTTCTCCTATCCAGAGGAAGACGCGATCAAGAAGACGACTTTGGTTGCATCAACCGTCCCATCCCCAGCACCAATAAAGACGGTTGAACCTTTTTTCACGTTAATAAGAACAATCGACCCAACTCAACTTGAACTAAAGCGTCAGAAGACCATAGTCGCAGGTCTAGCTAAGGTGATTTTGACAATTGCTTCAATCCCAACACTTACAGTTCCTCCAACTATTTTGAGGATTTTTGAACTCGGGCTTCTCTTAGCTCCTGTCCTACACTTCTAGCCACTTCTAGTCGATCCTCTTCAGGTATTTCTTCTTTAGTCAAAGCTATCACAGACTTTAAAAAATATTACAAAACTAAATTTTGGTCGAGCATTCTATCTCTAAAATATTCTTAGGAAATGGAAGAGGCATATAAGAGACTTAAAAGATGCTTACTTCAATATGTCTTTTAATAAATGACAGAGTAAAAATGAAAGTTTAAACGATCATAATCTTCATTTTAATTGATTTCTCAAGTCATATTATTATAATCCTCCCATTTTTTCTCATTCCAACCCAGCTCTGGCTTTGGTTGTCGACCCCACCAAAATCTCACCATCGGTTAATCATTTTACTATTGTTGATGTTCCATCAGATATATGTGGATGTTGTTTCAATATTTTATTTTTTCCTTTTTTAATTATTTTCCAAATCTCCTACCTTACTTGCTTCTTTTGCATGGTAAGTAGAGAGCTTTGGCCTTTGAAAAGCTTGTCTCTGTACCCTCTTCTCAAGCCGACATATATATTCCAAATACTTCGGTTGATGATGCTCAGTCTCCTACAGAAAGACTTGAAGTTTCTAACTCAGAAGAGACTATGAGCAACATTTGTCGATCAGAACATCAGACAAAAGGTCAAACTCAAGAGGAGTTAATAATATACTAGCCAATGGAGTCCTTCAGTCTCCTTTTACAATCTATAACTTCATCGCTCGCACCTAATCAGGATCAGGGAATTATGGAATCAGTCACGCCAAAAGCTTTATCTTTTATTTAACCTGCTCTATCCATAAAGCCGACCAATCAAGTAGTCCTTACCTTGGTCGATGAACACGGGATGATTCCTTTGGATGAAATAGAAGCATTAGAAGAAGAAAACTCTCGACCAACTGCAGTCTCTCCCGGTCGAGCTATAAAGATTCCCATGGTCGACGTCTCGGCCTCTTTGGTTCCATCGACCGATATTTTTAGTGCCTTGTTTTCTTCTTTTAAGGAGCTACTTCCTGTGGAAGACATCTTATCCTTCTTTGATTAGGCCTTCCCCTGCGATATTATTCTGGCCGAATCCCCTACACCCTCATCAGAGATCCTGCAACTTCAGGAAGAATTACAAGTTTTCATTCACTTCAGTGCCACCTGAAAAGGCCAAGTTATATGTCTTAGGGGGGGGGGGGGAATAGGACTGTGCCAAATTAAAATGATAACGGCAGAATTTAATCAAATAAAGGAAAGATAACGCTTTAAACAATCCACAATACGTAAAAAGCAACCTTAAAATTCTAAATGTTCTAAGGACAACCTTACACCATAAAAACCAAGGGTTTATGGCAAGGACAACCTTACTAGAACAATCTAAGAATCAATAACTCAAATTGAAGAGAAATAAAATAGCAAGAGTTATAATCTACACTATTACAACATTTCCCGCAATGCTTGAAATAAAAATATTACAACATTCACATCCACAAATACATCCCACAACTTTGAATGATAAATGATATAGAAAATAAATCACACATTCAAATCATAAGACACACATAATTATAGTGGTTCGCTTGTGTGTACACCAACTGTTCAACAACAGCCACCCAACTACTCCACTCCTAATATCCTCACACAGTGGATATCAGCATTCACTATGAAAATAAGTTTTTCTCAGGTTCACCTAAAACCCTCACAGTTGTGTCTTTCAAGTGGGCTTACACAATTTAAAAACCCCACACTCTGAGTTTTCTGGCTCTCCTCAGATAACCAAAAGGAATGAGATTTTTCTGGCTTAATCTCAAAAGAAACCAAAAATAGAAGATTTACATAAATGTAAAATACCTGGATTTCTCCTTTTGTTGCAGCCCGAAAGAACCAAGACGGAGTAGAAATTCGAATATAAAAGTTCAATGTCCACACTCACTTTGAAATGGTTTTAGGTTCTAATTGATTTTAAATTAAATCAAGTTATAATTGATTTTAAATTAAATCAAGTTGGGGCTAGCTCTATTTGATTTTGATTCCAATAAGTGGAAAATCACAATTCCTCTTTCAAATCAGATTGGAATGTAGAAACAAAATCAAATATAAAAAGCTAATAAAAAGTGAATATTAAATATGCACAATCTAGCTTAAGAAGTTTACAAACTTATCTCTTAGAGTGATGTCTTTATTTTACGTGAATTGGATATCAAACTCTAAAAATTGTGCTCTATTTATAGTTGTAGAACTCACGTCTACGACTGGTCCTGTGGACACTACGACTGGTCGTAGGATGAACTGATTTTTGAAATTTTAAGCTCGATCGGATAAAACTGTTCCACAGCTGGTTGTAGGCCTTGCACGACTGGTCGTGTGGTCTCCACGACTGGTCGTGACATGTCCACGACTGGTCGTGTGGAACCTGGAATGGTTGCTGGACTTTGAGTCGTAGCTGCAGGATTGGTCGTGAACGAGTCATGCACTGTTTACACGACCGGTCGAGCAGTCTCCAGGACTGGTCGTAGCTTAACAAAATTTTTAAAAAAATTTGCAACAACTTAGGATTGGTCGTGGAATTTCTTGGATTGGTCGAGCCAGTGCTAGGACTAGTCGAACAGAGTCCAGGACTAGTCGAAGAACAGACCAAACATTTATAAAGTAATTCAATTTGAATTATGTATTCAAAATGACCTACCCTAAGGTCAATCTAAGGTATTTCATACCTCGGACATGATGTATGAACATTGAACCTTCTTTTCTTCAAATAATAGACGGTCTTTGAAGTTCCTGAAGCTTGAAATCTCGACACATGATGAAGCTTGAACTTGAGATCTTTTGAAGCTTGAATTTGTAGTAGAGCTTGAACTTTACCTTGAGTCTTGAGTATGAACGGTTGACTTGTCTTTCAATGCCGCTTTACAACTTTGAACTTTGAAGCTTAAAGGAGTGAACAATGTACTTGATCTTGCATTACTTGAAGTAAATCTTCGATCTTGTCTTGAAGCATTATCCTTATACATGTGATGCATTGCCTTTAACATATATATCAATGTGCTACACAAGACACATACTGTGGTTTTGGTACAACAAAATTTGACAATCAAAGGAACAAATATAACCATTGCACTTACAATCTCCCCTTTGTCAAATTTGTGACAAAACACACTACATTAAAAATAAGAGTAGCATTACATGCTCAATAACAAATCATGCACCAGTTAATAAAAGAATCATTACATCCATATCCATTTCAAGCATTACTCCTCCTGAGTTGCATAATCCATATTTCCATATTAGCATAACAAAATATATTTCTCCCCCTTTTTGTCACAATTAGACAAAGGAAGCAATTAATATATGGAATAGGAAAGGTAATAAGAGAGTCATAAAGGAGCAAACTAGTCAAGATATGAAAGATAAAAGGAAATAGTGTTCATTCAACATAAATCATCGTAAATCAAGTTCATATAAGTAACCAATATAAACCAAGTTCATCCAAAGTCAGTCTCACAAACTGAAAGAAAACAAGGTATCATAAGAGTTATTACAGTCCATATAAGAAAATACTCAATCAAATCCAGAAAAAGGAGTAGGAATAAATGGATCAATTTGGTGTAAACCCTTGTTTATGCGCCTTATATATTTGCGCATATAAGCAAATTAAGAATCTTGGGTTACACGTATCTGAGCCACCTATTCCTTAAGAGAATGCAACCTCTCATTAAAATCAGAAGGCTGATAATCAGGGTTAGCCTCAGAATCTGATTCAATCTTATTAAAGATATCATCCATGTTTATATCATCTGGAGGTAAATCACCACCTTCTTCTTTATTCACTTCTTCAGCACCATCACCACCCACATTCACTTGTCCAGGAGCCAATCCCAATTTCATCTTGTTTATATTTGAGTTGTTGAAAATAAGGTGATGAATAGGAGCCTCTCCAACAGGCATAACAACTAACATATGAGTGGCTAACACAGTCATAAGATATGCAAAAGGAATATCACCGTGTCCAAGATGGAGACGGAATTGAATGATAAAACGACATATTAGAGAAGGTAGACAAACTTTAGTACCAGAGATGATAGAATGTAAAATCTGAACCATGAAAGAGGTGAGTTCAGTTTTGTTACCAGAATGCAGATACAGATTTGAAATAAAGATTCTGTGAAGAACGCTTTATCTGGGTAACAAGTACTTGGAAGCAAGCGCATTCCCCTTATGAGTCCATTGTGAATCTATATTACATAATGCTCTAGTAAGCACACATTTTTCTGATTCCGAAGGTTTGTCAGCTAGAGTATGAATAAGAATACCCTCGTCATTAACAGGTATGTCCATTAGAGCAGAAATCAAATGACGGTCTATTTCAAATGGACCTTCTCTAGTTGCTATTGAAAATATTAAATTCTCAGTCGAAAATTCAGAAATACATGCAAACATAGCCTACGCAATGGACTGGTATGCTGGCCCACCCCAATATAGAATGTTATCCCATCCTACAGCTTGGAGAAGTGGAAGTAGTTCAAATGGAGCAATATGTTCAATATGCACAGGTCGCTCAACAATAACATTATGCAATCGTAAATCCCGCGTATAGGAGGGATCATCTTCGGGTGACCGAAGGTGGCGCTTTGTTAAAGGTGTCGATCTATATGAGGAAGCACCACGGGAAGCTTTCTTTTTTCCTCTAGCATCCATTTGCAACTAGAAAAATAAAGAAGCAAGGAGTTGCAAAAGATGTGGAATGGGTTTTCCCAAAAATAGATTTTAGTGAAGAAAAACCCCAAAAACTTCAAGGAAACTTGAAATCAAGCACTATAAGGAAGTAAATGAAGTGATTAGAGCTTGAATTTATAAGAAAAACTGATATAATGCATTAACCTTGATGAATCAAAAAGTTAGGTACAACTAGTCGTGCTACGGCCCATTGGAGAAAAAATAGGAAATGAGGAAGAAGGCGTTTTTCCTCAAATAAAAAGATCCAGTGTGCTACACGACTGGTCGTGGGACGTCCTCGACTAGTCGTGCAAAGACAAAAACATGCATTCTTCACATAATTCTAAAATTTAAAATTATAAATTAATAAATATATAAACTATAATACAAAAATGCATGAATAATCAATTTAACTTGCACATACCAAGATCAAATTGCAATTTATTAAACTTGCTTTTGTCGAGCAGTTTAGTGAAAATGTTAGCAGGTTGAGTCTCGGTTGGAATGTAATCTAAAGAGATTATCTTTTCTTCTACTAATTCACGAATGTAGTGATATCTAATGTCAATATTCTTGGTTCGTGAATGCTGGATTGGATTTTTAGATATATTTATTACACTGGAATTATCGCAATATAAAACCATTGAATCCTGTGCAATTCTATAATCACTTAAAATTCTATTCATCCATAAAAGCTGAGTACATGCATTTCCAACTGCGATGTATTCAGCCTCAGTAGTTGAGAGCGATACGGAACTTTGCTTCTTGCTAAACCAAGAAACTAAACAATTTCCAATATAGAAATAATAACCACTGGTTGTTTTCCTATCATCGATATTACCAGCCCAATCAGCATCTGTGTACCCAGCCAATCAAACACTAATATCATATGGATACCAGAGACCCAAATTAGCTGAACTTGTGTCATATCGCATAATCCGCTTAACAACAGTTAGACGGGATTTTTTAGGGTCAGATTGATATCTAGCGCAAATTCCAATGCTAAAAACAATATCAGGTCTACTTGCAGTTAAATAAAGTAAACTGCCAATCATACTACGATATAATTTAGGATCCACACTTTTACCTGTAGAGTCCTTTGAGAGTCTTAGTGTTGTACTCATAGGAGTATCGAAAATTTTCCCATTCTCAAATCCGAACGTTTTAATTAAGTTCAAAGCATATTTGGTTTGAGAAATAAAAATACCATCAAGTTGTTGTTTTACTTGTAACCCTAGGAAATAATTCAATTCTCCAACCATGCTCATTTCGAACTTAGATTTCATTAAATCTACAAACTCAACAGTCATGTTAGTACAAGTAGATCCATAAATAATATCATTAACATAGATCTGTACTATTAAGATATGATCGTTATGTTTCTTAACAAAAAGTGCCTTATCAACACTACCCATTAAAAAATTATAACTTAGTAGAAACTTAGTCAATTTTTCATACCATGCCCTAGGAGCTTGTTTCAAACCGTAGAGAGCCTTTTTTAGGCGATAGACATGATCAACATTCTTAGCATCTTCAAAACCCGTTGGTTGTTCAACATATACTTCTTCATGCAGATCGCCATTTAAGAAAGTACTCTTTACATCCATTTGATAAATTTTGAATTTTCTAAAGTAAGCAATGGATATAAATAGTCAGATTGATTCAAGACGAGCTACTGGGGCAAAGGTTTCATCATAATCGATGCCTTCAATTTGAGTGTACCCTTGTACAACCAGTCGTGCCTTGTTTCAAATTATATTACCAAGTTCATCAGACTTATTTTTGAAAATACATTTAGTTTCAATAATATGTTTATCTTTAGGTTTAGGAATAAGATACCAAACATCATTTCCCACAAATTGGTTTAGCTCTTCTTGCATTACAATAATCCAGTGTTCGTCAGTAAGAGCTTCTTTTACATTAGCGGGTTCTATCTGGAATGTAAAGCACACGTGTCACGCCTCGAATTCGGAGACCGGGCTCACAAAATTTATGATCGCCGAATCCGGCGCCGACAGCCTCCGTAGTACCCCATTCTTGGCTTCCGGCACCCATATACCAGGTTTCGATCCTGGGATGCTACAAGGAGGATTTCTAATAATCAATTTGATTCGCAATGAGCATAACCACAAGCATAACCCATGAACAATAACCATAAGAACACCATTGCAAAATCCACTATGATAAAAAACTTTTGAGTACAAGGCGTATGAAAGGGAAATACAATATACTGAAAATAACAAAAGCTCTAGAAGCTTGGTTGCACACTCCAACTGCGGCTGCGTCCTGGCGTCACTTGCATGCATCATCGTGCATAAGCTTATATAAAGCTTAGAGGTTAGTGTAAGTGTGTGCGCAATATGAGCGTGCTCAAAATGAAAGGTCGGAGTAATGCGAAAACATGCTGATGAGTACATGAATGCAGTCAGCCGTACCAAGGCTATATGGTGCAAGATATGAATACTGTCAGCCATGTCAAGGCCATGCGATGCGTAATGCAAGTCAAGCATACCAATCCACCTTCACATATCAATGCACTCCTCACTAGAGCGTCAAATCAGTATGGTTTTCAGTCTGGATAATCACCAGGGTTTAGTACACTCCAAATGGCACTGCCGCTCTCCTAGCCGCATAGTCCAAGTAAGCGTAAGAAACCTCACTATCCGCCTAGCTAATAGTTTACCAATACTTATCCGTCATGTCAATAGCGGACCCATTCATGAGCTGGTCAAACTCAGCCTAATATTGCCCCTTCTCTCAAGCGAGTAAGGCCATACCCCTTTCCAACCGACCACGACACAGTGGGAGACGTGGCCTCCTGGTATTCGGCCCTCGTGCGCTCATATATCCACTTGGTCTCGACGTTGGAGTCATCCTCTGGTACCATCGAGTTCAAGGACTTTCACACAGGGACATCTATGGCGCCCCAATTGCTTAGAACGATGTTTCCAGTATCCAACCAGCCACCCACGGTGTGTCTGTGGAGGCTATGGCCTTGATGTTGCTAGAGAATATCACAATCACACAAATGCAAGTGCATGTATCACACTATCAGTTATGCAACCATCCTGTGTGAGGCACGTGCTCATGTAGGCAACTCCGCCTATCAGGGAGCCCGTAAACAGTCTGCCCAAAGGCATATACTATGATCAGTCACTCCTCATGTCAAGCATACATATGATGCGTATGATCATGAATCATGGGGCGACACTAAACTTATGATATTATAATGGGTTCTGCTCAAAACGAAGATCAGCCTAAACGGCCTGCAAACTACATATATGGGCCTATCACTAGGCCTTAGGGAGAGTGACAATGCGGACTTTGAACCAACATTAGCCTTACAATGTGGACATCAAACCATCATTGCTCTCAAGGCACGACTTACCTTGAATATCATAATATAAATCATGTCGGGATATCGCCTGGGAATGGGCCTCGACAATGGGCCAAAGATACATCAAGATGGGCCTCAACAATCAGCCTTATACAAATCAAGGTGGGCCTCAATGGACGGCGACAAATACACCAAGATGGGTCTCGTCACATGGCCTTGAAATAATCTCCAGAATGTTTGGACGGTTTGGATGAAACTCCTGCATCATGGTGGGTCCATAGGAATGGATGGTATAGTTAAATCACATATTCCATGGTGGAGATCCACACTGATGAAAGGTATGGACACAATACATACATAAGTGGGTCCTAAGTAGGACCCACCATAATGTTTATTTTCCACCCAAACTAGGGCCCAACATAATGTTTATTTTCCACCCAAACTAGGACCCAACATAATGTTTATTTTCCACCTAAACTAGGGCCCAACATAATGTTTATTTTCAACCCAAACTAGGGCCGAACATAATGTTTATTTTCCACCCAAACTAGGGCCCAACATAATGTTTATTTTCCACCCAAACTATTCATAGGGTCACATGGACCTAGGGACCACTGAAATGTTAATTGCCACACAACCTGTTCATAAGGTCACGTGGACCAGGGCCCACGGTGATGTTTATTGCCATCTAACCTGTTGATAGGGTCACGGTCAGGGAGCCCGCTGTGATGCTTATCTGCCATACAACCTGTTTATAAGGTCACACGGACCTGGGAGGGGGCTGGGCCCACTGTAATATTTATTTTCCATTTAACTGCTTATAACGTCACATTGACCTAGGACCCATTGGAAGGTGGTTCACAAATCCAGCCCATCCATTATGTGCATCCCACTTGGCTGAGGGTTTAGACCAAGTTTCAGCCGCATCTAAATTTCAGGAAGGCCCCACCATGTGATTTTATATGTTTTAGGCATGTTTTCACATGATTTTAGATGGTATGGCTCACCTGAGTTCCGTATATGACTGATTTTTGGGGCAGGCCCTTATTAGAAGGAGCGCCCCATGATGGACGGTGCTGATGTTTGAAACGCATCACGGTGGGGCCCACAGCTGGGCCGCGTCCGTCCGCCCGCTAGCTAGCGTAGGCGGTGCCTGTGTCTATCAGAGCAACAGCAGCGCTGCTGCTTCTCCTCTTTTTTTTTCTATGAAATTTCCTGGGTGGGGCCCACAACTGGGAAATCCGTCCCGCCCGTTGATCACAGTGGCCCAATACAAGCCTATCAAGCCCAATATTGTGTATATTTCGGCGAATAAAAACATTAAGGCGGGTCTTAACAGCATACACTACTATTTCTATAGTATGGCTCGCTTGATCATCAGATTGATCTCAAATTTTGGCTCAACGCTTAAAATGATCTGAAGTAAAGGATGGACGGCTTGGATTAAGCACATACATCGAGGTGGGGCCTGCATGGGTGGCCCACCATTTTTGTGCTAGCTCGTTAGTACACTCTCATGTCAGTGCACAAACTCCATGTTAGCCACTTTGTCTAGCGTCCCTGGACACTGGATGGTATGAATAGACACATGCATTGTGATGGGTCCCACACGGACTTGGACCACCCATCAAGGTGGGTCCCATATGAACGTGGCCCACCTCATATTTATGTTTTTCTTCCATCCGAGCCTGCTAATGGGCTGGATGACGTAGATCCAACACATTCATCTGATGGGTCCCTCATGAAATACATGATTCATGGTGGGCCTCACTCACTCCATCATCATCACCATTCAAGAAAGAGAGAGAGAGAAAAAGAGAGAGAGAGATGGTGATAGAGAGGAGGGACCCCGCCACTCTTGGCCCTCCATTGATACAATACATACATTGAAATGGGTCTCACTAACAAGTGGGCCCTAAAATAAGAAATAATGGTGGATCACCCACCTTTAGGCCTTCTCTTTGATCCCTTGGGCTCCTAAGCTCCTTGCCTTCAACTTAGATGGAGGTTGATGGGGTTTTGATGGTGGGGATGAGAGATAAGAGAGTGGGCCACACTTGTTGTGTTGCTTTGGAGAGAAGGGAGGTTAGAAGTATGAAGTTTTGGGGTTTCTTAGTTGCTTGAGAATGAGGAGATGGAATGAAAGAGAGAGAGGGAAGTAATGGGTTAAAAAGGATGGGTGGAGTGTTGTTTGTTATTAAAGAGGCATGGTTAGGTTTGAAAATTGGTAAAGGAGGGATGGTGAGAGGAGAAAGAGAAGTCGACTTTTGAAAAGGGAGGGATAGGTTGTTGTACTCATGGCATGGTTTGTACTTGACATGATTTGATGGGACATCTTGTAGAGATTCCCTCGTAATTCGTAACGCGTGGCGTTTCTTCAAAATGAACGCAGACTGACATTTTCCAGCCTAGGTATCGGTTTGATATGCGAGTCACGGCGTTAGAACTGCGGCGATGGCGCGATCGCCATGGTATAGGTTTCGGTTCGAGCCGACTTCGGCATGTAGGTCTCGGCTTAGGATCCTGCGCAAACGTCGATAACGGGTCGAGGGTTGCCGAAATTTAAATGGTAGGATTGTGGAAGCCTATGAAACGGTACGAACTAGGGTACAGGTCTTACAACTCTCCCCTCCAAATAAAAATTTCGTCCTCAAAATTTACTCAATCACTGCGAGGAAACGTAACTCATAATAGAAGAGGAAACAAGGCATCGTCATATAAAATCGAAGACAACATACAAGATACAACATACAATCAATTATCAAAGAGATGAGGATAGTGCTCTCGAATCTCAGCCTCGCGCTCCCAAGACGCCTCATTAACAGAATGATGACCCCACTGAACTTTCACCAAGGGTATGACCTTGGTCCGGAGGACCTGCTCCTTTCGATCAAGGATACGAATTGGCTGCTCAATGTAAGAAGCATCCTCACGAACCTCCAACGGCTGCCAATCAATAACAGGAACTACGTCTGACTCACACTTCCTCAACATAGAGATGTAGAAAATGTTGTGGACGCCAGACAATTGAGGTGGTAAGGCAAGCCGATAGGCCACAGCACTAATGCGCTCAGTGATTTCGAAAAATCCTATGAATCTCGGAGCAAGCTTGCCATTTGCTCTAAATCGAACTACGCCCTTCATGGGCGAGACCTTAAGATACACATGGTCCCCTACATCAAACTCCAAGGGACGACGCCGGCGATCAGTAAAACTCTTCTGCTTCTCTGAGCTGTGTGCCTCCTCTGCCTGATGATATCAATAGCCTCTAATGTCTCCTGCACAAGCTCGGGACCTAGGAGACGCCGTTCTCCAACCTCGGTCCAATAACTCAGAGATCTGCATGGTCTGCCATACAATGCCTCAAAAGGAGCCATGCCAATGGTCGCCTGATAACTGTTATTGTATACGAACTCAGCCAATCGCAGATGCTCATCCCAACTACCCCCGAAGTCAATCACGCAGGCCCGAAGCATGTTCTCAAGGATCTGATTGACCCTCTTGGTCTGGCCATCGATCTGCGCATGATACGCGGAGCTGAGCTGCAAAACAGACCCCATCGCTCTCTGAAAGCTCCTCCAGAATTGAGACGTGAACCTCAGGTCTCGGTCAAAAACGATCGAGACTGAAACACCATGCAGTCTCACGATCTCCTCGATGAATAATCTCGCAAGCCGGTCCAAAGGCCAAGTTGTATGAATCTCAAGAAAATGTGCCGACTTCATCAGACGATCAACGACAACCCAGATAGCGTTATGACCGCACTGAGTCCTCGGCAAACCCATGATTAAATCGGTAGATATGTGCTCTCACTTCCACATCGAGACGCTCAATGGCCGCAATAGATCAGGGGGTCTCTGATGATCGGCCTTGACACGCTGGCATGTGTCACACTCGGCCACAAAACTGGCAATCTGACGCTTCATCCCTGCCCAGAAATACTGTCTCTTCATATCACGATACATCTTCGTCGAGCCAGGGTGGATAGAAAACCGCAATCGATGTGCCTCGTTCATAAGATCTCTGCGCAACTCAGGAATATCCGGGACATATAACTAGCCTCTGAAGCAAAGTCCACCATCAGAATCAATCTGCCAATCTACCTGACTCTCAGATGCTGCTTTTGCTCAGTAATCCTGCAACGACTCATCTGTCTGTTAAGCCTCGATCACCCTTGCGATAAGAGAGGGTTGAATCGACAGGCTCGATAGCTGAACGATAGAAGACTGTAGAGCAAAATCAAAGTCATACTCTACTATATCCTCGAGCATCCTCCACTCCTGAATCATCATGTGTGCCACCAGGCCTCGTGGCTGACGGCTGAGGGTATCTGCCACCACATTTACCTTGCTTGGGTAGTACTGGAGGTCAAAATCATAGTCCTTCAGAAGCTCTATCCAGCGTCTCTACCTCATGTTCAGCTCGAACTGAGAAAATGGATACTTTAAGCTCTTGTGATCGGAGAAGAGCTCGAACCTGACCCCATAGAGATAGTGTCTCCACACCTTCAGTGCGAAGACAACTGCTACTAGCTCCAAATCATGCGTAGGGTAGTTCAGCTCATGAACCTTAAGCTGATGAGACGTGAAGGCTACAGGTCTGCCGTGCTGCATCAGGACAACACCTAAACCAATACGTGAGGCATCGGTAAATACAACAAATCCATCACTCCCAAAGGGAAGAGTGAGGATAAGAGCGGACGTCAGACGGTCCTTCAGCTCCACGAATGCCTGCTCACATGCGTCAGTCCAAACAAAATCTGTGCCCTTCCGAGTCAACCTGGTCATCGGGGCCGCGATACGGGAGAAGCCCTCTATGAAACGTCGATAGTATCTCGCTAAACCAAGGAAACTGTGGATCTCGGATGCAGTCATGGGCTTGTTCCACTGACGCACTGCCTTAACCTTCGAGGGGTCCACCGGGACACCCTCCCTCGTCACCACGTGACTGAGGAACTTTACCTCCTCCTATCAGAACTTGCACTTCTCCAGCTTCGCATATAGCTGGTGAGCACGGAGGGTCTGCAATGCGATCTCCAGATGCTGTATATGGTCCTCACGGGTCCTCGAATATATTAGAATGTCGTCGATGAAGACCACAACAAACTGATAAAGATATGGATGGAAGACCTCGTTCATCAATTGCATGAAGACCACGGGTGCATTGGTCAGTCCAAAGGATATGACCTGAAACTCAAAATGACCGTAATGCATCCTGAAAGCTGTCTTCGGGATGTCCTCCTCTCGGACACGAATCTGATGATAACTGGAACGCAGGTTAATCTTCGAAAAGAACTATACACCCTGTAGCTGATCAAATAGATCGTCTATCCTCGGGAGTGGGTACTTGTTCTTAATCATGACTTGGTTGAGCTCGCGGTAATCGACGTAGAGCCTTAACGAGCCATCCTTCTTCCTGATGAAGAGTACCGACACTCCCCAAGGTGATCTGCTCAGACGAATGAATCCCAACTCACGCAACTAGTCCAACTGTAGCTTACGTAACTCCATCGGTTCCATACGGTACGGGGCCTTCGAGATAGGCACGGTACCTGACACAAGATCAATCTGGAACTCAATATAACGCCGTGGCAGCAACCCTAGAATCTCTTGAAATACATCGGGGAAATCACAGACCATCGAAAACTGATCGATACATAAAGCAACAGGCTCCTCGACTGCGCAGGACATCAAACAAGACAATGACTCTTCTTGGGGCTCTGCAACGAACTGAAATTGTGGCAAATTAGGTATGTAGAACGTGACTGTCCTCGCGGAACAGTCCAACACAGCGCAGTACTCGGTAAGCCAATTCATGCCCAAGATAACATCGAAGTCTGTCATCGGTAGCACAAACAAGTTAGCAAGCAAAAAGATATCACAGACCAGAACGGGGCAAGACGAACAGAAATGACCCAATACTATGGTCTTCCCCAAGGGCATCAATACGGTCAATTCCTTAATAGTAGACTCTGTCAGTAATCCAGTCGATCGGCAAAAATTCTCAGACATGAATGAGTGCGAAGCACTGGAATCAAATAATACTCGGGTGATGTATGAAGAGACTGGAAGTATACCCTCAACGACTCCTCTGAAAGTTTGTGGGTCCTGTTGAGCCGCATAAAATCTAGCCTGAGCTAGCTGGGGAGGTGCTTGTCCCCTCGAAGGATCTTTCTTCTTCTTGATGTCGTGAGGCATTTGAAGCTAACGCCTCTGTGACATTGCGGTCTCGGAGGTAGGTAGTCTTTAGTCTTCTTCTTGTTGAGGGGTCTCGGTGGTGGGAACTGTTGTCGCTGCTGCTGCGGTGCTCTCGGCTGCTTCTGTGGAGGCTGATGTGATGCTCTCGGTGGCTACAGATGAGGGTAAGGGCACTCAGATATGTGGTATCTAGAACCGCCACATCCAAAACATATCCCGAAAAATAGCTGCTGTGGTGGCGCTGGAGATGTTGCTAGTGCTTCTGTGTTGCTGGCGCTCTAACAGGTGGGTGACTGATGTTTTGTTTAAACCAATCTGATTTAAATGATTTTAACTTGCAAGTATACGAATCAGATGTAGATACGGTATGTATAATGAGATCATTTCCACGAGGACTGGTTGTCATAATTTAAAATTTACGACTCTTCTTAACTAATCCAACAAAGAGTTTAAGTAATGATTAAGAAAAATAATCTAAAAGGATAACCGAGAGCAATGAGTAAAATCCAATCAAGGAGAAAACTAGGACTTTTGAATCCACCCCTAATTATCCTAATCCTTGTTTTACCTGTTGATTCACCTTAATTCAGATTGATATCAAAATAAATAAAGCGCACTCTATGTCCTTGGTCGGGCACATAGAATGTATAATTCCTTAAAGCATATGGATCACATCTTTCCATCCATGGTCAGGCATGGAGAGATGTAGAATCCTGTTTCTTTCTCTATAGGAAACCTGTTCATGGTCAGACACAAGCACCTAGTTAAGATTCCAAACAACATCCATATCTAGACTTTGGTCGAGCTCATAGAATGGAGAAGCATGAAAATTACAGTTAAGCACACTAGAGAAAGAAACAAATCAATCAGATTAAAATAAATTTAACGTAGACAAGAGTTATTCAAATTAAGGGCTTCATCTCAGCCCTAGCTACAAGATTAGCAATCCATAATTTCAAATAAAAAGAGGAAAAAATAAGATTTAAATGTTGAGAACATCTCCCTTCTTCCTTCCTCTCTCTCTCTTCTTTCTTCTCTTTCTCCTCTCCTTGGCTCTCCCTAAGCTCTGGATCCCCTCAAGCTCTGGATCCCCCTTCCTCTCAGCTATCTTTGACTCTTTATAGACTGCTAGGGCGGTGGAGAAGTTTCTGAAGTTGGTGGAAGAGAAGCGGCAGTTTTACGCATTCACGACTTTTGATCTTACATTGATGTGCTTGGTGGGGGCCATGCTTGATGTTTATTTGAGAAATCCATTCCGTCTATTAGATGCGGGACGAAAAACTAGTCGAACATGGACAGTTTTGACTGTCTGTTGATGCGGTCTAGAAAAGATATCACTTTAAGATTGTTTTGAACGTCGTAGGACAACCTGTCTGTGGCTTCTGTATCGCACACGTGTGCATGTATGGATGCAAAATTTCAGCAAGGTTTTGATGGGTTCGATCCACTCTACAAGATGGACGGGTCAGATTTTCCGTACGAGTGACGTGTGGGGCCCACTAGCGTCCACAAAACGGCCAGCAGCTGGACGCTAACAGAGTATGTGGATGTCTTCCGCAGTGGCATTGGTGGGATCCACTTCATTGATAATTTGATAAATCCAGGCCGTCCATTGGATGAAGAACGAAAAATCAGTGGGAATTGACTAGTTTTGGGGTAGATTTGGTGTGGCCCACGCGGTTTTCTGCCTCGCTGTCCGTCTAACGTTTGAACGGCTAGATTTCACTACTCGCAATCTTTTGTAATTATGCCACCTAGGCAGTAGTAAGAGACTTCCTGGGGATCCAATGGATGGTCTGGATTGGACCGTTGAAACACGGTAGTGGCCCACAAAACCCAACCGCAGCTCTTTGTACAAGCTGCTGGAAACGGAAGTTTCCTCTTTTGTTTTTGTTTTGAATTCTGTCGGTCAAAGCACCTTTAACCGACATTGCATTTACAATGCACAGTTAGTGCACATGTGCACTATACACTTTCCACACAAGGTCGGGTCCACTGCGATGTTTATGATCAATCCAATCTAACCATCTGATTTGTCTCCCCGATTAAGGGGTTGAGACCAAAGTTAAAGCATATCCTGTTATCAAGTGGGCCCCACTCAATGAATTAAGGGGCTGATCTGGCCGTTGGCCCACTTCCATAATGATCCGAGGACTGAAATTTGATATGTACGGTTAATTTATGGCCTTCATCACATGTATGAAGTTTCAAACTGATCGGACGGCGGAAACCATGTGATCTTGCATTCTGGACCAATTTCGAGCCTCTTTAAACGTGAACGGCTTGATTTCCTCGGGTCCCTGACATATAAATTCTTCAATATTAGTCCTCTGGGGTCCGTCCTTTTCTTTGGTTACTTCAGAGCGTTAAGTCCACGCTTTTAATATCCTTTTTCAATCAACGCCTGATTTCATCTCGCAACAAAAATATAATTAGAATGCTCCATTAAGCATTATCATATGCGTAAAATCTGGCAATAATCGAGGTTTGATATGCAATATTTGACCCTCATCAGTGACTCCTATACCTATGTGGTCATCGATGCTGCTGAGAGCTACTGGACTGGGCGGGCCTTTTCCGGCCTCTCCTCTGATCTCGATCGCTCTGAGAACCAACCCACTCAGTCTCGTAAATCTGGGCCCTTCATACTACTGCCTGAAAGGTTGGGAGCTCATGTCAAATAACACGGCCGCGAAAACCATAACGTAAGCCGTTCTCGAAACGGCGGGCCTTCCGCCCCTCATCATCAACCATATATGGCGCAAACCTAGATAACGCCACGAAACGAGCCGCGTACTGTGCCATGGTCATGCCCCCCTATACTAGGGTCTCGAACTCTAACTCTCTAACGACGGATATGGTCGGGGAAGTACTGCTCCTCAAATCGGTCGATAAAGTCCTTCCATGTCCAGACATGATCAGGTCCTACGACATGGGTAACAGAGGTCCACCAATGCTCTGCCTCACCCTGTAAGAGAAATACTGCTAACCGGACTCACTGTTCGGTCGTGCATGACATAGTATTGAAAATCTTCTCTACATCGGAGCACCATCTCTCAGCTGCTTCGGATCTGGGTCACCCTGAAAATGTGGAGGATCAAGCTGTCTGAACTCTCTAAGAAGGGCACTTGCGCGCTCCTGCTCTGCCTGAGCTGGAGAAACAACTGGGCGTCTACCCTGCCCCTGAAGCACAGTAGTCACAGCCTGCAACATCTGCTGTAACTGCGAGGCACTCTTAGGCACAGTCAGATCCCCACCGGCATCAGGTGGAAGAAAGTCATCCTCATGCAAGGGAGCAGGGATCTCTGATGGTGGAACAGGAGGCGCATGTGGTAAAGTTGGAGCCTCAGGTAGTGGAACGGGGTGCGCTCGGGTCACTCTCCTGGGCGGCGTGTCCTATGAAAAAGATAAGGCGCCAATCAATCTTGAGAATCGCACGTTAGGGAACTCAATTGGAAGGTTTCGCACTCGGAACCTAATCGCCCTAAACTCATAGCAAACATGTGATGCTGTTCTCGGTTATTTTCAAGTTATGATCTGATACCAACTTCTGTCATGCCTCAAATTCGGAGACCGGGCTCATAAAATTTTCAATCGCCGAATCTGGCGCCGACAGCCTCCGTAGTACCCCATTCTCGGCTCCCGGCACCCATATACTAGGTTCCGATCCTAGGATGCTACAAGGAGGATTTCTAATAATCAATTTGATTCGTAATGAGCATAACTACAAGCATAACCCATGGACAATAACTACAAGAACACCATCACAAAATCCACTATGATAAAAACTTTTGAGTACAAGGCGTATGAAAGGGAAATACAATATACTGAAAATAACAAAAGCTCCAGAAGCTCGGCTGCACGCTCCATTTACGGCAAGACTACGGCTGCGTCCTGACGTCACCTGCACGCATCAATCATGCATAAGCTTATATAAAGCTTAGAGGGTAGTGTAAGCGTGTGCGCAATATGAGCGTGCTCAGAATGAAAGGTCAGAGTAATGCAGAAACATACTGATGAGTACATGAATGCAGTCAGCCCTACCAAGGCTATATGGTACAAGATATGAATACTATTGGCCATGTCAAGGCCATGCGATGCATAATGCAAGTCAAGCATACCAATCCACCATCACATATCAATGCAGCTCCTCACTAGAGCGTAAATCAGTACGGTTCTCAGTCTGAATAATCACCGGGGTTTAGTACACTCTAAATGGCACTGCCGCTCTCCTAGCCGCACAGTCCAAGTAAGCATAAGAAATCTCACTATCCGCCTAGCCAATAGTCTGCAAATACCTATCCGACACGTTAATAGCGGACCCATTCATGAGCTGGTCAAACTCAGCCTAATATTGGCCCCTTCTCTCGAGCGAGTAAGGCCACACCCCTTTCCAACCGACCACGAAACAGTGGGAGACATGACCTCCTGGTATTCGGCCCTCGTGCGCTCATATATCCACTCGGTCTCGACGTTGAAGTCATTCTCTGGTAATATCGGGTTCAGGGACTTTCACACAGGGACATCTATGGTGCCCCAATTGCTTAGAACGATGTTTCCGGTATCCAACCAGCCACCCACGATGTGTTTGTGGAGGCTGACCCTGATGTCACTAGGGAATATCACAATCACACAAATGCAAGTGTATGTATCACACTATCAGTCATGCAACCATCCTGCGTGAGGCACGCACTCATGTAGGCAACTCCACCTATCAGGGAGCCCGTAAACAGTCTGCCCAAAAGCATATATTATGATCAGTCACTCCTCATCTCAAGCATACATATGATGCGTATGATCATGAATCATGGGGCGACACTAAACTTATGATATTATAATGGGCTCTGCTTAAAATGAAGATCGGCCTAAACGGCCTGCAGACTACAAATATGGGCCTATCAGTAGGCCTTATGGAGAGTGACAATGTGGACTTTGAACCAACATCATCCTTACAATATGGACATCAAACCATCATTGCTCTCAAGGCACGACTTACCTTGAATATCATAATATAAATCATGGCAGGATATCGCCTAGGAATGAGCCTCGACAATGGGCCAAAGATACATTAAGATGGGCCTCAACAATCGGCCTTATACAAATCAAGGTGGGCCTCAATGGACGACCCACAAATACACCAAGATAGGCCTCATCATATGGCCTTGAAATAATCTCCAGAATGGTTGGATGGTTTGGATGAACTCCTGCATCATGGTGGGTCCATAGGGATGGAAGGTATAGATAAATCACATATTCCATGGTGGAGATCCACACTGATGAAAGGTATGGACACAATACATACATAAGTGGGTCCTAAGTAGGACCCACCATAATGTTTATTTTCCACCCAAACTAGGGCCCAACATAATTTTTATTTTCCACCCAAACTAGGACCCAACATAATGTTTATTTTCCACCCAAACTAGGGCCCAACATAATGTTTATTTTCCACCTAA
This sequence comes from Magnolia changhungtana, assembly GCA_030180095.1. Classification (NCBI taxonomy): domain Eukaryota; kingdom Viridiplantae; phylum Streptophyta; class Magnoliopsida; order Magnoliales; family Magnoliaceae; genus Magnolia; species Magnolia changhungtana. Next base: position 2,541,265 of record JASAUF010000548.1, read on the forward strand.
ACGAGGGCCCAACACAATGTTTATTTCCACCCAAACTAGGGCCCAACATAATGTTTATTTTTCACCCAAACTATTCATAGGGTCACATGGACCTAGGGCCCACTGAAATGTTAATTGCCACACAACCTGTTCATAAGGTCACGTGGACTAGGGCCCACGGTGATGTTTATTGCCATCCAACCCGTTGATAGGGTCATGGTCAAGGAGCCCGCCGTGATGCTTATCTACCATACAACCTGTTTATAAGGTCACACGGACCTGGGAGGGGGCTGGGCCCACTGTAATATTTATTTTCCATTCAACTGCTTATAAGGTCACACTGACCTAGGACCACTGGAAGGTGGTTCACAAATCCAACCCATCCATTATGTGCGTCCCACCTGGTTGAGGGTTCAGACCAAGTTTCAGCCGCATCCAAATTTTAGGTAGGCCCCTCCATGTGATTTTATATGTTTTAGGCATGTTTTCACATGATTTTAGATGGTATGGCCTACCTGAGTTCCGTATACGGCTGATTTTTAGGGCAGGTCCTTATTAGGAGGGTCTCATGATGGACGGTGCTGATGTTCGAAATGCATCACGGTGGGGCCCATAGCTGGGCCACGTCCGTTCGCCCGCCAGCCAGCGCAAGTGCTGCCTACGTCTGTCAGAGTAGCAGCAGCGCTGCTGCTTCTCCTCTTTTTTTTGTTTCTTTGAAATTTCCCGTGTGGGGCCAACGGCTAGGAAATCCGTCCCGTCCGTTGATCACCGTGGCCCAATACATGCCTATCAAGCCCAATATTGGGTATATTTTGGTGAATAAAAACATCAAGGTGGGTCTTAACGGCATACACTACTATTTCTATAGTATGGCCCGCTTGATCATCAGATTGATCTTAAATTTTGGCTCAACGCCTAAAATGATCTGAAGTAAAGGATGGACGACTTGGATTAAGCACATACATCGAGGTGGGGCCTGCATGGGTGGCCCACCATTTTTGTGCTAGCTCGTTAGTACACTCTCATGTCAGTGCACAAACTCCATGTTGGCCACTCCGTCCAGCATCCCTAGACACTGGACGATATGAGTAAACACATGCATTATGGTGGGTCCCACACAGACGTGGCCCACCCATCAAGGTGGGTCCCACATGAACGTGGCCCACCTCATATTTATGTTTTTCTTCCATCTGGGCCCGCTAATGGGCTGGATGGCATAAATCCAACACATTCATATGATGGGTCCCTCATGAAATACATGATTCATGGTGGGCCTCACTCACTCCATCATCATCACCATTCAAGAAAGAGCGAGAGAGAAAAAGAGAGAGAGAGAGAGACAGAGAGAGAGAGAGAGAGACGATGATAGAGAGGAGGAACCTCGCCACTATGGGCCCTCCATTGATACAATACATACATAAAATGGGTCTCACCAACAAGTGGGCTCTAAAATAAGAAATAACGGTGGATCACCCACCTCTAGGCCTTCTCCTTGATCCCTTGGGCTCCTAAGCTCCTTACCTTCAACTTTAATGGAGGTTGATGGGGTTTTCATGGTGGGGATGAGAGATGAGAGAGTGGGCCACACTTGTTGTGTTGCTTTAGAGAGAAGGGAGGTTGGACGTATGAAGTTTTGGGGTTTCTTAGTTGCTTAAGAATGAGGAGATGGAATGAAAGAGAGAGAGAAAAGTAATGGGTTAAAGGGATGGGTGGAGTGTTGTTTGTAATTAAAGAGGCATGGTTAGGTTTGAAAATTGATAAAGGAGGGATGGTGAGAGGAGAGAGAGAAGTTGACTTTTGAAAGGGAGGGATGGGTTGTTGTACTCTTGGCATGGTGTATACTTGATATGATTTGATGGGACATCTCGTAGAGATTTTCTCGTAATTTACAACGCGCAGCGTTTATTTAGAATGAACTCAGGCTGACATTTTCCAACTTAGGTATCGGTTTGATATTCGAGTCACGCCGTTAGAACCGCGGCGTTGGCGAGATCGCCAAGGTATAGGTTTTGGTTCGAGTTGACTTCGGCATGCAGGTCTCGGCCTAAGATTGCATGCAAACATTGGTAACGGGTCGAGGGTTGCCAGAATTCGACCAGTAGGATCGCGGAAGCCTATGGAACGATACGGACTAGGGTACAGGTCTTACAACATGTAATTACATATATCTTCTAGTTGTCTACGAGTGCACACACCAGTGAGAGGGTTTCTAAGAATTTAAGTGGTTGGATGATCTTTAACAGTCCTCAATTCAGAGTTAGTTTGATTTGATGAAATTAAAAGAACTTCATCATTATCTGAACTTGAGGCAGGTGTATTTAAGTAATCGTCAATGACCACATTAATGGACTCTAGAATAACACCGATCCTCTTATTCAGTACTCGATATGCTCGACTGTTCAAAGAATTTCCTAAAAAGATCTCTTCATCACTTTTAGTATCAAACTTGTCCAGATTTTCACGGTCACGTAAAATATAGCACTTGCTGCCAAAAACTTGAAAGTATTTGACAGTTGGCTTCTTATCAAACCACATTTCATAAACCATTTTATTATATGACTTACTAGTATAAACCTGGTTGATTATATAACAGCCAGTATTTATGGCTTCAGTCCAAAGATTTTTAGAGAGCTTCGTACTATTCAACATTACATTTGCCATTTCTTGAAGCACTCTATTTTTTCTTTCAACAATTCCATTTTGTTGTGGAGTTTTGGGTGCAAAGAATTCATGTGATATTCCCTGATCACAATAGAATTTCTCAAAACTGCTATTCTCAAATTCTGATCCATGATCACTATAGATCTTACAGACTTGAGAACCTTTTTCCATTTGGATTCGTTTGAGAACTCTTTTTACTTGATCAAGGTTTTTCGATTTATCCCTTAAGAAGGCTACCCAGGCGAATCTGGTAAAATCATCCATGATTACTAATATGTATTTTTTGCCACCTCGACTCTCTGTTCTGGTTGATCCTATAAGATCCATGTGGAGAAGCTTGAGCGGTTTTAATGTGACATTGGAGTTCACCTTTTTGTCATTACTCCTAATTTGTTTGCCAATCTGGCATTCACCACATATTTTGTCTACTTTCTGTAATTTAGGTAGACCTCTTATCAGTTCTCTTTTGCTCAATCTATACAAATTATGGTAGTGTACATGTCCAAGACGTTTATGCCATAACTTAGTCTCATCGGTATGGACCATGTAACACGATTGACTAGATAAGTTAGAATCACTAATAATATAGTAGTTTTCAAAAGTTCTACGACTAATTAATATTACAGAACCTTTTTTGTTTAAATTTTTACAGCCTTGGTTAGTAAATTTTACACTGTGATTGTTATCGCATATTTGAGATATGCTTAACAGATTGTGTTTTAACCCTTCAACGTATAAAACATTCTTAAATAAGGGAAGGTTAAAGAGTTGAACCATACCTTGGCCAATAATCCTTCAGTTGCTACCATCACCAAATGTGACTGAACCATCAGCCATGCCTTTAAGATCGGTGAATAGACCTTTATCACCAGTCATATGCCTTGAGCATCCACTATCTAAGTACCACTTTGAATGACTTGTAGCTTTGAAAGCCATGTGGGCAACCAGGCAAGTAACCTTAGGAACCCATTTCATAACTGTTTTGGGTTGAGGAGTATAGTTGGTTTTCTTATGTTTGTAGTTGTTGTAAGAATGACCCACTGAGTTAGATTTTAAGAGCTGCTTAAGTAAATCAACCATTTTTTCGGCTAAAGGGTTTTGATTTTGATTTTTATAGTTGATATGATTACTTTTAGGTTTAAAAGATTGAAAAGTTTTAGCATTTTTAGAAAAATTTTGATTTGAACTATTCCCTTTTGAGTTTGAGGACTCTCCTTTCACAAACTTAGGAGGAGTATTCTTCTGTTTAGGAGGAATATTTCTATCGTAGCCCAAACCGGATCGGTCGCCACATTTTCTTGATCCAGATAAAAGTTTTTCTAACTTTGGATCACCTTGGGCATACCTCCATGTATCCTTTAAACTCAAAAGTGAAGAGACTTCAAGTTTAAGTTTTTCATTTTCAGATTTTAGATTTTCAATAAGGGAGGTTTTAAATTCTAAATCGCATTTGCATTTTTTAAAACAATCTGAAATGTGGGATTTTTCTAAAACAAGTGAATCAAAATTTTCTTTAAGCTTTGAAAACTTTTCTTTCTGAAGTTTAAGTTTAAGAGCAATTTTACAACTCGCCTTGTAAAGGGCATTATAAGCATATCGAAGATCATCTTCATTTTCATGATCACTATTCAGATTTTCTTCACTAGTTGAATCATCATTATCTGAAAAAGTGAACTTGGCTAGAGTCATAAGGGCTTTGACTTCATTGCCCGACTCAGTTTCAGAATCTTCTGATTCAGAAGAGGCTTTATTGTCAGAGGATTCATCCCAAGTAGCTAACATTCCTTTTTTACTTTTGTCCTTTTTAGGACACTTGTTTGCTAAATGCCCATATTCATGGCAGTTGTAACACTAACTATCTTTTAAAGATTTTCGAGTTTTAGGTTTAGATTTCTTCTTATTATTAGATTTTTGAAAATCAACCCTCTTTTTACTTTTAAAAATTTTGAAAAACTTTTTCGCTAAAAGGGCCATATCATCTTCAGAGTTTTCTAAATCAGAATTGCTATTATTTTCTTGAAAAACATTTTTAGAAGATTTAAGGGCGATATATTTACTTTTAGGAGCTTTAAAAGTTAACTCATAAGTCTGTAAAGAGCCAACTAATTCTTCTACCCTCATATTATCCATATCACGAAGTTCTTGGATCGCGGTTACCTTAGAATTGAACCGTTCAGGAAGTGAGCGTAGTATTTTTGCACACACTTTACTTTCTAGGATTTTATCACCAAGACCCCACATAGAGTTCACAATGTCATTCAATATTGTATAGAAGTCCATGAACATTTCATTTTCTTTCATATGTATTTCCTCAAATTTGGTTGTGAGGATTTGGACTTTAGATTTCTTGACAATTGATGTTTCCTCATGTATCATTTCTAAAATATCCCAGGATTGCTTTGTATAATCACAGGATATAATTCTTTTGAATTCATTCGGTGATAGTGTGCAAGTGATTGCACTTAGTGCTTTTGCATTTGTACTACTCCCACTTTTCTGAAGTGTAGTCCAAGTAAAGTAAGGTGTAATTCTCATAAATTTGGATCCAACGATTCTAGTTACTTCAGTGGTATGAGGGGTCCATTCAGTCATTGTGGCTAGCCACACACTCTCATCCATGGATTTTAAGAAAATTCTCATTTTGGCTTTACAATAATTATAGTTGGAGCCATTAAATGGTGAAGGCCTAGTGACTGAGAGGTTATTAAAATTTGACATCTTATAAATAGCTTAGATCGATTAGCTCAGGAAATAAATCCAAAAATATAACAATTAGAACGAGCTATTAGGCTTTGATACCACTTGAAAAGGCTAAGCTATCTATCCTACAGGGGGGGTTGAATAAGACTATGCCAAATTAAAATGATAATAGTGGAATTTAAGCAATTAAAGGAAAGGTAACGCTTTAAACAATCCACAATACGTAAAAAGAAACCTTAAAATTTTAGATGCTCTAAGGACAACCTTACACCATAAAAACCAATGGTTTATGGCAAGGACAACCTTACTAGAACAATCTAAGAATCAATAACTCAAACTGAAGAGAAATAAAATAGCAAGAGTTATAATCTATACTATTACAACATTCCCCACAATGCTTGAAATAAAAATATTACAACATTCATATCCACAAATGCATCCCACAACTTTGAATGATAAATGATATAGAAAATAAATCACACATTCAAATCACAAGACACACAGAATTATAGTGGTTCGCCTGTGTGTACACCAACTGTTCAACAACAACCACACAACTACTCCACTCCTAATATCCTCACACAGTGGATATTAACGTTCACTATGAAAATAGGTTTTTCTCAGGTTCACCTAAAACCCTCACAATTGTATCTTTCAAGTGGGCTTACACAATTCAAAAATCCCATGCTCTGAGTTTTCTGGCTCTCCTCAGATAACCAAAAGGAATGAGATTTTTTTTTTTGGCTTAATCTCAAAAGAAACCAAAATAGAAGATTTACACAAATGTAAAATACCTGGATTTCTCCTTTTGTTGCAGCCCGGAAGAACCAAGACGGAGTAGAAATTCGAATATAGAAGTTTAATGTCTACACTCACTTTGAAATGGTTCTAGGTTCTAATTGATTTTAAATTAAATCAAGTTGGGGCTAGCTCTATTTGATTTTGATTCCAAGAAGTGGAATATCACAATTCCTCTTTCAAATCAAATTGGAATGCAGAAACAAAATCAAATATAAAAAGTTAATAAAAAGAGAATATTAAATATGCATAATCTAGTATAATAAACTTACAAACTTATCTCTCAGAGTGATGTCTTGATTTTACTTGAATTGGATATCAAACTCTGAAAATCATGTTCTATTTATAGTTGCAGAAATCACGTCTACAACTAGTCCTGTAGACACTACGACTGGTAGTAGGACGAACTAATTTTTAAAATTTTGAGCGCGAGTGGATAAAATCGTTACACGACTGCTCGTAGGCCTTGCACGACTTGTCGTGTGGTCTCCACGACTAGTCGTGTGGAACCTAGAATGGTTGCTGGACCTTGAGTCGTAGCTGCAGGATTGGTCGTGAACGAGTCATGCATTATTCACATGACCGGTCGAGCAGTCTCCAGGACTAGTTGTAGCTCAACCAAAAAATTCTGAAAATTTGCAACAACTTAGGACTGGTCGCGAAATTTCTTAGACTGGTCGAGCTAGTGCTAGGACTAGTCGAAGAACAGACCAAACATTTATAAAGTAATTCAATTTGAATTATGTATTCAAAATGACCTACCCTAAAGTCAATCTAAGGTCTTCCATACCTCGGACATGATGTATGAACATAGAACCTTCTTTTCTTCAAATGATAGACGATCTTTGAAGTTCATGAAGCTTGAAATCTGAACACATGATGGAGCTTGAACTTGAGATCTTTTGAAGCTTAAATTTGTAGTAGAGTTTGAACTTCACCTTGAGTCTTAAGTATGAACAGTTGACTTATCTTTCAATGTCGCTTTTCAACTTTGAACTTTGAAGCTTAAAGGAGTGAACAATGTACTTGATCTTGCATTACTTGAAGTAGATCTTCGATCTTGTCTTGAAGCATTGTCCTTGTACATGTGATGCATTGCCTTGAACATATATATATATATATATATATATATATATATATATATATATATATATATATATATATATCAATGTGCTACACAAGACACATACCGTGGTTTTGGCACAACAAAATTTGACAATCAAAGGAACAAATATAACCATTACACTTACACCACTGATATCATTGTGTCAGGATTGATCGAGAGGCTTAATTTCCTCATTCGTCGGTATTAAACTCTCATTCGATCAGACGAGTCTCTATCGGCCAATCACTATCGTGAATGTGTACAAATAACTACCGTGAATGTCTTGTAAACTCTTATTGGATTTATGCAAGCTATAATTCCGTGAAAAAAAATGTATTCTAAAGTATCTTGAACATCTTTTCATCCACCTCTATTTCTCATGCAATACCACATGTCACCCTCATATATGCTTTTTCGAGAATAAATATAAGAAATGTACAACAAATCTCAGGTAACCCACCTGTAAGTGCTATTATATTTAAAGCACATGTCACACCTAGTTTGTTAAATTTTGTCTTGTCAAAACAACTTAGCATAGTGTTCTTTAAGTTAAAGATAGGCTCATGTTCAAGTTGAAGTCTAGCTTATATTCAAGTTGAAGTCAAGTGCAATTTCAAGTCACGTGGATCAAGATGGAAAGTTCACCTTCAAGTATAAGTTCAAGTCACGTGGATCAAAATGGAAAGTTCACATTCAAGTATAAGTTCAAGTCACATGGATTAAGATGGAAATTTCACCTTCAAGTATAAGTTCAAGTTCTACTAAAAATGCTAGTAGAAGATTAAGCTTCATCGACAAGTTCAACCCTTACTGATAAATCAACTAGTAGAAGATCACGCTCCTTTGAAAACTTCAAGTTTCTAATCCTATGAAGTTCAGTCCATATAAGTATTTTGAACCCTAGAAAGACCTTAGGTTTAGGAGCTTTTAAAACATATTTAAATTGGGTTTTTATACTTATAATTGACTGAGTTTCAACTAGTCTAAGTTCTACCACGACTAGTCCAAGAAATTTCTCGACTAGTCCAAGAAACAACCGAAGTGTAACAAAAATTTTGTCGCGTCTTTGACCAGTCGAAGGACCCCCTTCGACCAGTCGAAGGTTCCTTAACTCGAATTTTAACAACCAAAATCAAATCGGATTTTGCTTACTTGACCAGTCGAACAGACTTTTCGACCAGTTGAAGGCCACCCTCGACTAGTTGAACAGGCTCTTCGATTAGTTGAAGATATGTTAAAACTTATCCCGTTCGAATTTGAAATTTTGTTGGAACTGAATTTGGTGCTTCAACCAGTCGAAGGAACATATTTTATGACTATAAATTGAGGTTTTTTCTCAATACGAAAATACAACTTAAGCCTATCAAAGCCCTAATTCAAGAGAGAGAAAAGCCTCATTTACTGTCAAGCTATCAAGTGGTATTTATAAATTTTATTTTATAGTGTTTCATTAATTCCTTTATCTAAAAACTCTATCATTCTGATTTATCAAAAAGAGTGTTTACTCTTATTGAGATTTGAGAGAATTAATACAAGTAGCAATTGGGTTTAAATCTAATTAAAATCAACTAGAACCGTGGACCTTTTTTATTGGACTGAACATCGAACATTTTTCATTCAAGAAAAGCGGTCTACGGCTACAACATCTTCTTCAGTGAAGATAAGTATTATTTTACTTTTTGTATTTGGTTTTTATGAGATAGCTAGAAAATCTCATTATAGGTTTTGTCAGAGATAGCCTAAAAATCTCAGAGAGGGGTTTCTTTGTTTGTGATAGCCCTTTAAAATCACAACTAAATCAAGTTTTAAGGTGACCCTGTGAAAATGTTATTCTTAGAGAAAGCCGAGATTATAAGGTTAGTAATCTTGGGAGTGGAGTAGGTGTGGCTGTTTCAGAACAATTGTTGTACACACCAAACCACTATAATTCTTGGTGTTTGTGGTGAATATTTTCTTTTTGCATTTGTAGTGAATGTTTGTAATTTCTTTTATGTAAAAGTTGTGAATGTTTATAATATATAAGTTTACTTTCTCTTGCTTGGTTTGAGATCTTAATTCTTACAAACGTTCGTGAAATAAGGTTTCCTTCTTAAACTTTATTTTAGGTGTATATTGTCCTACGAACTAGTTTGAATCAATTCTTCAATACTAGTGTGATTGAGATTTCAGATTTGTTTATTATTTCTGTACTTTATTTTTTATTTGACATAGTCCTATTCATCCCCCCTCTAGGATTGTTAAGCTCGCCTTTTTAAGTGGTATCAAAGCTAAGTTGCTCAATTTTGGATTAATTTTTTGAGTTAAAGATATAGAGCTTTAATATGTCACACTCCAAACTCGAAAACCGGGCTCACAAAATTTTTGATCACCGAATCCGGCACCGACAGCCTCCATAGTACCCCATTCTCGACTCTCGGCACCCATATACCATGTTCTGATCGTGGGATCCTACAAGGAGAATTTTCAATATAAATTTATTTCATAATAAGCATAACCATAAGCATAACCCATAAACAATAACAAGAACACCATCACAAAATTCACTATAATCAAAATCTTTAAAGTATAATGTATAAGGAAAATACAATGATAATGTGGAGACTCCAAAAGATCAGTTGCACGCTCCTGCTCCTGGACAGCTATGTCCTAGCGTCACCTGCACGCAACGGTTGTGCATAAGCTTATAAAAAGCTTAGAGTGTGGTGAAAGTGTGTGCACAAGGTATAAATGCAAGTATGCAATATCAGAGTAATGTGGAATGCTGATAAGTCCATGAATGCTATCAGCCATACCAAGGCTATGCGATATAAGGCATGAATGCTATAGGCCACACCAAGGCCATGCGATATAAGGCATGAATGCTATCGGCCACACCAAGGCCATGCGATGCAAGGCCTACATGGCCACTGTCATATGCAAGATGTAACTCAAGCATGCCAGTCCTCATATGAATCCACATATCAATACAACTCATCTCTGGGATATCATCGGGGTTTAATACACTCTACATCAGATTGTCACCCCAACTGGATGCGCAACCATGCAAGTGGAAGAGACCTCACTACCCACCTGACTAATAGTTTGCCAATATCTACCCAGCACATCGTTAGCGGACTCATTTACGAGCTAGTCAGACTCAACCTAACATTGTCTCCTACCCTCGGGCGGGTAAGGCCACACCCCCTTCCAACTGACCACGACATAGTGGGAGACGCGGCCTAACGGTTTCGGCACTCGTGTGTTCCTACCTCTACTCAGTCTCGACGTTGGAGCATCCACTTGGTATCATAAGGGTTTGGGGATGTTCACCCTGGGACATCTATGGCGCTCCCATGCTTTAACAAGTATTTTCGATATCCAATCCTGCCATCCACACTATACCTGTGGAGGCTACAACCCTGATGTCGTTAGGGTATATAGTAATCATAACACACAATGCAAGATGCATGAGTCACACAATCTAGTCATGCATCAATCCTTTGTGTGTCATGTGCTCATGTGGGACAACTTCGCCTATCAGGGAGTCCTATAAACAACCTGCCCAATGGAAAAATGCTATGATTAGTCACTCCTCGTAATAAGCATGCAAACGATACGTATGGGCATGTATCATGATGCTGTGCTATCACATACTCATAGTCGGAATCAATAATTGGCCTATATACAAGGCGGGGTCCATAGAAGGACAACGGATCTGATCTATAATGTGAAGATTGGTCCTCAATAGTGGATATACCAAATTTGATACCACATATTCATCCATCTTTAATAAGGGTGAATCGCACAATAAGTGGGCTTCCTTACCCACCCTATTATAAAGCCGGCTGGGCTATCAATGGGGCCCAAAAGATATAAATGGGCTAGCATTAGTGGGGGCCTAATAATTTGGTATAGCCTAAAAAAGTGAGATGGATCATACTTGTACTAGTGGGGGGCCATCAATTTGGGTTAGCCCACAACAAGGGGAGATGAGAGCGGGCCTAACAATGGGCCCTAGGGAGGATTATAAGGTGGGCATTTAACCACCATTGTTTTTACAATGTGAACATTTAACCATCATTTCTCCCAAGGCATGGCCCGCTAGAATCTATCCTATGATGGGGCCCAAGGCCCTTATGCTAGCTAGGGCATCATGAACATTACTATATACATCATGGCGGGTTTACACATTATAATGGCCTAACCACATAGGCCTCTCATACATCACATTGGGCCTCATCATATGGGCCTCTCATACATTACATTGGGCCTCATCATATGAGCCTCTCATACATTATAACGGGCCTCACATAAAGGCCACATATACATCACAATGGGCCTCACCAAATGGGCCACATATACATCACAATGGGCCTCACCAAATGGGCCACAAATTTATCATATTGGGCCTCACACATGGGCCTCATATACATTACTTTGGGCCACTCTCAAGGGCCACAAATACATCATATTAGGCCTCACACAAGGTGTAATGCCCCGGATTTTTTGCCAACCTGGGATTAGACGTCCTTAGGCAATGGGTCGATCCTAATACCTCATTAACTTGTCAGAACTGAATCCCAAAGTCTAAAGCCGCCTTTGAACTCATTTCCTTCACAAATCTCACCCTTCACCACCTTGATCTTTCAATTTTCCTAAGTACTTTCACCCTAGACACTATCTTAAACTAGTTAAGTATTATAACTTGGATCACCTTATATACAAACTACAAAGGCCTGAGTACCACCTCGACCAGAAATCACTTAGGATTAATCCTTTAGAAATTTGACAAAGTTAACTAAGTGCTAAACTAGATTAGCCATGAAATCCATTTGAATCGCTTTAAATACGATCTGCAAGACCCAAAACTTGTAGAATCATTGACGCTAGGTTACCCAAAAATCTAGGATCAAACTCATTACCCGGCTGCTCTCGGGAGCATCTTGAAACTCCGTATCTGATCTGGACCGCACATCGGGAGTCCGAATAATACCAAGTTAAGGACTTAGGACCGCCTCGCTGGACTTGACAACCATCTCGGAAATCAGTCCAAGCCAATGTCCCACGGCTGTTCGCTTGAGTCCGGAGCGTGAGAGTGTGAAAACCACCATTTCCTTTACAAAATAAATATCTGGAATAGTGATCTGGCACCATTCGCTTGTGCATCAGTATTAAGCAACCAGACCGTCAGAGTTAGACCAAATTACACCCTCGGATCAGGAAAAATTTCAGGAACATTTACATGTACTTGGAATTTCAGATCGTGGCCCACTGACCGTTGAACTGAAACTGGTCCGCCACGTGCGATCTGGGAATCCGTTCGAGTCGAAAACGTAGTCCCACGTAGATCCGTGAGTAGAGAGCTTAAGTCTGACGTTTGGCTCAAGGGGGGCCACCAGAAACACTCTTTTGAGCTGGAAAAGTGACGAAATACCTATATTATTAAAGTAACCCTTGAACCCGAGTCTATTTTGGGAAAGGTTTTAGGCTATAAAAGGACCTTAAACCCTCTCCCATTCCAGCCATACGAATTTGGATTTGAGAGAGGGAAAAGAGAGAGAAAGTGAGGGAGATGTGAGAGGAATTCCGCCGCTTTTCCCTCGCCGCTATTCGGGCTCCACCGCCTGATTCTCATCGCTTTCCCGGCGATTCCGGTGTCATTTCTAGGTAAGAAACCCTAACCCTAATCTGTTTTAGAGTTGTATAGGTTGTAGATTATGAAATAGCTAACCTGTTTCGTTCTTTAGGCTGCCAAACTCCCGTATACGGAACCTTAGCGAACCTATCGACTCCGTTACAATTCTACGACACAAGGTGAGGACTTTAGGTGTATAGGTTGCGGTTTTCAACGATTTCAATGTCAGATGATGGTAGATTCATGATCTGCATGCAATTGCACATGTACAAAGTGCTTTCTGTTTTCTGTTTCGATTAGAATTGTAGAATTTGGAATTTCACATACTCTAGGTATTCGTATAAAATACCGTATACGTATTTTTTATGGAAATGTATTTGACATGTTTATTTGTCGTATGGATATACGATATATCGATAAAAGACTTATTTGGCGAAAGGATTCGCCGAAATACATGTTTTACTAATATACACTATGTATGTAGAAATACTGTATTGTAAGGAGTGTCGTATATATGTATATTTTGGAAATGTGTTTGCCATGATTATGTGTCGTATGATTATATGACATATGGGTAAATTACTTATTTGGCGAAAAGAATCACCGTAATACATGTTTGTTTGTATACACTATGTATGTTGAAAATGCGTATTCTAAAAAAATACTGTATACGTATAAATTTTGGAGATATATTCATCGTGATTATTTGCTGTAGTAATATATTATACATGGATAAAATACTCACTTGGCTAAAGGATAGCCCTAATACATGTTTTGCTAACATACACCATGTATGTTGTAATAGTGTATTCTAAGTATTGTGAAAATGACTGAATGAGTATAGAATTCTCATTCGTGCTCGCCATGACTAATTGTCATGGATAATTGATTATTGTATTGGCAATACCCCTTTGACGAAAGGATTTGCCCTAAATCATGCCACGGCCAATACACACTATATATGCTAAAATGTGTGGCCCAAGTGTTTGTGGAAATGACTGAATGAATATGGAACTTGGTTTCCTGCTTGCCATGACTATCCGTCATGGGTGTATGCGTGTTATGATTGGGGTAACTCCCTAGTGAAAGGATTTGGCCTTATACCTCTGTGATCAACATATGTCATGTATGTTGATTCCTGTATTTTAAAGTGTTTGTTGAAATGTCTGAATGAGTAGTAGTTAGTAAATTGTAATGTTTAAGGGTGTTGAGATATGATTCTCAACTCCTTTAACTATGTGTATGATTTCCTTGAATAGCTATGTGATTAGGAATTGAATATGTACAAACTCATGCTTGTGTTGTGCTTTATAACATGCTCAACTGCTTTTATGATTTTATTTATATAATGCATATGTTAAATTCATGTTTACGTTGTACGATCCGTCATGGGTGATGGGGGAGTGGAGCAACGAATGCGTGCAACAGCCCTGGCAGCCCTAAACGGATATTATCAAACTTTGGTTGTATGATCTGAACCTTGATCCATTACTGCTTTACTATTTGAAATTGATTGTGTTTGGGGCTATGTTTATAGTCCAGACAATCGGTACAAGAATTGAATTCGTGGCTATGATTCATTTGCCACGTGAGATGTGTTCGATGAACTCGAGTCGTACTTCGGTTGGTGATAGTGGTTGGCCACGCGAAGTGCTTATGCACTTCATGTCGTTTAACTTGTTGTGCGCTTGAGCTAGCTGAGCTCGTCAGGCAACCCGATCTATCTTATGTATGTTCACCATGTTTGGACGCTACTGCTTGAGCCTAGGGTACCAAACTTACCAGTGGAATCCCTTTTAACCATGGTACCTCGATCCGCTAAGACTCATGAGCCGGGCATGGTGGTATGGGACACTGTGGTCGCGCTGTTGGCCTACGCTGGGGCTACATGCCTCCCCGTAGTGACCAGTGAGCAACCAAACTCGTGAGCCGATTATGGTGGTATGGGACACTATATTCGTGCTGTCGGCCTACATTGATAAGGTGATGGGGGAGTGGTGCAACGTATGCGATCAACAGCCCTGGCAGCCCTTTGTAGTGACCTCGAGCATACTCTGAAATCGCGGTGAGCCTTAGAGTTTGTCGCGGTATATAGAGTATGAACTAGGCCTGTTTCTGTATAGTGATGAATCGTTTAAGGGGTGATGGGGGAGTGGTGCAACCTTTGTGCGTAACAGCCCTGGCAGCCTCTGCAGTGACCTAGAAAACACACCATCGTCGATATTAACTAGGGTCGACGACCCTAGAATGGATCATGTTTGGGAATGATACAAGGGAGGTACCTTAGTTTCCCAATCCTGCTGTTTGAAATGGACTAATTAAAAACTCGGTAATCATGCTCATCATGCATCGCATGTGCCTGGAAGATGTGGAGCACTGTGGGATGTAAGCATGCCGCGAACGTGAGATGGTGTCGCATGAGGGAGTATGTCGGTGAGGGCATCCATCATACCTGCATTCATACTTGCATTAATCAGAGTAACTAGGAGTGTTTGATTTACTGCTTTATCATTACTGCTTGACTGTATTGATAACATGATAACTTATGCCTTATTGTTCCACTGAGTTAGCTACTCACTCCCACGTTACGGGACGGTGTTGTACACACCAACCAGATTTGTTGAGTTTCAGATGATGGCGATGCTTATGAAGCAGAGTCGGACTACTTCTATGGTGATGAGGAGGAGTTCTCCTATCATGTAACTCTCTGACGTCTCTCAAGACACAGTGCTTGTATTGACGGGGCTATGGTACTTGGGATAGAAGACATTACACTTACACATTTGGTATATTTTAAAACTGTACTTGTAATTATTTAACCTGGTAATGTTATCACACTCTGGAGACTCATCATAGTTTATATATTTTATCTATCTATCATAGTCTTCCGCTTGCAAATTTAACTATCTTTGGAGTATGATATGCTGTTTTGGCTTAATCTCACTCATGTTCAATGCACGAATACAGTCAACATTCAATCATCATTCATTTTGTTGCATAAGTGATGTTCTGGAACTCGGGAGTTGAGTTTATGCTCGACCCCCGATTTTCAGGGCGTTACACAAGGGCCCATGAGCTAGCCACAAGGGATGGATGGTTAGTGCATCACATACATCATAGTGGGCTTGATGGGATAACCCACATAGCTTAAAAAATAAATGGGCATCAAGGTCAATATACACATCAAGGTGGGGTCCCACAGATCAGCCCTACGGTCCAAAAGAATAGATGGGCAGTGTGCTTATAATACATTCATCAAGATGGGCCTATTGCATCACAAAGTGGGCCTAATGGGGCAGCCCATAATCCGGGAAAAATGGATGGGCAGCCTGGATATACAACGCATTCATCAGGGTGGGCCGTTGCCCTGGACGGTGAGAAAATACAACACATATATCATGTTGGTCCCACCGTCCCGCAAGTTGGACGGTGTTGGACACAACACATATATCACGGTGGCCCGACGTCCTGGACGGACTGGATGGTGCATATATAACACAAACATCAAGGTAAGCCCCACATAGCACCGTTGAGGGGTGGATGGTGTGAATATATAACATGTACATCAAGGTGGGTCCCACCCCTCACATGTGCAACATGTGTGGGGTGGGTCCCACATCCAAAATAGATGGATGGCATGGCTAAAATATATACATCGAAGGTGGGTCCCACCGTCCAGCAAGCTGGACGGTGGATAACATGGATGAGACATATACCTCATAGGTGGGTCCACACGCGTGGGACCCACCAGCTTTGGATAAGCTGATATTTATGTTTCTCTCTCATCTCTCTAGGCTGTTGGATGTCCAGCAGGCGGATGGCTTGGATGGAAAGCATCACCAAGGTGACCTCACATCTAGGGGTTAGGACGGACGACCTAGATATAACACTTGCATTTGGTGGGTCCCATGTGGCTCACCAGGGCTTAGATCAGACTGATATTTGTGATTTCCTTCATCCAGGCCTGTCCAGCAATGGACAACAAGGTGGGCTCCACTAATTGGACGTCGAGAAAAATCTGGACAGCCTGGATTTTATTGAACACATTAGGTGGGCCACACACCTCATCATCACTATAAAAAGAAAGAGAGCGAGAGAGAAAGAGAGAGAGAGGGAGAAACGTGAGATGGAGGGGCCTCGCCACTATGGGTCCCTCTAATACATGCATCAATGTAACGTCTCAGAAAAATCCGTACCAAGACCTGAGTACCACCTTAGGTAGAAGTCCCTAAGGGTCGTATTCTGTAGAAATTAGACAAAAATTAATTAAGTGCTAAACTAAATTAATTGGTGGATTTAGCTTGAACCACTATTTATACAAATGGCAAGACCCAAAACCATCAAAATCACTAACTCAACACTACTTAAAAACCTAGGAGAAATCTCAAAAGTCGGTTACTCTTAGGAGCACATTAAAACTCCGCATCAGACCTGGACCGTACGTCGAAAGTCCGATGACCAAGAAACTATAAGGTTATGACCGTCTTATTGGGCTTGATAACCATCGTGGGAATCGAGCCCACATAGTATCCATAAACGCATAACTTGAGCCCTGAGCGAAGTGTGTGAGAAACTTGAATATCCTTAGAAAACGAAGTGAAACTTAAGTAAATTGGGTCGTTCGCTTGCAGGTGAAATTGAAGATTTTGGACCGTCAGTTTATGACCGAACTTCACCCATGGATCAGGGAAATTTCCTTGCACATATCTGTAAACTTGTGGCCCTGATCGAGTGACAACGACCGTTGATCTGATACAGGTCCTCCATGATCGATCCACTAATCTGATCATACCAAAATAATAACCTGGCATAGATCCATGGTCAGGGAACTTGCTCCATGCCGTAGGTGAGTAACGGACCTCCAGATGAGCCCTATCTGCCCAAAACAGATGCCCTTTGGTTATAACCTAAGTATACCATGGCCCTGGGGCCATTGACATCAGTTCTGGGCCTATTTAAAGCCCTTAAACCACCCCACTCCTCGCTCATACGAATTTGTTCCAAACCCTAGGAGAGAGAAGAGAGAAAAGAAGAGAAAAGTGTGAGGGAAGGAAGAGAGATCCTTGGAGTTTGTTGCAGTGATTCTTTCCTGTGACTACACGCACTAGATCGCCTTTCCACTTCACTACACAACCCGTTTTGACTACCATTTGGGTAAGAAATCCTAACCCTAATCTTGGTTTAGAAATCCAAATAGAGAAATTGACAAAATAGCTGACCTATTTCAATGTTTAGGTACCCGTTGTTCTATATTTGGGAACGTGGGATTCGAACCGAGTATTCCGACGGAAGGTGTGGACTATAAATGTTTAGGTTATGGTTTTCAAAGTTTTCAATGTTAGCTAATGATTTATGTCTGGCTTGATTGTTGCCATGTTGACTTAGATACGTTGTTTTCGCTATATTACATATGTATTAACTATGTTAGACAAAGATGTATTCTAGGTGTTTGTTGAAATGTTTGAATGAGTTGTACACATGATTTGTGACATGTCATCTAGGATTCATCGTCATCATATGCATGCTTGCGTCTCTACATAAGAATTGCTAAATTACATGTTGTAACTAATCTAGTCTATGTATTTGGAAATGTGTAGTCTAAGTACTTGATAAATGGTTTGAATGAAAGATTGTTGATGAATTGCATTATTTAACGGTATTGAGTTGGGATCCTCAATTTCCTTATTCGTATGCTTAGTTTCTTTGGTGTACTTGTATTTATGTTTACGCAATTTACGGATAAAATCCTTAAATGAGAAATGCACTTGAAGTGTTTGTTCAAATACTGATGTGATTATCACATGTATTTGTATATTACATTTGAGTATGTTAAGGCTATGCCGTAGCCCAGGTGATTGGTAACAGTTCATGTACCGGTGGCAGAGTTAGTCTCGCCACATTAGGTAAACTCGACGAATCTGAGTTGCATGACGACTGTCGATAGTGGTTAGGCCACAAGGGGTGTTTATGCACTCCATGTCAATTAAGTCAACATGTGCTCGTACCAATCGAATTTGCTAGATAAACTGATTGGCCTTTTGTATGTTTACCATGTATGGACATCACTACTTGAATCTAAGGTACCACCTACCATTGTAAAGACCCAATTCAACCATGGTACCGCGATCCACCAAGTCTCATGAGCCGAGCATGGTGGCATGGGACACCGTGTTCGAGCTGTTGGCCTATGTCGAGGTGATCAGCCACCCTGTAGTGACAAGTGAGCAACAGAGACTCGTGAGCCGAGCATGGTGGTATGGGACACCGTATTCGAGCTGTCGACCTACATCGAGGTGATTAGCCACCCCATAGTGACCGCGAGTATAAACTTTGAATTTGCCTATCCTCTGATTTTCATGGGGAGTGATGACCCTACAACTTGCCTATCGTATGTGTAACTAGGATTGACGACCCTAGATGGATCTATCATTAGGGTCAGTGATATAAAGGGAGGTACCCTGGCTTCCCCAACCTGTTGTATGAATAAGCTTAATTAAATACTTATCTAACATAGTCATGCATCACATTGCATTAGTTAGGATTGTGCTTTTGGCATGGAAGGTGCCCTTAGAGGGTGATTGTCATATGCGATATGGTGTCGGCTTTGCTTATTGAGGGAGCTTTGCATGTGAGGGCATGTATCATTACTACTTTCATTCCTGCATTAACAAGAGTAGTTAGGAAGTGATTGTTATATTGCTTTATCATTACTGCTTGATTGAATTGATAACATGTTAACCTTTGCCTTATAGTACCACTGAGTTGATCACATACTCCCACTCTAGGACGGTGTTTTAAAACACCAACCAGACACTGGTTTAAGTGCAGATGATGATGAGGCCTATGTGGCAGAGTAGGATTTCATAGACTACGAGGAGGAATTCTCCTACGTACAACTCTCAGGCGGGTTTATGTAGACTTAAGCTGCGCCACCGGGATTACAGGGTTATGGAATAGATGAACACTTTATATTTTGATATTTTGTAAATTTTGGAATAATACATGTAAATATTCAGCCTAGTTACATACTTACACTCTGGAGTTTGTAAATCACTTACTCGTTTAATCATGCATGTTTCAGCCTTCTACTCACTTAAACTAATCGCATCCAGAGTATAGTATGCTGTTTAGGTATAATCCCACTCATGTTTAATACATTAATATGGATAACATTTAAACATCATTATCCATGTTGCATAAGTAATGCATTAGATCTCGGGAGCTGAGCTTTGCTCGACCCTTGAAATCCAGGGCGTTACAATCAATACACTCATCAAGATGGGTCTCATGCATTCCATGGCCCTACATAAGAGAATCTAAGGTGAAGATGCCATCCTCACCTCAAATCAAGGGTCTAGATGACCCATCAATAGCATGGATTCAATAAAAACATCATGATGGGGGTCTATGGAGAATGGCCCCATCATGGATCATATATGCATCAAGGATGGATTGTTAGCCACATCCAAAGGGTCAAGTAAGATCTCCACCATTGATTGGTGGGTCCTACATGATCCTATATAATGAAAACTAAAGATCCATACAAGAAAGAAGTAAATCTAGCCTTAAACATGCACCCACCTTGGATCTTGATCTTCTTCCTCCACCAATGGGTTCTAATGCTCCGAGGGAATAAGATTCAATGGTTAAGATGAAGTTTGGAGGGTTGGATTGGGGGTTCTAGAGAGAGGGAGTTGCTGGATTTTTAGAGAAGGGTGGGACGTCCTTGGCTTCTTGCTAGGGAGAATGAGAAATGAAAGAGAGAGGGAGAGAGATAAGAGAGAGAGAGAGGGGTAACTTCTCTAGCTAGGCAATGATGGCAAAAAGAAGCACGGAAGAGAAAAACATCATTACTTGTAAGGTAATAATGGATTTGTAAGAGGCATGGGATAGGTTAGCAATCATAACTTGCTAGGGTAGGGTGGCTATAGCTAGGGTGATGTCATCACCCTCATGATTAGCTAGGGAATGGCACAATATGGGATAGGTGGGTCCCGCAACATGCGGTCCATGACCATTATAATGCACGGTCCACATCTTATGATCTAAGCGTCGGATTGGCCCATGAGACGCGGCGTCAAAACTGCGGTGACGGTGTGATCACAATAGCATAGGTCTCGGGTTGAGTTGGCTCAGGTTCACAGGATGCGACTTAAGGTCACGCACAAATGATATCTATAGGTCGCGAGTCGCCAGAATTCGACTAGGAGGATAGCGGATCCTATGGAATGGTGAGATGCTAGGACACAGGCCTGACAAATTATGTCAAATTTTGATATTCTATCTATTACTAGGCCACCAGCTTTTGATGGCTCCAACTATTCATATTGGAAGGCAAAAATGAGGATTTTTCTAAAATCCATATATGGAACTGTATGGCAAAACACTGTGATCAAATGGAAACCTCTCATGACTGAAGTATTAGGCAGTGATAGAACTAAATCTATTGAAGAAACTGCATTCTATTTATGGACTGCAGCTCAAAAAAGTGAAAGCAGTGCTATTGCTAAGGCCTTAAATGCCATAACTTGTGCTCTATCAACTAATAAATTCAAAAGAATTATTTCCTGCGATACAACCAAACAAGCATGTGATATCTTTGAAATGACACATGAAAGAACTTCTATAGTCAAGAAATTAAAATTTCAAATCCTCACTACCAGATTTGAGGAAATCCGTATGAAAGAAAATGAAACTTTCATGGACTTCTATACGAAACTAATTGATATAGTAAATTCTATGTGGGGTCTAGGAGATGGAATCCCTGAAAGTAAGGTCTGTGCAAAAATATTGTGATCTCTTCCTATGAGATTCAATTCTAAAGTTATTGCCGTTCAGGAATTGAGGCTAGTGATCTTATGAGGGTTGAGATGCTAGTTGGCTCTTTATAAATGTATGAGTTGAATTTTAAGGCTCAAAAAGTTAAGCCTATTGCTCTTAAATCTTCTAAATCTATTTCAAAAGAAATTAATTCTAATTCTAATTCTGAAGAAAAAGAAGATGATATGGCAATGTTAGGTAAAAAGTTTTATAGAATTCTAAAAAACAAGAATAGATCATATTTTCAAAAAATCAACAGATAAAAAAAGAAAAAGAAAATCTAGTTCTTGGAAATCTAAAATTAAGGACAGTCAATGTTTCAACTATCACGAATATGGCCATTTAGCTAATAAATGTCCTAAAAAGGATAGGTAAAAAAGAATGGGCATGATTACTACTTGGGATGAATCATTCGACTCTGAAAGCTCTTCTGAGTCTAATGAATTAGAACAAGAGTATACAAATACAAATGATGTAAAAGCTCTTATGACCTTAGCCAAAGTCACTTCCTCAGATAGCTGTAATTTATCTAACAATAATCTCAAGAGTGACCTTAAAAATGAAAATGAAGATAATCTTCAAGATGCCTACAATGCTCTATATAAAGAGAGTTGTAAAATTGCTGTTAAATTGAAAATTGAAAAAGAAAAATATGCTAAATTAAAAGAAGAACTTGAAAATACAGTTTTAGAAAAATCTCATTTTTCAGATTGTTTTGAAAAAATAAAATTAGATTTAAGTTTTAAATCTTTATAATTAGAAAAATTAAAAACAGAAAATGAGAAACTAAAACTTGAAGTTTCTTCTCTTTTGAGTTTAAAGGACACTTGAAAATATACCCATGGTGACCAAAAGCTTGAAAATTTGTTAACCTCATCTAGAAAATGTGGTGACAAGTCAGGTTTGGGATATATTAAAGATAACTTATCAAAATCCAAAGTGTCTATTCCTATTTTTGTAAGAGGAGAATCTTCTAACTCTAAAGGTAAAACTTTAAACATTTTAATCATAATGATTTCAAAAACTCAAAACCCTTTCAAGTTCCTAAAGATAATAAAACTATCAGCTACAAATATTAAAAGAATAATAGATCTCACTTAGCTGAAAAAATAGTGGACCTACTTAAAGAGCTTTCGAAATCCAAGTCAAATGTTTGTGAAGTATATAGAGAAAGGAGAAATCCTAACTCTCAAATGCAACGAAATTTAAAAGTCACTCCTAAACCTAGAACCATTATGAAACGGGTTCCAAAGGTCAAGTGTCTTTTAGTCCATACTGCTTTCAAAGCCATTAGCCATTCAAAATGGTACCTGGATAATGGATGCTCAAGGCATATGATAGGTGACAAGGCAATATTTCTAAATATCAAAGAAGTTAATGGTGGTTCAGTTACTTTTGGTGATGGAAAAAATTGTAAAATAATAGATCGAGGTACTGTACAACTTCCTAACCTTCCTCCCTTTGAAAATGTGCTTTATGTTGAAGGTATAAAACACAACCTCTTAAGCATATCTCAAATCTATGATAACAAGCATAGTGTGAAATTTTCTGAGCATGGATGTGGAATAAATGGTAAATGTGATATTCCATTATTAAATGGAATAAATAATGAGAAAGCTAATGTGATATTAAATGGTCGCAGGACCACTGAAAATTGCTATATTATCGATAACTCTTACTCATCTAAACATTCATGTTACATGGTCCAAACAGACGAAACTGAACTTTAGCATAAATGTCTTGAACATGTTAACTATAGAGATTTGTTTAAGTTGATCAAAAGATATCACCTACAAGGTTTACCCAAACTTAAAAAGATAGAAAAAGTATGTGGCGCATGTCAAATTGGTAAACAAACTAGGAGTAGTCACAAGAAAGTGAACTCCTTAGCCACATCTAAACTACTAGAACTACTTCACAAGGATCTAGTAGGACCAACTAGAACTAAAAGTAGAGGTGGAAAGAAGTATTTTCTAGTCATTGTTGATGATTATACCAGATATACTTGGATAACCTTCTTAAGAGAGAAATCAGATATTCTTGATGAAGTCAGAAAAATTCTAAAATAAATTTAGATTGAAAAAGAGATGTTTGTGATCAAAATTAGAAGTGATAATGGCACAGAATTTGAAAATAGCAATTGTGAGAAGTACTATAATGATCATGGTATATATCTCATGAGTTTTCTGCTCCTAAGATACCTCAACAAAATGGAATTATTGAGAGAAAAAAATAGAGTTCTACAGGAAATGACTAGTGTAATGTTAAACAACATGAAACTACCAAAAAATTTATGGACTGAAGCTGTTAATACTGCGTGTTATATTATCAATTGAGTTTATATTAGAAAATAAAAAAATAAAATAGTTTATGAACTATGGTTTAATAAAAAGCCCATTGTTAAATATTTTGGACTTTTGGAAGTAAATGTTTCATTTTACATGACCGATAAAATTTGGAAAAGTTTGAAGCCAAGAGTGATGAAGGAATATTCTTGGGTTATGCTCTTAATAGTCGAACATATCGTGTTCTTAACAAAAGAATATGAGTGATTTAAGAATTTATTAATGTTGTAATTGACGATCACCTGATCACACCCACACCAAGTCAAGATGATGATGAAGTCAATATAATTGATATACTTGACTCTTCATCAAAATTAATTGATATTGAACTAAGATAAGTCAAAGACCATTCGACTGATCTAATACTTAGTAACTCTAGCACTGGTGTACAAACTAGAAAATAATTGTAATTATGTCTGTTTCATTTCCCAAATTGAACCGACCAATATAAATGAAGCACTTACTGATGAAAGTTGGATATTGGATATGCAAGAAGAGTTAAATCAATTCATTAAAAATGATGTTTGGTACTTGGTTCCTAGACCTTTTAATAAACATATAATTAGAACCAAATGGATTTTTAAAAATAAAACTAAGGAATTAGTTAATATTATCAGAAATAAGGCTCTATTGGTTGTACAAGGGTACACGTAAATAAAAGGCATTGATTACGATGAAACCTTTGCACCAGTTGCTCGCCTTGAATCCATAAGATTATTTATTTCGATTGCATGTTATATGAAATTTAAAATATATCAAATGGATGTCAAAAGTGCATTTTTAAATGGTGACTTACATGAGGAGGTCTATGTTGAACAACCTAAGGGTTTTGAGGACCCCAAATATCCATTTCATGTATACCGCCTTAAAAAGGCACTTTATGGTTTGAAATAATCTCCCAGAGCATGGACTGAAAAATTGACTAAATTTTTACTTAGTCATAACCTCAATATGGGTAATGTTGATAAAGCTTTATTCGTCAAAAAATATAACGATCATATACTAATAGTATAGATCTATGTTGATGATATAATTTATGGATCTACATGCTCTAACTTATCTATTAAGTTTGCATATTTGATGAAATCCAAGTTTTAAATGACTATGGTTGGAGAACTTAACTACTTTCTTGGATTACAAGTTAAGCAACATAAACATGGTATATTCATCTCAAAAACTAAATATGCCTTAAATCTTATAAAAATGTTTGGATTTAAGAACGGAAAGAAATTTGATACTCCAATTAGTACAACTGTTAAACTCTTAAAAGACGAATTAGGTAAAAGTTTAGACTCCCGTTTATATCGGAGTATGATTGGTAGTCTCTTACACTTAACTACAGTAGACTTGATATTGCATTTAGTGTTAGAATATGTGCCTGTTATCAATCCAATCCTAAAGAATCCCATTTAATTATTGTTAAGCGGATAATCAGATATGTCGCAAGTTTAGCTAATTTAGGACTTTGGTATCCACGTGATACATCCATATAAATTGTCGGATATATTGATGCAGACTGGACTGAAAATATCGACGATAGAAAATCTACCAGCGGTGGATGTTTCTACATAGGGAATTGTTTAGTTTCATGGCTCAGTAAGAAATAAAACTCTGTATCACTCTCAAATGCTGAAGTTGAATATATTGCAGTTGGCAATGTCTGCACTCAACTCATTTAGATGAAAGAATGTTAGTTGATTATGACATTGTGCAAGATACAATGACATTGTATTGTAATAATTCAAGTGCAATTAACATTTCAAAAAATCCAATCCAACATTCTCGTATAAAACATATTGATATTAGATACCAATATATTCGAGAACTTGTTGAAGATAAGAGTATTGTGCTAGAATATATTTAAACTGAAAAGCAACTTGCTGACATTTTGATCATATCGCTCGACGGGAATAGATTTTCAAATTTAAAAAATGATATTGGTTTGTGTGTTATTAAATAAGTATTTATGCATTTGTTTGTTTATTGTTTATAATTAATTAAATGCATATAATACTAATAATATAATGACAAATTAATTTTTTTAAAATATTTTTTTACGTTCTTCGATAGGTCGTGGACGTACTCGACCAATCGAACCCTTGACGGGTCGAGTATAATGCTCGACCGGTCTAGGACCGCGGGATTCCTCTTCTTAAAAGTGAAAAATCACTTATTTATTTCATTTTAACCTTCTTTTTTGACTCGTCGGTCGCTCTCTTGTTGAACCCATCTCCAAATCTTGCTTGTAAGTGATTACTTTCCTATTTCTTTCAAGATTTGAGTACTTTCTTACTGGCTAATCTATTATATGGAGTTTATTATTGATTCCAAACCCTTTTTTTGTGTGTGAGATTTGTGAAAAATCTGATATATCCACAATCACACCTCTCTTTAATAATTTCTTGAGCAAACATGAAATGAAGCATCGTACTAAACGTGTAACTACACGAAAAACTCATGGTAGTTTGTCATCTAGTCCGACTTCATCCAATGTGAGAACCCTAAGGGGTTTCGAAGAAAATTTGGACCAAATTGGGGATTTCAGCTCAAGAGACAAGATTATTGAGCGTAGTGTAAATGTTGATCACATTGCTTCCTTCAATTTAATTTGTTCCTTTGCTTTCTAATGTTAGTTGGGAAGACATTTTGGCTTGTGGTGGCAAAGCTTACTGTTCCATTACGCAATGCATGTATGCATCAATTTATGAAGTGTCTGAAGAAAATCTAACCTTTACAATTAAATTGTGGAAGGGGACTTCACTGTAGACGGCATCTAATCTCAACCTTAACTAGGATTAATCTTGCAAATGATGGAATTCCTCTTGACAATCTAACTGATAAAATGTCCCATATAGAACGGCTGGTGGTTACCCATGAATTGTGTTGATTTAATGCGGAATGACATTCGGGTAATTCGTTGTGTGACAATCAAATGCTGCCTCAATTTCGAGTTCTTCACCATATTTTTACATCCAATGTGTATCCTTGATCAGGGAATAAGTTAGAACTTTCTCCCTTCATGGCTAATAGTCTTCACTCAGTTATTTATAGGATACAAGTGTGTCTTCCATCTCTTATTTGTTATATTATAATTTAGTTTCGTCATCATTCTGGTCATGGTTCTATTCCCTTTGCATATCTTATGACTTGTATTGCCTTACATTGTAATGTTCCTATTCCTACGTCTGAGGCACCTGAGTCAATATTACCATTCGATAACGTAAATATTCACAAGAAGAATCTGAAATATCTTCCGAGCCAGCGAGATGAGAAAGAAGAGGAAGCATCTGCACCACCAGAAGACACATCTATGGACGATATCTTTGCTAAACTCGACGAGTCAGATGATCCAGATGATCCAGATTTTCAGCCTTCACAGGTTGATGATCGTCTTCAATCACTGGAAGAGAAGGTCACGACATTATAGGTTTTACAAGATAACCTGGCATAAACTCAAAAATCCTCTATGAAGTACATGAAGAAGTACTTCCACCGTATTGCGAGCAGTTTGCATCAGATGGATCCTTTCATGCCTGCTCCTTCCTCCTCAGGATTTGACTGAGTTCATTTCATTTCCTGTTTACTTCTATGGGGCTGTATAACTTTATACTTGTTTTGCTTGATGACTTGATACTTTTACTTTGTTTGGATGATCATTTCCTTTCTACTATCTTGACTTAATACTTTATTTATTCTACATGTTTTACATGTTAACATCCTTCTTTCTTTGTCAACTTGTGACAAAAAGGGCGAGAGATTTGAATGAATATAACACTGGAATGCATGGTAGAGATTATATATAAATGCTGAAAAAAATGCTAGGAATACTTGGAATATGCTATGTTTTAAAACAAGAAACAGGGAAAGTACAACTTAAGGGGGAGTATTTTTTTGGCTCTCTTCAACTACACTATGAGCTCAAGAATACAAGGTTACATGAGTTCAAGAATACAGGGCTACACTTTGATGCATGTATCACTAAGTGTTTTGTCACGAATTTGACAAAGGGGAAGATTGTAAATGCTATTATCGATTGTTTACCTCCAATTGCAGAGGTTTGTAAGTAATGTCCTATGAATACAGGGTCGATCCCATATGGAGATTTATGAGAATGAGAAAATCAAATGCAAAATTAACTAAGTAATGGAGACTAAAAAAATTAAATGATTTTGAAGGTTTTGAATGTATGAAATTCAATTAATTTGAAAACAACACCCGAGCTTCAAAGTTCCACACATAGGTTAATATTCCATAAGTCATGATGACTTTGATAACACAACTAGGATTTGAGCACTATGGTCAGGTTAATCGAAAAATAAAATATTTTAAATATTTTAATAAATGATATAAAAGATTAGAAAATCATGGACTTGCACCACTGATATATATATATATATATATATATATATATATATATATATATATATATATATATATATATAAGAGCTAGTGATTTTAAGAATTCAATATCCATGGGGTAATGAATATCAAAGAAATGTAGCAGGTTTAAAACCTCTCCTATCTACGATATCTAATTGATCTAGGGTAAACCTATCCATCAATGTGGCTCTCATATGATGGAAACATATGGATCTCACATGAGGATAAAAAACTAAACCTAAACAATTGATAACATGCATTCACCATTCTTCTTATCATTAAAAATAATCAATTATCAAAACTTAAAGAATTATTAAACCCATGTGCTTCCTTTCTAGCTTGGGCTAGAGGAAACTAGAAAAACATAACTAAATTGTAAAATAGAAAAGCAATAAGAAAGAAATAAATGCAAATAGAAAATATATAAAAGGAAAATAATAATTTATAAAACTTTAATAAAATTGAAAACTCCCTAAAAATCCTAAATCTTGCTCTTGAATACTTTGAATGATGCTTTGGAATGCCATGAGAAGCCCTATTTATAAGTGAAAAACTCCAAATTTTGCACATAGTTGGAAAACTCTAGAAACCGCCTTAAAATTATGTGGTTTGCTAAAATAGACTTCACTTTGCACAGTTTTCCAAAATAGACTTCACTCTGCGCAATTTCACAAAATGACTCAGAGTTTCAGAATACGCTTTTTCAGGACGATTTTAGGATTCATTTTCTTCATTTCAAATCTTTGATTCTCTTCATTCCTCACTTGATTTTCTTGGATCTTTGGCATGTGAATTCGTCAATCTTGGTCTCCCTTGCCTTAGTGATTCTTGAGCATCAAATCTATGCTTTTAGTACCCTTTTCAATCTAAGCTCTTAAATTCACCTTACAACACAAACACGAGTAAAATAGAACTTTAAGCTGATTCATGTTCATAAAACTAAGATATAAATGGGAGAAATTATGTAATATTTAAGTCTCAACACACCCCAACCAACATTTTGCTAGTCCCGAGCAAAATAAGCGAAGAAAAATAAAAACTAATTTTAGAAAAAAAAATAAAATGAAAACAAAAATTCTAACTACACCACTTTCGCAGGTAATCTCGATTACATTTAGCATATGTAACAAGCCTTTAAACTCCTGGGTTTCCCTTAGTGGACGAGTTATAGTCTCGTGAGGGTTTCTAGAAATGTTACCCACATATATTGAAAACATGAAAAATAGTTTAACACTTAGAAATTTATACAATTATGCCTTCATTCATCATATGGATTCTAAAACAAAATAATACTTATCCTAAGTTTGAAGTTAGTTAGAATCTCAATTTCCTAATCCATTACATCCTTAAGTTCAGAGACCTAATCAAAATTTAGAATAGTTATGATCCAATATACGTAGGTGCTTAGTGACACTAGTCTAACTTTGAGAAATATGTATGTTCCCTATCCTAACTCTTTTCAATCATCCCAAGAATATGAAGGCTCTAATTATCTCATTTCCTTCATGCCATTTCTTCTTTTATCATCATATCCTCATTATTATAGACCACCATTAGATGAAGATTCCCACCGGGTTTGCTTCATAACCTAAGGTATCATACTTGTAATGGTAACAGTAGTAAATACTTAGGTATCCTTACTCTGGATTATTGACACGATTGTTATAGTCATTGCATTCATGCTCTATAATAAAAATTTCTTTTTTCATCACTTTTTTCCTTCAATATTCTCTCTGTTAAGCATATATCAATGATACTAGTTCATTTAACCTTGTTTGAATCAAAATTTGTTATTCTAGTTTATATATCATATTCCTCACTTAGTTAGCTAGGGTGTATTGTGAATTTAGTACATCAAATTACAACTCACTTTAAATTAGTGATTAGAAAATTGTACTTAAGTCTATAATTTTCAGTTATTAGAATTCTGATTACTATCAACCTAGAAAAATATTAACTTTGCCTCTGGAATTTGCATAATATCATATTCACATTCTTGTATAAAAAATTTAAAAAATTTGAAAAAATTTCCCATAAATTTCCCATAAACCTAAAAAAAGAAAACCTTAAAAAAAAACTCAAAACCTAAAAAGAAAAACTCAACTCACATGGATGACGATCCATACCCCTAACCTAAAATCTACATTGTCCCCAATGTAATGATACAAGTAATGCAAAGAATAATAAAAATAAAAGAAAGGGTGGATAATACCTGCCATGAAGAACTCACCTGCTAGGTGACACTAATTTTTTTTTTTAAATATTATATAAATTCTACACAAATGTTATGTCAGACTAAGAGCATCAATCCGAATATTCTGGCTCATGAAGAGGGACAGACTCCTCTCCTGAATGAAAGTTTTCCACATAAGGCTTCAATCTCTAACCATTAACCTTGTACACATTGCTATTATGTGGATTCTCAATTTCAACAGCCCCATGAGTATAAAAATTCTTCACAATGAAGGGGCCTGTCCATCTTGATCTTAACTTTCCCGGAAAGAACTAGAGATGAGAATTGTACAATAGGACCTTTTGCCGAGGTTCAAAATTCTTCCTCAGGATGTTTTTGTCATGAAAAGCTTTGGTCATCTCTTTGTAGATTTTAGAATTTTCATAGGAGTCTCTCCTCAACTTCTCTAATTCATTCAACTCTAATTTTCTTTGTCCACTTACTTGGTCCATATCAAAGTTTAATTTCTTTATTGCCCAGTAGGCTCTATGTTCCAATTCCACAAGCAAGTGGTAAGCCTTCCCATATACCAATCTGTATGTGGACATTCCAATCGAGGTCTTATAAGCAGTCCTATAAGCGTATAAAGCATCGGATAGTCTGAGGGACCAATCCTTCTTATATGGCCTTATAGTTATTTTTAAAATATGTTTGATTTCCCGATTAAAAATCTCAGCTTGCCCACTCGTTTGTGGGTGGTATTGGGTACTTACTTTATGCTTGATGTCATATTTCTTCATCAAAGCCTCAAATATCCTATTGCAAAAGTGAGACCCGCCATCACTAATAATGCCCTTTGGAGTTCCAAATCTAGAAAAAATATTTTTCTTGAGGAATCATATGACCACTTTGTTGTCATTAGTCCTACTTGGAACTGCCTCAATCCACTTTGAAACATAGTCCACACTAACCAATATATAAAGAAATCTAAAAGAAGATGGAAATAGGCCCATAAAAATAATACCTTAACAATAAAAAATATCAAATGATAAAATTAGGGATAAATGCATGATGTTGTGTCGAGGCACTCTTCCCAACCTTTGACATCTATCACAAGCAACACAGAAAACATGGGTGTCTTTAAATATGATGGGCCCGTAAAAACCACACTGTAAGATTTTTATAGTGGTTTTCTTAGCAGAAAAATAGCCACCACATGCTTCCATTTGGAAAAAGGAAATAACACTCTGAACTTCATCCTCTGGGATACAACGTCTAAAAATCTGATTAGTCCTATATTTATATAAATACGGGTCATCCCAGAAGAAGTTCTTAACCTCGGTTTGAAAAATACTTCCTATCTTATGACTTCTAATGATATGACATTTTTTCCATTACAAGATAGTTTACTATATCCGCATACCAAGGCAATTTGGAGATCGCAAATAATTGTTCATCAGGGAAAGTGTCCTGGATATGCATCTCCTCAGTGGAATCATCTAACATCAATCTGGAAAGGTGATCGGCCACTACATTTTCTACTCATTTCTTATCTTTTGTCTCTAAGTCAAATTCTTAGAGTAGGAGGATCCATCTCAAAAGTCTTAGCTTTGCATCCTTCTTAGATAAAAATATTTCAGAGTCGAGTGGTCCGTGAAAATGACCAATTTAGATCCCAACAAGTATGAACTAAACTTATCCAAAGCAAAAACTAGTGCAAGTAACTCATTTTCAGTTGTCGAGTAGTTCACTTGGGCCGAGTTTAGAGTTCTACTCGCATAGTGAATAATGTAGGGCCATTTATCTTTACTTTGGTCCAAAACAGCCCCTATGGCATAATTACTTGTATCGCATATTAGTTCAAAAAGAAGTGTCCAATCTGGTGGACGCATGATAGGTGCAGTGGTAAGGGATGATTTAATTTTATTAAAGGCACTTGTACACTCATCTGTCCACTTAAATGGGAAATCCTTTTGGAGAAGATTAGTCAAGGGTCTAGTAATGGCATTAAAGTCATTGATGAATCTTCTATAGAAACTGGCATGCCCTAGAAGTAATCTAATATCTCTAACAGTTCAAGGGATAGGTAGATTAAAAATAATGTTGAGTTTTGAGCAATCTACCTCAGTTCCATTTTTGGAGATAACATGGCCCAAAACAATTCCCTTTTGAACCATGAAATAACATTTCTCCCAATTTAAGACAAGGTGCTTCTTTTCACACCTAAATAAGACAAGAGATAAATTGTTGAGGCATTCCCCAAAACTACTCCCAAATACAGAGAAGTCGTCCATGAAAACCTCAAGAAACTTCCCAACCATATTTGAAAAAATACTTAACATACATTGTTGGAAATTGCTGGGGAATTACACAATCCAAATGGCATCCGTTTGAAAGCAAACATGCCAAATGGACAAGTAAACATGGTTTTCTCTTGGTCTTCCAGGGCTATCTCTATTTGGTTATATCTGGAATATCCATCAAGAAAACTATAGGAGTGACTTGCTACCCTCTCTAAAACTTGATCAATGAATGGTAGAGGGAAATGGTCATTCTTTGTGACCTGATTCAATTTTCTATAGTCAATGCAAACACGCCAACCTATGGTGACACGTGTTGGTATGATTTCATTATTAGAATTCTGCATGATAGTTATTTCGGATTTCTTTGGGGCTACTTAAGTTGGACTCACCCAAATACTATTGGATATTGGGTAGATGAGTCTCACATCCAACAATTTGATCACCTCATTTTTTCCAACTTCTATCATGTTTAGATTAAGACGCCTTTGAGGTTGTCTAATTGGTTTGGTGTCCTTATCAAGGTGGATCCGATGAGTGCATATGGAAGGGCTTATACCCTTGATGTCAGAAATGGTCCAGCTCAAGGCTCCTTTGTGGTCCCTTAGAACATTTAACAATATAATCTCTTAATTCTTGTCTAAAAATGAAGAGATCACCACAGGATAAGTTTTATTTTCACCTAAGTATACATACTTAAGCTCATTTGGTAGTGGTTTTAAATCAACCTTTGGAACATTGGTTGGTGATGGCAGAGGTCGCGAGTCCTTGATAGATAGGATTTCAGTGCACAGTCTCCATTGGTATATACTAATGTCCTGGGTGGTAGTGCTCTCATTATCATCATAAATTTCAGCAAGCACTTTTTCTAAATAAAAATTTTTTAAGTCCTTAAAGACTTGAATCAAATCCTTAGTCGGACTAGGTCCAATTCCTCTTCTTCTATCAAGCAGTCCATGAAATTCTTCTCATGGATCTCATTATTGTCAATGGGCTGCTTACATAGATTGAAAATATTTAGCTCTAGAGTCATATTAGCAAAAGACAAGTTCATCATTCTATTCTTGCAATTTATGATTGCATTTGAAGTTGCTAAGAATGGGCGGCCTAAAATGATGGGAACTTGAGTGCTAGCATTTACACATGGTTCAGTGTCTAGTACAATAAAATCCACAGGGAAGTAGAATTTCTCCACTTGGACTACCACGTCCTCTAAAATTTCCCTTGGTACCTTATTGGAGCAGTCAGTGAGTTGGAGTGTAATCGTGGTTGGTTTAAGCTCACCTAACCCTATTTGTTGGTAAATTGAATAAGGTACTAAGTTGACACATGCACCCAAATCTAGTAAAGCATACTCAATTTGAAAATTCTTAATAATACAAGGAATAGTGGGACTTCCTGGGTCTTTGTATTTCGGTACGACCATTTGTTGAATGATAGCGCTCACTTTCTCAGTAAGGAAGACCTTTTTGTACACATTTAATTTCCTCTTTACAGTGCACAAGTCTTTGAGATATTTAGCATATAACAAAATTTGTCTAATGACATCAAGTAGATGAATATTGATAGTAACCTTTTGGAGCACATCCAACACATCTTGATATTTCATGAGAACAGTTGGGTTCCGAAGTCTAGATGGGAATGGAATTGGAGGCTCATGTGACTTAGTCTCTTTATCCTTTTATTTTTGTGGCTCTTGAATCATAGCTGGTTCATCATTCACTTGAGACAGTGGCTCATCCTCCGATATTTCTACCGTTTGCATTATCTTGTTATCGACCTCTTTTCCACTTTTTAAGATAATGATGGCCTTGGCTTGTTCATGATGTAGCTGTCTTGGATTTGAGTCTCCAATGAAATGTGTATTTCTAGGGTTTGGCACAGGTTGAGAAGGAAGGGTGCCTTTTTCCCTATCATTTAGTTGAGTCTCAATCCTAGCCACGATCTTCTTTAATTCCTGATTTGATTGGATTAGAAATTGATTCATTTGAGCTTGAGAGTTCATGAATGCGGTCAATGCATCCTCCATAGATGATCGCTTTGATGGGGGCACATATGGTGCATTATTAAGTTTTCCAAAGAAGTTATTTTATAGAGGGCCTTGAGGTGTATTGGGCACATTAATTTGTGGTTCATTCCTCCAACTAAGATTAGGATGGTTACACCAATTTGTATTGTACGTGTTTACCATTGGTTGCATAACTGACCTTTGGTAGTTATTTATAGCATTTGGTTGCCCGTGCTCATGCGTGATATTTTGTATAACTGGGATTATTGGACAATCCTTTGTGTCATGTTCTGCACCACCAAAAATGCTATAAAAATTACCTAAGGAAGTATTTTCTTTAACCATATCAACCTTCCTAATTTCCAAGGCTTCAACCTTTCTAGCCAAGCAGCGAATTTTGTATTAAGGTCATCTTCCTCTCTTAGGAATACACTCCCACTTTCTCTCTAGGAATGGGTCTAGTTTGATTTGATTTAGCAGAGACATCCCATGTATGAGTATTCTCTACTAATATGTCTAGAAAATCCCACGCCTCATTATGATCTTTGTCGAGAAAGGTTCCACCACACATCATCTCTATGAACTGACGGGTATCCATGTGAGCCCCTTTTGGAACGTACAATCAAGTGCCATGGTTCATAACTATAATGTGGGCAAGTGAGTAGAAGGTCTTTGAAGTACTCCCAAGCTTGAAAAAATAGTTCATCCCCCTTTTGGGGGAACGACATGATTTCCTATTTCAGTGCATTTATTTTGTACTCGGAAAAGAAATTTTTCAAAAACTCTCTACTTAAGGCTTGCCATGTAGTGATGGTATGAGGTCTTAGAGAGTTGAGCCATGCTTTGGCCCGATCCTTTAGAGAAAATGAGAATAACCTAAGTTTGAGTACATCCCTATTGCCATTATTTACTTGTAATGTTGCAATCACTTCCTCAAAGTCTTTGAGGTGCAAGTAGGGGCTTTCAAAACCAAGCCATGAAATTTAGGAATCAATTGAATCACACCTGGTTTAAAATCAATGTTCCCTGTGTGAGCAAGGAACACCATGCAAGATGGTAAAGTTGATCTCTCAGGGTGTAGATGTTCACGTAAAATCTGTGGTTGGTGTAACACATTCCTATGAACTTCATTCTCATCCTCAAGAGGAAGATTACGTTGATTTTCTCTATTTATAGTTGGATATGGCAGATTTGGATTTACATTATCAACTGAGTCTGCCATGGAATCCAAGTGGTGTTGACTGCCTCTCCTAAATGAATGATCAAGGCTTGGGACTAGTCCACCTTCGGAGGAGAGTCGATTGTATTAATCTCTACTCCGACGGGACATAAACCATCCACACCACAAAAAAACACTTCTTCAAATAGTGAGTATGATACTTAAAGTAAAAATAAAAACTTATCATACAACCCAAGCGGTAGAGTCGACCATGGGGGTTCAATCCACAAAGCAAAATAAATCAACAACTAGGCAGTAGAGCCGATCATAAGGGTTCAATATGCAAAACACAATAAATTAACAACCCAGGTGGCAGAGCCGACCATGAGAATTCAATCTACAAAGTAAAATAAATCAACAAAGGGTTCAATCCGTAAAACAAAATAAATCAACAACCCAGGTGGTAGAGCCGACACTACAAGAAAAGAGGGCAAAGGCTACGACCAAAAACCGTAGCAAAAACCCTTTTGCTACGGATATAATCCGTAGCACGTCCGTCGCTATTGGTGGGGTAGCTAAAGGTATAACTACAGATTATTTCCGTAGCAATAGATACCAATAGCTACGGATATAATCCGTAGCAATAGAAGTAATAGCTACGGATTATATTCGTAGCAATAGATACAATAGCTACGGATTATCTCCGTAGTAATACCTTTAGCTACCCCACCAATAGCGACGGACGTGCTACGTATCATATCCATAGCAAAAGGAATTTTATCCGTAGCAATAGATACCAATAGCACCAATAATATCCATAGCAATAGATACTAATAGTTACGGACAAAAGCCGTAGCTATAGCTACGGATTATATTTGTAGCTATTTTTTTAAAATTGTAATAATACGACTTGTTTCCATTGCAAGAACCTGCTGTGATTAATAACCATCTAAGATTAATGCTGATAGAAATAGTACATAAAATGTAATAAAAAAAATGATGCATTTATTACAAATAGCAATCAAATCATATAATGCATCCTACTTTCACATTTTTAAATAAACAATACTTCACTTTGCTCAACCTATCATAAGAATTACAACTAAGGCGTGCCCTCATGTGCAAGAAACAAATACACTCCAACACAATAAACACCCTCCATATGCATTTAATAATGCTCATATTTTTACAGAATTTTGTTCCTTCAGACGGTCAATTTCAGCAAATTCAGAAGATATAGCTTCGTCTTTCCTTGAAACTGTATATGTAACTTCTGTGGACTTCGATACAAGATCACTTTTTAGTTCTGAAATCCTTTCCTTGAGAAAATGAATTTCATCCTCCACTGACTTCTTTAACTTGTCAGCGTGTATAAAACAGCATTTGTAGACACAATAAAACAAGCATGCCTTTGTACACATCTCAAAAGGAAGAAAGACAAAAAAAAAAAACACTTATATATGAAGAAATAAAAAATGTACCTACAAATCTTCTAAACTATAGCAAAATCCAACATGAGTAATGTGTTCAAACCTAGGATGAACTTTTAAACTCAAAACCTAGGTTTAGGTTAAGGTTATAGGCTTAGGTTTAGGTTAAGGTTATAGGTTTAGGTTAGGTTTAGGTTATAGGTTATAGGTTATAGCTTTAGGGAATTAAGAATAGGTTAAGGTTTAGGTTTAGGAAATCGGGTTCCGGATCAGGTTTAGGTTTGGGTTTTCAAGTTTAGGTTTAGATTTAGGTTAGGGAGTTGAGATTAGGATTAGGTGTAGGTTTAGGTTTAGGTTAGGGAGTTGAGATTAAGATTAGGTGTTGGTTTAGGTTTAGGGATTTGAGAATACATTTAGGTTTTAGGTTTTAGGTTTAGGTTTAGGTTTTAGGTTTTAGGTTTAGGTTATAGGTTTAGGTTAAGGTTTGGTTATAGGTTATAAGTTTAGGTTATAGGTTATAGGTTATAGGTTAAGGTTTAGGTTTAGGTTAAGGTTTAGGTTTAGGTTATAGGTTTAGGTTTAGGTTATAGGTTAAAGCTTTAGGAATTGAGAATAGGTTAAGGTTTAGGTTTAGGAAATTGGGTTCGGGTTTGAGATCGGGTTTAGTTTGGGTTTTCAAGTTTAGGTTTAGGTTAAGGAGTTGAGATTAGGATTAGGTGTAGGTTTAGGTTTAAGGATTTGAGAATACATTTAGGTTTTAGTTTTAGGTTAGGTTTAGGTGTAGGTTATATGTTATAGCTTTAGGGAATTGAGAATAGGTTAAGGTTTAGGTTTAGAAAATCGTGTCTGTGTTCGGGATCGGGTTTAGGTTTGGGTTTTCAAGTTTAGGTTTAGGTTTAGGTTAGAGAGTTGAGATTAAGATTAGGTGTAGGTTTAGGTTTAGGATTTGAGAATATATTTAGGTTTTAGGTTTAGGTTTAGGTTTTAGGTTTTAGGTTTACGTTTAGGTTTTAGGTTTTAGGTTTAGGTTAAGGTTAGGTTATCGGTTATAAGTTTAGGTTATAGGTTATAGGTTATGGGTTAAGGTTTAGTTTATAGGTTTTGGTTTAGGTTTAGGTTATAGGTTTAGGTTAAGGTTTAGGTTTAGGTTATATGTTATAGGTTATAGGTTATAGCTTTAAGGAATTGAGAATAGGTTAAGGTTTAGGTTATATGTTATAGGTTATAGGTTATAGCTTTAAGGAATTGAGAATAGGTAAAGGTTTAGGTTTAGGAAATCGGGTTTGGGTTCGGGATCGGGTTTAGGTTTGGGTTTTAAGTTTAGGTTTAGGTTTAGGTTAGGGAGTTGAGATTAGGATTAGGTGTAGGTTTAGGATTAGGGATTTGAGAATACATTTAGGTTTTAGGTTTAGGTTTAGGTTTTATTTTATAGGTTTAGGTTATAAGTTAAGGTTTGGGTTATAGGTTATAGGTTTTGAGATTTGAGAATAGGTTTAGGTTAAGGTTATAAGTTTAGGTTAGGAAATCGTGTTCGAGTTCGGGATTGGGTTTAGGTTTGGGTTTTCAAGTTTAGGTTAGGGAGTTGAGATTAGGATTAGGTGGAGGTTTAAGTTTACAGATTTGAGAATACGTTAAGATTTAGGTATAGGAAATCAGGTTCGGGTTTGAGATTGGGTTTACGTTTGGGTTTTAGGTTTAGGCTAAGGATTTAGGGATTCAGATTCGGGTTCGGGATCGAGTTTTGGTTTAGGTTTAGGTTAAGGTTACAGGTTTAAGTTTAGGTTATAAGTGTAGGTTATAGGTTTACGTTTAGGTTAGGTTATAGGTTACAGTTTAGGGAATTGAGAATAGGTTAAGGTTTAGGTTTAGGAAATCGGGTTCGAGTTCGAGTTTAGGTTTGGGTTTTCAAGTTTAGGTTTAGGATAAGGAGTTAAGATTAAGATTAGGTATAGGTTTAGGTTAAGGATTTGAGAATACATTTAGGTTTTAGGTTTAGGTTTAGTTTATAGGTTATAGGTTTAGGTTTAGGTTATAGGTTTAGGTTTAGGTTAGGTTATATGTTAAGGTTTAGGGAATTGAGTTTAGGTTATAGGTTAAGGTTTAGGTTTAGGTTAAGGTTTAGTTTTAGGATTTGAGAATAGGTTTAGGTTAAGGTTATAAGTTTAGGTCTAGGAAATCGGGTTCGGGTTCGGGTATAGGTTTAGGTTTTCAAGTTTAGGTTTAGGTTTAGGTTAGGGAGTTGAGATTAGGATTAGGTGTAGGTTTAGGTTTAGGGATTTAAGAATACGTTAAGGTTTAGGTTTAGGAAATCGGATTCGGGTTTGAGATCGGGTTCACATTTGGGTTTTAGGTTAAGGGCGTGGTCCCTATAAATACAGATATAAACACGGCCTGTCCAAATGGCCAGGCCCCTCTAATGTTGTCCATAGGAAATAGATAGCTTCATCATGGTCATAACAGCGGTTCCCACCTTCTAGGGACCCCTGCTCATCCGGATAGCTCCGATGCACATCCGGGTCTGGTCCATTAATTTTGAGCAAATACATAAATACGACCTGTCCAAATGGTTAGGCCCCTCCAATGCTGTCCATAGAAAATGGATAGCTTCATCATGGTCATCACAGCGGTTCTCACCTTCCAGGGACCCCCGCTCATCCGGATAGCTCCGACGCACATCCGGGTCTGCTCCATTAATTTTGAGTAAATACATAAACACGACCTGTCCCCGGGATCCACTGAATTCATCTGATCCAGGGATCCAAGGAAGCCGGATACTATAATTTGGGTCATAGTTTCAGCCATCTGAAACGCTGAAATCATGCACACTAACATAATCCAGAAAGGAAATTTCTTTTACTGAAATATACCAACAAAAGTAAATGGCATTCTTGATTATCAACTAGAAAGCACAAAATATGAACTGGAACATGAGAGCAGAGAAGTGTTGACTCACTTGTTCACTTTAACCCAAGTAACTTTTAGTGTTTCCTTCTTCTTTTCATCAAGCTCTTCAATCACCTTCTTGATTTTTGACTTATCATTCTGAGTAAGAGAAGAATACAGTGAACAAACAACTTCAGACATAAACAAATTCAATTTTATTTATTTATTTTATTTTTTAAAGATGAGATCCTTTACAGGCTGAGAAATACAGCAATATACCTCGATTATGTTTTTCTTGGATAATAAGTCATTGTATTCATCTTAAGCTTTCTTGAACATTGCCATAACTTTTTTGTTGACCCTCTTCTCAAGGCTGAAAGCAATCAATCAGATAAACTGAGATGCATGTCCATTAACCTTCTTCTTTAAAAAAAAAATGCAAAACCAAACATCAATTAGGTTTTGAATCATACTATTTCATTGTCATAGAAAAGAAAACAAAGAAGCATAGGAAACAACACAACAAGTAATCTAATCACACACCCAGATTGTTCAGCTTGAAGCTTCTCAAGCTCCTCCCTTGACTTACAAGGATCACTAGATGAGAAGTCATAATTTGTCCCACTTTTTTGAAATAATTATTTCTCAACTGCAATCCAACTATGCCTTTCTAGTAGTTTATCTACCTTCAGGGAGTAATCTTTCTGTTCCATCTCCATTCGCTTAATCTGTGTGAATGGGAAAGAGTGGGTTTTTATTAAGAACACATACACAATTTCATAGATCAAGCAAGTTAAATAAAATAGGAACAGAATAACGACTGCAAGTACCTCATTTTCCAATTTTTTCCTCTCAACATTTGCATCACTAATTTTATGTTGAAGCTTCTGTTGCTCCTTGATAATGACACTGATCTCAGCATCACATTCTTTCATCTTTGAACAACTCAAATTGAGCTCAGATTGGGCTTGATCATATTCCTTCTTTATGGAACTAACCTGCAATAGGAAAAGCAATAAAGACGTGTGCATTTTGTGTTTAGCAAAAAGGGTTAGATTGTAAGTTTAAGCACCTTGCTTGTAAGGTTATCTACTTCTGCAGTGAGGTTGTTTATCTGTGTCTGTAAAGAAACCAATTAATTTTCCAGGGAAGCATGCTCTTGAATGACTGCGTCCTTCTCCATAATGAGCCTCTCTCTTTCATTTTCAAAGTCATAAATCCTTTCACAATTGAATGCATTGAAATTTAAAAATAAACATGTGCAAGAATACGCCAATTACAATAAGAAGTGTGTGCAAGAATGCACCTTGTTGTCTATTGAAGATGGAATTGAATCAGTCTTGTTTTTGTTGAGATTGCTTTTGCCTATGTTAATGCTCAAATGCGAGACACATCCCATGGAAATATCTGCAGTTCTAGATCAAACCTATAAATCAACAGCAAAACAGAAGTGCAATTTAGGTAGTATCACACAAGTGAGCAATGTACATACCAGCTGATTTATCTATGAATTCAGGCTCCACTGTAGAAAAACGAGATAAAGCCAAAAAACTACCAACTGATCAATGTACATATCGGTTGATTTATCTAGTTATTCGATGTTTTAAGTGGAAATGAGCTAACCTTGAGAGCTTTTTTCCTCATTAGTATACTGAAATACCGACATAGAGAAAATGCCTCCACTGAAAATGTAGTCCTCAACCAGAGCTTGCATCCTATGAGAAAACGCCATAATGAAATAGATAAATTAAACATTGAGAATAAAAACAACCTAAAATGAAATACACTCACTACCAGAAAAAAATAAAATCTGATGACTCAATATCTGAAAATAGGGTAGCATAAAACCTACACCAAACTGAGGCTTGCATTCAATAACTATAAGTTTATATTTAAGATGGTGGCTTTTGAGCCCCAGAAGCAACTTTACACATGTCACATGTTGCCAGCCAACCACGTGGATGGACATCTGATGGAATATAAGATGAGAGAGACCAACCATGCAGGTCATATGGTTCAAGAATATGCCACTCGATTAATCAAGTGGCTTCATGTGGATGTCAAATGTGGACTGTAGGAAAAATTTTGATCGTCCATTTTTTTTTAAAAAAAGGGTGGCTAATCTGATAAGGGAATACCCTGATTTTTGTGCCAGGTCATCTGCAGTGTGGGTCCCAAGACATGCATAGATTAGATG
This sequence comes from Magnolia changhungtana, assembly GCA_030180095.1. NCBI lineage: Eukaryota > Viridiplantae > Streptophyta > Magnoliopsida > Magnoliales > Magnoliaceae > Magnolia > Magnolia changhungtana. The sequence goes on from JASAUF010000548.1 coordinate 2,583,817, forward strand.
TGCCACACACATCACCATTTGACATATAAGCCACCTGTGGAAGTGTGTGTGTGGCTAGCAAACATCTGAATAAGATACATAAACCTCTCAAAGAATAAATATTTATGAAACAAACATCTCCTTCAGACATGGTTAGATTAAAACAGAATTCTCTTCCTGAGAAATTTTCCATTATAACCCTAACTTTGGATCTACGAACTTTTTAAATCAACAAAAAGAAGGAAGCTGTTATTGCAACTTATAGCAAATAAAAGAAAACATAGCATCAGCAAAATCCTGATATCATTTTGACTTGCAAATCCAAGACTATGAGAAACAAAACAGCCAACTTATTTGCATGAAGCTACTTCCAGCAATGTTTTAATATACAGTTATGTATAAAATTAAAGTGCTTTTTATTTCTCAACAGAAAATAGTTGGTTTTCTTGATGAACAGGTATCAAAAGCGTCCAACGAAACATCTAGCAACCATATAGGAGGGCCCACCTTTCTGGGACCCACATTGTTAATCTTTGTGAAACTGTGTGAACCACCAGTAGTTTACAGTTCAGACATTGTAGGGTTGCAAATACCAGATTGAAGCGAGCCTACTCGAATGAAGACCTTGCAATGTGGAGGTCCTGAAATATGCCTATAACTAAATCAATACTTCTATCTTAAGGAATTAAGCTGACAAATGAAATACCAAAAATAAATTGTCAGATTTCCTATGAGTCAGGATTAGAAAAAGGCCTCTCAGTTGAAAATAGGACAATACCTCTTCTAAGACAGCAGCAACATTCGACTTTGTACCTTTCCTCAATGATAGAAACTTCTCACGAGCCCGTAGCACAACTGTCTTCTTCATACAGAGGGGATCCAGAAAAAAATTCATGATCCAGCAGACTTCTTGGTAAGAGACACCTCATTTCAACCTTCTGTAAGATTGATTCAGATCCATTAATATTACAAAAAACAAATTAAGTTGTCCAAGTAAACAAAAGTAAGAGAGTAACTTTTTCTTAGAAAAAAATAAATGACAATCCTCATCAATCTATTAAGCTGTCCAAGTAAACAAAAGACTAAGTCACTGAATAGGCCATTGACTCAAATAGCAAATTTTTTTTTTTTTTTGATATTTATCAAGGGTAAGCTAGCCTTGGATGTGCAAAACTACAAACCCATTATGCTAAAACCAAAGACTAAGTCACTGACAAGACGAGTCACTAAACAGATACATTGGAGTTGGAAGTAAAGGGTAGGCTCTTACCAGAGAGGATCTGCTTGTCTGATCAAATGACAACGACGAATTTGTGAAATCCCTGCAAATAAAAAGTGAGTCTCAACAACAGTAGCATTAAGCTGACAGAAAGCCACAGAAAGCCACAGAAAGCCAAATGTATGAGAAGCCACAGAAACCTAAATGTATGAGTCACTTTCAACAAGAATGCCTCAGCTCCATTGGATTCAGCTTTGTCCTTTAGACGCTCTTCCTCCTCCTCCTCTTCCTCATTAAATGAATATGCAACATCCTTAACTTGGAGCTAATTGAAGTCACAACTTTTGCATCTTTTTCATTGACAATAATGGTGTCTGCGAGCAATAGCGAGAGCATCTTAGTCTTTGGATTGTTGGTTTATGATTGCAAGTTCTGAAACCCAAGAGATACATTAAAAACCATTCCAGGCTTCAACACCCGATCGTTCCTGGCATTTAAACTCAATCTCGACTCACGGAACTCGAGACCAATTCCCATTCCTGCTGACTTTGTAAGATGAGAGGCAAATTCAAGAGCATCCCTCTCTACCACTGAGACTGCTGCTTGGTAAACAGCACTGACCTTATTCCCAGTCTTCAATGCACCTATCGCTGCCTCATGGGCCTTGAGGAGAACCTCATAAGCCTTACTCTGTGTTGCATTTGCATTAATGAGAAATGTTCTAGTAATGTTTGAGCAGTAGCTGTTGTAGCGCGATCCGATTGCGCATATGATCACACCTGTCGAGTCATAACCAAGAGCACCAAAGACACATTTCAGCAAGCATTTTTAACCAAAAAGAAAAGAGAGAAAAAGAAAAGAAAAAGGAGAAAGGAAATAAATTATTTTACCTCCAAGGTCAACTCATCACGCTTCACAAGTATTCTAACAGGATCTGTTATAAACTTATTTGTTATCTCCAAAATTTCATGAGGTAGAGTTGTAGATGTCAATACAACCTACACAAAGCAACCCATACATTTCAGAACCTTTACATGGATGAAAGTTGAATATATGCTTAAACTGTAGTTAAAGCCGCACTTGCTTGATTAACCCGCACCTATTACGATTCGGGGCCGCACTCTTCAGATTCGGGATTGCACTGCTTGATTAAGCCGCACTGTTGATTCGTGGTTGCACTGCGCATTGATTAAAATTTGAATATATGCTTGAACTTGCACCATAAACACAAGTCAAGCCAAACAGTCCCTTGGCTTCCACATGCCACATTTCTATATCATCAATCTCGTTCTAAAATATTATTTTTGATAGATTAGAGGAGAATTGAGTGCAATGCAGACAAATAAAGAAGGGCATATATACAATGCAGACATATACAATGCAGACAATTGTAATGCAATCCTAACAGTTTCGAATCCTAATTTTATGCATGGTTAAGTAGATTAAATCAAGGACTGCAAATTTAACAAAGTATAGTTATAGAGAACAACAAAATGACTAGACATAAAGACAATTAAAAATGGTGAAAACTACAATTTAGTACATCCATGTCACTACGAAACCTACTTTTCAAAAAAAAAAATGCAATTAATATGAGACAAGTTTTCTTCAAAAACTTTACCATACAATACATGCTTCAAATAATTTGCAGAGAAGAAAAGCATTCTCAAATAAGTAAAGTGGCAGTGAAAATATATATTTACCACACCATGACATCCCTAGCCTTGAGAGAATTCACAAGAACACCATCATAGCTGCAAAATGCACATAAAGTAAGTTATATATTGGAAACAAAATTATTGATTTTGGTAACCAAATGTTTCTCATAGATTTTTTTCCAATTTAAGATGAGCAGATATTCAGAAACCATTCAAACTAGAAATGCACAACCTGCCTTAGCCAAAAGACAAGGCTCTTAGCTATTCTTTCTTCTTCTAAAAAATTCCCCCAAAATTAATGTCTAATAGTACAAGATATACTAAAAGAGTATAACTGGCTTACTTTAACTAATCCATAGTGATCTCTGATTTGTTATTGATTACTAGAATAGTGGCAGACAATCCTATGTTTCTCCAAACAGCATGAGCTGGACCATCTTCAAGTGAATAAACCTACACAACACAGGAACCAAAACCCACATGACGATAAAGAAAAGACACCTTCCAAGTTAGAATCTGATCAGATTGACCAGTGTATGCCTTTGAAGATGAATGACACGATGCTAGCCTTGTATTGTTTTATATGTTTATGTTATTAGATCATCAGATTAGCCTCACATCAGGTGTTCTATAACTAATTCTTTCAGAGGATTGACAGAATCTTGCACAAACATCCTAGTAATTCTCTCGCTTTTTCTTTCATGCCCCATGACAGGTTAGGAATCACATGATATCTAAAACTTTGGCAATGTTTAAGTTCCACAATCATTCAAACAGGCATTGCTAAAATTCCTAGAACAAGCAATGTCTTACAAAGGCTCTGAAGTTCTGATATCAATTCTACAAAACATTCCCAAGTTGCATGCGTGTGTCAATCGAATGCCATGTCACAAGTACCTGAATTGAGTACCCAATCTCCTACAACGGAACTGCAATGCTGGTCATCAGTAATTGTGCAACATCAATTGACAGATCGACGACCACCTAGAAAGAAAAATCCAAAAACAAGCAAAGGATCAAAATTACCATACAATGGAAAGAAATACCAATCTTTTTTTATCAATCTAACCACCAAAAACAAATATTTTTTTTAAAGGGCATTCACTACACAGAAATTTAAATAAATAAATAAAACAAGAACCCACATTCTACAACCATCACATATCTAAACCAATCTTTTTAAATTTTTTCTTTTTCTTTCAAGATCTTTTCATTACCTAAACCCCTCCAATCTATACCAATCTTTCTTCTTTTTTTTTTTTTCCTTTTTTTTTTTGGTGAGATATTCAAATTCTATCAATCTAACCATGAAAAAAAAACCAAGTAAAATTATTTTTTTGGAAGGCATTTACAACATTAAAAAATAAAAATAAAAATAAAAAAAACCCACCGCATTCTACCAACATACATCTATATTTAATCTTTAAAGAACATCAGAGAACATGAATAATCTACCAAAACAAAACATGGGTTTCGCAACAAATTTCAAAAACACAGAGAGAGAGAGAGACTAACCGTTCTTCTCCTCCTCCTCCTCCTCCTTCTCCTTCTCCTTCTTGCGGCGAAAGGGGGTTTTAAAAACCTTAGAGAGAGGGAGAGGGGTTGGGAAACAGAGAGGGGAATGCAGCCAACAGACAGGGAGAGGGTGAGGGAGAGCGGGAGATCGAGACAGAGAAGGGCCTTGGGAGGTCTGCTGCGTGCGGGAGAAAATGGTGGATTGATTCTGCATTTCATTTGGGAGGGGCGTGACGAACGACCCTTTATCTGATGGGTTTTTGGACCGTGGGGCCCACCGTGATGTATTTTATTTATCCACTCCGTCCATTAATATTAAATTATTATTTTAAGTGTTGATGCAAAAAATGAGTCATATCCAAGCAGTAAGAAGACCACACAACATATTAATAATAAAAATTTAATTTATATTATTTCTTATGATGTGGTCCAGTTAGATCTTTAATCAACATAATTTTTGGGCTCATCCACTGAAATTATATATCAAAATTGATGGACAATGTAGATCAAACAAATATATTCCAATGGGGCCCATGGAGCCCCTTAAGCACCATCAATATCTAATAAGGTTATGATGAGATGGTAGATTTTAGCTACTGATAAATTAGGTTCTAGCTACGGATTAAATCTATAGCAACTATAGCTAAGGTTTTTATCCATAGAAAAAAACTAATGTGGTCTGTATCCTTTGCCCCTTTTTTTGGTAGTGCGACCATGAGGGTTCAATCCATAAAGGAAAATAAATCAATAACCTAGGCAGTAGAGCCGACCATGAGGGTTCAAACCATAAAATAAAAATAAAAAATAAATCAACAAAAGTAAAACTAATGCAGAAATTAAATCATGCTAATCTGAAAAATAGATTCAGCGGATGATCTTTGTGATTAAACAACAACTGTAGGACAACCATAACACTTGGGTGATAAAGTCTCAAGTAGGGCAACCTTATGTCATAGTTAGTGCTTGAAAGACCCAACTGAATTTACTTTTAATGAAAAACCAAAAATCTACAAAATTTTTGGAGGGTTTAGAAGAGAACTTACCTTAGCTATCTTGCACAGATCTAATCTATCTTAGTCTCCCTGGTAACGGCGCCAAAAACTTGATTGCTTGCCTCCAAGTGCAGAGGTTCGTAAGTAATATCCTGTGAATACAGGGTCGATCCCATAGGGAGATGATTTATGAGAATGAGAAAATTAAATGTAAAATTAACTAGGTAATGGAGACTAAACAAATGAAATGATTTTGAAGGTTTTGAATGTATGAAATTCAATTAATTTGAAAATAACATGCAAGTTTCAAAGTTCCACACATAGGTTAATGTTCCATAAGTCATGATGACTTTGATAGCATAACTAGGATCTTATCACACTCTAAACTCGGAACTAGGCTCACAAAATTTCCGATCGCTGAATCCGGCACCGACAGCCTCCGTAGTACCCCATTCTCGGCTCCTGGAACCCATATACCAGGTTCTGATCCTGGGATCCTATAAGGAGGATTTTTAACATAAATTTATTTTATAAGAAGCATAACCATAAGCATAACCCACAAACAACAACCAACAACATCACCATATATCTACTTTGATCGAAAACTCTGAGTACAATGCATAAGGGAAATACAATATCGATAATCAAAAGCTCCAGAAGACAGCTGCACGCTCCAAGCTCAGTACTGCTATGGTGTCCTAGCGTCACCTGTACGCAATGATTATGCATAAGCTTATATAAAGCTTAAAGGGTGGTGTAAGTGTGTGCTAGGTAAGTACCAAGTATGCAATATCAGAGTAATGCAGAAACGTGTTGGTAAACCCATGAATGCTATGCGAAAATGCTGGCAAGTCCATGAATGCTATCAGCCATACTAAGGCAATGCGATGCAAGGCTTACATGGCCAAATGCAAGATGCAATGCAAGCATACCAGTCCTCATCTGGATCCATATTGTTTCGAACAAGAAACAAATGCATTTGATTTGGGGAAAGTTTTCTTATTTGAACGTAACAAAGAGAATATACAGAGAACCATCATCGTGTTATTAATACTGAGTTCATTTACATCCCTTTAGTATCCCTTTATTCTAAGATAGATAATTTGAAATACATAAATTGGAGTTAACAAAGTTCAAATGTTGAATCTTGAATTCAGCAGCATTTCGACAGTCACTTCAGTCATCTCTTAAGCCGGAATGTTGTATCGATTTGATCATTCAATCTTCTCCCCTTTTGAGCTTGCCTCTTATGTAAAGGAGAGCTTGGAGTAATGAAGGTCGAACTGGACGATTTCAGCAACATCTCGACCCCTTTTTATAACTGGCCATATAATGACCTGGTTGCGCGACCGGCGTAACAAGTTATTAGTTGCGCGGTCCACGTAACCAATCTATTGGTTGAGCGGTTTGCGCAACCATTATCTGACTTCCTTCTCACCTTCAATCTTTCTTCAGAGGTCTGTCTCTCTTTCACACATGCGAACCCTCGATCTTTGTGCCATAGGACCCACTTTACTTAGATCTGACTATTCAAAATCACTTCTTTGATCTTAGTTGCGTGACCCGCTGAATGGATGAAATTAGCTGCGCAACCTGCGCAATGGATGAATTAGTTGTGCAATACGTGAAACTGATGGAATTAGTTGTGCAATCCGTGTAACAAATGTATTGGTTGCGCGACCCGCACAACAGCTGATTAAAATACTTGATCTTCTCCTTTCTTTATCATTTCTTCATTTCATGTTTAATTTATGATCTTTAATCTTTCTTCATAATTTTTATACTCCAACTGATGCCCCCTTGATCCGTTCTTTGTGCCCTTGAGTCAAAGAATTAGGATCAATCTTCTCAAATTTCTGAACTTCCTACAGTCGTTGCGCAACCTGCGCATGAGCGCCCGAGTACCGTACTTGTCCTCATCCTCTATAAATAGTCGGTCCCGACACAATTTCCTATCTTCCACTTTTGTAGCGAAGCTCTTGCGAACTTTTTTCTTCCCGCACAACCAGACTTGATTGCATAACCCGCACAACGAACATTTCATCTGCACAAGGTAACATGCATTACGTGAACCCGTGCAACGTTCTTTCAGTTGCCCGATTCGTGCAACAAACTTCAGTTGCGCGATCCGCGCAACCAACCCTTAGTCATTTCTAGACTTAAAATTTTTTTCTTTAACTTCGCTCACTTTCAACTCCATTCTTTTTTCAGGTTTTAACTCCTCCCATCATGGCTCGCACAAAAATAACTTTCATTGTTGTTGGTCCTCCCTCTGATCAACCTTCCCACTAAGAATTGCCAAACTCTGAGCCCTTTCAAGCCATAGAATCCCCATTGTCTCTAGTCCAACCCTCGCGCAAGCGATTTAAAACAACCGCTACATGCCCTACCTATATAAAAGAGCCAGTACTCCCTACCTTTGACTTCACTCAACGTATTGAAATACTACCATCCCCCATCCATAGAGCCATCGCAATGGGTGATCTTGAAAGACCTCCCAAACATGGTCGTGAATACGACCGGGAAGAATGGCTGAAGAGGATAGCGCATCATCAGACGATCAGTCAAAAGCCTCCAGCCAAAGAAGATACTCCTCCCCCCTCTAGGCCAAAGAAGAATTTTCGAAACAAGGCTTAGGAGTTTCAAGAGAAAATCAAGGAACACGATAGGAAGAAACTTCACAATTCTTAGGAATCGATCTGTGCCATTAAGGGTGTCATAAACTTTGACAACCCCTACAAGCAAGGCATTGTAGTGATCTCAGTCAGCATCCATCGCCACCACTCCATGCTGGTTTGTGAAAGATTAGCTTACATAGAGTCTTGGTCGTTCAGGGGACCAAGATTATTGGAAGGCATTCTGCAGCCACCGAAACCAAGATAACAGATTGGTGGCATTCACTTTATGATTTTCCTCGTCCCATCTTATGATCTTCACAGCCTGTATCCAATTTATTTTTATGAGACACATTAGCAACATTTTAGTAGTCGTCGCCTTATCTAGAGCCCAGAGGAATTCAAAACAAGAGGTCTCTTGACTCCTTGCAATTATTATTCCGAATGGGCAACGACAGTTCTAGCGAAACATGCCGGGACTTTGTCGAAGATTGACATCTTTACCGCGATTGAAGCAACGTCACATCCTTTTTATAAGGAATCTTCCATTTTAAAGGATTTTCTCAACTACTGGTGCCCTTCTACCAATTCTTTCCACCTCCTTGAAGGCAAAATGAGCATTATGCTCTAGGACATTCATAGGATCACCGGTCTGCCGATAACTGGAAAATTCTTTGATGAATTTGTCCCCACCAATGAGGAACTAGCCTTTGTTTCATCGCCTGACCGCATCCCCTCCTTCTTAGAATCAACCACCGAACTTTTTAAGGAAATGTCCAAATTTTTGAACATCCGCAAGATTCAGCCCATGCAATGGCTTGCTCACTTCAGCAGAGCTCTTCGGTAATTTTCCTTCTTCTCAAACTAACGCCTCCATTGCATCCTGATACATAATCTCGATTTCACTTGCTTCTCTCTTTTTCTTCCAAGTTTAATGGTAACCATTCACAAGAGCTTGAACATCTTCCTAAGGGTATGAAAGATCGTGTTGAGTATTCTGTTTATGGGGAGTTTGCAAAATTCATTACTTACTAGCTAAGCATAGTGGTCTTCCCAAGCTCTAAGTTAGCAGATGCCATCCGCCCTTCTTTATTTATAGTAGTGGGTGCCATGGCTGAGGGAGTCAAATATTCTCTTGCTCCTCCCGCTCTATGCTCAATTTATAGAGGTTTCAGAGAAATTGCTTCCCACGTAAAAATCCCCTCTGTCGGCTCTACTTCTACTTACATGCCATGACATTACTTTCTTGGCTGTCTTGATGTCTATTTCCCTTGGACTTTCGAAGTGCCAGAAAAAGCTTATGTCCATCCTTCTCATGTCCCTCTCTGGTTTTTCCAAAAGAGAGCCATGGTAAAGAGATCTTATGACTGGGCCAAAGATGCCATCGCCTCTGACAACAAGATTAATTACTTTCATTTCTGTCTGCCCCGTTATACAATAGACACAGACAAGTTAGATATAGAATCACTCACTGCAGGAGAAAGGAGATTCTTTCTGTTGATCAGATCATGCAATCTCCCATCAAGGGAGGGGATAAAATTTTAGAGAGAACCATACTATCCTAGCCATTTTACTTGTCAATTCAGCTTTGATCAGGCAATTCCAAAGGATTGTGGATTTGTTACTCGAAGAATGCGGAGCTACGGCACTGGCTCATTTAATTGGGCAATGGTTTGGAAGAAACTGTTAGGTTGGGCCATTCTTCTTTCATCATCCCAGGCTGCGATCGTACTCGTCAGGCTTCATATAACCATATGAGATGGTGGGTTCACCAATCATATCTGGTAAGGAAAGGTTTGCCAGTAACTAAGCCCATATGGCTTCCACCTCCCAGGCTCAAAGGTCGCACTATTGAAGAAGGGGTAAGATTCATAGCGGAGACCAGTCATGCCCCTTTTGCTGGTCATCACTGTGTCAGGATATTTATAGATGAACCTATCCATGAGAAGAAGACTGACAATACTCTCGAAGGGTGGATAGCCTTGGTGACAATCGTGAGTTTGAAAAGGTCCCTCTTCATCGTCTAAGAAGAGAAGAAGTCACAGAAGCTGCTTCCCCTCCACCAGAGAATATTGTCAATCTTCTAGATCAACCGACCTCTTCTACTCATCCTCAACATCAATCGACCTCTCCTCCTGTCCTCAAGATTGTTCATCCTAGTCCTTCTTCGGCAATGACACGATCTCGAACACGTGCTTAAGCTTCTTCTTAAGAAGGGACCATTGCTTCTGCTTCTCTGGTTTTGGCCGCTGCAGATCCTCAACTGGAAAGCCACTAGTCTCTTCCTTCTAAAGGAAAGCAAGTTGTTGTTGAAGAGTCTAGCGAAGGAGATTCGGATGGCAAAAGTTCAACTTCTTCATCTGGACATATTATTTCTGATGAAAACAAGACAGAAGGAGAAAATCAAGATGATGATTATGAGGAGGGGGAAGTCGATAATAATGGTGAAGATGATATAATTGCAGAAGATGTTCCTACCGATGAAGGACATATCCTCCCAACCTCCGAAGCCGTTCCTGTAAAGACGTCACCCATTGCGGGGGAAGAAGAAGACGAACCCCTAGACTATGGGGAATATGGTTATTCACCATGTAAGAGAATCTTACTGTCTTTATTCGCTTTTGTTCTTTTCTCCTTTCCTGTCTTACATATTTTATTTCAGGTGATCATGTTGCAAATACGGGGCAGATACCACTTCTCCCATAGATTTACCTCCCGTCGTACCAACGGCTTCACCGAGATTCTTGATGCCTCTACAAGCAGTGGCACGTGAAATTGCTTTTCCGGTGGAATCGACTGATCTACCAACTCCCACCATTATCGATTCGAGTACTAAAGCCAGGGCTCCATCTTTTGCTGAGATGGTGGAACCTGATCCTTCTCTCGTTAGAGAGACGCAACTGCTCGCTGTTTCAGTACCAGCAGAAGGTATATTCTTTTCCTCGTTCATACTTTCCATATTATTTGCCCTTATAGTTTTACTTTAACTTTATATTTCTTATTTCTTAATAGGGAACTTACCTCAAAGTGGTGCGACAAGTTCTGGCTCTATTGGGACTTCATCAAATGTGTTGTCCTTTGAGAAGGTTTCTGCGTACAAATTGGCGCTGATCAAGAACTCCATATTAGCTATTGTTGAGATGTTCAAAGATCCTGATCAATGGTCAGATTTGGCTGTTGCTTTGGATGTTTTGGATGGTGCTTCTCAGATGGCTAAAGTCAATGTCTCTTCTGTACGCGATGCTCTCCTAAGATTCCATAATTTGATAATTTCCCTGTCATCAGCTGAAACTGTGATTGTTCTTCCTGAAATTTTAGAATACAAGAAGCAGCTCACGTACTCTAAAGAGAAAGTTTCTCAAATTGCTCCCATTATCTCTAGCCATGACCAAGAACAATTATCTTGTGAGAGCAACTGAAGACTTTTGCTGATAATAAGACGGCTATTCAGAATCATATTACTCTTTTGAAGCAAGAAGTCGCCTAGTTAGAGAAGTAAAGTCTGGAGGAAGATCTGAACATTGAAATAGTACAAGAAAAGATACAATGTAACCTTTATTCTATGGACTCTGAAAGATCTGAATTGGCTAAGAACGAAGAAATAAATGTCGCTTTGGAAGAAAAGCTAGCTGGTATCCCGGATCCTACCAGAATTATTTTAAATGCTAAACTGGAACATGCGACTGCTCAAGTTAATCTTCAAGAAAATTTGCAACAATACTTAGCAACATTAGGCATTACACGAGAACTATGAGATGTGAAACTTTGGTATTTTCTCTTTTCCTAGTATAAGTATTTTCATAATTGCAAGTTATACAAGTATCTCATGATATTTTGATAATAATGCTCTTGTCTTGTTTACGTGATGTTTTTAATTGATGTGTTATAACTGATGTATTATGCCTTTTAATATATATATATATATATATATATATATCCTCTTATGATTTGTTAGTAAGGGATTTCCTATATGATTCCTGTCTTAGCGATGCTAAGTTTTAATTTAGTCAGACAATCACACACAGTTTAAGCTCTTGAGTAGTGGAGCCACACAATTTTTTAGACTCTTGAGTAGTGGAGGTGGGCCTCACGTTGTAACGACTCGAAAAAACCCATACAATGGCCCGACTACCACCTCGACCAGAAATCACTTAGGATTAAATCCTTTAGAAATTTGACAAAGTTAACTATGTGCTAAACTAGACTTTGAATACCTAATCAATAAAATGGGTTAGCTAGTTCACCGATCTACCTATTTAGATTCCTAAAATAGGTTAGGGTTAGGGTTTCTTACCCAAGAACGGAATCAGAATCTCCGGTATAGCGACACGGAAGTAGTAGTTATGTACGTGGAGTAGTGGGATCGAATCCCCAGGAACTATCTCACACTCGCTCTCTCACTTCTCCACTTTCTCCTTCACTTTCTCTCTCTTTTCTCTCTTAGGGTTTAGAATTTGTATGGAATGAGAGAGGGGTGGGTAAAGGCCCTTATATAGGCCGAGAGCTCAAGGGAATGGCCCTAGGGCCATGGTAAACTTATGTTATAGCCAAAGAGTGGCTGTTTCGATCCAATGGAGCACATTTGGAGGCCCCCTTTTTGCATACGATCTGGGGAAAGTTCCCTGACATTGGATCTAATAAGGTTAAGTTTTCGGTCTGATCAGATTTACGGAACGATCGCAGAGGATTAGTTTTAGTTCAACGGTCATCGCCACTCGATCAGGGCCACAAGTACACTGACCTGCGTATGAAATTTTTCCTGATCCAAGGGTGTATTTGGGTCAGATTCTGACGGTCTAAAACCTTAGAATTGGCCCGCAAGAGAATGACCCAGTTTACTTAAATCTGAGTACATTTTTTAAAGATATTTACGTTTCTCACACACTTCGATTCGAGCTAAAGTTGTGCATTTCTGGATACTATCTAGACTTGATTTCTGAGATGGTTGTCAAGCACAGTAAGGCGGTCATATTCATATAGTCTTGCAGTAATCTGACTTTCGACGTGCGGTTCGGGTCCGATACGGAGTTTCGGTGTGCTCCCGAGAGCAACCGAGTTTTGAGATTGATTCTAAGTTTCAGGGTAATGTAGCGTCAATGATTTTACATGTTTTGGATCTTGCAGTTCATATTTAAAGTGGTTCAAACTAATTTCACTGATAATTTAGTTTAACATTTGATTAATTTTCATCTAATTTCTAAAGGATTTGGTCCTGAGTGATTTCTTCCTGAGGTGGAACTTGGGTCTTTGTACAGATTTTTTCGAGATGTTACAATCTCATCCCTCCATTTTGTTTCACTCTCATGGCTCTTTTTGAGCTAGTGGGGCCCATATTTTCACTTTTCACACTTCTTTCTTTCATGGGAAAGAAGAGGGCTTCCACGGATGAAGTCGGGCTTACCCGCCCTACCCGTTCAAGGAGGCAGAAAGGAGCCGAGGCTAGCACAAGCATCGATTGAGAGCTAAGGACGAAGCGGGATCTTGATCTACAGATTCCTCTCGAAAGAGCTCTACTGGCGGATATGACACATGAAAGGTTTCAAGGCCGTAGAGTTCTCTTTGAAGCACACGTGGACGAGAAACTATTCGGGCTTTATCTGGCGATAGATCTCCTGTTGAATGCTGAGTGAGGTCTCATATTTGAGGGCAAGTCTCATGTGAATGAGAGCACTGTGTGAGCCTTCTACGCTATATACGAGAGCCACTGCTGGAGCCTCTACAGTTCTCTATCCCTGTGGGAAGGCAGGAAGCCATTGTCAATGTGGACTTGATAGCTCGAATCGTGGTGATGCCATGTGGAGAGGTACATGCTAGCGAGAGAAATCTTAGAGCGTGCATGAAAGAGATCGTCACACGGAATTTCTTTGTAGCTAACTGGTCCACTGGAATCGAGGCAATTGCCTCCTGGCGTCCAAGATGAATCCTGACTTCCGCCTACTCCACCACATATTCAAGCACAATGTGTATCCTAGGTGGAGCAATCGCTCCAAATGCACACAATTAATGGTGGACTTCCTATACCGAGTTGGCAGAGAGACAAGATGTGCCTGCCTACATTTGTCCTACTACAGATAGTACAGACCGCATGCTCTGCTAGGACAAATATTTCACTCCCATTCGGCCGGTTCATATACAACTTGCTCGAGAGTTCGGCTATAGGCTTACGGATGAGCTTGCCCCGATCCATTTCATTAATGACACTACTCTCATGGGTATTGGGCCACGACAACGTCAAGCCTGACTCGATTAGAGTGAGGATGAAACGAGAAGTGCAGGGGAAGAAAGTGATGAAGAAGAGAACGAGGATGAAATAGAGGAAGGAAGCGAGGAAGAGGAAGAGCAGGAAGAGGAAGAAGAGGAGACCCAAGACTCTGATGGGGGCTCTCCTCCTGCTACACATGTGCGCCACAGTGATTGGGCTACTTTAGAAGCCCGCTTGGCTCAGATCGAGGAGGGCCAAGTTGCCTTGCGAAATGAGGTCAGAGAGACCCAGGCCGAACTTGAAGAGAATAGGGCCTTCACGAAACAAAAATTTAAGAAGGTGTCTCGCACCTTGAAGGCTCTCCTGTGCTGCCTGTAGGACAAGGGTGCCCCTCCTCCATCACCAGATTTAGACGATTAGTCTTATGTGTAGTCATCTTTTAGTTGCTTTGTTGTTAGTCTTCTTTTGTACTAACCTTTATAGGCTTAGTAGTATGGTGGAGTTATTAGTATGTTATAGTGTTTAAAGTTTGATTATATTAGCTCACATGCATCTTCTGTCATAATCCATGTAAGACTATATCTCATGTATTGTGATAATTTTGGTAAATGAAATGCATGAAGCTTATTTTGATTGGGAATGTGAATGATGTTTGGATGAGTGTGTGTTCTTATGCTAAATCTTACACGGGTTGAACCCTATGTTGTATGTAGGGAATGTCACCTAAGAACACTCGGAGCATGACATGTCTTGCACTTGGCGAATCGAGTGTCAGGGCACCTCCCCTAAGCGATAGCCACATGGACCCCATCCTGGGCCCTAACAGTGACACTATGTCGGATTCACAACCGACCACTGACCTCACTAATGAGCCAACACCTTTTGCACCACCAGTTCCAGAGCAAAACCGCGCGTCCACCTCGACTCCACATGTACCACCGTCGGCTCCTCCTCTTGATAGGTTGGAGCAGATGATATTTTTGATGCAGCAGTGTAACGCCCCGGATTTTTGCCAACCTGGGATTAGACGTCCTTAGGCAATGGGTCAATCCTAACACAGGTTTAACTTCTTAAACGCTCAATTAAAATCTCAAATCGCTCCTTAAACCATTTTCTTCACAAATCCCACCCTTCACTACCTTGTGCTTTCAATTTTTCAAAGCACCTTCGCCCTAGACACTATCTTAAACTAGCTAAGTAGTATAACTTGGATCACTTTATATACAAACTACAATGGACTAAGTTCCACCTCAGACGAAAATCACTTAGGATTAAATCCTTTAGAAATTTGACAAAGTGAACTAGGTGCTAAACTAGATTAGCCATGACATCCATTTGAATCGCTTTAAATACGATCTGCAAGACCCAAAACTTGCAGAATCATTGACGCTAGGTTACCCTAAAGTTTAGAACCAAACTCATTTCCCGTCTGCTCTCGGGAATGAAACGAAACTTCGTATTAGGTCTAGATCGCACATCGGGAGTCCGAATAACCCGAAGCTAAGGAACTAGGACCGCCCCACTGGGCTTAACAATCATCTCAAAAATCAGCCCCATCCGATGTTCCACGGCCATTCGTTTCGATTCGGAGTGAGGGAGTGTGAAAAACACTATTCCCATGCCAAAATAAATATCTGGAATAGTGATCTGGCATCATTTGTTGACGCGTCAGTATTAAGCAACCTGACCGTCAGAATCAGACCAAATTACACCCTCGGATTAAGAAAAATTTCAGGAACATTTACATGTACTTAGAATTTCTGATCGTGGCCCACTGACCGTCGAACTGAAAGTGGTCCGCCACGTGCGATCTGGGTATCCGATCGAGACAAAAACGTAAGCCCACGTAGATCCATCGATGGTGAGCTTAAGTCTGACGTTTGGTTCAAGGAGGGCCACCAGAACTTCCCTTTTGAGCTGGAAAAGCGGCGAAAATCCTATATTAGCAGTACCCCTTGAACCTGAGTCTATTTTCGAAATGTTTTTGGCTATATAAGGGCCTTAGAGCACCCTCTCTCACAGCCATACGAATTTGAGTTTTGGGAGAGAGAAAAGAGAGAGAAAAGAGAGAGAAAGGCTTGGAGATTGTTGCCGATTTTCCTCCTCCTGCTTTGGCTTGTTACACGGCCTACACCGCCTAAGCGCTTTCCGGCGGTATCCATCCCATTTGAAGGTAAGAAACCCTAACCCTAGGTCTGAATTTTGGTAGGATCGTTGTAGGCTATGTAACAACTAACCGATTCCGCTCTTTAGGCTAGAAATCTCCCGTATACGGAAGTTCTACTACCCTTGCTGATTCGTTGAGTTTCAAAAGGCAAAGGTGAGTGAGGACTTTAAGTGCATAAGTTACGGTTTTCAACGCTTTCAATGTTAGATAATGGTAGATTCATGATCTGCTTGCAATTGCACATGTACAAAGTGCTTTCCGTTTTCTGTTTCGATTAACGTTGTAGAAATTGGAATTTCACATATTCTAGGTATACGTAGAAATGCCAGTATACGTATTTTTTTTGGATAAATGTTTGACATGTTTATTTAATGTATGATTATATAATATATGAATAAAATACTAGTTTGGCGAAAAGGAATCGCCAAAATACATGTTCACTTGTAAATGCGACGTATGTTGAAATTGTGTATGTTAGAAATACCGTATCACGTATTTCTTTTGGAATAATGTTTGACATACTTATTTAATATATGATTATACAATATATGAATAAAATACTAGCTTGGCGAAAGGATTCGCCTAAATACATGTTTGCTAACAAACACTATGTATGTAGAAATACGGTAGATTGTACTGAAGCACAGTATACATGTATATTTTAGCGATGTGTTTGTCATGATTAATTGTCGTATAAATATATTATGTGCGTATAAAATATTTACTTGGCGAAGGGAATCGCCGTAATACGTGTTTGCTTGTATACACTATGTATGTTGAAAATGCGTATTCTAGAAAATACTGTATACGTATAAATTTTGGAGATGCATTTATCATGATTATTTGTTGTAGTAATATATTATACACGAGTAAAATACTCACTTGGCTAAAGGATAGCCCTAATATATGTTTTGCCAACATACACCATGTATGTTGTAATAGTGTATTCTAAGTGTTTGTGAAAATGACTGAATGAGTATAGAATTCTCATTCGTGCTCGCCATGACTAATTGTCATGGATTCATGATTGTTGTATTGGCGATACCCTTTTGACGAAAGGATTTTCCCTAAATCACGCCACGGCCAATATACACCATATATGCTAAAATGTGTGGCCCAAGTGTTTGTGGGAATGACTGAATGAATATGGAACTTGGATTCCTGCTTGCCATGACTATCCGTCGTGGGTGTACGCGTGTTATGATTGGGGCAACTCCCTAGTGAAAGGATTTGGCCTAATGCCTATGTGATCGACATACGTCATGTATGTTTGTTTAAGTGTTTCTTGAAATGTCTGAATGAGTAGTAGTTAGCAAAGTGTAATGTATAAGGGTGTTGAGATATGATTCTCAACCTCTTTTAATTATGTGTATGATCTCCTCGGATTGTTGTGTAATTAGGAATTGAACATGTATAAACTCATGCTTGTGTTGTGATTCATAACATGCTCAACTGCTTTATGATTTTAACTATGTAATGCATATGCTTAAAATTTATATTTACGTTGTATGATCCGTCATGGGTGATGGGGGAGCGGAGCAACGAGTGCGTGCAACAGCCCTGGCAGCCCTAAACGGAAAATACCATACCTTGATTGTATGAGTGGAAATCTTGATTCACTATTGCTTTATCTATCTGCACTTGATTGTGTTTGGGGCTATGATTATAGTCCAGACAATCGGTACCAGAATTGAATTCGTGGTTGCGATTCATTTGCCACTTGAGATGTGTTCGACGAACCCGAGTCGTACTTTGGTTGGCGATAGTGGTCGGCCACGCGAAGTGCTTATGCACTTCATGTCGTTCAACTTGTTGTGCGCTCGAGCTAGCCGAGCTCGTCAAGTAACCCGATTTATCTAATGTATGTTCACCATGTTTGGTCGCCTTTGCTTGAACCTAGGGTACCAAACTTACCAGTGAAATCCCTTTTAACCATGGTACCTCGATCCGCTAAGACGCATGAGCCGGGCATGGTGGTATGGGACACCGTGGTCGAGCTGTCGGCCTACGCTGGGGTCATGTGCCTCCCCGTAGTGACCATTGCGCAACCAACCTCGTGATCCGATTATGGTGGTATGGGACACTATATTCGAGCTGTCGATACTTATGGCAGAGCCGAGTACGGTGAGACCTGTGCTCGTGCTGACGGGCGACGAGTCCTCCGTAGTATCTTCGAGTAACTCCAAGTGTCCGTGATTGGCGACGAGTCTTTCACAAAGACTAGAGTATGAGTTGAGTGAGTACGGTGAGACCCGTACTCGAGCCGACGGCTAGTGATTGGGCCAAGTACGGTGAGATGTACTTGAGCTGACGGCCAGCAATTGAGCCGCATACGGTGAGATCTGTATCCGCGCTGACGGGTGACGAGCCCTTTGCTGATGCCTTCACTACGCTTCTCAAACCATAACATCGTATGAGATTAACTAGGATTGACGACCCTAGAATGGATCATGTTTGGGAATGATACAAGGGAGGTACCTTAGTTTCCCAATACTGCTGTTTGAAATGGACTAATAAAAACTTGGTAATCATGAGCATCATCGCACCGCATGTGCTTTGTAGATGTGGCGCACTGAGGGAGTTAGCATTCGCGAATGTAAGATGATGTCGCTTGAGGGTGGTTTGGCAAGGGCATACAAACATCATGTCATTTCATTTTGCACTTAACAAGAGTAGTTAGAAATGTTTGATTTGTACCTTGCTTTATCATTCTTGCTTGATTGAATTGATAACATGTCAACCTATGCTTTCTTGTTCCCCGAGTTGATCACTCACTCCCACGTTACGGGACGGTGTTGTACACACCAACCAGATTTGTTGAGTTTGGTGGTGGCGATGCTTGTGAAGCAAGAGCTCGGACTACTTCTATGAGGATAGGAGGAATTCTCCTATCTGTATCTCTCTGGCAGTCAATGAAGACCCGATATTGTATTGACGGGGCTATGGTACATGGGATAGGAGGCATTACACTTCCTCACATTTGGTACATTTTAGAACCGCACTTGTATTTATTTAACCTGGTAATGTTATCACACTCTGGAGACTCATCATAAGTTATATATTTTATCTATCTATCACGGTCTTCCGCTTGCAAATTTTGTCTCTCGGAGTATGATATCTTTGTTTTGGCTTAATCTCACTCATGTTCAATGCACGAATACGATCAACATTCAATCATCATTCATTTTGTTGCATAAGTGATGTTCTGGAACTCGGGAGTTGAGTTTATGTTCGACCCCCGATTTTCAGGGCGTTACAAGCAGCAGTAGCAGTTCTTGGCCACAATTGGGGGAGCCATTGCCCAGAACATGCATGCGGTCCCGCCTGCACCCGTACCACCTGTACATCCTTCTGGAAACATGAATGTTAGTGGCTTATTTGAACGATTCCAGCACTTCCGACCTCCTACTTTTACGGGTACTCACAGACCCGAGGAGGACGAATATTGGCTTGACCGCATCTCCAAGATGCTGAAGCCGCTGCACTGCACTGAGGCAGAACAGTTTGAGCTGGTCACGTACATGTTCGAGAAGGAAGCTAGTCTCTAGTGGGACAACATCCTTCAGACCATTGCTCCTGGATAAGTATGGACATGGGAGGCTTTTGAGACACGCTTCCATGGGAAGTATTTTCCTCTCACCTACCACAATGTGAAAGAGGGAGAGTTCTTTCGCCTTCGATAGGGAAGGATGACCGTAGCAGAGTATGAGAACCGATTTACGGAGTTAGCCAGATACGCTCCTTTGATACTAGCGAATGAGTCGATGAAGATGTGGCGATTTTCTTAGGGTCTACGGCCTGAGATCCGCACGAAGATGTGTTGCGTTAGCATACCCAACTATGCTGAGCTAGTGAACATGTTTCTACGAGCTGAGTAGGACGGGGACAGGCTATCCTATACACATGTACCCATGGGTCCTAGGCCTCGACTAGATTTGTTTAGCAGACCGTTCCTTATAAGAGGCCACGTGCAGACTCTCCTCTTTAGCTTACGGCTCCATCGACACAGTCGAGGCGACCTGATGTATGGTGCACCTACTGCAAGAGGTCGGGCCATTCTGACACTTGCTGCTTCACCAGGATGAGTGACAACGACTTCATGCCCCCTCAGAAGATTAATTGTCAGATGCCACCAGCTATCTCGACTCCACCTCTACGATCAGAACCACTTGCACAGCCTTCTTACAAGTCATCTGCACCTCGATTTAGGCCGCCTCAATGGCCTATGGTACTGCAGCCAAATCGTCCTCAATAAGCTCGGGTGCACTCACTTGCAGCTGAGTCATCCGAGACAGCAGTTGCAGTACCACTAGCCTTTGAAGTTATGACGCTTCTCCAAGGTACACCAGTCTTCTTATTAGTGGACACCGGGTCCACTATCTTTATAATATCATGTGTAGCAGTCAAGCAACTAGGGTTGGAAACTAGTCCTATGGTTGGGATGAGACTTCTTACTGTTACGAGGACTTTCTCAGACATTACTAAGATGTGTAAGGGTTGTTCGATAGACTTAGGGAGCAGAGCAGTACTCGTCGACCTGATTATTGCCCAGCTATGTCATTACGATGTGATCCTCGGTATGGATTGGCTCACCGAGATGAAGGTAGAGATCGATTGTAATACTAGGGTGGTGACAGCGCATGGACCTGAAGGCACAAATTTTACATTCCCGGTTCAGGTCAGTTGGTACTACCGCATTAGTTGTTATGTTACCTTGCTAGAGAATGTTAATGGTCTGACACTTAGGAACACGCCAATAGTTCAAGATTTTGTGGAAGTGTTTAGGAAGATACCTGAATTACCTCCTTAGTGCGAGATCGATTTTACCATTAATCTAGTGCCTGGTGCGACACCTATATCTCTACCGACGTATCGCATGCCTCCATGTGAGATGGAGGAACTGAGGAGATAGATCGATGATCTGTTGGATGCAAGCTTCATATGACCGAGTGTATCTCCTTGGGGAGTACTCGTGTTGTTTGTAAAGGAGAAGGATGGATCACTACGGTTGTGTATTGATTATCGCAGGTTGAATCAAGTGACAGTAAAGAACAAGTATCCTTTGCCCAGGATAAATGATCTGTTCGATCAGTTGAAAGGGGCACAATACTTCACTAAGACCGACTTACAGTCAGGGTATCATCAGTTGCACGTCAAGGATGAAGATGTGAAAAAAATAGCATTCAGAACCAGCTTTGGGTACTATGAGTTCCTTGTGATGTCATTTGGACTCACAAACGCACCTGCCGTGTTCATGGACCTGATAAACTAGGTGTTTAAGACATATCTGTACCGCTTCATCATTGTATTCATTGATGACATCCTGATATACTCCAAGAGTCAAAAGGATCACGAGGAGCACCTGCGAGCAGTATTTGATACTCTCAGGGAGAACCAGTTGTTTGCCCAGTATAAGAAGTGCGACTTCTAGAAGGAAGAAGTCAAGTTCCTGGGATATGTGGTGTCCATGGAAGGAATAGCGGTGAACCTTGCTAAGGTGACCACAATTTAGGACTGGGAGCAGCCCGGTTTAGTTACTGAAGTGAGGAGTTTTCTTAGCCTGGCAAGTTACTATCGTCGATTCATTAGGGACTTTTCCAAGATAGCCAGGCCGTTGTCTCAGCTCACTCGGAAAGACCTTAAGTTTGCTTGAAATGAGAAGGCAGGAGCAGCTTTTCAGGAACTGAAGGACAAGTTGACGTCCACCCCTGTGCTAGTATTGTCAGAGTAAGGGGTCAAGTATACCTTAAACACTGACGCTTCTCATGTTGATTTGGGTTGTGTTCTGATGCAGAAGAACCAGGTTATTGCTTATGCATCGCAACAGTTGAGGAAACACGAAGAAAACTACCCTACGCATGACCTGGAGTTAGCGGCTATCATCTTTGCATTGAAGCTCTGGAGACATTACCTCTATGGAGAGGAGTTCGAGCACTTTTGCGACCACAAGAACCTCAGGTACATATTTACGTAGAGGGACCTGAATATGAGACAGCGGAGATGGATGGAAACCTTGAAAGACTTCAAGTTTGAGGTTTACTACCATCCTTGCAAGGCCAACTTTGTGGCAGACGTGTTGAGCCGTAAGAAGACGATAGCATTTGCGGCTCCATTGATGATAGACGAGTAGAACATGACAAAATTTGTGCGAGACTTCGAGCAGAAGCTTACGGTAGAGGAGCCATTCGAGAGCGTCGCACACGTTTATGTGCAGCCACTTATTGACGACATGATCATTGCGGCTCAGAAAGACGATGAACTATTGACAAGGATGAGAGAACAGGTGAGCGACAGTGAAGACTCTGAATGGAGAGTCGGCTTAGATGGAGGTTTGAGGTATCGTGGCCGCCTGTGCATCCCGAATCTCCATGACTTGAGGAAGGAAGTTATAGAAGCCACTCACAATTCGAGGATGGCAACGCATCGTAGAAGTACGAAGATGTATCGAGATATGAAGCGTTCGTACTGGTGGGACAACATGAAGGCCCACATAGCAGATTATGTATCCCATTGTCTCACATGCCAACAAGTCAAGGCAGAGCATGTCCGACCTCCTAGATTACTTCAGCACATGCCCATAGCTGAATGGAAATGAGATTTCATTTTTATGGATTTCATCTCAGGGTTCCAAAAATGATGAAGGGATACGACTCCATTTGGGTGATTATGGACCGATTGACGAAATCGGCTCATTTCCTCCTGATTAGAGTCTAAAACTTAGCAGACGATTTGGCCAAGCTGTACATCAAGGAGATAGTACGTTTGCATGGAGTGCCTATAGAGATCGTGTCAGATCGAGACATGCAATTCATATCTATCTTTTGGACTCGTATCTAGGAAGCAATGGGTATGAAATTGAAGTTTAGCACCACGTTCCACCCACAGACAGATGGGCAGACGAAACGGGTAAATCAGGTGTTAGAGGACATGTTGCGGGCATGTGTGCTTGACTTCAAAGACAGTTGGGATAGATGTCTTCCTTATGCGGAGTTCGCTTATAACAACAGCTTTCAGGTGAGCATTGGCATGACTCCCTATGAAGCATTGTATGGGCGTATATGTAGAGCACCGCATTGCTGGGCAGAGGTTGGCGAGAAGAGTCTAATTGGCCCAGAGTTAGTGTAGGTGACCTCAGAGAAGATTGACATTATCAGGCGTCGACTTCTTGCAGCACAGAGTAGACATAAGAGTTACGCCGATACGAGACGGCGACCACTAGACTGCGATCGATGCGTGTCGTAGACAGGGAAGAACAGGTGCGAACCGCAAGACCTAAAACAAGTAGAAGTCGATGAAAATTAATTACTTGTTAAACTGAATTAATTAGTAGATTAGCCTAAACCGCTTTTTTATGTGAACTGCAAGACCTAAAACCAGTAGAATCGCTAACTCTACATTACTTAAAAATCCTAGAGCAATCTCTAAACCCAGTTACTCTCAGGAGCACATTAAAACTCTGTATCGGACCTGGACCGCACGTCGAAAGTCTGATGACCGCAAAACTATACGGTTATGACCGCCTTACTAAACTTGACAACCATCTCTGGAATCAAATCCGAATAGTATCCAGAAATGCACAACTAGAGTCCTGAGTAAAGTGTATGAAAAATGCGAATATCTTTAGAAAATAAACTTAGATTCAAGTGAATTGGGCCGTTCGCTTGCAGGACAAATTTAAGGTTTATGACCGTCAGATTCTGACCCAACTACACCCTTGGATCAGAGAAATTTCCCTACACAGGTCAGTGTACTTGCAGCCCTGATTGAGTGACGATGACCGTTGAACTGAAACTGGTCCTCCACGGTCGATCCACAAATCTGATCAGACTGAAATCTTAACCTGGTATAGATCCATTGTCAGGAAACTTTCCTTGGACCGTATGGAGGCAATGGACCTCCAGACGAGCTTTGTTGGCCCAAAATAGACGTCTTTTAGTTGTATCCTATGTATACCATAGCCCTGGGGCCATTGACATCACTTCTGGGCCTATATAATGCCCTAAACCCACCCCTCTCTCATTCCATATGAATTTCCTAAACCCTATGAGAGAAAAGAGAGAAAAGAGAAGGAGAAAGTGAGGAGAAGTGAGAGAGAGAGAGAGAGAGTTGCGGTTTGTTGCTGGGATTCATTCCTGCCACTGCAGGTGCTGAATTCCCTCTTCCGTGTTGCTATACCGGCGATTTCGACTCCATTTTTAGGTAAGGAATCCTAACCCTAATCTGTTTTAAGTATTCAAATAGGTAAATCGATGAAATAGTTAGCCTATTTCATGTTATAGGTAGTTGTTGTGCCATAAACAAAGGCGTAGTGTACGAACCGAGTTCGTAATCGACGTACCGATAGAAGGTGCAGACTATAAACGTTTAGGTTATGGTTTTCAAGGCTTTCAATGTCAGTTAATGATTTATGACTGACTTGATTGCTGTCACATATGCTTAGATACGATGTTTCCATGTATTATACATAGATATGAACTATGTTGAATATTATGCATTTCGTGTGTTTGTTGAAATGTTTGAATGAATATGGATTTATGATTTGTGCTTGCCATGATTATTAATTGAGAGTACATGACTGTTGTATGCATGACAACTCCTTTGTGAAAGGTTTTGCCATGATATATGTTATAATTAATGTATTACATGTATGTAGTAATGTGTAGTCAAATTATTTGATAAAATGCCTGAATGAGAAATCGTTTAATGTATTTCATTTAATAAGGGTGTTGAGATAGGATTCTCAATCACCTTATCTATTGTTACAGTTTCCTTCATGTAACCTACCTTACTACTATCTGATTTATGGATTAAATATATATATATATATATATAATAATATGCTCACTATATGTTTGTTAAAATGCTCAAATGAGATTTATATTTGAATTAACTGTAAATGTTGTTGTGACTATCACGTATAAATGCCTATTGTGTTTGAGTATGATTGGGAACAATACGTAGTTTAGGCAATCGGTAATGGTTTGCGATCAGTGGCCAAACCAGTTTCGTCACAACGGATACTTTCGATGAATCCGAGTCATATGGTGATTACCGACAGTAGTTAGGCCACGAGGAGTGCGTATGCACTCCACATCGATTAATTCAACATGCGCTCCTACCAGTCGAGCTTGTCAAGTAACCCGATTAGCTTAATGTATGTTCACCATGTATGGACGCTACTGCTTGACTAAGGTACCACTTACCAGTAAAAAACCCATTTAACCTTGCTACCATGATCTACTAAGACTCATGAGTCGGGCATGGTGGTATGGGACACCGTGGTCGAGCTGTTGGCCTACGCTGGGGTGACAAGTCTCCTCGTAGTGACCAGTGAGCAACCTAAACTCGTGAGCCGAATACGGTGGTATGGGACACTGTATTCGAGCTGTCGGCCTATGCTAAGGTGATGAGCCTTTCTGTAGTGACCTCGAGTATAAACTAAGGCCTACACTGAGGTGACGAGCCTCTTCGTAGTGACCTAAACTTGCCTATCGACTGCTTTCAAATCAGGGGTGATGTTGTCCTATAACTTGCTTATCGTATGTGATTAACTAGTATTGATGACCCTAGATGGATCATTGTTTGGGTAAATGATATAAAGGGAGGTACCTTAGCTTCCCGAATCCGCTGTCTGAATAGGTCTAATTAAGAACTTGGCTAACACGACCATGCACAGCATTGCATGTGCCTTTGGCATGGGTGCTGAGCATAGTGGGAGTTTAGCATGTGCGACGTGAGATGATGTCACTGAGGGAGTGTAGGTAAGGGCATGCATCATTAATACATATCATCCTTACATTAACTAGAGTACTTAAGAATGTTTGTTGTATTACTTTATCTTTGCTGCTTAACTGAATTGATAACATGTTAACCTTTGCCTTATAACTCCACTGAGTTGATCACTCACTCCCACTCTGGGATGGTTTTTTAATACACCAACTGGACCCTGCTTTAGTTTTAGATGATGGTGAGGCTTACGAGTTGAACCCGGTCTTCTACGACGATGAGGAGTTCTTCTACATGTAACTCTCTAGCGGGTCTATGTAGACCTGGAGTTGTCTCGTCGGGGTTACGGGAATACAGACTAGTTGAACATCGCACTTATTTATTTTATAAATTTTAGAACTATACATGTAATTATTAAGCCTGGTGACATGTTCATACTCTGGGGACTTACAACCACTTACGTGCTTTATACATCTATCACAGTCTCCGCTTAATCTAATCATCTCTAGAGTATGATATGCTGATTTAGCGTAATCCCATTCATGTTTAATGTGCTAATATAGACGACATTTAATCATCATTATCTATGTTGCATAAGTGATGTGATAGATCTTGAGAGTTGGGCCTTTGCTTGACCCTCGAAATTCGGGGCGTTACATTAAATCAGGTCTAAAAGGACATACATAAGATAATAGAAAAGGAGAGAAAAGTCAGCAACACTAGAGTCCTCAAGCTCAACTCTACTCCAAGCTCTGCCACTACGACGCATGCCTAGAGTCACCTGCACGCATCAATCGTGCATAAGCTTATAGAAGCTTAGGGGGGTGGTGAAAGTGTGTGACAATGGTGCACAGAAGAATAGCAGGAGGTATGAGAAGAGAAACATGCTCAATGACAATATCACTAGCCTTACCAAGGCTCCTCATAAATACGATGTAATGAGTACTGGGTGTCATACCAAGCCAATGCATGAAGGGGCTTATGTAGCCGATGCGAATGCGATGCAAAGTAATGCTAGTGCTCATATCCAATCCATACGTCAAGTATGTTTCCAATCATAAGAAAATCACTGGGGTCCATTCACTGCTGGATGACTGCCACTCTACAAACCCTTCACAGTCAAACAAGCATAAGTGACCTCACTACCTGCCTGTGGATAGCCAATCACCAACAAGGCCTGACGGTAGCGAATCCATTCATGAGTTGGTCAGACTCAACCTAGTAATACCTTTTACATTAGACGAGTAAGGCCACACCCCTATCTAACCAACTACACGACAGTGGGAGTCGAGTTTTAATATTATAAGGCCCTAGTGCACTCATATATTCCACTCGGTCACGGTGCTGGAGCAGATTCTTGGTACCATGGAAGTTTTGGAAATTTCACCCATGGGCATACTATGCACCTGGTATGCTCAAGTATCATTTTCAGTGTCCACACATCCAATCGTCCACGAGTATCCCTGTGGAGGTGAGGCCCTTATAAAACAAGGGCGGTATCATCATGAAATGCGATGTCAATGTATGAGTCACACATACAGATCACGCACCAGCTTCAGGCACTGAATGTGCACAAGGGGAGAAACTCCATCCCTCTATGACCACCACATAATGCAATCGATTCACACAGATGATGTATATGGGTCACAACGATGTAAGTGCATTACCTATAGAATATATATATTCCTCTTTCCCAAGGAGGGACAAGGTCTTGGTACATGGACAAATACTTTAAGGAGAAGGGGAGTCTTCTAGTGGGGGCTCAACACTTTGGGGTGACACACAAGCTAAGAGAGAGTCATAAACCCAAGGAGGAAATAGTCCTAATCAATGTCCAAGGTGGGCCTTCAACCACCTATAAGGGCCCTATGGGTTTACCTTAGGGCCACCAAGGAGGACATCCAACCTTAACTGGGTCTTAAAAGGTAGCCCGCTACGCATATAAAGTAAAGTTTAAGGCCTAAGCAATGCATGGCCTAATTGGGCTATACACAAAGCCCAACTCAAAGGCAATATAGTGGGCCCTCAGGTAAGGTTTGGGCCCAACCATAAAGGTCATAAACCCACATATTATGGTGGGCCTCATGGGCAGCCCAGTAGTTCAACCATGTGGGCAATTTTAGTGAGTTGGGCCTCACTTCTTAGCCCAAGTACAGGGTTAATTTTAATGGGCAGTCAAGGGCCCAACTACTTACATATTATAGCCCATAAACCCATCACAATAGTTAGAAGAGTATAGGCCCAAAAGTAAATGAACCTATCTAGAAAGTTTCAGTCCAAAAGGCTTAAAGAACTATCAACTAACCACATATAATGATTCAATAAAACCTAACTTGGGTGGGCCTCAAATAAGCACTAAGTAAGCCCAAAAATACTGAAAGAAAAAGGCAAGATAACTGATTAAACCAACCTCAAATCTGATGGGCCATACTGCCCTAAACAAACATTTATGGGCAGCAACATTGGGCCTATTGCTGAATTTCCAGCCCACCCGCTTCCTGGGTTTGTTGGAGTTCAGCAAATAATTTAATTTATAGTATTTATTTTCTGATGACCCACACACTTTACTATGGGTCTCACCAGATGAGAGGGGGATGCACAACACATATTACAAGTGGGCCATGTTGCTGGAATACAGGCCCAGCAACAGCCCAAGGTAGGGGCATCCCATGGTGGGTAGTCCTACGGGCCTGGGTATTTGGCCCAAAATTGACCTAAATTTGCAGGCTGCACCACGGTCAATACAGGGGCTCGATAGCCCTAAAAATTTACAAGATGGTCCTTCCATGGGTGGGCCAGACCTCCATAAAATGTCGTAATTTTTAGACGGTCAAAAGTATTTTAATTAATTTAAATAAATCAGACTCCAGACAATCTAGTTAATTTGGACGTCCCAACGTGGTGGGCTGGTCCAGCCCTTGCCACGGTGTGCACAGGGGTCAGTTGATCTTAAAATTTGGTAGGTGGGTCCTACCATGGGTAAACCACCTCCCTATAAATTTTTATGATTTTTGGATACTCAAAAGTAATTTAATTAATTTAAAGAAAATAGATTGTCCAGAAAATTTGTCTGACCTGGACGTCCCAACGTGGTGGGCCGGTCCAGTCCTTGCCACGTTGTACATAGGGGTCCGTTGCCCTAAAAAATTGGTAGGTGGGCCCTACCATGGATGGACCACACCTCCATAAAATTTCATGATTTTTAGACACTCAGAAGTATTTTATTTTAATTCAGGATTACAATCTGTCCAGAAATCTAGTTGTTACTGGAATTATATCTGTCCCCTTATTTGGGACCACATGGAGTGGGCATGGACCCACCCAAACCCTTGGAAAATTGGAGAAAAAGGTGGCCCTACATCTGGACAATAAGTGGGGTCTACTGGGGTGGCCCACTTCTTCTAGAAAGTCAGGTGAATATAGTGTTTTCTACCATACTGCATTGTTGAACTATCCAGAAATTTCTGGACAGTTAGCCATCTTTGACCCAACCCATGGGCCTCAATCATGGGAGATAGGATTTGGGCCCCATACCACATTATAGTGGGATCTACACACTATAAAATCCTTAAAGAAATTTGGGATAAAAGGCCTGTAAATAGGTTTAAATAGTAGCTCAAAATACATGCTTCAACTGGGCCTAAAATCTGGACAGCAACATAGGCTGTCCATATTTCAGCCCATGCAAATAAATCAAAGGGTCTATGAGATGTGATCAGGTATATAAATATGAATGCATTGGCATAGATCACACATAGAGAAAAGCAATCACAAACACAGTCATTTTATAGTGGTTCGACGATAAGTCTACTCCACTCCCAGCTGTCGCACTCAACCCTTGAGTGTACCGGATTTCACTAAGGAGGTTTCCCAGGGTTCACCTCAAACCTAAGGTTTTAAATCAGGTTCACCTTCAACCTTTATAGAGGTTTTATACGGTTCACTCCTAACCAGATGTTTATGCTCTCCATAGAGCAAGGGTCCACACAACGCACCCGGATTTTAGACCACACAGGTCAAGGACCTACACAAGAACCTAACAGTTTATGCCCTACACAAGAGTAAGGGTCTACCCTATGCACCCACTACATACACTCCCGCCGGAGGCCTCCTTGAGGACTTCAAATGGTGAGAACCACTTAGGACCAAAACCTAGGAAGGAATGATCACAAGTGTCCTTTGGACTCTGGATACTTACAGATAAGTTGATGAGTCCCGTTAAGCACAACGTCAAAGATCTTCTCCTCCTTGTTGACAAAGAGTCTTCAGCTCCCTTAATCCACAACAAAATATGATATACCAATGCTTTGCTTCGGGTTGGGTCAAGGGTGAGATGGAATCCTACTCTCTAAAGATTTTCCTATAAGGAAGATAGAGTGGTTCCTCTCTTATGCATGCAAGGCATCCCAGCATAATGATTTGCCATTAAGGTAGTAGCAGGAGGATCCTTGAATGCGGAAGTTCATTCCTCAATCCACTCTATTAAATATCAATGGTGAGGGTGGATTGGAGGATGAACTCCCTTGAGAGAAAGGGCTTTAGGTATAGGATATAAGTTGAAACACTCAAAAGCTCTCTCTACTTTCTCTCACAGCAACAAAAGACAAGTCCTCTATAAATAGGCAAAAAGTTCCAACGGATATAAAACGGTCACATTTATGACAAAGTTCGATATCATCGAGCAGGTTCGATATCATCGGCATCGATGGTTCGCTTGATGACTCGGACTCGATGTCATACGCTTTTGAAACTCTTTGCCAATTGGTTGATGAATTGAAGCTATAGTCAATGTCATCGGATTTCGAACTCCGATTCCATCGAAGACAGATTCAATCCATCGACACATGAAAATTAAGAAAGACTTGACTTTGAGATATTTCAAGTTTTTATGAATGATCGAGGGAACCGTCGAGGTCATCGGAATTTGAATGTCGATGATATCGAGATCTGAGTCGAGGCATCGATAATTCTAACAAATTTATCTCTGAACTTACTGGACAGATTATGGCTTGGTTTGATGTAATCGATCAGGTGTCGATATCATCGATATTTGAATATCGATTAAATCGAAGGGCCCCCGATCATAGTTAAAAACATTCTGAAATAACTGCTGTAAGAAATGTGCGCCCACCATCGATATCATCGATGGACCTTCGATCTTATCGATATTTGATTACAGATCATATCGGACGGTCATCGATATATTGATGAATTTTGAGATTTTTCTTAAAAAACAGGGGCCCCAGAAATCTATCTATCGATCTTATCGAGTCACTCCCGATGGTCTCGAGATTTGAATATCGATAGTATCAATATGCGTATCGATACATCGATAATTCATCCAGATATGTTATGAAGTTACTGGACATGTTTGGTGCTTTTATCGATGATATCGATAGGTGTATTGATACATCGATAAATCCGTCCAGATGAATATTTAGTTGCTGGACACTTTTGGTCCTCTTTTCGATAATATCGTTAAGGTATCGAGGACATCGACAGAACAGGTCGATCATATCGAGGGTGCTTTGATAAAATCGACAAGGGGAGAAAAACTTAGAGATTTTCCTATTTTGAAAAAGTTTTCTCACCATAAAAACCCTAAGATGTCTATGGGATGTGAGGCTATGATTTACCTATGGCGAGCTTCCACACATTCGATTGAGGCAGACACTTGGCTTGATCTTCTTTTGATGTCCTGCAGACTGTCTGACCACCCGTTCACAGTAATTGACAAACAAGGGCACTTATAAGGGCACTTTCATCTATAGTCCTGATTCCTTATGTGGGGTCCACCTTGATAAGTTCATAAAATTCCAGACACATCAGAGCTCTCAAACCTCCATGAAAATTCATTTTAGAGGCCATCCAAACCATGCATGCATGATTGGGCCTAGACATCCAATCAAGGTGGGCTTGGACGTCCCATCTTGCTAAGGGCCTGAGATGTTGCTAACCTACTTTGGTGGGTCACACATCATCAGAGAATGTACAAAAGAAGATAAGGGAAAGGAGGGAGAGAAGGAGCAAGATCGGCCATAGGTGGGAGGTCCCGTCAATAATGGACCACCCACACACAAATTCACACCATCACTATATCATACTCTTATATGCAAGCCAAGATACATCAAAATAAATTGCTGCATGGTAGCAATCCCTTTACGACATGCATGCAAAGGCCTAAGTGGCACATGAGATGCAAGAAATAAGATGCGATCATCATGGTGGGTCCATGGAAAATGACCCTCCATGAAATGGATTGTGAAGGATCTAAGCCCTTGGCCTTCATCCTGGGAACCATATAGGGCCTCCACCATGGATTGGTGGGCCCTACATGCTCCCATGCATGTAGAAAAAGAGTAAGGAGGAAGGGAAGAAGAAGAAGGAGAGATGAAGCCAAGAAGAGCACCCACCTCTTGGATCTTCATGCTTCTACCATCACCATGAACCTCAAACTTCAAGGGTCATGAATCAATGGTCAAGATGGGATTGCAATGGTGAGATGGAGAGGAAATAAGAAAGAAAAGGAGCTGGAATGGAGGGAAGATGGGCTGGAATAATGGAGGGAAGTTGCTAGGGAAGAAGAGAAGAGAGAGAGAAATAAGAGGGAAAGAGAGGGAAAAAGCTTTTAAGGGAAGTAATATTACCTCTCTTACCTAGGGTAGAGAAAGTGATGATTGTAGTAGGGAGATACAAACAAGGTTGTAGGGTAGTAGCCTTTTAAAAATTTTAGCCTAGGGTGACATCATGTGCATGGGAAAATGTGTAAACCATGGTGGGGTCCACCAATCATGCAATCAATGGCTCATATCGATCGATGCTCATAACTTGAGATGTACATATCGGATTAACGCATGGGAGGCGGCGTTGGAACCGCGGTGCCGATATTATATGCCCTCCTTCAATTTTTTTTGTGATGATGCCTCTGCCTATCAACTTGGCTTACGAGGCTCGCGTACATGGTCCTGTCTACTATCGATGGATGTATCCATTCGAAAGGTATGATATGATTTTAATGTCAATAAACTGACCCAACATCTGCAATTACATTTTCTAATGTGTCATTAACTCTTTTAGGTTCATGAAGATGTTTAAGGTGTATGTTGATAATAAGACACAACCTGAAGGTTGTATAGCAAAATGATACATTCAAGAGGAGACACTTATATACTGCAACCAGTATAAAGGGAAAAAAATACAAGCCTCTTGGAGAAATTGGAAAAGCAGTTTGATGGATCAATTTCACTCACACCGAAGTTGTAAGATATTGTTGACGACTTCGACATTGACGTGGTTGGCCCAGTTGGCCCTGGTCAAAGTGTCATTTTAGAAGGTCCCACCTGACTTTATGATATTTACTTTTGCAGGTAAAGGTCTCTACTTCCTACTTTTGAATCTACAGAAATGCGCACCTTATCAAAGAGTTTAAGTAGGTAAATTCAGTGCCACTTAAATGGAAACCATAGCTAAGTAGTCCCTAATTCTGGGTTTTACAAAATGCCCTGTCAACCATGGATCAAAATCCATCAAATGGCATATCTTTACTACAGAGTTGGTACGAGTGTTATTTATATTCGGTCTTTATTACTTGCAGGGATATCATTCGTGGGAATCTAGATGTGAAGTGGGAAAGCATCAAGGAGTTCGAGAATGCAAAGCGCCTTCTCAAGGAAGCAGTTGTGATGCCAATAAAGTATCCTAAGTAGGTCTCATTAAATCTGGCAATGCCTCATGGATACTTCTATTAAATTTGTTGAGAATTATTTGAGAAATTTTCTTTTAGATAAATAATTTGTTAGCTTTTGAAGCTCATTATGTTAGGTAAGCTTTGTATTACATATTGCGCCACTTTTTATCCATTCATTTCTTATATGTCCATATGGTGAACTTCTCTAATTACACCAATCTATTTCTCAGTGCTGCACATTGCATAATTGCATGAAAGAGAAACTGAAGCTGAAAAGTCTCATTGTTAGATGGATATTAGAGTATTGAGCTTGATCAGAAGTTGTTAGATGGAGATTAGAGTTTTGAGATTGATCAAACCAAGTTGGGAGATTTGATTCTGTTCATTAGCTTATTCCATTTGGGCTACATTAGGAGTTTTGGCCATGTTTGGTTGTAGCACTGATATTTGGTGAAAAGTCCAAAGGGATTAAAATAATGCAATTTTGTTAAACTTCTCTCTCTTGTTTTTTTTTTAAAGCATATATCCAATCCAAATATTTGTAATTTGGATGATATATTTGATTTTGATTCTTCCTTTTCTATTGTGTAGACTTACCTTCTCAAATAGGTTGGTTCGTTCAAAGCTTTGGAGAAATGGGTATATCTAGTTTTGAATGTGTGCGTTGATTAACAAACATCCATAACTAGATATACCAATTTCTCCAAAGCCCTGAACGAACCAACTTATTTAAGAAGGTAAAAGTCTACACAATAGAAAAAGAAGAAATCAAAATCAAGTATATCATCCAAATTCAATTAAAATTTATTATTATATTTTTAATTAATGAGAATCGCTGACGGCTAAAAACTGTCGACAACACTGACTGTCCTTACTGTCGAAAATGCCTACAGTTTTAGCCGTAAAAAACATCGACGGTTTTGATTGTTGATCTTACCGTCGAAAACACCGACGGTTTTGACCGTCGCCCTTACTATCGGAAAGGCTAACAGTTTTAGCCATAAAAAACGCCCACGGTTTTAATCCGTCGGTGAGCAACACCGACACACCCTTTACTGACAGACCTTGCGATGGCTTAAAGCCGTCCGGGAACATCATTACCGACAATTTTTAGCCATTGGCATTGCCCTGTTTTTTTGGTAGTGACATCACATTGGACCTTACTCGGATGGGTCACAATACATCATGTTGGGCCTTCGCAAATAAATCAAGTTAGGCCCCTTATAAGGGCCTCATATATCACATTGGGCCTTATCCAATGAGCCCCAAGTATATCACAACAGTCCTCACCAAATGGGCCCCAAATACATCACATCGGGCCTCACCTAATGGGCCCCAAATACAACACATCGGGCCTCACCAAATGGGCCCCAAATACATCCAACGAGCCATGTCAAATGGGCCACAACAACTACACCATTCATCCATCTATAGAGATCATTTTTAGAGCATTTTCCAAACAAATGAATCATATCAAAAGATCATATGGACCATACCATAGTTGACAGTGGTGATAAAAGATTCCAGTGGGCCCACCATAGTATTTATTTTCCATCCAGTCTGTTCATAAGGTCATAAAGACCTGAATTAAGAGGATAAACAAATATCATATTGGTCCAAAACTTCTATAACCCAAAGGGTTTCAATGGTGGGTGTTCAAACTCGCTGTTTCTGTAGTGTGGTCCACTTGATACTAGATCTGTCTTATTTTTCATCTCATGCCATAAAATTATCTCCCAAAATGGTTGGACGATGTAGATATAACACATGCATTATGGTGGGGTCCACGCACGTGGCCAGCACGTCAGAAGGATGGACGGTTGGGATGTAACACAAGCCTCACGTGGGGGCCCACAGAATTTGCTGACGTCAATACCTCACTTGCTAGTGAGGTCCACATAAATGGGTGATCCAGATGAAACTAGATGGATGGGATGAATGAAATACATATATCATGCGACCCACAGAACTTGGAGACATCAATACGCCAACTATATTACTGATGTGAGGTACGTCAACCAATCAGCTTCCATAACTGATGGGTCCCATGTAGGGCCCACCATAGAATATAATATATTATATTAATATAAAATTTATTTATTTATTTTAAATGGACAATAGGGTCCAGGCCCTAGAGGGCTGGGATATTACATCATGGTGGGGTCCACGACCACGTCTAGATGGACGAACGGAGTGGATGAGACCCATACATTAGGTGGCCTTGTGAGACACCGTCCTACAATGGACGGTGTTGATGAACAACATGGTAAAACACATATATCATCTGTGGGCTCCACAGACTATGCTGACATCAATACATCAGCAATAAAGATGGTGTAATCGTACACCAGCCTACTTCTCATAGTAGGTGGGTCCCACGTAGGGCCACAGATATATATGTAATATATATATTAATAATATTAATACTATAATATAAATATTACTTTTTTTACAGGCCAGCAGCCAGGCATCTTCTGTTGCTGGACAACAGTCTAACAACATACTACAGATGGGCGGCTTAGATGATTGCGGTGGTCTGCATCCAATGGGGTCTACGCACACGTGGTCCCCTGGTATTTGTGTTCTCACTACCTGTAACGCCCTGAAAATCGGGGGTCGAGTAGTTACTCAACTCCCGAGTTCCAGAACATCACTTATGTAACAAAATGAATGATGATTGAATGTTGACTGTATTCGTGCATTGAACATGAGTGAGATTAAGCCAAAACAGCATATCATACTCCAGAGACAATTAAATTGCAAGCAGAACACTGTGATAGACATATAGAATATAAAAACTGTGGTGAGTCTCCAGAGTGTGATGAAGTTACCAGGTTAAATAATTACAAGTACAACTCTAAAATTTACCAAATGTGAGGAAGTATAATGTCTGCTATCCCAAGTACCATAGCCCCGTCAATACATTACCAGGTCTTCATAGACCTGTCAGAGGATTATATGTAGGAGAACTCTTCCTCAACATCATAGTAGTAGTCCGACTCTGCTTCATAGGCATCGCCATCACTAAAACTCAACAAATCTAGTTGGTGTGTACAACACCATCCCGTAACGTGGGAGTGAGTGATCAACTCAGTGGAACAATAAGACATAGGTTAACATGTTATCAATTCAGTCAAGCAGTAATGATAAAGCAGTACAATCAACAATTCTAAATACTCTTATTAATGCAAGTATTTATGCAGTCATGATGAATGCCCTTGCCAAACCACCCTCATGCGACATCATCTTACGTTCGCGGATGCATACCTCCCTTAGTGCTCCACATCTACCAGGCACATGCGGTGCGATGATGAGCATGATTACCGAGTAGTTATTAGTCCATTTCAAACAGCAGTATTGAGAAACTAAGGTACTTCCCTTGTATCATTCCCAAACATGATCCATTCTAGGGTTGTCAGTCCTAGTTAATCTCATACGATAATGTATTTCTAGGTCACTGCAGAGGCTGCCAGGGCGATTACGTACAATGGTTACACCACTCCCCCATCACCTCTTTAACGGTTCATCACTATACAGATACAGGCCTAGTTCATACTCTATACACTATGGCAAAACTCATCGCCTCACCGCAAATTCAGAGTATGCTCGAGGTCACTACAAAGGGCTGCCAGGGCTATTGCTCGCATTCGTTGCACCACTCCCCCATCACCTTATCAATGTAGGCCAGCAACACAAATATAGTGTCCCATACCACCATAATCGGCTCACGAGTCTGGTTGCTCACTGGTCACTACGGGGAGGCACATGGCCCCAGCGTAGGCCGACAGCTCGACCACGGTGTCCCATACCACCATGCACGGCTCATGAGTCTTAGCGGATCGAGGTACCATGGTTAAAATGGATTTCACTGGTAAGTTTGGTACCCTAGGTTCAAGCAGTAGCGTCCAAACATGGTGAACATACATTAGATAGATCGGGTTACTTGACGAGCCTGACTAGCTCGAGCGCACAATCAATTGAACGATATGAAGTGCATAAGCACTTCGCGTGGCCTAACCACTGTCGCCAACTGAAGTACGACTCAGGTTCGTCAAACACATCCTACGTGGTGAAATGAATCTCAACCACGATCTCAAGTCTGGTACCGATTGTCTGGACTAAAATCATAGTCTCAAAAGCAATCAATCCATATTCTAAAGCATGTGGAGAACAAAGTAAGTCAAGCATGTTAACAAACATGTCATAAAACATGTTACAAAGCATGTTATAAAGCATGTTATAAAGCACCATATAAACAGGAAATACAAAAATGAGTATTTTATCCATATATAATATATTCATATAGCAAATAATCATGGTAAACACATTTCCAAAGATTATACGTATATGGTACTTTCTACAAATACCTAGAATATGTAAAATTCCATATTCTTCATCTTTAATTGAAACGGAAAACAAACAGCACTTTGTACATGTGCAATTGCATGCAGATCATGAATCTATCATTATATGACATTGAAAGCGTTGAAAACCATAACCTATACACCTAAAGTCTGCACCTTT
The DNA here is from genome assembly GCA_030180095.1 of Magnolia changhungtana. Lineage (NCBI taxonomy): Eukaryota > Viridiplantae > Streptophyta > Magnoliopsida > Magnoliales > Magnoliaceae > Magnolia > Magnolia changhungtana. The sequence goes on from JASAUF010000548.1 coordinate 2,622,101, forward strand.
TCTTGTAGAATTGTAACGGAGTCGATGGATTCGCTAAGCTTTCGTATACGGCATTTTGGTAACCTATAACATGCTTTCGGTTAGTTATTTCGTAACCTAATTTTTCCGAGTCGTTATATTCACCTAAACTTCAAGATTTGTTTCTAACATGAAAGCACTTAAATAAGTTTGAAGGATAAGATAGTGAAAGATGAGATTTGTGAAGGACAAATGAGGTTTTCAGGAAAATGGTTTGAAGAAAAAAATTTGAGACCTTTAAATTGAGTGTTTGAGAAGTTAATCAGGTGTCAGGATTGACCCATTGCTGAAGGACGTTTAATTCCAAGTGGCAAAAATCCAGGATGTTACAATCTACCCATCTTAAAACAAAATTTCGTCCCCGAAATTGCCTAAGGGTAATAAGGAAAGATTTACTTATTTCTTTTGCCTAAGTTTTATTGATTTCGAGTTTCTACGCGTGGTAGGGTATATACTAGCCTGGTTAATTTTAGTCTACCCCCCTTAAAACTTATTTCTTTATCCAGTTCTCATACCCTGATGGTTTGCTACAATTTATTTCTTTACCTATTTGGAGTCTTGACGACAATCCCCAATTATTTAGAGTAAGATAGTTGTTTTCATTATTTGACCAACACGGAGAGACGGTTATAGTGGGCTTGATCCCGATACATCGATCATTTACCGGGCCAGGGTAGAAAGCTCATCGTATCCCTTCCGAATCCTGGTAGATCCTGGTCTTCTGCTCGGCCAAGCAGTGAGTCCATTGGTAGTCGCCTAGGATTGAGAATTGGGTCAAGCCGCGAATGCTTCGCAGTTTGTAATTCAGTATCTTCGTAGATCGATCACTCTAAAAACTTAGGGAATGTCCATCATTGAAAGGCTCAAATTGTCTATTTCTAAGGTTGCCCTTTAGGTCTTAGTCTAAGAGAGTCCTCGTTATTATCTATGTCCAAGGAAATGGTGAATCAAATCTTACTAGATCATCCTAAAACAGTTTCTCATAGTAGAACTTGCTAGGGCTTCTATAATGTTCGTATTTAACGAGCACAGTTTCGATCCTGGGCCAGTGGGGTAGGGTCCACCACGCTTTCGCTGCGCCACCCAGATCAAAGAGGTGTATTGATTTGACCTAGCTACATCTATCGGTCTCTCTAGCATTTTCTAATGTAATTTAGGAGTAGGTGGTGTAGTCCAAAGTCTATGCTCTTACGCTTAATTTAGGAGTAGTGGAAATCCATAGGTGTAGTCCAAAGTCTATGCTCTTACGCTAGTAGTGGAAATCCATAGGTCTAGTCTTAATTTAGGAGTAGTGGAAATCCATAGGTGTAGTCCAAAGTCTATGCTCTTACGCTAGTAGTGGAAATCCATAGGTCTAGTCTTAATTTAGGAGTAGTGGAATTTACATTTAATTGCATATACTTCAAACATGATATTGGAAAACATGGGATACACCCAATATAAGGACCATACCTTACACATACATTTTACATACATTTATTGTTACTTTTACAATTCTAGCCACCTTAATCTTACCTAATGCAATTGGCCGAACGGGCCCTAAACGTCCTAACATTCGGAGGTTATGAAAGTTATGAGACACAAAAAAATGTGGATTTTGTATTCATATGGGTGTGAAATGGTGAGGCTAAGAGGAATAATGGTGGAGGGGTGGAAGGAATTCACAATTGTCGCGTACAACTCTAACTTGCCAAACATTCGACACATTCCATCAACATGAAAATATAAAGATCCTAACGTAGGGGATGGAACTTTTGATTCTCCACGAGTTTGAACCTAAACAGGGATTGTAAAGGCCCCAAAAGATAGGGTTTGAAGAAAGGAAATGAAGAAATAGGATGCGTTGAGAGCTTACATGGTTTTGAGCTTCAAATGAGGGGGTTTGGGAGCTTAAATGAGGAAAAACGGAAAGGGTAGAGGGTAGGTGTTGCTATGAACGATGGAGGGGTGTGGGTTTTAATAGAAAACAGTGGAATGGGTGATTGAAAGGGAGGTTGGGAAGGTTTTAAGGGAGTACTAATTTGTGAAGGAAGTACTAGTTTGGGAAGGTTTTAAGGGACGGCCCATATACCAAGGGGTTCCCCTAGGCCCCCAAACATGATCAGCCCGACCGGCTGGGCCCGAAACCCGAGGAGGCCTCGCCGACTTGGGGAGGGCTTCACTGACTTTTGAAGTGGTTAGCGATGACTCGCCATTTGGGTAAGGTCCTCATGACCCCTAGACCCCAAAAAATATGGGTCTACCACAGGTCCCCTATGAAGTGCTCGTTTGGCCCCGACTCCATTTAAGGCATTTTCGGGGCCAATTTACAAACCAGAATGAGTTTATATGATATGTAGCATATGATTTTGGGGTAGGAGGTGCTAATCTACCCAACTAACCTATTTATTTCACGAGATTCCATAATTTGAATGGTCAAAAGTCCAATTTCTACATATATTCACTATTTATAGTAATTTTTTTTTGTTTAAGTATTATTCTTCATCATTTATATGTTAGAATTTATATCTAATATGAAAGGATTTAGAAAAAATTAAAGAATGAAGTGGTGCAAGGAGAGAATTTAAAGGAATTAGATAAAAGGGGTTTTAGGTTTTGAGATGAAGTGTAAGGTGTTGTGGTTGACCCACAACCTAAGGACATTTGTTTCTAGGGAACGACTCAAACCCATCTATTGACGGTCTAGAAGTCATTCGGGATCGTTTTACGTGATCATGGGTGTGTACGGGCCCAATCTCAGCGGTCGATTTCTGTCGGTTTCGCCGTTCGGCGAATTTAGAAAATCCTAAGTCGGTTTCTATGTTTCGTCACCCCCTCCTAAGTTAGAGTGCTCTGATACCATCTTGTAACGCCCTGAAAATTGGGGGTCGAGTAGTTACTCAACTCCCGAGTTCCAGAACATCACTTATGCAACAAAATGAATGATGATTGAATGTTGACTGTATTCGTGCATTGAACATGAGTGAGATTAAGCCAAAATAGCATATCATACTCCAGAGACAGTTAAATTGCAAGCGGAACACTGTGATAGACATATAAAATATAAAAACTGTGGTGAGTCTCCAGAGTGTGATAAAGTTACCAGGTTAGATAATTACAAGTACGATTCTAAAATTTACCAAATGTGAGGAAGTATAATGTCTGCTATTCCAAGTACCATAGCCCCGTCAATACATTACCCGGTCTTCATAGACCTGTCAGAGGGTTATATGTAGGAGAACTCTTCCTCAACATCATAGTAGTAGTCCGACTCTGCTTCATAGGCATCGCCATCACCTGAAACTCGACAAATCTGGTTGGTGTGTACAACACCGTCCCGTAACGTGGGAGTGAGTGATCAACTCAGTGGAACAATAAGGCATAGGTTAACATATTATCAATTTAGTCAAGCAGTAATGATAAAGCAGTACAATCAACAATTCTAAATACTCTTATTAATGCAAGTATGAATGCAGTCATGATGAATGCCCTTGCCAAACCACCCTCATGCGACATCATCTTACATTCGCGGATGCATACCTCCCTCAGTGCTCCACATCTACCAGGCACATGCGGTGCAATGATGAGCATGATTACCGAGTAGTTATTAGTCCATTTCAAATAGCAGTATTGGGAAACTAAGGTACCTCCCTTATATCATTCCCAAACATGATCCATTCTCAGGTCGTCAGTCCTAGTTAATCTCATACGATAATGTATTTCTAGGTCGCTGCAGAGGCTGCCAGGGCAGTTACGCACAATGGTTACACCACTCCCCCATCACCTCTTTAATTGTTCATCACTATACAGATACAGGCCTAGTTCATACTCTATACACTGCAGAAAAACTTGTCACCTCACCGCAAATTCAGAGTATGCTCGAGGTCACTACAAAGGGCTGCCAGGGCTGTTGCTCGCATTCGTTGCACCACTCCCCCATCACCTTATCAATGTAGGCCAACAACACGAATATAGTGTCCCATACCACCATAATCGTCTCACGAGTCTGGTTGCTCACTGGTCACTATGGGGAGGCACATGGCCCCAGCGTAGGCCGACAGCTCGACCACGGTGTCCCATACCACCATGCCCGGCTCATGAGTCTTAGTAGATCGAGGTACCATGGTTAAAAGGGATTTCACTGGTAAGTTTGGTACCTTATGTTCAAGCAATAGCGTCCAAACAAGGTGAACATACATTAGACAGATCGGGTTACTTGACGAGCCTGACTAGCTCGAGCACACAATCAATTGAACGACATGAAGTGCATAAGCACTTCGCGTGGCCTAACCACTGTCGCCAACTGAAGTACGACTCGGGTTCGTCAAACACATCCTACGTGGCGAAATGAATCTCAACCACGATCTCAAGTCTGGTACCGATTGTCTGGACTAAAATCATAGTCCCAAAAGCAATCAATCCATATTCCAAAGCATGTGGAGAACAAAGTAAGTCAAGCATGTTAACAAACATGTCATAAAGCATGTTATAAAGCACCATGTAAACAGGAAATACAAAAACGAGTATTTTATCCATATATAATATATTCATACTGCAAATAATCATGGAAAACACATTTCCAAAGATTATATGTATACGGTACTTTCTACAAATACCTAGAATATGTAAAATTCCATATTCTTCATCTTTAATCGAAACGGAAAACAAACAGCACTTTGTACATGTGCAATTGCATGCAGACCATGAATCTATTATTATATGACATTGAAAGCGTTGAAAACCATAACCTATACACCTAAAGTCCGCACCTTTTCTCATAGAATCGTAACGGAGTCGATGGATTTACTAAGCTTTCGTATACGGCAGTTTGGTAACCTATAACATGCTTTCGGTTAGTTATTTCATAACCTAATTTTTCTGAGTCATTATATTCACCTAAACTTCAAGATTTATTTCTAACATGAAAGCACCTAAACAAGTTTGAAGGATAAGATAGTGAGAGATGAGATTTGTGAAGGAAAAATGAGGTTTTTAGGAAAATGGTTTGAAGAAGAAATTTGAGACCTTTAAATTGAGTGTTTGAGAAGTTAATCAGGTGTTAGGATTGACCCATTGCCGAAGGACGTCTAATTCCAAGTGGCAAAAATTTGGGATGTTACACTACCCAAAAATTGAGCAAAGGATACAGATCACGTTAGTTTTTTGCTACGGATATAAACCATAGCTAAAAGGTTGAGACACCATTAATAATTAATGGTGGTGCAAGGGGCTCTCTAGGGCCTAAATATATATATATATATATTCTATCTAAGCCGTCCATATATTTTTAAATATTATTGTAGGACATGAAATAAAAACTTAACTAGATCGAAGGCTCAAGTGGACCACACGGTAGGAAACATGGAGATTAAATCATACATGCTTCCTATGGTGTGGTCCACTTGGGCCTTTAATATACTTTAATTTTGGGATCAAGAATTAAAATTATTTATAAAAATTAATGGACGGAATGGATAAACCAAATACATCATGGTGGGCCCCACGGAGCCCCTGACTGGACCGTTCATGGGTCCATCTACCCAATCGATGCCTAAAAATGGGCGCGCGCTCAAAACAGAGCCTCACCCAAACAATCTCTCCTCTCTCTTCTCTCTCTCTCTCTCTCTCTCTCTCTCTCTTTCTCTCTCTCCATTCCCTAACCCTATCTCTCTCCCGATCTCTACTCCTCTCTCATCTTCCTCCCTCTCTCTCTCTCTCTCTCTCTCTCTCTCTCTCTCGATTCCCTAATCCTCTCTCTCTCTCTCCCCCAATCTCTACTTCATCTCTTTCATTCTCATCCCTCTCTCTCCAATGCATCTCCGCCATCTCTTCTATCTCCCTCACATCATCATTTTGCTCGGACCTCCATTGCAGTAGCCGGCTCCTACTCGAAGAAACACATGCGATTCGAAACACTTGCATTCCAGAAAGCCATCTTCTATCTTCGGTCGTTTGCCGACAAGGGCGGTGCTCAGCTCTTTGTTCCAACATGAAGGTGGCTCACTGAAAGCTTTAATCTCATCAGCCATCTTACCCTCTTCTTGGAAAAAGGTGTTGTCATCCTTGGAACTCAGTTCTTCTACCACTCTCAATGGGCTGTGTTTTTATTCATTTAGATATTCTTTTACATTACATTCTAATATAGCCTAATCAGTCAATTTTTACATCGTTGACCTTTGTTTTTTATTCTTTTCTTGTTTGAAGAGCAATGTGAACTATTTTAGCATGTTCTTTAGTTAGTCTGTTGGCCCTTGTTATGAATGGAACTGAAAACCGAAGATGAGTTTGTATAATCTTCTAATTGGGGTGAGTTTTGGGGCATTGTCTGTCCATGGTGGGATGCAGTGTGCATAGTATCGATTACTGACCATAGGACTATTTGTAAGAACTGAAAACCTGACTAATCTTGTGGAAGCCCTTGGTTTATAATTCTTCTTGCTTGATATTATATGCATCTCTAGTCATTTGTCTTTTGGCGTGTGTTTATAATATATTTTTGTTACCTTAAAAAAAAGATATTGTATGCATCTCGGAGATAGATTTTGATCTGAAGTATGGTTTTGATTAGATGATTTTTTGGTGTCATACTCGACAAAAATTGTATGTGTGTCAGACACACGTGAGTCTACTGGTTTTTTTTCCAGTTTATGTTTTCTACTCTAGTAGAATTCCCAACAATCATGAGACTTTACTTGTGTGGATATGAAAGAGACTGTTTCTTTCCATTCCAGTATGCAAAAGAGTTCCATCTTATGAATTTTTAAATTCTACTAGAATATAAATTAAAAAATCATAGATTATTTACATAAAATAAAAAATAAAAAATCACAGATTATTGTTCTTGTTTGTGAGATGGCCTTGAGCCAAACATAGCCTAAGGATACATTTAAATCTAATTGAATTGCAAAAGTTTGATTTAGTATAAAAGAATTAAGTGAGGGGTGGCACCATTCACCAAACTCTTATTTCAATTCCATATGCTTTATGGCAGGCCTGCGATGTTCATCATTTCGATCTAGTCCCTTGTTATGAGTGGAGCAGGGCTTGGCCCCAATCCAATCATTTCCAATTTATGGGTTGTTTGGCTCCCCAGAATCCTAAAAGGAGTCTTGAATCTATTTTCAGGAGCAAATTCCCATTGAAAGGGATTTTGTTTCTAGTGTTTGGATAGTGGGAAAGCTATTTCTTATTAATCCAGTTTTTGTGTTTGGATATTGGGAAAGAGTAGTTTGGAGAGGAGAGGAGTGGCCTTTTTGTCGTTGTAAAAAATGACAGTTGGATGGGAATCCATTTACCAAAGTTTTTGCAACCCATCTTAAAGATGGGAAATTTTGGGAATTAGATTCCCATGGGAATTCATTTCCCACCCTTTCCCTAGTAAATTCGTTTCCCAAGGGCAAGATTCCAATTGGCCAAAACCCCTTACAGAATTGAACCATTGCAGTTCAATTTACCATCCCAAAGCTGCCTGAGGACTAGTTTTGAAAAACCTCTAATCTGCAACTTTCTTTATAAAATACAATTTTTTCTTCATTTTGGAGGGAAAACATGTTTTTGTAAACTGTCAACATTTGAAATTACATCTTAAGAGTGTTCTGGAAACCCTTAAGCAAAATCTTTTTGAGTTCTCCATTATGTTTCAATTGGACACGCATACAATTGTTGTTATTAGCATTGAAAACCTTGAAAGCGTATGTGTTTTGTGACCAAAATCTAAAAGACTGCCACATTAGAACACCGCTCCTGTCAATTTACAAAGTTTGGCCCCTTTGTTCATTTCTGACTTGTTTCACTTCTTTTAGGGTTGTGACATCTTCATCGCATTATATGTAGATTTGGACCTCTTTTGGCTGCCCTGGTTTCTATTTTCTATATTATGCTGCTTGTCAATTGAGAAATAAAGCAGGAGCTATTTAAACTACATTATCAACTGGAGAAGTTGGGGTTGTTTTTAACTTCACATATTTGGTTTTATTGTAGATGGATGAGTTTTATTTGTTAGGGACACTGTGTCGTTGGTGGTATTTGCCATGATTGTCTTCCGCATGGATTCTAAGGGACTTGTGAGCTGCCTGAGGTGTTTGATAGCTTAAGTTAGAAAGTTGGAAGTTAAAAATGGAAATACATCATGAAGATTGGGTAACGGATCTCAAAGAGGATGATGATGCTCACATGGGTTGTGAGTTTTTCTTTTCATATCTTTTTTATTCTAATTAAATTGCTTTTCATATCTTCCTATTGATCCCTGAAAATCAAATCAATAATCGAGCTTCCTGTTTTATGTTGTGTTGATGAGATATAGATAAATAATCGATAGGTTCAAGTGTTGGAGGTAAAAGGGACATTCTTCTTCTTGATGTGTGCATTTTCCGACAATTTCTTCATAGGCCTGTTTGGGAACTTGGAGTATAAGGGGCTATTTGGATGCCTGTAAATGGTTTAAGTTGTAAATGATTTACAGGTGCCTGTTGTGTATGGCTTTAAGATGGTTGGTATTAAGTGTAATTTATAGCTGTGTACTAACATGCTAACCAATAAAAAAATTAATTTTAAAAAAAAGGTCAAATTAGAGCATTTACATAGAAGGGCACACTTGATGGACGGCCTTAGATCACCTGACATGTGCCACTTTGACACAGACATGGTGTAAATGGGTTCCCCTGCATGTTTGTGACTTTAGAAGCATTATTTCATTGCTAGAATAAACAATCAATATTTAATATTATTATTGTACTGATTTTTTACAACAACACATGCTCAATTAAATAGAAAATTAGAGGCATCCCACTATTTAGATGCATTCACGTAAGATTAAGGCCATTTACAAGTGTCAGATGGGCCATAGTTTATAAAATAAATATATGGCTTGGCTGATTTTATTTTATTTTTGGTAGCCATTCAAATGTTTCTGACAATGTGGCCCACCTGCTGAATGGAGCAGATCTATTTTTGGGATAGAATATAGACTTGCTCATGAGCACCTTATGGATAGCTTGGATATTGCACCTATTAGCCATGCAAGCATGTTTGGTGGCATGTGCATTAGCATTTTATACATGTGTGTGTTCTTAGAAAAGCTCTCGAGTCAAACTTGTAATGTGTGGGATTGCAAATTAGAGTTCGATTTTCATTGTAAGATGAAATAGCACCCTCCACTTCCACATTTCCTCTTCAAGTAATTGTAGAAATCTCAATTTAGTTCAATTGATCATCCAAACATGAATCTGCAAATTACTCCATTTTTTCGTTAGATGAATTTATCCATTTTGGTTAATGAGCTTCCTCCACAATGTTGCGTAGGTTTCTAAGAAGGGCATTGGCAAATGGGCACCATATCTGGCTACGTAACGCTCCATATGCCGATAGCAAGGTTTTCACACACTCGCTTCTAGCAAAGGTTGGTGTTTGTTGCTGGAAGATTTTATTTTCTTTTTCAATCTACAGAGATTTTATTTTCCACTTGATGCAAATCTTACTTGGAAATATAATAGAACAAGTTGATTTATTTTTTCTCATTTTGTGTTTGATTTATTTTATTTTGATCTTTTCGTATTTGTTGTTTGTTTGATCCAATGATTGGCTCCATTTTGATTGTCATGCCCAGAGCGCATCTATTCAGGTATACTCTTCTTCTTACTTCTTTTCGTTCATTGTTACTAAAGATATCTGGAAAACCTTGAGTTAGTAATTAGAAAACAAAGAGACTGTTCAGTGGGATCTAAAAGGTGAATGGAGTGACTTCTGTAGATTATGACCATATATAAGAAAATAATTTATCCTGTATTTAGGATTTTTTAAAACTTGATTTGTGATGTCAGAGGTGTTCAGGATTTGGTTTTTACCTAATTTGTGTGTGTTTCATTGGCGGTTGGTGGTGGGCCAAGATCTATGGTTGGTTGTATGTTGTCTAAGCACACGAGTGCAAAAGGGAGACATCTTCATGGTACACCATGTGCTAAGGTGGAAGACTTGTTTGATATCAGTCAGTCTGGGTGAGTCCCAAGTCCCAACTTGTAGATGAACTATCTTAAAAATCAGGTCAGTCCACCCATTAAACAACCCCTACAAGAAAAAGGATAGCTAAGAAAAATCAGGTCATTTGCAGTTTTGTAAATGGTAGCCCAACTGATCTTGATTTTTGGTCAAGGACACTTCCATGGTGGGACCATCTGATGGATGGTCTGGATGTTGTGCACATGAGGTGGCATGTAGCTAGGCTTCATTGTACACAAGTGTGGTCTCAGCAAATCTCATACACTACATACATATATGCATAGGTGCACACATGCACATGTATATATGCATGCGGAAGCATAGATTATAATGTTTCAACAACCACTATATGATCTTTTTCTTTTTTCAAAGTTGTGAGCTATTATAATGTTTTAACAACCACTATATGTACTTGTCATGGTCTCTAGTGACTATTGTAGAAGTAAAGAAAAGTTGTTCACCTAAAAAAATGGTTCTTATTAAGCAATTTTATAGGACAAATATTGACTCGACTATGTTTTCATGGCCCGGTGGATTGCCAAGTCAATGCAAAACTTGGCCGATTTTTGTATAGGACCGATGTATAGTGTGAATCAGCGGAGTGGTTGCAGGTTTGGAGATGTTGGCTTCGAGGTCTCTTTTGTTTACATATATGGGGTTGGTGCTTTTTCAGGATGAGGAGTGGCTTGAGCTATTGGTGAGGATCATATGATATGGTGATGGAAAACAAACACAAAGCTTTCAATATTTTTCTGATATGGTACTTTACTATTTCTTTTAAGACTTTATGATTGAAAATGTGTTGTGGGCTCACCGTCTTTCTCGAAAATGGCAACAATGAACTGCACAATATACTTAGTTTGGGTTTATTTGAGTTAATATATGTCATGTCATGTTCCTTGCTCACAATCCTTTGATTCGGAGAATGAAAATTTCAAAACTTATAACTCAGAGAAAGATGACCTTTCCACCAAATCAGTTGACTATGCCCGACTATCGGCAAGCTAAGGATCATCTCAAGTTGAGGTCAGGATCCGATAGGATTGATGAAACTAGAATCATGCTTAGGAAACACACGAATAGTAACAACCATAATTAAGAGCTGAAAATAGCTCTTTTTGGTAATGTTGTAGGACCTAATCAGCTTGCAGCTGAAAGCAATTGACATAAGGAAGCTGGTCTAGGTGATCCTGCAGCAGATACAACTTGTTACACTAATCATGCTTGGAGTGGAGATGAAGATGGTTTGAGAGAAAATGCTAATATTCTTTGTTTTCAGGAATTGCTCACTGTTTTTTTTTTCTGTGCTTGCTATCTGCTAACTTTACTATCAAAGGAACTTTTGGGAGATTTTGAAGCATTCGCTGAGATGTTCATTCCTGTAAAATTACCTGTTTCTTTCTGATTACTATGGTTGTTAGTTTCCTAATAGTTATTTGGATTTGCATCTCTGACTTTCAGGTGCTTTTTAAGCTAGTTGTGATAACAATGCTTGTAATTGTAGAGTCTTCAGACAACTGCATAAAGACGGTATGAAGCTATAAAGTGATTTCTTTTCTCTTTTCTTTAGGTGTAGGAGCATTTATGGAGATATTGGACAAGTCATATGTGAAATGCAGGTTGGCTTTGGGACCTACAGTAAATGTGCATCAGTGGGACCTATAGTAAACGTGTCACTGTGAAGAAAACACCACAACTAGACAATTTTAGAAGTTGGTGGGACCCACATCAGCAGGTGAATGGTAAATGGTACCTTTTATTGTGGATCACCCCTGGACCAAAGGCCTGGTACCTTTTGTTGTTGTAAGTTCCTAATTAGTTTGTTTCTGTATTGCGTCGGAGCTATCCGGATGTTGAGCGGGGGTCCGTGGAAGGTGGGAACCGCTGTTATGACCATGATGAAGCTGTCCATTTCTTATGGACAATAATATGGGTGGCCTGGCCATTTGGACAGGCCTATGTTTAAGTATTATCTCGAAATTAATGAAGCAGATCCGGATGAGCATCGGAGCTATCCGGATGTTGAGCCGGGGTCCCTGGAAGGTGGGAACTGCTGATATTTATTTTTTCCCTTCATCAGTGTCTGTATGATCTTGTGAACAGGTTGGATGATAAATAAACATCACTACAGGCCCTACGAAGGTTTCAATGATGGAAATCATTATACCCACTGTTTCTTGTGGTATGGTCCACCTAAGTTTTGGATATGATTCAATTTTGGTTTCAACCCCTTAAATGATCTGGAAAAGAAGATGGACGGTGTAGATAAACTACATATATTTATAGTGGGTATAATGATTTCCTAACCCAAAACCTAAACTTAAAAACCTAAATCTGAACCTGAACCCGAACCCGAATTCCTAAACCTAAACCTAAACCTATAAGCTATAACCTATAACCTAAACCTAAACCTATAACCTATAACCTATAACCTATAACCTATAACCTTAACCTGAACCTGAACCTTAACCTAAACCTATAACCTAAACCTATAACCCATAACCTAAACCTAAACTGTAATGCCCTGAAAATCGGAGGTCTCGTATCACCTCAAGTAGAAATCACTTAGGATCAAATCCTTTAGAAATTAGACAAAGTAAATAAGTGCTAAACTGAATTAGCCATGAAATCCGCTTGAATCACTTTAAATACGATCTGCAAGACCCAAAACTTGTAGAATCTTTGACGCTAGGTTACCTTAAAATCTAGGATCAAACTCATTACCTGACTGCTCTCGGGAGTACATTGAAACTCCGTATCAAGTCTGGACCGCACATCGAAAGTCTGAATGATACAAGGTTATAAACTTAGGATCGCCTTGCTGGGCTTGACAACCTTCTCGGAAGTCAAAACCAGATAGTATTCCGGGGCTATTCGCTTGAGCCCGGAGCGAGGAGTGTGAGAAAACCTGGTTTTCTTTAGAAAATTTAATTTAAGTAATCTGAGACTTGATGTTTGCGGGGCAAATATAAACAATCAAACCGTCGGAATTTGACCCAAATACAGTGACCTAGAACTGCATCATCGTATGAGATTATCTAGGACTGAAGACCCTAGAATAGATCATTGTTTGGGAATGATATAAGGAAGGTACCTTAGTTTTCCAATACTGTTGTATGCAAAGGACTAATAATAACTCAGTAATCATGTTCATACCGCACTGCATGTGCCTGGAAGATGTGGAGCACTGAGGGATGAAAGCATGCTGCGGAAGTAAGATGGTGTCGTACGAGGGAGTATGTTGGCGAGGGCATGCATCATTATCGCATCTCATCCTTGCATTAACTACAGTACTTAGGAATGTTGATTGTACTGCTTTATCATTACTGCTTGACTGAATTGATAACATGTTAATCTGTGCATTATTGTTCCACTGAGTTAGCTACTCACTCCCACGTTACGAGACGATGTTCTGGACACCCACCAAACCCTATCTTAGATGTAGATATTGATGAGACACTGGAGGCTGAGCCTGATTACTATGATGATCAGGAAGAGTTCTCCTTCATGCAGTTCTCTGGAGGTAACGCTTAGGCCATTCAGATGACGGGGCTACAGGGTGTACCATTCTAGTTGTACCATTTTTGACATTTTAACTTTTGAAACAAATACATGTATATGGTGACTCAGTAAGGTGTTCATACTCTGGAGACCGATTTGACATTTTTAGCTTTTTAGACATTTAAGTAAATTTTTAAAGAAAACCAGGTTTTCTCACACTCCTCACTCCGGACTCAAGAAAATAGCCCCGAAATACTATCTGGTTTTGACTTCCGAGATGGTTGTCAAGCCCAGCAAGGCGGTCCTAAGTCTATAATCTCGTATCATTCGGACTTTTGATGTGCGGTCCAAACCTGATACGGAGTTTCAATGTGCTCCCGAGAGCAGTCGGGCAATGAGTTTGATCCTAGATTTTAGGGTAACCTAGCGTCAAAGATTCTACTAGTTTTGGGTCTTGCAGATCGTATTTAAAGTGATTCAAGCGGATTTCATGGCTAATCTAGTTTAGCACTTAGTTACTTTGTCTAATTTCTAAAGGATTTGATCCTAAGTGATTTCTGCCTGAGGTGATACTCGGGCCATTGTACGGAATTTTCTGAGTCATTACATAAACTTATAAACTAAACTTAAACCTAAAACCTAAACCTAAACCTATAAACTAAACCAAAACCTATAACCTATAACCCTAAACCCTAAACCTAAACCCAAACCCGAACCCGAACCCGAACCCAAATTCCTAAACCTAAACCTAAACCTAAACCTATAACCTAAACCTAAACCTAAACCTATAACACGATATATATATATATATATTATATATATATATATATATATATATATATATATATATATATATATATAGGAGAAACATTATAAAGGAAGGAAATTTAGAAGAAAAAAACTAGACTAAGGATTATTTCCTTTTCCTCTTCCTATCACCAAAAAAAGAAAAAAAAGGTATTAAAAAGGAAAAAAAAAAAAGAAGAAGAAAGAAAGAAAAAGAAGACTAACTTCAAAAACCTTATTTAATTTCCACAAAACTGAAAATTTTCAATTACGACTTTGAGATTGGTAATGGGAAAACCTAATGTGTATGTTGTGTTTTAAGTGTTTTGTTATTGTATTAAGTCAATACTACTTAAGACTTGGACTCACTCAGCTTAGTGCAAAATTTATCATGTGTCAGGATGTCCTTACATTTTTGTAATATACATATATTTATATCCGGGTTTCATCATCACTATGGAGAAGAAGGGCTTCTTAGTTTTTTTTTTTTTTTTTTTAAATATCATATTCACATTTTAGCCTGATTTTTCATGCTCCATTTGTTTGCATTCTTGTTTTTGAATGGGACGGAGGAACTATATCATCATATCCTGTTCATGGAGTTTTATAAGCATCTTAACCTCTTCTACTTGGGTTCCTCTTCTTGTTCACTTCTATAGATATGTACTACTTTCTCTCTATTATAATTTGGTATTGATTTCTTTTTCCTTCATTTGGTGCATCATTTATAGATATTGAAGGACTTCTTAAATTGCCAGGGAACAGGGAATGTGCTGTCTGCAAAAACATGTAGGTATCTTGGTTGAATTGTGATAACGAATATGATATTTTATTTCTAAAGCTGGGGGACAAGTTGGATTTTCAATATTCTTCTCATTAAATACTTTTTGGCTTTTCTGGTCATTTGTTACATACTACATTCAAAAGCACCATGAGCAATAACAATATTCACATATTGTAATTCTCCTTTAAACAATACAGGAGCAAGTAGTGGGCACATGTCAGTTACGGATACTTCACAAAATGAGACATTGGAGGTTGGACCTAAGAATTTGAAGATGTCCTTTTCATCAACATCTGGACAACTAAAACATATGATGAATTATAGAACATAGGTGAGTTGTATTTTCTTTCCTGATTACAAGCTCCTGGGTTAATTAGCTTCAAAGTTTTTTGTAAATCAGGCTTCTTTGACATATATAACTCCAGAATCTAGGCCTTGTAATTAATTAAAACTTTACATATGTTATCCATTGGATTCCAGGACTCCTTGCCATGTCATTCAAACCCTTGTACATGGTTATTATTGTGTTTATAACTTCGTAAATGGTAACATGCCTACCCAGGTGAAAGATTTGGATGTGGAACTTGAAAGTACTAAGCAGAAAAGTAAACAAAACCTGCAACAAGCGATCTTAATTGAAAGGGAAAGAGTTGTTCAAATGCAGTGGGATATGGAAGAACTTCGTAGGAAGTATTTGGAGATGGAGTCGAAGCTAAAGTTCGAACGGGTTCCTTTTTTGTATTTCTTATGATAGGTTGAGTAAAGTGAAGTAACGTTTATTTAGAAATGTGAATGTGGGATGTATTGTATGATTTGATTGCTAGTTGTAATAAATGCATCATTTTTTTCCTGATTGCATTTTATGTACTATTCCTATCAGCATTAATTATATTAGCTTAGATGAGTTATCAATCACAGCAGGTTCTTGCAATGGAAACAGGCACCATTATTATAATTTATGTTTAATTTTTAAAAAATAGCTACAGATTTTAGCCGTAGCTCTTATTCTGAAAACCTAGCTATTGCTAACTTTAGATTATTGCTAGGATTTCATTCCACTTTTAGTTAGAGATATTATCTGTAGCCGTAGGTACATTTCCCTATAGAAATTATAGCTATGGCTTTTATCCGTAGCTAGTGATATCTATTGCTACAAATGTAATCTGTAGTCATAGGTACATTTCCTTACAGAAATTATAGCTACGACCTTTATCCGTAGCTAGTGATATATATTGCTACAGATTTAATCTATAGGCGTAGTTACATTTCGCTATAGAAATTATAGCTATGGCTTTTATCCATCGCTAATGATCTCTATTGCTACGGATATAATCCGTAGGCATAGGTTTTTGACCTTTAGTTACACCATCAATTGCTACGGACGTCCTACAGACTAGATCCGTAGCAATAGGCCTTTAGCTATGGTTTTTATCCGTAGCCTTTGCCCCTTTTTTTAGTAGTGTCTCCTTCATCTAGGCCCACATCTAGACAGTCAGGATGGAACATATCCATCATGGTGGGCCTGAAGATGGACGGCATGGCCATAAAATACATACATCATGAGTGGGCCACAAGATCAAGGAAAAGAGAGAGGGAAGGAGAGATAGAGAGATTGGGTGTAGCGGAGGGACCTCGCCACTATGGGCCCCCTCCAGATTATAACACATACATCAAAATGGGTCTCACTTACAAGTGGGCCTTAAATCTTGAAATCAATGGTGGATCACCCACATGAGGCCTCCTTCTTTAGCTCCTTGGACTTTTATGCTCATTGCCTTCAATTTTGATGGAGGTTGATGAAGAATGAATGGTTGAAATGGGAGATGAGAGGGTGAAAAAGTGGGCCGCACTTGTTGTTTTGGGAAGGCTTGGAGATCTTGGACATTTAGGTGTTTCTCTTGGGGTTGGAGAGTGAAGATAAAAATGAGAGATAGAGAGAGAGAAATGATGGATGAAAAGGGATGGAAGGAATGGTTGTTGTAAGGGATGGGAATCGGAAAACATGGGTTGGGTTGAAAGTTATGTAAAGGAGGTATGGGTGGGGAGAGAGAGAGTTAACTTATGAAGGGGGTGAGGTGGCATGGGGTATGGTTGATGTACTTGAGATAGGGTGTGTACTTGATTGATTGATTGATGAGACATGTTTTAGAGATTCTCTCGGAATTCAAAATGGGCGGCGTTTCTTCGGAATGAACACAGGCCCATATCTTCTGGGCTGGGTATCGCCTCGATGTGTGAGACACAACGTTAGAACCGCGGCGACAGCGTGGTCGCAAGGGTACAAGTGTAATGCCCTAAATTTTAAGGGTCGAGCAAAGCTCTACTCCCGAGATCCAACCCATCACTTATGCAACATGGATAATGATATTAAGATTTTGTCCATATTAATGAGTGAAACATGAATGGGATTATACCAAAACAGTATATCATACTCCAGATATAATTAAATTAAGCAAGCAGAAGTCTGAAATATATGTATTTAAATATGAAAGGGTTTCACAAACTCCGGACTATGAGTATGTAACTGGGCTGAATATATACATGTATTGTTCCAAAATATACAAAATGTGAGAATGTAAGATGTCCAACTAAGCCAATATCCCCGTAGTCCCTGCGCATCAGTACGAGATCTATATAGACCTGCCCGAGAGCTGAACGTAGGAGAACTCTTCCTAACTACTCTTGTTAATGCAGGAATGGAGTGCAAGTAATGATGTATACCCTCGCACAAAGCTCCCTCACAAGCAACTCTGACAACCAATTTCGCATATGTTAACACTCCCCAAAGTGCACCTTCCTCGCCAAAAGCACATCCTGGCTAATGCAATGCGATGCATGGCTGTGTTAGCCGAGTGCTTAATTAAGCTTATTCATACAGCAGGTTCGGGAAGCTAAGGTACCTCCCTTTATATCATTAACCTAAATCGAAGGATCCATCTAGGGTTGTCAATCCTAGTTAACTAATACGATAGGCAAGTTGTAGGGCATCACCCCTAATGAAAAGCAGTTGATAGGCAAGTTCAAAATTTATACTCGCGGTCACTACGGGGAGGCTCGTTACCTCAATGTAGGCCGACAACTCGAACACGGTGTCCCATACCACCATGCCTGGCTCACGAGTCTGGCTTACTCACTGGTTACTACGGGGAGGCTCGTCACCCCAGCGTAGGTCGACAGCTCGACCATGGTGTCTCATACCACCATACCCAGCTCATGAGTCTTTGAAGATCGTGATACCATGGTTAAAACGAGCTTTTACATTGGTACCTTAGATTCAAGCAGTGATGTCCATACATGGTAAACATACAATAGGCCAATCGATTTATTTTGTAAGTTCGATTGGTATGAGCACATGTTAACTTAATCGACATGCAGCACATAAGCACCCCTTGTGGCCTAACCACTGTCGACAATCGTCGTGCAACCCGGATTCATCAAGTTACCTAATGTGGTAAGACTAATTCAGCCACTTGTACATGCACTATTACCGATTGCCTGGGCTACGTTGTAGCCCCAATCTTACTCAAATGCAATAGGTAGACACATGTGAAAGTGCACATGCTAGTGCCCTGGTTTATCAAGATACGTGAGTGGTGAGTCAGACTGGCAACAGAACTTGATAGGAAGATTATTTCAAGCGTCTGCCTCAACTGGATGTGTGGAAGCTCGCAATAGGTAAATCATAGCCTCACATCCTATGTCCTAAAACACCAAGTGATTAAAACCCTTAAAACAAGATAGACATCTTAGGGTTTTTGAGGTGAGAAAACTTTTTCAAAATAGAAAAATCTCTATGTTTTTCTCACCTTGTCGATCTTATCGAAACACCCTCGATATGATCGACTTGTTCTGTCGATGTCCTCGATACCTTAACGATATTATCGATGAGAGGACCAAAAGCGTCCAGCAACTAAATATTCATCTAGACGAATTTATCGATGTATCGATACACATATCGATATCATCGATATAAGTACAAATATGTCCAGCAACTTCATAACATATCTGGACGAATTATCGATGTATCGATAACCTATCGGTATCATCAATATTCAAATCTCGAGTCCATCAAGAGTGGCTCGATAAGATCGACAGACAGTTTTCCGGTGCCCCTATTTTTTTAAAGAAAATCTCAAAAGTCTTCGATTGCATCGATGCTCTTCCGATATGATCTGAATTCAAATGTCGATAACATCGAAAGTTCATCGATGATATCGATCGTGGGCGCGCATTTCTTACAGCATATATCTCAGGTTATTTTTAACTATGATCGGGGGCCCTTCGATAGAATCGATATTCAAATATCGATGATATTGGTACCAGGTCGATTGCATCGAACAAGGACACAAATCGTCCAGCAAGCTTAAACACAAATCTGCTGGATTTATCGATGCATCGAATCTGATCTCGATATCATCGACATTCAAATTTTGATGATCTCGATGGTTCCCCCGATCATTCATGAAAAGCTGAAATGTCTCAAAGTTAAGTCTCTCTCATTTTTCAAGTGTCAATTAATCGAACCTGTCATTGATGGAATCGGAGTTCGAAATCCAATGACATCGACAATAGCTTCGATTCATCGACCTATTGGCAAGAAGTTTCAAAAGTGTATGACATTGAGTCCGAGTCATCGAGCAGACCATCGATGCTATCGAGAGTATATGCTTGACGATATCGAACCTGCTCGATGATATCGAACTCTGTCATAAATGTGACCGTTTTATATCCGTTGGAACTTTTTACCTATATATAGAGGACTTGTCATTTATTACTGTAAGAGAGAAAAGAGAGAGCTTTTGTGTGTTTCAACTTACATCTTATACCCTAAGCCCTTTCTCTCGAGGGAGTTCATCCTCCAATCCACCCTCACCATTGATATTCAATAGAGTGGATTGGGGAATGAACTTCCACATTTAAAGATCCTTCATCTACTACCTGATTTGCAAATCATTATGCTGGGATGCCTTGAATGCATAAAATTGGAACTACTCTACCTTCCTTATAGGTAAACCTTTAAAGAGTAGGATTCCATCTTAACCTTGACCCAACCCTAAGCCTAGTCTTAGTATATCTTTTGTGTTGTGAATAAAAGGAGCAGAAGACTCTTCATCAACAAGGAGGAGGAGATCTTCGGCGTTGTGCTTAACGGGACTCATCAACTTATCTGTAAGTATCTAGAGTCCAAGAGAACACTTGCGATCATTCCTTTCTAGGATTGGGTCTTAAGTAGTTCTCACCCTTTGAAATCCTTAAGGAGGCCTCCGGGGGGAGTGTACGTGGTGGGTACGTTGTGTGGACCCTTGCTCTGTGGAGAGCATAAACATCTGGTTAGGAGTGAACCAGTGAAACTCCAGGGTTAGAGGTGAACCGAGTAGAAACCTCTGGGTGCACTGTGTGGACCCTTGCTCTATGGAGAGCATAAACATCTGGTTAGGAGTGAACCAGTAAAACTCCAGGGTTAGAGGTGAACCGAGTAGAAACCTCAGTGTAAAGGTTGAAGGTGAACCTGATTTAAAACCTTAGGTTTGAGATGAACCCTGTGAAACCTCCTTAGTGAAATCCGGTACACTCAAGGGTTGAGTGCGGCAGCCAGGAGTGGAGTCCCACTATAAATGACTGTGTTTATGATTGCTTTTCTGTATGTGTGATTCATGACGATGCATTCATATTCATATATCTGATCACATCTCACACACATACACAGTCACATCCAATATAGACTAAGTTGCATATTGTTATATCTTGATTAGTTTGTGATTGGATCCTCTACCTGGCTTAGAAGCTAGTAGAGTTACATTTGAGTAATCCTGAAAATTGTATACATGATATGATTAGAGTAATAGGATTTTTAATATAACTCATAAATCTTTAAAAAGTCCTATTCACCCCCCTCTAGAAGATATTAGCATATTCCGACTTCAACTCAAGCGGTCTTCACCACTATTTTAACATGTGATAATCATATCAACATTTAACAAACAATCCAACTAGATCCCTCATTTGAGCATTTCATCATACACATTGATCATATAACCTAGCACTTGCAACTTATCCATAAATCGCGTAGACGCAATTAAAATTTCAAGAAGGAAACTATACATATGAATAAGGTGATTGAGAATCCTATCTCAATACGCTTAATAAATACAAATCATCAACATTTTCTCATTCAGATAATTTATCAAATACTTAAGTTACACTTCACCAAATACATAGACTAGATTAGTTACGACATATATTATGACAATTCCTTACACAAAGAGGTCATCATGCATATGGTAACAATGAATCCTAGATTAATAGTCATAGCAAACATAAATCATGTTTACATGTTCATTCAAACATTTCAACAAACACAGGATGCATATTTATTTAACATAGTTCATACTTGTATAATACATCGAAATCGACATGTCTAAGATAATATGGTAGTAATCAAGTCAGACATAAATCATTAGCTGACATTGAAAGCATTGAAAACCATGACCTAAACATTTATAGTCCATACCTTTCGTCGGAATACTCGATTCGAACTCGGTTTGAATTCCACGTTCTTGAAAATGGAATGTCGAGGACCTAAACAACGAAATAGGTTAGCTAGTTTGTCGATTACTCTATCTGGATTTCTAAATCAAGATTAGGGTTAGGTTTTCTTACCCAAATCGTAGCCGAATTAGATCATGTAGCGAAATGAGGAGATGATTCGGTGCATGGAGTTGTGGGAGAGAAACACTGTAACAATCTCCCAAGATTTCTCTTCTCTCCTTACTTTTTTCTCTCTTCTCTCTCCTAGGGTTTCGAAAAATTCGTATAAAAGAGAGGTGGGGTTGTATAAGGACTATATATAGGCCCATAAGTGATGTAAATGGCCCCAGGGCGATGATATACTTAGGTTATATCCAAAGGGCGACTATTTTTGACAAATAGGGCATATAGGGAGGTCCACTACACACATACGTCGTAGTATAAGTTCCCTGACAATGGATCTATGCCAGGATATGATTTTAGTGTGGTCGGATTTGCTGATCGACCGTGGAGGACCCGTGTCAAATCAACGGTCGTACTTACTCGATTGGGGCCACAAGTATACGGATGTGCAAGGAAATTTCTTTTTCCCATGGGTAAAGTTTGGTCAGAAACTGATGGTCTGAAATCCTCAATTTCGTGTGTGAGCAAATGACCCAATTCACTTTAAGTTTTAATACATTTTCTAAAGGTATTCGCATTTCTCATATACTTTACTCAAGGCTGAAGTTGTGTATTTCTGGACACTATTTGGGCTCGATTCCAGCGTTGGTTGTCAAGCCCAGTAAGATGAACATAATCCTATAGTTTCGCGATCATCGGACTCTCGATGTGTGGTCTAGGTCCGATACAAAGTTTCAAAGTGCTCCCGAGAGCGACATGCTCTTGGAATTTCTCCTAGGTCTTTATGTAGTGTTGAGTTAGTGGTATTAATATTTTTAGGTCTTCTCATTTGTGAAAATGGTAGATCAAGCTTAATCCACCGATTATTCTGTTTAGTTCCTAATTAAATTCTGCCTTAATTATGATAGGATACGGTCCTTAGGTGATTCTGCCTGAGGTGATACTCGGGTCCTTGTACGGATTTTTTTGAGATGTTACAATCTACCCCCCTTAAAGGAAAATTTCATCCATGAAATTAGTACTTAGTACCTTTTCGTACTCCTTGAGGATCTGTGGGTGAAAGTGCACCTGCTAGAGCCCTGGTTTGTTAAGTTACGTGATAGTGGGTCAAAGTATCTATAGAGCTCGATAGGAAGAACAATTCAAGCGTCTGCTTCATTCGGATGTGTGGAAGCTTGTCATAGGTAAATCATAGCCTCACATCCCATGTCCCAAAACACCAAGTGATTAAAACCCTTAAAACAAGATAGACATCTTAAGGTTTTTAAGGTGAGAAAACTTTTTTTCAAATAGAAAATCTGTAAGTTTTTCTTGCCTTGTCGATTTTATCGATGTGCCCTCGATATGATCGACCTGCACTATCGATGTCCTCGATACCTTAACGATATATCGATGAGAGGACCAAAGTGTCCAGCAACTAAATATTCATCTGGACGGATTTATCGATGTATCGATACACCTATCGATATTATCGATAAAACACTAAATATATCCAGCAACTTCATAACATATCTGGATGAATTATCGATGTATCGATACACCTATCGATATCATCGATATTCAAATCTCGAGTCCATCAGGAGTGGCTCGATAAGATTGACAGGCAGATTTTCGGTGCCCCTATTTTTTAATGAAAATCTCAAATTCCTTTGATATATCAATGACCGTCCGATACGATCTGAATTCAAATATCGATAAGATCAGAGGTCCATCGATGATATCGATAGTGGGCGCACATTTCTTACAGCAGATATCTCAGGTTATTTTTAACTATGATCGGGGGCCCTTCGATAGAATCGATATTCAAATATCGATGATATTGGCACCAGGTTGATTGCATCGAATAAGGACACAAATCGTCCAGCAAGCTTAAAGTCAAATCTGCTGGATTTATCGATGCATCGACTCTGATCTCGATATCATCGACATTCAAATTTCGATGATCTCGACGGTTCCCCCGATCATTCATGAAAACATGAAATATCTCAAAGTCAAGTCTCTCTCATTTTTCAAGTGTCGATTAATCAAACCCGTCATCGATGGAATCAGAGTTCGAAATTCGATGATATCGACAATAGCTTCGATTCATCGACCTATTGGCAAGAAGTTTCAAAAGTGTATGACATTGAGTCCGAGTCATCGAGCAGACCATCGATGCTATCGAGAGTATATGCTCGACGATATCGAACCTGCTCGATGATATCAAACTCTGTCATAAATGTGACCATTTTATATCCGTTGAAACTTTTTGCCTATATATAGAGGACTTGTCTTTTGTTGCGGTGAGAGAAAGAAGAGAGAGCTTTTGAGTGTTTTAACTTATATCCTCTATCTAAAGCCCTTTCTCTCAAGGGAGTTCATCCTCCAATCCACTCTCACCATTGACATTCAATAGAGTGGATTGGGGAATGAACTTCTACATTCAAGGATTCTTCAGTTACTACCTTAATGGCAAATCATTAAGCTAAGATGCCTTGAATGCATAAGATTGGAACTACTCTACCTTCCTTATAGGTAAACCTTTAGAGAGTAGGATTCCATCTTAACCTTGACCCAACCCTAAGCCTAGTCTTGGTATATCTTTTGTGTTGCAGATCAAGGAAGTAGAAGACTTTTCGTCAATAAGGAGGAGGAGATCTTCGGCATTGTGTTTAACGAGACTTATCAACTTATCTGTAAGTATCTAGAGTCTAAGAGGACACTTGCGATCATTCCTTTCTAGGATTGGGTCTTAAGTGGTTCTCATCCTTTGAAGTCTTCAAGGAGGCCTCCGGCGGGAGTGTATGTGATGGGTGCATTGCGTGAACGCTTGCCTGTGGAGAGCATAAACATCTGGTTATGAGTGAACCAGTAAAACTCCTAAGTGCGTCGTGTGGACCCTTGCTCTATGGAGAGTATAAACATTTGGTTAGGAGTGAACCAGTAAACCTCCAGGGTTAGAGGTGAACAGAGTAGAAACCTTCGTGTAAAGGTTGAAGGTGAACCTGATTTAAAACCTTGGGTTTGAGGTGAACCCTGGAAAACCTCCTTAATGAATTCCGGTACACTCAAGGGTTGAGTGCAGCAGTCGAGAGTGGAGTAGACAAGTAGTCAAACCACTATAAAAATGATTGTGTCTGTGATTGATTCTTATGCTTGATCATTTGTGTGATTATGTTAACTGAATTCATATCTGCTCACACTTCACACATAGTCACATCTATCATAGACTATATGTAACATCCCAAATTTTTGCCAACCTAGAATTAGATGTCCTTAAGTAATGGGTCGATCCTAACACCTTATTAACTTGTCAGAACTCAATCCTATAGTAAAAAATCGCTTTTGAACCCATTTCCTTCACAAACCTCACCTTTCACCACCTTGTTCTTTCAATTTTTCTAAGTACTTTTACATTAGACACTATCTTAAAGTTTAGGTGATGAAGAACAATACTAAAACTAAACATTGCTGTAAATAGAAAATACATAAATAAAATGAGCTTTTAACCATTACTCTTATGGAATCTTACAAAACGAATAAGTTATTTGGAACATCAGCCTCTCCTGCCCTAGGACCTTCTTCTGTTGTAATTAGGGCGTGTTTTAGTTAAGTATTAATAACCTGGATCACTTTATATACAAACTACAAAGGCCCAAGTACCACCTCAGATAGAAATCATACAGGACTAAATCCTTTAGAAATTAGGTGAGAATTAGCTAGTGCTAAACTAGAGTACCTGTGAAATTAGTACTAATCACTTTAAATACGATTTGCAAGACCTAAAACTTGTAGAATCATTGACGCTAGGTTACCTTAAAATCTAGGATCAATCTCATTACCCAGTTGCTCTCGGGAGCATATTGAAACTCCGTATTAGATTTGGACCGCACGTCGAAAGTCCGATTACCACGAAATTATAGAATTAGGACTACCTTGATGGGCTTGACAACCATCTCAAAAATTAAATCCAGATAGTGTCCCACGACTATTCGCTTGAGCCTAGAGTGAAGAGTGTGAGAAAACGTAGGTTTCTTTAGAAATTAAATCCAATTTAAGTAATCTGAGACTTGTCACTTGCAGGCCTGATATAAGCAATCAGACCGTCAGAATCTGACCCAAATACACCCTCGGATCAGGAGAAATTTCATACACAGGTCAGTGTACTTGTAACCCTAATCGAGTTTCGGTGACCGTTAAACTGAAACTGGTCCGCCACGTGTGATCTGGGAACTCGATTGGACTGAAAACTTAACTCGACCTAGATCCATAGTCTGTGAGCTTAAGTTCGACCTTTAGCTCAAGGGGGGCTTCCAGAAGTGCTCCGTTGAGATGAAACCATCCGTATTTGGACATGACTTAAGTATACCTTGGCCCTGGGTCTAATTTGGTGAGTTTTGAGCCTATATAAGGACTTTAAGCCCTCACTCTCTCATCCCATACGAATTTGAGAAAAACCTAGGAGAGAGAAGAGAGAAAAGAGAGAGAAAGTGTGAGAGAAGTGGGAGCATCTTCCTGATACTCCATCCTCCTGCTATACGTGTTTAACTATCGCTATCTAATCACTTTTCCGGTGATTCCGGCTTCGTTCGTAGGTAAGAAAACCTAACCCTAAGCTGTTTTAGGATTTTTAAGAGTTAGGTGATGGAATAGCTAACCTGTTTCATGATTCAGGTTGTCGTTGTGCCATAGACAAAGGCATTGGGTTCAAACTGGTTTTGGTTCAAGTTTTCCAACAAAAGGTGCAGACTTTAGACGTATGGGTTATGATTTTCAACGCTTTCAATGTTAGATAATGATAGATTCATGATTTGGATGCTATTGCACATGTACAAAGTGCTATCCATTTCATTTTTCGTTTATACATTAACTAGGTTGAATATACTGTATTCCTCGTATTTATAGAAAATACCGTATGCATATGAAATACGGATTTGTGCTTGCCAAGATTAATTATTGTTTAGGTATGCTAAATACATGTGTATCAACTTCTGGGTGAACAGATTAGCCTAACACTTGTTATATCAACATACGTCGTGTACGTACTAGTTGTAGCCTAAGTGTTTGCAAAAATGTTCAAATGAATATGTAACTATGATTTATGCTTACCATGACTATTGGTCGTGAAAGCATGATCGTGGTTCATGTGGTAATCCTTTGTGAAAGGATTCGCTACGACTTGTGTTTTAACTAGTATATTATAGGTATGTTGGAATGTGTAGTCTAAGTGTTTGTGAAAATACTTGTATAGATATGTACTTAATCTAATAGTGCCTTGAGTAGGTATTGAGATAGGATTCTCAACTACCTTAGTGATGTGTATGATTTCCTTCATGTAAGTTGTTTAGTTTAATCACTTACTGGTTTGTGAAACGTATTTGTTTGGATTTCTTGTTTGCATTGTGTTTTATAACATGCTTGTTAATATGTTTGAATTACTTGTTTATTTAATTCTACTCTGACTACTTCACATGTTTAAGTTGTATTCCATAAAATTCGTGATGGGTGATGGGGGAGTGGTGTAACGATTCTGTGCAACAGCCCTGGCAGCCCTAAGTGGACAATATTGGATATTTGATTGTATGATTTAAAATCTTAATCTATTACTGCTTTAACTGTTTCATAATTAAATGTGATTGGGGCTATTGTATAGTCCAGGCAATCGGTAATGGGATTGAATTCGTGGCTGAGATTCATTTGCCACATGAGATGTGTTCGACGAACCTGAGTCATACTTCAGTTGGTGATAGTGGTTGGCCATGCGAAGTGCTTATACACTTCATGTCATTCAACTTGTCGTGTGCTCAAGCTAGCTGAGCTCGTCAAGTAACCTGATTTGTCTAATGTATGTTCACCATGTTTGGATGCTACTGCTTGAACATAAGGTACCAAACTTACCAGTGCAACCCCGTTAACCTTGATACCTCGATCCGCTAAGACTCATGACCCGGGCATGGTGGTATGGGACACCGTGGTCGAGCTGTCGGCCTACGCTGGGGCGATGTGCCTCCCCGTAGTGACCAGTGAGCAACCCAGACTTGTGAGCCGAATACGGTGGTATGGGACACTGTATTCGAGCTGTCGGCCTACACTGTTTTGATGGGTGATGGGGGAGTGGTGTAACGATTCCATGTAATAGCCCTAGCAGCCCTGACCGTACCCGGTGTAGTGACCTCGAGCATACTCTGAATATACAGCGAGGCGACGAGCCTTCCCGTGGTAAATAGAGTATAAACTAGGCTTGTATTGATAAGGTGATGGGGGACCGGTGCAACGAGTGCATGTACATGCCCCGATGACCCTTTACGACACTAGAACCGCATCATCGTATGAGAGTATCTAGGACTGATGACCCTAGAATGGATCATTGTTTGGGAATGATATAAGGGAGGTACCTTATTTTCTCAATACTGCTGTATGAAAAAGACTAATAACAACTCAGTAATCATATTCATATCGCACTGCATGTGCCTGAAAGATGTGGAGCACTGAGGGATGAAAGCATGCCGCGGACATAAGATGGTGTTGCATGAGTATATTGGTGAGGGCATGCATCATGACAGCATTTCATACTTGCATTAACAAGAGTACTTAGGATTGTTGATTGTACTGCTTTATCACTACTGCTTGACTGTTTTGATAACATGTTAACCTATGCTTTACTATTCCACTAAGTTGATCACCCACTCACACGTTACGGGACAGTGTTCCGGACACCCACCAGACTTTGTCTGATTGCAGATGGCGACACTACTCCTGAGGCGGAGGCGGACTTTTGTGACGACGAGAATGCTTTTTCGTATATGCCGTTTCTGGCGGCTTCATGTGATCCGTGCCTTGATCGACGGGGTTATAGGTGAAAAGGCCAAGCTATATGTCCTAGAGGGGGGGTGAATAGGACTATGCCAAATTAAAATAAAATCAGCGGGATAAAATTAATCAATAGCCTTATAATTATAAATCAATTATCAATTCTGAAATCAAATCACCTTAATAAATAAGTATTGAGAGATTGATACAAATTCAGTTCTAAGGACAACCTTACACCATAATAAACAAGGGCTTATGGTAGGACAACCTTATTTCTAGAACTTCTTTTGGATCAAGAACTCAATTTTAATAGAGATAAATGAATAGCAGAGAATTGAAATTAAATGCAGAAATGTAGATCTAATTTATTACAACAATCTCCACACTTGCTTGAAATGTAAATTGTTACAACATTCACATCCACATGTACATTCCACACAATTGAATGATAAAAGATATGAAAATTAAGCAAGCATTCAATCCACAAGACAAAGAGTTATAGTGGTTCGCCTGTGTGTACATCAACTGTTCTTCAACAGCCACACAGAATGCTACTCCACTCCTAATATCCTCACACAGGGGATATTAGCATTCACTATCAAATAGGTTTTCACAAGTTCACCTAAAACCTTTACAATTGTGCCTTTTTAACTTGGGCTTACACAATTCAAAAACCCACACTTTTGAGTTTTCTGGCTTTCCTCAGATAACCACACAATTTGAGATTTTCTGGCGAATCCCAAACAAAAACCAAAAAGGAATGGAATTTACAGAATTGTAATATACCTGAATTTCTCCTCTTGTAGCTGCCCGGAAGAACCAATTGGAGTAGACGTTCGAATATAGAAGTTTAATGTCCACAACTCACTTTAATATGGTTCTAAGTTCTAATTGATTTTAGATTTAAACTAGTTGGGCGTAGCTATATTTGATTTTGATTCCAAGAAGAAGGAATAAGTCAATTCCTCTTTTCAAATCAGATTGGAATACAGAAATAAAATCAAATTAAATAAGCTATCAAAAAGAGAAAGAAATTATGCACAAAATAGCTTAAAAATAAACACAAACTTATCTCAGAGTGGAGCCTTGAATTCACTTAATTTTCAATGAAAAACTCTGAAATTCGTGTGCTATTTATAGTAGAAGAAATTCGTTTTTGACTGGTCCTAGGGTCACCACGACTGGTCTTGAAATAAACTGATTTTTGAATTTTTGAGCACGATCGCATCAGACCGTTTTACGACCGGTCGTAGGTAGTCCACGACTGGTCGAAGGCAGTCCACGACCGGTCGAGACCCCTCTACGACTGGTCGTGCGACACTTGATTTAGTCGCTGGAGTTTGAGTCGAAGCTTTACGACTAGTCGAAGGTCGAGTCGAGACCATCTCACGACCGGTCGAGCAGACTCCAGGACTGGTCATAGGCGAACCAAAAAATCTGATAAATTGCAACCATTTTAGGACTGGTCTTGGAACTTCTTAGACTGGTCGAGACAGTACTAGGACTGGTCGAACAGGGTCTAGGACTGGTCTTAGAGTAGACCAAAATCATGTAATAATATTCATTTGGATTATGTATCCAAAGTGACCTACCCTAAGGTCAATCTAATGGTCTATCAAACCTGGAACATGAAGTATGGACATTGAACACTTCATTTGCTTAGACTTTGATCTTTACGAAGCTTGATTTCTTCTCGATGTAGCTTGACTACTTCAGAAGCTTCAATGTAACTTTAAGTTGTACTTGAGTCCCGCATTTAAATTTGAATCTTAAACTTGCACTTGAACTTGAGTCTTGACCCGGAGTGAACTTGAGTCTTAACCCAGAGTTCTCTCTTAATATTTTAGCTTGAACTATCATGAAGCTTGAAGAATTCTTTAAGCTAGACTTCAAGTGTTGACGAGGTGTCTCGAACAAATTTATCAAGATATAAACATACAACATACGGAGAAGTTTTGACACACAAAATTTGACAATCAAAGAGGAATTAAATCATAGCACTTACAATCTCCCCCTTTGTCAAATTTGTGACAAAACACTTCTCATACTTCAATAAGATAAGCATCACATTATATAATAACGAATCATGCACCAGTTGTTAACTGAAACAACTCAACTCCCCCTAAGTTAATACACCTCAACTCCCTCTGAGTAGGTATACATCATATAAATCATACCTCATAAATAAAATGCACAAATTCTCCCCCTTTTTGTCAAAATATGACAAAGGAAGAAATAAAGATGGGACATGAAAGACAGAATTAGAGATAGCAACTCAGAAAGATAGAATAATAAAAAGTACAGAGTGAATAACAAAACAAGAGAAATTTGCAAGGTGAGTCAGAGTACATATTAAAAATAGTAACAAGTGATGTTTTAAAATAGTAATCCACACAACCAAGGAAAGAAACTTAGTAAACTTGTTACTGACCAAAGATTAAACATTCTCAATTGGAACCAGACGATGGAGCAGGAATGTTAGGATCATTTTGGTGAAGGCTCTTCTGTAAGCGCCTAAAATATTTGCGCATATTTTTAAATTGTTGATTGTGGCCAACATTCATCTGTTCTACTTTTTCCTCTAATGCACTAAGACGTGCATTGAAATCAGATGGTTCAAAGTCTGGATCATTTCCAGAATCAGAATCAATTTCATTAAAAATATCATCCATGTCAATATCATCGGCCGACAACTCATCACCTTCGACACCCATCTCAGCTTCAGCAGCAGCATCACCCGCATCAACATCAACTTGACCAGGAGCCAACTCCAACTTCATCTTATTCAGGTTGGAATTGTTAAATATGAGGTGTCTGATAGGAGCCTCACCGACGGGCATAGCGACTAACATGTGAGTGGCTAATACATTTAACAGATATCCAAAAGGAATATCACCATGACCAGGATTACTACGAATTTGTATGATAGAGGAACAAATCAAGGAGGGCAAACAGATGTTAGCACCAGTAATGATCGAGTACAAAATACGAACCATAAACAGAGTCAACTCAGTCTTGTTTCCAGAGCGGGGATACAGATTAGAAGTGAAGATACGATGCAAAACTCTGTATTTGGGTAACAAGTATCTGGTTTTAAGGGCATTTCCATTTGCAGTCCATGGAGCATTCATGTTGCACAAAGCTCTAGTAAAAATACGTTTTTTCGATTCTGACACTCTCTCAGCAAGTGCACTAGGATGAACACCATCATCATTTACTTGAATATCCATAAGGCCAGAAATTAAGTGTCGATCAACATGAAACGACCCTTCTCTAGTATTAATAGTAAAAGTCAGTTGCTCAGCAGAGAAGTCAGATATGCATGCAACCATTGCCTGTGCTATGGACTGATATGCCGGTCCACCCCAGCATGAAATGTTTTCCCATCCTACAGATTGAAGGAGAGGAAGGAGACCGTATGGAGCAATATGATTTAAATCAACTGCTTTCTCAACAATAACATTGTGCATACGTAGGTCACCTACATGTGGAGGATCATCTTCAGGATCCCTAGATGACGTCTAGTGATTGCATTTGAACGAGAAGAAGATGCACCTCTATGAATTTTCTTTTTACCTCTAGATTTCATATTCTTGAAGAAATGAAAGAAAGTTCAAGAAAATATAGATGGGTTTCTCTAGATTTAACAAAAAGGAGGAAGAACCCAAAAAGTTGAAGATTTATACGAAATAGACAACAATAATCAAGAAAATTAAGAGTTAAGATTAAGATTCTCCAAGAAAATAAGAAAAAATCACTCTAACCTAGAGGAATCGAACACAAGGGTTTGGCTAGTCGAAGCTCGGCTTGTTGGTGAGGAGGGTTAGAATGAAGAAGAAACAAAATTTTCCCAAATTAAAAAGAGCATCGCGCGCACGACCGGTCTTAGGACATACTCGATCTGGGGTCGTATCAAGACTAGTCGAGAACGTTCTAGACTGGTCTTAGACCAAAAAAATATATGCAATTTTCACAAAATTTTAAAATTTAAATTAATAACATAATACCATTATATACAATATGATACAAAAATGCATGATCAATCATTTAAATTTGCATATACCAAGATCAAATTTCAATTTGTTAAACCTGCTTTTGTCAAGCGGTTTAGTGAAAATGTCAGCAAGCTGAGTCTCGGTAGGAATATATTCTAAAGATATTATTTTTTCTTTCACTAATTCACGAATGTAATGAAATTGAATGTCAATGTGCTTAGTATGTGAATGGTGGATTGGGTTTTTTGAAATGTTTATCGCACTGGAATTATCATAGTATAAAACCATAGAGTCTTGTGCGATTCCATAATCACTCAGCATACGTTTCATCCAAACCAACTGAGTACAAGCATTTCTTTTCCGCCGCAATATATTTAGCTTTAGCCTCAAAGAAGTTGAGAGTGATATGGAACTTTGTTTCTTACTAAACCAAGAAACCAGACGAGTTTCAATGTAAAAACAACCCATTTGGTTGATTTTCTATCATCTATATTTCCTGCCCAATCAGCATCCGAATACCCAGCCAATTGAACACTAGAATCATAGGGATACCAAAGACCCAGATTAACTGAACTTGCGACATATCGAATAATTTGTTTAACAGCAGTTAAGTGAGATTCTTTAGGATTAGACTGATATCTAGCACAAATTCCAACACTTAAAGCAATATCAGGTCTACTTGCGGTTAGGTAAAGTAGGCTACCTATCATACTACGATACAATTTAGGATCTACATCTTTACCTGTAGAGTCTTTTGAGAGTCTTAGAGTTGTACTCATAGGAGTATCAAAGTTCTTACCATTTTCAAATCCGAATCTCTTAATTAAGTTTAATGCATACTTAGTTTGTGAAATAAAAATTCCATCAGATTATTTGTTTTCACTTGCAACCCTAGGAAATAATTTAATTCACCAACCATGCTCATTTCAATTGATTTCATTAGATCTGCAAACTCAACAGTCATGTTAGTACAAGTTGATCCATAAATTATATCATCAACATAGATTTGAACCATTAAGATATCATCGTTATGTTTCTTAACAAAGAGCGTCTTATCGACACTACCCATCTGAAACTTGTGACTTAGTAAGAACTTAGTCAATTTTTCATACCATGCTCTAGGAGCTTGTTTCAGACCATAGAGAGCCTTTTTAAGGCGGTATACATGATTGGTAAGCTTAGGGTCTTCAAACCCAGTCGGTTGTTCAACATATACCTCTTCATGTAGGTCGCCATTCAAAAAGGCGCTCTTTACATCCGTTTGAAAATTTCTAAACTTTCTAAAACATGCAATAGATATGAAAAGTCTGATCGATTCAAGGCGAGCAACTGGGGCAAAAGTTTCATCATAATCAATCCCTTCAATTTATGTGTACCCTTGCACAACTAGTCTTGCCTTGTTTCGAATAATATCTCCCAATTCATCAGACTTTTTTTAAAAATTCATTTTGTTCCAATAATATGTTTATCTTTAGGTCTAGGAACAAGGTGCCAGACATCATTTCTGACAAATTGATTAAGTTCTTCCTGCATAACAACTGTCCAGTTTTCATCAGAAAGTGCTTCTTTCACGTTAACTAGTTTTATCTGGGATGTAAAGCATACGTAGTTACATATGTCCTCTAATTGTCTACGAGTGCACACACCAGTGAGAGGGTTTCCAAGTATTTGATCAGTTGGATGATCTTTAACAGTTCTTAATTCAGAATAAGTTTTACTTGATGAAGTATCTAGTTTTTCATATATAAGAGCTTCATCATTATCTGAACTAGGGGTAGGTGTGTTCAAGTGATCGTCAATTACTATATTTATTGACTCTTGAATCACACTGGTCCTGTTATTTAGAATACGATATGCACGACTGTTTAAAGAGTATCCTAAAAAGATCCCTTCATCACTTTTAGTGTTGAACTTTCCCAGATTTTCACAATCACGTAAAATATAGCACTTGCTGCCAAAAATTTGAAAATATTTGACAGTAGGCTTTTTCTCAAACCACATTTTATAAGCCATTTTATTATTAGATTTGCAGATATAAACACAGTTGATAATGTAGCAAAGCGGTATTCACTGCTTTCAAACCCATAAATTTCTAGGGAGCTTCATGCTATTTAACATAACATTTCCCATTTCTTGAAGCACTCTATTTTTTCTTTCCACAATACCATTTTGTTGTGGAGTTTTGGGCGCAGAGAATTCATGTGATATTCCCTGATCACTACGGAGTTTCTCAAAACCGCTATTTTCAAACTCGGATCCATGATCACTACGGATCTTACTAACTTGAGAACATTTTTCAGTTTGGATCCGTTTTATAATCTTTTTCACTTCATCAAGGGTTTCTGATTTGTCCCTCAAGAATGAAACCCAAGTGTATCTTGTATAATCATCTACAATAACCAAGATGTATTTTTTGCCACCTCGACTTTCCATTCTGGTTGGTCCTATAAGATCCATATGGAGAAGCTCGAGTGGTCTAGATGTGGTATTGGAGTTCACCTTTTTGTGAGAGCTCCTCATTTGTTTACCATACTGGCATTCACCACATATTTTGTCTACTTTTTGCACTTTAGGTAGACCTCTAATTAGTTCTCCTTTGCTCAATCTGTACAAATTTTAGTAGTGTACATGTCCAAGGCATTTATGCCATTCTGTCTCATCAGTATGAACCATGTAACACGTTTGATTAAATGAGCTTCCATTACATACTATATACCAGTTTTCAGAAGTTCTGCGACCAGTTAATATTACAGAACCCTTTTTATCTATAATCTCACGACCTTGATTAGAAAATTTAACACTATGGTTGTTGTCACATATTTGAGATATGCTTAACAGGTTGTGTTTTAATCCCTTAACATATAAAACATTCTTAAATAAGGGAAGATTATAAAGTTGAACCGTACCTTGGCCAATAATCTTGCAGTTGTTACCATCACCAAATGTGACTGATCCATCAGTCATATCTTTTAGATCGGTGAATAAAGCCTTGTCACCTGTCATGTGCCTGGAACATCCACTGTCTAGGTACCATTTTGAATGGCTTGTTGCTTTGAACGCAGTGTGGGCAACCAAGCAGGTAACTTTAGGAACCCATTTCAAAACTGTTTTGGGTTTAGGAACATGGTTGGTCTTCTTTTGTCTGATGTTGTAAGAATGACCTACTGAGTTAGATTTTAAGAGCTCCTTAAGTAAATCAATTATTTTTTCAGCAAGAGGATTTCTACATTCGATTTTTAAAATTTATATAGCTGCTTTTAGGTTTATGAAAAGTTTTTGTATTTTTAGAAAAAACTTGACTAGTACCTTTTCCTTTTGAGTTAGAAGTTTCTCCTTTCACAAAGTTGGGAGAAGTATACTTCTGTTTAGGAGATGTATTTTTCTCATAGCCCAACCCGGATCTATCGCCACATTTTCTTGATCCGGATAATAATTTTTCTAACTTTGGATCACCCTGGGCATATCTCCATGTATCCTTCAAACTCAGAAGAGAAGATACTTCATTTTTAAGTTTCTCATTTTCAGATTTCAAATCATCAATCAACGAGGTTTTGAATTCCAAATCACATTTTGATTTTTCCAAACAATCTGAAATATGCGATTTTTCTAAAATAAGAGTTTCAAAACATTCTTTGAGTTTAGAAAACTTTTCTTTTTGAAGTTTAAGTTTGACAGCAATTTTACAACTTTCCTTATATAAGGCATTATAAGCATCTTGAAGATCTTCTTCATTTTCATAATCACTATTCAAATTTTTTTCACTTGTTAAATCATCGTAATCTGAAAAAGTAAACTTGGCTAGAGTCATAAGGGCTTTAACTTCACTGCCCGACTCGGTTTCAGAATTTTCTGATTCAAAAGATGCTTCAGAATCAGACGATTCATCCCAAGTAGCCAACATACCCTTCCTTCTGGGTTTGTCCTTTTTAGGACATTTGTTTGCTAAATTCTCATACTCTTGGCAGTTGTAACACTGACTGTCTTTTAAAGACTTCCAAGTTTTGGACTTAGTTTTAGATCGTTTCTTTTCATTTCCCTTTTGAAAGTTGACCCTTTTCTTGCTTTTGAAAATTTTGTAAAACTTTTTCGCCAATAGAGCCATATCATCTTCAGAATTTTCTAAATCTGAGTTTTCTTGAGATTTCAAAGCTATAGATTTACCTTTAGGAGCTTTAAAATTTAATTCATAGGTTTGTAAAGAACCAACTAGTTCTTCTACCCTCATATTATCCGTATCACGAAATTCCTAGATCGCGGTTACTTTAGAATTGAACCGTTCAGGAAGTGAGCATAGTATCTTTGCACACACTTTACTTTCTGGAATTTTATCGCCAAGACCCCACATAGAGTTTACAATGTCATTTAGTCTAGTGTAAAAGTCCATAAACATTTCATTTTCCTCTATATGAATTTCTTCAAATTTGGTTGTGAGGAGTTGGACTTTAGACTTTTTAACAATTGATGTACCCTCGTGTGTCATTTCTAGTATATCCCAGGCTTGCTTTGCAGTATCACATGATATAATTCTTTTGAACTCATCCGATGATAGTGCGCAAGTGATTGCATTTAGTGCTTTAGCATTGGCATTATACTCACTTTTCTGAAGGGTGGTCCATAAATAATAAGCAGGTATAGACACAGTTTTTGAACCGTTAGATTCAGTTACTTCAATGGTAGGAGAGTTCCATTTGGTCACTATGGCTCGCCACACACTCTCATCCATTGATTTGAGGAAGATCCTCATTCTGGCTTTCCAATGGCATAGTTGGAGCCATCAAAGGGTGGAGGCGTAGTGATTGATAGGCTATCAAAATTTGACATCTTATTAATATAGCTTAGATCGTTAGCTCAGGAAATCAATCCAAAAAACAAACAATAAGAACGATCTATTAGGCTCTGATACCACTTGAAAAGGCCAAGCTATGTCCTGGGGGGGGGGGGGGGGGGTGAATAAGACTATGCCAAATTAAAATAAAATAGCGGAATAAAATTAATCAATAGCCTTACAATTATAAATCAATTATCAATGCTGAAATCAAATCACCTTAATAAATAAGTATTGAGAGATTGATGCAAATTCAGTTCTAAGGACAACCTTACACCATAATAAACAAGGGCTTATGGTAGGACAACCTTATTTCTAGAACTTCTTTTGGATCAAGAACTCAATTTTAATAGAGATAAATAAATAACAGAGAATTGAAATTAAATGCAGAAATGTATATCTAATTTATTACAACAATCTCCACACTTGCTTGAAATGTAAATTGTTACAACATTCACATCCACATGTACATTCCACACAATTGAATGATAAAAGATATGAAAATTAAGCAAGCATTCAATCCACAAGGCAAAGAGTTATAGTAGTTCGCCTGTGTGTACATCAACTGTTCTTCAACAGCCACACAGAATGCTACTCCACTCCTAATATCCTCACACAGGGGATATTAGAGTTCACTATCAAATAGGTTTTCACAAGTTCACCCAAAACCTTTACAATTGTGTCTTTTTAACTTGGGCTTACACAATTCAAAAACCCATACTTCTGAGTTTTCTTGCTCTCCTCAGATAACCACACAATTTGAGATTTTCCTGGCGAATCCTAAATAAAAACTAAAAAGGAATGGAATTTACAGAATTGTAAAATACCTGGATTTCTCCTCTTGTAGCTGTCCGTAAGAACCAATTGGAGTAGACGTTCGAATATAAAAGTTTAATGTCCACAACTCACTTTAATATGGTTCTAAGTTCTAATTGATTTTAGATTTAAACTAGTTGGGCGTAGCTATATTTGATTTTGATTCCAAGAAGAAGGAATAAGTCAATTCCTCTTTTCAAATCAGATTGGAATACAGAAACAAAATCAAATTAAATAAGCTATCAAAAAGAGAAAGAAATTATGCACAAAATAGCTTAAAAATAAACACAAACTTATCTCAGAGTGGAGCCTTGAATTCACTTAATTTTCAATGAAAAACTCTGAAATTCATGTGCTATTTATAGTAGAAGAAATTCGTCTTCGACTGGTCCTAGGGTCACCACGACTGGTCTTGAAATAAACTGATTTTTGAATTTTTGAGCACGATCGCATCAAACTGTTTTACGACTGGTCGTAGGTAGTCTACGACTGGTCGAGGATAGTCCATGATCAGTCGAGACCCCTCTATGACTGGTTGTGTGACACTTGATTTAGTCGCTGGAGTTTGAGTCGAAGCTTTATGACTGGTCGAAGGTCGAGTTGAGACCATCTCACGACCGGTCGAGCAGACTCCAGGACTGGTCGTAGGCGAACCAAAAAATTCAATAAATTGCAACCATTTTAGGACTGGCCTTGGAACTTCTTAGACTGGTCGAGACAGTACTAGGACTGGTCGAACAGGGTCTAGGACTGGTCTTAGAGTAGATCAAAATCATGTAATAATATTCATTTGGATTATGTATCTAAAGTGACCTACCCTAAGGTTAGTATAATGGTCTATCAAACCTGGAACATGAAGCATGGACATTGAACACTTCATTTTCTTAGACTTTGATCTTTACGAAGCTTGATTTCTTCTCGATGTAGCTTGACTACTTCAGAATCTTCAATGTAACTTTAAGTTGTACTTGAGTCCCGCATTTAGATTTGAATCTTGAACTTGCACTTGAACTTGAGTCTTGACCCGGAGTGAACTTGAGTCTTGACCTGGAGTTCTCTCTTAATATTGTAGCTTGAACTATCATGAAGCTTGAAGAATTCTTTGAGCTAGACTTCAAGTGTTGACGAGGTGTCTCGAACAAATTTATCAAGATATAAACACACAACATACGGAGAAGTTTTGACACACAAAATTTGACAATCAAAGAGGAATCAAATCATAGCACTTACAATACAGATGTTGAGTAGATGACACTACACCTTTGGTATATTTTTAAATTGTACTTGTAATTCATTAACCTGGCAACATTATCACACTCTGGAGACTTACCATAGTATATATCTTCTATACATCTATCATACTCTTCCGCTTGTAATTTAACTGTCCCTGGAGTATGATATGTTGTTTTGGTATACTCTCAGTCATGTTTCAATGCTCTCATCATAATCATCATTATCTATGTTGCATAAGTGATGCGTTCGAACTCGGGAGCTGAGCTTTGCTCGACCCCCAATTTTTAGGGCATTACAAGATGGTATCAGAGCATGATTTGGATTAAACTGGACCTGGGTTATGGTCACTCGATGCACTCTAACTTAGGTGGGTGTGAGAAAGATGTAGGAACAGTCATAGGTATCCCGGTTTCGCCAATCGGCAAAGTTCACTGAAAAAGGTCACCAAGATCGGGTCCTTTCTCATCTGTGATCGCATGAGTCGATCCCAAATCACCTATAGGCCATCAATCGGTGGGTTTAGATCATGTTTGACCTCATCCCAGCCTTTAAACACCTCTATGTACTGCTATACATCAGAAATTTACCCGAATGATCCTGAAACGACTTGAAACGGAGCCGTGGGCCAAAGGATGCAATCCGAGGGGACCCACGGTGGACCCGGGGTACCATTGGCACCCTGGGAGGGGGGTGGCCACCGCCCTACTGTGGTGGCACCGCGCCTAGTCCAGCAAACCGCGGTGACACCGCACTCACCGCGGTAGATTGTGGTCCCCTTTGCCCAGGCTGGTCGGGCCGGTGTGGGTCGGTGTCATCCCGACCCCTGGACACGTGTGGGGCCCATGAAATTGCGTGGGGGCCCCTATTTCACATCCCTTTTGTCCCCTCTCTCTCAAACACTCCTCCAAGCTCTCCCTTTCCTTCAATATTTTATGTTCTCTCTCAAACTGTCCCTCCAATTGCCCATTCCATCGTTTACTGTCACAACCTATACCCCTCCATCGTTCACAGCAATAGCTATCCCCCTACCCTCTCCATTCTCTCTCATTTGAGCTCTCATAACCCCCCACTTGAGGCTCAAATTCGTGTAGTACCTGTTAGCCATCCCATCCTTTCATATTTCCTTCTTCAACCCCTTTTATTTGAGCCTACACATCCCCTTTTATATCTCAAGATTCCAAAACCCAACAATCCCTCTTCTAATCTTCTTCATTTCCTCAACTCTCTACATTCCTCCCTGTTTGTGAACACACACATACCATAGTATGCTTCAACGATCTTGTGTCCCATAACCTTCATAACCTCCAAATGTTTGGGACCTTTAGGGCCCGTTCGGCCAACTGCATTAGGTGAGTTTAAGGTGGATGGAATTGTAAAGGTAACAATAAATGCATGTGTAAGGTATTATCCTTGGATTGGGTGTATCCCATGTTTTCAAATGCCATGTTTGGACTGTACGCAGTTAAATGTAAATCCCAGGATTTTCTTTCAATTGACACTTAGGAATTCGTCCTCATGGGATTTGAAAATCCCATCTCATACTTTTCAACAGAAGGCTCATTTTCCAAAGCCTATAAAATTAATTTTAATCCCTTCCCACCCTCTTACCAAACATGTCATTCCCAATCCCGAGGAGGGATTAGCAATGCAAGCCCATTTAATACAACTTAAGACCTCTGGCCAAATAGGCCCTTGGAATTTTGGACCTAGAGTGGCCTTCCTAGATACGAACGACCTAATAGTAGGGGAAATCCAATAGATTGATAACGTGAACCATAGATTGATAACGTGAACCCTAGGACTCCTTAGTTGGTGTGGTCATGTGTGAAGTGCTCGAGCGTAGTTACATTCTAGTTCGGGCAACTCAATTCCGATCAGATAACTTTGACCCTAAGCGATAAGACAATTTCTTATATTAGAAAGGGTATAAAATCATCTAGTGTATAAGCATAGATTTGGATTACAACCAGTGGATTACCGCTACTCCTAAATTAAGACTAGACTATTGGTTAGGCTAAGGAAGGTAAAGGACTAATTAGTTATGCTAAGCCAATTGAATAATACACTTAATTATTCGGCTTAACTGACTCAGACCCACTATACAACTTTCCTTCTGTGTTGGCCCGACCACTTACAACTAAAAGTTTAAAACTTCATCTTTGAGAAGTATTAGGAGTATATAGCCGATAGAGACTTTGTCTTTTAGGATTAAGGAATTGCCCAAATGGGCAACAGACAGTTAGGAATTAGGTCCCAAATTACATGTCATGTCGGCATACATATTGTGCATATGAACGTTGAAAGATAGCCTGCCTATTAAGCTAGACATGATTAAATAGGATAAGTATGGACCATGACGAAACTCCTTGGTAGAATTAGGCATCTTGCCTCAAACTCACACCTGCCGCTGAAATCAACCACAATACCCATCATCTTTAGCTCCTTTCTATAATCATAGTACCAATGCCATTATAGCATCATCGATAAAAAGAAGACCAATGTATTGCTAAATCGCTTCCCATGTCATACCAAAGATAGGTTTCAAATTTCAAGTCGTTCTGACATACTAATTGATGTACAAATTCTTGAACCCTGAGAATAGAAACAATTTTAAGGGGGGTAGACAAGTTATGAACCTAGTTGAGTTAAGTAGGTATACACGTATAGCTACTCATAGGCGCAGCGGTAGCATGGTTGGCCCTTGCCCCACAGGCCTAGGATCGAAAGAAATTTCTCCCAGTTATACGCAAAGTTAGGTCATTAAATAGGATCTAAATCTTCCTTAGAATGCCAATAATGAAGTCATGAAAGGAAATCAATTAGGGTTCAAGTATTAAACAAATTCATAGTACATAATAGGTCGGGTGCGAATTGAGTTACAATAGCCGAGGTCAACGCATCTATAACTGTGCTCATTGAATACGAACATAATAGAAGCCCTAGCAAGTTCTACTATGAGAAACTATTTTAGGATGATCTAGTAAGATTTGACTCACCGTTTCCTTGGACATAGATAATATCGAGGACTTTCTTAGACCAAGACCCAATGGGTAACTTTATAGATAGGAAATTTGAGTCTTCTAATGATGGACATTCCCTACGTTTTTTAGAGTGATCGGACTACGGAGTTACTGACATATACAACTGCGAAGTATTTGAGGCTTGACCCAATTCTCAATCTTGGGCGACTACTAGTGGACTCACTTATTGGCCGAGCAGAAGACCAGGATCTACCAGGACTAGGAAGGGATACGATGAGCTTTCTACCCTGGCCAGGTAGATGATCGATGTATTGGGATCAAGACCACTATAACTGTCTCTCCGTGTTGGTCAAACATTGAAAACAACTATCTTACTCTAAATAGGTGGGAATTGTCGTCAAGACGTCAAATAGATGACAAAATAAATTTTATCAACCTGTTAGGGTATAAGCAAGGGATAAAAGAAATAAATTTTTAAGGGGGGTAGTGCCTAAAATGTACTAGACTAGCATGCTCAATATACACCCTACCACGCATATAAACTTGAAATCAATAAGTCTTAGGCAAATGAAATAATAGAATTCTTACTTATTACCTTTAGCCAATTTCGGGGACGAAATTATTTTTAAGGGGGGTAGATTGTAACATCTCAGATTTTTGCCAACCTAGAATTAGATGTCCTTAAGCAATGGGTCGATCATAACACCTTATTAACTTGTCAAAACTCAATCCTATAGTCAAAAATCGCTTTTGAACCCATTTCCTTCACAAATCTCACCTTTCACCACCTTGTTCTTTCAATTTTTCTAAGTACTTTCACATTAGACACTATCTTAAAGTTTAGGTGATGAAGAACAATACTTAAACTAAACATTACTGTAAATAGTAAATACATAAATAAAATGGGCTTTTAACCATTACTCTTATGGAATCTCACAAAATGAATAAGTTATTTGGAACATCAGCCTCTCCTGCCCTAGGACCATCTTCTATTGTAATTAGGGCATGTTATAGTTAATTATTAATAACCTAGATCACTTTATATACAAACTACAAAGGCCCAAGTACTACCTCAGACAGAAATCATATAGGACTAAATCCTTTAGAAATTAGGCGAGAATTAGCTAGTGCTAAACTAGAGTGCCTGTAAAATTAGCACTAATCACTTTAAATACGATCTGCAAGACCCAAAACTTGTAGAATCATTGACGCTAGGTTACCCTAAAATCTAGGATCAATCTCGTTACCCGGTTGCTCTCGGGAGCACATTGAAACTCCGTATCGGATCTAGACCACACGTCGAAAGTCTGATTACCACGAAATTATAGAATTAGGACCACCTTGCTGGGCTTGACAACCATCTTGAAAATCAAATCCAGATAGTGTCCCACGGCTATTCGCTTGAGCCCGGAGTGAAGAGTGTACGAAAACGTAGGTTTCTTTAGAAATTAAATCCAATTTAAGTAATCTGAGATTTGTCACTTGTGGGCCTGATATAAGCAATCAGACCGTCAGAATCTGACCCAAATACACCCTCGGATCAGGAGAAATTTCATACATAGGTCAGTGTACTTGTAACCCTGATCGAGTTTCGGTGACCGTTGAACTGAAACTGGTCCGCCAGGTGTGATCTGGGAACTCGATTGGACTGAAAACTTAACTTGACCTAGAT
This sequence comes from Magnolia changhungtana, assembly GCA_030180095.1. Lineage (NCBI taxonomy): Eukaryota > Viridiplantae > Streptophyta > Magnoliopsida > Magnoliales > Magnoliaceae > Magnolia > Magnolia changhungtana. The sequence goes on from JASAUF010000548.1 coordinate 2,666,124, forward strand.
CCATAGTCTGTGAACTTAAGTCCGACCTTTGGCTCAAGGGGGGCTTCCAGAAGTGCTCCGTTGAGATGGAACAGTCCGTATTTGGACCTAACCTAAGTATACCTTGGCCATGGGTCTAATTTGGTGAGTTTTGGGCCTATATAAGGACCTTAAGCCCTCACTCTCTCATCCCATACGAATTTGAGAAAAACCTAGGAGAGAGAAGAGAGAAAAGAGAGAGAAAGTGTGAGAGAAGTGGGAGCATCTTCCTGATACTCCATCCCCCTGCTATACGTGTTTAACCATCGCTATCTAATCACTTTTTCGGTGATTTCGGCTTCGTTCGTAGGTAAGAAAACCTAACCCTAAGCTATTTTAGGATTTTCAAGAAAGTAGGTGATGGAATAGCTGACCGGTTTCATGATTCAGGTTGTCATTGTGCCGTAGACAAAGGCGTTGGGTTCAAACTGGTTTTGGTTCAAGTTTCCCGATAAAAGGTGCGGACTTTAGACCTATAGGTTATGGTTTTCAACGCTTTTAATGTTAGATAGTGATAGATTCATGATCTGGATGCTATTGCACATGTACAAAGTGCTGTCCGTTTCCTTTTTCAGTCATACGTTAACTATGTTGAATATACTGTATTCCTCGTATTTGTAGAAAATACCGTATATGTATGAAATACAGATTTGTGCTTGCCATGATTCATTGTTGTCTAGGTATGCTAGATACATGTATATCAACTTCTGAGTGATAAGATTAGCCTAACACCTGTTATATCAACATACGTTATGTACGTACTAGTTGTAGCCTAAGTGTTTGCAAAAATGTTCGAATGAATATGAAACTATGATTTATGCATGCCATGACTATTGGTCGTGAATGCATGATCATTGTTCATGTGGTAATCCTTTGTGAAAGAATTCGCTACGACTTGTGTTTTAACTAGTATATTATAGGTATGTTGGAATGTGTAGTCTAAGTGTTTGTGAAAATGCTTGTATAGATATGTACTTAATCTAGTAGTGCCTTGAGTAGGTATTGAGATAGGATTCTCAATTACCTTAGTGATGTGTATGATTTCCTTCATATAAGTTGTTTAGTTTAATCACTTACTGGTTTGTGAAACGTATGTGTTTGGATTTTCTGTTTGCATTGTGTTTTATAACATGCTTGTTAATATGTTTGAATTACTTGTTTATTTAATTCTGCTCTGACTACTTCACATGTTTAAGTTGTATTCCATAAAATCCGTGATGGGTGATGGGGAAGTGGTGTAATGATTCCGTGCAACAGCCCTGGTAGCCCTAAGCGAACAATATTGGATATTTGATTGTATGATTTGAAATCTTGATCCATTACTACTTTAATTGTTCCGTAATTAAATGTGATTGGGGCTATTGTATAGTCCAGGCAATCGATAATGGGATTGAATTCGTGGCTGAGATTCATTCACCAAGTGAGACGTGTTCGACGAACCTGAGTCGTACTTCGGTTGACGATAGTGGTTGGCCACGCGAAGTGCTTATAAACTTCATGTCATTCAACTTATCGTGCGCTCGAGCTAGCCAAGCTCATCAAGTAACCCGATCTGTCCAATGTATGTTCACCATGTTTGGACGCTACTGCTTGAACCTAATGTACCGAACTTACTAGTGCAACCCCGTTAACCTTGGTACCTCAATCCGCTAAGACTCATGAGCCAGGCATGGTGGTATGGGACACCGTGGTCGAGCTGTCGGCCTACGTTGGGGCGATGTGCCTCCCCATAGTGACCAGTGAACAACCCAGACTCGTGAGCCAAATATGGTGGTATGGGACACTGTATTCGAGCTGTCGGCCTACACTGTTTTGATGGGTAATGGGAGAGTGGTGTAACGATTCCGTTTAACAGCCCTGACCATACCCGGTGTAGTGACCTCGAGTATACTCTAAATCTACAGCGAGGCGACGAGCCTCCCCATAGTAAATAGAGTATAAACTAGGCCTGTATTGATAAGGTTATGGGGATCGATGCAACGAGTGCGTGTAACAGCCCTGGCAGCCCTTTACAGTGACCAGAACCGCATCATCGTATGAGAGTATCTAGGACTGACGACCGTAGAATGGATCATTGTTTAGGAATGATATAACGGAGGTACATTAGTTTCCCAATACTAATGTATGAAAAGGACTAATAACAACTCGGTAATCATGTTCATATCGCACTGCATGTGCCTGGAAGATGTGGAGCACCGAGGGATGAAAGCATGTCGCGGATATAAGATGGTGTCGCATGAGAGATGCATCATGACTGCATTTCATACTTGCATTAATAAGAGTACTTATGATTGTTGATTGTACTACTTTATCATTACTGCTTGACTGTTTTGATAACATGTTAACCTATGCTTTATTGTTCCACTGAGTTGATCACTCACTCCCACGTTACGGGATGGTGTTCCAGACACCCACCAGACTTTGTCTGATTATAGATGGCGACGCTACTATTAAGGCGGAGACGGACTTTTGTGACGACGAGAATGCTTTCTCGTATATGTTGTTTTTGGCGGCTTCGTGTGAGCCGTGCCTTAATCGATGAGGTTATACTGATGTTGACTAGATGACACTAAACCTTTGGTATATTTTTAAATTGTACTTGTAATTCATTAACCTGGCAATATTTTCACACTCTGGAGACTTACCATAGTATATATCTTCTATACATCTATCACAGTCTTCCGTTTACAATTTAACTGTCTCTGGAGTATGATATGCTGTTTTGGTATAATCCCATTCATGTTTCAATACTCTCATCATAATCATCATTATCTATGTTGCATAAGTGATGCGTTAGAACTCGGGAGCTGAGCTTTGCTCGACCCCCGATTTTCAGGGCGTTACAAGATGGTATCAGAGCATGATTTAGATTAAACCGGACCTAGGTTATGGTCACACGACACACTCTGATGCACTCTAACTTAGGTGGGTGCGAGAAAGACGTAGGAACAGTCATAGGTATCCCAGTTTCACCAATCAGCAAAGTTCACTGAAAAAGATCGCTAAGATCGGGTCCGTACTCATCTGTGATCGCATGAGTCGATCCTGAATCACCTATAGGCCGTCAATCGGCGGGTTTAGATCATGTTTGACCCCATCCCAGCCTTGAAACACCTCTACGTACTGTTGTACATCAGAAATTTACCCAAATGGTCCCGAAATGACTCGAAACGGAGCCGTGGGCCAAAGGATGCAATTTGGGGGGACCCACGGTGGACCCGGGGTACCATTGGCACCTTGGGAGGGGGTGGCCACCGCCCTTCCGCGGCGGCACCGCACCTAGTTCAGAGGACCACGGTGGCGCTGTTCTCACCGTGGTCGACCGCGGTCCCCTTTGCCCAAGCTGGTCGGACAGGTGCAGGTCGGTGTTGTCCTGACCCCTGGACACGTGTGGGGCACGCGAAATTGCGTGGGGGCCCCTATTTCACATCCATTTTGTCCCCTTTCTCTCAAACACTCCTCCAAGCTCTCCCTTTCCTTCAATATTTTCTGTTTTCTCTCTCAAACTGTCCCTCCAATTGCCCATTCCTTCGTTTACTGTCACAACCTATACCCCTCCATCGTTCACAACAATAGCTATCCCCCTACCCTCTCCATTCTCTCTCTTTTGAGCTCTCATACCCCCCCACTTGAGGCTCAAATTCATGTAGTACCTGTTAGCCATCCCATCCTTTCATATTTACTTCTTCAACCCCTTTCATTTGAGCCTACACATCCCCTTTTGTAGCTCAAGATTCCATGACCCAACAATCCCTCTTCTAATCTTCTTCATTTCTTCAACTCTCTGCATTCCTCCGTGTTTGTGAACACACACATACCATAGTGTGCTTCAACGATCTTGTGTCCCATAACCTTCATAACCTCCAAATGTTTGGGACATTTAGGGCCCGTTCGGCCAACTGCATTTGGTGAGTTTAAGGTGGATGGAATTGTAAAGGTAACAATAAATGCATGTGTAAGGTATTGTCCTTGGATTGGGTGTATCCCATGTTTTCCAATGCCATGTTTGGAATGTACGCAATTAAACGTAAATTCTGAGATTTTCTTTCAAATGACACTTAGGAATTCGTCATCATGGGATTTGGAAATGTAACATCCCGAAAATCGGGGGTCAAGTAGTAACTCAACTCCCGAGTTCCAGAACATCATTTATGCAAAAAAATGATGATTGAATGTTTACTGTATTCGTGCATTGAACATGAGTGAGATTAAGCCAAAACAGCATACCATACTCCAGAGACAGTTAAATTGCAAGCGGAAGACTGTGATAGACATATAAAATATAAAAACTGTGGTGAGTCTCCAGAGTGTGATAATGTTACCAGGTTAAATAATTACAAGTACAATTCTAAAATTTACCAAATGTGAGGAAGTGTAATGTCTTCTATCCCAAGTACCATAGCCCCGTCAATACATTACCAGGTCTTCATAGACCTGTCAGAGAGTTATATGTAGGAGAACTCCTCCTCAACATCATAGTAGTAGTCCGGCTCTGCTTCATAAGCATCGCCATCATCTGAAACTCAACAAATCTGGTTGGTGTTGCAAACACCGTCCCGTAACGTGGGAGTGAGTGATCAACTCAGTGGAACAATAAGGCATAGGTTAACATGTTATCAACTCAGTCAAGCAGTAATGATAAAGCAGTACAATCAAACAATTCTAAGTACTCTTATTAATGCAAGTATGAAATGACATGATGAATGCCCTTGCCAAACCACCCTCATGCGACACCATCTTACGTTCGCGAATGCGTACCTCCCTCAGTGCTCCACATCTACCAGGCACATGCAGTGCAATGATGAGCATGATTACCAAGTAGTTATTAGTCCATTTCAAACAGCAATATTGGAAAACTAAGGTACCTCCCTTATATCATTCCCAAACATGATCCATTCTAGGGTCGTCAGTCCTAGTTAATCTCATACGATAATGTGTTTCTAGGTCGCTGCAGAGGCTGCCAGGGCTGTTACACGGAATCGTTGCACCACTCCCCCATCACCTCTTTAACGATTCATCACTATACAGATACAGGCCTAGCTCATACTCTATACACTGCGGTAAAACTCGTCGCCTCACCGCAAATTCAGAGTATGCTCGAGGTCACTACAAAGGGCTGTCAGGGCTGTTACACGGAATCGTTGCACCACTCCCCCATCACCTTATCAATGTAGGCCGACAGCACGAATATAGTGTCCCATACCACCATAATCGGCTCACGAGTCTGGTTGCTCGCTAGTCACTATGGGGAGGCACGTAGCCCCAACGTAGGCTGACAGCTTGACCACGGTGTCCCATATCACCATGCCCGGCTCATGAGTCTTAGCGGATCGAGGTACCATGGTTAACGGGATTCCACTAGTAAGTTTAGTACCCTAGGTTCAAGCAGTAGCGACCAAACATGGTAAACATACATTAGACATATCAGGTTACTTGACGAGCCTGACTAGCTCGAGCACACAATCAATTGGACGACATGAAGTGCATAAGCACTTCGCATGGCCTAACCACTGTCGTCAACTGACGTACGACTCGGGATCGTCAAACAGATCTTACGTGGAGACATGAATCTCAACCACAATTTCAAGTCAGGTACCGATTATCTGGACTATAGGTATAGTCCCAACTTCAATCAATCCTTATTCATAGCATGTGGAGTAAAGCATAATAAGCAAAGTAATTCAAGTATGTTAGTAAGTATGTCATAAAGCATGTTATAAAGCATGTTATAAAGCACTACATAAATAGGAATACAAACACATATATTGCACAAGTAAGCGGTTTAAGTAAACAACCTCATGGAGAAAATCATACATGTCTCTAAGGTAGTTGAGAATCCCATCTCAACACCCTCCTAAGGCATCAACATCCAAACACTTACTCACACAAGCATTTTCATAAACACTTAACATACACTATTTCAACATACTTAGCGTATGTTAGAAAACATGTATTAGGGTGAGTCCTTTTTCCAAGCAAGTATTTTACGCATATATAATATATTTATACAACAAATAATCATGGCAAACACATCTCTAAAATATATATGTATACGGTACTTCTACAATATAGTATTTCTACATACATAGTGTATATTAGTAAAACATGTATTTGGGCAAATTCTTTCGCCAAATAGGTATTTTATCCATATATCATATATTCATACAACAAATAATTATGTCAAACATATTTCCAAAATTTATACGTATACGGTATTTTTTACGAATACCTAGAATATGTAAAATTCCATAATCTACATCTTTAATCGAAACAGAAAACAGAAAGCACTTTGTACATGTGCAATTGCGTGCAGATCATGAATCTATCATTATCTGACATTGAAATCGTTGAAAACCGTAGCCTATACACCTAAAGTCCTCACCTTTTATCGTAGAATCGAAATGGAGTCGATAGAATTGCTAAGTTTCTGTATACGGCAGTTTGGTAACCTATAGAATGAAATAGGTTAGCTATTTCATAACCTACAACCTATACAACCCCAAAACAGATTAGGGTTAGGGTTTCTTACCTAGAAACGGAGCTGGAATCCCCGGGAAATCGATTAGAACGGAGTGGTGGAGCTCGTGGAGCGGCCGGAAAGCATGGCAGGGAGATTCTCCCACACTTTCTCTCTTTTCTCTCTTCTCTCTCTAAGGTTTCTCTCAAATTCGTATGGCTGCAATGAGAGAGGGTTTAAGGTCCTTATATAGTCTAAAAACTCACCGAAATAAACTCCAGGTCAAAGTATACTTAGGTTATAACCAAAGCGGACCTGTTTCAGCTCAACGGAGGACTTCTGGAGGGCCTCCTTGAGCCAAAGGTCGGACTTAAGATCACTAACACCGGATCTACGTTTAGTTAAGTTTTCGTTTTAGTCGGATTCCCAGATCACATGTGGCAGACCAGTTTCAGTTCAACGGTCAGCGGATCTCGATCGGAGATTCCTAGTACATTGACACATGTATGAAATTTTTCCTGATCCGAAGGTGTAATTTGGCCTGATTCTGATGGTCAGGTTGCTTAATACTAACCCGCAAGCGACAAGTCTCAGATTACTATTCAAAATATTTATTTTGGAAAGAAAATAAGTGTTTTCACACTCTCTCACTCCGGACTCAAGCGAACAGCCGTGGGACACTGGCTGGATTTAATTTCCGAGATTGTTGTCAAGCCCAGCGAGGCGGTCCTAAGTCCTTAACCTCGTATTATTCAGACTCCCGATGTGCGGTCCAGATCTGATATGGAGTTTCAACGTGTTCCCGAGAGCAGTCGGGTAATGAGTTTGATCCGAGATTTTAGGGTAACCTAGCGTCAATGATTCTACAAGTTTTGGGTCTTGCAGATCATATTTAAAGCGATTCTAGAGGATTTCGTAGCTAATCTAGTTTTGCACTTAGTTACTTTGTCTCGTTTCTAAAGGATTTAGTCCTATAAGATTTCTGTCTGAAGTGGTACTTAGTCCTTTGTAGTTTGTATATAAAGTGATCCAAGTTATACTACTTAGCTAGTTTAAAATAGTGTCTAAGGTGAAAGTACTTAGAAAAATTGAAAGATCAAGGTGGTAAAGGGTGAGATTTGTAAGAAAATGATTTGAAAAGGGATTTGAGGCTTTAATTGAGTGTTTGAGAAGTTAAATTGGTGTTAGGATTGACCCATCGTATAAGGACGTCTAATTCTAGGTTGGGAAAAATCTTGACTGTTACAGGAAATCCCATCTCATCCTTTCCAACACAAGGCTCATTTTCCAAAGCCTATAAAATTAATTTTAATCCCCTCCCACCCTCTTACCAAACATGTTGTAACGACCTGAAAATTTCCGTACATTGGGTCGAGTACCACCTCGACCAGAAATCACGTAAGATGAAATCCTTTAGAAATTTAACAAAGTTAACTAAGTACTAAACTCGATTTGTCGTGAAATCCGTTAGGATCGCTTTAAATACGATCTGCAAGACCCAAAACTTGCAGAACAAGTGACGCTAGGTTACCCTAAAGTTTAGAACCAAACTCATTTCCGTCACCGCTCTCGGGAATGAAACGAAGCTTCGTATTAGGTCTGGATCGCACATCGGGATTCCGATTAACCCGAAGCTAAGGAACTAGGACCGCCCCACTGGGCTTAACAATCATCTCAAAAATCAGCTTTATCCGACGTTCCACGGCCATTCGTTTCGAATCGGAGCGAGGTAGTGTGAAAAACACTATTCATATGCCAAAATAAATATCTGGAATAGTGATCCGCATCGTTCGTTGACGCGTCATTATTAAGCAACCGGACCGTCGAATCGAGACCAAATTACACTCTCGGATTAAGAAAAATTTCAGGAACATTTACATGTACTTGGAATTTCTGATCGTGGCCCACTGACCGTCGAACTGAAAGTGGTCCGCCACATGCGATCTGCGTATACGAATGAGTCAAAAACGTAATCCCACGTAGATCCATCGATGGTGAGCTTAAGTCTGACGTTTGGTTCAAAGAGGGCCACCAGAACTTCCCTTTTGAGCTAGAAAAGCGGCGAAAATCCTATATTAAGCTTTACAAGTATGCCCATGAACCTAAGTCTATTTTCGTAATGTTTGTGGCTATAAAAGGGGCTTAGAACAGCCCCTCTCACAGCCATACGAATTTTGGGAGAAACCCTAGAGGGAGAGAGAAAAGAGAGAGAAAGACTTGGAGATCGTTGCCGATCTTCCTCCTCCTGCTTTGGCTTGTTGCACGGCCTACACCGCCTTATTCTAGGCATTTTCCCGGCGTATTCCGCCTCATTTGAAGGTAAGAAAACCTAACCCTAGGTCTGATTTGAGGTGAAATTGATGTAGGATGTGTACCGACTAACCGATTCCGCTCTTTAGGCTAGAAATCGCCCGTAGACGGAAGTTCCATTACCCTTGCTGATTCGTTCCGTTTCCAAAGGCAAAGGTGAGGACTTTAAGCTTATAAGTTACAGTTTTCAACGCTTTCAATGTCAGATAATGGTAGATTCATGATCTGCTTGCAATTGCACATGTACAAAGTGCTTTCCGTTTCTGTTTTGATTAACGGTGTGAAATATGGAATTTCACATATTCTAGGTATACGTAGAAATACCGTATACGTATTTTTTGGATAAATGCTTGAAATGTTTATTTAATGTATAATTATATAACATATGAATAAAATACTAGTTTGGCGAAAGGAATCACCAAAATATATGTTTACTTGTAAATGCGCCGTATGTCGAAATTACGTATTGTAGAAATACCGTATACGTATTTCTTTTGGAATAATATTTGACATATGTATTTAATGTATGATTATACAATACATGATTAAAATACTAGCTTGGCGAAAGGAATCGCCGAAATCTATGTTCCTTTGTAAACACTATGTATGTTGAAATTGGGTATACATGGAAGTACCCTATACGTATAAAATTTGCTGATGTGATTGCCATGTTTAATTGCTGTATGAATATGATGTATATGTATAAAATACTAGTTTGGTAAAGGGACAACCCTAGTACACACTTCCCTAGCATACGTCATGTATGTTGAAATATTGCATTCAAGTGTTGGTGAATTCACTTGTGAGTGTAAGTGCTTAAGTGTTAGAATCTTAGGTAGGTGCTGAGATGGGATTCTCGGCTACCTTAGAGTCACATATGACACTCTCCATGTGGTTGTTCACTCTAACCACTCGCCTACGAAATTTAAGTATTGGTATCCCTATTTACATAATGCTTTATAACATGCTTTGAACATGCCTTGTGACTTATTTAGTAACATGCTTCATGATATGCTTTATATTATGCGTGCTAGCGTTCTTGATTTACCATGTTATCATGCCATATTTCACATGTTATGGTTAGGATTTGACTGAGCTTGGGACTATGTTCATAGTCCAGGCATCCGGTATCAGACTTGAAGATGTGGTTGGAATTCGTTCCGCCACGCATGATGTGTTGGCGAACCCGTGTCGTACTTCGATTGGCGATAGTGGTTGGCCACACGAGGTGCTTCTACGCCTCATATCGCCCAACTTGTTGTGCGCTCGAGCCAGCCGAACACGTCAAGTAAACCGTGTGCCTTATGTATGTTCACCATGTTTGGTCACTAATGCTTGAACCTAGGGTACCAAACTTACCAGTGATAATCCCGTTAACCATGGTACCTCGATCCGCTAAGACTCATGAGCCGGGCATGGTGGTATGGGACATCGTGGTCGAGCTGTCGGCCACGCTGGGGCTACGTGCCTCCCGTAGTGACCAAGTGAGCAACTCAACTCGTGAGCCGATTATGGTGGTATGGGACACTATATTCGCGCCATTTGTCGGCCTACATTGATAAGGTGATGGGGAGTGGTGCAACCTTTGTGCGTAACCGCCTGGCAGCCCAGAGTGACCGCGAGCATACTCGAAGTTACGGCGTGCCTTAGGGTTCGCCGCGATATATAGAGTATGAACTAGGCCTTTTCAGTATAGTTGTATCGTGATGAATCGTTTAAGGGGTGATGGGGGAGTGGTGCAACCTTTGTGCGTAACGACCACACCGGCCTCTACATTGACCTAGAAAATACACCATCGTCTCGATATTAACTAGACCGACGACCCTAGATTGGATCATGTTTGGATATGATACAAGGGAGGTACCTTAGTTTCCCAATCCTTTTGTTTGAAACGAACTAATTAAAACTCGGTAATCATACTCATCATGCATCGCATGTGCCTGGGAAGATGTGGAGCACTTGTGTGGGATGTAAGCATGCGCGAACGTGAGATGGTGTCGCTTGAGGGAGTATGTCGGAGAGGGCATCCATCATACCCGCATTCATACTTGCATTAATCGAGTAACTAGGAGTGTTTGATTGATCGCTTTATCATTACCGCTTGACCGTATTGATAACATGATAACTTATGTCTTATCGTTCCACCGAGTTAGCTACTCACTCCCACGTTACGGATCGGTGTTGCGCACACCAACCAGACTGTCTCGTGTTTAGGCGATCCGACTACGCCGGAGGCGAGCCCGATTATGACGAGGACCAGGAGGAGTTCTCGTATATGCGCTTCATGGCGGCCGACTAGGTGCCGGGATCGATGGGATTTACAGGATTGTACCTAGTTCATTTTGACATTTTGTTTATATAAACAGACATGTATATTGTGACTCGTGGAAGGATTCATACTCTGGATAATGAATCGTTTATTTTGTTTCTTTACATACATATATATACGATTCGCCTCTTCCGCTTACTTTTATACAACTGATCGAGTATGAATTACTTGCTTTGGTATAATCTCATTCATGTTTTATGCTCTAACACGACAACATTCAAATTTCATTAAACATGTTGCATAAGTGATGCGTTGGAACTCGGGAGTTGAGTTACACTCGACCCCCGATTTTCAGGGCGTTACAAGTTGGTATCAGAGCATGATTTTGATTAAACCGGACCTGAGTTATGTCCCCACTACGTACGCTGACGTGTCACAACTTAGGAGGGTGCGCAAAAATATAGCAACAGTCTTAGGGTCTCCCGATTTCGCCGTTCGGCGAAGTTCGCTACACACGGACAGTTTGATCGAGTGCGTACTCGATCCCGACCACACTTATGGACCCCAAGTCACTCCTAGACCGTCTATTGACGTGTCCAGGTCACAATCTACCAAAAATGAGTCGTTAAAAATCAGGAAAAACCAGATTATATCAGAACTTTGCCGGAACTAACCGTTTTGGCACAAAACTGAGTCCGTGGGCCCCCACGACTAATCCGTTAAAGGTTCGGACCAAATCAGGGTGCATTTGGCACCCTGGGAGTGTGATGAACAGGGCCAGACTGTGGCGGTGCGGTTCCGGCCAAGCCCGACCGCGGCGGCGCCGCGGCACCGGCGGCGGACCGCGGTCCGGTCAACTTTCCGACGACCTTTCAAGCGTGGGGTGGGTCGGTTCAGTCCCCTCTACCCCATGGCACGTGCCAAATGTCCATTTGATTAGGTTTTAAGGGGCTGGAGCTCCCTTTTCTCCCATTTCCCCTCTTTTCAAGCACCTCCACTCCCATTTCGATTTTTGCTGAAAACCCATCCCTCCAAACCTCCAATCCCTACATTTCCTTACATAACTCACACACCCCTACCTCCTACAACAGCCCTAGCCTCTCCCTTTCCCCATTTCCACAAGTTGGAGCTCTCATAACCCTCCTTGGAGCTCAAAATCAGGTAATCTACTAACCCATCCCATTTTCTTCTTGTTTCTTCTTCATTTCCTACCTCTAGAGCTTCTTCCACACCTGTTGGATTGTTGATTGTGGAAGATAAAAGAGGTCAGCCCTTTGTTCCCCCATTTTGGAAATTTTCCATGGCCCTCCTTGGTGTGGTGGCCACCATTTTCTCCATTTCCTCCATCCTATCTTTCATGGGAAAGAGGAAAACCGCGGCCGACGACGCCTGCCCAAGTAGGCCAGCCCATACCCGAAGAAGATCCGACGTTGGGGCCGGCACAAGCACCGTGCGGGAGTTTAGGTCGAAGCGAGACGGATCCGATCACCCCGCCAAATGCTTATCCGATAGGCATGGAATATGGGCGCCAAGGGCCGCAAGGTCGTGTTTGAAGCTCATGTGGATGAAAGGATGTTCGGGCTACACCCGATGATGGACCACTTGGTGGATATCGGGTGGAATTATATTTTTGAAGGCGAGTCTCCCGCATGTGAGAACACGGTTCGCGCTTTCTACGCTCACATCGTGGACTCATCACTAGAGCCTCTTCAGTTTACTGTCTATGTGAGGGGCATAAGGCGCACAATCACTGTGGATGAGGTGGTTCGAATCACGAAGATCCCGCTTGGTCAAGTACAGCCTAGTGATGACTTCTCTAGAAGTGCGCGGGAAAGGGATCGCCGCACGCGATTTCTCTGTGGTCGCCGGGTTACTTGGAAGCGAGGAAATTGTATTGCGGCGACAAAGATGTCCGAAGACTTCCATTTGCTCCATCACATCTTCACATACAATGTATACCCACGGTGGGGTAACCGCACGGAATGTACTAGGGTGATGGTGGACTTTCTGTACAAGATGGGACGCTGGGACAACATATGCCTGCCCACATTCATCCTATCCCAGATAGTTAATGTTGTTCGTTCTGCCAGGAACGATCTTTCGCTCCCATTTGGCCGACTGATCTGCAGGATGGCTCGTGATGTAGGCTACAGATTGAATATGGAGGATCTTGCACCGGTCCGAATCATAAGTGAAGCCACACTCAGGAATATGAAGATCGGCCCCCAACAGCGGCAAGCCCGACTCGACGAGTCTGGAGATGAGTCGGATGGCACCGGTGAGGAGAGTGTTGACCTCCAGGCTGAGAGTGATGAGGAGCGCAGTGATGACATACAGGAGGAAGAACCTGAGGCTCAGGACACAGAGGAGAGTTCACCCCCTACGGCTCAGGGGCAGGGTGTGGATCGAGATGTATTTGATGCGCGATTTGCCGTCTTCGAGGAGAGGCAAGCCGCCTTGCAAAGAAGAGGTTGGACAAGTTCGGGCTGGATTGGTCAAATTTCAACCAAACTTTGAAAGGAATAAGCCTACATGAAGAAGAATTTCAAGAAGATGTCCCGTACGTTGAAGGCCATCCTGTGCTGTGCGCAGGATAAGAATGCTCCTCCTCCACCGCCTACTTCGGATGCTTAGTCATCCATATTGTTGTTTGTTGTGGTTGCTTTGGTTACCGCGATAGGCGGTTTGTATTTTCGTTCAGATGATGTATTAGGTAGTAGCATGTTTAGGGTTTGATGTAGTAGATGTATTGGCTATCATGTGATTTCCGTCATGGTTCATGTAAACTCTGTAATCCATGTATTATGACAAATTTTGGGTAAATGAAAGGCATGTAGCCCCTTTTGTTTTGATTATGTGTGGAATGCTTAAAGTGCTTTATGATGTGTGTTATGCTGTATCTCACCAATGCTGTACCCTGTGTTGTATAGGGCATGCCGTGACAGTATACGCGGAGCACGGCACATCTCCGTCTGACTGGCTCTATGGACCAGACCCCTTCTGGTAGTAGCGGTCCCGCGGACCATGGGTTGGGTTCCGATCAGCCCCCTACTGGTCCTGCTGGCGGGTTGCCACCATACACGCCCCCGGTCCGTGAGCAGTTTCGGCCATCATCTTCTACGCAGCATGACTCCCAGGCTGCTCCGCCGACCGATAGATTTGAGCAGCTGATGTTGATGATGCATCGCAGCAGAGACTGAGAAGCGGCACCACCGCCAGCCTTATGGCCACTATCGCTGAGGCCTTGTCACATGGTGGTAGTGCGACTCCACCTACGACTCCTGCTTGTCCTGCCGGGCACCCTGAGCCTCCTGCTCAGTGTGAGGATGTGCCTCTGCCTTCACCCGTGGTGCCTCCTATTGGAGATGTCGGCACACGCGGTCTACTCGAGCGATTTCAGCGCTTGAGGCCTCCTTCGTTCATGGGCACTCATAGGCCCGAGGAGGCAGAGTTTTGGCTTGACCGCATCTCGAAGATGCTTCGGATGCTGCATTGCTCAGAGGCAGAGCAGGTAGAGCTGGCCGCCTTCATGTTTGAGAGAGAGGCGAGTTTATGGTGGGACAAGGTGTGTTGCGGTCTATCGCAGCAGGACTACGTATGGACCCTGGGAGGCTTTGAGTTCCGGTTCCATGAGAAATACTACCCGCCGACTTACCGACATGAGCGGGAGGATGAGTTTCTGCGCCTCAGGCAGGGAGGCATGACTATTACAGAGTACGAGCACCGCTTCACAGAGTTGGGCCGCTTTGTCCCGACTATACTAGTGGACGAGCAGATGCGGATGCGTCGATTTTCTTTGGGCTTGCGACCGGAGATACGGTCGAAGATATGCTGCCTCACTATACCTACATATGCAGCACTGGTTCACATGTCTATGACGGCGAGAAGCAGGATGTGGACCGGTTGGCCGATCACGTGGCACTATGGTGGCGAGGCCACGACAGAGATACAGAGCGGGCCTATCCAGGCAAGAGGCCTCGTGTTGACTCGCCTCCCAGGATCGCGGCGCCGGGGGCTCGGCGAGGCGCCCCCTGTGACCTGACACACGCATCGCGGGAAACAGGGTCATCCTATTGGGAGTTGCTTCGCGCGGATGAAGGACAGTGGTTTCTCTCCGCCACAGATGATGGGCCGTTCTCGCCCATAGGCCATATCAGCTCCACCGCTACAGACGGCTCCCGCACATCCTTCCTTCCGACCTCCCGCGTGCCGCGCTTCAGGCCGCCACAGCGACCCTTGACTCCTCAGCCGAACCGCCTAGCAGCAGGCTCGCGTTCATACTCTTGTAGCTGAGGCACCTGAGACGTCGGTTTCAGCTCCGACGGCCTTCGAGGGTACGGCTTTTATTCACGACACTCTCGTCTCTTTATTGGTGGACACTGGGTCCACTACCTCTATTATTTCTTGTGGGGCGGTGAAACGCCTGTCTTTGCATATGATTCCCACTAAGGGAATGAGACTCACTACGGCTACCGGGACCTGTTCGGATGTCACACGATTATGCGAGGGTTGCTCGGTAGTTTTGGGTAGCAGCACAGTGCTCGTCGACCTCATTGTTGCTCCGCTGTGGCACTACGACGTTATCCTTGGTATGGATTGGCTCACCAGGATGAGGGCGGAGGTAGATTGCGACACTCGGATCGTGACGGCCTATGGGCCTGACGGTGCAGCTTTCACGTTCCCGGTGCAGGTCAGTTGGCCCTGTCGAGTTGATTGTTATGCTGCCTTGCTTGTGCCGATTGATGGTCCGACAGTAGATAGTACGCCGGTGGTTCGAGAGTTTGCAGGCGTGTTTGAGACTATCCCTGGTTTACCTCCTCGGCGTGAGATTGATTTCACGATTGACCTTACGCCTGGTGCGACGCCCATCTCGTTGCCTACTTATCGTATGCCTCCATGTGAGATGGAGGAGCTGCGGACACAGATTGACGTACTTGTAGAGAGAGGTTTTATTCGACCTAGTGTGTCTCCTTGGGGAGCACCTGTGTTGTTCGTGAAGAAGAAGGACGGGTCCCTACGGTTGTGTATTGATTACCGTAGGTTGAACCAGGTCACGGTGAAGAACAAGTATCCTTTGCCAGATTGATGATCTGTTCGATCAGTTGAGGGGGGCGAAGTATTTCTCGAAGATTGACCTTCAGTCAGGGTACCACCAGTTGCGCGTGAGAGAGGAGGACGTACAGAAGACAGCCTTCAGGACGTGCTTTGGCCACTATGAGTTCTTGGTGATGTCGTTCGGTCTGACGAACACACCAACCGTGTTCATGGATCTGATGAACCGGGTATTTCGGCCCTTCCTTTACCGATTCGTCATCGTCTTTATCGATGACATCTTGATATACTCCACGAGTCGGGAGGAGCACGAGGAGCACTTGCGAGCGGTATTGGAGACACTGAAGAAGAACCAGTTGTTTGCGCAATACAAGAAGTGTGACTTCTGGCAGGAGGAAGTCAAGTTCCTGGGACATGTAGTGTCCAAGGATGGGATATGATGGACCTTGCTAAGGTATGCATGTTCAGATTGGCGTGACGGCACGAATCGGTTCTTGAGGTGAGGAGTTTCCTTGGTCCGTGCCGTGGGTACTACGGACGTTTCATTCGGGATTTCTCGAAGATCGCTGTGCCATTGTCTCGGTGACTTAAGGACCTGAAGTTCGCCTGGAATGCGAGGCGGAGGCGGCTTTAAGGAGCTGAAGGACAAGTTGGCGTCCACCCCGTGCTAGTATTACCGAGCAAGGGGTGAAATACACGGTGTATACTGACGCGTCTCGCGTTGGTTTGGGTTGTGTGTTGATGCAGAAAGATAGGGTGATATCGTATGCCTCGAGACAATTAAGGAAGCACGAGGAGAATTACCCTACACATGACCTGGAGTTGGCGGCTGTCATCTTTGCATTGAAGCTCTGGAGACATTACCTCTACGGTGAGGAGTTCGAGCTTTTCTGCGACCACAAGAGCCTTAAATACATATTCACGCAGCGAGATTTGAATATGAGACAGCGCCGATGGATGGAGACCTTGAAGGACTTCAAGTTCGAGGTTTCCTACCATCTGGCAAGGCGAACCTTGTGGCGTAGACGCGTTGAGCCGCGAGAAGGCGATTGCATTTGCGGCACCGCCGATGATAGCCGAGTGGGATATGGTAGAGTTTGTGTGGGACTTCGAGCGAGACTCACCGTCGAGGAGCCATTTGAGTGTGTTGCGCACGTTCGGGTGCGACCACTTATTGATGTGAGATTGTTGAGGCCCAAGAGGGCGATACACGGTACTGTCTCGAGCTTCGAGAGCGAGGCTAGCGACGCCGTGGACTCCTAGTGGAGAGTTGGATCGATGGGGTTTACGATTTCGTGGCCGCCTATGTGTTCCAGATGTGCTCGACTTGAGACGCGAGCTTCTCGAGTCCGCCCATGGTCGAAGTTTGCGATGCATTCTGCAGTAGCACGAAGATGTACCGGGATATGAGACGGACGTATTGGTGGGATAACATGAAGGCCCACATTGCGAGTATGTGTCTCGATGTCGACCTACCGGCGGGTCAAGGCGAACATCGCCGACCTCTGGGACTGCTTCGGCCCATGCCTATAGCGAAGTGGAAGTGGGACTTCATCTCCATGGACTTCATATCGTTGCCGAAGACGAGGAAGGGGCACGATTCCATTTGGGTGATTGTGGACCGGTTGACCAAATCGGCCCATTTCCTCCCTATCAGAGTTACGAACTCCGCAGACGAGCCGGCTAGTGTACATCAGGGAGATCGTCCGTCTACACAGGGTTCCTTTGGAGATTGTGTCGGACAGAGACACGCGGTTCACATCCATCTTCTGGACTCGTATCCAGGAGGCGATGGGTGTGAAGTTGAAGTTCAAGAGTACTGCTTTCATCCTCGACCGATGGGCGACAGAGCGGGTGAATCGATTCTCCTGGAGGATATGTTGCGAGCTTGTGTGTTGGACTTCAAGGACGATTTGGGATGACTGTCTTCCGTACGTTGCAGAGTTCGCCACAACAACGGCTTCCGGCGACTATTGGCATGGCGCCATATGAGGCTCTATATGGTCGACCTTGTAGGGCACCGCTTGTTGGGCGAGGTCGGAGAGCGTAGCCGATTGGCCCGGAGTTGGTTCAGCGACTACGCGAGAAGGTAGACATTATCAGGCGTCGATTACTCAAGACCACGAGCGAGACAGAAGAGTTACGCCGATACGAGGTGGCGACCGCTGGAGTTCGAGGTCGGTGATCATGTGTTCCTTCGGGTTTCCCCTATGAAGGGAGTCCTTCGGTTTGGGAAGAAGGGGAAGCTCACACCGAGGTTCATTGGTCCGTTTCAGATACTGGATCGAGTGGGTAATGTGGCGTATCGTCTCGCCTTGCCTACACCACTTGCTTCCGTACACAACGTATTTCATGTATCTATGCTGAAGAAGTACGTTCCTGATCCTTCACATATCATCAGATGGGAGCAGGTACAGTTGAGCGAGGATGCTACATATGAGTTGCGCCCGACGCGCATCCTTGACAGGAAGGAGCAGTCTTGCGTAGCAAGGTCATCCCGCTTGTGAAGGTGCTTTGGACACATCATTCCGAAGAAGAAGCTACCTGGGAGACTGAGGCCGAGGTCAGGAAGAACTACCCTCAGATTCTCGAGGACTACGAAAAGGTATAAATTTCGGGGACGAAATTTTTTGTTTAAGGGGGGTAGATTGTAACGACTTGAAAATTTCCGTACATTGGGTCGAGTACCACCTCGACCAAAAATCACGTAGGATGAAATCCTTTAGAAATTTAACAAAGTTAACTAAGTACTAAACTCGATTTGTCATGAAATCCGTTAGGATCGCTTTAAATACGATCTGCAAGACCCAAAACTTGCAGAACAAGTGACGCTAGGTTACCCTAAAGTTTAGAACCAAACTCATTTCCCATCTGCTCTCGGGAATGAAACAAAACTTCGTATTAGGTCTGGATCGCACATCGGGATTCCGATTAACCCGAAGCTAAGGAACTAGGACTGCCCCACTGGGCTTAACAATCATCTCAAAAATCAGCTTTATCCGACGTTCCACGGCCATTCGTTTCGAATCGGAGCGAGGTAGTGTGAAAAACACTATTCATATGCCAAAATAAATATCTGGAATAGTGATCGCATCGTTCGTTGACGCGTCAGTATTAAGCAACCTGACCGTCGAGAATCGAGACCAAATTACACCCTCGGATTAAGAAAAATTTCAGAACATTTACATGTACTTGGAATTTCGATCGTGGCCCACCGACCGCCGTCGGGCGAAAGTGGTCCGCCACATGCGATCTGCGTATCTGAATGAGTCAAAACGTAATCCCACGTAGATCCATCAATGGTGAGCTTAAGTCGACGTTTGGTTCAAAGAGGGCCACCGAACTTCCCTTTTGAAATTTGGAAAAGCGGCGAAAATCCTATATTAAGAAGTACCCCATGAACCTAAGTCTATTTTCGTAATGTTTGTGGCTATAAAAGGGGCTTAGAACAGCCCCTCTCACACCATACGAATTTTGGGAGAAACCCTAGAGGGAGAGAGAGAAAAGAGAGAGAAAGACTTGGAGATCGTTGCCGATCTTCCTCCTCCTGCTTTGGCTTGTTGCACGGCCTACACCGCCTTATTCTAGGCGTTTTTCCGGCGTATTCCGCCTCATTTGAAGGTAAGAAACCTAACCCTAGGTCGATTTGAGGTGGAATTGATGTAGGATGTGTACCTGACTAACCGATTCCGCTCTTTAGGCTAGAAATCGCCCGTAGACGGAAGTTCCATTACCCTTCTTGATTCGTTCCGTTTCCAAAGGCAAAGGTGAGGACTTTAAGCTTATAAGTTACGGTTTTCAACGCTTTCAATGTCGGATAATGGGTAGATTCATGATCGCTTGCAATTGCACATGTACAAAGTGCTTTCCGTTTCTGTTTGATTAACGGTGTGAAATATGGAATTTCACATATTCTAGGTATACGTAGAAATACCGTATACGTATTTTTTTGGATAAATGCTTGACATGTTTATTTAATGTATAATTATATAACATATGAATAAAATACTAGTTTAGTGAAAGGAATCGCCAAAATATATGTTTACTTGTAAATGCGCCGTATGTCGAAATTACGTATTGTAGAAATACCGTATACGTATTTCTTTTGGAATAATATTTGATATATGTATTTAATGTATGATTATACAATACATGATTAAAATACTAGCTTGGCGAAAGGAATCGCAGAAATCTATGTTCCTTTGTAAACACTATGTATGTTGAAATTGGGTATACGTGGAAGTACCCTATATGTATAAAATTTGCTGATGTGATTGCCATGTTTAATTGCTGTATGAATATGATGTATATGTATAAAATACTAGTTTGGTAAAGGGACAACCCTAGTACACACTTCCCTAGCATACGTCATGTATGTTGAAATATTGCATTCCAAGTGTTGGTGAATTCACTTGTGAGTGTAAGTGCTTAAGTGTTAGAATCTTAGGTAGGTGCTGAGATGGGATTCTCGGCTACCTTAGAGTCACATATGACACTCTCCATGTGGTTGTTCACTCTAACCACTCGCCTACGAAATTTAAGTATTGGTATCCCTATTTACATAATGCTTTATAACATGCTTTGAACATGCCTTGTGACTTATTTAGTAACATGCTTCATGATATGCTTTATATTATGCGTGCTAGCGTTCTTGATTTACCATGTTATCATGCCATATTTCACATGTTATGGTTAGGATTTGACTGAGCTTGGGACTATGTTCATAGTCCAGGCATCCGGTATCAGACTTGAAGATGTGGTTGGAATTCGTTCCGCCACGCATGATGTGTTGGCGAACCCGTGTCGTACTTCGGTTGGCGATAGTGGTTGGCCACACGAGGTGCTTCTGCACCTCATATCGCCTAACTTGTTGTGCGCTCGAGCCAGCCGAACACGTCAAGTAAACCGTGTGCCTTATGTATGTTCACCATGTTTGGTCACTAATGCTTGAACCTAGGGTACCAAACTTACCAGTGATAATCCCGTTAACCATGGTACCTCGATCCGCTAAGACTCATGAGTCGGGCATGGTGGTATGGGACACCGTGGTGAAAGCCGTCGGCCTCTGGCGGGGCTACGTGCCTCCCGTAGTGACCGGTGAGCAACTCAACTCGTGAGCCGATTATGGTGGTATGGGACACTATATTCGTGGCCTGTCGGCCTACATTGATAAGGTGATGGGGAGTGGTGCAACCTTTGTGCGTAACTGTACAGCGACCCTTTGTAGTGACCGCGAGCATACTGCGAAGTTGCGGCGTGCCTTAGGGTTCACCGCGATATATAGAGTATGAACTAGGCTGTTTACGTATAGTTGTATCGTGATGAATCGTTTAAGGGGTGATGGGGGAGTGGTGCAACCTTTGTGCATAATGACCACTGGCGACCTCTCTGTGAGTGACCTAGAAAACACACCATCGTCTAATATTAACTAGGGACCGATGACCCTAGATTGGATCATGTTTGGATATGATCTGAGGAGGTACCTTAGTTTCCCAATCCTGTTTGTTTGAAACGAACTAATTAAAAACTCGGTAATCATACTCATCATGCATCGCATGTGCACTGGAAGATGTGGAGCCTTTGTGGGATGTAAGCATGCTTGCGAACGTGAGATGGTGTCGCTTGAGGGAGTATGTCGGAGAGGGCATCCATCATACCGCATTCATACTTGCATTAATCGAGTAACTAGGAGTGTTTGATTCTTGCTTTATCATTCTTGCTTGACGTATTGATAACATGATAACTTATGTCTTATCGTTCCACCAGAGTTAGCTACTCACTCCCACGTTACGGGACGGTGTTGCGCACACCAACCGGACTCTGTCTCGAGTTTAGGCGATCCGACTCTGTTGGAGGCGGAGCCCAATTATGACGAGGACCGGGAGGAGTTCTCGTATATGCGATTCGGTGGCGGCTTCGACTAGGTCTTGGGGTGATGGGATTCTGAGGATTGTACCTAGTTCATTTTGACATTTTGTTTATATAAACAGACATGTATATTGTGACTCGAGGAAGGATTCATACTCTGGATAATGAATCGTTTATTTTGTTTCTTTACATACATATATATACTGATTCGGTCTTCCGCTTGCTTTTATACAATTGATCGGGTATGAATTCTTGCTTTGGTATAATCTCATTCATGTTTACTGCTCTAACATAGACAACATTCAAATTTCATTAAACATGTTGCATAAGTGATGCGTTGGAACTCGGGAGTTGAGTTACACTCGACCCCCGATTTTCAGGGCGTTACACATGTCATTCTCAATCCCGAGGAGGGATTAGTAATGCAAGCCCATTTAATACAACTTAAGACCACTGGCCAAATAGGCCCTTGGAATTTTGGACCTAGAGTGGTGTTCCTAGATACGAATGACCTAACAGTGGGGAAATCCAATAGATTGATAACGTGAACCATAGATTGATAACGTGAACCCTAGGACCTCCTTAGTTGGTGTGGTCATGTGTGAGGTGCTCGAGCGTAGTTACATTCTAGTTCGGGCAACTCAATTCCGATCAGACAACTTTGACCCTAAGCGATAAGACAAGTTCTTATATTAGAAAGGGTATAAAATCATCTAGTGTATAAGCATAGACTTTGGATTACAACAAGTGGATTACCGCTACTCCTAAATTAAGACTAGACTACTGGTTAGGCTAAGGAAGGTAAAGGACTAATTAGTTATGCTAAGTTAATTGAATAATAGACTTAGTTATTCGGCTCAACCGACTTAGACCCACTATACAACTTTCCTTCCGTGTTGGCTTGACCACTTACAACTAAAAGTTTATAACTTCGTCTTTGAGAAGTATTAGGAGAATATAACCGATAGAGACTTTGTCTTTTAGGCCTAAGGAATTGCCCAAATGGGCAACAGACAGTTAGGAATTAGGTCCTAAATTACATGCCATGTCAGCATAGATATTGTGCATATGAACGTAGAAAGATAGCCTACTTGTTAAGCTAGACATGATTAAATAGGATAAGTCTGGACCGTGACAAAACTCCTTAGTAGAATTAGGCATCTTGCCTTAAACTCACACCTGCCCCTGAAATCAACCACAATACCTATCATCTTTAGTTCCTTTCTATAATCATAGGTACCAATGCCATAATACGCATCATCGATGAAAAGAAGATCAATGTATTGCTAAATCACTTCCCATGTCATACCAAAGATAGGTTTCAAATTTCAATTCATTCTGACATACAGATCGATGTACAAATTCTTGAACCCTGATAATAGAAACAATTTTAAGGGGGGTAGACAAGTTATGGACCCAGTTGAGTTAAGTAGGTATACACGTCTACCCGCTCATAGGCACAACAGTAGCATGGTTGGCTATTGCCCCACAGGCCCAGGATCAAAAGAAATTTCTCCCAGTTATACGTAAGGTTAGGTCATTAAGTAGGATCTAAATCTTCCTTAGAATGCCAATAATGAAGTCATGGAAGGAAATCAATTAGGGTTCTAGTATTAAACAAATTCATAATACAGAATAGGCCGAGTGCGAACTGAGTTACAATAGCCAAGGTCAACGCATCTATAACTGTGTTCGTTGAATACGAACATAATAGAAGTCCTAGCAAGTTCTACTATGAGAAACCATTTTAGGATGATCTAGTAAGATTTGACTCACCGTTTCCTTGGACATAGATAATATCGAGGACTCTCCTAGACCAAGACCCAACGGGCAACTTTATAGATAGGAAATTTGAGCCTTTTAATGATGGACATTCCCTACATTTTTTAGAGTGATCAGACTACGGAGTTACTGACATATACAACTGCAAAGTATTCGTGGCTCGACCCAATTCTCAATCCTGAGTGACTACCAATGGACTCACTGCTTGGCCGAGCAGAAGACCAGGATCTACCAGGACCAGGATCTTACTCTAAATAGGTGGGAATTGTCGTCAAGACGTCAAATAGATGACGGAATAAATTGTATCAACCTGTTAGGGGATAAGCAAGGGATAAAAGAAATAAATTTTTAAGGGGGGTAGTTCCTAAAATGTACTAGACTAGCATGCACAATATACACCCTACCGCGCATATAAACTTGAAATCAATAAGTCTTAGGCAAATGAAATAATAGAATTCTTACTTATTACCTTTAGCCAATTTCGGGGACGAAATTATTTTTAAGGGGGGTAGATTGTAACATCCTGGATTTTTACCAACCTGGAATTAGATGTCCTTAAGCAATGGGTCGATCTTAACACCTTATTAACTTGTCAGAACTCAATCCTACAGTCAAAAATCGCTTTTGAACCCATTTCCTTCACAAATCTCACCTTTCACCACTTTGTTCTTTCAATTTTTCTAAGTACTTTCACATTAGACACTATCTTAAAGTTTAGGTGATGAAGAACAATACTTAAACTAAACATTACTGTAAATAGTAAATACATAAATAAAATGGGCTTTTAACCATTACTCTTATGGAATCTCACAAAACGAATAAGTTTTTTGGAACATCAGCCTCTCTTGCCCTAGGATCTTCTTCTGTTGTAATTAAGGTGTGTTTTAGTTAAGTATTAATAACTTGGATCACTTTATATACAAACTACAAAGGCCCAAGTACCACCTTAGACAGAAATCATACAGGCCTAAATCCTTTAGAAATTAGGCGAGAATTAGCTAGTGCTAAACTAGAGTGCCTGTAAAATTAGCACTAATCACTTTAAATACGATCTGCAAGACCCAAAACTTGTAGAATCATTGATGCTAGGTTACCCTAAAATCTAGAATCAATCTCATTACCCGGTTGCTCTCGGGAGCACATTAAAACTCTGTATCGGATCTAGACCGTACGTCAAAAGTCTGATTACCACGAAATTATAGAATTAGGACCACCTTGCTGGGCTTGACAACCATCTTGAAAATCAAATCCAGATAGTGTCCCACGGCTATTCGCTTGAGCTCGGAGTGAAGAGTGTGCGAAAACGTAGGTTTCTTTAGAAATTAAATCCAATTTAAGTAATCTAAGACTTGTCACTTGTGGGCCTGATATAAGCAATTAGACCGTCAGAATCTGACCCAAATACACCCTCGGATCAGGAGAAATTTCATACACAGGTCAGTGTACTTGTAACCCTGATCGAGTTTCGGTGTTGTTGAGAAGCGCCCGGTCCGCGGGTGTGATCTGGGAACTCGATTGGACTAAAAACTTAACTTGACCTAGATCCATAGTCTGTGAACTTAAGTCCGACCTTTGGCTCAAGGGGGGCTTCTAGAAGTGCTCCGTTGAGATGGTACAGTCCGTATTTGGACCTAACCTAAGTATACCTTGGCCATGGGTCTAATTTGGTGAGTTTTGGGCCTATATAAGGACCTTAAGCCCTCACTCTCTCATCCCATACGAATTTGAGAAAAACCAAGGAGAGAGAAGAGAGAAAAGAGAGAGAAAGTGTGAGAGAAGTGGGAGCATCTTCCTGATACTCCATCCCCCTGCTATACGTGTTTAACCATCGCTATCTAATCACTTTTCCGGTGATTTCGGCTTCGTTCGTAGGTAAGAAAATCTAACCCTAAGATGTTTTAGGATTTTCAAGAGTGTAGGTGATGGAATAGCTGACCTGTTTCATGATTTAGGTTGTCGCTATGCCGTAGACAATTCGGTTCTAGTTTACCGACAAAAGGTGTAGACTTTAGACGTATAGGTTATGGTTTTCAACGCTTTCAATGTTAGATAATGATAGATTCATGATCTAGATGCTATTACACATGTACAAGTGTTGTCTATTTCTTTTTTCGGTTATACGTTAACTATGCTGAATATACTATATTACTCGTATTTGTAGAAAAACTGTATACGTATGAAATACGAATTTGTGCTTGCCATGATTAATTGTTGTCTAGGTATGCTAGATACATGTGTATCAACTTCTGGGTGAACGGATTAGCCTAACACCTGTTATATCAACATACGTCGTGTACGTACTAGTTGTAGCCTAAGTGTTTGCCGAAATGTTTGAATGAATATGGAACTATGATTTATGCTTGCAATGATTACTGGTCGTGAATGCTTGATCGTGGTGCATGTGGTAATCCTTTGTGAAAGGATTCTCTACGACTTGTGTTTTAACTAGTATATTATAGGTATGTTGGAATGTGTAGTCTAAGTGTTTGTGAAAATGCTTATATAGATATGTACTTAATCTAGTAGTGCCTTGAGTAGGTATTGAGATAGGATTCTCAACTACCTTAGTGATGTGTATGATTTCCTTCATGTAAGTTGTTTAGTTTAATCACTTACTGGTTTGTGAAACGTATGTGTTTGAATTTTCTGTTTGCATTGTGTTTTATAATATGCTTGTTAATATGTTTAAATTACTTGTTTATTTAATTCTACTCTGACTACTTCACATGTTTAAGTTGTATTCCATAAAATCTGTGATGGGTGATGGGGGAGTGGTGTAACGATTCCGCGCAACAGCCCTGGTAGCCCTAAGCGGACAATATTGGATATTTGATTGTATGATTTGAAATCTTGATCCATTACTGCTTTAACTGTTTCGTAATTGAATGTGATTGGAGATATTGTATAGTCTAGGCAATCGGTAGCGGGATTGAATTCGTGGCTGAGATTCATTTGCCACGTGAGATGTGTTCGACGAACTTGAGTCGTACTTCGGTTGGCGATAGTGGTTGGCCACGCAAAGTGCTTATACACTTCATGTCGTTCAACTTGTCGTGCGCTCGAGCTAGCTAAGCTCGTCAACTAACCCGATCTATCTAATGCATGTTCACCATGTTTGGACACTACTGCTTGAACCTAAGGTACCGAACTTACCAGTGCAACCCCATTAACCTTGGTACCTCGATCCGCTAAGACTCATGAGGCGGACTTGATGGTATGGGACACCGTGGTCGAGCTGTCATCCTACGCTGGGGCGATGTGCCTCCCCGTAGTGACCAGTGAGCAACCCAGACTCGTGAGCCGAATACAGTGGTATGAGACACTGTATTCGAGCTGTCAGCCTACACTGTTTTGATGGATGATGGGGGAGTGATGTAACGATTCCGTGTTATAGCCCTGGTAGCCTTGATCGTACCTGGTGTAGTGACCTCGAGCATACTCTGAATATACAACGAGGTGACGAGCCTTCCCATAGTAAATAGAGTATAAACTAGGCCTGTTTTGATAAGGTGATGGGTGAGCGGTGCAACGAGCCCTTTACAGCGACCTAGAACCACATCATCGTATGAGAGTATCTAGGACTAACGACCTTAGAATGGATCATTGTTTGGAAATGATATAAGGGAGGTACCTTAGTTTTCCAATACTGCTGTATGAAAAGGACTAATAACAATTCGGTAATCGTGTTCATATCGGACTGCATGTGCCTGGAAGATGTGGAGCACTGAGGGATGAAAGCATGCCGCAAACATAAGATGGTGTTGCATGAGGGAGTATGTTGGTGAGGGCATGCATCATGACAGCGTTTCATACTTGCATTAACAAGAGTACTTAGGATTGTTGATTGTACTACTTTATCATTACTGCTTGACTATTTTGATAACATGTTAACCTATGTTTTACTGTTCCACTGAGTTGATCACTCACTTCCACGTTACGGGACAGTGTTCCGGACACCCACCAGACTTTGTCTGATTGCAGATGGCGATGCTACTCCTGAGGCGGAGCCGGACTTTTGTCACGATGAGAATGCTTTCTCGTATATGCTGTTTCTGGCAGCTTTATGTGAGTCGTGCCTTGATCGACGGGGTTATAGGGATGTTGACTAGAAGACACTACACCTTTGGTATATTTTTAAATTGTACTTGTAATTCATTAACATGGTAACATTATCACACTCTGGAGACTTACCATAGTATATATCTTCTATACATCTATCACAGTCTTCCGCTTACAATTTAACTGTCTCTGGAGTATGATATGCTGTTTTGGTATAATCCCATTTATGTTTCAATGCTTTCATCATAATCATCATTATCTATGTTGCATAAGTGATGCGTTGGAACTCGGAAGCTGAGCTTTGCTTGACCCCCAATTTTCAGGGCATTACACTATAACTGCTTCATACTTATTATTTGAATAGTTTTATTATTGGATCCTCTACTAGGCTTGGAAGCCAGTTGAGTTACATTTAAGTAATCCTGAAAATTGCATACTTGTTAGGATTAGAGTGATAGGATTTTTAGTAACTCGTAAATCTTGAAAAAGTCCTATTCACCCCCCTCTAGGACATATTGACATATTCCAACTTCAACTCAAGCGGTCTTCACCGCTATTTCAGTGGGTAGTTCTTACGGACTTCTGCTTCCGTTTCCTAAGTAGCCTCTTCTTCAGTGTGGTGTGTCCATAACACTTTCACGAGCGAGATCACTTTGTTGCGTAACACTTGTTCCTTCCTATCTAGGACATGCGTTGATCGCAATATATAGGTAACATCTTCACTTAGCTGAACTTCCTCCCATTTGATAATATGGGTAGGGTCAAGAACATATTTCTTCAGCATCGATACATGTAAGACATTGTACACGCCTGTGAGTGGTGTGGGCAAGGTGGTATGCCACCACACCCACTTAGTCTAGAATCTGGAATGGGCCAAAGAATCTCGGCCTGAGTTCCCCTTCTTGCCAAAATGAAGGACTCCCTTCATTGGAAAAACTTTAAGGAATACATGGTCCCCAACTTTAAACTCTAACTATCTCTGTCTCGTATTTGTGTAACTCTTCTGTCTACTCTAGGCTATAAAGAGTCGGCTCCTGATAATATCAATCTTTTTTGAGGTCGCCTGAACCAGTTTTGGGCCAACTAAGCTCTTCTCACCAACTTCCGCCCAACAATGTGGAGCTTGGTAAGGGTGCCCATACAAGGCTTTGTAAGGAGCCATATCAATGCTTGCTTGGAAGCTGTTGTTATAAGCAAACTCGGCATAAGGGAGATAGTCATCCCAGCTGTCCTTGAAGTTAAGCATGCACGCTCATAACATGTCTTCAAGTATTTGATTTACCCATTCCTTCTGCCCATCGGTCTATGGGTGGAACGTAATATTGAACTTGTAAGACCCGTATCCTAGCCCATACCGTTCCGTAGGCCTCCGCGGTCCTCCCAGTCGAATTCTGGCGACCCACGATCTGTTATTGGCATTTACGTGCGATGCTAAGTCATGTCCTGTATTCCAGAGTTGGCTCGACCTGAGACTTGTACCCTTGTGACTGCGTCATCACCGCAGTTCCAACGCCGCATCTCCCGTGCCGAGGCGATACCCAGGCCAAGAGATGTGGGCCTACGTTCAGTTTGAGGAATCTCTATGACACGTCACATCAATCAATCAATGTACAAGTCAAGTACATATCCCATCACACCAATCCCTCTCTCACCTACAGGTCAACAACACCCATACCTATCCCATCCCATTCTTACCAAAAAGTCAAGGCAACCCATACATTCCCATGTCATATCCCTTAAACCACTCCTTTCTCTCTCATTTCTCATTTTCCTCCCAAGAGCAACCCAACGTCCAAGCAAGAGAGCTCCATGAGAGAAGCTTTGTGTGGCCCACTCCCTACTACCCTATCTACCATCTTAGCCATCCAATCATCATCTTCCTCCATTAAAGTTGAAGATAAGGAGCTAACGAGTCCATGGAGCCTAGAAGAAGCAGAATTAGTGGGTGATTTTGTTAGATTTGATGATTTGAGGGCCCACATATGTGGGACCCATCTTGATGTATGCATTATAAAGAGAGGGCCCATAGTGCGGGGTCCCTCCCCTTCCACAACTATTCTCCCTCTCTCTCTCTCTCTTTCTTCTCTCTTCTCTTTTTTTTGTGATGTTGTGTGGCCCACCTGATGATGAATGTAGTACCCTAACTGTCTATCCAGTGAGATGTCCCCGCTGTCCAGTTGGGGCACACCTTACTGTCCATTCGTACAGGCCATGGATGAAGGGAATCACAGATATCAAAGTGGATTCCTAGCTTCGCGGCCTCACTGGTGTGTGGGAAATCCACACTGTCAATCCGTTGTGAGTGCCCACGGAGCCCTGACCGTTTAAACATATGGGCCCACCTAAACATGGCCACTTTCATCCAGACCATCTGCAGGTGGGGCCCACCTTGATATAATACATATATTGTATCCAGGTCATCTATCAACAACAGTCCAGGCCCTGGACGTTTAAACAACAATATCATAAATAAAATAAAATAATATATATACATCATATATTATTATAATGGCCTCACATGGGACCCACTTGATTTATGTGTTTCATCCCTGTTACGTGGGACCCACACATGATACATGTGTCTTGCATCCTGGCCATCCGTCTAGGCTTGGATGCTTGACGTTGGACTGGAGCCCTCTTTTTAAAATAAAATAATATATATAAATATGTATTATAATATAATATAATAATAATTTAATATTATATTATGGTGGCCCCACATGGGAACCACCAAATGTAAGTGTTTCATCCCCCATCCACCGTCCACACAGTGGGTGACCCTCCATGATGTATGTTTTCATCCATGCCGTCCACTACCTGGGACGGTGGGAACCACCTCCATGTATATTAAATCCACACCGTGTATCTATCACGATGCATGTGTTTCATCTTAGCCGTCCACCTGTTTTGACATCAACAAGTTATGCGGGACCACCTTAATGTATGAGGTGTCCACATGGCCCAGCAGGTAGGGCCCAAGTGATTTGTATATGCTGTCCACACCGTCCAGTGGTCTAGACGATGGGGACCACCGTGATGTATATGTTTTATACCCACGCCGTTCATCTGTTTTAGCAATGCCATCCATCTATTTTTTGTGGTGTGGGGCGTACTGAGATGCACGTGTCTATATTCACAGTGTCCATTTAGACGGTGCTAATTGGAGCCGACCTTGATGTATGTGGCCTTCCATGATGCGTGTGTCATATTCACACTGTCTGTCCATTTAGATGGACGTGTGGTCCACACTGATTTATTTATTTAATATCCACACTGTTCAGATAGTACTGGACAATGTTTGGACCGTGCTAATTTACATGGACAATGTTTGGGCAGTGATGATCATCATTAATGTGCCATGTGGGGCCTACCATTGATGTATGTATTGTATATCTACACCGTCCATTAGAGCGGCCCACCGTGACGTGAATTAGGCCCATGTCACGTGGCCCATTTGATGTATTGAAGGCCTAGGTACATGGCTCATTTGATGCATATGAGGCCCAAGCAGTGTGGCCCGCTTATTGTATATAAGGCCCATTGCGATGTATCCGAGGTCCATGGGCACGGCCCATTGTGATGTATTTTTGACCCATTGGTATGACCCATTAATGCGGCCCACTTGATGTATATAAGGCCCATTAGTGCGGCCTATTGTGATGTATTTTAGCCCGTGCGAGAGGCCCAGTATGTTTTTTTTGTGGCCCAGTTGATAAGGCTCATTATGATGTATTTGTGGCCCATATGGCGAGGCCCGATGTGGTGTATATGTGGCCCTTGAGTGAGGCCCAATGCGATGAATGTGTGGATTGATGTAATGTGTGATTTCACTATAATGTATGTAATGATGTTTATGTGGACCACTGCTTGAGAGTGATGTTGGTTAAATGTCCACATTGTGGGCAATGATGGTTAAATGTCCACATTGTGACCTTTCATTGGGCCCTTTGTTAGGCCGATTCTGATTATCGAGGCCGATTCTGATTACCGAGGCTGATTATCGAGCACGATTCCGATTTATCGAGGCCGATTGTATAGGTCGATTCCGATTGTCAAGACTGATTATATAGGCCGATTCTGATTGTTGAGGCCGAGTATCAAGGCCGATTCCGATTTGTTGAGGTTGATTTCGATTGTTGAGGCCGAGTATCGAGGCCGATTTCTGATTTTTCAAGGCCGATTCCAATTTGTCGAGGCTGATTATATAGGTCGATTCTGATTTCGATTTATCAAGGCCGATTGTATAGGCTGATTTCGATTGTCGAGTCCGATTCCGATTTGTTGAGGCCGATTGTATATGCTGATTCCGATTTGTTGAGGCTGATTGTATATGCCGATTCCGATTGTCAAAGCCGATTTCTAATTTGTTGAGGCCAATTGTATAGGCTAATTTCGATTTGTCGAGGCCGATTGTATAGGTCGATTCCGATTGTCGAGGTTGAGTATTGAGGCCGATTTTGATTTGTTGAGGTCGATTGTATAGGCCGATTCCGATTGTCGAGGCCGAGTATTGAGGCCGATTCCGATTTGTTGAGGATGATTATATAGGCCAATTTTGATTGTCGAAGCCGAGTATTGAGGCCAATTTTCGATTTGTCGAGGTCGATTGTATAGGCCGATTCCGATTTGTCGAGGCCGATTGTATAGGTCGATTCCAATTGTGGAGGTTGAGTATCGAGGTCGATTCCGATTGTCAAGATCGAGTATCAAGGCCGATTCCAAGTATCGATTCCGATTGTCGAGGTCAATTTCAATTGTCGTGGCTGATTATCGAGACCTATATGATGTATATGCGACCCATAGATGAGGCCCATTGTGATGAGTATTCGATTTGTGTGATGTATATACGGCCTGTGTTTGAGACTCAATGTGATGTATATGTGGCCCGTATTTGAGGCCCATTGTGATGTGTATTCAGCCCGTGTTTAAGGCCTAATGTGATGAATATGAGGTCTATGTGATGAGGCCCATTGTGATGCATTTGAGGGCCAAGCGATGGAGTCCATTGTGATGTATATTAGGCCCATCATGATGTGTATTGAGCTCTTGAGTGAGGCCCATGGTGTTGTATATTTAGCCCTTACGTGAGGCCATGGGTCCACTATATCTTAGGCTCTATGTAGGCCATTTCTTGGGGGCAATGTTGGTTAAATGTCCACATTGTCGAGGTCGATTGTCGATGCCAGTTATTAATACCGATTATGAGTATGTGACAACATAGCATCACGATACATGCCCATACGCATCATCTACATGTTTATTATGAGATGTGGTTGACCATTACATATGTCATTGGGCAGGTTGTTATGAGACTCCCTAATAGGCAGAGGTTATCTAACATGAGCGCACCGTATGCACAGGATTGATGCATGACTGGATTGTCTGACTCATGCATCTTGCATTATGTGTTGTGATTATTGTACGCCCTAATGACATCAGGGCTGTAGCCTCCACAGGTAAATCATGAATGGCCAGATGGGACACCGAAAATCTGTTAGTAGCATCGGGCTGCCATAGATGGCCCTAGGTGAAAATCCTTAAACCCTCTTGGTACCAGAGGATGCCCCAACATCAAGACCGAGTGGATATATAAGCGTATGAGGGCCGTATACTAATAGGCCGTGTCTCCCACTGTGTCGTGGTTAGTTGGGAGGGGGTGTGGCCTTATCCGCCCGAGTGAGAGGGCTATAAGGTAGGCTGAGTTTGACCAACTCTTAAATGGGTCCGCTATCGACGAGACAGGTAGGCATTGGTATACTGCTGACAGGTGGGTAGTGAGGTCTTTTCCACTCACTGGGCTGCATGACCTGCAGGGGCAGTAGCCAGTTTGGAGTGTACTAGACCCCGGTGATGATCCCAGAGATGAACAGTACTGATATGTGGACTTATTGGGTAAGAGTTTCATATTCATTCATTGACTATCCACTCGGGCTGGTGGTGCGCAACTATTTGTTACGTGTGCCTTTACAATGGCCAGGATTTTGGTTAGGGCACACGGCTAACCTGAGATTAGGAGTTTACCACATTGAGTCTGACTATCCAAATTCAGGTATGAGACTAGTTTGGATAGAAGTCCCTTATGATGGAGCCCATAGCCTGCGATACTATGTACTATCATCCTAACTTCACACTCCAGCATAGTCATTCCATTCGCACCGCATATTGCATTACATCTGAGCATATGACATTTTGAGTTACTATGTTTCTGCATTTATATGGTCTAGATACGGCTGACGGTATTCGTAAACTCATTAGGGATTGTATATTGCATTATATCCTCGGCATCTGATATTTTGCTCTTTATGACTCCTCATTTGCATAGCTGATCTGTATTGCGTACTCTGATATTGTTGACTCATGGACTTGTCAGTATTTCCGCTTTACTTTTATATATTATGATTCATGATCTTAACAGTATTTTTGATACTGTATGATTATGACATTATGTTGAATACTTGGCACTTACCATGTGCACACACTTTCACCACCCACTAAGCTTTCTATAAGCTTATGCACAATAGATGCGTGCAGGTGGTGTTAGGTTGTAGCAGCGTTGAGCTTGGAGCATGTAGCGGACCTTTGGAGCTTTGATTTTCGATACATATATTTCCCTTTCAGCATTGTATTCAAATGATTATATTAGTGGATATATAATGATGATGTTACCTTTGTAATTTGGGTAAACTTGTGGTTATGCTCCTTATGAGAAAAATGTATGTTGAAAAATCCTCCTTGTAGGACCCCATGATCGGAACCTGGCATATGCGCGCTGAGAGCTGAGAATGGGAGTACTACGAAGGTTGTTGGCACCTAATTCGGCGATCGAGAATTTCGTGAGCCTGATTTTCGAGTTTGGGGCGTGACAGAACTTCAGTTTCATTCCCATTGCTTCTTGGATTTGAGTATAGAAAATAGAGGTGAATCGCATGTCTCGGTACGACACAATCTCTATAGGAACCTCATATAATCGTACTATCTCCTTGATGTATAACTTGGCCAACTCATCTGTTGAATTAGAAACTCTAATCAGGAGGAAATGAGCTGATTTCGTCAACCGGTCCACAATCACCCAAATGGAGTCATGCCCTTTTCTTGTCTTTGGTAACCCGGAAATGAAATCCATAGACATGAAATCCCACTTCCACTCAGCTATGGGCATGGGCTGAAGTAAACCAGGGAGTCGACGATACTTGACCTTGACTTGCTGGCACGTGAGACAACGAGACACATAATCATGTTGTCCCACCAGTACGAATGCTTCACGTCTCGATACATTTTTATACTACCCAGATGCATCGCTAACTTCGAATTGTGTGCGGCTTCTAGAACTTCTCTTCTCAAGTCGTGACGGTTCGGGATGCATAGGCGGCCAGATATTGCAAACCTCCATCCGAGCCAACCCTCCATTCGGATTCTTCACTGTCACTTGCATGTTTTCTCATCTTTACCAACATTCATCTTCTTCCTGAGCTGCAATGATTCGGTCATCAATAAGTAGCTACACATCGATGTGTTCAACACTCTAGAATGGCTCCTCCATTGTCAGCTTCTGCTCGAAATCTCGCACAAATTCCACCATATTCCACTCTTTGATCATCAATGGGGCTGCAAACTCTATGGTTCTCTTGTGACTCAATGCATCGGCCACAAGGTTGGCCTTGCCAAGATGGTAGGAGACCTCGAACTTGAAGTTTTTCAAGGTCTTCATCCAACGTCGTTGCCTCATATTCAGGTCCCTTTGAGTAAAGATGTACTTGAGGCTTTTGTGGTCGCAAAAGAGCTCGAACTCCTCTCCATAGAGGTAATGTCTCCAAAGCTTTAATGTAAAAATGACTGCTGCCAACTCCAAGTCATGTGTGGGGGTAACTCTCTTCATGTTTCCTCAACTGTCGTGAGGGATAGGCAATCACCCTATCCTTCTGCATAAGTATACAACCCAAACCGGCTCAAGAAGTGTTGGTGTATATAGTATATTTGACCCCTTGCTCTAGCAGTACTAGCACGGGTGCAGACATTTGCTCGTCCTTTAATTCCTAAAAGGTTGTTTCTGCTTTCTCATTCCAGGTAAACTTAAGATCTTTCCAAGTGAGTTGAGACAACGGTCAGGCTATCTTAGAGAAGTCCTTAATGAATCGACGGTAATAGCCGGCAAGTTCGAGGAAACTCCTCACTTCAATAATTGAGTCGGGCTGTTCCTAGTCCTGTATCGCGGAAACTACATGTCCTAAGAACTTCACTTCCTTCCAGAAGTCACATTTTCGATATTATGCAAATAATTAATTCTGCTTGAGAGTATCAAAGACTGCTCGCAGGTGTTCTTTGTGATCCTTCCGACTCTTGGAGTATATCAAAATGTCATCTATAAATATGATGATGAATTAGTACAAATACGGTCGAAATACCTGGTTCATTAGATCCATGAATACGGTCGATGCATTTGTAACTCCAAACGGCATCATGAGGAACTCGTAGTACCCAAAACTGGTCCTGAACGATGTTTTTCACACGTCTTCATTCCTGACGTGCAACTGATGATACCCAGACTATAAGTCTATTTTAGAGAAATACTGTGCTCCCTTTAACTGGTCAAATAGGTCATCTATCCTGGGCAGAGGATATTTGTTCTTCACTATAACATGGTTTAACCTGTGATAATCTATATACAACCGTAGCAATTCATCCTTCTTTTTCACAAATAACACAGGTGCTCCCCAAGGAGATATCCTCAGCCGTATAAAACTTGAATCCATTAGGTCATCAATCTGCTTCCTTAATTCCTTCATTTCACACAGAGGCATGCGGTATGTCGATAAGGAGATCAGCACCGCGCCTACGCAAGGTCGATGTTAAAGTCGATCTCGGGCTGAGGAGGTAGTCAAGGGGTCGTTCTAAACACGTCCATGAAATCTTGGACTACTGGTGTGTCCCCAAGAGATGGACCATTAACATTCTTTAACAGGGAAGTATAACAACTAATATGGTAGGGCCAACTAACCTGAACTGGGAAAGTGAAGGTCGTGTTTTCGGGCCCATGTGCTGTCAGCAATCTGGTTTCACAGTCGATCTCGGCCTTCATTTTAATGAGCCAATCCATGTTGAGGATGACATTGTAATGATATATCATGGTGACAATCAGGTCAATGCACACCACCCTACTTCCTAAGTTTATCGGGCAATCTATACAAAGCTTAGTGGCATCTGTGAAGGTTCCTGCTACCATAATGACTCTCACCCCAACCATAGGGGTAGTGCTCAGGCCTAATCGCTTGACTGTAGAACACAATATCATAGAAATAGTGGACTCGATGTCCACCAACAAAAATACCTGTGTACCTTAGATGTGGGCAGTGACTTCGAAAGCTAGCAGTATAGCAATCGCGAATTCAGACACTTCAGCGGCGAGCCCATGCACTCGAGCTTATTGTGGATGATTGGGTTGCACTGTCATAGCTCATTGAGGCAGCCTGTTTTGATGTGTGGGAGGTTGATTGAATGGCTGTGCTGGTAGTATAGATCGTAAGGGTGGAGGTGAAATAACATGTGGTGGCTGGCGGTTGACTTTTTAAGGTGGCGTAAAGCCATCATCCCTCATCTTGGTAAAATAAAGGGTTTTGTATGGCCCGTCTTGTTACAATAGATGCACCAAAGATCAGATTGCCTTTACTGAACCGACGGAGTCATTTGTCTAGGTGGCGAATTCACACACGACCTCTTGCCGAGAAACGGCGGATTCTGTAATTCAGGCCGAGGCCTCGGGCCCACTGGCATACGTGTGCGAGACACTCTTTCACCATCCTGCTCAGCTCGCAGGGACATGTTCACTAGCTCGGCATAGTTGGGAATGCTAGCGTAACACATCTTGGTGTGAATGTCAGCCTGCAGTCCTTCTAAAAATCGTTGCATTCTCATCGACTCATTTGCTAGGATCAATGGGGTATATCTGGCCAGCTCCATGAAACGGTTCTTGTATTCTGCCACGGTTATTCCTCCTTATCGGAGGTAGAGAAATTGCCCTCCTTTTCATTATGGTAAGTGAGGGAGAAGTACTTTCCATGAAAACAGGTCTTGAACTCATCCCAAGTCCACATAAATCCTATGGGAATGGTTCGTAGGATGCTATCCCACTAAAGACTAGCCTCCTTTTCAAACATATAAGTAAGAAGCTCAACCTGCTCTGCTTTAGTGCAGTGCAGCAACTTCAACATCTTGATATGCGATCCAACTAGTACTCAGCCTCCTCGGGTCTATGAGTACCCGTAAAAGTGGGAGGATAGAAGTGCTGAAAGCGCTCAAATAGGCCACTTGTATTCATAATTCCAGTAGGTTACACGGGTGGCATAGGCGGGACCACATTCATATTTTGGGCAATGGCCCCCGCAATATAGTCAAAACTTATTGTTGTTGCTGCATTAGAAGCATCATCTGCTCCAACCTATCAGGGGGAGAGGCTGCCTGAGGCACGTGTGACATCGACGTACACGTATAGTTCTGATCTAGAACCGGTGGTGCACTAGGTGTTGGCCTATTTGTGGGGCTAGTGGCCGGCTGTAAATCCGACATTGTCTCAATACTCGGGCCCAAACTAGGGTCCGTGTGGCTATCGCTCGGGGGAGGTGCCTTGTCAATCGATCCGCCAAGTGGGAGACGTGCCATATTCTGAGTGGTTTTAGGAGGCATTCCCTATATACAACATAAGGCGTAACATTTACAGGATTAGGATAACATCAACCACCTTTTCCAAACCTTCTACACATTTCTGAACAAAAGAAACTTCATGCATTTCATTTAACCAAAATTGTCACAATACATATGATGTAGCATTATATGAATTATGACAGAGAATGCATGTGAGCTAATTTTTTGAAAAAAAGGCTTTAACACTGACTAACCTAACATCCAACTAAGCCTAACTAAGGCTTGTGCTCCCTTATCCTGCATACAACACAGGAGGGCCTTTAGGGTGCGAGACATCTTCTTGAACTTTTGTTTCTGGTAGGCATGGTTCTCCTCGATCTTTTTCTTTAGGTGGGCTTGGTTCTCTTCAATCTTAGCCATGCGGGCTTCTAAGGCGGCCCGGTCATGGCGGTCCTCATGTGTAGCAGTAGGAGGTCTCCCATCTGAGTCTTGGGCCTCCTCTTCTTCTTGCTCCACTTCCTCACTGCTTTCCTCATCTCCATTTCCTTCCTCTTCTTCACTGCCTCCTTCCTCTTCATTTCTTTCCTCTTCTTCACTGCCTTCCTCCTCTTTAGTCTCTTCTTCTATCTCATCCTCGTACTCATCAAGCCTTGCTTGGCGTTGCCTTGGGCCTATTCCCATATTGTTGAGTGTAGTTTCAATGATGAAATATACTGGGGCATGGTCATCCATATGGAGTCTGAAGCTGAAATTTCGAGCGATCTTGCAAATGAGTCGGCTAAAAGGGAGTGAGGGTTCTCCCTGAGTAGATTGTGCTGCATTGACTATCTGAGTCAAGGTGAGAGTAGGCAGGCATAACTTGTCTCCCTGTCCAGCGCTATACAGGAAGTTTACCATAAATCTTATACATTCTATGCAGTTACTCCACCTAGGATACAAGTTATACGTGCATATGTGGTGGAGCAGGCGAAAGTCTGCTGCATGCGAGTTGATGCAAGGCTATTTCCTCGCCTCCAACTGACAAGCTGGCCACAAAGGAAACGTGTGTGGCGATTTCTCTCATTCATTGCGAGATTAGTCTCGCTGGCATGCACCACACCACGTTCTATCCCCATAATACGTGCCATGATGTCCACATCGACCTTGGCGTGAGTTCTTCCTAACGGTATGATAAACTGGAGAGGCTCAAGGGTTGGGTCCCATATGTGAGCATAGAAGGCTTGCACGGTGCCTTTACTCGCATGAGTGTTTTCCTCGAATATGGGACCCCATCCACTATCCAGGAGGAGGTCGATCACTAGATATAACCCAAATAGCTTCTCATCAACATGAGCTTCAAACACAACTTTACGACCACGGAACTTACTGAGTTCGACGCCCACCAGTAGAGACCTTTCTATTGGGATTCGAGGGTCGAGGTCCCGTTTCGACCTTCACTTGGTGCTTGCCCTCATCTCAGAACTCGTCTTCTTCCTAGAGTGGCTTAGACAGTTAGGCCCGGTCTCATCTAGGGCCGCTCTCTTCTTTCCCATAAGGGAAAGGAGCGTCAAGATGGAGAAAATGGTGGTGACTAGCTCAAAGAGAGCCATGGAGGTGGAAAGACTTTGGGAATGAAGTGGATTTGAAGATATGAAAGTTATGAGACACAAAAAGAGGGTTTTTTTTGTGCTCAAATAGGTAAGAATGAGAGAAATGATAAGATGAAATGGGTTGTTTTAAAAGAATAGGGGTGGAGGGGTGTAGGATGTGAAAGAAATGAGAGATTTGAATGTATGGAGAAGGAGATTTGAGAGGGAAAAAGAGTTTTGGGGTGGGAATAGGGTGAAACGAGCAAGGGGGCGCAAAATGGGGTTAAGTGGGAGGTCCCACACGTGGGAGTGGCCCCACATGGGTCGACGGGTGGTGTGCCACCATCTGGGCGGTGCCGCCGTGCCCCTCTGGGGTGTCTGGTGCCGTATGTGTGTGTGGTACCCCCTAGGTCCCACTGTGTTTCATGCTTTTGATCTTTAGGCCCGCACGACCCATTTTCCTAACTGTATGCGCACATATTAACACCTTTCCGGTCAATTTTTAATTTTAAATTTGTCGATTAATGATTTAGACTCATCGACTGACGGCCTAGGGGTGATTTAGGTCACTGCATGTGATCCAAGTCCCTCAGGTATTCGCTGGGAACTAACCTACAGCATTTGGTTTCACCCATTAGTGAAACTTAGGATCCTATTGTGGTTTCTAGATTTCATTACCCCCTTCTTAAGTCAGAGTACATCAGAGTGCATCGTGTTACCTATAACCCAGGTCCGGTTTAATCCAAATCATGCTCTGATACCAACTTGTAACACCCCAGATTTCGAGGGCCAAGCGAAGCTCTACTCCTGAGATCCAGCACATCACTTATGTAGCATGGATAATGATGTTCAAATTTTGTCCATATTAATGAGTTAAATATGACTGGGATATACCAAAACAATATATCATACTCTAGATATAACTAAATTAAGCAAGCGGAAGTCTGAAACATATGTATTTAAATATGAAAGGATTTCACAAACTCTAGACTATGAGTATGTAACCGGGCTGAATATATACATGTATTATTCCAAAATATACAAAATATGAGAATGTAAGATGTCCAACTAAGCCAATATCCCCATAGTCCCTGCGCATTGGTACGAGATCTACATAGACCCGCCCGAGAGCTGAACATAGGAGAACTCTTCCTCCTCATCCATGAAGTCCTTCTCCGTCGCATAGACTTCATCAACACCTGCATCTAAACCAGAGTCTGGTTGGTGTTTTAAAACACCGTTCCAGGGTAGGAGTGAGTGATTAACTCAGTGGTACTATAAGGCAAAGGTTAACATGTTATCGATTCAATCAAGCAGTAATGATAAGGCAATACAACAATCACTTCTTAACTACTCTTGTTAATGCAGGAATGGAGTGCAAGTAATGATGTATGCCCTCGCACAAAGCTCCCTCACAAGCGACTTCGACAACCAATTTTGCATATGTCAACACTCCCTAAAGTGCACCTTCATCACCAAAAGCATATCCTAGCTAATACAATGCAATGCATGGTCATGTTAGCTGAGTGCTTAATAAAGTTTATTCATACAACAGGTTCGGGAAGCTAAGGTACCTCCCTTTATATCATTAACTCAAACCAAAGGATCCATCTAGGGTTGTCAATCCTAGTTAACCATATATGATAGGCAAGTTGTAGGGCATCACCCCTAATGAAAAGTAGTCAATAGGCAAGTTCAAAGTTTATACTCGCGGTCACTACGGGGAGGTTCGTCACCTCAGCGTAGGCCGACAGCTCGAACACAATGTCCCATACCACCATGCCTAGCTCACGAGTCTAGGTTATTCACTGGTTACTACAGGAAGGCTCGTCACCCCAGCGTAAGCCGACAACTCGACCACGGTGTCCCATACCACTATACCAGCTCGTGAGTCATAGTGGATCATAGTACTATGGTTGAAGCGGGCTTTTACATTAGTAAGTGGTACCTTAGATTCAAGTAGTGATGTCCATACATGGTAAATACACAATAGGCCAATTGATTTATTTGGCAAGTTCGATTGGTACGAGCACACGTTGACTTAATCGGCATGGAGCGCATAAGCACCCCTTGTGGCCTAACCATTGTCGACAATAGCCGTGCGACCTGGATTCATCAAGTTACCCAATGTGGCGAGGCTAATTCAACCACTTGTACATGCACTATTACCGATTGCCTAGGCTACGTTGTATCCCCAATCTTACTCAAATGCAATAGGTAGACACATGTGATAATTATATCAGCATTTAACAAATAATCCAACTAGATCCCTCATTTGAGCATTTCATCATACACAATGATCATATGACCTAGCACTCGTAACTTATCCCTAAATCGCGTAGACACAATTAAAATTTTATGAAGGAAACTATGCATATGAATAAGGTGATTGAGAATCCTATGTCAATACTCTTAATAAATACAAATCATCAACATTTTCTTATTCAGACAATTTATCAAACACTTAAGTTACACTTCACCTAATACATAGATTAGATTAGTTACGACATATATTATGGCAATTCCTTACACAAAGAGGTCATCATGCATATGGTAACAATGAATCCTAGATTAATAGTCATGAAAAATGCAAATCATGTTTACATGTTCATTCAAACATTTCAACAAACACATATGATGCATATTTATTCAACATAGTTCATACATGTATAATACTTCAAAATCGACATGTCTAAGATGATATGGTAGCAATCAAGTTAGACATAAATCATTAGCGGACAATGAAAGCATTGAAAACCACAATCTAAACGTTTATAGTCCGTACCTTTCGTCAGAATACTCGATTTGGACTCGGTTCGAATTTTACGTTCCCAAAAACGGAGCGTCGGGCACCTAAACAATGAAATAGGTTAGCTAGTTTATCGATTACTCTATCTGGATTTCTAAATCAAGATTAGGGTTAGGTTTTCTTACCCAAATCGTAGCCGAATCAGATCGTGTATCGAAATGGGGAGATAATTCGATGCGTAGAGTTGTGGGAGAGAAACACTGTAACAATCTCCCAAGATTTCTCTTCTCTCCTTACTCTTTTTTCTTCTTTTCTCTCTTCTCTCTCCTAGGGTTTGGAGAAATTCGTATGAGAGAGGTGGGGTAGTATAAGGGCTATATATAGGCCCAAAATTGATGTAAATGGCCCCAGGGCCATGGTATACTTAGGTTATATCTAAAGGGCGACTGTTTTTGACAAACAGGGCACATAGGGAGGCCCACTACACATATGTCGTAGTATAAGTTCTCTGACAATAGATCTATGCCAGGATGTGATTTCGGTGCGGTCGGATTTGCTGATCGACCATGGAGGACCTGTGTCAAATCAAGGTCGTACTTACTCGATCGGGGCCACAAGTATATGTATATATGCAGGAAAATTTCCTTTTGCCATGGGTGAATTTTGGTCAGAAACTAACGGTCCAAAATTCTCAATTTCATGCGTGAGTGAATGGCCCAATTCACTTAAGTTTCAATACATTTTCTAAAGGTATTCGCGTTTCTCACACACTTTACTCAGGGCTCAAGTTGTGCATTTTTAACACTATTTGGGCTCGATTCCCGCGATGGTTGTCAAGCCCAGTAAGATGGACATAATCCTATAGTTTTACGGTCATCGAACTGTCGATGTGCGATCTAGGTCCGATACGGAGTTTCAAAATGCTCCCGAAAGTGACAGGCTTTGGGGATTTCTCCTAGGTCTTTATGTAGTGTTGAGTCAATGGTATTAATGGTTTTAGGTCTTCTCATTTGTGGAAATGGTGGTTCGAGTTAATCCACCTATTTTTCAGTTTAGTACTTAACTAAATTTCGGCTTAATTACGACAGGATACGATCCTTAGGTGATTCTGCCTGAGGTGATACTCAGGTCCTCATACCAATTTTTTCGAGAAATTATAACAAGTTTTGGGTCGAGCCGACTCTGATATACAAGGCTTAGCTTAGGATCACGCGCAAACGTCGGATACAGGTCGAGGGTTACTGGAATTCAATTGGAAAGACCGCGGAAGCCTACAGAATGGTACGGACTAGGATACGAGCCTTACATAAGTCCTGATTGCAACAACCAAAATCCAAGCAATAAAGTACAAAATCTTAAAATATGACAATCCCCATCACAGCTAGCATACACATTAGCACCTCATATATTCTCAATAAAAAATAGCTTAGTTGAAGTCCCATGGGCATCCCTATTAGAGACAACCAAAAAGCTAGACTTATTTAAAATCATCTTACAATAAAACCATCATGGAGTATGTAACGCCCTGGATTTTTGCCAGCTGGGAATTGGATGTCCTTAGGCAGTACCTTTGATTTATCGACTTGAGTGCATGTCCGTGTGTGTATTCACACATGTTTAGGGCCAAAAGGAGTGACCTTAGATCCACCAAAACTGCTCAACCGAGTGAAATTTGAAAATTTTGAAGAACATGGACAGCAAGATTCGGTTGAACCGAGTAGAACTCAATTGCGTCAAATAAACTAGGGTAGCAAAGCTCGGTTACACCGAGTAAACCTCGAAAACTGAGTAAATATGGACATCAAGGTTCGGT
This sequence comes from Magnolia changhungtana, assembly GCA_030180095.1. Lineage (NCBI taxonomy): Eukaryota > Viridiplantae > Streptophyta > Magnoliopsida > Magnoliales > Magnoliaceae > Magnolia > Magnolia changhungtana. The sequence continues at coordinate 2,710,704 of JASAUF010000548.1, forward strand.
TGCACTGAGTGGGACTTGGTTAAACCGAGTAGCCCTGCTCAACAATAATTTGTATGTTCGGATTTTAACAATTTCAATGCACTAACTTAAAATTTTCATTTATATTTTTCTACAACTCCGATTGAGGTGACTCAAAAGCCAGATTGAACTTGATGAGTCTAGTCTCATGAAAAAATAAATAAAATTTAAAAAACTTAAAGTAGGATAATTTTAGCATGTTTTAGAAACTATACCAAAATCATTGGTTTCAGGTAGCTAATACTTTCGTAAATTTGGGGAATTTTTTAATAAGTCAAAATGAGATGAAATTTGGTACTGATAAATTAGACTTGATGATGAATTATTAAAATAATAATAATAATAATAATAATAATAATCTAGTTGTAACATCCTGGATTTTTGCCAACCTGGAATTAGACGTCCTTAGGCAATGGGCCTATCCTAACACCTGATTAACTTCTTAAATACTCAATTCAAAGGTCTCAAATCCTTTCTTTGAACCATTTCTGGAAAAACCTTACCTTTCCTTCACAAATTTCACCTTTCACCACCTCGTTCTTTAAATCCTTCTAAGTACTTTCACATTAGACATTATCTTAAAGTTTAGGTGATGAAGAATAATACTTAAACTAAATATTACTACAAAGGACTAAGTACCACCTCAGACAGAAATCATACAGGACTAAATCCTTTAGAAATTAGGCGAGAATTAGCTAGTGTTAAACTAGAGTACCTGTGAAATTAGCACCAATCGCTTTAAATACAATCTGCAAGACTCAAAACCTGTAGAACCGTTGACGCTACATTACCCAAAAATCTAGGATCAATCTCATTACCCAGTTGCTCTCGGGAGCACATTGAAACTCCATTTCAGATCTGGACCGCACGTCGGAAGTCCGATTAACACGAAGTTAATGAATTAGGACCACCTTGCTGGGCTTGACAACCATCTCGGAAATCAAATCCAGATAGTGTCCCAGTGCAATTCGCTTGAACCCGGAGTGAAAAGTGTGAGAAAGGTAAAAATATTTAGAAATAAAATATAAATTTAAGTAATCTAAGACTTGTCGCTTGCGGGCCAAATATAAGTAATCAGACCATCAGAATCAAGCCAAATTACACCCTCGGATCAGGGATATTTTCCCAAACATATCCATGTACTCGGAATCTCCGATCGAGATCCACTGACTGTTGAACTGAAACTGGTTCGCCATTTGCGATCTGGAATCCCGACTGAAACGAAAACTTAGCCATACCTAGATCCAGTGTTAGTGAGCTTAAGTCCGACCGCACACAGAAAAGGGGCCGCCAGAAGTGCTCCGTTGAGACGGAACGGACTGTATTTGGACATAACCTAAGTATACTTTGTTCCTGAGTCTAGTTTGGTGAGTTTTGGGCCTATATAAGGACCTTAAACTCTCTCATTTCCAGCCCATACGAATTTGAGAAAACCCTAGGAGAGAAAGAGAGAAAAGAGAGAGAAAGTGTGAGAGTTGTGGGAGGTTTCTTCCTGCCCTTTTTCCCTGCCGCTACACGAGCTTAACCACTTCCTTCTAATCATTTTCCCGGTGATTCTGGCGTCATTTTTAGGTAAGAAACCCTAACCCTAATCTGATCTATGGTTGTAAACATTACAAATGATGAAATAGCTAATCTATTTCATTCTCTAGGTCGCCAAATCATCGTAGGCGAAAGCCTGACAAATCTATCGAGTTTACTACGCTCCTACGATGTAAGGTGTGGACTTTAGATGTATAGGTTATATTTTTCAACGCTTTCAATGTCAGATAATGATAGATTCATGATCTGCATGCAATTGCACATGTACAAAGTGCTGTCTGTTTTCCGTTTCGGTTAAATACGAAGAATATGGAATTTTGTGTGTTCTAGGTATTTGTAGAAAATACCGTATTCATATAAATTTTGCTGATATGATTTCCATGAGTATTTACTGTGTATATATGCTAGTTATGGATATATGACCTGTTTGGCGAAAGGATTCGCCCAAATACACTTTTTGCCCAACATTATTTTTGTAGGCTAATATGTGTAGTCTAAGGGTTTGTTGAAATGTCTAAATAAATATGGATTTATGATTTATGCCTACCATATGTATTGAATGTAAGAACATGATTGATGTGTATGAGACAACTCCTTGATATAAGGATTTGTCCTATTCTATGTTGAAATCAACATACGTCATGTATATTGGAGTGGTGTAGTTTAAGTGTTTGATAAAATGCCTATGTGAGAAATTGTGTGATGAACTAAATTTAATAATGGTGTTGAGATAGGATTCTCAGCTACCTTAAAGATGTATATGATTTCCTCCATGTTGTTTGTTTAATTTAAACACTTACTTATGAAATATATGTGTTTGCATTTCCTGTTTATATTGTGCTTTATAACATGCTTTATAACATGCTTGAATTACTTTGTTTATTCTGCTTTACTCTATATGCTTCTGAATAAAGAATTGAATGTGATTGGGGCTACTGTATAGTCCAGGCAATCGGTAACGAGATTGAATTCATGGCTGAGATTAATTCGCCACGAGAGATGTGTTCGACGAACCCGAGTCGTACTTCGATTGGCGATAGTGGCTGGCCACACGAAGTGCTTATGCACTTCATATCGTTCAACTTGTTGTGCGCTTGAGCTAGCCGAGCTCGTCAAGTAACCCGATCTGTCTTATGTATGTTCACCATGTTTGGACGTCTCTGCTTGAACCTAGGGTACCAAACTTACCAGTGAAATCTCGTTAACTTTGGTACCTCGATCTGCTAAGACTCATGAGCCGGGCATGGTGGTATGGGACACCGTGGTCGAGCTATCGGCCTATGCTGGGGCCATGTGCCTCCCCGTAGTGACCAGTGAGCAACCTTGACTCGTGAGCCAAATACGGTGGTATGGGACACTGTATTCGAGCTGTCGGCCTACACTGATTGGTGACAAGCCCTTTGTAGTGACCTCAAGCATACTCTGAATTTGCGGTGAGGTGACAAGTTTTATCGCGGTGTATAGAGCATGAACTAGGCCTGTATTAATTTAGTGATGAACCATTAAAAAGGTGATGGGGGAGTAGTGTAACGATTGCGTGTAACAGCCTTTGCAGTGCATTAGAACCATACTATCGTATGAGATTATCTAGGTTTGACGACCCTAGAATGGATCATGTTTGGGAATGATACCAGGGAGGTACCTTAGTTTCCCAATCCTGCTGTTTGAAATGGACTAATAACAACTTAGTAATCATGCTCATCATCGCACTGCATGTGCCTGGAAGATGTGGAGCACTAAGGAATGAAAGCATGCCGTGGACGTAAGATGGTGTCGCATGAGGGAGTATGTTAGTGAGGGCATACATCATGACTGCATTTCATACTTGCATTAACAAGAGTGCTTAGGATTATTAATTGTGCTACTTTATCATTACTGCTTGACTGTTTTAATAACATGTTAACCTATACTTTATTGTTCCACTGAGTTGATCACTCACTCCCATGTTACGGGACAGTGCTTGCAATACCAACCAGACTATCTTAGTTGCAGGTGATGGCGATGCTTATGAAACAGAGCTGGACTACTACTATAATGTTGAGGAGGAGTTCTCCTACATGTAAGTCTCTAACGGGTTTATGAAGACCTGGAATTGCATTGACGGGGCTATGGTATTTGGGATAGAAGACATTACACTTCCTCAATTTGGTATATTTTGGAATTGTACTTGTAAATAGTTAACCTGGTAACATTATCACACTCTGGAGACTCACCACAGTTTATATATTTTATATATCTATCATAGTCTTCCGCTTGCAAATTTAACTGTCTCTGGAGTATGATATGTTGTTTTGGTATAATCTCATTCATGTTTTAATGCTCTCATCATAATCATCATTATCTGTGTTGCATAAGTGATGTGTTGGAACTCCGGTGCTGAGCTTTGCTCGACCCCCGATTTTCAGGGCGTTACACTAGTAACTAAAAATTCTAAAAAATATTATAAGAAATAGACCTATTGAAACTAAAAATTTCAGCAACTACACGTTATCGATGGACCATGCATATCTTTTTCATCTTAGAGTTTTTGTGTTCAATTTCTACTTAGGAATTACTTTTAATCACACTATGAATCATCCTATTTAATTAAATTAATATTTCTATTTTTTGGTATATTTTACTAATTCAGATTGCTTCTAGTATAGTTGAATTATAGTCCTTGATTAGGGTGATTAGAGTTGAATTATCATTTCCACTAATTGCAAGTAGGCTGCACTATGAATTTAGCTAATCTAAACCCCAATCATCGTGCATGAGAAATCTTGCTGCCAAATTCATCCCGAAAATGCCCAGATTCACCGGATTAGATATAGATCATAGGTTAGTGGCCCTCTAGACTCGAAACTATAGAATAACGACTATCTTACCGGGCTTAATGTCCATCGCGGATGTCAAGTCAGGATAATGTCTAGAATTTCTCAACTTGGGCCAAAGGCCGGGTGCATAGGATGTACAAACGCCCTCAAAAAATTAAAAATTTAAGTGAATTCGGCTCTCTACTCTTTTGCGATGTTGTGGCTTTTGAACCATTAGATGATGTCTAAATTTAGGGCACAAATCAAGATTATTACCCTTCTCACATCCGTATAGTTATAGACTAGATTGACGTTAGGTGTCCGTTGATATGGGTTTGGGCCTTCTCGGTTGATCGGCATGTACGATCCTTGGATGGTTGTGTCCAAATATAGATCACCTAGTTGGACACTTAACCCATGGCTTAGATTGACCCATACACCTCCCAGTGGGTCCCATTGGTTAGAAAAAACCCCCTCTAGGGTTAGTATAATGAATAGAAGGGCCATTACGACCATTCCTACCATTTTTCGCTCTATAAAAGGGGCTCATTTGGACTCACTCTCTCCCCAAATAATTTTTTTTCTATGCCAAGGAGTGAAAGAGAAAAAGTGGAAGAGAGAAGGGGGAAATGGTGGATTCCGGTGCTAGATCTTGTTGTCCGATCGCTGTACTCGCTGGATCTCATAAGATATCTCATTTGCACTCGGTTTCATGCTTTTCACAGCCAAAATCTGATGAGTTTGGGATAGATTATTAATCCATTTCTAGGTAAAATGTTTCTTAGTTATTTTTCCCTCTCTTCCTTTCATTTTCTACTTTTTTGAGCCATTAGGATTGGAAACCCTCTTTCATTTCTGTCATTTCTCAAAAATCCTAACACTAGGGTTTGATCATGTTAGGACTTGGGGTTTCAAAAATTGATTAGGAGCGGCTCATGCTATTGTGAGATTCATATTTGGGAATGGCTCCGTGTGGATGCCGTAGTACGCCAATCCCGGGCCCCGACTCGTCGAATCAAGTTGAGATTTGCTTGAACTAAGTTAGGTAAAACCCTTAACTGTTAGTTAAAACCTAAATATATTAAAATTCACATTACTAATGATGAAATTGTCGATGAATTATGGTTCGGTGTGTTTTCCCCAAATTTTCAAAGCTAGGGCCGCACTGAGTCATGGATTTTGACTCTAAAGTGAAGATCTACCCCCAAGCTTTTACTTGGCATTTTGGAATAATTTAATGCATTTATTTGTTATTTGATTGATAACATGCTGATGAAATGCTTGAATGACATAAAACTCTTAATATTATAAAATTCTTAAATGTTGAATGCTTAGAAATAATAGGATGATTGAATTGTGTTGTTACAATGGATCGAGCTTCACAAATTATCTAAATATGCGGATAGCCCACTTTAGGGAGGCTATCTTAAAATTGCGGTAATGACCGCTGTAGTTGAAGTGGGTATATGCCAATATGTCCTAGAGGGGGGTGATTAGGACTTTTTCGTATTTTATGATATTTAAAATCCTATCAATCTTATCCTAAGAAAATATGCATGTATCAGGGTTTCTTTAAAGTAACTCTAATGTCTTCTAAGAAAAATAGAGGATCCAGTCATGAAACTTATTTGAAAGGTAAACAATATGTAAATCATAGTTTATAATGGATGTGACTGTGTGTGAAGTGTGATTTCAGATAATTAGAAATGAAAGCATTTAAGGAAATCACACGAGCAGTAGAAGATAATAGCAATCTCAAACATAGTTATTTTTATAGTAGTTCGACTACTTGTCTGCTCCACTTCTGGCGGACACACTCAACCCTTGATACCAGATCTCACTAACGGAGGTTTCACAACCGGTTCACCTCAAACTGGAGGTTTTAAATCAGGTTCACCTCTAACCAGTATAACTTACACTTAGGCTGACACAACGTGTCTACACGACACAAGTTTATGCTCCCATGAGCAAGGGTCAACACACAGCACCTGACTTTTAGGCCACACAGGCCAAGGATCCACACAAGGAACCTCACCAGTTTATCCTCCCATGAGTAAGGGTCAACACAAAGCACCCAAGTTTTAGACCACACAGGTCAAGGACCTACATAAGGACCTAAGAGTTTATGCTCTTCACAGAGCAAGGGTCAACACAAAGCACCCACCACGTACACTCCCATCAGAGGCCTCTTTTGAGGACTTGAAAGGGGTGACAAACACCTTATATCCAATCCTACAGAAGGAATGATCACAAGGGTCCTCTGGACTCTAATGACTTATAGATAAGTAGATGAGCCCCATTCAGCATGTTAATGAAGATCTCCTCCTTTGATGACGAAGAATCTTCAGCTCCCTTGAACCGCAACTCAGATGATGTACCAATATAAGGCGACGGGTTGGGTAAAGGTTATGATGGAATCCTACTGTATTAAATGTTTTCCTATAAAGGAGACAGAGCGATTCTAATCATATATGCATTCAAGGCATCCCAGCTTAATGATTTACCATTAAGATGGTAGCTATAGGATCCTTGAATGTGGAAGTTCATTCCCCAATCCACTCTATTTAAATGTCAATGATGAGGGTGGATTGGAGGATGAACTCCCATGAGAGAAAAGGCTTAAGATATAAGATCTGGGTTTAAACACACAAAAGCACTCTCTATTTTCTCTACCAACAACCAAGGGCAGGCTCTCATTAAATAGGCAAAAGGTTCCAACTGATATAAAATGGTAAGATTTTTGAAAGAGTTCGATATCATCGAGCAGGGTCGATATCATCGAGTGTATACTCTCGATAGCATTGACTGGCCACTTGATGATACGAACTCAACTGTGAAACGCTTTTGAAAACTTTTGCCAACTGGTTGAGGAAATCGAACATGCGTCAATGTCATCGAATTTCAAACTCCAATTTTATCGACAAGAGGTTCAATTCCTCGACATTTGAAAATGTGAGAGCACGCCCTTGAAATATTTCAGGAATAAGATATGATCAAGCATCATATCATCAGAATTTGAATGTTTATGATATCGATGGCAGTGTCGATTCATCAATAATTACAGATAATTTTCCTATAAGCTTGTTGGACAATTTTTATTCTATTTCGATGACATCGACCTTGCCTCGATATGATAAATATTTGAATATCGATTTTATCGAGTAACCCTCGATCCAAGAAAAAATAACCTGAAAAACTTCCTGGATAGATTTATGTCCCAATTCGATATTATTGAAGGTTTATTGATATCATCGAGATTTGAATTCCGAGGATATCGAGGAGCTCTTCGATATATCAAGAATCACATGATTTACCTTTTTAGCTTTTTGGACACAACAGACCAGATGTCTATGTTATCGAGTTGACTCGATGGACTCGACATTCAAACTTTGATGATATCGAGAAGTCCATCGATTCTTCGATAATTCAGTCAAGAGATCTTTGTGGTTGCTAGACTTCATAAGTCCTTATTTCAATAATATCGAGTGAGCTTTGAGGACATCTATAACAGGGTTCGATTTCATTGAGCCATGTATCGATAAATCGACAAAGGTAGAAAACTTGAAGATTTTTCTGTTCTGTTTGAAAAAGTTTTCTGACCAAAAACCCTAGGATGTTTTATTCAATTTTAATGGTTTTAATTACCTGGTGTTTTGGAACATGGGATGTGAGGCCAACATGTACCTATGACGAGTTCAAGCACACATCCAGTTGAGGCAGATGGTTGATCAATCTTCCTATGGAGCTCATTTGTCTTACTAACTCAACACTCACGCTAATTAACAAACTAGGGCACTTTCAATCTCCCCCTCTGTCAATTACATTATAAAACACCAAAACACCCTAGAACAGATTCTATACTAACACCCTAAATTGTGTGTATATGAACTTTACACAATTTTACAATGCTATCTAGTTCACACACACAAATGACCATTTCATTCAGTAGTTGTTCCCCCTCAACAGCAATCTCCCCCTTTCTTCTTGTAGCTGCTCCTTCTAACACATGTCTGCTCCCCCTATCACTTGTACCTGTACCATCATTCATAAACACAAGTAGATAAATACTATAGAATTTTCCTTCGGGGGTGTGGAATTTGTTTTCCCCGTTTTTGTCAGTAATTGGCAAAGGGCAATATAACAATGGATATTGACTGAAGTTGAAGCATATGGGAGGACTAAATCAGATAAGATAAGCAGAATAAATAGATGTAAAAGAACATCTCGGTGTAAAAATCATGTATGCATATTAAGTTAAAGAAGATCAGTGATTTAGCAAACACTAATAGTATGGATATAAAGATCACACATCATATATCAGGTATATGCAGGAGGAGGCATTTTCAGATGATTTAAACCAGATAAAATAGGGAAATAAGGATAATCATCATTTAAAGCAACTCAGAGAAATATGTCAGTAAGCAGATATGAATTATAATTAGCCATTAACCAAAGTATCCAAAATATGTACTGCCCAAGGTTGGCAGTAGTATAACATCCATCCCAAAAAAAAACTATCCCATCCATGGGCACCCAGAAACAGCCACAAGTATCTAGCCCATCCATGGGCATATAAGTATCCAAAAAAAACTTGTCAGACTTTGCAAGTTAGTAATCCATCACATACACTCAAATGAGCATAGGGCATTCAAAAAGATACCCATGCCCATACGTTGAGATGAGAATAGGGTGTATGTGATGGCACACAGATTGTCCATACTATGGTAGAGGAGTGGAGGAAGACGATGTTGTATTGTCGCGTTTGCAGGTGATCAAATCCACCAATTGTTGCACCGACTGCTGCACCCCGTTCACCAGACGTTCCAGGACAGTGAACCGTGCACTCGTTGACTCCTTCAGCTGAATGACTTCTCGTCGTATTGCTCCAATCTGATCCTGATGTAGCTTGAACCTTTTTGCATGCCCAGGATCGGACAGGGACGGAGCCTATTGAGATGCGAGAGGGTCACCTTCGGCCATTTCAACACCTTCAGCGTGAGCAGCCCCTTCACCATGTTCTCCTTCTTCATGAATCCCTTCCTCGAGACGGTCTTCGAGAAAGCGGTGGAACTTCGAATCCATTTTTCTGATGTTGTTCTTATTGAAGTGTTGAAGAGGAAGTTCCGGATCTTGCATTGCAGAAGACCGATTGTATTACATAGTACGTAAATGATCCAAGGATGGGGCAAATGAACATCTCGAGAAGTATGGATCGTATACACTAACTAATGAGCAATCAAGGTAGGAAGGCAGATTTTAATCCCAATCACCACAAAATATACTACCATAGCCATGAAGCCGGTAAGGTCGGTACGATTGGTACTCCGAGGATATATGTTGGAGACAAAGATGCCATGTAGAATACGATACCTCGATTCCATGAATTTTTCTTTCAGCACATTACCTTGATTCCAGGGAATATCATGCCCATGATAAGGAAATTTTGTGACCATGGATCGAGTTTCAACATTCTCAAGGTCCATGTTAGAGAGACCGACGGGTGACAGAGTAAGGCCAAGGATGTTTGCAATGGATGCAGGAGTAATTTCTACATCGTCATCATCAACAAAAATAGTGATAGACGGAGGTTCAACTAGCAGAGAGTGACTGGAGGTAAAGAAGTTGTAGGTACGTTCATAGTGACACGGACCACCAAAATCGAGGAGAGGTAGCCAGTCTATTACGACTAATAGGGGTTCCGGATTGTATGGCTTTAGACACTCCCTGTTTACCCTCCTTTCATGAACTAGCTTTCTTCCATTGTATTTGGGTAGCACCAGATTCACCCTAGCAGGAGAGGGACCGGTGCTTCAGATTGGGACCTGCTACGCAATGTCTGTCTTGTTCGCTGGCGAGTAGGAGTCCCATGTTCAGGCGCCCTCACCCTTTCCTTTGGAGTAAGGACCTTTTGCCTGGAGGATCTCGAAGATTCTCCAGGTCTAGACATTTTTCCCTTGTCCTTACCCATTTACTGGTATTCACAGAGAGAGATTTGATGAATTTGGAGTTTCACAGACAGAACTTCTCTCGAAATCTAGAAATACCCAAAACGCTCAAGATAGAATCTTGAGGAAAAGAGGAAATGGAAAGAGTATTATCAGTTTTGAATGATCTTCTAGGACTCTCTGATGAAGCTTCGTGTGGACTGGCTAAGGGAGACGAGCAAGGAAGAGAAAAACCACTTTTAGAAGTTAAATGCAATTTTTCCCGCTCGACCGCCTTTTATTCGGCGTCACACTTCGATATCATCAAACATGGTTTTGATGATATCAATAGACCCCATTCGATGTTATCAAGACTGTCTTTGATAACATTCTCGATCATGTGACTCTTCTAATTCCAAGGAGGCATTGATAAGATCGATTCTCGGTCGATTTAATTGAGAGTCTACACGATTTATTTATAGTCATATCGAAGATGTATATTTTTCATTTTTCAGCAGTTCGACAAACTTCCATGTATAATATAGTATATCTTTATATCGAACAGTATGCACAACAAAATTTGTACAACCATTGTACAATCAAAAATTATAAACATCAGGATGTTTATATATATATATATATATATATATATATATATAAAAGATTGAGGTGAGGGGCCTCAGATATATCGTTTAAAAGTTCATCAAAATTACATCTTTTCAACAACTATCCAGATCAAGATGCATGACCTGGACATGCTCAAATGTTTCTAGGCATATGGATCAGTCCTTCTTTTGCCTTTAATGACATAGCAGTGGTTATTTGTGTGACAACCTTTCATCACTGGTTCACCTGATAGGTCTAGGATCTCGCATTCCTGCTTGTTGAATGTAACCACATGCTCATTGTCACATATTTGAGAAATGCTCAGAAGATTATGTGTCAATCCTTTTATGCAAAAGGCATTCTCATTTTGAGCATATTTATACCTTTGATAATTCCCTTCCCTATTACCTCAGCAGTGCTTTTGTCTCCATAGGTGACTATCCCATCATTAAGATCTGAATAGTTTGAGAGAAGGGATTTGTCACCCGTGACATGTCTTGAGCATCCGCTATCTAGGTACCACTTAACACCGTTGCTGGTTATATGATTTGATTGAGTAATAAGGCAATTTTTCTTTTCTTTTACTACCCATTTTGTGACATGAATTGTGGTAGTTTTAGTTTCTTTAATCAAGTTGGGCAACTGACTCGTGGTTTCTTTGTCTCACAAAGTCATTAATTTTCTTGTTTAATTCAACCACTTGATTCAATAACTCCTTCAGCCTGTTAATCATTATGGGTGGTAATGGATGTGTATTTCCTCTATCCATATTCCTAGGTGGACACCTGACATCTTATTTTCTGGTTGGTTTGAATTTACCTTCATGCTTTTGACTAGAGTTTGGTTGTGTCCTCCCAGGAAGTACATTCAACCTTATAATGACCAGAATCACCACACGAATGATAAATAGGAGTAATCTTAGTTTTACTTCCAAAAGCAGTAAATTTTTCAGCTATTGATGCTGCATTTGCAAATTTTATCTTAAACTTATCATATCCTAAGCCACTCTTGTCTTTTCCTTGTCTTCCCATCCCTAACAGGTTTTTTAATTTATCACCACTCTGGGAAAATTTATTATTTAGTTCAGCAGACTTTCTGGATTTCTCTAAATCAAATAGGAGTGTGTGATTTTCATTTTGAAGATGCATGTTTTTATCTTTCAATAGTTCATTCTGTTTACTTAGTTTTTCAAATTCAGATTTGAGAAAAGTATTAATTCTTTAGAGCTTATCATTTTCTAAGTGGTATTGCTGTAGATCATTAATTCGGTGTGTATTGATTTTCAATGTTTTATCTAGATCTTTTTGCAATAGTTTATTTTTGTTTTCAGTTATTCCAAGTCTTTTAAGGATATTGATGCTATGAATGTAGAGTTGATTATAGGCATCCTGCAGTTTATCCTTTTCTTCTTCTTCTTTCTCAGTTTCCTCATTATCTGATGGAAATGATTCAGTGGCCTGAGGTTCTTCAACATTCTCAATTTCAACGGGAATGTTTGAGACAGTAGAGACCATAAGAATTTTCAGTGATTTTTGGTCTTCATCACTCTCTGAGTCACCACATTCTGAGTTTGACTATTTTGTGTCATCCCATGTGGCTGCCATCGCTTTTCCTTTCGTTTTCCTATTTGGGCATTCGGTGGACAGGTGTCTAAACTTTCGACAGGTATAGCATTGTGGTTCCTTGTACTTTTTACCACTTTTTCCAGTAAAATGTTTGTTGTCCACCTATCTTCCTTTAAATGGACGGCCACGATTTTTCTGAAAGAACTTTCTGAACCGTTGTGCCAATAAGGCCACTTCCTCATCTTCATTTTCTCTTTCACTTTCAATGTCTTCATTTGTTATATTCTTTAAAGTTTTGAGGACAGTAGTTTTGGATTTAGGGGTTTGTTTGAAGTGTAGTTTAAATGTTTGTAGGGAACCTGCTAGTTCTTCGACTTTCATCTCATCTATGTTTCTACACTCTTTAATGGTTGTTACTTTAGGATTAAATCGTTTAGGTAATGATCTTAGTATTTTCCTACATATTTTTGGGATCGGAACTTTTTCACATAATCCACCCATGGAGTTACAAATGATGTTTAGTTTTGTGAAAAACTCCATGAAGGTCTCATGCTCTTCCATTCTGAGACTTTCAAACTGTGATGTTAAGAATTGCAGTTTGGATCTCTTCACAGTGCTTGTTCCTTCATGGGTTGTTTCCAACACGTCCCATGCTTCTTTGGTTGTCCCACACATGCTGATTTGATTGAAAACTTCTTGGGACACAGCACGATAGATAGCATTCATAGCTTTAACTTCAGATGTTTGTTTTTCTTTATCGAATGTTGTCCACATTTCTTTGGATTTTGGTTTGTGATAGTTGTACCATTTTCAAGTACTATTTATTCTGTTGGTGGCACATATCCTTTTTCAACAATGTCCCAAACATCATGATCCTAAGATCTCAGAAAGTAATGCATCCTAGCCTTCCAGTATGCATAATTTGATCCATCAAATACTGGAGGTCTAGTGACCGATGAGCCCTCTCCTTTGGCCATATTACCAACTTCAGTCAAGATCACTCTCTATGCGGTGAAGCCCTTAAGAGAGACCTGCTCTGATACTAATTGAAATTGCGGTAATGACCACTCTAGTTGAAGTGGGTATATGCCAATACGTCCTAGAGGAGGGTGAATAGGACTTTTTCGTATTTTATTGTAACGCCCCAAAAATCGAGGGTCGAGCAAAGCTCAACTTCTGAGTTCTAACGCATCACTTATGCAACATAGATAATGATATTTAAATGTAGTCCATATTAGTGCATTAAACATGAGTGGGATTATACTAAATCAGCATATCATACTCCAGAGATAATTAAGTTAAGTAAGCGGAAGACTGAGATAAGTATATAAAGTATATAGGTGTCTCTCAATTCCTAAAGTATGAGTATGTTACCAGGCTGAATATATACATGTATTGATTCAAAATTTACAAAATACAAAAATGTAAATGTCCAACTAATCCTTATAGTCCCTGTAATCCCGTCGATCGGTACATGGTCTATATAGACCCGCCTGATAGCTGAACATAGGAGAATTCCTGCTCCTCGTCTATGAAATCCTAATCAGTAGTATAGACCTTGCCGCCATTGCATCTACAACAGAGTCTGGTTGGTGTTTTAAAACACCGTCCCAGAGTGGTAGTGAGTGATCTACTTAGTGGTACTATAAGGCAAAGGTTAACATGTTATCAATTCAGTCAAGCAGTAATGATAAAGCAGTACAACAATTATGTCCTAAGTACTCTTGTTAATGCAGGAATAGTATATTGTAATGATGCATGCCCTCGCCTGCACTCCCTCAGTGACATCATCTCATGATCGCACATGACAAACTCCCAAAAAGTGCACTTCCTCGCCAAAGCACATGTAATGCGGTGCATGGTCGTGTTAGCCCAGTAATTTATTAGGATTATTCATACAATAGATTCGGGAAGCTAAGGTACCTCCTTTTATATCATTTATCCAAACAATGATCCATCTAGGGTTATTAATCCTAATTAATCACATACGATAAGCAAGTTATAGGGCAACATCACCCATAATTGAAAAGCAGTGGATAGGCAAGTTCACGAGTTTACACTCGAGGTCACTACGGAGAGGCTCGTCACCTCAGCGTAGGCCTAGTTTATACTCAAGGTCACTACAGGAGGCTCGTCACTTGAACGTATGATGACAACTTGAATACAGTGTCCCATACCACCGTATTTAGTTCACGAGTTTGGGTTACTCACTGGACACTATAGGGAGCCACGTCACCCCAGCATAGGCTGACAGCTTGACCACGGTGTCCCATACCACCATGCTCGGCTCACGAGACTTAGCGGATCTTGGTACTATGGTTTAAACGGGCTTTGCATTGGTAAGTGGTACCTTAGATTCAAGCAATAGCGTCCATACATAGTAAACACACAATAGGCCCATCAGGTTAGTTGATAAGGTCGATTGGTACGTATGCACGCTCAATTAATCGACATGGAGCGCATGAGCACTCTGTGTGGCCTAATTGAAATTGCAGTGAAGACCGCTTTAGTTGAAGTCAAGATATGCCAATATATCTTAGAGGGGGGTGAATAGGACTTTTAAAAGTTTTTATGATTTATTTAAAATTATATTACACTAATCCTAACAATAGGTACATATTAGGATTACTAAAAAATAACTCTACTGGCTTCCAAGCCTAGTAGAGGATCCAATAACAAACTATTTAAGAAATAAACACTATGCAAACTAGTTTATGATGGATATGACTATGTAAGTGTGTGAGGTGTGATCTCAGATATTCAAATATGCAAATATTAAAGTAAATCACACAATTAGAAGAATAACGATCTCAAACATAGTCATTTTTATAGTGGTTCGATGACTTGTCTACTCCACTCCCGGTAACCGGGAGTATACTTAGCATAGCCAAAATATCTAAAATAAACTACCCAAGATTGCCAGTTATATAAAAAAAATGTATACTACCACAGACAGTAGTAGTTTAACATTCATCCAAACAAATTACCAATCCTAATTAAAGGAACCCAAAAAAAAAATAGTACTTAGCCCAACCATAGGCATATATAACAAATCCAAAAAGAAATCCAGTAGCCAATATACGTCAAGGAGCTGTCACACACACAAATGAGAGCGTAGAGCATCCAAAAAGATACTGATGTTCATATGCAGAATTAGTAAGGAGGTGTGTGTGATAGCATTCAATGGTCAGCATTATGGGGTCGAGTGGGATGGTGTTGTGTCATCCCGTCGGCAAGTCATCAGATCGACCAATTGTTGGATAGTCTGTTGTACTCCATGGACTAGCCGCTCCAAGACTGTGAGTTGATCATGCACTGCTTGGACATCCCGCTAAATCGCCCCAATTTGGTCCAGTTTGTATCGTTTAACATATCCGGGCGTTGACGTAGATGGTGCTGGATTGGGTCCAGAGGGTTCATCTCTGGCCATCCCAGTTTCTCCTGTGCGAGGGACACCACCACCTTCTGTTCCTCCTTCTTGAATGTCGTCTTCTACATCCTCAACGTACTTGTGAAACTTCAGGTCCATTTTGTGAATATTCTTTATATTGAAGACTTAAAGTTGGAGTATCGGATCAGTGGTAGATGAGAAACCAATGGCGTCGCACACCCTTCTTATGATCCAGGGATATGGGAGATGAAGATCCCTGGAGGTGTGAACAACATATACCAACTGATTGGCAAGTAACGTGGGAAGGCAAATCTTCGTCCCTTTGGCGATAGAGTATACTATCATGGCCACAAAACCAGAGATCGGATCTGTTGGTACTTCTAGGATATATATTTGTGATCAATATACCATGCAGAACCCGAAATCGTAGTTCCATGTACCTAGCCTTCAGTGCGTTCCCTTTATGCCAAGGGATGTCTTGACCATTACATAGATATTTAGTGACGATGGTTCGAACTTCAGGATGATCGAGGTCCAATTGAGGGAGGCCTTTTGGTGCCATTTCCAGATTGAGAATGTTAGCCATTGTGACAGGAATGATCAACACATCATCATCACTATCCAGAGAGACCATAATTGAAGGAGGATCAGATACAGGCGAGTGACACGCGACAAGGAAGTTGCGTGTTCGTTCGAGTTGACATGGTCCTCCGAAATCTAGAACGGGCAACCAATCGATTGCAATAAACAGGGGTTCGAGATTGTATGGTGTTAAGTAATCCCTGTCTACTTTTCTTTCGTGAATGAGCTTCCTACCAGAGTATTTCGCTGGGCATGTAGGTTGGCTAACCGGAGGAGGAGGTGTTGGTGGTTCGGATTAGGACTCGCCATGTGAAGCTTGTCGAGATCTTTGCCGAGTGGGGATACCATGTTCCAGGGCCCGTGCCCTTTCTTTCAAGGTGAGCACCTCTTGTCGGGTGGCTCTTGAAGACTCCCCAGGACTGAATGCTACTTCTTTGTCTTTTCCCATGTGGACAAGTGGATTTTGAAAGATTCAGAAAAAAAGACAAAATCATGACAATTGAAAATACCCAAAAAGAAATGGACTCTTGACGTGTTAGAAGGGTATTACCTAATTTGTGGAGGGATTTGAGTAGTTTGACGTGGCTCCTGGTGGTTTGGTCAAGAGGATCGAGCAGAGAAGATGACCATAACCCTTGAGAAAATAAACCCCCCTTTTCGCTTCATCGACTTTTATCGGGTGGCATCTGTCAATATTAGAGATCATGGTTTCGATGACATCGAGAAGTTGTTGATTGATTCTATCAAGTCTGTCTTCGATATCATTCTTGGCCACATGACTATTCATATTCTAAAGAGGCGTCGATGATATCGACCTTTTATCGATAAATTGAGAATGTCATATCGATAGTCATATCAAAGATGAAGATTTTCAATTTTCAGCATTCAGACGACTCTCCAAGTATACTTTTCATATTTCTATCAATAGTATACTCAACAAAAACTATGTACACACACTGTACACAACAAAATTATAAACATTTGAATGTTTATACAAAAGATTGAGGTAAGGAACCTCAGATATATCATTTAAAGCTTAGCAAAATTTGCATCATTTCTGCAAATGTCCAAACCTAAATGCATGACCTAGACATGTTATTTTCCTGTCTTGACATTTTAGGGTATAATGTTTAGTTTATCTTTCACTATCCATTTTGAGACAGAGTTCTTTATTGTGGTAGATTTAATTTTATGTTCATCTTACCACTTGATCCAATCATTCCTTCATTCTGTCTTTCGGTGATGATAGATGAGTGTTTCTCCTATATGCACTTTTGTCATTCTATATTTCTCTGTTGGGTTTGAATTTTCCAATATAATTCTGACTAGAGCTATGTGAAGTCCTTCTAGGAGTTAAGCATTCAAACCTATAATGACCCATATCACCACATAAATGACAAACTGGAGAGGCTTTTAGATTGCTACCTGAAGCAGCAGATTTTTCAGTTGTTAGGGTTGCATTTTTAGTTTTCCTTTTAGTTTTATCATACCCCAGGCCACTCATGTCTTTTCCTCGTCTTCCCATCCCCAATAGCTTTTCTAGTTTTTCACCGCTATGAGAGAATTTACAGTTTATTTCAGTAAATTTTCTAGATTTTTCTAAATCAATTTGGAGTGTGTGATTCTCATCCTTAAGTTGCTTATTTTCATCTTTTAATAATTTAACTTGTTTCATAAGTTTTGATGATTCCATTTTCAGGGATAGATTAATTCTTTCTAACTTATCATTATCTGAATGATATTACCGTAAATCATTGATTATATGAGTATTGATTTCCAAGATTTTGTCCAGATCCTTTTGCGGTAAATCCCTTTTTTTTTTCAGACATTCCAAGTTTTTTAAGTATGTGGATGTTATGAATATAGAGTTGATTATAAGCATCTTGTAGTTTATCCTTTTCTATTTCTTCTTCTTCTTCAGTTTCCTCATTATCAGATGGAAATGATTCAATGGCTTTCTGTTCTTTCTCGTTCTCAGATTCTGTGGGAATGATTGAAGCAGTGGAGACCATGAGAATTTTTAATGATTTCGGATCTTCATCGATTTCTGAGTCACTAGATTCTGAATTTGACTCTTCAGTATCATCCCACGTGTTTGCCATTGCCTTGCCCTTAGTTTTTCTGTTTGGGCATTCGATTGATAGGTTTCCATACTCCTGACAGGCATAACACTATGGTTCTTTGGTTCTTCTACCAAATTTGCCTGTAGAAAGTTTGTTGTCCACCTTTCTTCCTCTGGAAGGTCGGCCATGATTTTTTTGAAAGAACTTCCTGAATCACTATGCCAGCAAAGCCACTTCCTCATCTCCATCTTCCTTTTCGCTCTCACTATCCTCATGTAATGTTTTCTTAGAAGTTTTTAAGACAATTGTTTTGGATTTTTGGGTTTGTTTAAAGTGTAGTTCAAAAGTTTGTTGGGAACTTACCAGTTCCTCTACTTTCATTTCGTCTATGTTCCTACACTCTTCAATTGTTATTGCCTTGGGATTAAACCGTTCTGGTAGTGATCTTAGGATTTTTCTACAGATTTTTAGAACCAGAACGTTTTCTCCCAATCCACCCATGGAGTAACAAATGATATTCAACTTTGTGAAAAACTCCATAAAGGTCTCATGCTCTTTCATTCTGAGACTTTTGAACTGTAAAGTCAAGAGTTGAAGTTTGGATCTCTTCACAGTGCTTGTGCCTTCATGGGTTGTTTCCAATAGGTCTCATGCTTCCTTGGATGTCCCACACATATTTGTTTGAAGATGTCTTGGGACATGGCATAGTAGATGGTGTTCATAGCTTTTACTTCAGTAGTCTGTTTTTCCTTGTCAAACGCCGTCGAATTTTCTTTGGGTTTGGGATTTGTGATGGTTGTGCCACTGTCAAGTATGATTCGTTCAGTTGGTGGCACATATCCACTTTCAACTATATCCCAAACATCATGATCCAAAGATTTCAGAAAGTAATGCATTCTAGCCTTCCAGTATGCATAATTTGAGCCATCAAATACTGGAAGCCTAGTGACCGATGAGCCCTCACCTTTGGCCATATTCCCAACTTCAGTCAAGATCACTCTCTAGGTGATGAAGCCCTTAAAGAGAGACCTGCTTTGATACCAATTGAAATTGCGGTGAAGACCGCTTTAGTTGAAGTCGGGATTAGGACTTTTAAAAGCTATTACACTAATATCCCGACTTCAACAATATGTCCTAGAGGGGTGTGATTAGGACTTTTAAAAGCTTTATGATTTATTTAAAATCCTATTACACTAATCCTAACAATAGGCACATATTAGGATTACTTAAAAATAACTCTACTGGCTTCCAAGCCTTGTAGAGGATCCAATCACAAACTATTTGAGAGATGAACAAAATGCAAACTAGTTTATGATGGATATAACTGTGTAAGTGTGTGATGTGTGATCTCAGATATTCAGATATGCAAATATTAAAGTAAATCACACAATCAGAAGAATAGTAATCTCAAACACAGTCATTTTTATATTGGTTCGACAACTTGTCTACTCCACTCCCGGTAACCACGCTCAACCCTTGAGTGTACCAGATTTCACTAAGGAGGTTTCACAGCGGTTCACCTCAAACTTAAGGTTTTAAATGAGGTTCATCTTCAACCTTTACATCTTATACTGAGGCTGACTGTTTATGCTCTCACGAGCAAGGGTCAACATAACGCACCCACTTTTAGGCACACTGGCCATGGATCTTCCATAAGACCCTACGGAGGTTTCTACACGGTTCACCTCAAACCCGAGGTTTCTCACGGTTCACCTCAAACCTAAGGTTTCACTGGTTCACCTTCAACCAGATGTTTATGCTCTCCATAGAGCAAGGGTCCACACAACGCACCCACCACGTACACTTCCGCCAGAGGCCTCCTACAAGGGCTTCAAGGGTGAGAAACTTTTAAGACCCAATCCTGCAAAGGAATGATCACAAGTGTCCTCTGGACTCTAGATACTTACAGATAAGCTGATGAGTCCCATTAAGTATGTTTGATGAAGATCTCCTCCTTTGTTGATGAAGACTCTTCGATCTCCTTGATCTGCAACTCAAAAGATATACCAATGCATGGTGACGGGTTGGGTCAAGGTTATGATAAAATCCTACTCTCAAAAGATTTTCCTATAAGGAAGATAGAGCGATTTTAATCATCTAAGCATTCAAGGCATCCCAGCTTAATGATTTTCCATTAAGATGGTAGCTGGAGGAGCCTTGAATGCAGAAGTTCATTCCCCAATCCACTCTATTGAATATCATAGTGAGGGTGGAATGAAGGATGGACTTCCTTGAGAGAAAGGGCTTTGGGTATATGTATAAGGTAAAACACATAAAAGCACTCTCTTCTTTCTCTCCCAGCAACAATAGACAAGTCCTCTTTATATAGGCAAAAGGTTCCAACGGATATAAAACGGTCACATTTATGACAGAGTTCAATATCATTGAGTGGTGTCGATATCATCGAGCGTATACTCTCGATAGCATCGATGGTCCGCTTAATGACACAAACTCAAATGTCATGTGCTTTTGAAACCTTTTGCTAGCTGGTCGAAGGTATCGATACTTGTATCGATGTCATTGGATTTCGAACTCCGATTCCATTCATATGAGGATCGATTCCTCGACATTTGAAAAATGAGAGAGACTTGACTTGAAATATTTTAGGTTTTTAAGATATGATCGGGGGTCAATCGATGTCATCGGAATTTGTATATCGATGATATCGAAGGGAGTGTCGATGCATCGGTAAATCCCATGGATTTTCCATTAAACTTGTTGGACTGATTGTGTCCGGACTCGATACAATCGACACGGCCTCGATATCATCGACATATGAATATCGATTTCTCGAGAGGGACCCCATCAGAGATAACAACAACTTGAAATAATTGCTGGACGGCATTTGTACTCATAATCGATATCATCGATGACCTTCCAATATGCACGAGATTTGAGTTGAGATTGTATCGAAAAGGGCATCGATATATCGAAGAATCTTGTGATTTTCTTATGAAAACAGGGGTGCCAGAAATCTACCTGTCGATCTTATCGAGCCATCCTTGATGGGCTCGAGATTAGAATATCGATGATATCGATATGTATATCGATATATCGATAATTTTGTCCAGATGAGTATGTGGTTGTTAGACACTTTTAATCCTCATATCGATGATATCGTTAAGGCATTGAGGCCATCGACAGAGCAGGTTAATCATATCGAAGGTGTTTCGATAAAATCAATAAGGCAAGAAAACTTAGAGAATTTTTCTATTTTGAAAACATTTTCTTACCTTAAACCCTAAGATGTTCTAGTTTATTTTTAAGGGTTTTAGGTTACCTAGTGATTTGGGATAAGGGATGTGAGGCTCGGATTTACCTGTGGCGAGCTTGCATACATCCAGTTGAGGCAGACGCTTGAATTAATCTTCCTATGGAGCTCTTCTATCTAATAGACTCAACACACACGCTAATTGACAAACCAGGGCACTTTCACTAACCACTGTCGACAATCATCGTATGAATCGGATTCATTGAACATATCCCATATGGCGAGACTAATTCAGCCACTCAATCTGAAACCGTTACCGATTGCCTGGACTAGGTGGTAGTCTCAAACATACTCTAATGTAATAGGGAATCACATATGTTACTCATGACAGCATTTAACGAACAATTCAAACAAAATTCTCATTTGAGCATGTAACGACCTGAAAATTTCCGTACATTGGGTCGAGTACCACCTCGACCAGAAATCACGTAGGATTAAATCCTTTAGAAATTTAACAAAGTTAACTAAGTACTAAACTCAATTAGCTATGAAATCCGTTAGGATCGCTTTAAATACGATCTCGTGAAGACCCAAAACTTGAGAACAAGTGACGCCATTAGGTTACCCTAAAGTTTAGAACCAAACTCATTTCCCGTCTTGCTCTGAATGAAACGAAACTTCGTATTAGGTCTAGATCGCACATCGAGTCCGATTAACCCGGCTAAGGAACTAGGACCGCCCCGGGCTTAACAATCATCTCAAAATCAGCCTTATCCGATATTCCACGGCCATTCGTTTCGAATCGGAGCGAGGTAGTGTGAAAAACACTATTCATAAGCCAAATTAAATATCTGGAATAGTGATCGGCATCGTTCGTTGACGCGTCATTAAGCAACCTGACCGTCGAGAATCGGACCAAATTACACCCTCGGATTAAGAAAAATTTCGGGAACATTTATATGTACTTGGAATTTCGATCGTGGCCCACCGTCAGGCGAAAGTGGTCCGCCACGTGCGATCTGGTATCCGAATGAGTCAAAACGTAATCCCACGTAGATCCATTGGTGGTGAGCTTAAGTCGACGTTTGGTTCAAAGAGGGCTACGAACTTCCCTTTTGAGCCGGAAAAGCGTCGAAAATCCTATATATGTGGCGTACCCCATGAACCCGAGTCTATTTTCGTAATGTTTGAGGCTATAAAAGGGGCTTAGAACAGCCCCTCTCACGGTCATACGAATTTTGGAAGAAACCCTAGAAGAAGAGAGAGAAAGAGAGAGAAGAACTTGAAGATCGTTGAGATCTTCCTCCACTCACATTGGCTCACCACACGGCCTTCACCAGTCCGTTCTAAGTGTTTTCCCGGTGTTTTCCGCCTCATTTGAAAGTAAGAAAACCTAACCCTAGGTCTGATTTGAGGTGGAATCGAGGTAGGATGTATACCGACTAACCGATTCCGCTCTTTAGGCTAGAAATCGCCCGTAGACGGAAGTTCCATCACCCTTCGATTTGTTCCGTTTCCAAAGGCAAAGGTGAGGACTTTAAGTGTATAAGTTACGGTTTTAACGCTTTCAATGTCGGATAATGGTAGATTCATGATCTGCTTGCAATTGCACATGTACAAAGTGCTTTCCGTTTCTGTTTTGATTAGCGGTGTGAAATATGGAATTTCACATATTCTAGGTATACGTAGAAATACCAGTATCACGTATTTTTTTGGATAAATGCTTGACATGTTTATTTAATGTATAATTATATAACATATGAATAAAATACTAGTTTAGCGAAAGGAATCGCCAAAATATATGTTTACTTGTAAATGCGTAGGTATGTTGAAATTACGTGTTGTAGAAATACCGTATACGTATTTCTTTTGGAATAATGTTAGACATATGTATTTAATGTATGATTATACAATACATGATTAAAATACTAGCTTGGTGAAAGGAATCGCTAGAAATCTATCTTCCTTTGTAAACACTATGTATGTCGAAATTGGGTATACGTGGAAAGTACCCTATACGTATAAAATTTGCTGATGTGGTTGCCATGTTTATTTGCTGTATGAATATGATGTATATGTATAAAATATTAGTTTAGTAAAGGGACAACCCTAGTACACACTTCTCTAGCATACGTCATGTATGTTGAAGTAGTGTATTCCAAGTGTTGGTGAAATCACTTGCGAGTGTAAGTGCTTAAGTGTTAGAACCTTAGTTAGGTGCTGAGATGGGATTCTCCGCTACCTTAGAATCACATATGACACTCTCCACGTGGTTGTTCACTCTAACCACTCACCTATGAACTCTAAGTATTTGTATCCCTATGTGTTTAGTGCTTTATAACATGCTTTACAACATGCCTTATAACATGCTATACTTCATGCTTTATAATACATGCTTTACTTCATGCTTTACTTTATGCTCTACAACTGATTGAGTTTGGGACTATGCCTATAGTCCACACATTCGTACCAGACTTACTGTTGTGGCGAGATTCATATCGCCACGATGGACGTGTCAGCGAACCCAGTCGTGCCGGTTGGCGATAGTGGTTGGCCACACGGAGTGCTCTTGCGCTCCATATCGCTCAACTTGTGGTGCGCTCGAGCTAGTCGAGCTCGTCAACAAACCGATATGTGTATATGTATGTTCACCATGTTTGGTCGCTCTTGCTTGAACCTAGGGTACCAAACTTACCGTGTGGCAATCCAGTTAACCATGGTACCTCGATCCGCTAAGACGCATGAGCGGGCATGGTGGTATGGGACACCGTGGTCGAGCCGTCGGCCCTACGCCTGGGGTCATGTGCCTCCCCGTAGTGACCATTGCGCAACCAAACTCGTGAGCCGATTATGGTGGTATGGGACACTATATTAATTTGTCGATACTTACGGCGAGAGCCGAGTACGGTGAGACCTGTGCTCGTCTTTGACGGGCGACGAGTCCTCCGTAGTATCTTCGAGTATACTCCAAGTGTCGTGATTGGCGACGAGTCTTTCACAAGAACTAGAGTATGAGTTGAGCCGAGTACGGTGAGACCAGTACTTGAGTGACGGCTAGTGATTGAGCCAAGTACGGTGAGATATGTACTTGAGGCGACGCCGCCAAAGAATTGAGCCGCATACGGTGAGATCTCGTATCGCGTACGACGGTGTGAGCCCTTTGCGATGCCTTCACTACGCTTCTCAAACCATAATATCGTATGAGATTAGCTAGGATTGACGACCCTAGAATGGATCATGTTTGGGAATTATACAAGGAGGTACCTTAGTTTCCCAATATCTGCTGGTTGAAATGGATTAATAAAAACTTGGTAATCATGAGCATCATCGCACCGCATGTGCTTTGTAGATGTGGCGACCGAGGGAGTTAGCATTCGCGAACGTAAGATGATGTCGCTTGAGGGTGGTTTGGCAAGGGCATACATCTGACATCATGTCATATCATTTTGCACTTAACAAGAGTTATTAGAAATGTTTGATTTGTCTTTGCATTATCATTCTTGCTTGATTGATTTGATAACATGTTAACCTATGCTTTAATGTTCCATGAGTTAGCTACTCACTCCCACGTTATGGGGACGGTGTTTGCAACACCCACGGACTCTGTCGCATGAGGTGTAGATGGCGCCCTCGTTCAGAGCCGAGCTCGACTATGAGGAGGATCGGGAGGAGTTCTCCTTTATGCGAGATCGGACGGCTACGCTTAGGTAGAAGCCTGCATCGCGGGATTTCACGGGCCTCTCTTGAGGATTGTATTTTGATATTGACTTTGAAACAATACATGTATATTGGTACTCGATTAGTACTCATACTCACGGAGTTCACAAAATTTTGATACTTTACATATTTTGAATATAAAATTTTAGTCTTCCGCTTGCCTTTATACAATTGAACTGGAGTATGAATTCTGTTTTGGTATAATCTCATTCATGTTTATTGCGCTAACTCAGACAACATTTAACCATCATTGTGTATGTTGCATAAGTGATGCGTTGGAACTCGGGAGTTGAGTTCATACTCGACCCCCGATTTTCAGGGTGTTACAAGTTGGTATCAGAGCATGATTTTGATTAAACCGGACCTGAGTTATGTCCCCACTACGTACGCTGACGCATTACAATTTAGAGGGAGCGACAGAATATAGAAACAGTCATAGGTATTCGATTTAGCCTAAACGGTGAAGTTCCCTTAAGTCGAACGCCGAAATCGAGTCCGTAATCAACCATGGTCGCACGGGTCGACCTTAAAACATTCCTAGACCATTCACAACCCTTTAAATAGGGATACCAAGTAATGAGAATGAAATCAGAAACAAACTACAACTAAGACTCCTAGAATTCGCGACTTACTATAAGGTCGTAATGTCTACTAGTGCACAAGGTTATCAGCCAAAAAAATGATAATAATAATAAATATATATATATATATAATAGTAAGAGTCCTATTTGGCTTCACCAAACCGTCCTCCTAATTATCTTAAGTTCTTTGCGCGATGAGCGCAACTCCTAAAACCCAACGGATGAAGAATCATTAAACTAAACTACCATTTTTAGCAAAATGAAATTGAAACGGGAAAATTACCGTTAATCGGAGGGTTTTCTCACAATTTCGGGCTGCGCAACCCTGCATAGCTGGGTTGGTTGGCTTCATTATCTCGTTCTACCCCAAATTCATATATTTTACATCAGATAACTCATTCCGGATTACAAGTTACGTTCACTTATTCAAACTACCCGAAATGGAGCGAATCGGGATCGGGGGGCCAAACGGAACACTTCCGGAGGTATCTAAGGTGGGACCCAGGGATTTTTGGGGCCCAGGGGACTGGAGGATCACAACCATGGAGCCCCATTTCCCAAGTTCCACAATTTTTGCCTCGCGAGGCCTTGTTATTGGGTTGAGGCGGGGCCGCGGTTCGGGCCGGTCGACTTTGGGGGTCCCTACAACCCCCCGCCTATCTCCCTTCCTAAAACCCTTTCGAAAATACCCACTTCCTTCACAAACCCCTCCCTTGGCCGTTTTCCCTTCCACCTTGTCGCCTCTCTTGTAAAACGCCTCTCCACCTCTCTTCTCTACCGATTTCGGCCACTCCTTACCATCCTCCATTGTGGTACGCTGTTGCCCTCTCCTCCATTTCTTCTTCTTCCCACTCGTTTGGACCCCTACACGTGGTTGGAGGTCCCAAAACCGTGAGAGTCATCTCCCAAACCGTCCTTCCCATCTTATTTCTCCATTTCCCACATCCTTTTCACCTCCCACGCCCTGTTAGATCTGCCGATCGTGAAGAACTTGGGAGATCGCCCCTTTTTCCTATTTCGTCGATTTTCTATGGCCCTTTTGGGTGTTGTGGCGACCCTTTTCTCCATCTCCACCATCCTCTCTCGATGGGCAAGAGGAAGAGTGCCGGCGATGAGGCCGGGCCTAGTCGCCCACACAATCGAGGCGACCGCGAGGTGCCGCGCGCTAGCTCGAGCTCTGCCCGGAGTTTCGCACGAGCGGGACCTTGATCCCGAATCCTCGCCGAGCGGGTGCAGGCGGCGCTACCTCATGGTGTCTATGAGGACCGCAGGGTTCTTTTCGAAGCCCAGGTGGATGGTCGGCTATTTGGGGAGTATTACTTGTTTGAACAAGTGGAGGCGGCCCACTGGGGTCCGTTATTTGAGGCCAGGGGTCGCGCAATTCCGGCACTGTCGAGCCTTCTACGCCAACATTCGCAAGCCTACACTAGACCCTTTGCAGTTCCAGCTCATAGTTGGGGTGGATCTGTTTATCACCGTTGATGTGAGGATGATTGCGCGACTTATGAATATGCCCCTTGGTGACGTACATGCTAGCGAGCTGAATTTGGCGACTGCTCGTGAAAGGAATCGTCGCACTCGATACCTTTGTGGTGGCCGACTAGCTGAGTGGCAACCGAACAAAAGCCTCCTAGCGTCCCACATGTCGACGATTTCCGCCTCATTGCATCACATCTTCACATACAATCTTTACCCCAGGCACAGTAATCGCAGCGAGTGTACGCGACTTATGGTTGATTTTCTGTACCAAGTGGGGCAGCGGGCGAACTTGTGTGTGCCCACTTTCGTGTTGCAACAGATCGTGAGTGTTGCACGCTCCACCAGGAGTTCTGATTCGCTTCCTTTCGGCCGACTCATATGCAGGATCGCACGGGAGTATGGCTATAGTCCTGGGGGCGAAATGCCGCACTGAGTCCACCGATTGACGAAAATACTCTCAAACAGATGAAACTTGGGGCACAGCGACAACGGGCCCGACAGGTTGAGAGTGAGGATGAGATTGAGAGCGATGAAGATACGAGCGAAGACGGAAGTGAAGCTGAAGAAGAGGAAGAAGAACCTGAGGCTCGGGACACTGAGGAGAGTTCACCTCCTGCGGCTCAGGAGCAGGGCGTGGATCGGGATGCCTTTGATGCACGTTTGGCCCGTCTTAAGGAGGGTCAAGCCGCCCTACGACAGGAAGTCGGACGAGTCCGAACCAAGCTTAGCAAGGTGTCTCGTACCTTAAAGGCCATCTTGTGTTGTCTGCAGGACAAGAATGCCCCTCCTCCATCGCCTGATTCGGATGCTTAGTCGTCCCATGTGGTTGTGTTGTTGTTTGTTTTGGTTGCGCGATAGGCGGTTTGTGTTTTCGTACGGATGTTGTATTAGGTAGTAGCATGTTTAGGTGTTTGATGTGTGGATGTATTGGCTATAATATGATTTCCGTCATGATTCATGTAAACTCCGTAGTCCATGTATTATGACAATTTTGAGTAAATGAAAAGCATATAGCCTCTTTTGTTTGATGATGTGTGGAATGCTTAAGTGCTTTATGGAGTGTATTATGCTGTATCTCACCAATGCTGTACCCTGTGTTGTATAGGGCATGCCGCGACAATATACGCGTGAGTATGCCAGCACATCTCCTTTCGACCGGCTCTATGGACGGACCCCTCAGTAGTAGTGGTCCCGGGACCGTGGATTGGGATCTGATCAGCCTCCTGGTGGTCCCATCGGTGGACACCACCTTATACGCCCCCGGTCCGCGAGCAGTATCGGCCGTCTTCTTCTGCGCAGCATGACTCTCAGGCTGCTCCGCCGACCGATAGATTTGAGCAGCTGATGATGATGATGCATCAGCAGGTCTGACAGAGCAGCGGTAGCACCCGGCTGACTTATGGCCACTATCGCTGAGGCCTTGTCCCGTGGTGGTAGTGCGACTCCACCTGCGACATCTACACATCCTGATGAGCATTCTAGGCCTCCTGCTCAGGTTGAGGATGTGCCTCTGCCCCCATCCGTCGCACCTCCTACTAGAGAGGTCAGTACACGCGGTCTACTCGAGCGATTCCAGCGCTTGAGGCCTCCCTCATTTATGGGTTCTCACGGACCCAGGAGGCGGAGTTCGGTTAGACCGCATCTCCAAGATGCTACGGATGCTTCATTCGGAGGCGAGTAGGTAGAGCAGCCGCCTTCATGTTTGAGAGAGGCGAGCTTATGGTGGGACGGCGTCGCGCGCCTGTCGCGATAGACTTCGTGTGGACACGGGAGGCTTTCGAGTCTCGGTTCCACAAGAAGTACTACCCGCAGCACTTATCGGCATGAACGGGAGGAAGAGTTTTGCGCCTCGGGCGGGGAGGCATGACGATCACGGAGTACGAGCACCGCTTCATGGGAGTTGGGCCGCTTTGTCCCGACTATACTAGTAGACGAGCAGATGCGGATGCGTCGTTTCTCCTTGGGTTTGCGGCGAGGAGATTCGGTCGAGGATATGTCGCCACAAGTATTCCCACATATGCGGCGTTGGTCCACATGTCTATGACGGCCGAGCGGGATGTGGACCGTTTGGCCGGATCACGGGCACTATTGTTGCGAGACCGCGACGGGATGTACTGAGCGAGCCTATTTTAGGCAAGAGGCCTCGGGCCGATTCTCCCCCGGGGCCGCGGCGCCGGCCTATTCCTATGAGACGCGCCGTTAGTGACACGCACGTTTTGCGGGAAACCCGGACACCCTGGCCGAGAGCGCTTCTCGCGCATGAGGGCTAGCGGCTTTGCGCCACCACAGATGGGTCGCCCTTATCCACAGGCCATATCGGCCGCCGCCTGCAGGCCGTTCCTCGCACATCCTTCATTCCGCCCTCCGTACCGAGTCCTTGAGCCGCCCATACACCCTTGGCTCCTCCGAACCGCAAAGCCAGCTGGGCTCGCGTTCATACTCTCGTGGTGAGGCACCGAGACGTCGGTTTCGGCCCGACGGCTTTCGAGGGTACGGCTTTTATTCACGACACTCCGTCTCTTTGTTGGTGGACACCGGGTCCACTACCTCTATTATTTCTGTGGGGCGGTGAAACGCCTATCTTTGCATACGATTCCCACTAAGGGAATGAGACTCACTAAAACTCACGGGACACATTCGGATGTCACACGATTATGTGAGGGTTGTTCGGTAGTTTTGGGTAGCAGCACAGTGCTCGTCGACCTCATTGTTGCTCCGCTGTGGCACTACGACGTTATCCTGGGTATGGATTGGCTC
This sequence comes from Magnolia changhungtana, assembly GCA_030180095.1. Classification (NCBI taxonomy): domain Eukaryota; kingdom Viridiplantae; phylum Streptophyta; class Magnoliopsida; order Magnoliales; family Magnoliaceae; genus Magnolia; species Magnolia changhungtana. The sequence continues at coordinate 2,740,935 of JASAUF010000548.1, forward strand.
ACCAGGATGAGAGCGGAGATAGATTGCGATACTCGGATCGTGACGGCCTATGGACCCGGTGCAGCTTTCACGTTCCGGTGCGAGTCGGTTGGCCTGTCGAGTTGATTGTTATCTTCGCTTTGCTTGCACCGATTGATGGTCCGACAAGCAGATAGTACGCCGGTGGTTCGAGACTTTGCGGGCGTGTTTGAGACTATCCTGGTTTACCTCCCGGCGTGAGATTGATTTCCACGATAGATCTTACGCCGGTGCGACGCCCATCTCGTTGCCAACTTATCGTATGCCTCCATGTGAGATGGAGGAGGCTGGACACTGATTGACGTGCTTGTAGAGAGAGGTTTTATTCAACCTAGTGTGTCTCCTTGGGAGCACTGTGTTGTCCGTGAAGAAGAAGGGACGGGTCCCTACGGTTGTGTATTGATTACCGTAGGTTGAACCCAGTCACGGTGAAGAACAAGTATCCTTTGCCCAGGATTGATGATGATCTGTTCGATCGGTTGAGGGGGGGCGAAGTATTTCTCGAAGATTGACCTTCGGTCGGGGATACCACCTTGCGCGTGAGAGAGGAGGACGTGCGAAGACAACCTTCGGGACGTGCTTTGGGCACTACGAGTTCTTAGTGATGTCGTTCGGCCCGACGAACGCACCGGCCCGTGTTCATGGATCGATGAACCGGGTATTTCGGCCTTTCCTCACCGATTCGTCATCGTCTTTATCGATGACATCTTGATATACTCCACGAGTCGGGAGGAGCACGAGGAGCACTGCGAGCGGTATTGGATACCCCGAAGAAGAACCGGTTGTTTGCGCAATACAAGAAGTGCGACTTCGCGGGAGGAAGTCAAGTTCTGGGACATGTAGTGTCCAAGGATGGGATAGATGGACCTTGCTAAGGTATACTTGCGGTTCGGGATTGGCGGCACCGATCGAGTTCACGAGGTGAGGAGTTTCCTTGGCACTGGCCGGGTACTACGTGACGTTTCATTCGGGATTTCTCGAAGATCGCTGAGGCCCTTGTCTCGGTGACTCGAAAGGACCGGAAGTTCGCTGGGATGAGAAGGCGGAGGCAGCCTTTAAGGAGCTGAAGGACAAGTTGACGTCCGCCCTCGTGCTAGTATTGCTAGAGCAAGGGGTGAAATACACGGTGTATACTGACGCGTCTCGCGTTGGTTTGGGTTGTGTGTTGATGCAGAAAGATAGGGTGATATCGTATGCCTCGAGACAATTAAGGAAGCACGAGGAGAATTACCCACACATGACTGGAGTTGGCGGCGGTCATCTTTGCATTGAAGCTCGGAGACATTACCTCTATGGTGAGGAGTTCGAGCTTTCTGCGACCATAAGAGCCTTAAATACATATTCACGCGGCGAGATTTGAATATGAGACAAATCCGATGGATGGAGACCTTGAAGGACTTCAAGTTCGAGGTTTCCTACCATCCTGGCAAGGCGAACCTTGTGGCAGACGCGTTGAGCCGCAAGAAGGCGATTGCATTTGCGGCACCGCTGATGATAGCCGAGTGGGATATGGTAGAGTTTGTGCGGGACTTCGAGCAGAGACTCACTGTCGAGGAGCCATTTGAGTGTGTTGCGCACGTTCGGGTGCGGCCACTTATCGACGACAGGATTGTTGAGGCCCAGGAGGGCGACATACGGCTGTCTGAGCTTCGAGAGCAGGCTAGCGACGCCGTGGACTCCGAGTGGAGAGTTGGATCTGATGGGGGTTTACGGTTCCGTGGCCGCCTATGTGTTCCAGATGTGCCTGACTTGAGACGCGAGCTTCTCGAGTCTGCCCATAACTCGAAGTTTGCGATGCATCCTGGTAGCACGAAGATGTACCAGGATATGAGAAGGACGTATTGGTGGGATAACATGAAGGCCCATATTGTCGAGTATGTGTCTCGATGCGACGTGCCAGCAGGTCAAGGCAGAACATCGCCGACCCCTGGACTACGCCCGGGCCCATGCCACATAGCGGAGTGGAAGTGGGACTTCATCTCCATGGACTTCATATCCAGGGTTGCCGAAGACGAGGAAGGGGCACGATTCCATTTGGGTGATTGTGGACCGGTTGACTAAATCGGCCCATTTCCTCCCTATCGAGTTACGAACTCTGCGGATGAGCCGGCTAGATTGTATATCGGGAGATCGTCCGTCCGCACGGAGTTCCTTTGGAGATTGTGTCGGACGGAGACACGCGGTTCACATCCATCTTCCGGACTCGTATCCGTGGAGGCGATGGGTGTGAAGTTGAAGTTCGATACGGCGTTTCATCTCGGACCGATGGGCGACGGAGCGGGTGAATCGGATTCTGGAGGATATGTTGCGAGCATGTGTGTTGGACTTCAAGGACGGTTGGGACGACCTGTCTTCCGTACGTAGAGTTCGCCTACAACAAAGCTTCCAGGCGACGATTGGCATGGCGCCATATGAGGCTCTATATGGTCGACCTTGTAGAGCACCACACTTGTTGGGCGAGGTTGGAGAGCGTAGCTCCGATTGGCCGGAGTTGGTTCGGGCGACTACGAGAGAAGGTGGACATTATCGGCGTCGATTACTCACGGCGCGGAAGCGAGCGGAAAGAGTTACGCCGATACGCGGCGGCGGCCACGGAGTTCGAGGTTGGTGATCATGTGTTCCTTCGGGTTTCCCCTATGAAGGGAGTCCTTCGGTTTGGGAAGAAGGGGAAACTCACACCGAGGTTTATCGGTCCATTTCGAGATATTGGATCGAGTGGGTGATGTGGCGTGATCGTCTCGCCTTGCCTACACCACTTGCTTCCGTACACAACGTATTTCATGTATCTATCGAAGAAGTACGTTCTGATCCTTCGCATATCATCGGATGGGAGCAGTGGTACGGTTGAGCGAGGATGCTACATATGAGTTGCGCCCGACGCGCATCCTTGACGAGGAAGGAGCAGAGCTATCGCGTAGCAAGGTCATCCCGCTTGTGAAGGTGCTTTGGACACATCATTCTGAGGAGGAAGCTACCTGGGAGACTGAGGCCGAGGTCAGGAAGAACTACCCTCAGATTCTCGAGGAGTACGAACAGGTATAAATTTCGAGGGACGAAATTTTTTGTTTAAGGGGGGTAGATTGTAACGACCGAAAATTTCCCGTACATTGGGTCGAGTACCACCTCGACCAGAAATCACGTAGGATTAAATCCTTTAGAAATTTAACAAAGTTAACTAAGTACTAAACTCAATTAGCTATGAAATCCGTTAGGATCGCTTTAAATACGATCTACAAGACCCAAAACTTGCAGAACAAGTGACGCTAGGTTACCCTAAAGTTTAGAACCAAACTCATTTCCCGTCTGCTCGCTCGGGAATGAAACGAAACTTCAGATTAGGTCTAGATCGCACATCGGGAGTCCGATTAACCCGAAGCTAAGGAACTAGGACCGCCCCACTGGGCTTAACAATCATCTCAAAAATTAGCCTTATCCGATATTCCACGGCCATTCGTTTCGAATCGGAGCGAGGTAGTGTGAAAAACATTATTCATAAGCCAAATTAAATATCTGGAATAGTGATCGGCATCGTTCGTTGACGCGTCAGTATTAAGCAACCTGACCGTCGAATCGGACCAAATTACACCCTCGGATTAAGAAAGATTTCAGGAACATTTATATGTACTTGGAATTTCTGATCGTGGCCCACTGACCGTCGAACTGAAAGTGGTCCGCCACGTACGATCTGCGTATCCGAATGAGTCAAAAACGTAATCCCACGTAGATCCATTGGTGGTGAGCTTAAGTCTGACGTTTGGTTCAAAGAGGGCTACCAGAACTTCCCTTTTGAGTAGGAAAAGCTTCGAAAATCCTATATAGGCAGACCCATGAACCCGAGTCTATTTTCGTAATGTTTGAGGCTATAAAAGGGGCTTAGAACAGCCCCTCTCACAGCCATACGAATTTTGGAAGAAACCCTAGAAGAAGAGAGAGAAAAGAGAGAGAAGAACTTGAAGATCGTTGCCGATCTTCCTCCACCTGCATTGGCTCACCACACGGCCTTCACCGCTCCGTTCTAAGTGTTTTCCGGTGTTTTCCGCCTCATTTGAAGGTAAGAAAACCTAACCCTAGGTCGATTTGAGGTGGAATCGAGGTAGGATGTATACCGACTAACCGATTCCGCTCTTTAGGCTAGAAATCGCCTCGTAGACGGAAGATCCATCACCCTTGCTGATTCGTTCCGTTTCCAAAGGCAAAGGTGAGGACTTTAAGTGTATAAGTTACGGTTTTCAACGCTTTCAATGTCGGATAATGGTAGATTCATGATCGCTTGCATTGCACATGTACAAAGTGCTTTCGTTTCTGTTTTGATTAGCGGTGTGAAATATGGAATTTCACATGTTCTAGGTATACGTAGAAATACCGTATACGTATTTTTTTTTGGATAAATGCTTGACATGTTTATTTAATGTATAATTATATAACATATGAATAAAATACTAGTTTGGCGAAAGGAATCGCCAAAATATATGTTTACTTGTAAATGCGCCGTATGTTGAAATTACGTGTTGTAGAAATACCGTATACGTATTTCTTTTGGAATAATGTTAGACATATGTATTTAATGTATGATTATACAATACATGATTAAAATACTAGCTTGGTGAAAGGAATCGCCGAAATCTATCTTCCTTTGTAAACACTATGTATGTCGAAATTGGGTATACGTGAAAGTACCCTATACGTATAAAATTTGCTGATGTGGTTGCCATGTTTATTTCTTTGTATGAATATGATGTATATGTATAAAATATTAGTTTAGTAAAGGGACAACCCTAGTACACACTTCTCTAGCATACGTCATGTATGTTGAAGTAGTGTATTCCAAGTGTTGGTGAAATCACTTGAGTGTAAGTGCTTAAGTGTTAGAACCTTAGTTAGGTCTTGAGATGGGATTCTCCGCTACCTTAGAATCACATATGACACTCTCCACGTGGTTGTTCACTCTAACCACTCACCTATGAACTCTAAGTATTTGTATCCCTATGTGTTTAGTGCTTTATAACATGCTTTACAACATGCCTTATAACATGCTATACTTCATGCTTTATAATACATGCTTTACTTCATGCTTTACTTTATGCTCTACAACTGATTGAGTTTGGGACTATGCCTATAGTCCACACATTCGGTACCAGACTTACTGTTGTGGCCGAGATTCATATCGCCACGATGGACGTGTCACAGCGAACCCGAGTCGTACTTCGGTTGGCGATAGTGGTTGGCCACACGGAGTGCTCTTGCGCTCCATATCGCTCAACTTGTGGTGCGCTCGAGCTAGTCAGGCTCGTCAAGCAAACCGATATGTGTATATGTATGTTCACCATGTTTGGTCGCTACTGCTTGAACCTAGGGTACCAAACTTACCAGTGGCAATCCCGTTAACCATGGTACCTCGATCCGCTAAGACGCATGAGCCGGGCATGGTGGTATGGGACACCGTGGTCGAGCTGTCGGCCTACGCTGGGGTCATGTGCCTCCCCGTAGTGACCATTGCGCAACCAAACTCGTGAGCCGATTATGGTGGTATGGGACACTATATTCGATTTGTCGATACTTACGGCGAGAGCCGAGTACAGTGAGACACCGTGCTCGTGCTTGACGGCGACGAGTCCTCCGTAGTATCTTCGAGTATACTCCAAGTGTCTCGTGATTGGCGACGAGTCTTTCAGCAATTAGAGTATGAGTTGAGCCGAGTACGGTGAGACCGTACTTGAGTGACGGCTAGTGATTGAGCCAAGTACGGTGAGATATGTACTTGAGTGACGGCCAATTGAGCCGCATACGGTGAGATCTGTATCCGCGCTGACGGGTGACGAGCCCTTTGCGATGCCTTCACTACGCTTCTCAAACCATAATATCGTATGAGATTAGCTAGGATTGACGACCCTAGAATGGATCATGTTTGGGAATTATACAAGGGAGGTACCTTAGTTTCCCAATACTGTTGGTTGAAATGGATTAATAAAAACTTGGTAATCATGAGCATCATCGCACCGCATGTGCTTTGTAGATGTGGTGCACTGAGGGAGTTAGCGTTCGCGAACGTAAGATGATGTCGCTTGAGGGTGGTTTGGCAAGGGCATACAGCATCATGTCATATCATTTTTGCACTTAACAAGAGTTATTAGAAATGTTTGATTTGTGCTGCGTTATCATTACTGCTTGATTGATTTGATAACATGTTAACCTATGCTTTAATGTTCCACTGAGTTAGCTACTCACTCCCACGTTACGGGACGGTGTTTGCAACACCCACCAGACTCTGTCGCAGGTGTAGATGGCGCCTCTGTTCAGGAGCCGGAGCTCGACTATGAGGAGGATCAGGAGGAGTTCTCCTTTATGCAGTACTCTGACGGCTACGCTTAGGCCGGCTGCATCGCGGGATTTCCAGGGCCTCTCTTGAGGATTGTATTTTGATATTGACTTAGAAACAATACATGTATATTGGTACTCAGTTAGTACTCATACTCTGGAGTTCACAAAATTTTGATACTTTACATATTTTGAATATAAAATTTTAGTCTTCCGCTTGCCTTTATACAATTGAACTGGAGTATGAATTACTGTTTTGGTATAATCTCATTCATGTTTATTGCGCTAACTCAGACAACATTTAACCATCATTGTGTATGTTGCATAAGTGATGCGTTGGAACTCGGGAGTTGAGTTCATACTCGACCCCCGATTTTCAGGGTGTTACAGAGCATTTTATTAAACACATTGAACATGTTGACATACATGTGCATTTCATCCATAAATCATATAGTGGTAATTTACATTATATGAAGGAAACTATTCATATGATTAAGGAAATTAAGAATCCTGTCTTAATACACTTAATAAGTACAATCCATCAACAAAATCTCATTCATACATTTTAACAAACATTTAGACTACACATTTCTAAGTATGTAGGCTAGACTTACTAGAACATGAATTATAGTAATTCATTTCACAACATCGGTTATAGAGTATATAGCATACGTGTATCTAAGATTAGAAACCATGATAAGTACAAATCAGGATTTTTCATTCATTTAAACATTTCAACAAACACATAAAATGCACTTTATATTCACATAGTTCACACACGTATATAATCCATCAAATACATCGTAACTAAGATCATATGGCAACAATCAAGTCCGACATAAATCATTCCTGACATTGAAAGCCTTGAAAACTATAACCTAAACATTTATAATCCGCACCTTTCGTCGGTTTCCTCGTTTCAAACTCTGTTCGAACACTATACTTTCGTTTACAACACAACGGTTACCTAAATCATGAAATAGGTTAGCTATTTCGCTGATTCCTCTATTCGAATTCCTAAAACAAGATTAGGGTTAGGATTTCTTACCTAAATCGAAGTTAGAATCGACGGTGTAGCGATGGTGGGGTGGTGACTAGGTACGTGGCGTAGTGGGAGTGAATCCCAGCAACGATCTACTGATCTCACTCTCTTCTCCTCACTCTTTCTTCCTCCTTTCTCTCTTCTATCTCCTAGGGTTAGAGAAATTCGTATGGAATGAAAGAGGCGTGGTTTAAGGGCATTATATAGGCTCAAAAGTGGTGTAAATGGCCCTAGGGCCATGATATACTTAGGTTATAGCCAAAGGGTATCCATTTCGGGCAAACGGGACCCCTAGGAAGGTCCATTTCTCACCTAAGTCATAGAGCAAGTTCTCTGACAATGGATCTATACTAGGACTGTGTTTATCGTGTGATCTGACAAACTGATCGGCCGAGAAGGACATGTATCAGATCAGCGGTCGTTGTTACTCGATTAGGGCCATAGGTATACGGATAAGAGCAGGGAAATTTCCCCGATCCACGGGTAAAATTTGGTCAGAATCTGACGGTCTGAAGTGTCACACCTCGAAGTCGGAAACCGGGCTCACAAAATTCCCGATTGCCGAATCCGGCACCGACAACCTCCGTAGTACCCCATTCTCGACTCCTGGCATCTAAATACCTGGTTCCAATCTTGGGGTGCTACAAGGAGGATTTCAAACATGATTTGATTCGTAATGAGCATAACAAAAGCATAACATATGAATAATAACCACAAGAACACCATCACAAAATCTACTATGATAAAAAACTTTAAGTACAATGCATAGGAAAGGGAAATACAAGATAGTGACAATAACAAAAACTCTAGCAGCTCGACTGCACGCTCCAACTGCGACGATACTAAAGCTGTATCCTGGCGTCACCTGCACGTATCAATCGTGCATAAGCTTATAGAAGCTTAGAAGGCAGTATAAGTGTGTGCGCAATATGAGCGTGCTCAGAATGTAAGGTCAGAAAAATGCGAAAACATGCTGATGAATACATGAATGCAATCAGCCATACCAAGGCTATGCGGTGCAAGATATGAATGCTATCGGTCATATCAAGACCATGCAATGCAACATACAACTTAAGCATGTTAATCCTCATCATATATCAGTACAGTTCTCATTCAGGATAATCACCGGGGTCAGTACACTCTACGCTAGCTTGTCGCCCCTATCCGAACGCACAACTGGGATAGTGGAAGAGACCTCACTATCCACCTGCCAATATAGGGCCCGACTCATCGATAGCGGACCGATTCTGCAAGCTGGTCAAACTCAACCTAGAAATTGCCCAATCACTCAGGTGGGTAAGGTCACACCCCTTTCCAACCGGCCATGACACAGTGAGAGATGCGGCCTACTAGTATATGGCCCTTGCGCACTCATATATCCACTTAGTCTCGACGTTGGAGTCATCCTCTGGTACCATCGGGTTTAGAAATTTTCACCCAGGAACATCTATGGCGCCCGTATGCTAGAACCAAATATTTTTGGCATCCAATCCAGCCACCTACGATGTGTCTGTGGAGGCCTTGGCCTTAATGTCGCTAGGGCATATAATAATCATGATCACACAAATGCAAGTGCATGAATCACCCTACCAAACATGCAACAATCCTGTACGCGTCGCGAGCTCATGTAGGGCAACTCCGCCTATCAGGGAGCCCATAAACAATCCGCCCGAAGGCATATGCTATGATCAGTCACTCGTCATATCAGACATACATATGATGTATATGATCATGAATCATGTATCTATACTAAACATGTTATATAGTGATGGGCTCTGAGCAAAGCGAAGGTGGGCCTAGACGGCTTACCCACTACAAGTATGGGCCTATCAGTGGGCCTTAGGAAGAGTGACAATGCGGACATTTAACCGACGTCATTCTTACAATGTGGGCATCTAACCATCATTGTTCCCAAGGCACTACCCGTTATAAACATCATTATATACACCACCAAGGAATCACGCATTGCAATGGACCTAATTGCACCTCATTGGCCTTAAGTACATCAATTGGGCCGTATCATATGGGCCTTATATTCATCAAGTGGGCTGTATCAGTGTGCTGCACTAACGGCCTTACGTACATTGCAATGGGTTATAACCCATGGGCCTTGTATACCTCATAATGGCCTTAAAACATGGGTCTTAACTATATTAAGGTGGGCCTCAACGGATGGGCCTTATACAAATTAAGGTGGGCCTCAATGGATGGCCCACAAATACACCAAGATGGGCCTCAACACATGGCCTTATAAAAATCTCAAAATGGTTGGATGGTTGGGAGGAAACTCATGCATCATGGTAGGTCCCATGGGGATGGAAGGCATAGATAAATCACATACTCCATGGTGGAGGTCCACACTGATGAAAGGTGTGGACACAATACATACATAAGTGGGTCCTAAGTAAGACCCACCAAAATGTTTATTTCCCACCTGTTGTTTATCATCCAACCTGTTGGTAAGGTCTCGTGAACCAGGGGCCCACCATAACGTTTATTTTTATCCAATCTGTTCATAAGGTCCCGTGGACCAAGGGTGGCCCACCGTATTGTTTATTTGTCAGCCTACCTATTCATAAGGTCACGTGGACCAGGGGGCCCATGGTGATGTTTATTTGTCACCCAATCTGTTGATTGGGTCACGTGGATAGGGAGCCCATCGTGATGTAGTTCGCAAATCTAGTCCACCCATTTTGTGTGTCCCACCTGGCTGATGTTCAGACCAAGTTTCAGTCACATCAAATTTCAGGTAGGCCCCACCAAGTGTTTTTATATGTTTTAGGCATGTCTTCACATGATTTTAGATGATATGGCTCACCTGAGTTCCGTATACGGCTAGTTTTTAGGTGGGCTGTAGCCAGGAGGAAGGCCCACCAAATGTACGGTGTTGATGTTCGAAACGCATCACGTGAGGCCCATAGCTAGGGCCATGAGGCCCGGCCCGGTCGGTCCGTCAACACCCGCGACTGCACGCTCTTCTGTGTCTTCAAGAAGAAGAAGAACGCCATCTTGCTATTTTGTTTTTTTGTTTTCTAAGGGTTTTTCACAGGTGGGGCCCACATTGAGGAAATCCACCCCACCCATTGTATTCCCCGGCCCGAGATGGACCAAACAAGTCTAATATTCAAGGTATTTCATTGATTAAACCATCAGGGGTGGGTTTCAACGGTACAAACCACCATTTGCAAAACTATGGCCCGCCAGAACCTCGGATTGGGTTCTACTTTCGGCTCAACGCCTAAAATGAGCTAGGGAAAGGGGTGGACAACTTAGATTAAAAACATACATCAAGGTGGTGCTTGTGTGAGAAGCCCACCTAAAAACTCTATTTTTTTGTCAGCTTGCCAGTGCACGCCCGTGTCAGTGCACGCACTCGATGCTACCCACACCCATCCAGCGTCCTAGACGCTGGACGGCATGGATAAACACATGTAATGTGGTGGGTCCCACATGAACGTGGCCCACACATCCAGGGGGTACACGTGACGACCCACCAAGATTTGGATCAGATGATGTTTTCATTTTCCTTCATCCACATTAGGACAGCAAGGTGGGCTCCACCAGTGGGCTGTAGAGTGGTCCACTAAATGGACATCATGGGTATAATATTTATATCATTGGGTGGGCCATCATCAATATAAGAGTGAGAGAGAGAGAGAGAGAAAGCCGGTGAAATAGAGGGACCCCTCCATTATTGGCTCCTCACTACATTGCATACATCATTCTGGATCCCACAATAAGTGGCCCTAAAATTGAAATCAAAGGTGGATCACCCACCTTGTTGGCCTCCTTCTTGATCCCTTGAACTCCTATGCTCCTATACTCGACTTTTAACGGTGGATGATGGACTTTTGATGGTGGGGATGAGAGATGAGAGGGTGGGCCACACTTAGTGTTTGGGAGAGGGAGAGAGCTTGGACGTGGGATGTTGCTTGAGAGAGTTGAGAAATGAGAGAGAAAATAAGGTGATGGGATGATATGGATGGGATGATGTGTGATGGGGATGGGTGGAGTGATGTGTTGTAAGAAGAGGTATGAGTTGGGTTGAAATTTTGGTAAAAGAGGGATGGGTGAAGAGAAAGAGAGTTGACTTTGTGGAGCAAGAGGGATAGGTTGTTGTACTTAGGGTATGGAGTGACTTGACTTGTACTTGATATGAGTGATTGATTGATTGATGGGACTTTCATAGTGATTCCCTTGAAGTTCCCAACGCGCGGTGTTTTATTCGAATTGAACGTGGGCCTACATCTTCTACCCTGGGTATCGGGTTGGTGCGTGAGTCACGACGTTAGAACCACGGCAAGGTACAGGTTTTGATTCGAGTCGACTTCGGATGCGGGACTCGACTTTCGATCGCCCGCAAATGTTGATAACGGGTCGAGGGTTGCCGGAATTCGACCGGTAGGATCGCGGAAGCCTATGGAATGGTACAAACTAGGGTACAGATCTTACAACTCTCCCCTCCAAATAAAAATTTCATCCTCAAAATTTTCACAATCATCGCAACTAGTCATAAGTCATAATAGAAGGGGAAACAAGACATCATCATATAAAATCAAAGACAGTATACAAGATATAATATATGATCAATCATCAAAGAGATGGGGATAGCGCTCTTGAATCTTAGCCTCGCGCTCCCAAGACACCTCGTCAACAGAATGGTGACCCCACTGAACTTTCATCAAGGGAATGACCTTGGTCCAGATGACCTGCTCCTTCCGATCAAGTATATGAACTGGCTACTCAATATAAGAAGCGTCCTCACGACTCTCCAACGGCTACCAATCGATAACAGGAACTACGTCTAAGCCACACTTCCTCAGCATAGATACATGAAAAACGTTGTGGATGCCAGACAACTGAGATGGCAAGGCAAGCCGATAGGTCACAATGCCAATGCTCTCAGTGATCTCGAAAGGTCCTATGAATCTCGGGGCAAGCTTGCCCTTCGCTCCGAAGTGAACTACGCCCTTCATGGGCGAGACCTTGAAATATACATGGTCCCCTACATCAAACTCCAAGGGACGACACCGGCGATTAGCAAAACTCTTCTGCCGGCTCTGAGCTGTGCGCATCCTCTACCTGATGATATCAACAGACTCTGATGTCTCCTACACAAGCTTGGGACCTAGGAGACGTCGCTCTCCAACATCAGTCCAACAACTCGGAGGTTTGCACGGTCTGCCATACAATGCCTCAAAAGGAGTCATGCCAATGGTCGCCTGATAGCTGTTGTTGTATGCAAACTCAGTCAATCGCAGATCCTCACCCAGTTACCCCCGAAGTCAACTACGCAGGATCGAAGCACATCCTCAAGGATCTGATTGACCCTCTCGGTCTGGCCATCAGTCTGCGGGTGATACGCGGTGCTGAGCTGCAAAACAAACCCCATCGCTCTCTAAAAGCTCATCCAGAACTGAGATGTGAACCTTGGGTCTCGGTCATAAACGATCGAGACTGGAATGCCGTGCAGTCTCACGATCTCCTCGATGAATAATCTCACAAGCCGGTCCAAAGGCCAAGTCGCACGAATCGCAAGAAAATGTGCCGACTTCGTCATACGATCAACGATGACCCAGATGACATCATGACCGCACTCAGTCCTTGGCAAACCCATAATGAAATCTGTAGATACATGCTCCCACTTCCACATCGGGACGCTAAACGGCTGCAATAGACCAGGGGGTCTTTGATGATCATCCTTGACACGCTGGCATGTGTCGCACTCGGTCACAAAACTAGCGATCTAGCGCTTCATCCCCGCCCAAAAATATTATCTCCGCATATCATGAAATATCTTCATCGGCCAAGGTGGATAGAAAACCGAGATCGATGTGCCTCGGTCATAAGATCTCTGCGCAACTAAGGAATATCTGGGACACATAATCTGCCTTTAAAGCAAAGTCCACTATCAGAACCAATCTACCAATCTACCTAACTCTCAGATGCAGCCTCTGCTCGGTAATCCTACAACGACTCGTCTGTCTGCTGAGCCTCGATCACCCTTGCGACAAGAGAGGGTTGAATCGACAGGCTCGATAGCTGAACGATAGAAGACTGTAGACCAAAATCAAAGTCATACTCTGTTATATCTTCAAGCATCCTCCACTCTTGAATCATCATGTGTGCCACCAGGCCTCCTGGCTAATGGCTGAGGGCATCAGCCACCATGTTTGCCTTGCCCGGGTGGTACTGGAGATCAAAGTCATAGTCTTTCAGAAGCTTCATCCAGCGTCTTTCTCTCATGTTCAGCTAGGACTAAGAGAATAGATACTTCAAGTTCTTGTGGTCAGAGAAGAGCTCGAACCTGACCCCATAGAGATAGTGTTTCCACACCTTCAGTGCGAAGACGACTGCTGCCAGCTCCAGATTATGCGTGGGGTAGTTCAGCTCATAAACCTTGAGCTGACAAGACGCGAAGGCTACAGGCCTGCCTTGCTGCATCAGGACAATACCTAAACCAATAAATGAGGCATCGGTAAATACAACAAATCCATTACTCCTAGAGGGAAGAGTGAGGATAGGAGCGGACATCAGATGATCCTTCAACTCAACGAATGCCCACTCACATACGTCAGTCTAAACAAAATTTGTACCCTTCCGAGTCAACCTGGTCATCGGGGCAAAAATACGGGAGAAGCCCTCAATGAAACGCCGATAATAACCCGCTAAAATAAGAAAACTGCGGATCTCGGACGTCGTCGTGGGCTGGCTCCACTGGCGCACTGCCTCAACCTTAGAGAGGTCCACTACGATACCCTCCTTCATCCCCACGTGACCAAGGAATCTCACCTCCTCCTGCCAGAACTCACACTTCTCCAGCTTCGTATACAACTGGTGGGCATGGAGGGTCTGCAAAGCGATCTCCAGGTGCTACATATGATCCTCACGGGTCCTCGAATATATCAGAATGTCATCAATCAAGACCACTACAAACTGATCGAGATATGGACGGAAGACCTCGTTCATCAATTGCATGAAGACCACGGGTGCATTGGTCAGTCTAAAAGACATGACCTAAAACTCAAAATGACCGTAATGCATCCGGAAAGCTGTTTTCGGGATGTCCGCCTCTCGGACACGAATCTGATGATAACCGGAATGCAGGTCAATCTTTAAAAAGAACTGTGCACCCTGCAGCTGATCAAATAAATCGTTTATCCTCGGGAGTGGGTACTTATTCTTAATCATGATTCGGTTGAGCTCGCGGTAGTCTATACAAAGCCTCAACTAGCCATCCTTCTTCTTGACGAAGAGTACCGGCGTTCCCCAAGGTGAACTGCTCGAACGAATGAATCCCAACTCACGCAACTCGTCCAACCGATGCTGCAGCTCACACAACTCCATTTGTGTCATACGGTACTGGGCCTTCGAGATAGTCACGGTACCAGGCACAAGATCGATCTGGAACTCAATATGACGGCGTGACGACAGTCCCGGAATCTCTTAGAACACGTCGGGGAAGTCACAAACCACCGGCAATCGATCGATACACAAGGCAACGGGCTCCTCAACTGCGCAAGATATCAAACGAGACAATGGCTCTCCTTGGGGCTCTGCAACGAACTGAAACTATGGCAAGCCGGGTATTAAGAACATGATTGTCCTCGCAGAACAGTCCAAAATAGCATGGTACTTGGCAAGCCAATCCATGCCCAAGATAACGTTGAAGTCTGTCATTGGCAACACAAATAGGTCAGCAGATAAAAAGATATCACCCACTAGAACGAGGGAAGATGAACAGAAACGGCCCAATACTGTGGTCTTCTCCAAAGGTGTCGATACGGTCAATCCCTCACTAGCAGACTCTGTCGGTAATCCAGTCGATCGGTAAAAATCCTCAGATATGAATGAGTACGAAGCACCGGAATCAAATAGTACTCGAGCGATTCATGAAGAGACAGGAAGTATACCCTCAACGACTCCTCTAAAAGTCTGTAGGTCCTTCTGAGCTGCATAAAACCTAGCTTGAGCTAGTTGGGGAGGTGCCTGTCTCCTTTGAGGATGCTGTTGCTGCTGGTGTCGCTGAGGCGCTCGAAACTGCTACCTTTGTTGCTACGGTCTCGGAGGCTGGTGCTGATGCTGCTGCTGAGGGGGCCTCAGTGGTGGAATCTGTTGTCGCTGCTGCTGCAGAGGTTGCTGCGGTACTCTCGGCTGCTGCTATGGAGGCTGTTATGGTGCTCTCGACTACTGCTATCGAGGTCGGGGACACTTCCACCTACGGTATCCTATCCCACCGCATCTATAGCAAGTGTCAAAAAGCTGTCTCTGGGGTAGTGTCGCTGGGGGTGCCGATGATGCTACTGGTGCTCTAGCGGATGGGTGGCTCCTGTACCTCTGTGGCCGTAGATGCTGCTGGGAACTACTGGAGGGGGACTGTCTCTTCTGACCCCTCCTCTGATCTCGGTCAGCCTGCGTGCCAACCCACTTGGTCTTATAAATCTGAGCCCTTTGCACTACTGCCTGGAAAGTCGGAAGCTCATGCCCAATGACATGGCCTCGAAGACCGTAACGTAAGCCATTCTCGAAATGGTGGGCCTTTCGCCCCTCATCATCAACCATATATGACGCAAACCTTGATAGCACCACGAAATGGGCCGCGTACTATGCCACGGTCATGTCCCCCTGCACCAGAGTTTCGAACTCTAATGCTCTCTGACGACGGATATTGTAACACCCTGAAAATCGGGGGTCGAGTATAACTCAACTCCCGAGTTCCAACGCATCACTTATGCAATATAATTAATGATGATTAAATGTTGTCTGTGTTAGAGCAATAAACATGAGTGAGATTACACCAAAACAGTAATTCATACTCCAGAACATTTGTATAAAGGCAAGCGGAAGACTGAACTGTATATATATGTATGTAAAGAAATAAAAGTCGTTTCATTTTCCATAGTATGAATCCATCTGAGTCACTATATACATATGTTTATTTTATGAACAAAATGTCAAAAATAAACTAAGAAGTGATCCCTGCAAATCTCGCCAATCCGGCAGCCTAGTCGAAGCCACCAGAGTACTGCATATAAGAGAACTCCTCCTGGTCCTTGTCATAATCAGGCTCCGCCTCTTGAGTCATCGGCTCGCCTAAACCTGAGACAGAGTCTGGTTGGTGTACGCAACACCATCCCATAACGTGGGAGTGAGTAGCTAACTCAGTGGAACAATAAAGTATAGGTTAACATGTTATTAATACAGTCACGCAGTAATGATAAAGCAGTAAAATCAAACACTCCTAACTACTCTTATTAATGCAAGTATGGATGCAGGTATGATGTATGCCCTCACTGACATACTCCCTCATGCGACACCCTCTTCGTTCGCAGCATGCTTTCATCCTTCAGTGCTCCGCATCTTCCAGGCACATGCAATGCATGATGAGCATGATTACCGAGTTTTTAATTAGTCCATTTCAAACAGCAGGATTGGAAAACTAAGGTACCTCCCTTGTAACATTCCCAAACATGATTGTAACGACCCGTAAATTTCCGTACGTTGGTTCGAGTACCACCTCGACTAGAAATCAATTAGGATTAAATCCTTTAGAAAATTAACAAAGTTAACTAAGTACTAAACTCAATTAGCCATGGAATCCGTTGGGATCGCTTTAAATACGATCTGCAAGACCCAAAACTTGTAAAACAAGTGACGCTAGGTTACCCTAAAGTTTAGAACCAAACTCATTTCCCGGCTGCTCTCGGGAATGAAAAGAAACTTCGTATTAGGTCTAGATCGCACATCGGAAGTCCGATTAACACGAAGCTAAGGAACTAGGACCGCCTCACTGGACTTGACAATCATCTCAAAAATCAAGTCTATCCGATGTTCCACGGCCATTCGTTTCGATTCGGAGCGAGGGAGTGTGAAAAATACTATTCCCATCCTAATAAAAATATCAGGAATAGTGATCTGGCATCGTTCGGTTGCACGTCAGTATTAAGCAACACTGACCGTCAGAATCAGACCAAATTACACCCTCGGACTAAGAAAAATTTCAGGAACATTTACATGTACTTAGAATTTCGATCGTGGCCACTGACCATTGAACTGAAAGTGGTTCGCCACATGCGATCTGGGAATCCGATCAAGTCGAAAACGTAATCCCACGTAGATCCATAGATGGTGAGCTTAAGTCTGACGTTTGGCTCAAGGAGGGCCACCAGAACCTCCCTTTTGAGCTGGAAAAGTGGCGAAATGCCTATATAAGCAGTCACCCCTGAACCTAAGTCTATTTTCGAAATGTTTTTGGCTATAAAAGGAGCTTAGAACAGCCCTCTCACAGCCATACGAATTTGGGATTAAAACCCTAAAGAGAGAGAGAGAAAAGAGAGAGAAGAGCTTGGGTTTTGTGGGAGATCTTCCTCCTACTGCTTTCGGTTGTCGCACGGCCTACACCGCTCCTTTCCAGGTGTTTTCTCAGCGGTATCCATTCCGTTTGAAGGTAAGAAACCCTAACCCTAGGTCTGATTTGATGCCAGGTCGTTATAGGTTACGTAAAGGCTAACCGATTCCGCTCTTTAGGCTAGAAAACTCCCGTATACGGAAGTTCAACGACCCTTGCTGATTCGTTGCGATTCCAAAGGCAAAGGTGAGGACTTTACGTGTATAAGTTATGGTTTTCAACGCTTTCAATGTCAGATAATGGTAGATTCATGATCTGCATGCAATTGCACATGTACAAAGTGCTTTCCGTTTCCTGTTTCGATTAACGTTGTAGAAATTGGAATTTCACATACTCTAGGTATACGTAGAAATGCCGTATACGTATTTTTTTTGGAAAAACGTTTGACATGTTTATTTAATGTATGATTATATGATATATGGATAAAATACTAATTTGGCGAAAGGAATCGCTGAAATACATGTTCATGTGTAAATGCTACGTATGTTGAAATAGTGTATTCTAGAAATACCGTATACGTATTTTTTTTTGGAAAAATGTATGACATGTTTATTTAATGTATGATTATACAATATATGTATAAAATACTAGTTTGGCGAAAGGAATCGCTGAAATACATGTTCGCTTGTAAATGCCTAGTATGTTGAAATTGTGTATTCTAGAAATACCGTATATGTGTGAATTTCGAAAATACAATTGTAATGATTATTTGCTGTATGAATATGATGTATATGTATAAAATACTTGTTTGGTAAAGGGACAACCCTAGTGCACTTTCCTCTAACATACGTCATGTATGTTGAAATAGAGCATTCCAAGTGTTGGTGAAATCGCTTGTGAGTGTAAGTGCTTAAGTGTTAGAACCTTAGGTAGGTGTCGAGATGGGATTCTCAGCTACCTTAGAGTCACATATGATACCCTCCATGTGGTTATTCACTCTAACCAGTATGTTGAAATAGAGCATTCCAAGTGTTGGTGAAATCGCTTGTGAGTGTAAGTGCTTAAGTGTTAGAACCTTAGGTAGGTGTCGAGATGGGATTCTCAGCTACCTTAGAGTCACATATGATACCCTCCACGTGGTTATTCATTCTAACCACTCACCTATGAAATATATGTATTTGTATTCCTATTTGCATAATGCTTTATAACATGCTTTTGAACATGCTTTGTAACTTGTTTATTAACATGCTTCATGATATGCTTTATAACATGATTGTTAGTGTCCTTGAATTACCATGTTATCATGCCGTATTTCACATGCTATGGTTAGGACTTGACTGAGCTTGGGACTATGTCCATAGTCCAGGCATCCGGTATCAGACTTGAAGTTGTGGTTGGGATTCGTTCCACCACACATGATGTGTTGGCGAACCCGTGTCGTACTTCGGTTGGCGATAGTGGTTGGCCACACGAGGTGCTTCTGTGCTTCATATCACCCAACTTGTTGTGCGCTCGAGCCAGCCGAACACGTCAAGTAACCCGTGTGTCTTATGTATGTTCACCATGTTTAGTCGCTAATGTTTGAACCTAGGGTACCAAACTTACCGGTGAAAATCCCGTTAACCATGGTACCTCGATCCGCTAAGATTCATGAGGGCATGGTGGTATGGGACACCGTGGTGAGTTGTCGGCCTACTGGCTGGGGCTACGTGCCTCCCCGTAGTGACCAAAGTGAGCAACTTAACTCGTGAGCCGATTATGGTGGTATGGGACACTATATTCGCGTTGTCGGCCTACATTGATAAGGTGATGGGGAGTGGTGTAACCTTTGTGCGTAATGCCACAGCGACCCTTTGTAGTGACCGCGAGCATATTCTGAAGTCGCAATGCGCCTTAGGGTTCGCCGCGATGTATAGAGTATGAACTAGACCTGTTTCTGTATAGTGATGAATCGTTTAAGGGGTGATGGGGGAGTGGTGCAACCTTTGTGCGTAACAGCCCTGGCAGCCTCTGCAGTGACTTAGAAATTACACCATCATCTGATATTATTAGGACTGACGACCCTAGAATGGATCATGTTTGGGAATGATATAGGGGAGGTACCTTAGTTTCCCAATCCTGCTGTTTGAAATGAATTAATTAAAAACTCAGTAATCATGCTCATCATGCATCGCATGTGCCTGGAAGATGTGGAGCACTGTGGGATGTAAGCATGCCGTGAACATGAGATGGTGTCGCATGAGGGAGTATGTCGGTGAGGGCATCCATCATACCTGCATTCTTACTTGCATTAATCAGAGTAACTAGGAGTGTTGGATTTACTGCTTTATCATTACTGCTTGACTGTATTGATAACATGATAACTTATGCCTTATTGTTCCACTGAGTTAGCTACTCACTCCCACGTTACGGGACGGTGTTACGCACACCAACCAGACTCTGTCTCAGGTTTAGGCGATCCGACTACTCTAGAGGCGGAGCCTGATTATGACGAGGACCAGGAGGAGTTCTCGTATATGCAGTTCTCTCTGGCGGCTTCGACTAGGCTGCCAGGATCGACGGGTTCTACAGGGATTGTACCTAGTTTATTTTTGACTTTTTGATTATAAACAGAAATGTATATGGACTCAGATGGATTCATACTCTGGAGAATGAAACGGTTATTTTGTTTCTTTACATACATATATATACAGTTCAGTCTTCCGCTTGCTTTTATACAATTGATCTGGAGTATGAATTACTGTTTTGGTATAATCTCATTCATGTTTATTGCTCTAACACAGACAACATTCAAACATCATTAAATATGTTGCATAAGTGATGCGTTGGAACTCGGGAGTTGAGTTACACTCGACCCCCGATTTTCAGGGCGTTACAATGATCCATTTTAGGGTCGTCAGTCCTAGTTAATCTCATACGATGGTGTATTTCTAGGTCACTGCAAGGGCTGCCAGGGCTGTTACACAGAATCGTTGCACCACTCCCCCATCACCTTATCAATACAGGCCTAGTTTATACTCTGTTACTACGGGAAGGCTCATAGCCTCACCGCAGATTAGAGTATGCTCGAGGTTACTCCACTGACACCCTACCAACTGACAGTCTATTTTTGAAGCCCGACCAGTCCGCTTATTGAGAATGGAACCCGGATGCATCCCGACTGGGGACCACAGCCAGGCTGTGCCAGCGTAGGCCGACAGCTCGAATATAGTGTCCCATACCACCATAATCGGCTCACGAGTCTGGTTGCTCACTAGTCACTACGGGGAGGCACGTGGCCCCAGCGTAGGCCGACAGCTCGACCACAGTGTCCCATACCACCATGCCCGGCTCATGAGTCTTAGCGGATTAAGGTACCATGGTTAACGGGATTCCACTGGTAAGTTTGGTACCCTAGGTTCAAGCAGTAGCAACCAAACATGGTGAACATACATTAGACATATCGGGTTACATGACGAGCCTGACTAGCTCGAGCGCACAATCAATTGAACGACATGAAGTGCATAAGCACTTCGCGTGGCCTAACCACTATCGCCAACTGACATATGACTCGGGTTCGTTAAACGCATCTCACGTGGCGACATGAACCTTAGCCACGATCTCAAATCTGGTACCGATTGTCTGGACTATAGACATAGTCCTAAACTCAGTCAATTCTCATTAATAGCATATAGAGTAAAGCATGATAAATAAAGTAGTTCAAGCATGCTAGTAGGCATGTTATAAGGCATATTATAAAGCATGATATAAAGCATGTTGTAAAGCACTACATCAATAGGAATACAAACACATGTATTGCAAGTAAGCGGTTTAAGTGATCAACCTCATGGAGGTAATCATACATGTCACTAGGGTAGTTGAGAATCCAATCTCAACACCCTCCTAAGGCATCTACATCCAAACACTTACTCACTCTAGCATTTCCACAATCACTTAACTTACACTATTTCAACATACATAGTGTATGTTAACCAACATGTATTAAGGCGAGTCCTTTCGCCAAGCAAGTATTTTATGCACACATAATATATTTATACAACAATTAATCATGGCAAACACATCGCCAAAATATACATGTATACGGTATTTCTTACAATACAGTATTTCTACATACATGGTGCATATTAGTGAAACATGTATTTAGGCGACTCCTTTTGCCAAATAAGTATTTTATCTATATATCGTATATCCATACAACAAATAAACATGTTAAACACATTTCCAAAAAAAATACGTAAACGGTATTTTCTACGAATACCTAGAATATGTAAAATTCTATAGTCTACAACTTTAATCGAAACAGAAAACGGAAAGCACTTTGTACATGTGCAATTGCATGAAGATCATGAATCTATCATTATCTGACATTGAAAGCATTAAAAAATGTAACCTATACACCTAAAGTCCTCACCTTACTCCTTGGAATTGCAACCAATCAGCTAGGTTCGTTAGGCTTCCGTATTCGGCGGTATTGTAGCCTAAAGAGTGAAACCGGTTAGCTATTTCACAACCTATACCCTTCACACCCCAAAACAGATCTAGGGTTAGGGTTTCTTACCTTAAAACAGAGTCGGTATTGCCGGGAAAGCGTCAAGAAAGGGATGGTGCAGCCCGTGTGGTGACTGGAATTAGCAGCAGGGAGATTCTCCCACAACTCTCTAGCTTTCTCTCTCCTTTTCTCTCTTCTTACTTAGGGTTTTCCCAAATTCATATGGCAGTGAGAGAGGGTGCTCTAGGGTCCTTATATAGCCTAAAAAGTCTCTGAAATAGACTTAAGTTCAAGGTATACTTGGGTTATATCCAAATTGGCATTAATTTAGCTTAAAAGAGGACTTCTGGCAGGCCTCTTCGAGCCAAAAGTCAGACTTAAGCTCACTAACCTTGGA
The DNA here is from genome assembly GCA_030180095.1 of Magnolia changhungtana. NCBI lineage: Eukaryota > Viridiplantae > Streptophyta > Magnoliopsida > Magnoliales > Magnoliaceae > Magnolia > Magnolia changhungtana. Next base: position 2,763,544 of record JASAUF010000548.1, read on the forward strand.
TCTACGTGGAGTTATGTTTTCGTCTCAGTCGGATTCCCAGATCACACGTGGCGGACCAGTTTCAGTTCAGCGGTCAGTGGGCCTTGATCCGAAATTCCAAGTACATGTAAATGTTCCTGAAATTTTTTCTGATCCGAGGGTATATTTGGGTCAAATTCTGACGGTCTGATTTCTTATAAATTGACCACAAGTTTCAAGTCTCAGATCACTATTCCAGTTATTTATTTTGTAAAGGGATTTTGTGTTTTCACACTCTCTCGCTCCGGACTCAAGCGAACAGCCGTGGGATACTATCTGGATTTGATTTCCGAGATGGTTGTCAAGCCCAGCGAGGTGGTCCTAACTCCTTAACCTCGTCTTATTCGGAGTCCCGATGCGCGGTCCAGACCTGATACGGAGTTTCAAGGTGATCCCGAGAGCAGACGGGTAATGAGTTTGATCTTAGATTTTAGGGTAACCTAGCGCCAACGAATCTATAAGTTTTGGGTCTTTCAGATCGTATTTAAAGCGATTTAAATGGATTTCATGGCTAATCTAGTTTAGCACTTAGTTAACTTTGTCAAATTTCTAAAGGATTTAATCCTAAGTGATTTCCGTCTGAGGTGGTATTTAGTCCTTTGTAGTTTGTATATAGAGTGATCCAAGTTGTACTACTTAGCTAGTTTAAGATAGTGCCTAGGGTGAAAGTACTTAGGAAAATTGGAAGAACAAGGTGGTGAAGGGTTGGATTTGTGAAGGAAATGAGTTCAGAAGCGATTTTAGACTATGGGATTCAGTTCTGACAAGTTAATAAGGTGTTAGGAGTGGCCCATTGCCTAAAGACGTTTAATTCTAGGTTGGCGAAAATTCGGGCTGTTACAGATATGGTCAAGGAAGTACTGCTCCTTGAATCGATCAATAAAGTCCTCCTATGTCCAGACATGATCAGGTCCTGCGATGCGGGCAACGGAGGTCCACCAATGCTTAGCCTCGCCCTGGAAGAGAAATACTACTAACCGGACTCGCTACTCGGTCGTACATGACATGGTATCGAAGATCTTCTCCATATTAGAGCACCATCTCTCGGCTGCAGTCGGATCTGGCTCGTCTTGGAAACGCAGAGGATCGAGCTGTCTGAACTCACAAAGAAGGGCACTCGCGCGTTCCTGCTCTGCCTGAGCTGAAGAAACAATTGGGCGCCTGCCCTGACCCTGAAGCGCAGCAGTCACAGCCTACAACATCTGCTATAACTGCGAGGCACTCACAGGCACGGTCGGATCCGCACCGGCATCGGGTAGAGGAACATCATTCTCAAGCAAGGGAGCAAGGATCTCTGGCGGTAGAATGGGAGGCGCAGGTAGTAAAGCTGGAGCCTCAAGTGGTGGAGTGAGGTGCGCTCGGGTCGCTCTCCTGGGTGGCATGTCCTATGGAAAAGATAAGGCACTAATCAATCTTGAAAATTGCATGTTAAGGAACTCAATCGAAAGGTTACGCACTCGGAACCTAATTGTCTTGACTCATAGCAAACATGTAATGTTGTTCTTGGTTATTCCCAAGTTATGCTCTGATACCAACTTTTGTCATGCCCCGAACTCAGAAACCGGGCTCAGAAAATTCCTGATTGCCGAATTCGGTGCCGACAACCTCCATAGTACCCCATTCTCGGCTCCTGGCATCCAAATACCAGGTTCCAATCCTGGGGTGCTACAAGGAGGATTTCAAACATGATCTGATTCGTAATGAGCATAACAAAAGCATAACCCACAAACAATAACCACAAGAACACCATCACAAAATCCACTATGATAAAAAACTTTAAGTACAATACGTAGGAAAGAAAAATACAAGATAGTGACAATAACAAAAACTCCAGCAGCTCGAATGCACGATCCAACTGCAGCGAGACTAAGGCTGCGTCCTGTCGTCACCTACACGCATCAATCGTACATAAGATTATAAAAAGCTTAGAGGGTGGTGTAAGTGTGTGCGCAATATGAGCGTGCTCAGAATGTAAGGTCAGAAAAATGCGGAAACATGATGATGAATACATGAATGCAATCAGTCGTATCAATGCTATGCGGTGTAAGATATGAATGCTCTCGGTCATATCAAGACCATGCAATGCAAGATACAGCTCAAGCATGCCAATCCTCATCATATATCAGTACAGTTCTCATTAAGGATAATCACCAGGGTCTAGTACACTTTACGCTAGCTTGTCGCCCCTATCCGAATACACAACTGGGAGAGTGGAAGAGACCTCACTATCTGCCTGCCAATATAGGGCCCAGCTCGTCGTTAAAGGAACGATTCTGTAAGCTAGTCAAACTCAACCTAGAAATTGCCCCCTCACTTAGGCGGGTAAGGTCACACCCCTTTCCAACTAAGCACGACATAGTGGGAGACGCAGCCTACTAGTAAACGGCCCTCGCGTGCTCGTGTATCCACTTGGTCTCGACGTTGGAGTCATCCTCTGGTACCATCGGATTTAGGAATTTTCACCCAGGGACATCTATGGTGCCCGTATACTATAACCAAACATTTTCGATATCTAATCCAGCCACCCACGATGTGTCTGTGGAGGCTTTGGCCCTGATGTCGCTAGGGCATACAATAATCATGATCACACAAATGCAAGTGCATAAATCACCCTTCCAAACATGCAACAATCCTACGCGCGTCGTGCGCTCATCTAGGGCAACTCCGCCTATCAGGGAACCCATAAACAATCCGCCAGAAAGCATATGCTATGATCAGTCACTCGTCATATCAGATATACATATGATGCGTATGATCATGAATCATGTATCTATACTAAACATGTTATATAGTGATGGGCTCTGAGCAAAGCAAAGATGGGCCTAAACGGCCTACCCACTACAAGTATGGGCCTATCAGTGGGCCTTAGGGAGAGTGACAATGCGGACATTTAACCAACGTCATTCTTACAATGTGGGCATCTAGCCATCATTGTTCCCAAGGCACTACCTATTATAAACATCATTATATACACCACCGAGGAATCACGTATTGCAATGGACCTAATTACACCCCATTAGCCTTAGGTACATCAATTGGGCCGTATCATATGGGCCTTATATTCATCAAGTGGGCCGTATTAGTGTGCCGCACTAACGGCCTTACGTACATTGCAATGTGTAACGCCCTGAAAATTGGGGGTCGAGCATAAACTCAACTCCCGAGTTCCAGAACATCACTTATGCAACAAAATGAATGATGATTGAATGTTGACTGTATTCGTGCATTGAACATGAGTGAGATTAAGCCAAAACAACATATCATACTCCAGAGACAGTTAAATTTGCAAGCGGAAGACTATGATAGATAGATAAAATATATAAACTATGATGAGTCTCCAGAGTGTGATAACATTACCAGGTTAAATAATTACAAGGACAGTTCTAAAATATACCTAATGTGATGGCGTGTAATGTCTCCTATCCCAAATACCATAGCCCCATCAGTACAATACCAGGTCTTCATAGACCTGTCAGAGAGATACAAATAGGAGAACTCCTCCTCATCACCATAGAAGTAGTCCGGCTCTGCTTCACAAGCATCGCCATCACCTGAAACTCAACAATTCTGTTTGGTGTGTACAACACCGTCCCGTAACGTGGGAGTGAGTAGCTAACTCAGTGGAACAATAAGGCATAAGTTAACATGTTATCAATACAGTCAAGCAGTAATGATAAAGCAGTAAATCAAGCACTCCTAGTTACTCTGATTAATGCAAGTATGAATGCAGGTATGATGGATGCCCTCTCCGACATACTCCCTCATGCGACACCATCTCACGTTCACGCATGCTTACATCCCACAGTGCTTCACATCTTCCAGGCACATGCGATGCATGATGAGCATGATTACCGAGTTTTTAATTAGTCCATTTCAAACAGCAGGATTGGGAAACTAAGGTACCTCCCCTGTATCATTCCCAAACATGATTCATTCTAGGGTCGTCAGTCCTAGTTAATATCAGACGATGGTGTGTTTTCTAGGTCACTGCAGAGGCTGCTAGGGCTGTTACACACAAAAGGTTGCACCACTCCCCCATCACCCCTTAAATGATTCATCACTATACAGAAACAGGCCTAGTTCATACTCTATATATCGCGGCGAACCCTAAGGCGCACTGCGACTTCAGAATATGCTCGCGGTCACTACAAAGGCACGCTGTGGGTTACGCACAAAGGTTGCACCACTCCCCCATCACCTTATCAATGTAGGCGACGGCGCGAATATAGTGTCCCATACCACCATAATCGGCTCACGAGTTGAGTTGCTCACCTTGGTCACTACGGGGAGGCACGTAGCCCCCCCAAACAGAGGGCCTGACGGCTCGACCACGGTGTCCCATACCACCATGCCCGGCTCATGAGTCTTAGCGGATCGAGGTACCATGGTTAACGGGATTTTCACTTTGGTAAGTTTGGTACCCTAGGTTCAAGCATTAGCGACCAAACATGGTGAACATACATAAGGCATACGGTTTACTTGACATGTTCTGTTAGCTCGAGCGCACAACAAGTTGGGCGATATGAGGCGCAAAAGCACCTCGTGTGGCCAACCACTATCGCCAACCGAAGTACGACACGGGTTCACCAACACATCGTGCGTGGCGGAACGAATCCCAACCACATCTTCAAGTCTGATACCGGATGCCTGGACTACGAACATAGTCCCAAGCTCAGTCAAATCCTAACCATAGCATGTGAAATACGGCATGATAACATGGTAATTCAAGAACACTAGCAAGCATAATATAAAGCATAACATGAAGCATGTTAATAAAAAGTCACAAAGCATGTTCAAAAGCATGTTATAAAGCATTATGTAAATAAGTATACAAATACTTATATTTCAGAGGCGAGTGGTTAGAGTGAACAACCACATGGAGAGTGTCATATGCGACTCTAAGGTAACCGAGAATCCCATCTCAAAGACCTACCTAAGATTCTAACACTTAAGCACTTACACTCACAAGTGATTTCACCAACACTTGGAATGCAATATTTCGACATACATGACGTATGCTAGGGAAGTGTGTACTAGGGTTGTCCCTTTACCAAACTAGTATTTTATACATATACATCATATTCATACAGCAATTAAACATGTCAATCACATCAGCAACTTTTATACGTATAGGGTACTTCCACGTATACCCAAATTTCGACATACATAGTGTTTACAAAGGAACATAGACTTCGGCGATTCCTTTCGCCAAGCTAGTATTTTAATCATGTATTGTATAATCATACATTAAATAAATATGTCAAACATTATTCCAAAAGAAATACGTATACGGTATTTCTACAATACGTAATTTCAACATACGGCACATTTACAAGTAAACATATATTTTGGCGATTCCTTTCGCCAAACTAGTATTTTATTCATATGTTATATAATTATACATTAAATAAACATGTCAAGCATTTATCCAAAAAATATACGTATACGGTATTTCTACGTATACCTAGAATATGTGAAATTCCATATTTCACAACGTTAATCGAAACAGGAAACGGAAAACACTTTGTACATGTGCAATTGCATGCAGATCATAAATCTACCATTATTTGACATTGAAAGCATTGAAAACCGCAACTTATACACTTAAAGTCCTCACCTTTGCCTTTGGAAATGAAACGAATCAGCAAGGGTAGAAGAACTTCCGTATACGGGAGATTTCTAGCCTAAAGAGCGGAATCGGTTAGTCGTTACACAACCCACATCGATCCCACCATAAATCAGACCTAGGGTTAGGGTTTCTTACCTTCAAATGGGACGGAAACCGCCGGAAAAACACCTGGAATGAAGCGGTGTAGGCAAAATAACAAATCCCCAAGCATAGGAGGAAGATCTACAGAAGAAACCCAAGCTCTTCTCTCTCTTTTCTCTCTCTCCCTCTAGGGTTTTTCTTCAAAATTCGTATGGCTGTGAGAGGAGCTGTTCTAAGCTCCTTTTATAGCCAAAAACATTCTGAAATTAGACTCAGGTTCAAGGGGTACTGCTAATATAGGATTTTCGTCGCTTTTCCAGCTCAAAAGGGAGGTTCTGGTGGCCCTCCTTGAACCAAACGTCAGACTTAAGCTCTCCATCTATAGATCTACGTGGGATTATGTTTTTGACTCGATCGGATGCCCAGATCGCACGTGGCAGACCACTTTCAGTTGGACGGTCAGTGGGCCACGATCATAAATTCCAAGTACATGTAAATGTTCCTGAAATTTTTCTTAATCCGAGGGTGTAATTTGGTCTGATTCTGACGGTCAAGTTGCTTAATACTGACGCGTCAACGAATGATGATCACTATTCCGATATTTATTTTGGATGGGAATAGTATTTTTCACACTCCCTCGCTCCGAATCGAAACGAATGGCCATGGAACATCGGATGGAGCTGATTTTTGAGATGATTGTTAAGCCCAGTGGGACGGTCCTAGTTCCTTAGCTTCGGGTTAATCGGACTCCCGATGTGCGATCTAGACCTAATACGAAGTTTCGTTTCATTCCCGAGAGCAGATGGGAAATGAGTTTGGTTCTAAACTTTAGGGTAACCTAACGCCAATGATTCTACAAGTTTTGGGTCTTGAAGAACGTATTTAAAGCGATTCGAACGGATTTCGTAGCTAATCTGGTTTCACACCTAGTTACTTTGTCTCATTTCTAAAGGATTTAGTCCTAAGTGAATTCTGGTCGAGGTGGTACTCAGGCCTTTGGAGTTTGTATATAAAGTGATCCAAGTTATACTACTTAGCTAGTTTAAGATAGTATCTAGGGTGAAAGTTATTAGAAAAATTGGAAGATCAAGGTGATGAAGGGTGAGGTTTGTGAAGGAAATGAGTTCAAAGGCGGCTTTAGACTTTGGGATTCAGTTCTGACAAGTTAATGAGGTATTACGATCAACCCATTGCCTAAGGTCATCTAATCCCAGGTTGGTAAAAATCCGGGGCGTTACACAATGGGTCATAACCCATGGGCCTTGCATACCTCATAATGGCCTCATAACATGCGTCTCAAATATATCAAGGTGGGCCTCAACGGATGGGCCTTATACAAATCAAGGCGGGCCTCAATGGACGACCCACAAATACACCAAGATGGGCCTCAACACATGGCCTTATAAAAATCTCAAAATGGTTGGACGGTTGGGACGAAACTCATGCATCATGGTAGGTCCCATGGGGATGGAAGGCATAGATAAATCACATACACCAAGGTGGAGGTCCACACTGATGAAAGGTGTGGACACAATACATACATATGTGGGTCTAAGTAGGACCCACCAAAATGTTTATTTCCCACCTGTTGTTTATCATCCAACCTGTTAGTAAGGTCTTGTGGACCAGGGGCCCACCATAACGTTTATTTTTATCCAATCTGTTCATAAGGTCCCGTGGACCAAGGGGGGCCCACCGTATTGTTTATTTACCAGCCAACCTATTCATAAGGTCACGTGGACCAGGGGGCCCACGGTGATGTTTATTTGTCACCCAATCTGTTGATTGGGTCACGTGGATAGGGAGCCCACCGTGATGTGGTTCGCAAATCCAGTCCACCCATTTTTTGTGTCCCACCTGGCTGAGGGTTCAGACCAAGTTTCAGTCGCATCCAAATTTTAGGTAGGCCCCACCAAGTGTTTTTATATGTTTTAGGCATGTCTTCACATGATTTTAGATGATATGGCTCACCTGAGTTCCGTATATGGCTGATTTTTGGGCGGGCCGTAGCCATGAGGAAGGCCCACCAAATGTACTGTGTTGATGTTCAAAACGCATCACGTGGGGCCCATAGCTAGGGCTGTGAGGCCCAGCCGGTCCGTCCGTCAGGCAGCCAGTGTAGGCGCTGCCTGCGTCTTTTATCAGCAGCAGCAGCAACGCTGCTGCTGTTTTATTTTTTTATATTTTTTGTTTTCCTATGGTTTTTCACAGGTGGGGCCCATGTTGAGGAAATCCGCCCCACCCATTATATTCCTCGGCCCGAGACGGACCAAACAAGTCTAATATTCAAGGTATTTCATTATATAAAACCATCAGGGTGGGTTTCAACGGTACAAACCACCATTTATTAAACTATGGCCCGCTAGAACCTCGGATTGGGTTCTACTTTCGGCTCAACTCCTAAAATGAGCTAGGGAAAGGGGTGGATGGCTTAGATTAAAAACATACATCAAGGTGGTGCCTGTGTGAGCGGCCCACCCAAAAACTCTATTTTTTTTCTCAGCTTGCCAGTGCACACCCATGTCAGTGCACCACTCCATGCTACCCACACCCGTCCAGCGTCTTGGATGCTGGACGGCATGGATAAACACATGCAATGTGGTGGGTCCCACATGAACGTGGCCCACACATCTAAGGGGTGTACACGTGACGGCCCACCAAGATTTAGATCAGCTGATGTTTGTATTTTCCTTCATCGATGTTAGGACAACAAGGTGGGCTCCACCAGTGGGCTGTAGAGTGGTCCATTAAATGGACATCATGGGTACAATATTTATATCGTCGGGTGGGCCATCATCAATATAAGAGTGAGAGAGAGAGAGACAGAGAGAAAGCCGGTGAAATAGAGGGACCCGGCCATTATGGGCCCCTCACTACATTGCATACATCATTGTGGGTCCCACAACAAGTGGCCCTAAAATTGAAATCAACGGTGGATCACCCACCTTGTTGGCCTCCTTCTTGATCCCTTGAACTCCTATGCTCCTATGCTCGACTTTTAACGGTGGATGATGGACTTTTGATGGTGGGGATGAGAGATGAGAGGGTGGGCCACACTTGGTGTTTGGGAGAGGGAGAGAGCTTGGACGTGGGATGTTGCTTGGGAGATTTGAGAAATGAGAGAGAAAATGAGGTGATGGGATGATATGGATGGGATGATGTGTGATGGGGATGGGTGGAGTGATGTGTTGTGAGAAGAGGTATGGGTTGGGTTGAAATTTTGGTAAAAGAGGGATGGGTTGTTGTAGTTGGGGTATGAAGTGACTTGACTTGTACTTAACATGAGTGATTAATTGATTGATGGGACATTTTGCAGAGATTCACTCGAAGTTCAGGTGTTTTCTTCGAATTGAACGCGGGCCTACATCTTCTAACCTGGATATCGGGTCAGTGCGCGAGTCACGGCGTTAGAACCGCTGTGACGGTGCGGTCCCCAAGGTATAGGTTTCGATTCGAGCCGACTTCGGTATGCGAGACTCGGCTTAGGATCACACGCAAACGTCGGTAACGGGTTGAGGGTTGCCAGAATTCGACTGGTAGGATCGCAGAAGCCTACGAAACGATATAAACTAGGGTACAGGTCTTACATGAAGTCTTTAATTCCGCCCACAAGTGAATGGCGAAACTCACTTAAGTTTGAGATAATTTTCTAAAGATATTCACGTTTCTCACACACTTTGCTCAAGGCTCAAGTTGTGCATTTCTGGATACTATTTGGGATCGATTCTCGTGATGGTTGTCAAGCCCAATAAGGCGGTCATAACCTTATAGTTTCGTGGTCATCGGACTTTCGTCGTGTGGTCCAGGTCCGATACAGAGTTTCAATGCACTCCCTGGAGCAACTGGGTTTTGAGATTGCTCCTAGATTTTTAAGTAATGTTGAGCTAGCGATTCTAATGGTTTTGGGTCTTGCAGTTCGTATAGATAGTGGTTCAAGCAGATCCACCGATTAATTTAGTTTAGTACTTAATTAATTTTTGTATAATTTTCATAGCATACGATCTTTAAGGATTTCTGCCTGAGGTGGTACTCGGGTCTTTGTACGAATTTTTCCAAGACGTTACATTTATGATATTTAAAACCATATCAATCTTATTCTGAGAAAATATGCATGTATCAGGATTTCATCAGAGTAACTCTAATAACTTCTAAGCCAAATAGAGGATCCAATCATAAAACTTATTTAAAGGTAAACAATATGTAAATCATAGTTTATGATGAATGTGACTGTGTGTGAGGTGTGATCTCAGATAATCAGATATGAAAGCATTTAAGTAAATCACACAAGCAGTAGAAGATAATAGCAATCTCAAACACAATTATTTTTATAGTGGTTCGACTACTTGTTTACTCCACTTCCGTCGGACGCACTCAACCCTTGAGTGTACTAGATCTCACTAACGGAGGTTTCACAACAGGTTCACCTCAAACCGGAAGTTTTAAATCAGGTTCACCTCTAACTAGTACAACCTACACTTAGGCTGACATAACGTGTCTACACGACACAAGTTTATGCTCACATGAGCAAGGGTCAACACACAACACTCGACTTTTAGGCCACACAAGCCAAGGATCCACACAAGGAACCTCACCAGTTTATGCTCCCATGAGCAAGGGTCAATACAAAGAACCCAAGTTTTAAACCACATAGGTCAAGGACCTACATAAGGACCTAAGAGCTATGCTCTCCACAGAGCAAGGGTCAACACAAAGCACCCATCACATACACTCCCGTCGGAGACCTCCTATGAGGACTTGAAAGGGGTGAGAAACACCTTAGACCCAATCCTATAAAATGAATGATTACAAGGGTCCTCTAGACTCTAATGACTTATAGATAAGTAGATGAGCCCCATTCAACACATTGATGAAGATCTCCTCCTTTGATGATGAAGAATCTTCAGCTCCCTTGAACTGCATGATGTACCAATATTAGGCGACGGGTTGGATCAAGGTTATGATGGAATCGTACTGTATTAAATGTTTTCCTATAAAGGAGATAGAATGATTCCAATCATATATGCATTCAAGGCATCCCAACTTAATGATTTGCCATTAAGATGGTCGCTACAAGATCCTTGAATGCGAAAATTCATTCCCCAATCTACTCTATTTAAATGTCAATGATGAGGGTGGATTGGAGGATGAACTCCCATGAGAGAAAAGGCTTAAGGTATAAGATCTGGGTTTAAACACACAAAAGAACTCTCTATTTTCTCTACCAACAACCAAGGGCAAGCTCTCATTAAATAGGTAAAAGGTTCCAAAGGATATAAAATGATAAGATTTTTGACAGAGTTCGATATCATTGAGCAGGGTTGATATCATCGAGCGTATGCTCTCGATAGCATCGACTGGCTGCTCGATGATACGAACTCAACTGTGAAATGCATTTGAAACCTTTTACCAATTGGTCGAGGAAATCGAACATGCGTCGCTGTCATCGAATTTCGAACTCCGATTTCATTGACATGTCAAAGTGCACCTACTCGTGCCCTGGTTTGTCAAGTTACGTGAATGATGGGTCAGACTGTCTACAGAGCTCGATAGAAAGATTATTTCAAGCGTCTGCCTCAACCGGATGTGTGGAAGCTCGCAATAGGTAAATCATAGCCTCACATCCCATGTCCCAAAACACCAGGTGATTAAAACCCTTAAAAATAAGATAGACATCTTAGGGTTTTTGTGGTGAGAAAACTTTTTTAAAATATGAAAATCTCTATGTTTTTCTCACCTTATCGGTCTTATCGAAATACCCTCGATATGATCGACCTGCTCTGTCGATGTCCTCGATACCTTAACGATATTATCGATGAGAGGACCAAAAATATCCAGCAACTAAATATTCATCTAGACAGATTTATCAATGTATTGATACACCTATCGATATCATCGATAAAAGCACTAATTATGTCTAGCAACTTTACAACATAACTGGATGAATTATCGATGTATTGATACACATATCGATATCATCGATATTCAAATCTCGAGACCATCGAGAGTCGCTCGATAAGATCGACAGGCAGATTTCGTGTGCCCCTGTTTTTCAAAGAAAATTGAAAAATTCTTCGATAGCATCGATGCTCTTCCGATTTGATCTGAATTCAAATACTGATAAGATCATAGATCCATCGATGATATCGATTGTGGGCGCGTATTTTTTATAGTAGATATTTCAGGTTGTTTTTAACTATGATCGGGGGCCCTTCGATAGAATCGGTATTCAAATATCAATGATATTGACACCAGATCGATTGCATCAAAGTAGGACATAAATCATCCAACAAGCTTAAAGTCAAATCCACTAGATTTATCAATGCATCGACCCTAATCTCGATATCATCGACATTCAAATTCCGATGATCTCAACGGTTCCCCCGATCATTCATGAAAACCTGAAATATCTCAAAGTCAAGTCTCTCTCATTTTTCATGTGTCGATCAATCGATCGTGTTATTAATGAAATCGGAGTTCAAAATCTGATGACATCGACAACTGTTTTGATTCATCGACCAATTGGCAAGAAGTTTTGAAAGCGTATGACATCGAGACCGAGTCATCGAGCAGACCATCGATGCTATCGAGAGTATACGCTCGATGATATCGAACTCTGTCATAAATGTGACCGTCTTATATCCGTTGGAGCTTTTTACCTATATATAGAGGGCTTGTCTTTTGTTGCTGTAAGAGAGAAAAGAGAGAGCTTTTGTGTGTTTCAACTTACATCTTATACCCTAAGCCCTTTCTCTCGAGGGAGTTCATCCTCCAATCCACCCTCACCATTGATATTCAATAGAGTGGATTGGAGAATGAACTTTCACATTCAAGAATCCTTCAGCTACTACCTTAATGACAAATCATTGAGCTAGGATGCCTTAAATGCATAAGATTGGAACTACTCTACCTTCCTTATAGGTAAACCTTTAGAGAGTAAGATTCCATCTTAATCTTGACCAAACCCTAAGCCTAGTCTTGGTATATCTTCTGTGTTGCAGATCAAGGGAACAAAAGACTCTTCGTCAACAAGGAGGAGGAGGACTTCGACATTGTGCTTAATGGGACTCATTAACTTATTTGTAAGTATCTAGAGTCCAAGAGGACACTTGTGATCATTCCTTTCTAGGATTTGGTCTTAAGTGGTTCTCACCCTTTGAAGCCCTCATAGGAGGCCTCCGACGGGAGTGTACACTGTGGGTGCATTGTGTGGACCCTTGCTCTGTGGAGAGTATAAACATCTGGTTATGAGTGAACCAGTGAAACTCCAGGGTTAGAGGTGAACCGAGTAGAAATCTCAGGGTGCGTTGTGTGGACCCTTGCTCTATGGAGAGCATAAACATCTGGTTAGGAGTGAACCAGTGAAACTCCAGGGTTAGATGTGAACCGAGTAGAAACCTCCATATAAAGGTTGAAGGTGAACCTGATTTAAGACCGTAGGTTTGAGGTGAACTCTGGGAAACCTCCTTAGTGAAATTCGGTACACTCAAGGGTTGAGTGTGACAGTCGGGAATGGAGTAGACTCATCGTCGAACTACTATAAAATGACTGTGTTTATGATTGCTTTTTATATGTGTGATTCATGACAATGCATTTATATTTATATATCTGATCACATCTCACACACATACACAGTTATATCCAACATAAACTAAGTTACATATTGCTATATCTTGATTAGTTTGTGATTGGATCTTCTACCTGGCTTGGAAGCTAGCAGAGTTACGTTTGAGTAATCCTGAAAGTTGTATACATGATAGGATTAGAGTTATAGGATTTTTAATATAACTCATAAATCTTTAAAAATTCCTATTCACCCCCCTCTAGGAGATATTGGCATATTCCGACTTCAACTTAAGCGGTCTTCACCGCTATTTCAATTGGTATCAGAGCAGGTCTCTCTTTAAGGGCTTCACTATCGAGAGAGTGATCTTGACTGAAGTTGGAATCATGTTCAAAAATGTCTAAGAGGGTGTAACAAACAAGAATAGTTGTCTAGTAATCCATACAGCCCTGAAAGTCGAAAATAGTTCAAAGCGGTATCTGGACAGTGGATGTTCCAGACATATGACTGGTGACCAAACACACTTTTGTGAGTACTCAAACTTTGATGGGGGATCTGTCACATTTGGTGATGGAAGCTCAGCCAAGATAGTTGGACAAGGAACTATAGCAGTACCAGGTCTTCCAAAGATCAAACATGTACTCTGTGTTGAAGGCCTGAAACATAATCTCCTGAGTATCTCCCAAATCTGTGACAAAGAACATCTTGTCACTTTCTCAAAGGATGTGTGTAGAATTTTGGATCATACAGGAAAATCTCTCATAAAAGGTTTATGTACTAGTGATAATTGTTATGTCATTGAAAGTACGAGTGAGAAGGGGCTATCCACAAAATGTAACATGGCTGTGAAAAATGAATCCAAACTATGGCACCAAAGGTTAGGGCATGTCCACTACCAAAATTTGGCAAAGCTTAATTCAAAGAATCTGGTAAGGGGACTTCCCAAGATTAGAAAGGAAGAAAAAGTTGTCTGTGGAGAATGTTTAAAAGGAAAACAGATAAAGGTCGGACACAAGAAAACAACCTTCATAGAAACAACAAAGCCTTTGGATCTACTACATATGGATCTAGTTGGACCAACTAAAGTGGAAAGTCATGGGAAGAAAAGATATTTCCTGGTGGTAGTAGATGACTACACCAGACTTACTTGGGTCACATTTCTTCAAGAAAAATCAAATGCTTTTGAGGAATTTGTGATTCTGGCAAAACGACTCCAAAATGAAAAAGGATATGGGATCAATCGCATCAGAAGTAATCATGGTGGGGAATTTGAAAATGAAAATTTTGAAAAATACTGCAATGAGAAAGGGATTCATCATGAATTCTCAACTCCAAAAACCCAACAGCAAAATGGAGTCATTGAAAGAAAAAATCGAGTACTGCAGGAGATGGGGTCAGTTATGCTAAATGGGAAGGATATGGCTAAAAGTTTTTGGGTTGAAGCTGTCAATACTGCTTGCTACATCATAAATATAGTATATCTTAGAGCAGGCTTAAACAAAACTCCATACGAATTATGGTATGGAAAACTGCTTAGTGTGAAATATTTTTGCATCTTTGGCAGCAAATGTTATATCTTGAGAGATAGAGATCACCTAGGAAAATTTAAATCTAAAAGTGATGAAGGAATCTTCTTGGGGTATGCCATGAATAGTTGTGCGTACAGAGTATACAATCTAAGAACTCTCACTATTCAGGAATCAGTGAATGTGGTAATCGATGATCAACCCCATGAAGAAAAGGCACCTGTGAATGAATTAAAAGATGATGGGGAATCATGCATACTGGAAAAACCTAAAAACAAAACTTTATCACCTAGTGAACCCCAACCATCATCTAACGTTCCATTTATAAAAGATCATCCTCGAGAACAAATCATTGGAGACCCCAACACTGGTGTAAAAACTCGATGACAGATAAAAAACATCTATAGTCATTTCTGGTTTACCTCAAAGATTGAGCCTAAAAACATTATGGAAGCTCTTCAAGACGTACACTAGATAAATGCAATGAAAGAAGAACTTCAACAATTTTAAAGAAATGAGGTATGGAATTTGGTTTCCAGACCACTCGATACAAATGTCATTGGAACAAAATGGGTCTTCAAGAATAAATCTAATGAATCAGGAAATGTGATTAGAAACAAAGTAAGGCTTGTAGCTCAAGAGTGCTCACAAATAGAAGGCATTAATTTTGATGAGACATTTGCCCCTGTAGCTCGCCTTGAGTTTATCAGAATTCTTTTATCCATTGCATGTGCATTAAAATTTAAACTATTTCAAATGGATGCTAAGAGTGCTTTTCTGAATGGAGATATTGTTGAAGAAGTATATGTGGAATAGCCCAAGGGATTTTCAGATCCTAAGAGTCCTCAATACGTTTATCGTCTAAACAAAGCCCTCTATGGTCTGAAACAGGCACCTCGTGCTTGGTATGAACGATTGACAAAATTTCTTTTGGACCATAAATTCTGCAGAGGGAATGTTAATAAAACTCTGTTTACCTAAAGAACAAAAAACTCATTGCTTATCGTACAAATTTATATGGATGATATAGTTTTTGGGTCAACATGTGAAGATATGGCATATAAATTTGCTAACCTCATGAAATCGGAATTTGAAATGAGCTTGGTTGGTGAACTGAACTTCTTTTTAGGTTTGCAGGTTAAGCAACTACATGATGGAATTTTTATCTGTCAAACCAAATATGCGAATGATTTGGTAAAAAGGTTTGGTCTTGAATTTGGTCGTTCCTATCACACTCCCATGAGCACCACACTCAAACTTTCCAAAGATACAAATGGAAAAAGTATGGATCAACACCTCTACCGGAGTATGATAGGTAGTCTACTATATCTCACAGCTAGTCGTCCCGACATATCTTTTAGTGTAGGGGTATGTGCTCGATATTAAGCAGATCATAAGGAATACCGTTTAACGGCTGTTAAGAGGATCATTAAATACATAACAGGGACTCTAGCCTATGGACTTTGGTATCCATTTGAAACATCCACCATCATTGCCGGATACTCTGATGCCAACTGGGCAGGCAATTTAAATGATCGAAAATCTACAAGTGGGGGATGTTTCTATATTGAAAACTATCTAGTCGCTTGGCAGAGCAAGAAGCAAAACTCAATATCATTATCCACTGCCGAGGCAGAATACATTGCCGCTGGAAGCTGCTGTACACAACTTCTTTGGATGAAACAAATGTTGTTGGACTACGGGATTGAACAACCCACAATGAGTCTTTTCTATGATAACACAAGTGCAATCAACATTCTAAAAAAATCGGTTCAACATTCTCGGACTAAACACATTGACATTCGTCATCATTTTATTCGAGAACTTGTTGATGACAAGATTATCACATTGGACTATGTATCCATAGAAAAACAACTCGCAGACATTCTCACCAAACCTCTTGATACAAATAGGTTCAGTGATCTTCAAAAATCCATTGGGGTCTACATTCACTAAATCTCAGTAAACTTGTGTCACATAGGTAAATCCTTATACTGGGACATTCATGGTTATACGACAGACACACGTCTAAACTCTTTATGTTAACCATGATAGTTTTGAGCTGAAAATAAGTTTTTTTTTTTTTGTCAAAATAACTATTAAGTTACTGTTCTCTGTGGCAGTATATTTCTTTTGGAAATATGGATATAACTACCAATCTTAGGCAGTCTATTTTGGATAATTGGATAACTTTAGTCTTATTTTGGATATGGCTGAATAAAATTCTTATCATTAATGCCATATTTTTTTCCCTGGTTTATAAAGTTCTGGAATGCATGTGACGTCCTTAAATGAATATTTTTCACTGCTCTATAACTGCTATATCTTATTTAATATGCATTCATTCTGAGATTGATGTTTGGCTAAAATGCGTTAACTTTTGAAACATCAATGATTTACTTCTGCCTGATGGTTCTCCTAGATGCTTTAACACTTCAGTCAAATATCACTTGCCATACCTTTGCCAATGACTGACAAAAAGGGGGAGAACAATTCAAAATACCCTGAGTGGAAAATTGTATATCTAATGTTGTTGTTGGTGTTAAGGGGAGCAGTTGCACCAAGAAAGTGGGTTTTTGAAGTAAGGGAGAGCAGATACTTCTAGAATGTGTACATGGGGTAGAAAAATTGTAAAATTATGTAAATGCATGTACACATAATTTAGGGTGTGTCTAGAAGTGTTCTAGGGTGTTTTGGGTATTTTGTCACATAATTGATAAAGGAGGAGATTGAAAGTGCACCTACTTGTGCCTGGTTTGTCAAGTTACGTGAATGATGGGTCAGACTATCTACAGAGCTCGATAAAAAGATTATTTCAAGCATCTGCCTCAACCGGATGCATGGAAGCTCGTAATAGATAAATCATAGCCTCACATCCCATGTCCTAAAATAGCAGGTGATTAAAACCCTTAAAACAAGATAGACATCTTAGGGTTTTTGTGGTGAGAAAACTTTTTCAAAATAGAAAAATCTCTATGTTTTTCTCACCTTGTCGATCTTATCGAAACACCCTCAATATGATTGACCTGCTCTGTCGATGTCCTCGATACCTTAATGATATTATCGATGAGAGGACCAAAAATGTCCAGCAACTAAATATTCATCTGGACAGATTTATCGATGTATCGATACACCTATCGATATCATCGATAAAAACACTAATTATGTCCAGCAACTTCACAACATAACTGGACGAATTATCGATGTATCGATACACATATCGATATCATCGATATTCAAATCTCGAGACCATCGAGAGTGGCTCGATAAGATCGACAGGCAGATTTTCGGTGCCCCTGTTTTTTAAAGAAAATTGCAAAATTCTTTGATAGCATCGATGCTCTTCCGATATGATCTTAATTCAAATACAGATATGATCGGAGATCCATCGATGATATCGATTGTGGGCGCACATTTCTTACAACAGATATTTCAAGTAGTTTTTAACTATGATCGAGGGCCCTTCGATAGAATCGATATTCAAATATTGATGATATCGGCACCAGGTCGATTGCATAGAACTAGGACATAAATCATCCAGCAAGCTTAAAGTCAAATCTGCTGGATTTATCGATGCATCGACTCTGATCTCGATATCATCGACATTTAAATTCCGATGATCTCGACGGTTCCCTTGATCATTCATGAAAACCTGAAATATCTTAAAGTCAAGTCTCTCTCATTTTTCATGTGTCGATCAATCGATTGTGTCATCGATGAAATCGGAGTTCGAAATTCGATGACATTGACAACTGTTTCGATTCGTCGACCAATTGGCAAGAAGTTTTAAAAGCGTATGACATCAAGACCGAGTCATCGAGCAGACCATCGATGCTATCGAGAGTATACGCTCGATGATATCGAACCTGCTCGATGATATCGAACTCTGTCATAAATGTGACCGTTTTATATCCGTTGGAGCTTTTTGCCTATATATAGAGATTTGTCTTTTGTTGCTGTAAGAGAGAAAAGAGAGAGCTTTTATGTGTTTCAACTTACATCTTATACCCTATGCCCTTTCTCTCGAGGGAGTTCATCCTCCAATCTACCCTCACCATTGATATTCAATAGAGTGGATTGGGGAATGAACTTTCGCATTCAAGGATCCTTCAGCTACTACCTTAATGACAAATCATTGAGCTGGGATGCCTTGAATGCATAAGATTGGAACTACTCTACCTTTCTTATAGGTAAACCTTTAGAGAGTAGGATTCCATCTTAACCTTGACCCAACCCTAAGCCTAGTCTTGGTATATCTTTTGTGATGCGGATCAAGGGAGCAGAAGACTCTTCATCAACAAGGAGGAGGTCTTCAGCATTGTGCTTAACGGGACTCATCAACTTATTTGTAAGTATCTAAAGTCCAAGAGAACACTTGTGATCATTCCTTTCTAGGATTGGGTCTTAAGTGGTTCTCACCCTTTGAAGCCCTCGTAGGAAGCCTCCAATGGGAGTGTACACTGTGGGTGCGTTGTGTGGACCCTTGCTCTGTGGAGAGCATAAACATCTGGTTAGGAGTGAACCAGTGAAACTCCAGGGTTAGAAGTGAACTGAGTAGAAACCTCTGGGTGCGTTGTTTGGACCCTTGCTCTATGGAGAGCATAAACATCTGGTTAGGAGTGAACCAGTGAAACTCCAGGGTTAGAGGTGAACCGAGTAGAAACCTCCATGTAAAGGTTGAAGGTGAACCTGATTTAAAACCTTAGGTTTGAGGTGAACCGTGGGAAACCTCCTTAGTGAAATCTGGTACACTCAAGGGTTGAGTGTGACAGTCGGGAGTGGAGTAGACTCATCGTCGAACCACTATAAAATGACTGTGTTTGTGATTGCTTTTTATATGTGTGATTCATGATAATGCATTTATATTTATATATCTGATCACATCTCACACACATACACAGTCACATCCAACATAGACTAAGTTGCATATTGCTATATCTTAATTAGTTTGTGATTAGATCCTCTACCTGGCTTGGAAGCTAGCAGAGTTACGTTTGAGTAATCCTGAAAATTGCATACATGATAGGATTAGAGTGATAGGATTTTTAATATAACTCATAAATCTTTAAAAAGTCCTATTCACCCCTCTCTACGAGATATTGGCACATTCCGACTTCAACTCAAGCGGTCTTCACCGCTATTTCAACACGAGGTTCATTTCCTCGACATTTGAAAATGTGAGAGCATGCTCTTGAAATATTTCAGGAATAAGATATGATCGAGAATCACTCGATATCATCGGAATTTGAATGTCAATGATATCGATGGCAGTGTCGATTCATCGATAATTACAGGGAATTTTCCTTTAAGCTTGTTGGACAATTTTTATCCTATTTCGATGGCATCAACCTTGCCTCGATATGATTAATATTTGAATATCGATTTTATCGAGTAACCCTCGATCCAAGAAAAAAACAACCTGAAAAACTTGCTGGATAGATTTGTGTCCCAATCCAATATTATCGAAGGTCTATCGATATCGTCGAGATTTGAATTCCGAGGATATCGAGGAGCCCTTTGATATATCGAGAATCACATAATTCGCCTTAATAGCTTTTTGGACACAAAAGACCAGATGTCGATGTTTGTAACGTCCTAGATTTTTGCCAACATGGAGTTAGATGTCCTTAGGCAAGGGGTTGATCCTAACCCCTTATTAACTTCTCAAACCTCAAATCCTTTAGAAATTAAACAAGAATTACCTAAGTGCTAAACTATAGTACCTATGAAATTGACACTAATCACTTTAAATATAATCTGCAAGACCCAAAACTTGTAGAATCATTAACACTAGGTTACCCTAAAATCTAAGATCAATCTCATTACCCAGTTACTCTCGGGAGCATATTGAAACTTCGTATCAGATCTGGACCGCACGTCAAAAGTCCAATTACTGCGAAATTATATAATTAAGACCGCCTTGTTGGGCTTGACAACCATCTCAGAAATCAAATCCAAATAATGTCCCGGGGCTATTCGCTTGAGCCTAGAGTGAAGTGTGTGAGAAACATGGATATTTTAAAAATAAAAATCTAAATTTAAGTCATCCGAGACTTGTCGCTTGCGGGCCGACTATAAGGATTCAGACCGTCAGAATCTGACCCAAATACACCCTCGGATCAGGAGAAATTTTATACACATGTCAGTGTACTTGTGGCCCTGATCGGTGATCGTGGACCATTGAACTGAAACTGGTCCACCACCGGCGATCTGTAAATCTGATCGGATTGAAAACTTAGCTCGACCTAGATCCATGGTCAGGGAGCTTAAGTCTGACCTTTGGCTCAAGGGGGGCTCCGGAAGTGCTTCATTGAGCTAAAACAGACTCCCTTTGGCTATAACCTAAGTATACCTTGGCCCTGAGGCCATTTTCATCAGTTTTAAGCCTATATAAGGACCTTAAACCCAC
Organism: Magnolia changhungtana; assembly: GCA_030180095.1. NCBI lineage: Eukaryota > Viridiplantae > Streptophyta > Magnoliopsida > Magnoliales > Magnoliaceae > Magnolia > Magnolia changhungtana. The sequence goes on from JASAUF010000548.1 coordinate 2,784,768, forward strand.
ACTCTCTCATGTCATACGAATTTCCTAAACCTAGGAGAGAGGAGAGAAAAGAAAGGAAAGGAAAAAGGGAGAAAAGGTGAGGAAAGTCAGGGCTTTGCTACAGGGATTCCTCCCTGTCGTTCTACGTATCAAATCGCCACTACCGTATCACTAGTTCAGCGATTCTAGTTCCGTTCTTAGGTAAGAAAACCTAACCCTAATTTATTTTAGGGTTTCAGGTAGTGTAGGTTATGAAATAACTAACCTAATTCATGTTATAGGTTGCTAATCCACCGTTGACAAAGACTATGTGTTTAAAACGAATTTGTTACGCTTCTACGGCGTAAGGTGCAGACTATAGACGTATAGGTTATGATTTTCAAGGCTTTCAATGTCAGTGAATAATTTATAACTGACATGGGTGCTATTTCACATGCAAAATGCGTCGTCTGTTTCACTTTACAGTTATACATGCACTATGTGGAATATAGTGTATTCTATGTATATGTTGAGATGTTTGAATATGTATGGAATTTAGATATTTGCCTAACATGATTATCTGTCATGAATATGTGCTTGTTACATGTGCGACAACTCCTTAGTGAAATGACTTGCCCTAAATCACGTCACGGCAAATATACATTATATGTGATACAGTGTGTAGCCCAAGTGTCTGTGGAATGAATGAATGAATATGGGACTTGGATTCATGCTTGCCATGACTATCCGTCGTGGGTGAACGCGTGTTATAAATGCAGCAACTCCCTAGTGAAAGGATTTGGCCTAATACCTATGTGATCAACATACGTCATGTATGTTGATGAAAGTAGTCTAAAGTGTTTGCTGAAATGTCTGAATGAGTAAGTAGTTAGTAACTTGTAATGTATAAGGGTATTAAGATATGATTCTCAGCTCCTTTAACTATGTGTATGCTTTCCTCCATGTACTGTATATTATAGTGTCTGTTTATCTATGTAATGCATATGTATAAATCATATTTAAGTTATATTCCATAAAATGCAAAAACAAAGCCGTGAAGGGTGATGGGGGAGTGGTGTAATGATTCCATGCAATAGCCCTGGCAGCCCTAAAGCAGAAAATATCGGACCTTTGATTGTATGATTTAAAATCTTGATCCATTACTACTTTAACTATCTTCTAAGATATTTTGTTGTAATTGAATGTGATTGGGGCTATTGTATAGTCCAGACAATCGGTAACAGATCCTAGATTGGTAGATGATGTTGTTTCGCCACACAGGATGTGTTCGACGAATCCGAGCTGTACTTCAGTCGTCGACAGTGGTTAGGCTACACGGAGTGCTTACGCACTTCATGTTGATTCACTTGATGTGCGCTCGTGCTAGTCGAGCTCGTCAAGTAACCCAATTGACCCGATGTATGTTCACCATGTTTGGACGCTACTGCTTGAACCTAAGGTACCAAACTCACCAGTGGACACCCTGTTAACCTTGGTACCTTGATTTGCTAAGACTCATGAGCTGGGCATGGTGGTATGGGACACCGTGGTCGAGCTATCGGCCTACGCTGGGGCGACGAGCCTCCCCTTAGTGACCAGTGATCAACCAGACTCGTGAACCGAACACGGTGGTATGGGACACTGTATTCGAGTTGTTGGCCTACACTGATTTGGTGACGAGCCCTTTGTAGTACCACGAGCATAATCTGGGCCTGCGTAGAGGCGACGAGCTTTTCCGTAGCACTAGAGTATGAAATAGGCCTACCCCGGTGCACCCTGGCTGTGGTCCCCAGTCGGGTTGGCGACGAGCCTTTGAAAATAGACTGCCAGTTGGTAGGGCATTGGTGGTAGTGACCTATAACTTGCTTATCGTATGTGATTTACTGGGACTGACGACCCTATAATGGATCATTGTTTAGGAAATGATATAAGGGAGGTACCTTAGTTTTCCAATCCTGCTGTATGAAAAGGACTAATAAAAACTTGGTAATCATGCTCATAACATCGCACTGCATGTGCCCCGGGTTGAAGAGCATAGAGGGAAGAAAGCATGCTACGACCATAAGATGGTGTCGTACGAGGGAGTGTAGGTGAGAGCATACATCATGAACACATTTCATCCTTACATTAATAAGAGTATCTAGGAATGTTTGATTGTACTGCTTAACTGAGTTGATAACATTTTAACCTCTGCTTTATAGTTCCACTGAGTTGATTACTCACTCCCACGTTATGGGACGATGTTGTACACACCAACCAGACCCTGTCTTAGTGTAACATCACGAAAATCGGGGGTCGAGCATAAACTCAACTCCCAAGTTCTAGAACATCACTTATGCAACAAAATGAATGATGATTGAATGTTGACTGTATTCGTGCATTGAATAGGAGTGAGATTAAGCCAAAACAGTATATCATACTCCAGAGACAGCTAAATGGCAAGCGGAAGACTGTAATAGACATATAAAATATAAAAACTGTGGTGAGTCTCCAGAGTGTGATAAAGTTACCAGGTTAAATAATTACAAATACAATTCTATAATTTATCAAATGTGAGGAAGTATAATGTCTTCTATCCCAAGTACCATAGCCCCGTCAATACATTACCAGGTCTTCATAGACCTGTCAGAGAGTTATATGTAGGAGAACTCCTCCTCAACATCATAGTAGTGGTCCGGCTCTACTTCATAAGCATCGCCATCACCTGAAACTCAACAAATCTGGTTGGTGTGTACGAAGACTGTAATAGACATATAAAATATAAAAACTGTGGTGAGTCTCCAGAGTGTAATAAAGTTACCAGGTTAAATAATTACAAATACAATTCTAAAATTTACCAAGTGTGAGGAAGTATAATGTCTTCTATCCCAAGTACCATAGCCCCGTCAATACATTATCAGGTCTTCATAGACCTGTTAGAGAGTTATATGTAGGAGAACTCCTCCTCAACATCATAGTAGTGGTCCGGCTCTGCTTCATAAGCATCGCCATCACTTGAAACTCAACAAATTTGGTTGGTGTGTACAACACCGTCCCGTAACATGGGAGTGAGTGATCAACTCAGTGGAACAGTAAAGCATAAGTTAACAGGTTATTAACTCAGTCAAGCAGTAATGATGAAGCAGTAAAATCAAACACTCCTAACTACTCTTATTAATGCAAGTATGAATGCAGTCATGATGTATGCCCTCACCACACCCTCCCTCGTGCGACACCATCTTACGTTCGCGGCATGCTTTCATCCCTCAGTGCTCCACATCTTCCAGGCACATGCAATGCATAATGAGCATGATTACTTAGTTTTTATTAGTCCATTTCAAATAGCAGGATTAGAAAACTAAGGTACCACCCTTGTATCATTTCCAAACATGATCCATTCTATGGTCATCAGTCCTCGTTAATCTCAGACGATGGTGTATTTTCTAGGTCACTGCAAAGGCTGCCAGGGTTGTTACGCACAAAGGTTACACCACTCCCCCATCACCTCTTTAATGATTCATCACTATACAGAAACAGGCCTAGTTCATACTCTCTACACTGCGGCAAAACTCTAAGGCTCACCGCAATTTCAGAGTATGCTCGAGGTCACTACAAAGGGCTGCCAGGGCTGTTGCTCGCATTCGTTGCACCACTCCCCCATCACCTTATCAATATAGGCCGACAATACGAATATAGTGTCCCATACCACCATAATCGGCTCACAAGTCTAGTTGCTCACTAGTCACTAGGGGAGGCACGTGGCCCCAGCGTAGGCTGACAGCTCGACCACGGTGTCCTATACCACCACGCCCGGCTCATGAGTCTTAGCTGATCGAGGTACCATGGTTAAAAGGGATATCACTGGTATGTTTGGTACCCTAGGTTCAAGTAGTAGCGTCCAAACATGGTGAACATACATTAGACAGATCGAGTTACTTGACGAGCTCGACTAGCTCGAGCACACAACAAGTTGAAAGACATAAAGTGCATAAGCACTTCGCGTGGCCAACCACTATCGCTAACCGAAGTACGACACGAGTTCGTCGAACACATCTCACGTGGCAACTGAATCAAAGCCACGAATTCAATTCTGGTACCGATTGTCTGGACTATTATCATAGCCCCAAACACAATCAATTGCAGATAGATAAAGCAGTAGTGGATCAAGATTCAACTCATACAATCAAGGTCTAGTATTATCCTTTTAGGGCTACCAGGGCTGTTACACTCATTCGTTACACCACTCTCCCATCACCCATGATGGATCATACAACATAAACATGAATTTAAACATGCATCTTACATAAATAAAATCATACAACCAGTTAAGCATGTTAACAAGCATATCATAAAGCATATTATAAAGCATGTTATAAAGTGCTACATAAATAGGAATACAAACACATATTGTACAAGTAAGCGGTTTAAGTAAACAACCTCATGGAGGAAATCATACATGTCTCTAAGGTAGTTGAGAATCCCATCTTAACACCCTCCTAAGGCATCAACATCCAAACACTTACTCACACAAGTATTTTCACAAATACTTAACATACACTATTTTAACATTCCTAGTGTATGTTAGCAAACATGTATTAGGGCGAGTCCTTTCGCCAAGCAAGTATTTTACGCATATATAATATATTTATACAACAAATAATCATGGCAAACACATCTCTAAAATATATATATATATATATATATATGTATACGGTACTTTCTATAATACAGTATTTCTACATACATAGTGTATATTAGTAAAACATGTATTTGGGCGAATCCTTTCGCCAAATAAGTCTTTTATCCATATATTGTATATTCATACAACAAATAATCATGTCAAACACATTTCCAAAATTTATACGTATACGGTATTTTCTACGAATACCTAAAATATGTAAAATTCCATAATCTACATCTTTAATCGAAACAGAAAATAGAAAGCACTTTGTACATGTACAATTGCATATAGATCATGAATCTATCATTATCTGACATTGAAAGTGTTGAAAACCATAACCTATACACCTAAAGTCCGCACCTTTTGTCGTAGAATCGTAACGGAGTCGATAGGTTTGCTAAGCTTCCGTATTCGGCAGTTTGGCAACCTATAGAATGAAATAGGTTAGCTATTTCATAACTTACAACTATCAACACCCTAAATCAGATTAGGGTTAGGGTTTCTTACCTAGAAATGGAGCTGGAATCGCCGGGAAAGCGTTTAGAACGAAGTGGTGGAGCTCGTGGAGCGGCAGGGAAACATGGCAGGGAGATTCTCCCACATCTCCTACACTTTCTCTCTCTTTTCTCTCTTCTCTCTCTAGGGTTTCTCTCAAATTCGTATGGCTGCAATGAGAGAGGGTTTAAGGTCCTTATATAGCCTAAAAACTTACTGAAATAGACTCCAGGTCAAAGTATACTTAAGTTATAACCAAAGCGGACCTGTTTCAGCTCAATGGAGGACTTCTGGCAGCCCCCCTTGAGCCAAAGTTCGGACTTAAGCTCACTAACACTGGATCTATGTACTATTAAGTTTTTGTTTCAGTAGGGTTCTCAGATCACCCGTGGCGGACCAATTTCAGTTCAACGGTCAGTAGATCTCGATCGGAGATTCCGAGTACATGGATATGTGTATAAAATTTTTCCTGATCCGAGGGTGTAATTTGGTCTGATTTTGATGGTCTGGTTGCTTAAAACTGATCTGCAAGTGAGATGTGCCAGATTACTATTTGAGATATTTATTTGAAAAGAAATTTAAGTGTTTTCACACTCCTCGCTCCGGACTCAAGCGAATTACACTGGGACACTATCTGGATTTGATTTCCGAGATGGTTGTCAAGCCCAGCAAGGCGGTCCTAATTCCTTAACTTCGAGTTATTCGGACTTCCGACGTGTGGTCCAGATCAGATACAGAGTTTCGAGATGCTCCCGAGAGCAGCCGGGTAATGAGATTGATCCTAAATTTTAGGGTAACCTAGTGTCAATGATTCTACAAGTTTTGGGTCTTGCAGATCGTATTTAAAGTGATTCAAATGAATTTTATAGCTAATCTAGTTTAGCATTTAGTTACTTTGTCTTATTTCTAAAGGATTTAATCCTAAGAGATTTCTGTCTGAGGTGGTACCTAGGCCTTTGTAGTTTATATATAAAGTGATCCAAGTTATAATACTTAGCTAGTTTAAGATAGTGTTTAGGGTGAAAGTACTTAGAAAAATTAAAAGAATAAGGTGGTGAAGGGTGGGATTTGTGAAGGAAATGGGTTCAAAGGCGGCTTTAGACTTTGGGTTTGAGTTCTGACAGGTTAAAAAGGTGTTAGGATCGACCCATTGGCTAAGGACGTCTTATTCCAGGTTGGGAAAAATCCAGGCTGTTACAATCTACCCCCCTTAAAACAAAATTTTGTCCCCAAAATTAGCTAAGGGTAATAAAGAAAGATTTAATTATTTCTTTTACCTAAGTTTTATTAATTTCGAGTTTCTACGCGTGGTAGGGCATATACTTGTCTGGTTCATTTTAGTCTACCTCCCTTAAAACTTATTTCTTTATCCATTTCTCATACCCTGATAGTTTGTTACAATTTATTTCTTTACCTATTTGGAGTCTTGACGACAATTCCCAACAATTTAGAGTAAGATAGCTGTTTTCATTGTTTGACCAACACGGAGAGACAGTTATAGTGGGCTTGATTCCGATACATCGATCATCACCGGGCCAGGGTAGAAAGCTCATCGTATCCCTTATGAATCCTGGTGGATCCTGGTCTTCTGCTCGTCAGCAATGAGTCCATTGGCAGTCGCCCAAGATTGAGAATTGGGTCAAGCCGCGAATGTTTCGCAGTTTATATTTTAGTAACTCCGTAGTCCGATCACTCTAAAAGCTTAGGGAATGGCCATCGCTTAAAGGTTCAAATATCCTATTTCTCGAGTTGCCCTTTAGGTCTTGGTCTAAGAGAGTCCTCGTCTCATTCTATGTCCAAGGAAATGGTGAGTCAAATCTTACTAGATCATCCTAGAACAGTTTCTCATAGTAGAACTTCCTAGGGTTTCTATAATGTTCGTATTCAACGAGCACAGTTTTGATCCTGGGCCAGTGGGGTAGGGTCCACCATGCTTTGGCTGCGCCGCCCAGATCAAGGAGGTGTATTGATTTGACCTAGCTACATCTATCGGTCTCTGGCTTTCTCTAATATATCGGGTAGTCTAGTCTTAATGTAGGTGTAGTCCAAAGTTTATGCTCATACGCTAGATGATTTCACATCATGTCTGATACAGGAAGGGTTTTATCACTTAGGGTCAAAGTTGCCTAATTGGAATTGAGTCGTCCGAACTTAAATTTAACTATGCTCGAGCACTACACACATGCTCATACCAGCTAAGAGGGTCCTAAGGTTCACATTATAAATTGTTGGATTTCCTACACGGTTAGGCCTGTCGAAATCTAGGAGCACCGCTCTAGGTCCAAAACTCTAGGGCTTACTGTCTTAGATGGGACTGCATTGCGAATCTCACTTCGGGATTGGGAATGACATGTTTGGTAGGAGGGTGGGTGGGGATTAATTTTATAGGCTTTGGAAAATGAGTCTTGTGTAGGAAAGTGTGAGATGGGATTTCCAAATCCCATAATAATGAATCTCTAAGTGTACTTGGAAAGAGAATTTTGGAAGTTACTTTTAATTGCATACACTCCAAACATGGTATTGGAAAACATGGGATACACCAATCTAGGAACCATACCCTACATGTACATTTATTGTTACTTATACAATTCTATCCACTTTAAACTCACCTAATGTAGTTGGCCGAAAGGGCCTTAAACATTCCAACATTCGGTGGTTGTGAAGAAGACAGTGGAAATGGAGGAAAAGGTCGTATTCAACTCGAATAAGGCCATGTGAAGTGAAGGAAAAAGGGGTAAGAGGGCTGGAGTTTTTGGTTCTCCACGAACTTGGGTCTCAATAGTGGTTGTAGAGGCCCAAAGAACAGGGATTTGTAAAGAAAAATGGAGAGATGGGTTGGGTAGAGAGGTGTGTACGATTTTGAGCCACAAATGGGAGTGTAAGAGCTCAAATGTGAGAAAACGGAGAGGGTAGGGAGGTAGGGATTGTTGTGGATGGTGTATATGAAAAGGTTGTGGTCGAAAATGGGAGATGAGACGATTGGAAGGGAGTTTTGATAGAAAAACAGCAAGTTGGAGGGCTTGGAAGGGTGAAATAAGAGAAAGGGGGGCAAAATGATGTGAAATAGGGGTCCCCCAGCAATTCCGCACGCATCACATGTGCCAGGGGGTCAGGCCGACCATGACCAGACCCGGCCCAACCCGTACGGCCAAGCCTGACAGCAGCGCGCCGCGGTCCACCTTGCCCGACATCACGCCACCGCAGTTGAGTGGTGTTCCCCACCCTCCCAAGGTGCCAAATGCACCCTGGGTCCCCTTGGTTCCCTTCCGGATTGATGCGTGTGGCCCCCGACTCCGTTTCGAATCGTTTCGAATCAAATCGGACGTATCTTGCAATCCGGAAAGAGTTATCTGACATATAATATATGATTTTGGGGTAGAACGAGCTAATGAAGCCAACCAACCTATCTTTGTTGGGTTGCACAGCCCGGAATTGTGAAAAACCCCACGATCGATGGTCATTTCCCTGTTTCAATTTCGTTTTACTAAAATAGTAGTTTTAGTTTGATTACTCTTCATCCATTGGGCTGTAGGAGTTGCGCCCAATGTAAAAAGAGCTTAGAATAATTAGGAGAACGGTTTGGTGAAGCCAAATAGGACACTTACTATTTTTAGGCAAAAACCTTACGCACTAGTAGACATCACGACCGTATAGTAAGTCGCGAATTCTAGGAGTTTTAGTTGTAGTTTGTTTCTGATTTCTTTCCCATTACTTGGTATCCCTATTTAAAGGGTTGTGAACTCACTTTTAGTCATTCATTAATCAATTTCAAATTTATTAGAATCTATTTCTATTTTCTGCTTTCTTTCCTCGTGGATTCGAGAAGTCTCTGTGAGGAGTCCAGAGAAGCTCCGAGGATTCGAAGTAGTTATCATCATCACGCTTATCCCGTATTCTACCGATTTTTAACGGTTGGGGTGAGGTGGATTGTAATCTAGAATCATTAATAGACAGCCTATGAATGTTTTAAGGTCTACCCGTGCGACCATGGTTGAATATAGACTCGATTTCGACGTTCGTTTTCAGTGAACTTCGCCAATTGACGAAATGGGATACCTATGACTGTTTCTACATTCCGTCGCTCCCTCCTAATTCAGAGTGCGTCGTGTGACCATAACTCAGGTCCAGTTTAATCCAAATCATGCTCTGATACCATCTATAACATCCCAAAAATCGGGGGTCGAGCATAAACTCAACTCCCGAGTTCCAGAACATCACTTATGCAACAAAATGAATGATGATTGAATGTTGACTGTATTCGTGCATTGAACATGAGTGAGATTAAGATAAAACAGTATATCATACTCCAGAGACAGTTAAATGGCCAGCGGAAGACTGTGATAGACATATAAAATATAAAAACTGTGGTGAGTCTCCAGAGTGTGATAAAGTTACCAGGTTAAATAATTACAAATACAATTCTAAAATTTACCAAATGTGAGAAAGTATAATGTCTTCTATCCCAAGTACCATAGCCCCATCAATACATTACCAGGTCTTCATAGACCTGTTAGAGAGTTATATGTAGGAGAACTCCTCCTCAACATCATAGTAGTGGTCCGGCTCTGCTTCATAAGCATCGCCATCACCTGAAACTCAACAAATCTGGTTGGTGTGTACAACACCGTCTCGTAACGTGGGAGTGAGTGATCAACTCAGTGGAACAGTAAAGCATAGGTTAACATCTTGTCAACTCAGTCATGCAGTAATGATGAAGCAGTAAAATCAAACACTCCTAACTACTCTTATTAATGCAAGTATGAATGCAGTCATGATGTATGCCCTCACCACACCCTCCCTCGTGCGACACCATCTTACGTTCGTGGCATGCTTTCATCCCTCAGTGCTCTACATCTTTCAGGCACATGCAATGCATGATGAGTATGATTACCGAGTTTTTATTAGTCCATTTCAAACAGCAGGATTGGAAAACTAAGGTACCACCCTTGTATCATTCCCAAACATGATCCATGGTTAAAAGAGATATCACTGGTAAGTTTGGTACCCTAGGTTCAAGCAGTAGCGTCCAAACATGGTGAACATACATTAGACAGATCGGGTTACTTGACGAGCTCGGCTAGCTCGAGCGCACAACAAGTTGAACGACATGAAGTGCATAAGCACTTCGCGTGGCCAACCACTATCGCTAACTGAAGTATGACTTGAGTTCATCGAACACATCTCACGTGGCAACTGAATCACAACCACGAATTCAATTCTAGTACCGATTGTCTGGACTATAATCATAGCCCCAAACACAATTAATTGCAGATAGATAAAGCAGTAGTGGATCAAGATTCAACTCATATAATCAAGGTCTAGTATTATCCGTTTAGGGCTGCCAGGGCTGTTACACGCATTCGTTGCACCACTCCCCTATCACCCATGATGGATTATACAACATAAACATGAATTTAAACATGCGCCTTACATAAATAAAATCATACAATCAGTTGAGCATGTTAACAAGCATATCATAAAGCATATTATAAAGCATGTTATAAAGCGCTACATAAATAGCAATACAAATACATATATTGTACAAGTAAGCGATTTAAGTAAACAACCTCATGGAGGAAATCATACATGTCTCTAAGGTAGTTGAGAATCCCATCTTAACACCCTCCTAAGGCATCAACATCCAAACACTTACTCACACAAGCATTTTCACAAACACTTAAGATACATTATTTCAACATACCTAGTGTATGTTAGCAAACATGTATTAGGGCGAGTCCTTTCGCCAAGAAAGTATTTTACGCATATATAATATATTTATATAACAAATAATCATGGCAAGCACATCTCTAAAATATATATGTATACGGTACTTTCTACAATACAATATTTCTACATACATAGTGTATATTAGTAAAACATGTATTTGGGCGAATCCTTTCGCCAAATAAGTATTTTATCCATATATTGTATATTCATACAACAAATAATCATGTCAAACACATTTCCAAAGTTTATACGTATACGGTATTTTCTACGAGTACCTAGAATATGTAAAATTGCATAATCTACATCTTTAATCGAAACAGAAAATAGAAAGCACTTTGTATATGTGCAATTGCATATAGATCATGAATCTATCATTATCTGACATTGAAAGCACTAAAAACTATAACCTATACACCTAAAGTCTGCACCTTTTGTCGTAGAATCGTAACGGAGTCGATAGGTTTGCTAAACTTCCGTATTCGACAGTTTGGCAACCTATAGAATGAAATAGGTTAGCTATTTCATAACCTACAACTATTAACACCCCAAATCAGATTAGGGTTAGGGTTTCTTACCTAGAAACGAAGCTGGAATCACCGGGAAAGCGTTTAGAACGAAGTGGTGGAGCTCGTGGAGCGGTAGGGAAACATGGCAAGGAGATTCTCCCACATCTCCCACATTTTCTCTCTCTTTTCTCTCTTCTCTCTCTAGGGTTTCTCTCAAATTCGTATGGCTATAATGAGAGAGGGTTTAAGGTCCTTATATAGCCTAAAAACTTACCAAAATAGACTCCAGGTCAAAGTATACTTAGGTTATTACCAAAGTGGACCTGTTTCAGCTCAACGGAGGACTTCTGGCGGCCCCCCTTGAGCCAAAGTTCGGACTTAAGCTCACTAACACTGGATCTAAGTATTATTAAGTTTTTGTTCCAGTAGGGTTCTCAGATCACACGTGGCGGACCAGTTTCAGTTCAACGGTCAGCGAATCTCGATCGGAGATTCCGAGTACATGGATATGTGTATGAAATTTCTCCTGATCCGAGGGTGTAATTTGGTCTGATTCTTACGGTATAGTTGCTTAAAACTGATCTGCAAGCGAGAGGTGCCAGATTACTATTTGAGATATTTATTTGAAAAGAAATTCAAGTGTTTTCACACTCCTCGCTCCGGACTCAAGCGAATTACACTGGGACACTATCTGGATTTGATTTCTGAGATAGTTGCCAAGCCCAGCAAGGCGGTCCTAATTCCTTAACTTCGAGTTATTCGGACTTCCGACGTACGGTCCAGATCAGATACAGAGTTTCGGGATGCTCCTGAGAGCAGCCGAGTAATGAGATTGATCCTAGATTTTAAGGTAACCTAGCGTCAATGATTATACAAGTTTTGGGTCTTGAAGATCGTATTTAAAGTGATTCAAACGGATTTCGTAGCTAATCTAGTTTAGCACTTAGTTACTTTGTCTCATTTCTAAAAGATTTAATCCTAAGAGATTTCTGTCTGAGGTGGTACCTAGGCCTTTGTAGTTTATATATAAAGTGATCCAAGTTATAATACTTAGCTAGTTTAAGATAGTGTCTAGGGTGAAAGTACTTAGAAAAATTGAAAGAACAAGGTGGTGAAGGGTGGAATTTGTCAAGGAAATGGGTTCAAATGCGGCTTTAGACTTTGGGTTTGAGTTCTGACAGGTTAAAAAGGTGTTAGGATCGACCCATTACCTAAGGACATCTTATTCCATGTTGGGAAAAATTCGGGCTGTTACACTTAGTTTCAAATGATGGCGATGCTTGCGAAGCGGAGCCGGACTTTTATGATGATGAGGAGGGTTCCTCCTGTGTGCAGTTATCAGGCGGGGTCTATGTAGACCATCTTTTGATCGACGGGATTACAAGGTTGTTGATTAGATGCCATTACACTTTAGTTTATACTTTTGGAACACCCATGTATATTTATTTTGTTCATTTTTGGTGTATACATGTCTATATTTAACCTGGTAACATGTTCATATTCTAGAGACTTACAACAGTTTATAAATTTTATATATCTATCATAGTCTTTTGCTTGCTTAATTTAACTGTCTCTAGAGTATGATATGTTATTTTGGTCTAATCTCATTCATGTTTCAAGGCACTCATCATAATCATCATTATCTATGTTGCATAAGTGATGCGTTGGAACTCGGGGGTCGAGTTTTGCTCACCCCAGATTTTCAGGGCGTTACAGTGTTATCGAGTCGACTCGATGGACTTGACATTCAAACTTCGATGATATTGAGAAGTCAATCGATTCATTGATAATTCAGTCTAGAGATCTTTGTGGTTGCTGGACATCATAAGTCCTCATTTGGTTAATATCGAGTGAGCTTTGAGGACATCGATAATAGGGTTCGATTTCATCGACCCATGTATTGATAAATTGACAAAGGTAGAAAACTTAAAGATTTTTCTGTTCTGTTTGAAAAAGTTTCTGACCAAAAACCCTAGGATGTGCTATTGAATTTTAAGGGTTTTAATTACTTGGTGTTTTGGGACATGGGATGTGAGGCCAAGATTTACCAGTGACGAGTTCGGGCACATATCTTGTAACACCCTGAAATTCGGGGGTCGAGTATGAACTCAACTCCCGAGTTCCAATGCATCACTTATGCAACATACACAATGATGGTTAAATGTTGTCTGAGTTAGAGCAATAAACATGAATGAGATTATACCAAAACAGTAAATCATACTCCAGTTCAATTGTATAAAGGCAAGCGGAAGACTGAAATTTTATATTCAAAGTATGTAAAGTAACAAAATTTTATGAACTCTAGAGTATGAGTACTAACTGAGTACCAATATACATGTATTGTTTCTAAGTCAAAAATCAAAATACAATCCTCAAGAGAGGCCCTGAAAATCCCGCGATGCAGCTGGCCTAAGCAAAGCCGTCAGAATACTGTATAAAGGAGAACTCCTCCTGATCCTCATCAAAGTCGGGCTCCAGCTCCTGAACCAAGGCGCCATCTAAACCTGTGACAGAGTCTGGTGGGTGTTGCAAACACCGTCCCGTAACGTGGGAGTGAGTAGCTAACTCAGTGGAACAATAAAGCATAGGTTAACATGTTATCAAATCAATCAAGCAGTAATGATAAAGCAGTACAAATCAAACATTTCTAACTACTCTTGTTAAGTGCAAAAATGATATGACATGATGCTGTATGCCCTTGCCAAACCACCCTCAAGCGACATCATCTTACGTTCGCGAATGCTTACTCCCTTAGTGCGCCACATCTACAAAGTACATGCGGTGCGATGATGCTCATGATTACCAAGTTTTTATTAGTCCATTTCAACCAGCAGTATTGGGAAACTAAGGTACCTCCCTTGTATCATTCCCAAACATGATCCATTCTAGGGTCGTCAATCCTAGCTAATCTCATACGATATTATGGTTTGAGAAACATAGTGAAGGCATCGCAAAGGGCTCGTCACCCGTCAGTGCGGATACAGATCTCACCGTATGCGGCTCAATTCTCAAGTGGCCGGTCGTCACTCGAGTACAGGGTCTCACCGTACTCGGCTCAATCACTAGCCGTCGGCTCAGTACGGATCTCACCGTGTACTCGGCTCAACTCATACTCTAGTTCTTTGTGAAAGACTCGTCGCCAATCACGGACACTTGGAGTACACTCGATAATACTACGGAGGACTCGTCGCCCGTCGGCCACGAGCATGGTCTCACCGTACTCGGCTCTCGCCAGTAAGTATCGACGGCTCGAATACGGTGTCTCATACCACCGTATTCGGCTCACGAGTTTTGGTTGCGCAATGGTCACTACGGGAGGCACATGGCCCCGGCGACAAGGATAGCCGACTCGACCACGGTGTCCCATACCACCATGCCCGGCTCATGCGACTTAGCGGATCGAGGTACCATGGTTAAACGGGATTGCCACTGGTAAGTTTGGTACCCTAGGTTCAAGCAGTAGCGACCAAACATGGTGAACACACAATACATTTCGGTTTACTTGATGAGCCTGACTAGGTCGAGCGCACCACAAGTTGAGCGATATGGAGTGCAAAAGCTCTCCGTGTGGCCAACCACTATCGCCAACCGAAGTACGACTCGGGTTCGCCAGACACGTCCGTTGTGGCGATATGAATCTCAGCCACAACCGCAAGTCTGGTACCGAATGTTTGGACTATAGACATAGTCCCAAACTCAAACAGTTTTCATCGATAGCATGTGGAGTAAAGCATGAGAAACAAGCAATACAAGCATGTTAGCAGGCATGTTATAAAGCATGAAGTAACACATGATGTAAAGCATGTTGTGAAGCATGTAGTAAAGCACTATCCACATAGGGGTACAATTACGTACACATTACAAGGGTGTGGTTCTAGCGAACCACCTCATGGAGGAGATCCTACATGTCTCCAAGGGAGTCGGGAATTCCATATCAGCACCTTTCTAAGGCACTAATACACAAGCCTTTACACACACAAGCACTTACACAACACTTAGAGTACGCCATTCCAACATACATGACGTATGTTAGCAAATCGCGTGTTAGGGCTATTCTCTCGCCAAGAGGTTATTTTACCCGCGTATATCATATTCATACAACCAATAATCATGACAATTACACTTCCAAATTTTACACATATACAGTATTTCTAGAATACACAATTTCAACATACTTGACATTTACAAGGGAACATGTATTTTGGCGATTCCTTTCGCCAAACTAGTATTTTATCCATATATTATATAATCATACATTAAATAAACATGTCAAACATTTCCCCAAAAAAAATACGTATACGGTATTCCTACGTATACCTAGAGTATGTGAAATTCCATATTCTACAACGTTAATCGAAACAGGAAACAGAAAGCACTTTGTACATGTGCAATTGCATGCAGATCATGAATCTATCATTATCTGACATTGAAAGCGTAAATGTAACTTATACACTTAAAGTCTTCACCTTTGCCCTTGGAATTCCAACGAATCAGCAAGGGTAGTAGAGCTTCCGTATACGGGAGTTTTCTAGCCTAAAGAGCGGAATCGGTTAGCCTTTACATAACCCACAACGATCCTACCTTAAATCAGACCTAGGGTTAGGGTTTCTTACCTTCAAATGGGATGGATACCGCTGGGAAAACACCTAGAACGGGGCGGTGTAGGCCGTGCGACAACCCAAAGCAGTAGGAGGAAGATCAGCAACAAATTCCAAGCTTTTCTCTCTCTTTTCTTTCTCTCTCTCTCTAGGGTTTTTCTCCCAAATTCGTATGGCTGTGAGAGGGGCTGTTCTAAGCCCCTTTTATAGCCAAAAACATTTCCAAAATAGACTCAGGTTCAAGGGTGACTGCTTATATAGGCATTTCGCCACTTTTCCAGCTCAAAAGGGAGGTTCTGGTGGCCCTCCTTGAGCCAAACGTCAGACTTAAGCTCACCATCTATGGATCTACGTGGGATTACGTTTTCGACTTGATCAGATTCCCAGATCGCACGTGGCGGACCACTTTCAGTTCAACGGTCAGTGGGCCACGATAAGAAATTCTAAGTACATGCAAATGTTCCTGAAATTTTTCTTAATCCAAGGGTGTAATTTAGTGCAGTTCGACGGTCAGGTTGCTTAATATTGACGTGCAACCGAACGATGCGAGATCACTATTCACGATATTTTTATTAGGATGGGAATAGTGTTTTTCACACACCCTCGCTCCGAATCGAAACGAATGGGCGTGGGACATCGGATGGACCTGATTTTTGAGATGATTGTCAAACCCAGTGAGGCGGTCCTAGTTCCTTAGCCTCGTGTTAATCAGACTTCCGATGTGCGATCTAGACCTAATACAAAGTTTCGTTTCATTCGAGAGCAGCGTAGGAAATGAGTTTGGTTCTAAACTTTAGGGTAACCTAGCGTCACTTGTTTTGCAAGTTTTGGGTCTTGCAGATCGTATTTAAAGCGATCCCAATGGATTTCATGGCTAATCGAGTTTAGTACTTAGTTAACTTTGTTAATTTTCTAAAGGATTTAATCCTAATTGATTTCTGGTCGAGGTGGTACTCGAACCAACGTACGGAAATTTACGGGTCGTTACAATCTACCCCCCTTAAACAAAAAATTTCGTCCTCGAAATTTATACCTTTTCATATTCCTCGAGAATCTGAGGGTAGTTCTTCCTGACCTCGGCCTCAGTCTCCCAAGTAGCTTCCTCCTCGGAATGATGTGTCCAAAGTACCTTCACAAGTGGGATGACCTTGCTACGCAGTACCTGCTCCTTCCTGTCAAGGGTGCGTGTCGGGCGTAGCTCGTACGTAGCATCCTCACTCAACTGTACCTGCTCCCATCTGATGATATGCGAAGGATCAGGAACGTACTTCTTCAGCATAGATACATGAAATACGTTGTGTACGGAAGCAAGTGGTGTAGGCAAGGCGAGACGATACGCCACATCACCCACTCGATCCAGTATCTGAAATGGACCGATAAACCTCGGTGTGAGCTTCCCCTTCTTCCCGAACCGAAGGACTCCCTTCATAGGGGAAACCCGAAGGAACACATGATCCCCGACCTCGAACTCCAGCGGTCGCCGCCTCGTATCGGCGTAACTCTTCTGCTTCTCGCGGCCTGTGAATAATCGACGCGATAATGTCTACCTTCTCGTAGTCGCTGTACCAACTCGGGCCAATCAGACTACGCTCGCCAACCTCTGCCCAACAGTGCAGTGCCCTACAAGGTCGACCATATAGAGCCTCATATGGGGCCATGCCAATAGTCGCCTGGAAGCTGTTGTTGTAGGCAAACTCTGCGTACGGAAGATAGTCATCCCAGCTGTCCTTGAAGTCCAACACACATGCTCGCAACATATCCTCCAGAATCTGATTCACCCACTGCCCCGCCCATCGGCCCGAGGATGAAACTTATTTATCTTGAACTTCAACTTCACACCCATCGCCTCCTGAATACGAGTCCAGAAGATAGATGTGAACCGCGTGTCTCTGTCTAACACGATCTCCAAAGGAACCCCGTGCAGACGGACGATCTCCCTGATGTACAATCTAGCCAGCTCATCTGCAGAGTTCGTAACTCTGATAGAGAGGAAATGGGCCGATTTGGTCAACCGGTCCACAATCACCCAAATGGAATCGTGCTCCTTCCTCATCTTCGGCAACCCTGATATGAAGTCCATGAAGATGAAGTCCCACTTCCACTCCGCTATAGGCATGGGCTGAAGTAGTCCAGGAGGTCGGCGATGTTCTGTCTTGACCTGCTGGCACGTCAGACATCGAGACACATACTCAGCAATGTAGGCCTTCATGTTATCCCACCAATACGTCCGTCTCATATCCTGGTACATCTTCGTGCTACTAGGATGCATCGTAAACTTCGAGTTATGGGCAGACTCGAGAAGCTCGCGTCTCAAGTCAGCCACATCAGGAACACATAGGCGGCCACGGAATCGTAAACCCCCATCAGAACCAACTCTCCACTCGGAGTCCACGGCGTCGCTAGCCTGCTCTCGAAGCTCGAGACACGGCCAGTATATCGCCCTCTTGGGCCTCAACAATCCTGTCGTCAATAAGTGGCCGCACCCGAACGTGTGCAACACACTCAAAAGGCTCCTCGACAGTGAGTCTCTGCTCGAAGTCCCGCACAAACTCCATCATGTCCCACTCGGCTATCATCAGCGGTGCCACAAATGCAATCGCCTTCTTGCGGCTCAGCGCATCTGCCACAAGGTTCGCCTTGCCAAGATGGTAGGAAACCTCGAACTTGAAGTCCTTCAAGGTCTCCATCCATCGGCGCTGTCCCATATTCAAATCCCGCTATGTGAATATGTATTTAAAGCTCTTGTGGTCACAGAAAAGCTCGAACTCCTCACCATAGAGGTAATGTCTCCAGAGCTTCAATGCAAAGATGACAGCTGCCAACTCCAGGTCATGTGTAGGGTAATTCTCCTCGTGCTTCCTTAATTGTCTCGAGGCATACGAAATCACCCTATCCTTCTGCATCAGCACACAACCCAAACCAACGCGAGACGTGTCAGTATACACCGTGTATTTCACCCCTTACTCTAACAATACTAGCACAGGGGCGGACGTCAACTCGTCCTTCAGCTCCTTAAAAGCTGCCTCCGCCTTCTCATTCCAGGTGAACTTCAGGTCCTTCCGAGTCAACTGAGACAATGGCCTGGCGATCTTCGAGAAGTCCTGAATGACACGTCTGTAATACCCAGCCAGACCAAGGAAACTCCTCACCTCAGTAACCGACTCAGGCTGCTACTAATCCTGAACGGCAGCTACCTTAGCAAGGTCCACTGCTATCCCATCCTTGGACACTACATGTCCCAGGAACTTGACTTCCTCCTGCCAGAAGTCGCACTTCTTGTATTGCGCAAACAATTGGTTCTTCTCCAACGTACCCAATACTGCTCGCAGGTGCTCCTCGTGCTCCTCCCGACTCGTGGAGTATATCAAGATGTCATCGATAAAGACGATGATGAATCGGTAAAGGAAGGGCCGAAATACCCGGTTCATCAGATCCATGAACACGGCTGGTGCGTTCGTCAGACCGAACGACATCACCAAAAACTCATAGTGCCCGAAGCACGTCCTGAAGGTGTATCTTACGCACGTCCTCCTCTCTCACGCGCAACTGGTGGTACCCTGACTGAAGGTCAATCTTCGAGAAATACTTCCCCCCTCAACTGATCGAACAGATCATCAATCCCTGGGCAAAGGATACTTGTTCTTCACCGTGACCTAGTTCAACCTACGGTAATCAATACACAACCGTAGCGACCCGTCCTTCTTCTTCACGAACAACATAGGTGCTCCCCAAGGAGACACACTAGGTCGAATAAAACCTTTCTCTACAAGTTCGTCAATCTGTTTCCACAGCTCCTCCATCTCACATGGAGGCATACGATAAGTCGGCAATGAGATGAGAGTCGCACCAGGCGTAAGGTCAATCTTAAAATCAAACTCACGCCGAGGAGGTAAACCAGGGATAGTCTTAAAGACTCCAACAAACTCCCGAACCACTGTCGTACCCTCCAGTGTCGGACCATCAATCGGCACAAGTAAAGCAGCATAACAATCAACTCGACAGGGCCAACTGACCTGCACTGGAAACGTGAAAGTTGTGCCGTCAGGTCCATAGGCAGTCACGATCCGAGCATCGCAATCTATCTCCGCCCTCATCTTGGCGAGCCAATCCATGCCAAGTATAACGTCGTAGTGCCATAGCGGAGCAACAATAAGGTTGACGAGCACTGTGCTGCTACCCAAAACTATCGAGCAACCCTCACAGAACCGTATGACATCCGAACAGGTCCCGGTAGCCGTAGTGAGTCTCATTCCCTTAGTGGGAATCGTATGCAAAGATAGACGTTTCATCGCCCCACAAGAAATAATAGAAGTAGTGGACCCAGTGTCCACCAATAAAGAAACGGGAGTACCATAAACATGAGCCGTACCCTCAAAAGCCGTCGGTGTCGAAATCGACGTCTCTGGTGCCTCAGCAACAAGCGTGTGCACGCGAGCCTGCTGCTGGCGGTTCGGCTGAGGAGCCAAGGGTCGCTGTGGCGGCCTGAAGCGCGACACAGGAGGTCGGAAGGAAGGATGTGCAGGAGCAGTCTGTAGCGGTGGAGCTGATATGGCCTGTGGATAAGGGCGATCCAATCTCTGCAGTGGCGCAAATCCGCTAGCCCTCATGCGCGAGAAACAGCTCTCAGCAGGGTGTCCTGGTTTCCCGCAATACGTGCAGGTCACTAACGGGTGTCTCACAGGAACAACAGGTGCTGCGGCCCTGGGGGGTGAATCAGCACGTGGCCTCTTGCCTAAGATAGGCCTGCTCTGCAAATCCTGGCGTGGCCTCGCAACCATAGCACCACGCGATCTGGCCAATCGGTCCACATCCTGCTCGGCCGTCATAGACATGTGGACCAATGCCGCGTAGGTGGGGATACTGAGGCAGCAAATCCTCGACCGTATCTCCGGTCGCAAATCCAAGGAAAAACGATGCATCCGCATCTGCTCATCCACTAGTATAGTCGGGACAAAGCGGCCCAACTCTGTGAAGCGGTGCTCGTACTCCGTGATCGTCATGCCTCCCTGCCTGAGGCGCAGAAACTCATCCTCCCGCTCATGCCGATACGTCTGCGGGTAGTACTTCTCGTGGAACCGAGACTCGAAAGCCTCCCACGTCCACACGAAATCTACTGCGACCGTGCGCAGCACGCTGTCCCACCATAAACTGGCCTCCCTCTCAAACATGAAAGCGGCCAGCTCCACCTGCTCTGCCTCTGAGCAATGTAGCATCCGAAGCATCTTAGAGATGCGGTCAAGCCGAACTCGCCTCCTCGGGTCTGTGAGAACCCATAAATGAGGGAGGCCTCAAGCTACCGAAATCGCTCGAGTAAACCACGAGTATTGACCTCTCCAAGTAGGAGGTGCGACGGATGGGGCGAGGCACATCCTCAACCCGAGCGGGAGGATCAGAATGCTCATCGGGATGTGCAGATGTCGTAGGTGGAGTCGCACTACCACCACGGATAAGGCCTCGGCGATAGTGGCCATAAGGTCAGTCGCTGTGCCGTCTGCCTCGCTTCTGTATCTGCTGCTTCTTCTTTGCATCATCCGTCTTGATGCATCATCATCATCATCATCACCGCTCAAACCTATCGTCGACGGAGCGACACGAGAGTCATCTTCTTGCAGAAGAAGACGGCCGATCTTGCTCACGGATCGGGCGTATAAGGTGGTCGTCCACCGATGGGACCCGGACCAGCAGAGGCGATCGGATCCCAACCCTCGGTCCGTAGGACCGCTACTGCAGAAGGAGTCTGGTCCATAGAGCCGGTCAGAAGAAGATGTGCCGTGCTCCGCGTATACTGTCGCGGCATGCCCTATACAACATAGGGTAGAATCATTTGTGAGATAAGGCACAATACACTCCATAAAGTACTTAAGCATTCCACACATCATCAAAACAAAAGAGGCTATATGCTTTTCATTTACCCAAAATTGTCATAATACATGGAATACAGAGTTACATGAATCACGACAGAATTCACATCATAGCCAATACATCCATTACATCAAACACCTAAAACATGTTACTATCTACTACTTCATCTACATGAAAACATAAACCGCCTATCGCGGTAACCAAAGCAAACACAACATACAACAACATGGATGACTAAGCATCCGAAGTAGGCGGTGGAGGAGGAGCGTTCTTGTCCTGCGCACAGCACATGATGGCCTTCAACGTACGGGACATCTTCTTGAAACTCTTCTTCATGTAGGCTTCATTCTCTTCAAGCTTGGCTCGAACTTGACCAATCTCTTACTGCAGGGCGGCTTGCCCCTCCTCAAGACGAGCCAATCGCGCATCAAAAGCATCTCGATCCACACCCTGCTCCTAAGCCGCAGGGGGTGAACTCTCCTCGGTGTCCTGAGCCTCAGATTCTTCTTCCTGTATGTCATCACCACGCTCCTCATCACTCTCTGCCTGGAGGTCAACACTCTCCTTGCCGGCGCTATCCGACTCATCTCCAGACTCGTCGAGTCGGGCTTGCCGCTGTTGAGGGCCGATCTTCATATTCTTGAGTGTCGCTTCACTTATGACTCGGACTGGTGCAAGATCCTCCATATTCAATCTGTAGCCTACATCACGAGCCATCCTGCAGATCAGACGGCCAAATGGGAGTGAAAGATCGTTCCTGGCAGAACGAATAACATGAACTATCTGGGATAGGATGAATGTGGGCAGGCATATGTTGTCCCCGCGTCCCATCTTATACAGAAAGTCCACCATCAACTGAGTACACTCCGTGCGGTTACCCCACCGTGGGTATACATTGTATGTGAAAATGTGATGGAGTAAACGAAAGTCTTCGGTCATCTTTGTCGCCGCAATACAATTTCCTCGCTTCCAAGTAACCCGGTGACCACAAAGGTATCGCGTGCGGCGATCCCTTTCTCGTGCACTCCTAGAGAAGTCATCGCTAGGAAGCACCTGACCACTGGGAATCTTCGTGATTCGAACCACCTCATCCACAGTGATTGTGCGTCTTATGCCCCTCACAGAGACAGTGAACTGAAGAGGCTCCAACGATGAATCTATGATATGAGCGTAGAAGGCGCGAACCGTGTTCTCACATGCAGGAGACTCGCCTTCAAATATAGAATTACATCCGATATCCACCAAGTGGTCCATTATCGAGTGTAGCCCGAACATCCTTTCATCCACATGAGCTTCAAACACAACCTTGCGGCCCGCGAAGCGCCCATATTCAATGCCTATCAGATAAGCATTTCCGACGGGATGGTCAGGATCCAGGTCTCGCTTCGACCTAAACTCCCGCACGGTGCTTGTGCCGTCCCCAACATCGGATCTTCTTCGGGAATGGGTTGGCCTACTTGGGCCGGCGTCATCGGCCACGGTTTTCCTCTTTCCCATGAGAGATAGGATGGAGGAAATGGAAAATTGCCAAAATGTGGGAATAAGGGGCTGATCTCTTTGATCCTCTACAAACAACAATCCAATGGGTGTGGAAGGAGCACTAGAGGTAGGAAATGAAGGAGAAACAAGAAGAGAATGAAATGGGTTAGTAGATTACCCGATTTTTTAGCTCCAAAGAGGGGTATGAGAGCTCCAACTTGAGAAAATGGGGAAAGGAGGAAGCTAGGGCTGTTGTGGAAGGTTGGGGTGTGTGAGTTATGGAAGAAAATGGAAGATTTGAAGGTTTGGAGGATGGGTTTTTGAGAAAAATCGAAAATGGGTGTGGAGGTGTTGGAAAATGGGTGAAATGAGGAAGAGGGGTGCTCCAGCCCCTTAAAACCTAACCAACTTGCAATTTGGCACGTGCCAGGGGGTAGAGGGGGTTAGGCCGACCGATCTCACGTTTGGAACCTCGCCGGAAAATCGGCCAGACTGCGGTCCACCGCCCGAGCCGCGGCGCCGCCATGGCCGGACTTGGCCGGAACCATGTTGCCGCGGTGGGGACCAGTTTGGCACGTGCCCAGGGTGCCAAATGCACCCTGGTTCGATCTGGGGGGTTAGTGACTTAACGTGGAGGGGCCCCCGACTCAGTTTAGTGCCAAAACGGTTGGTCCCGAGAATTTTCTGAACTAATCTGATTTTTTTTTTGATTTATAACGGCTGATTTTAGGTGGATAGTGACCTGGACACGTCAATAGACGGTCTAGGAGTGATTTAGAGTACGTATGTGTGGTCCGGATCGAGTACAAACTCGATCAACGCATCCGTTTTTGAATGAATTTCGCCGATCGGCGAAATCGGGAGACCCTAAGACTGTTTCTGTAATTTTACGCACCCTCCTAAGTATAATGCGTTAGCGTACGTAGTGGGGACATAACTCAGGTCCAGTTTAATCAAAATCATGCTTTGATACCAACTTGTAACACCCTGAAATTCGGGGGTCGAGTATGAACTCAACTCCCGAGTTCCAACGCATCACTTATGCAACATACACAATGATGGTTAAATGTTGTCTGAGTTAGAGCAATAAACATGAATGAGATTATACCAAAATAGTAAATCATACTCAGTTCAATTGTATAAAGGCAAGCAGAAGACTGAAATTTTATATTCAAAGTATGTAAAGTAACAAAATTTTATGAACTCCAGAGTATGAGTACTAACTGAGTACCAATATACATGTATTGTTTCTAAGTCAAAAATCAAAATACAATCCTCAAGAGAGGCCCGAAAATCCGCGATGCGGTACTAAGTAAAGCGTCGTCAGAATACTGCATAAAGGAGAACTCCTCCTGATCCTCATTAAAGTCAGGCTTTGGCTCCTGAACCAAGGCGCCATCTACACCTGTGACAAAGTCTGGTGGGTGTTGCAAACACCGTCCCGTAACGTGGGAGTGAGTAGCTAACTCAGTGGAACAATAAAGCATAGGTTAACATGTTATCAAATCAATCAAGTAGTAATGATAAAGCAGTACAAATCAAACATTTCTAACTACTCTTGTTAAGTGCAAAAATGATATGACATGATGCTGTATGCCCTTGCCAAACCACCCTCAAGCGACATCATCTTACATTCGCGAATGCTTACTCCCTCAGTGCGCCACATCTACAAAGCACATGCGGTGCGATGATGCTCATGATTACCAAGTTTTTATTAGTCCATTTCAACCAGCAGTATTGGGAAACTAAGGTACCTCCCTTGTATCATTCCCAAACATGATCCATTCTAGGGTCGTCAATCCTAGCTAATCTCATACGATATTATGGTTTGAGAAACATAGTGAAGGCATTGCAAAGGGCTCGTCACCCGTCATCGTGGATACAGATCTCATCGTATGCGGCTCAATTGCTGGCCGTCAGCTCGAGTACAGGTCTCACCGTACTCAGCTCAATCACTAGCCGTCAGCTCGAGTACAGGTCTCACCGTACTCGGCTCAACTCATACTCTAGTTGCTGTGAAAGACTCGTCGCCAATCACGGACACTTGGAGTACACTCGATGATACTACGGAGGACTCGTCGCCCATCAAGCCACGAGCACAGGTCTCACCGTACTCGGCTCTCGCCGTAAGTATCGACAGCTCGAATACAGTGTCCCATACCACCGTATTCGGCTCACGAGTTTTGGTTGCGCAATGGTCACTATGGGGAGGCACATGGCCCCAGCGTAGGCCGACAACTCGACCACGGTGTCCCATACCACCATGCCCGACTCATGCGACTTAGCGGATTGAGGTACCATGGTTAAACGGGATTGCCACTGGTAAGTTTGGTACCCTAGGTTCAAGCAGTAGCGACCAAACATGGTGAACACACAATGCATTTCGGTTTACTTGACGAGCCTGACTAGCTCAAGCGCACCACAAGTTGAGCGATATGGAGTACAAAAGCTCTCCGTGTGGCCAACCACTATCGCCAACCGAAGTACGACTCGGGTTCGCCAGACACGTCCGTTGTGGCGATATGAATCTCAGCCACAACCACAAGTCTGGTACCGAATGTTTGGACTATATACATAGTCCCAAACTCAAACAGTTTTCATTGATAGCATGTGGAGTAAAGCATGATAAACAAGCAATACAAGCATGTTAGCAGGCATGTTATAAAGCATGAAGTAAAACATGATGTAAAGCATGTTGTGAAGCATGTTGTGTAGCATGTAGTAAAGCACTATCCACATAGGGGTACAATTACGTACACATTACAAGGGAGTGGTTCTAGCGAACCACTGCATGGAGGAGATCCTACATGTCTCCAAGGGAGTTGGGAATTCCATATCAGCACATTTCTAAGGCACTAATACACAAGCCTTTACACACACAAGCACTTACACAACACTTAGAGTACGCCATTCCAACATACATGACGTATGTTAGCAAATTGCGTGTTAGGGCTATTCTCTCGCCAAGTGGTTATTTTACCCACGTATATCATATTCATACAACCAATAATCATGACAATTACACTTCCAAATTTTACACATATGCGGTATTTCTAGAATACACAATTTTAACATACTTGACATTTACAAGGGAACATGTATTTTGGCGATTCCTTTCGCCAAACTAGTATTTTATCCATATATTATATAATCATACATTAAATAAACATGTCAAACATTTTTTCAAAAAAAATACGTATACGGTATTCCTACGTATACCTAGAGTATGTGAAATTCCATATTCTACAACGTTAATCGAAACAGGAAACGGAAAGCACTTTGTACATGTGCAATTGCATGCAGATCATGAATCTATCATTATCTGACATTGAAAGCGTTGAAAAACGTAACTTATACACTTAAAGTCCTCACCTTTGCCCTTGGAATTCCAACGAATCAGCAAGGGTAGTAGAGCTTCCGTATACGGGAGTTTTCTAGCCTAAAGAGCGGAATCGGTTAGCCTTTACATAACCCACAACGATCCTACCTTAAATCAGACCTAGGGTTAGGGTTTCTTACCTTCAAATGGGATGGATACCGCCGGGAAAACACCTAGAACGGGGCGGTGTAGGCCGTGCGACAACCCAAAGCAGTAGGAGGAAGATCAGCAACAAATTCCAAGCTTTTCTCTCTCTTTTCTTTCTCTCTCTCTAGGGTTTTTCTCCCAAATTCGTATGGCTGTGAGAGGGGCTGTTCTAAGCCCCTTTTATAGCCAAAAACATTCCCAAAATAGACTCAGGTTCAAGGGTGACTGCTTATATAGGCATTTCGCCACTTTTTCAGCTCAAAAGGGAGGTTCTGGTGGCCCTCCTTGAGCCAAACGTCAGACTTAAGCTCACCATCTATGGATCTACGTGGGATTACGTTTTCGACTTGATCGGATTCCCAGATCGCACGTGGCAGACCACTTTCAGTTCAACGGTCAGTGGGCCACGATCAGAAATTCTAAGTACATGTAAATGTTCCTGAAATTTTTCTTAATCCGAGGGTGTAATTTGGTCTGGTTCTGACGGTCAGGTTGCTTAATACTGATGTGCAACCGAATGATGCCAGATCACTATTCCTGATATTTTTATTAGGATGGGAATAGTGTTTTTCACACACCCTCGCTCCGAATCGAAACGAATGGCCGTGGGACATCGGATGGACCTGATTTTTGAGATGATTGTCAAACCCAGTGAGGCGGTCCTAGTTCCTTAGCCTCGTGTTAATCGGACTTCCGATGTGCGATCTAGACCTAATACGAAGTTTCGTTTCATTCCCGAGAGCAGCCGGGAAATGAGTTTGGTTCTAAACTTTAGGGTAACCTAGCGTCACTTGTTTTGCAAGTTTTGGGTCTTGCAGATCGTATTTAAAGCGATCCAAATGGATTTCATGGCTAATCGAGTTTAGTACTTAGTTAACTCTGTTAATTTTCTAAAGGATTTAATCCTAATTGATTTCTGGTCGAGGTGGTACTCGAACCAACGTACGGAAATTTACGGGTCGTTACACATCTAGTTGAGGTAGACGCTTGATCAATCTTCTTATAGGGCTCCTTTGTCTTGCTGACTCAACACTCACGCTAATTGACAAACCAAGGCCTTTTCATATCCCAGGCTTATACGACTGACCAGAGTTGAACACGGACGATCGACAGTAGTTGGAGCTACGCGGGATGCTTTGCACCCAATATCGGTTTACTCGGGGTCCTTCGTAGTCGATCGCATCTGTCTAATGCAAGCTTAGTCATTCTTATACTTAGTGATTATATAACATTTAATAGAATCTGAGATACCATCGTTATAATTGATTTAGTCCACTCATAACCATTAGTGCGTTACAATCCCCAAAGACTCATGAGCCAAGCATGGTGGTATGGGACACCGTGTTCGAGTTGTCGGCCTATGATAGGGTGATGAGCCTCCCTATAGTGACGATTGATCACTGATAAAGGTGATAGAATGTTGTTCGAAAGGCCCCCGTTAAATTACTCGACTGATGGTTCCGTGCCAGAGTATAGTTTGAACAACCAAGTGTGAGTGAATTAGGTGACGAGCTCCTTTCCTTTCTATTTATTTAGTTTTAAGTTACAAGCCCACACCTCTAAATTGATGCCTTAATAGTATGGTTTATATTGGGTGACGGCTCGTGCCTTGTTGATGCCTTAATTTGGATCAAGGGACACTAGTGAGGAGCTGCCACATGCCGTAATGAACCACGTGATCCGGATAATGACTTATAATATAATGGTGGTATCATAGATTCGTCAACCTGCAGTATGAACTGGGACTAATAATTACTTGGCTAATCATGTATATCCTAGGATAGGTTATGATTTAGCGTTGGAGTCGCTTGTGAGGGAGTATTGTCATTTGCGAAATAGGCGTGGAAGTCGCTTATGAGAGAGTTGAATTGTGAGGAGCATGCATCATTTCATCATTGCATCAATATACGTACCCAATAAATTAGAAAACTATTTGTTTATTATGCTATCATTACTTGCGCTCTTTTGTGTTGTGAACCTGCAAACCACTAAAATGTCCCAAGTAATAATCCTGGGGATATTTCTTCACTATGTTGGCATTTAATGCCTCTTATTTAACATATGTGGATAACTCAGGAATAGGACTGTTCACAACCACAAGTGTAGGGTCGCGATGTAGTAATAATCTCTATGAGACTGAGGTCAAATTCACAGGGACTATTCTTGCACGTATTCTGAAAATAACTAGAACTAGGACTAGAAGAAGATCTAAACCTAATTCTGGAATAAAAGAGAGTAATTATAAATAATGTTGATTTGATACTATTAATTGAAAGGTGGGAACTAGGGTGTCAAGAATCCACTTGTAGCTATCAAGATGTTGCCTTGCTTGATTTAGGAATCATAATTGGAATTTGAGTCTTATCCTATCTAATTGGAAGATGAGATAATCAAATCTTTAAACTTTTCATTGACCTAATTCTCAATGGATGAGAATTATGATGATTGGAAGGGATTCCATCACCCTACCATGCCCAGGAGACGATGGCGAACAACAGGATTTACCAATCTCACAACCTCAAAAAGAGGAAAAGAAGATATCCAAAGCTATCAAAACATCTATTGTAATTTGAGTCACAATAAATCATAGAAAACTGAAAATATTCCTTTAATATCAAACTATAAATTAATGAGGTTCAACAAGAACAAGAATCAAAGCAAGAAAATCATCCTAACATGCTACAAGCTTCACCTCTTAGCCCTAACTAAGAGGTATAGCTATCCATAGACATGATTGGATCTAAAACCCTAAAAGAAAGCATTAAAAATAAATAAAGAAGGAAGCAAAACTTTTGTGAGGCTGCTCCACCCTTTGGCTCTACTTTTGTAATCCTAGATATCCTTAGAACTCCTTGGGAAACCCATATTTTTAGCCTTATCCGTCCAATTTCTCAAAACTACCTCAAATTTACACAGTCCGCGTAAAATCTGCGTAACTCTTCGATGCCATCGAACAACCTTGCCTTGGTGATTCTTGAGCATCAAATCTATGCTTTTAAAATTCTTTTCAATTCAAGTTCTTAGACTTGCCTTACAATACAAACATGTATAAAATATACCCATTAAGCATTATCATGTTCATAAAACTAAGATATAAATAGGGGGAAATATGTAATATTTGACACTTAATAAGGACCAATCAGTGGTGTGCTTGGGGCGAGTAGATCCCTAGCTTCTTCTTTCCTGGTAGTTGTTCTTTTGTTCCTATTATAATTGTTGTGATTTATATAATTCTCACATTGGTGGTTGCCACTTTTGGAACTGTAACTTCTAGGTGTTAGCCTTATTTTGTTGGATCTTGCTATCTATACCTCGCTTTGATTACGCTAAATTGAAATGCGTTACTCTGATTTTTTATTTGTCAAATAAATGTGAATTTAAATTAGGACCCATGTGAATTTTATTAAGTTAACACTCAGAAACTCGGGATTAAGTGTCTATGTATTTGGGTGCTGATTTTTGGGGCATTTCAAAGTATCACTACCCAGAGTGGGGCGACTTTCAAAATCATAAAACATTTCCAAAGTAAAGCATCAGACTTTCGAGGCACTTAGAGATCTTCCATATCTCTATGTGGGAGTCAACACAAAATTAAATAAGATCCGATGTCTTGAAGTTTTCTTGGAGATTATCAGATCTGAATGCACATCAAAATACGATTGGACTGAACTCCAGTGTTGGCTCCATTGTATCAAATGATAATGCTCTTAAGAAATGATAGGCTTAGACTGGTTAGAAGAAATCATCCAAATGGAGAAAAAGATAAATTGTAACTTACGTATAAAAACTAGAAGATTGCAGGGAAAGAGGTCACCCTCACATACTTAAGCGTGGATGCTTACAGAACTTGATTGAATCCAAGTCGGCGTAGTGAGTTCCCTGTAAGGCTACAAAAAGAGCAGGGCAGCTAACCACTTTGATGATCAAATAAAATAAGTAGTCTTGGGGTGATATGGGAAGCAACAAATAATCCAATACTGAGTCAGTATCCTCATAAGGCCGCAGAAATCGCAGGGGCTCTACGTTACTTTTCTGATTTAATATGTGAAAGGGTTGTGATTGGTGGCCCATGTAGAGACAATCATAACATTTTCCTCAAACCCTCACGATATGTGCAAGTTATCTATTTCTAGTTAACTAGCTGACACAGACACAAAGACAGGTATTCGAATTACAATTTATGACTGACTAGAAAAGGTAGGGTGTCCACTCACTTTGGCATTCGGTTGCACACAAACTCTGCCAAAGATGGGCATTTATAGACACCCCACCCTAGGATGATAAGTTGATTGAGCTTGAACTGATGGATGGTCAACCACACCCCAATCCTAAACCCTAAACCTGTAAGCCTAAACCCTAGGAACCCCAGTCTTAAACCCTAAGCTCAGCCTATTCAACCCAATAAATCTAATCAATCCAGTCAACCTAACCCAAAACCCTAAGAACCCCAGTTATAAACCCTAAACTTAGCCCACTCAACCTAGTCAGCCTAACCCTAAACCCTAGAACCTTGAGTTAGCTCGGCAAGTCAGATTACCCAGTCAACTCACCGAAGTCAACTCACCTGGTTAGCCCACCCAATCCAACAACCCAACCAACTCACCTATTTAAGCCCAGAACCAAGCCCAAACCAAAGTCTAAAAGCAAGACCAATCGAAGAAATGGGTAAAACCTCAAAGTAGCAACCTTCATAGCAGAGCCTCCACACGCTCGAAAGAGGTCACTTGTTAAAAAAGGGAGTCCTTGTAGGGACTGGTAGTGACTAGTTTTCCGCGGGCCACATGGGCCGACACTCCCCCTCTTTGGGGTGGTGTTCACAACCCCAAGTGTAGGGTTGCGATGTAGTAATAATTCATTGAGACCGAGGTCGAATCCATAAGGACTAAACTTATACGTAATCTGAAAATAACTAGAAGTAGAACTAAAAAAAAGATCTAAATTTAATTCTAAAATAGTTAAGAAGAATTGTGAATAAAGTATCAATAATCAAAAGGAAATTAGAGCGTCAAGGATCCACTTGTAGATATCAGGATGTTACCTTACTTGATTAAACAAACACAATTGGAATCGGAGTCTTATCCTATCTAATTGGAAGATGAAACAATTAAATCAAATCTCTGAACTTTTCATTAATCCAGTCCTTAATGAAGGAGTATTATGATAATTGGAAGAGAATTTATATATCCATCATGCCCAAGAGATGATGTTGAATCACGAGTTTTACCAATCTCATAATCTCAAAATAAGAAAAGAAGATATTCAAAGCTATCACAACATCTATTGCAATTTGAGTCACAATAAATTATAGAAAACTGAAAATATTTCTTAAATTCAAACTAAAAATCAATGACGTTCTACATAAACAAGAATCAAAGCAAAGGAAGCATCAAAATAAACTACAACTTCACCTCTTAGTCCTAGCTAAGAGATTATCTAGTCATAACTAACTCAAAAATAAAAGAAAAAGTAAAAGATATACTAGAATCCATGATGAAATCGAAGTGGAAGAACATTGTTTGCGCTTTGCCTAGGCCTTCTCTCCATTTCTAAACCCTAGAAGATGCTTTAGAGCATCCCAAGGAGTCCTATTTATAGTTGTGGAACTCCAACTTTTACACCGAGTTGGAAAAATCTAGAAACCGCCTCAAATTTATGCACTCTGTGCAGTTCCCAAAATAGACTTTCAGAACTTTTATTTTTTAGACTCGGAGTTTTAGAATATATTTTTTAGGATAATTTTAAGAATATGTTCCTTTTTTAGGATAATTTCAGGATTCCTTTTCTTCTTTCAAATCTTTGATTCTCTTCATTCCTCACTTGGTTTCTTTGGATCTTTGGCATGTGAATTCTTCATTAATGACTTCTAAATCTCTAAATCTTCATTTAGTAATCTTTTGAGTATAAATCTTTCTTTTGGCATCGATTTCACCTTAAGCTCTCGAAATCACCTCGCTCATGAAAGCATGCATTATTAGATCAATTAAGCACTATCATGTTTATAAAACCAAGGTATAAATATGGGGAAATATGCAATATTTCACACTCAACACCCTCCGTCCCCAACCAAGATTTTGCTAATCCCGTGTAAAACATGCGTGAAGTGATCTTTAATCTTCAATGTTTAAATCACTTTTAGAAAATTATCTTTTTGTGCAATCAAGTATGAATGAGTACAATCAAAAGAAGTGAGAGTGCAAATTTGAAAACCAAGAGCCGAATCACACGAGCAATCAATCAAAAAGTTTCTTTATCAATCATTTAAGAGCATAAGTTTATATATCAAGTTTTTCCAATGTTCTTAGTGAATTGTATTTACTTTCCATAACATACTACTATTTCATAATGTTAGCCATGCTCATCACCTCAATTTTTATTGAATAATCAAGTACTGATTTCGAACTTATCACCTTTTCCTTCTTTTTCCAGTTTTTGATTTTATATCGACGGTCCCTTTTATTTATTTATTCTTTTCAGACTTTTTCATTCCTTTCTAGTCTTTTCATTATACATGACCTTTTTGTTGATCTCTATGTTTTTTTTAACTAGTTCTTTTTTATTTTTTTACAGGTGGATAAAAATTTTCAGACTCAATTCTCAATATCTTTCAATGATATACATACTAACAATAAAAAATTCTAGTACTATTCACAGAAAGCAAATTGAACGTGTCTTGTGATTTAGATTATCATGATATTCAAACTTCCTCTTAATCGATTAAATGAAAAAACTTAAGAGATAGTCTTATTCAGTTGATCAAACTCCAACAATTTTAAATTCAATTTCATATCTTATCATCATACTCAAAGCATTCTTAATTCCACAAATTATCATTTCCCAAACATGTTTTTAACTTGAAAATTTAAAAATTTTCACAATTTTTAATCAAAACTAAGAAAACACTTATTAGTTTACCTAATCCACACCCCCAACCTAAAACCTACATTGTCCTCAATGTAAAAGATAAGAGCATGCAATGCACATGAGACAACAAAAAGAAATGGGAAGTGATGGGAAGATAATACCTGAAGAAGGAGAATTGAAGCTTTTCCAAAGTTCTTAACATGTAAATGGGTTAGCACGAAGACTAAACAAACTGAAATCAAATTATCCTAATCCTAAATCCTATGAAAGCAATAAACCTAACTACACCTTCGTCAGACTAGGATGTCAATCCTGGTATACAGTATCAGTCAAAGGCATGGACATGTCCTTTGAATCAAACTTCTCAACAAATGGCTTGAGACAATGTCCATTCACTTTAAAGGCATTGTCATTCGTTGAATTCTTTATCTCGATGGCCCCATGAGGATAGAAATTAGTAACAATGATGAGACCGGTCCAACAAGATCAAAGTTTACCCAGAAAAAGATGTAAATGAGAATTGTATAAAAGGACTTTTTGACAGATTATGAATGATTTCCAAAAGATGTTCCTGTCATGGAATACCTTCATCCTGTCCTTGTAAATTCTCGAGTTCTCATAAGCGTCATTCCGAATTTCTTCGAGTTCATTCAATTGAAGTTTACGTAGCGAGCCAGCGTTGTCCAAATTAAAGTTCAAATTTTTTATAGCCCAGTAGGCTCTATGCTCTAGCTCCACAGGTAGGTGGCAAGCTTTCCCATAGACGAGTCTAAA
This sequence comes from Magnolia changhungtana, assembly GCA_030180095.1. Taxonomy (NCBI): domain Eukaryota; kingdom Viridiplantae; phylum Streptophyta; class Magnoliopsida; order Magnoliales; family Magnoliaceae; genus Magnolia; species Magnolia changhungtana. The sequence continues at coordinate 2,819,214 of JASAUF010000548.1, forward strand.
GGGAGACATTCCAATGAGGGTCTTAAAAGTTATATAGTAAGCCCATAAGGCATCAGTCAAGTGAATTGACCAATCCTTACGGTCAGGGTTAACCATTTTTTTTATAATTTGTTTAATTTCCCTATTAAAAATCTCGGCTTGCCCGCTTATCTGCAGGTGGTATGGAGTGCTCACTTTATGAGAAATGCCATATTCTTCATTAAGTTCTTAAATGGCCTATTACAAAAGTGTGAACCTCCATCACTAATGATAGCCCGAGGCATTCTGAACTGGGAAAAGATATTTTCTTTTAAGAATCAAATGACTATTTTATGATCATTATTCTGGCACATGATTTCTTTGACCCACTTATTGACACAGTTTACTGCTAACAAAATGTAAGTATTCCTAAAGGATTGGGGGAATGGTCCCTTGAAATCGATGCCCTAGCAATCAAATGCTTTAATGATAGGAATGAGGTTTAGAGGCATCATATTTCGACGTGACAACCCTCTCAATTTTTGACAACACTCATAAGCTTTGCATAAGTGATGAGTATCTCTGAACATCATGGGCCAGTAAAAGCTGCATTGCCGAATTTTGGCTGTGGTCTTTTTAGTAGAAAAGTGACCACCACAGGCCTGAGAATGACGAAAGGAGATGATACTCTGATGTTCATTGTCTGACACGCATCTCCTTATAATTTAGTTTGGACAATATTTAAACAAATAAAGATCATCCCAGAAAAAGTAACATACCTTGGCAAAATTATTTTTTTTCTTATCTTGTGCAGTCCAATATGTTGGCGTAAAACCTGTAGCAATATAATTCGCAATGTCAGCAAACCAAGTTAATTGGGAGAGTTTAAACAATTGTTCATTAAGGAACATGTCAATTATCGGTATCAGCTCAAGCAAATTGGGGAGATCAAGTCTTAAGAGGTGGTTAGCCACTACGTTTTCTACTCCCTTTTGTCTCTTATTTCTATATCAAATTCCTAGAGTAGGAGGATCTATCTTATCAGGCGAGTTCTTTGAGAGAAGGTACTTTATCGCCGCATGATCAATGTAAATGATGATGTTGAATCCGATCAAGTAGGACCTAAATTTATCCAAAGCGAACATTACGGCTAAGAGTTCCTTCTCCGTAGTATAATAGTTCACTTGGGCAGAATTTAGAGTTCTACTCGCATAGTGAATCACATAGGGCTTTTTTTTTTTTTTTTTAGCCTAACACCTCCCCAATAGCATAGTCAGACACATCGTACATAATCTCAAAAGGTATGCTCTGGTTGGGTGGCTGCATGATAGAAGTGATAGTCAATATGCCCTTGAGCTTAGTGAAAGCTTCATGGCATTATTCAGTCCACTCATATGGTGCTTCCTTTTGAAGTAGATTACATAAAGGACGAGAGAGGTGGCTAAAGTCCTTTATGAATCGTCTATAAATTCTGGCATGTCCTAAGAAGGATCGCACGTCACGTACGCTCTTGGGTTGAGGTAGGTTAGAGATCAAATCAATTATAGCCTTGTCTACCTTAATTCCCTTGGATGAAATTATATGTCCAAAAACAATTCCCTTGGGAACCATGAAATGACATTTCTCCCAATTCAGAACTAAATTCTTTTCCTCACATCGCTTTAGCACACATTTAAGATTTTCTAAATACTCGCTGAAGGATGGACCAAAGACAGTGAAGTCATCCATGAAGACCTCTAAATATTACCCCACCATGTTAGAAAAAAATACTCAACATGCATTGCTAAAAAGTGGTGGTGGCATTACATAGTTTAAATGACATCCTTTGGTAAGCAAAGGTGTCAAATAGACATGTGAATGTTGTTTTTTCTTAATCTTCAATGGCTATCTCTATCTAATTGTAACTCGAATATATGTCAAAAAAGTAGTAATAAGAATGACCAGCTAGCCTTTCTAAAATTTGATCAATGAAGGATAAAGGAAAGTGATCTTTCCTTGTGACGGTATTCAACTTTATATAGTCAATGCACATTCTCCAACCAGTAGTGACTCTAAGTTGGCATGAGTTCATTGTCAGCATTAGCTACAATAGTGATTTCAGGCTTCTTAGGAACCACCTGAGTTGGATTCACCCATTGACTATTGGATATAAGGTATATGATACCCACATCTAACAACTTAAGCACTTCTCCCTTAACCACCTCTTTCATGTTTGGATTTATTCGACGTTGTGGTTATCAAGAGGTTTTTGGATTATTCTTTAGATGAATGTGATGAGTACAAATCAAAGGATTAATTACCTTGAGGTCTGTAATCGACCATCCAAGGGCTCCTTTATGCTCAATGAGAGTAGAAATAAGCATACTCTCTCGTTCTTTCTCAAGGTGGGAAGAAATCACCATTGGGTATGTCTCATTTTGACCTAAGTAAACATATTTGAGATCAACAGCCAAGGGTTTTGGGTCAACCTTTAGTGCCTTGATACTATAGGTAGAGGCACTACATTGGTTCGGGGCAATTTCTCAAATTGTGGCCTCCATCGGTTAATTTCATGTATCAGCATCGCATCAAGCAAGGCATCCATCTCCCGAATCATGTCATCATCTATATCAAGGGAGTGGGCTAAGCACGTCTCTAAAGGGTCAAAGTATAGAGTCAAAAGTGTTATACCTTTCATGAAAGAGTTGATCAAGTTAATGTCATGGGTATCGTCTTCATCCTCTGTCTGTATGCTCATATTGAAAAAGTTATTGAGCTCTAATATCATATTTCTAAAAGATAGATTTATAATTTCATTCCTACAATTAACAATGGCATTTGATGTAGCAAGGAATGGATGACCAAGAATGATGGGTATCTGAGTGCTCACATCTATAATGGGTTGAGTATCTAGAATAATAAATTCTATTGGATATTAGAATTCATCAACCTAGACCAACACATCCTCAATCATTCCTCTCGATACACGGATTGATCGATCAGCAAGTTGTAATGTGGTCCGGGTGGGTTTTAATTCACCTAGACCCAATTGTTCGTAAACCAAGAATTGGATCAAATTAACACTCGCCCCCAAGTCAAGAAGTGTGTGCTCAATCCAGTGGTTCCCAATTACACATGTGATGGTTGAGCTGCAGGGATCTATGTATTTTTGTGGCACATCTTGTTTAAGGAAGGCATTCACGTTTTCTGTTAAAAAGATTTTTCTTTTAAATGTTTTGTCATCTTTTGGTTGTATATAGATCTTTCAGAAATTTAGCATATGAAGGAATTTGTTTAACGACATACAGTAATGGGATATTGACCTTTACTTGCTTAAGCACTTCTAAAATATCCTGGGAGTTAGATAGAGGTTTTGGTGCAATCAACCATTGGGGGAATAGCACAATCGGCTTTTTTTGAGATTCCGGTTCCATCTCATTTGGGATGTCACTAAGTCCATCATTCTTAACTTCTACAGATTCCTAGGCTTTTCAGTCCTCACCGGAATGGTTTTGTCAATTGTCTTTCCACTTCTAAGAGTGATGATAGACTTGGCTTGTTCCACATGTTGATTGGAAGAGCTTGGGTCATTGATTTCACATTGTGACTTTGGATTGGGGAGAGGTTGGGCTGGAAAAGTCCCTTTCTCTCCAGTCGCTAAGTGTGACTCAATCCTTTGAATTGATGATGTAAACATTCCCATTATTGTTTTGATATCTTAGAATGCTTGCACTGTGTTCTGGTTGAAGAGCTCATAGTTTTGCATGAATTTTTAGACTGGATCCTCTTGATGTTTCCTTTGATTTAGAAGTTGAGTAAGGGCCTCTTGAGGATTGGTCGTTTTTCCGTTCCTCCAACTGAAGTTTGGATGGTTCCTCCAATTGGAATTACATGTGTTTGAGGTGGGTCCACTAAATGGTTGTTGGTAAGTATTTACGGCATTTAATTGCTCATTTAATAAATCTTAAAAAGCAATCCTGCGTTGCATGTATGTTGCTAGCACAAATATCACAAACAACTTCCACGACTTCCCTTTGTTTGATACCATCTACCTTCTTAAGTTTCATGACCTCGAATTTTCTTGTGAGATTAGTCACCCTTGCACTAATGTTATCTTCTTCTTTTAAGGCATACATTCCTCCCCTTTCCCTTAATTGAGCAGGCTTAGAAGTGGTGGGTCTTGGGGAGGTGTCCCATGATTGCGTGTTTGTAAGTGCTATGTTTTCTAGCTCCTATAATTGTCAAATTTTGTAGTGTCAAAACCTCTTGGAATATGTGTCTTGTGTAGCGCATCCACATATTCAAGATTGTGCTTCTCAAAGGTCTTTACCTCAATAACTTCAAGTGCAAGATTACATGTTCACGTCAAGTACATCACAAAGTGTGATTTCAATCTTTCAAGCTTTAATAGTTTAAGTTTTCAAAGCTTTATCCAAGTCAAGACAAATTTCTTTACTTTGAACCTTAACCTTAAGCTTCAATGTTAGTCATATTCAAACTTTAAAAGTCATCTTCATATGTCAAGATCTCAAGCTTCGTGAACTTCAAAGAACGACTATAACTGAAGCAAAAGAAGATTTAATGTTCATACATCATGTATAAGGTATGAATGACCCTAGATTGACCATAGGGTAGGTCATTTTGAATACATAATTCAAATTGGTTCATTTTATAAGTGCATAGTCTATTTTTCGACTAGTCTTAGAATAAGTTTGACTAGTCCTAACACTGGCTTGACCAGTCCAAGAAATCCTCGACCAGTTCTAAGTTTATTACTTATTTTCGGGATTTTTTGTTAAAGCCTCGACCAGTCCTGTATACTGCTCGACCAATCGTGTGAACAGTGCTTCACCTTATCGCGTTCAAATTTTTAAAAATCTGTTGGTCCTACGACCAGTCGAGCCGACCTCAAGACCAGTTGAAGATGTGATTTGTGCACTTATAAATAGAGCTCGAATTTCAGAGTTTGATATCCAATTCAAGCAAAATTAATACGCCGCTCTAAGAGATAAGTTAGTAATACTCTTAAGCTATTTAGTGCTCATTTCATATTCTCTTTAATTAGCTTGTTGCATTTGATTTTGTATTCTACATTCCAATTTTATTTAAAAGAGGGATTGAAGTATTCCCATTTCTTGGAATCAAAATCAAATCATGCTGGCCCAAGGTGATGTAATTTAAAATCAATCTAGAACTTAGAACCTTTTCATAAGTGAGTGTGGGCGTTTAACATCTACGTTGAACTTCTACTCCAAATTGGTTCTTCCAAGCCGCACCAAAAGTAGAATATCCATATAAGTATTTTACATTTTTGTAAATTCATTATTTTGGTTTCATTGAGATTGTGCCAGAAAAATCTATTTCTTTTGGTTTATCTGAGGTGATTCAGAAAACTTAGAGTGTGGGCCTTTTTAAATTGTGCAAACCCACTTGAAAGACACAATTACGAGGGTTTTAGGTGAACCTTGAAAAACCTATTTGCATAGTGAATGCTAATATCTACTGTGTGAGGATATTAGGAGTGAAGTAGTTATGTGGCTGTTATTCTAAATAGTTGGTGTACACACAAGCGAACCACTATAATTTTTGGTCTTGTGGGATTGATTGAATATTTCTTTTTGTGAATGTTGTAATTTCCCTTTATGCATATGTGGAGAATGTTGTAATTTCTTTTATGCAAGTGTGGGAATGTTGTAATAGCATAGTTATTTCCTTTGCTATTTATTTCTTTTATATCCTCTTCAGTTTGAGTTTTTTATACTCACCCATGTTCTAGTAAGGTTGTCTTACCATAAACCATTGGTTTTTGGTGTCAGGTTGTCCTTAGAGCCAAGTTTGTATCAACCTCACAATACTAGATTTTTGAGGTTGTTTTACATTTCGGCTTTGTAGATCGGTTAAGTGTTATCTTTATTTATATTTTTTTAATTCCGTAGTTTATTTTTTTAATTTGGCATAGTCCTATTCACCCCCCCTCCTCTCTAGGAATCTTAGCTCGGCCTTTTCAAGTGGTATCAAAGCCTAATAACTCATTTTAATTATTATTTATTTTGAATTAATTTCTTGAGCTAATCGATTTGAGCTTTGTAAGATGTCAAATTTTGATAGCCTATCAGTCACTAGGCCTCCACCATTTGATGGCTTCAATTATGCTTATTGGAAAGCTAGGATGAGAATTTTCTTAAAATTCATGAATGAGAGCGTGTGGCAAGCCACAGTGACTAATTGGACCCCTCCTACCACTGAAGTAACAGGAACCGACGGATCCAAAACTATGAAAGTCACACCTTATTTTTCCTGGACCACTCTTCAGAAAAGTGAGAGTAGTGATAATGCAATTACTTGCACACTATCACCGGATGAATTCAAAAGAATTATATCCTGTGATACTGCAAAGCAAGCCTGTGATATTTTAGAAATGACACACGAGGGAACAACAATTGTCAAGAAATCTAAAGTCCAAATTCTCACAACCAAATTTGAGGAAATACGTATGGAAGAAAGTGAAACTTTTATGGACTTCTATATAAGATTAAATGACATTGTCAACTCTATGTGGGGTCTCAGTGATAGAATCCCAAAAAGTAAAGTCTGTGCAAAGATACTACGCTCACTATCTGAATGGTTCAATTCAAAGGTGACTGCGACCCAGGAACTTTGTGATACGGATAATTTGAGGGTAGAAGAATTCGTTGGCTCATTATAGACCTATGAGTTAAACTTCAAAGCTCCTAAAGGTAAATCCATAAATCTTCTAAAAGTATTTCTCAAGAAGATAGTAGTAATTTTGATTTAGAAAATTCTGAAGATGATATGGCCCTTTTAGCTAAAAAGTTTTACACAAATTTTAAAAGTAAAAATGGGTAGATTTTAAAACACCTGTTGAAAAGAAAAGATCTAGATCTAAAACTTAGAAATCTTTAAAAGACGGCCAATGTTATAACTACCAGGAATATGGGCATCTAGCAAACAAATGTCCTAAAAAGGATAAACCGAAAAAGAAAGGTTTGTTGGCAACATGAGATGAATCTTCCTGCTCTGAAGCTTCTTTTGAGTTAGACGATTCTGAAACTGAGTCGGGTAATAAACTTAAAGCCCTTATGACTATGGCCAAGTTCACTTTTTCAGATAATGATGATTCAACTAGTGAAGAAAATCTGAATAGTGTGAAATAGCGGTGAAGACTACTTGAGTTGAAGAAGGAATATGCCAATATGTCCTAGAGGGGGGTGAATAGGACTTTCTAAAGTTTTTATATTTTATTTAAAACTCCTCCACTAATCCTATGATCATGCAAAATCAGGATTACTCAAATGTAACTCTACTGGCTTCCAAGCCTGGTAGTGGATCCAATCACAAACTATCTTAGAAGTAAGCAGTATGCAAGCTAGCTTATGATGTATATGACTGTGTAGGTGTGTGTGGTGTGATCAAATATTTAGATGAGGAAGTATTAAAGCAAATCACACAATCATAAAAATAACAATCTCAAACACAGTCATTTTATAGTGGTTCGACGATAAGTCTACTCCACTCCCGGCTGCCACACTCAACTCTTGAGTGTACTGGATTTCACTAAGGAGGTTTCTCAGGGTTCACCTCAAACCTAAGGTTTTAAATCAGGTTCACATTCAACCTTTACACAGAGGTTTCTGCTCGGTTCACCTCTAACCCTGGAGTTTTACTGGTTCACTCCTAACTAGATGTTTATGCTTTCCATAGAATAAGGGTCTACACAATGCACCCGGATGTTTTTGCTCTCCACAGAGCAAGGGTCCACACAACACACCCGCTATGTACACTCCCACCGGAGGTCTCCTACGAGAACTTTAAAGGGTGAGAACCACTTAAGACCCAATCCTAGAAAGGAATGATCACAAGTGTCCTCTTAGACTCTAGATACTTACAGATAAGTTGATGAGTCTTATTCAACGCAATGACGAAGATCTCCTCCTTGTTGTTGAAGAGTCTTCGGCTCCCTTAATCCGCAACACAAAAGATGTACCAGTACTTGGCTTCGGGTTGGGTCAAGGTTATGATGGAATCTTACTCTCTAAAGATTTTCTTATAAGGAAGATAGAGTAGTTCCAATCATCAAAGCATTCAAGGCATCCCAGCTTAATGATATGTCATTAAGATAGTAGCTGGAGGATTCTTGAATACGGAAGTTCATTCCCCAATCCACTCTATTGAATGTCAATGGTGAGGGTGGATTGGAGGATGAACTCCCTTGAGGGAAAGGGCTTTAGATATAAGATATAAGTTTTTTTTTTTTTTTTTTTTTTTTTTTTTTTTTTTTTACACACGCAAACACACCCTCACAGATATAAGATATAAGTTGAAACACTCAAAAGCTCTCTCTACTTTCTCTCACAGCAACAAAAGACAAGTCCTCTATATATATGCAAAAAGTTCTAACGGATATAAAATGATTACATTTACGACAGAGTTCGATATCATCGAGCGTATACTCTCGATAGCATCGATGGTCTGCTCGATGACTCGGACTCAATGTCATATACTTTTGAAACCCTTTGCCAATTGGTCGATGAATCGAAACAATTGTCGATGTCATCGGATTTCGAACTCCGATTCTATCGATGACATGTTCGATCCATTGACACTTGAAAAATGAGAGAGACTTGACTTTGAAATATTTCAGGTTTTTATGAGTGATCGGGGAACCGTCGAGATCATCGGAATTTGAATGTCGATGATATCGAGATCAGAGTCGATGCATCGATAAATCCAATGGATTTGTCTTTAAGCTTGCTGGACGATTTGTGTCTTATTCGATACAATCGATCTAGTGCCGATATCATCGATATTTGAATATCAATTTAATCGAAGGGCCCCCGATCATAGTTTAAAACAACCTGTAATATCTGTTGTAAGAAATGCGTGCCCTCGATTGATATCATCGATGGACCTCCGATCTTATCGATATTTGAATTCAGAACATATCGGAAGAGCATCGATACATCGAAGGATTTTGAGATTTTCATTTAAAAACAGCGGCGCTAGAAAACTGCCTGTCGATCTTATTGAGCCATTCTTCGATGGGCTCGAGATTTGAATATTGATGATATCGATATGTGTATACATCGATAATTCGTCCAGATATGTTGTGAAGTTACTGGATATATTTAGTGCTTATATCAATGATATCGATAGGTGTATTGATACATCGATAAATCCGTCCAGATGAATATTTAGTTGTTGGACATTTTGGTCCTCATATCGATAATATCGTTAAGGTGTCGGAGACATCGATAGAGCAGGTCGATCATATCGAGGGTGTTCCGATAAGATCGACAGGGCGAGAAAAACTTAAAATTTTTCTTATTTTGAAAAATGTTTTCTCTCCCTAAAAACCCTAAGATGTCTATCTTGTTTTAAGGGTTTTAATTACCTGGTGTTTTAGGACAGGGATGTGAGGCTTTAGTTTTACCTGTGACGAGCTCGCACACATCCAGATGAGGCAGACACTTGAATTGATCTTCCTACCAGGCTCTGTAGGCACACTGACTCAACGCACACGTAACTTGACAAACCAGGGCACTTTCAATCTCCCCCTTTGCTAATTATGTGACAAAATCCCCAAAACACCCTAGGATAATATCTAGACAAACTATCCTAAATTGTGTGTACATGCTTTTTACACAATTTTACAAATTCTAGGAAACCTATGTACACATCATATTATCTGTTCCCTCTTACTTCAAAACTCCCCCTTTCTTGGTGTAGCTGCTCCCCCTAACACCTGCAACACCAATAGATATACAATTTTCTGCTCGGATAGTTTTAAAGTATTCTCCCCCTTTTTGTCAATCATGGGCAAAGGTATAGCAAGTGAGATTGACTAAAGAGTGAATTACGTGGGAGAAGCCAATGGGAGCAACAACAGATATCGATGTATAAGGATGAAATCATTTTAAAACATACATCATTTTCAGAAGATATGAATGCATATTTAGATAAGATAGAGCAGTTGTATAGCAGTTTGCAATTCATAACTTGATAAACCAGGGGAACAAAACACAAATAAGGTAGGAAAAAGATTGAGCATTATATAAAAGAACCAAAATTGCCCTAGACCACGCCAAAATTATCTGATTATCTAAAATAGACTGCCCAAGATTGGTAGTAAATTAACAGTTATCCCAGTTAAAAAAAAAACCAAGCCCACAAAAAAATGATGTTCAATTAGCACAACCAGCTTCTACCATCTTTGTGAGTCACCACGTGTGAGTAAATCAACTACTTGCTGATTTGTTTGTTGGAGAGAATTGACTTTTTCTTCAATCACGGTGAGACGTCTCTCACAATTGTGAAGTCGCTCCTCCATACTTGCCATACCATTCAGTAGATGACGTTCAAGATGATGAGTTTGACAATTTGTGATAGACTCTGGACTCAGCAATGACGTTCGGTTGGATCCCCCATGGATATGACGAAGGAGCATGTGGAGCAGCCGACTGTAGGGGAGCACTATTCTCAAGAAGAACTGAAGGAAGACACAGCTGTTGTGCCACCTGAGGGGAATCACTGTCAAACCACTTTTCTGGATAAACTTTGTCAGATGAGATAGGAATACCAACATGATAGGCTAATTTACAGATGAGTACAGGAAAAGCTAGTGTATCCTGATGATTTCCTTGAATGACCTGAATTAGCTGCTTAAGAAGAAGTGTTGGGAGGCACACCTGAACTTCCTGATATACATCATACAACACATTTAGCACAAACGGATTTGTGGGTAGCAACCTTGGGCCAAATGCTGAAATTTCAGCCCACCCACTATCTGGGCTTGCAGGAAATTCATTAAAATTTATTTATAGTATATTTATTTATCTGATGGCCCGCACACATCATTGTGGGCCCCATTGGATGAGAGGGAAAATATACAACACATATATTCAAGTGGGCCATGCTGATGGAATGCCGGCCCAGCAGCCCAAGGTAGGGGCGTCCCATGGTGGGTAGTCCTACGGGCCTAGGTATTTGGCCCAAAACTGACCCAATTTGCTGGCCGCACCACGGTCAGTTCGGATGTCCGTTGGGTCTGAAATTTTGTAGGATGACACTTCCATAGGTGGGCCACACTTCCATAGGTGTCCCTACTATGGGTGGGACACCTCCCTATAAATTTTCATAATTTTTGGATACTCAAAAGTATTTTAATAAATTCCAGAGTTACAATCTGTCTAAGGTGAAATGTTGCTGGAAATAACTGTCCTGAATTTGGGTCATCCAAATGGGTAGGTTCTGGGCCTCTAAAATTCCTGAAATTTGGACCCAAGGTCCCTCATCAAGTTTACAACAAGGTGGGATCCAGAAATATGGTCCACCTTCTGAGAAAATATTTTTTAAAAATTTATTTTTATGAAACTATGCTGCTGGACTGCACAACAGAAATTTCTGGCAGCCCACTATATTGGCCCACCCTTTTGGATGCCCAAATGGGGTCCATTGGCCCTAAAATTTTACAAGTAGATCCTACATGGGTGAGACGCCTCTCTGTAAAATTTTAGAATTTTTGGGACAGTAAAAGTATTTTATTTAACTCTTGCAATTTGTTGACAACAAGGTATTTAAAAAACAATATGCTACTGAAACAATGCTGCTGCCCCTGACTTGTGCACCCCATTAGAGTGGGCCTAGGTCTGTCAAAATTTGGGAAAATGCAAGGCCAACCTTCCTATACAAGTATACAGTAAGGTGGGGTCCACAAAAGTGGCCCACCATTTCAAAATCATGCTAATATTTATGTTTTTCCAGCAAATAGTGTGGCTAGACAGTCCAGAAAAATCTGGACCGTCCACCCTCCTTGGCCCACCCTTTTGGGTGATCAAACAGGGACAAATGATGGTGAAACTTAACATGCTTCTAGGTGGGGTCCACATCTCCAAAAATAATCAATTAATGGACGTAAAACATCCTCAAAATTAGTACATAAACTATGTCAAAAATAACCCAAAAACAGTCCATAAATTTTCTGGATAGCAAGGTATGTCTTGAAATAACTGATCATAACCACTGATTAAAGGGGGAAATACCCCACAAGATTAGTGTCGTGGTCCACCTCAGTGGGCCCCACAAACTTCCATACAAAACCCCTTCACAAAAACCCATTGCATGCATTCAAATAGGAGCAAATAGGGTGTCAACGTCCAAGGAATGGACAACCATGGGCGTCCACCTTGCTTGGATGGTCTGGATATTTCAGGGCCCCTAAGTGGGCTACACATCATACACCACACAAGAAAATCTGGCTATAAGGGAAGTGGTCCGCCATTATTGAGCCCTCCCAAGAAAATTCAACCACACATCATACACCAATATACATCTACCCTATGAATCTCATACATGCATGACTAAAAATTAAAATGGATGGTCGGGATGCTATTCCCACCATGATCCTAAGGTCTAGATGACCTCATCATGCAAGAAAATCCAAGGATCCACCATAATTGGGGTCCATAAAGGAAAGCCCCATGTATGGGACATGCATGCATGAGGTGGGCCGTTTAGCCACACCTATGGGAATGTGTGGGATCTCCACCATTGATTGGTGGGTCCTACACTCTCCTCATGAATAAAAAAAGAGATCTCCACTATAGAAATCAGATTTACCACATAAGGAAGCACCCACCTAAGGATCTTCAGCAAACTTGGATCACGAAGCTCCAAATGTCCAAGGAACCAAGATAGATGGATGAGATGGGTTTTCAATGGGGTGATTGAGAGGAAAAAGGAGGAGAAAGGACTGGAATGGAGGGAAGATGGGCTGGAGAAATGGAGGGAAGTTGCTAGGGAAGAAGAGTAGAGAGAGAGAAATGAGATGGAAAGAGAGAGAGAGAGAGAGAGAGAGAGACTTTTAAGACTTGTAATGATGAGCTCTCTCTCTCCTAGGCAATGATGGTGGCCTAGGGTGATATTAACAAGGCTTAGGGTAATAGCCTTTCTGAAAATCTCATCTTAGGGTGAAATGATGGCATGGGAAAATGTGTAACCCATGATGGGGTCTACCAATCATGAAATCAATGGCTCATATCGATCAATACTCATAACTTGAGATGTACATATCAGATTAACGCACGGGACACAGCGTTGGAATCATGGCGATGAGGCAGATGCAATGGCATAGGTCTCAGATCAATCCAAATTGGTTTTACGTGACCGAACTTAAGGATGAATGTAAAATTACCCGAGGGTCGTGGGTGGCCGAAATTTGACCGGTAGGACTGCGGGAACAAAATGAATGGAATGCATACTCACACACACGCATGCACACATGTAAACTAGGGTCGGGTCTCACAATCCTCCCCACCAATAAAAAAATTTCGTCCTCAAAATTGACAAATTCGGGCAACAAGAATGCATAAACATCATATATATATATATATATCTCAATCATCATCAATCACAAGAGAAAGCAATATAAGCAATCAATCATCAAACAATTGGGGATAACACTCTCTAATCTCGCTTTTGCGTTCCTAAGACACTTTGACCTCCAAATGATGACCCCATTACACCTTCACCAAGGGAATGATGTAAATTTAGAGTCTCAGTCTGAAATGATCGAAACTGGGACGTTGTACAGTCTCACTATCTCCTCAATGAACACCTTTGCAAGCCGGTCCATCGACCAGGAAGTACGCACTGGAATGAAATGAGCTAACTTCGTCAGACGATCGACGATAACCCAGATGGTATCATGACCATGTTAAGTCCTCGGCAAACCTACGATGAGATCCATCAATACGTGCTCCCACTTCCACTCTGGAATGCTCATCGGCTGCAAGGGACCAGGGGTCTCTGATGATCAGCCTTGACATGCTGGCATGTGTCACACTCGACCACAAAACTCGCAATCTGGCCTACCATCCCTAACCAGAAATACTCCCTTGACAACAAAACAAGCCAACAAGCTCAACATTGGCAATAAAAAACTATTCAGCGGGCAAGAACATCTCACCAACCGAAACGGAACACGATAATATCATCGACCTAACACAGCGATCTTCCCAAAAATGTCGATACTGACAATCCTTAACGGCAGACTCTAATAGCAATCTGAGTGAACAAAAGCCCTTGGATATAAAAAGGGTGCGATGCACCAAAGCACAAGACTTACATATGGAGACAAGGAGAATACCCATAACGACTCCCCTAATAACTAAGGGTCCTGCTGAGTCATGCAAAATCAAGCCTAAGGTGGATGGGGAGGTGTCTGTCTCCTCTGCATCTGTGGTCTCTGCTGCTGTCGGGGTCTCAATAGCGGGAGCCACTGTCATTGCTGCAAGGGAAGAGGGCACTCGTACCTCCGATGCCCGGCCTGTCCACAACTGAAGTAAACACCGGAAAAGGGGCCGAAAGATGAAGCGGCCGACAGTGCTGATGATGATAAAGAAGCCACTGTATGTGATGCTGATGCTCTGGCAGCTTGATAGGCTACGCACCTCTGCCGTTGTCGACACTACTGGGAGCTACTAGAGGGGGCCTGCCTCTTCTGTCCTCTCCTCTGATCATGATCCCTCTGCAAACTGGTCCACTCGACCTCGCCCTGAAGTAGAAATACCACCAACGGAGCTCACTACAGAGTCGAATCTTGCAAAAGTGTACTCGCACACTCCTGTTCTGCCTATCCAGGCATCTCAGGAACGGGCTGACGGGTTTGAAAAATATCAATAACGACCTGCATCAACTGTTGGAGATGCTCAGCTCCTACAGAGATTGTTAGATAAGTGGGGGTAGCATTGGCCTCTGATGGAGGCACAGGTATGACGAGAGCCTCAGGAATAGGTACGACATGCTCCAGATGAGAAACAAGAATCTCAGATGGTGGAGCAAAAGTCACTCGGATCGCTGGAGCGGAATGAGAACCATGTCAATGGAAACCACAACCACGGGCATCACAGTCATGGGTACCTTGACTAGACGGCATAGTCTACGGAAAGAACAAAGGTGATGGACACTTAGGAATAAGAATCCTTGAATGCTCAAACGGAATGAAGAAACGTGCTCGGGACACTACTTGTCCTAAGCTCACAGTAGATATGTGATACAATCCCAAGTTATTCCAAAATTACTTGCTATGCTTTGATACCAACTCCTGTCACGCCCCAGACCAAGTAACCGAACTTACAAGGAACCCGATGGTAAGTTCTAGCTGCAACAGCCTCCACAGTACCCCATTCTCGGCACCTGAGGCAGGTTCCGATCCTAGGATCCCACAAAGAGGATTTTCATAACAGTATAATCATTCCAATACGAGCATACCCGAGATTACAATAAGTACATCTGCAATAAACAAAGGATACACATCACAAAATCCATTAAGAATTTGAACTTTTACAAGCTTACATCAGGTCCAAAAGGACATACATAAGATAATGGGAAAAGAGATAAAAGAGTCAGCAACACTGGAGTCCTCAAGGTCAACTCTACTCCATGCTCTGCTGCTACGATGCCTGCCTAGGATCTCCTGCACGCATCAATCGTGCATAAGCTTATAAAAGCTTAGAGGGTAGTGTAAGTGTGTGATAATAGTACACAGAAGAATAATAGGAGATACATGAAGGAAACATGATCAAATTCAACACCATCAACCTTACCAAGGCTGTCATGAATGCAAGAAGCTATATCAAGGTAGTATAATAATGTGAGAAACTATACAAAGGTTATATAATGCAATAAGTACTGTAATGCAATGAGTATTGGGCGTCATGCCAAGGCGATGCAACGTGAGGCTTACATAATTGATGCAAATGCAATGCGAAGTAATGTCAATGCTCATATCCAATCCACATATCAAGTACATTTCCATTATAAGAAAATCACTGGGGTCTATTACACTGCTGGATGACTGCCGCTCTACAGACCCCACACAGTCAAACGAGCGTAAGAGACCTCACTACCCTGCCTGCAGATAGCCAATCACCAGAAAGGCCCGAAGGTAGCGGACCCATTCACGAGCTGGTCAGACTCAGCCTAGCAATGCCTCCTTACATCAGGCGAGTAAGACCACACCCCTATCCAACCGACTACACGACAGTGAGAGTCGCAACCTAACAGTATAAGGCCCTCGTGTGCTCATATATTCCACCTAGTCACGGCGTTGAAGCAGATCCTTTGTACCATGGAAGTTTTGAGAATTTCACTCATAGGCATCCTATGCACCCGGTATGCTCAAGTAACATTTCCGGTGTCTAAACATGGCCATCCATGATGTATCTATGGAGGTTACAACCCTGATGAAGCAAGGGCAATAATGCTCATATGTTATGTAATGTCAGATGCATGAATCACACAATCAACCATGCATCAATTCCAAGTATCCAAAGTACTCAAGAGGGAGTACTATGTCCCTCAAAGAAGGTAACATGCAATGCCCAATGACATAATATGACCACACATACACAGTGTCAACCAAGCATACAATGATGTACATGGTTATAAAGATGAATTTAATCATACTATATGACGATATACAATGTATATTATATTCCTCCTATCCAAGAAGGAACTAAGACAAGGTACTTAGACAATATCTTTATGGAAATCCAACTTCTAGTGGGGGCCCATTTATTTGGGGTAGCCCACGAGACTAAGTATACAAGCTACGGGTTTAGGTAATGTAGAAATGAGCCTAGCAAGAGTCAAAGATGAGTATCCAATCACTCTTAATTACAACCGGGCCTAGAGGGGACCATAATGGGGATATTTAACTACCATTCCCCAAAAAGGCATATCAAGCATGAACTACATGGATAGAAGGCCCAAGGCCAATATTTAAGATAAAAATAAAGGTAACCACATACATATATTCCTCTTAATAAGCCATAAAAAGATATAATACCACTTTTCATAATATGGGCCCCAAGAGGAAAATTAAGGCCCAACGCTCAATTCCCAATGGCCATAGTATCTATGTATTAAGTTGGACTTTGTGGGCAGCCCATGTACACAATATACGGCCCAAAAATAAGTTTAAGTTTGGATGATGAAATGGGCCCAACTACATCAGCCCAATAACTAGCAATTTAAGTGGGCAACCAAGGGCCCAATACTATCCTCATCTTAGCCTACAAGTCCATCAAAATGGTGGAAGTTGGCCCAATATATGGTTGGCCCAAGCTGGGACGTCCTAACCCACTATGGACACATGAGATGCCCTAAATATCTGATCTAAGATGAGGTCCTCATGTGATCACTAAAGGTGACCCAAAAGAATGCACTGATTAAGCCCAAAGATTATAAGAAAACACAAGCATGCAACACGTATACAAGTTATCGTTATGGTGGGTCCCATAGCCAAATAAAGTTTTAACCATAAAATTGTTCGTTTAAGGTCCTTTGATAAAATTTTGGCCCGATTGACTTCCTAGACTTGCTAAGGTCCAAAAATTAGTTAACTATGTGGAGATAATCTCATGAAGGCCAATTATACTCACTGGGGGATCCCACTAGATGGAGAGTGTGTATATATCATGAAAAGATCAAGTGAGCCTATTACTGGATTGTGAGTCCGGCAGCAACCCAAGGTAGAGAGTGCATCTACAATTGGGCGATCCAAGGCTTGGATGGCCTGGACTAAACATGCGTTAAGGTAGGTTCCACATATATACACATTGAGCCTTAAACAAATGACCCAGTGTCTATGGTGGGCCTTTAACCATTCATAGAGAAATCCATGGGCCTACCTTATGATCACTCAAAAGGACATCTAACCTCAATTGGTTCCGAAGATGTAACTCGCCACTACTCGAACATGAACTAAGGCCCAAGGCCTAAGGCAATCCATGGCCTAGTGGGCTTATACTCGAAGCCCAACACAAGCAATATGGTGGGCCCTCAAGCAAGGTTGGGCCCAACCATAAAGATCATGAGTCCACTCATTGTGGTGGGCTTAATGGGCAGCCCAATATTCCAACATATGGGTGATCCTTATATTTAAAATAAGTAAGTTAGGCCTCACATCTCCGCCCAAGTATGGTTTATTTTAATGGACAAGAAAGGGCCCAACTACCTGAGTATTTTGGCCCATAAAACCCATCATAATAGTGTATTAAATATAGGCCCAAAGGTCAGGGGTCTATCAAGGAAGTTTCAAGACATTGGGTCTAAGAAACCCAACAACCAATTATGAATATTGTTCTAATAAAACCCATTTAAAGTGGGCCTTAAGAGTGTACTAATTAAGCCCAAAAATCTAATCAAGATAGGGCAAGATATGTGTAATAATGTCCCCAAATATGGTGGGCCACACTACCCCAAATCATACATTTGTGGGTAGCAACTATGGCCCAAATGCTGAAATTCCAGCCCACCCACTATCTGGGCTTGCAGGAAATTCAATAAAATTTATTTGTAGTATATTTATTTATCTGATAGCCCACACACATCATTATGGGCCCCACCGAATGAGAGGAAAAATATACAAATATATTCAAGTGGGCCATGCCATTGGAATGCAAGCCCAACAGTCCAAGGTAGGGGCGTCCCATGGTGGGTAGTCCTACTGGCCTAGGTATTTGGCCGAAAACTGACCTAATTTACAGGCCGCACCATGGTCAGCTTGAATGTCTGTTAGGTCTAAAATTTTGTAAGATAACACTTCCATAGGTTTGCCACACCCCCAAAAAATTTGTGGATTTTTGGACACCAAATAATATTTTAATTAATTTAAATGAAACAGACTGTCCCGAAAATCGGACTAACCTGTACATCCCAACATGGTGGGCCAGTCCAGCCCTTGTCATGGTGTGCACAGGTGTCCATTGGCCCTAAAATTTTGTAGGATGGTCCTACTATGGGTGGGACACCTCCCTGTAAAGTTTCATTATTTTTGGATACTCAAAGTATTTTAATAAATTCCGGAGTTACAATTTATCCAAGGTGAAATGTTGCTGGAAATAACTGTCCTGAATTTGGGTCATCCAAATGGGTGGGTTCTGGGCCTCCAAAATTCCTGAAATTTGGACCCAAGGTCCCTCATCAAGTTTACAACAAATGGGTGGGTTGCAAGTTAAATAGCGACCTAATGGTTTCTTTATCTCTCAAACCAAAAATACTTTGAACTTAGTTAAAAAGTTTGGATTTCAGAATGGGAAAATTTTTGATACTCCTACGAGTACTTAAAACTCTCAAAGAACTCTATAGGTAAGAATGTGGATCCTAAATTAGATCGCAGTATGATAGTAGTTTGTTTTATTTAACTGTGAACAGACCTGATATTGCATTTAGCGTAGGAATTTATGTTAGATATCAATCTGACCCTAAAGAGTTATAATTAATTACTGTTAAGCGGATTATGCGATATGTCGGTAGTTCAGCAAATCTTGATCTCTGGTATCCACATGATACTACTGTGCAATTAGCTAGTTACACAGATTCAGATGTACTGGTGTAACGCCCTGAAAATCAGGGGTCGAGCATAAACTCAACTCCCGAGTTCCAACTCATCACTTATGCAACAAAATGAATGATGATTGAATGTGATCGATATTAGTGCAATGAACATGAGTGAGATTAAGCCAAAACAGCATATCATGCTCCAGAGACAGTTAAATTTGCAAGCGGAAGACTGTGATAGATAGATAAAATATATAAACTGTGGTGGGTCTCCAGAGTGAGATAAAGTTACCAGGTTAGATAATTACAAGTATGATTTTAAATTATACCAAGTTGTGTAGTGTGATCTAGTCAACATTCCTGTAGCCCCGACAATCAAGGCACGGCTCTCACGAAGCCGCCAGAAAACAGCATATACGAGAAAGCATTCTCGTCGTCATAGAAGTCCAGCTCTGCCTCAGAAGTAGCGTCGCCATCTGCAATCAGACAAAGTCTGGTGGGTGTTCGGAACAACGTCCCGTATCGTGGGAGTGAGTGATCAACTCAGTGGAACAATAAAGCATAGGTTAACATGTTATCAATTCAGTCAAGCAGTAATGATAAAGCAGTACAATCAAACAATTTTAACTACTCTTATTTAATGCAAGTATGAAATGACATGATGTTGTATGCCCTTGCCAAACCACCCTCATGCGACAACATCTTACGTTCGCGAATGCATAACTCCCTCAGTGCCCCACATCTACTAGGCACATGCGGTGCAATGATGCGCATGATTTCTGAGTTGTTATTAGTCCGTTTCAAACAGCAATATTGGGAAACTAAGGTACCTCCCTTGTATCATTCCCAAACATGATCCATTCTAGGGTCGTCAGTCCTAGTTAATCTCATACGATATTATGGTTTGAGAGGCATAGCGAAGGCATCACAAAGGGCTCGTCACCGTCAGCACGGATACAGATCTCACCGTATGCGGCTCAATTGCTGACTGTCAGCTCGAGTACAGGTCTCACCGTACTCGGCTCAATCACTAGCCGTCAGCTCGAATATAGGTCTCACCGTACTCGGCTCAACTCATACTCTAGTTGCTGTGAAAAACTCATCGCCAATCACAGACCTTGGAGTATACTCGAAGATACTACAGAGGACTCGTCGCCCGTCAGCACGAGTACAGGTCTCACCGTACTCGGCTCTCGCCGTAAGTATCGACAGCTCGAATACAGTGTCCCATACCACCGTATTCGGCTCACAAGTTTGGGTTGCTCAATGGTCACTACGGGGAGGCACATGGCCCCAGCATAGGCCGACAGCTCGGCCACGGTGTCCCATACCACCATGTCCGGCTCATGAGTCTTAGCGGATCGAGGTACCATGGTTAACGGGATTTTACTGGTAAGTTTGGTACCCTAGGTTCAAGCGGTAGCGTCCAAACATGGTGAACATACATAAGACAGATCGAGTTGCTTGACGAGCTTGGCTAGCTCGAGCGCACAACAAGTTGAACGATATGAAGCGCATAAGCACTTCGTGTGGCCAACCACTATCGTCAACCGCAGTACGACTTGGGTTCGTCGAACACATCTCACGTGGCAAATGGATCATAGCCACAAATCCAATTCTGGTACCGATTGTCTGGACTATAATCATAGCCCCAAACACAATCAATTCCTATCAATAGCATGTGGAGTTAAGCATGATAAACAAAGTAACACAAACATGCTAGGAGGCATGTGATAAAGCATGTTATAAAGCATGATATAAAGCATGTTATAGAGCATGATATAAAGCATGTTATAAAGCATGAAATAGAGCACTATACAGATAGGGATACAAATACATATACATCATATGTGAGTGGTTGTAGTAAACAACCACATGGAGGAAATCCTACATGTCTCTAAGGTAGTCGAGAATTCCATCTCAGCACCGACCTACGGTGCAAACATCCAAGCATTTACTCTCACAAGCATTTACACAAACACTTGGAGTACGCTATTTCAACATACATGACGTATATTAGTAAAACATGTATTAGGGCTATTCTTTCGCTAAGCTAGCATTTTATCCGCGTATATCATAATCATACAGCAAATAATCATGACAATTGCGTTTCCAAAATTTACACGTATACGGTATTTCTAGAATACACAATTTCAACATACGTAGTATTTACAAGCGAACATGTATTATGGCGATTCTTTTCGCCAAGAATTTAATTTATACGCACATAATATATTTATACAACAATTAATCATGACAAACACATCGCTAAAATATACACGTATACGGTACTTCTTACAATACCATATTTCTACATACATGGTGTATATTAGTAAACATGTATTTAGGCGAACCCTTTCGCCAAATAAGTATTTTATCCATACATCATATATCCATACGACAAATAAACATGTCAAATACATTTCCATAAAAAATACGTATACGGTATTTTATACGAATACCTAGAGTATGTGAAATTCCAAATTCTACAATTCTAATCGAAACAGAAAACGGAAAGCACTTTGTACATGTGCAATTGCATACAGATCATGAATCTACCATTATCGGACATTGAAAGCGTTAAAAACCGCAACCTATATACCTAAAGTCCTCACCTTTTGTCGTAGAATCGTAACAGAGTCGATAGGTTCGCTAAGCTTCCGTATACGGGAGTTTGGCAACCTAGAGAATGAAATAGGTTAGCTATTTCCTAACCTACAATTGTCTAATCTCCCAAATAGGTTAGGGTTAGGGTTTATTACCTAGAAACGACGCCGGAATCGCCGGAAAAGCGATAAGAATCGGCGGTGGAGTCGAAAAGTCGAGGGAATGCGAGCGGGGAGTTCCTCCCACATCTCCCACACTTTCTCTCTCTTTTCTCTCTCTCAAATCCAAATTCGTATGGCTGCCATGAGAGAGGGTTTAAGGTCCTTATATAGCCTCAAAACTCACCGAAATAGACTCGGGAACAAAGTATACTTAGGTTATGTCCAAAGCGGACCTGTTCCGTCTCAACGGAGCACTTCTGGCGGGCCTCCTTGAGCCAAAGGTCGGACTTAAGCTCACTAACACTGGATCTACGTTCTATTAAGTTTTCGGTTCTGTCGGATACCCAGATCACGTGTGACGGACCAGTTTTAATTCAACGGTCAGCGGATCTCGATCGGAAATTCCGAGTACATGTAAATGTTTATGAAATTTTTCCTGATCCGAGGGTGTATTTGGGTCGGTCGACGGCCGGTTTTATCTAATACCGACCAAGAAGCGATAGGTCTCAGATCACTATTCAAGATATTTATTTTTAAAGAAAACAAGTGTTTTCACACTCTCTCGCTCCGGACGCGATCGAATGGCCGTGGGACATTGTCTGGACTTGATTTCCGAGATAGTTGTCGAGCCCAGTGAGGCGGTCCTAATTCCTTAACTTTGAGTTATTCGAACTTCCGACGTGCGGTCCAGATCTGATACAGAGTTTCGATGTGCTCCCGAGAGCAGCCGGCTAATGAGATTGATCCTAGATTTTAGGGTAACCTAGCGTCAATGATTCTACAAGTTTTGTGTCTTGCAGATCGTATTTAAAGCGATTTAAACGGATTTCGTAGCTAATATGGTTTCACACCTAGTTACTTTGTCTCATTTCTAAAGGATTTAGTCCTAAGTGATTTCTGGTCGAGGTGGTACTCAGGCCTTTGTAGTTTGTATATAAAGTGATCCAAGTTATACTACTTAGCTAGTTTAAGATAGTGTCTAGGGTGAAAGTTCTTAGAAAAATTGGAAGATCAAGGTGATGAAGGGTGAGATTTGTGAAGGAAATGAGTTCAAAGGCGGCTTTAGACTTTGGGATTCAGTTCTGACAAGTTAATGAGGTATTAGGATCGACCCATTGCTTAAGGACGTCTAATCCCAGGTTGGCAAAAATCCGGGGCGTTACAATCTACCCCCCTTAAAATAAAATTTCGTCCCCGAAATTGCCTAAGGGTAATAAGGAAAGATTTCTATTATTTCATTTGCCTAAGACTTATTGATTTCGAGTTCCTACGCGTGGTAGGGTATATACTAGCCTAGTTCATTTTAGTCTACCCCCCTTAAAATTTTATTTTCACGTTCAAGGCTCAAGGTTTATGTCCTGCTCCGTACATCGGAACAAGGTGTAATTTAGGACCTATCCTTGACATGAAATGGGATGCGATCTCCCACTACGTTGGTCTTCTTTTCATCAATGATGTGTATTATGGCATTGATACCTATGGTCATAGAAAGGAGCTAAAGATGAAGGGTATTGTGGTTGATTCGGGGTCAGGTGTGAGTTTGTGGCGAGATGCCTAATTCTACCAAGGAATTTTGTCGCGGTCCAGACTTCTCCTATTTAATCATGTCTAGGTTAATAGGCAGGCTATCTTTTTACGTTCATAAGCACAATACGTATGCCGACATGGCATGCGATTTGAGACCTAATTCCTAACTGTCTGTTACCCATTTGGGCAATTCCTTAGGCCTAAAAGACATAGTCTCTACCAGCTATATACTCCTAACACTTTTTAAGGACAAAATTATAAACTTTTAGTTGTAAATGGTTGGGCCAACACGGAAAGAAAATTGTGTAGTGGGTCTGAGCCGGATACATAGACCTTCTTCCTCGCGAAGACAGAAAATCGTCGTATCAGTCCTTAATCCTAGCTGATCCCGACCTTCTGCTTGATTAGAGCATAGGGTTCATTGGTCACTACCAGGATTGAGAATTCGATTTAAACCGCGAATACCTCGCTAATGTGTAGTTTCTCTGCCCCGTGTTCCCGATTGTACTAAGTCCTTGAGAAGGCAATTCTGAGGGTGTATTGATTTGATCTAACATTAAATCCAATGGATATATAAGCTTTCTATAAGCGTGAATAGTTTCTATGTCATACAACCTTCCTATGAGTTATCAAAGGAGCCTATGAGTATCAAGAGGATTTCAACAAAGGAACGGGGTCTCGCTCCTACCTAATCAAACCGACTCACTAAGTATTCACTCAATTATCTTAGCATTTTACATTTCTTAGCCTAATCAAGAATTTCTGTGCTCAGGCTGATGATGAAGCGGTAATCCACCGGGGATTGTAATCTAAAGTCTATGCTTATACACCAGATGATTTTATATCATTTCTAATAAAGAAAATTGTTTGTTCATTTGGAATTGAGTTGCCTGAACATGAATGTAGCTACGCTTGGGCACTTCACATATGCTCAAACCAACTAAGGGGGTTCTAGAGTTTACGTTCTCAATTGGTTGGATTTCCTATACTGTCAGGTCTGTCAAAATCTAGGAGCACCGTTCTAGGTCCAAATTCCAAAGGCCTACTTGGCCAGTGATCTTAAGTTGTACTAAATGGGATTACATTACTAATCCTACCTCGGTGTTAGGAGTGGCATGGTTGGTAGGAGGGTGGGTGGGATAAAAATAAATTTTATAGGCTTTGGAAAATGAGCCTGGTGTTGGAAAAGTGCGAGGTGGGATTTCCATATCCCACGATGGGGAATTTCTAAGTGTAATTTGAAAGAAAATTTCGGAATTTACGTTTAACTGCATACACTCCAAATATGGCATTGGAAAACATGGGATACACCTAAACCCCATGAAATTGAGAAAATGGCCGTAACCAATTCGAATAGGGCCATGGAAAGTGAATGAAAAATGAAGGGGAGAGAAAGTAAGCGATGGAGGTTTGTTCCTCCACGAGTTTGAGCCTCAACAAATGTTTGTAGAAGCCCAAATGAAAGGAAAGGAATGTAGGAAATGAAGAAATGGAAGGAGTAGGGAGCTTACACGTTTTTGAGCTTCAAGTGGGCGTGTAGGCATCCAAATGAGAGAAACGAAGAGGGAAAGGAGAAGAGGGCTGCAATGCACGATAGGTATGGATGGGTTGTGGTCGAAATCAACAGATAGGATGATCGGAAGGGCGGTTTTGAAGAGAAACAGCCAGTTTAGAGAGAGAAAATGGCTTGGAGGGGAGGTTTGTGAAGGAAGTGGTGTTTGGGAGGGTTTTCGATGGAGGGGACATACATCGGGAGGTCCCAAGACCCTAAACTCGGTTGGTCAGAGCCGGCCCGGCCCCAAGAAAGAAACCGCGAGGCCTCACGACCGGGCGAGGGCCTCGCCAAAAAAATTTTGATTTTGCAAAAGGGGCGCCCGTGGTCGTGTTCCTCCAGTCCCCTAGGCCCCAAAAAACCCTGGGTCCCACCTTGGATCCCTCCGGAAGTGCTCCGTTTGGCCCCTCGATCCCGATTCGCTCTATTTCGGGTAGTTTCGGGCAAACTGGACATATCTTGCAATCCGGAATGAGTTATCTGACGTAAAATATTTGAATTTGGATTAGGACGAGCTAATGAAGCCAACCAACCCGCTACGTCGGGTTGCGCAGCCCGGAATTGCGAAAAACCCCTCCGATTGACGGTCATTTCTCTGTTTCAATTTTGTTTTACTAAAATAGTAGTTTTGGTTTGATTACTCTTACTCCGTTAGGTTTTAGGAGTTGCGCTCATCGTGTAAGGGGCTTAGAATAATTAGGAGAACGGTTTGGTGAAGTCAAATAGGACACTTACTATTTTTGGCCGAAAACCTTACACACTAGTAGACATCACAACCTAGGAGTTTTAGTTGTAGTTTGTTTCTGATTTCCTTCCCATTACTTGGTATCCCTATTTAAAGGGTTGTGAACTCATTTTTCTTTTGTCATTCATTAATCAATTTCGAATTTATTAGAATTTATTTCTACTTTCTGCTTTCTTTTCTCGTAGACTCGAGAAGTCTCTGTGAGGAGTCCAGAAGAGCTCCGAGGATTCGAAGTAGTTAACATTTCAACAGTTGGGGTGAGGTGGATT
Source organism: Magnolia changhungtana (assembly GCA_030180095.1). Lineage (NCBI taxonomy): Eukaryota > Viridiplantae > Streptophyta > Magnoliopsida > Magnoliales > Magnoliaceae > Magnolia > Magnolia changhungtana. The sequence goes on from JASAUF010000548.1 coordinate 2,845,374, forward strand.
GTAATCTAGAATCATCTATAGACGGCCTAGGAATGTTTTAAGGTCGACCCGTGCGACCAAGGGTATTCGTTTCTAGGGAACGACTCAAACCCGTCGACTGACGGCCTAGAGATGATTCGAGATCGTTTCGTGTAATCATTGAGGCCTACGGGTCCAATCTCTACGGTTGATCTCAACCCATTGTGTTATTTGGTGATATTAGAGAACTTAAGACTGTTTCTATGTTCCGTCGCTCCCTCCTAAGTCAGAGTGCGTCAGCGTGTGTCGTGTGACCATAACCCAGGTCCGGTTTAATCCAAATCATGCTCTGATACCATCTTGTAACGCCCTGAAAATCGGGGGTCGAGCATAAACTCAACTCCCGAGTTCCAATGCATCACTTACGCAACAAAATGAATGATGATTGAATGTGATCGGTATTAGTGCAATGAACATGAGTGAGATTAAGCCAAAACAGCATATCATGCTCCAGAGACAGTTAAATTTGCAAGCGGAAGACTGTGATAGATAGATAAAATATATAAACTGTGGTGGATCTCGAGTGTGATAAAGTTACCAGGTTAGATAATTACAAGTATGATTTTAAATTATACCAAGTTGTGTAGTGTGATCTAGTCAACATCCTGTAGCCCCGACAATCAAGGCACGGCTCTCACGAGCCGCGAGAAAACAGATATACGAGAAAGCATTCTCGTCGTCATAGAAGTCCAGCTCCGCCTCAGAAGTAGCGTCGTCATCTGCAATCAGACAAAGTCTGGTGGGTGTTCGGAACAATGTCCCGTATCGTGGGAGTGAGTGATCAACTCAGTGGAACAATAAAGCATAGGTTAACATGTTATCAATTCAGTCAAGCAGTAATGATAAAGCAGTACAATCAAACAATTTTAACTACTCTTATTTAATGCAAGTATGAAATGACATGATGTTGTATGCCCTTGCCAAACCACCCTCATGCGACAACATCTTACGTTCGCGAATGCATAACTCCCTCAGTGCCCCACATCTACTAGGCACATGCGGTGCAATGATGCGCATGATTTCCGAGTTGTTATTAGTCCGTTTCAAACAACAATATTGGGAACTAAGGTACCTCCCTTGTATCATTCCCAAACATGATCCATTCTAGGGTCGTCAGTCCTAGTTAATCTCATGCGATATTATGGTTTGAGAGGCATAGCGAAGGCATCACAAAGGGCTCGTCACCGTCGGCCACGGATACTGAGATCTCACCGTATGCGGCTCAATTCATCGGATCGTCGGCTCAGTACAGGTCTCACCGTACTCGGCTCAATCACTAGCCGTCAGCTCGAATATAGGTCTCACCGTACTCGGCTCAACTCATACTCTAGTTGCTGTGAAAAACTCGTCGCCAATCACAGACCTTGGAGTATACTCGAAGATACTACAGAGGACTCGTCGCCTGTCAGCACGAGTACAGGTCTCACTGTACTCGGCTCTCGCCGTAAGTATCGACAGCTCGAATACAGTGTCCCATACCACCGTATTCGGCTCACGAGTTTGCGTTGCTCAATGGTCACTATGGGGAGGCACATGGCCCCAGCATAGGCCGACAGTTCGGCCACGGTGTCCCATACCACCATGTCCGGCTCATGAGTCTTAGCGGATCGAGGTACCATGGTTAACGGGATTTCACTGGTAAGTTTGGTACCCTAGGTTCAAGCGGTAGCGTCCAAACATGGTAAATATACATAAGACAGATCAGGTTGCTTGACGAGCTCGGCTAGCTCGAGCGCACAACAAGTTGAACGATATGAAGCGCATAAGCACTTCGTGTGGCCAACCACTATCGTCAACCGTAGTACGACTTGGGTTCGTCAAACACATCTCACGTGGCAAATGGATCATAGCCACAAATCCAATTCTGGTACCGATTGTCTGGACTATAATCATAGCCGCAAACACAATCAATTCATATCAATAGCATGTGGAGTTAAGCATGATAAACAAAGTAACACAAACATGCTAGGAGGCATGTCATAAAGCATGTTATAAAGCATGATATAAAGCATGTTATAGAGCATGATATAAAGCATGTTATAAAGCATGAAATAGAGCACTATACAGATAGGGATACAAATACATATACATCATATGTGAGTGGTTGTAGTAAACAACCACATGGAGGAAATCCTACATGTCTCTAAGGTAGTCGAGAATTCCATCTCAGCACCGACCTACGGTGCAAACATCCAAGCATTTACTCTCACAAGCATTTACACAAACACTTGGAGTACGCTATTTCAACATACATGACGTATATTAGTAAAACATGTATTAGGGCTATTCTTTCGCTATGCTAGCATTTTATCCGCGTATATCGTAATCATACAGCAAATAATCATGACAATTATGTTTCCAAAATTTACACGTATACGGTATTTCTATAATACACAATTTCAACATACGTAGTATTTACAAGCGAACATGTATTATGGCGATTCTTTTCGCCAAGAATTTAATTTATACGCACATAATATATTTATACAACAATTAATCATGACAAACACATCGCTAAAATATACACGTATACGGTACTTCTTACAATACCGTATTTCTACATACATGGTGTATATTAGTAAACATGTATTTAGGCGAACCCTTTCACCAAATAAGTATTTTATCCATACATCATATATCCATACGACAAATAAACATGTCAAATACATTTCCATAAAAAATATGTATATGGTAATTTATACGAATACCTAGAGTATGTGAAATTCCAAATTCTACAATTCTAATCGAAACAGAAAACGGAAAGCACTTTGTACATGTGCAATTGCATACAGATCATGAATCTACCATTATCGGACATTAAAAGTGTTGAAAACTGCAACCTATACACCTAAAGTCCTCACCTTTTGTCGTGGAATCATAACGGAGTCGATAGGTTCGCTAAGCTTCCGTATACAGGAGTTTGGCAACCTAGAGAATGAAATAGGTTAGCTATTTCCTAACCTACAACTGTCTAATCCCCCAAATAGGTTAGGGTTAGGGTTTATTACCTAGAACGACTTGCCAAATCGCTAGGAAAAGCGATAAGAAAGTCCGGTGGAGCCAGAAAAGCGAGGAACAAAGAAGAGGGAGTTCCTCCCACATCTCCCACACTTTCTCTCTCTTTTCTCTCTCTCAAATCCAAATTCGTATGGCTGCCATGAGAGAAGGTTTAAGGTCCTTATATAGCCTCAAAACTCAGAAATAGACTCGGGAACAAAGTATACTTAGGTTATGTCCAAAGCGGACTGTTAGCCTCAACGGAGCACTTACAGCGGGCCTCCTTGAGCCAAAGGTCGGACTTAAGCTCACTAACACTAGAAATTAAGTTTTCGGTTCGGTCGGATACCCAGATCACGTGGCGGACCAGTTTTAATTCAACGGTCAGTGGATCTCGATCGAAAATTGAGTACATGTAAATGTTTATGAAATTTTTCCTGATCGAGGGTGTATTTGGGTCGATTCTCGACGGTCGGTTGCCTATCTTGAGCGATAGGTCTCAGATCACTATTCAAGATATTTATTTTTAAAGAAAACAAGTGTTTTCACACTCTCTCGCTCCGGACGCGATCGAATGGCCATGGGACATTGTCGGACTTGATTTCAGAGATGGTTGTCGAGCCCAGTGAGGTGGTCCTAATTCCTTAACCCGAGTTATTCGGACTTCCGAGCGTGCGGTCCGGATCACGTCTGAGTTTCGATGTGCTCCAGAAGCGTGTAATGAGATTGATCTAGATTTTAGGGTAACCTAGCGTCAATGATTCTACAAGTTTTGGGTCTTGGAGATCGTATTTAAAGCGATTCAAACGGATTTCGTAGCTAATCGGTTTCACACCTAGTTACTTTGTCTCATTTCTAAAGGATTTAGTCCTAAGTGATTTAAGTCGAGGTGGTACTCAGGCCTTTGTAGTTTGTATATAAAGTGATCCAAGTTATACTACTTAGCTAGTTTAAGATAGTGTCTAGGGTGAAAGTTCTTAGAAAAATTGGAAGATCAAGGAAATGTATTCAAAGGCGGCTTTAGACTTTGGGATTCAGTTCTGACAAGTTAATGAGGTATTAGGATCGACCCATTGCCTAAGGACGTCTAATCCCAAGTTGGCAAAAATCCGGGGCGTTACAACTGGTAACATTGATGATAAAAAATCAACCAGTGGTGGTTGTTTCTATGTAGGGAACTGTTTAGTTTCTTGGCTAAGTAAGAAACAAAGTTCCGTATCGCTCTCAACTATTGAGGTTGAATACATTGCGGTAGGCAATGCATTTACTCGGCTTGTATGGATGAAAAGAATGCTAAGCGATTACGGAATTACGCAAGATTCTATGGTTGTATATTGTGATAATTCCAGTGCAATTAATATCTCCAAAAATCCAATCCAGCGTTCGCAAACCAAGCATATTGACATTAGATATCGCTACATTCATGAATTAGTGGAAGAAAAGACAATTTCTTTGGAATATATTCCAACCGAGACTCAACTTGCTGACATATTCACAAAACTACTTGACAAATGCAGGTTTGGTAAATTGAAATTTGATCTTGGTATGTGCAATTTGAAATGATTATTCATGCATTTCTATATCATAATGTATATATTTGTTATTTTAAATGTTTAAAATTTAAAATTTTATGAAAATTGCATATTTTAATCTGTGCATGACCAGTTGAGACATACTCGACTTGCCGTGTAGGTTGGGCTTGATACTTTATTTGGGGGAACAATCACTTTTTACTCATTTTGGGTGTCTTCTCCAACGGCTCCTAGGTCAACCGGTCGAACCCATCATCTATTTCTTTAAGGTTAGTGCTTTGTTTTCTTTTTCTTTGTAGATTCAAGTTCTTAGAACTCCCTTTTCATCATTGGTATTGTTTATTTCTTGATTCATAGTTGTTTTTGGGAGTTTTCTTCTAAAAAATCTGATCTACTGAAAACCCTCTCTACCTCTTTTGTAATTTCTTAGTTCCTTGCTATCTTTGGTACAAATGGAAGGTAGAACCAAAAAGAAAGGATCCGTGGTCCTTCTTCTCGATCAACTCCTATAACAATGCGCCACCTTCGATCACCCTAAGATGATCCCCCTTATGTATGGGATATTAGGTTGCGCAATGTTATAGTTGAACGACCAATTAATGTTGATCATTTAGATCCGTTTGATATCCTTCCTCTCCTCCAGTCTGTAGGATGGGATAACATATTGCATTGGGGTGGGCTGGCATACCGCTCCATTGCGCAAGCTATGTATGCTTGTATTACCAATTTTTCTACTGAAAATCTGACATTCACTATCTCAACCAGAGAAGGTCCAATTGATGTGGATCGACATCTTATTTCAGGCCTAATGGATTTACCTATCATTGATGAAGGTATTCCCTTTAGCACTTTAGTAGAAAAACCATCTGAAACTGAGAAACGTATGCTTACTAAAGATTTATGTAATATAAATGCGGAATGGAATACTTCTGGAAATGCGCTTGCCTCAAAGTATTTGTTACTTAGATACAGAGTCCTTCATAGGATATTCATTTCGAATGTCTATCCTCGTTCTGGTAACAAAATCGAACTCACTACGTTTATGGTTCGCATTCTTCATTTCATCATCTCCGGCACATCTGTTTGTCTTCCTTAATTTGTCATTGCATCATTCAATTCCGTGTCCATCTAGGACACAGTGTTATTCCTTTCGTGTATCTTATAATTGTTTTGGTCACCCATAGTTTAGTGGTTATGCCTGTTAGGGAATCTCCTATTCACCACCTACCATTCAACAACTCAAATATTAACAAGATGAAATTGAGGTTGGCACCCAGTCAAGTTAATGTGGGTGTTGGTGGAGCTGATGCCGCAAATGAAGAGGAAGGTGATTTACCTCCAGATGACATCAATATGGATGGTATTTTTGATGAGATCGAATCTGATTCAGCAGATGACCCTGACTATCATCCATCTGACGTTGATGCGCAGTTGCGCTCACTAGAGGAGAAGGTTGAAAACACGAATGTGTCCTATGTTATGCAATTCAAATATATGCGCAAGTATCTGAAGCGCATTAACAAGGGACTTCATCAACTTGATCCTTCCACACCTGCTCCTTCATCGGGTTCTGATTAGTATTTGACTTTGTGGTTTGTAATAACTTTTATGATCTTTGGATTTCTTTTATTTTATGGGGTTGAACGTGGTTGAACATGCTTGAACATGCTTGCTTATGAATTTGGTTAATTTGATTATCTAGATCATATATTTTCTACTTCCTCATTACTCTTCTTATTCTTCCTTATTTATCTACTTCCTGTTCCATTTTTTATTCCTTCCTCTATCATATTGTGACAAAAAGGGTGTGAATTTTATCATGCTTGTGATATGTGGCATGTGGATTGTTGATTGTGGATTGTGGATAAGTAATCTTTCGTGTTTTTTGTAAGGGGGAGTATTGTTGGGGGAGTTTATGCGAGAGTTGATGTGAATTGTTTTGACCTATTTATAACTAGTGCATGATTCTTTGATTAGGTCAAAACTGGTGCATGATTATTTATTGTACGTGTTACTTATCTTATCATTATGAAGTGTATTTTTTCACAAACTTGACAAAGGGGGAGATTGTAAGTGCTATATTTTCTAGCTCCTTTAATTGTCAAATTTTGTAGTGCCAAAACCTCTTGAAATATGTGTCTTGTGTAGTGCATCCACATATTAAAGACTGTGCTTCTCAAAGGTCTTTACCTCAAGAACTTCAGGTCCAAGATTGCATGTTCATGTCAAGTACACCACCAAGTGTGAATTCAATCTTTTAAGCTTCAATAGTTCAAGTTTTCAAAGCTTCGTCCAAGTCAAGACAAAGTTCTTTACTTTGAACCTCAAGCTCAAGCTTCAATGTTAGTCATATTCAATCTTCAAAAGTCTCAAGTTCAGGCTTCATCATATGTCAAGATCTCAAGCTTCGTGAACTTCAAAGAATGACTATCAACTAAAGCAAAAGAAGATCCAATGTTCATATATCATGTATAAGGTATGAATGACCCTAGATTGACCATAGGGTAGGTCATTTTGAATACATAATTCAAATTGGTTCATTTTATTAGTGCATAGTCTATTTTTCGACTAGTCTTAGACTAAGTTTGACTAGTCCTAACACTGGCTCGACTAGTCTAAGAAATCATCGACCAGTCATAAGTTCGTTACTTATTTTCGGGATTTTTTGTTAAAGCCTCGACCAGTCCTGGAGACTGCTCGACCGGTCATGTGAACCGTGCTCGACCTGTGCTCAAACAGTCCTGCAGGCTCGACTTAAAGTCTAAAAACGAAATTGAGTTCCATGCAACTAGTAGTGGATAGAACTCGACCGGTCGTGGAGGCTACTCGACCGGTCGAGCAGGTCATTCGACCAGTCATGGAACGGTCTGATTTTATCGCGCTTAAAATTTCAAAAATCTGTTAGTCTTACAACCAGTCGAGCCGACCTCAGGACCAGTCAAAGATGCGATTTCTACACTTATATATAGAGCACGAATTTAAGAGTTTGATATCCAATTCAAGCAAAATCAATATGCCGATCTGAGAGATAAGTTAGTGATATTCTTAAGCTATTTAGTGCTCATTTCATATTCTCTTTAATTAGATTTTTGCATTTGATTTTGTATTTTGCATTCCAATTTTATTTGAAAGAGGGATTGAAGTATTTCCATTTCTTGGAATCAAAATCAAATCAAGCTAGCCCTATGTGATTTAATTTAAAATCAATCTGGAACTTAAAACCTTTTCATAAGTGAGTGTGAATATTGAACATCTACGTTGAACTTCTACTCCGAATTGGTTCTTCCGGGCTGCATCAAATGGAGAATATTCAGATAAGTATTTTACAGTTTTGTAAATTCATTATTTTGGTTTCATTGAGATGCTAGAAAAATCTCTTTCTTTTGGTTTGTCTGAGGTGATGCAGAAAACTCAGAGTGTGGGGTTTTTTGAATTGTGCAAGCCCACTTGAAAAAAACAATTGTGAGGCTTTTAGGTGAACCTTAAAAAACCTATTTGCATAGTGAATGCTAATATCCACTGTGTGAGGATATTTGGAGTGGAGTAGTTGTGTGGCTGTTTTTCTAAACAGTTGGTGTACACACAAGCGAACCACTAATTTTTGATCTTGTGGTGATTGATTGAATATTTCTTTTTGTGGATGTTGTAATTTCCCTTTATGCATATGTGGAGAATGTTGTAATTTCTTTTATGCAAGTGTGGGAATGTTGTAATATCTTAGTTGGTTCCTTTGCTATTTATTTCTTTTATGTCCTCTTCAGTTTGAGTTTTTTATACTCACCCACATTCTAGTAAGGTTGTCCTGCTATAAACCATTGGTTTTGGGTGTCAAGTTGCCCTTAAAACCAAGTTCGTATCAACCTCTCAATACTAGATTTTTTAGGTTGTTTTACACTTTTGCTTTATGGATTGGTTAAGTGTTATCTTTATTTATATTTGTTTAATTCTGCGGTTTATTTTTTTAATTTGGCATAGTCCTATGCACCCCCCCCCTCCTCTAGGACTCTTAACTCGGCCTTTTCAGAGTTTTCTACCAATTGATCAAGGTAATTCCACACATCATCGGCCTCCTTATTCATAAATTCACCAATACACATCATCTCTACAAATTGGAGCATTGGCAAAGTTAATCCATTATAGAAAAAACTTATTGTCTGCCAAATTTCGTAGCCATGATGTGGACAGGAATTTGTGAGATCTTTGAACCTTTCCCAACATTGGAAGAAGGTCTCTTCCTCTTTCTAGGTGAAGTTCATGATTACCTTCCTTAAAGTGTTAGTTTTATGAAATGGGAAAATCTTTTAAAGAAATTTTCGGGTCATCTCGGCCAATGTGCCGATAGATCGTGGCTTTAAGAAGTGCATTCATGTCTTAGCCTTCTCCTTCAGTGAAAAGGGGAACTATTTGAGTTGCATTGTGTCCTCAAACACGTTTAGAAAGTGTAATGTGTCGACTATCTCATCAAACTCTTTGATATGCAAGTATGGACTTTCAAAGTCTAGTCCATAGAATTTAGGAAGGAGTTGTATCACTCCAGGTTTAACATCCACGTTTCCCGCATTAAGTGAAAACATTGTGCAGGAAGGTGTACTCACTCCCGCCGGTTGTAAATAATCTCACAAAGTACAAAGCGGGGGAGCATTATGCACCTCATTCTCATCTTGAACTTCCTCAACTGGAGGTTAAGGTTGATTTGTAACCATTACTTCAATTAACTGAAAGGATCTCAAGCGGTGTCTAATCCTTTAATAGATAGGCAACCCTTCAACTAATTCTCCTTCACTCATGAGACAGAGAGTGTTATCACGAACCCAATTGGGCATGAAACACGCATAGGCCTCAAGCACCAAACAACTAAAACCTAGAAGAAAGAAAACTAAAGCAAATAAGAAATCTAGAAAAGAAAGAGAGAATTGGAAAGAGGTTACCGGATTGGAGTTGATATGTTAAGATCCTACAAAACAGAAAACAATGTTAGTTTCTAAAAACAATTTCAAAAAAAAAAATCTTAACCTAAAAAAAGAAGTTAACCCTAATCTTAACCTAATTCTAGTACCAATTAATCTCAGCAAAATATAACCGTAATCCCCAGCAATGGTGCCAAAAACTTTTTCACAACCCCAAGTGTAGGGTCGCGATGTTGTAATAACTCAGTGAGACCGAGGTTGAATCCACAGGGACTAAACTTGTACGTAATCTAAAAATAACTAGAACTAGAACTAGAACTAGAAAAAGATGTAAATTGAATTCTAGAATAGTTGAGAGGAATTTTGAATAAACTATCAATAATCAAAAGGAAACTAGAGCGCCAAGGATCCACTTGTAGCTATCGGGATGTTGCCTTACTTGATTCAACAAACACAATTGGAATCAGATTCCTATCCTATCCAATTAGAAGATGAAGCAATTAAATCAAATCTCCGAACTTTTCATTGATCTAGTCCTCAATGGAGGAGTATTGTGATTATTGGAAGGGAATTCATGCATCCACATGTAACGCCCTGAAAATCGGGGATCGAGCATAAACTCGACTCCCGAGTTCCAACACATCACTTATGCAACAAAATGAATGATAATTGACTGTTGACTGTATTAGAGTAGTGAACATGAGTGAGATTAAGCCAAAATAGCATATCATACTCTAGAGATAGTTAAATTTGCAAGCGGAAGACTGTGGTAGATAGATAAAATATATAAACTATTATGAGTCTCCAGAGTGTGATAACATTACCAGGTTAAATAATTACAAGTACAATCCTAAAATATACCAAATGTGTAAGGTCCTCTAGTCAATATCCCAGAAAGTCCCGTCGATTAGGACATGGCTCACAGGAAGCCGTCAGAAGACAACCAATACAAGCAGGCATCATAGTTATTGCAAAGGTCCGGCTCCGCCTCAGAAGTAGCGTCGCCATCTGAAATCAAACAATGTCTGGTGGGTGTTCGAAACACCGTCCCGTAACGTGGGAGTGAGTAGCTAACTCAGTGGAACAATAAAGCATAGGTTAACATGTTATCAATTCAGTCAAGCAGTAACGATAAAGCAGTACAATCAAACACTCCTAACTACTCTTATTAATGCAAGTATGGATGCAGTTATGATGTATGCCATCACCACACCCTCCCTCATGCGACACCATCTCACGTTCGTGGCATGCTTTCATCCCTCAGTGCTCCACATCTTCTAGGCACATGCAATGCATGATGAGCATGATTACCGAGTTGTTATTAGTCCATTTCAAACAGCAGGATTGGGAAACTAAGGTACCTCCCTTGTATCATTCCCAAACAAGATCCATTCTAGGGTCGGCAGTCCTAGTTAATCTCAGACGATGGTGTGTTTTCTAGGTTACTGCAAAGGCTGATAGGGCTGTTATGCACAAAGGTTATACCACTTCCCCATCACCTCTTTAACGATTCATCACTATACAGAAACAGGCCTAGTTCTTACTCCATACACCGCGGCAAAACTCTAAGGCTCACCACAATTTTAGAGTATGCTTGAGGTCACTACAAAGGGCTGTCAGGGTTGTTACACACAAAGGTTACACCACTCCCCCATCACCTTATCAATGTAGGCTGACAACACAAATATAGTGTCTCATACCACCATAATCGGGTCACGAGTCTGGTTGCTCACTGGTCACTACAAAGAGGCTCGTAGCCCCAGCGTAGGCCGACAGATCGACCACGGTGTCCCAAACCACCATGCCCGGCTCATGAGTCTTAATGGATCGAGGTATCATGGTTAACGGGATTTCACTGGTAAGTTTAGTACCCTAGGTTCAAGCAGTAGCGTCCAAACATGGTGAACATACATTAGACATACCGGATTACTTGACGAGCCTGACTAGCTTGAGCGCACAATCAGCTGAACGACATGAAGTGCATAAGCACTTCGCATGGCCTAACCACTGTCGCCAACTGACGTACGACTCGGGTTCGTCAAACACATCCTACGTGGCGAAATGAATCTCAACCACGATCTCAAGTCTGGTACCGATTGTCTGGACTATAAGCATAGTCCCAAACTCAATCAATCCTTATTCAAAGCATGTGGAGTAAAGCATAATAAACAAAGAAATTAAAGCATGTTAACAAGTATGTCATAAAGCATGTTATACAGCATGTTATAAAGCACTACATAAATAAGAATACAAACACATATATTGCACAAGTAAGCGGTTTAAGTAAACAACCTCATGGAGGAAATCATACATGTCTCCAAAGTAGTTGAGAATCCCATCTCAACACCCACCCAAGGCATCATCATCCAAACACTTACTCACACAAGCATTTTCACAAACACTTAGCATCACTATTTCAACGTACTTAGTGTATGTTAGCCAAACATGTATTAGGGCGAGTCCTTTCGCCAAGCAAGTATTTTATGCACATATGATATATTCATATAGCAAATAATCATGTCAAACACATTTTCAAATTATATCCGTATACGGTACTTTTTACAATACACGATTTCTACATACATAGTGTATATTAGCATAACATGTATTAGGGCGAATCCTTTCGCTAAATAAGTATTTTATCCATATATCATATATTCATACAATAAATAATCATGTCAAACACATTTCTAAAATATATACGTATACGGTATTTTCTATGATACACTATTTCTACATACATAGTGTATATTAGCAAAACATGTATTTGGGCGAATCCTTTCGCCAAATAAGTATTTTATCCACACATCATATATGCATACAATAAATAATCATGTCAAACACATTTCCAAAATATATACGTATACGGTATTTTCTACGAATACCTAGAATATGTAAAATTCCATATTCTACATCTTTAATCGAAATGGAAAACAAACAGCACTTTGTACATGTGCAATTGCATGCAGATCATGAATCTATCATTATCTGACATTGAAAGCGTTGAAAACCATAACCTATACACCTAAAGTCCTCACCTTGTGTCGTTGAATCGTAACAGAGTCGATAGGTTTGCTAAGCTTCCGTATTCGGCAGTTTGGTAGCCTAAAGAATGAAATAGGTTAGCTATTACATAACCTACTACCAACACACCCCAAAACAGATTTAGGGTTAGGGTTTCTTACCTCAAAATAAAGTCGGTATCGCCGGGAAAGCGACAAGAACGGAGTGGTGGAGCTTGGGTAGCAGCAGGGAAGAAGGGCAGGGAGACTCTCCCACATCTCCCACACTTTCTCACTCTTTTCTCTCTCTCTCAAATTTCAAATTCGTATGGCTGTGAGAGTGAGGGTTCTAAGGTCCTTATATAGCATAAAAAGTCTCCAAAATAGACTTAAGGTCAAGGTATACTTGGGTTATAACTAAAGCGGACCTGTTTCAGCTCAACGAAGGACTTCTGGTGGCCCCTTTTCTGTGTACGGTCGAACTTAAGCTCACTAACACTAGATCTAGGTTTAATTAAGCTTTCGTTCCAGTCGAGTTTCCAGATCACGCGTGGCGGACCAGTTTCAGTTCAACGGTCAGCGGATCTTGATCAGAAATTCTAAGTACATGGATGTGTTTATAAAATTTTTCCTAATCCGAGGGTGTATTTGGGTCAGATTCTGATGGTCTAGTTGCTTACAAATTGACCGTAAGAAACAAGTCTCAGTTCGCTATTCAAGATATTTATTTTATAAAGAAAACAAGTGTTTTCACACTCTCTCGCCCCGGACTCAAGTGAACAGCCGTGGGACACTGGCGGAATTTGATTTCCGAGATGATTGTCAAGCCCAGCAGGCGGTCCTAATTCCTTAACTTCGTATTAATCAGACTTTTGACGTGCAGTCCAGATCTGATACGGAGTTTCGGGATGCTCCCGAGAGCAGTCGAGTAATGAGTTTGATCCTAGATTTTAGGGTAACCTAGCGTCAATAATTCTACAAGTTTTGGGTCTTACAGATCGTATTTAAAGTGGATCAAGTGGATTTCATAAATAATCTAGTTTAGCACTTAGTTAACTTTATCAAATTTCTAAAGGATCTAGACCTGTAAGATTTCTATCTGAGGTGGTACTTGGGCTTTTGTAGTTTGTATATAAAGTGATCCAAGTTATACTACTTGGCTAGGTGAAAGTACTTAGAAAGATTTAAAGAACGAGATGGTGAAAGGTGAGATTTGTGAAGGAAATGGGTTAAGAAGCGATTTTTAATTATGGGATTGGGTTCTGACAAGTTAATAAGGTGTTAGGATCGACCCATTGCCTAAGGACGTCTAATCCCAGGTTGGCAAAAATTCAGGATGTTACAATTTACCCCCCTTGAAACAAAATTTCGTCCCCGAAATTGCTTAAGGGTAATAAGGAAAGATTTAATTATTTCTTTGCCTAAGTCTTATTGTGTAGGGTATATACTAGCCTGGTTCATTTTAGTCTACCACCCTTAAAACTTATTTCTTTATCCATTTCTCATACCCTGATGGTTTGCTACAATTTATTTCTTTACCTATTTGGAGTCTTAATGATAATCCCCACTTATTTAGAGTAAGATAGTTGTTTTCAATGTTTGACCAACACGGAGAGACGTTTATGGTGGGCTTAATCCCAATACATCGATCATCTACCTGACCAGGGTAGAAGGTTCATTATATCCCTTCCTAGTCCTGGTAGATCCTGGTCTTCTGCTCAGTCAAGCAGTGAGTCCGTTGGTAGTTGCCCAGGATTGAGAATTGGGTCAAGCCACGAATGTTTTGCAGTTGTATATTTCAATAACTCCATAGTCTGATCACTCTAAAAACGTAGGGAATGTCCATCATTGAAAGGCTCAAATTATCTATTTCTAAGGTTGCCCTTTAGGTCTTAGTTTAAGAGAGTCCTCGTTATTATCTGTCCTAGGAAAGGTGAATCAATCTTACTAGATCATCCAAAAACGGTTTCTCTAAGTAGAACTTGCTAGGGCTCCTATCATGTTCGTATTCAACGAGTACAGTTTCGATCCTGGGCCAGTGGGGTAGGGTCCACCACGCTTTCGCTGCGCCACCTAGATTAAAGAGGTGTATTAGCCGACCTAACTAGTTCGGCTCATAATATTCTATCTCCCTTAAAACTTATTTCTACCTCCAGGCTTCAAGATCTATGTCCTGTTCCGTATGTCGGAACAAGGTGTAATGTAGGACCTATCCTTGACACGAAATGGGAAACAATCCCTCAATACAATGGTCTTCCTTCCATCGATGATGTGTACTATGACATTGGTACCTATGGTCATAGAAAGGAGCTAAAGATGATGGGTATCGTGGTTGATTTTAGGGGCAGGTGTGAGTCTGTGGCAAGATGCCTAATCCTACCAAGGAGTTTTGTTACGGTCCAGCCTTATCCTATTTAATCATGTCTAGCTTAACAGGCAGGCTATCTTTCTACGTTCATATACACAATATGTATGCCGACATGGCATGTAATCTGGGACCTAGGAATACTGTTTGTTGTCCATTTGGACAATTCCTTGGGCCTAAAAAGAAAATCTCTATTGGCTATATGTTCTTAACACTTCTCGAAGACGAAGTTATAAACTTTTAGTTGCAAGTGGTCGGGCCAACACGGAAGGAATGTTGTGTAGTGGGTCTGAGTCGGATACATGGACCTTCTGCCTAGCTAGGACAAAAAATTGTCATATCATTTCTTAATCCTAGTTGATCCCGACCTTCTGCTTGATTAGAGCATAGGGTTCATTGGTCACTACCAGGATTGAGAATTCGATTCAAACCGCGAATACCTCGTTTATATGTAGTTTCTCTACTCCGCGTGCCCATTGTACTAAGTCCTTGAGAAGGAGATTCTAAGGGGTGTATTGATTTGACCTAACATTAAATCTAAGGGATACTGAGCTTGTATAGTTACTAATCAAACAACTTTTCTAAGAATTATTAAAGGAGCCTATGAGTATTAAGGGGTCCGACGAAGGAGTGAGGTCTCACTCCAACCTAATTCAGCCTATTAACTAAGTCCATCTTTCAACTATCTTGCAATTATCTTAGCATAATCAGTCTTTTACGTTCCTTAGTAGAACCAATAGCCTAGTCTTAATTTATGAGTAGTAGTAATCTATTAGTTGAAATCCAAAGTCTATACTTATACACTAGATGATTTTACATAATTTCTAATACAGGAAGGGTTTTATCACTTAGGGTCAAAGTTGTCTAATTGGAATTGAGTTGCCTGTACTTAACGCTCGAGCATTTCACATATGCTCATTCCAACTAAGAGGGTCCTGAGGTTCACATTATTACTTGTTGAATTTCCTATACGGTCAGGCCTGTCGAAATTTAGGAGCACCACTCTAGGTCCAAAACTCTAGGGCCTATTTGTCAAACAACCATTTACTCTAAAAGCTTAAACTGTCAGAGTGTGGTGGGTTAATGTATATCAAGGGACTTTATCACTTCAACACTATTTGGCCAGTGGTCTTAAGTTGTATTAAATAGGACTGTATTGCTAATCCTTCCTCGGAATTGGGAGTGACATGGTTAGTAGGAGGGTGGGAGGGAATTAAAATTAATTTTATAGGCTTTGGAAAATGAGCCTTGTGTGGAAAAATGTGAGATGGGATTTTCAAACCTCAAGATGATGAATTTCTAAGTGTCATTTGAAAGGAAATCCCGGGATTTATGTTTAACTGCATACACTCCAAACATGGTATTGGAACACATGGGATACACCCAATCTAGGGGCCACACCTTACACATACATGTATTATTACTTTTATAATTCCATTCACCTAATCTCACTTAATGCGGTTGGCCGAACGGGCCCTAAACGTCCTCAAACATTAAAAATATTCTACCAACAACTACACCCATCAACATGAAATCATAAACACCCTAAGACAGTAACCCATGCACACTACAAGACAACAGTATGGATAACTAGACATCTGAGAAAATGGCCGCCATGAACTCGAAGAAGGCTAAGGAAAATGAAGAAATTAGAGGGACAGGGTTGGAGCTTCTGGTTCTCTATGGATTGGAGCCTCAACAGGGGTTGTAGAGGTCCAAGTGACAGGGAATGAAGAAGGTAAAAGGGAGAAATGGGATAGGTTAGAAGGCTACACGATTTTGAGTCACAAATTGGGCATGTAAGAGCCCAAATGAGAGAGAACGGAGAGGTTAGACGTTGGTTATGGGAGAAAACGGTGATGGTGTGCGTGTTTGGCCAGGGAATGATGAAATGGGTGGATGGAAGGGAGATTTGAACGAGAAAACAACAACATGGAAGAGAAAGGAGAGCTTGGGGGGGGGGGAGGGGTGATTTGTGAAGGAAGTATGCTTTTGGGAGGGTGAAAATGGATGGGAGGCATACCAGGGGGTTTCTAATACCCCCAAACCCAATCGACCCGACCGGCAGGCCCGTCCGAGCCTGAAACCCGGTGAGGGCCTCGCCGACCAACGGTCCAGATGGCGAGGGGGGCCCCCATGGGCGAGTCCACCATGCCCCCTAAGCTCCAAAAAAGTATGGGGCCCACCCTGGTTCCCTCCGGAAGTGCTCCGTTTGGCCCCCGACTCCATTTTGAGCCGTACCGGGGCCAAATTGTAAACCAGAATGATTTTATGTGACGTGTAGCATATGATTTTGGGGTAAGAGGAGCTAATCTATCCAACTGACCCATTTATTTGGTCAGATTCTAAAATTTGAATGGTCAAAAGTCTAATTTCTACATATATTTACTATTTATAGTAAATTTTTGTTTAAGTATTATTCTCCATCATTTATATGTTAAGATTTATGCCTAATATGAAAGGACCTAGAAAAAGTTAAAGAATGAGGTGGTGAAAGGAGAGAATTTGAAAGAATTAGATAAAAGGGGTTTTAGGCTTTAAGATAAAGTGTAAGGTGTTGTGGTTGACCCACAACCTAAGGACATTCGTTTCTAGGGAACGACTCAAACCCGTCGACTGACGGCCTAGAAGTGATTCGGGATCATTTCGCGTGATCATGGGTGTGTACGGGCCCAATCTCAGCGGTCGATTTCGGTTGGTTTTGCCGTTCAGTGAAATTGAAAAATCCTACGTCGGTTTCTGCGTTCCGTCGCTCCCTCCTAAGTCAAAGTGCGTCAGAGTGCATCGTGTGACCATAACCCAGGTCTGGTTTAATCTAAATCATGCTCTGATACCATCTTATAACGCCCAGAAAATCAGGGGTCAAGCATAAACTCGACTCCCAAGTTCCAACACATCACTTATGCAACAAAATGAATGATAATTGACTGTTGACTGTATTAGAGTAGTGAACATGAGTGAGATTAAGCCAAAACAGCATATCATACTCTAGAGACAGTTAAATTTGTAAGCGGAAGACTGTGGTAGATAGATAAAATATATAAACTATGATGAGTCTCCAGAGTGTGATAACATTACCAGGTTAAATAATTACAAGTACAATCTTAAAATATACCAAATGTGTAAGGTCCTCTAGTCGATCAGGACATGGCTCACAGGAAGCCATCAGAAGACAACCAATACAAGCAGGCATCATAGTCATTGCAAAGGTCTGGCTCCGCCTCAGAAGTAGCGTCACCATTTGAAATCAGACAATGTCTGGTGGGTGTTCGAAACACTATCCCATAATGTGGGAGTGAGTAGCTAACTCAGTGGAACAATAAAGCATAGGTTAACATGTTATCAATTCAGTTAAGCAATAACAATAAAGCAGTACAATCAAACACTCCTAACTACTCTTATTAATGCAAGTATAGATGTAGTCATGATGTATGCCCTCACCACACCCTCCCTCGTGCGACACCATCTCACGTTCGTGGCATGCTTTCATCCCTCAGTACTCCACATCTTCCAGGCACATGCAATGCATGATGAGCATAATTACCGAGTTGTTAGTATTCCATTTCAAACAGCAGGATTGGGAAACTAAGGTACCCCCTTGTATCATTCCCAAACATGATCCATTCTAGGGTCGGCAATCCTAGTTAATCTCAGACGATGGTGTGTTTTCTAGGTTACTGCAAAGGCTGATAAGGCTGTTATGCACAAAGGTTACACCACTTCCCCATCACCTCTTTAACGATTCATCACTATACAGAAACAGGCCTAGTTCTTACTCCATACACCGCGGCAAAACTCTAAGGCTCACCGCAATTTTAGAGTATGCTTGAGGTCACTACAAAGGGCTGTCAGGGCTGTTATACACAAAGGTTACACCACTCCCCCATCACCTTATCAATGTAGGCTGACAACACAAATATAGTGTCCCATACCACCATAATTGGGTCACGATTCTGGTTGCTCACTGGTCACTGTGGAGAGGCTCGTAGCCCCAGCGTAGGCCGACAGATTGACCACGGTGTCCCATACCACCATGCCCGGTTCATGAGTCTTAACGGATCGAGGTATCATGGTTAACGGGATTTCACTGGTAAGTTTGGTACCCTAGGTTCAAGCAGTAGCGTCCAAACATGGTGAACATACATTAGACATACCGGATTACTTGACGAGCCTGACTAGCTTGAGCGCACAATCAGCTGAACGACATGAAGTGCATAAGCACTTCGCATGGCCTAACCACTGTCGCCAACTGACGTACGACTCGGGTTCGTCAAACACATCCTACGTGGCGAAATGAATCTCAACCACGATCTCAAGTCTGGTACCGATTGTCTGGACTATAAGCATAGTCCCAAACTCAATCAATCCTTATTCAAAGCATGTGGAGTAAAGCATAATAAACAAAGAAATTAAAGCATGTTAACAAGTATGTCATAAAGCATGTTATACAGCATGTTATAAAGCACTACATAAATAAGAATACAAACACATATATTGCACAAGTAAGCGGTTTAAGTAAACAACCTCATGGAGGAAATCATACATGTCTCCAAAGTAGTTGAGAATCCCATCTCAACACCCACCCAAGGCATCATCATCCAAACACTTACTCACACAAGCATTTTCACAAACACTTAGCATCACTATTTCAACGTACTCAGTGTATGTTAGCCAAACATGTATTAGGGCGAGTCCTTTCGCCAAGCAAGTATTTTACGCACATATGATATATTCATACAGCAAATAATCATGTTAAACACATTTCCAAAATATATCCGTATATGGTACTTTCTACAACACACAATTTCTACATACATAGTGTATATTAGTATAACATGTATTAGGGCGAATCCTTTCGCCAAATAAGTTTTTTATCCATATATCATATATTCATACAACAAATAATCATGTCAAACGCATTTCTAAAATATATACGTATACGGTATTTTCTATGATACACTATTTCTACATACATAGTGTATATTAGCAAAACATGTATTTGGGCAAATCCTTTCGCCAAATAAGTATTTTATCCACACGTCATATATGCATACAACAAATAATCATGTCAAACACATTTCTAAAATATATACGTATATGGTATTTTCTACGAATACCTAGAATATGTAAAATTCCATATTCTACATCTTTAATCGAAATGGAAAACAAACAGCACTTTGTACATGTGCAATTGCATGCAGATCATGAATCTATCATTATCTGACATTGAAAGCATTGAAAACCATAACCTATACACCTAAAGTCCTCACCTTATGTCGTAGAATCGTAACGGAGTCGATAGGTTTGCTAAGCTTCCGTATTCGACAGTTTGGTAGCCTAAAGAATGAAATAGGTTAGCTATTAAATAACTCACAACTAACACACCCCAAAACAGATTTAGGGTTAGGGTTTCTTACCTCAAAACGAAGTTGGTATCGCAAGAAAAGCGACAAGAACGGAGTGGTGGAGCTTAGGTAGCAGCAGGGAAGAAGGGTAGGGAGACTCTCCCACATCTCCCACACTTTCTCACTCTTTTCTCTCTCTCAAATCTCAAATTCGTATGGCTGTGAGAGAGAGGGTTCTAAGGTCCTTATATAGCCTAAAAAGTCTCTAAAATAGACTTAAGGTCAAGGTATACTTGGGTTATAACCAAAGCGGACCTGTTTTAGCTCAACGGAGGACTTCTGGCGGCCCCTTTTCTGCGTGCGGTCGGACTTAAGCTCACTAACACTGGATCTAGGTTTAGTTATGTTTTTGTTCCAGTCGGGTTTCCAGATCGTGCGTGGTAGACCAGTTTCAGTTCAACGGTCAGCGGATCTCGATCAGAAATTCTAAGTACATGGATGTGTTTATGAAATTTTTCCTGATCCGAGGGTGTATTTGGATCAAATTCTGATAGTCTGGTTGCTTACAAATTGATTGTAAGTAACAAGTCTCAGATCACTATTCAAGATATTTATTTCATAAAGAAAACAAGTGTTTTCACACTCTCTCGCCCCGGACTCAAGCGAACAACCATGAGACACTGGTGGGATTTGATTTTCGAGATGATTGTCAAGCCCAGCGAGGCGGTCCTAATTCCTTAACTTTGTGTTAATCAGACTTCCGATGTGCGGTCCAGATCTGATACGGATTTTCGAGATGCTCCCGAGAGCAACCAGGTAATGAGTTTGATCCTAGATTTTAGGGTAACCTAGCGTCAATGATTCTACAAGTTTTGGGTCTTGCAGATCGTATTTAAAGTGGATCAAGTGAATTTCGTAGCTAATCTAGTTTAACACTTAGTTAACTTTATCAAATTTCTAAAGGATTTAGTCCTGTAAGATTTCTGTCTGAGGTGGTACTTGGGCTTTTGTAGTTTGTATATAAAGTGATCCAAGTTATACTACTTGGCTAGTTTAAGATAGTATCTAGGGTGAAAGTACTTAGAAAGATTTAAAGAACAAGGTGGTGAAAGGTGAGATTTGTGAAGGAAATGGGTTCAGAAGTGATTTTAAATTATGGGATTGGGTTCTGACAAGTTAATAAGGTGTTAGGATCGACCCATTGCCTAAGGACGTCTAATCCCAGGTTGGCAAAAATCTGAGATGTTACACACCATGCCTAGGAGACGATGGTGAATCACGAGTTTTACCAATCTCACAATCTCACAATAAGAAAAGAAGATATTCAAAGCTATCACATCATCTATTATAATTTGAGTCACAATAAATCATAGAAAACTGAAAATATTCCTTAAATTCAAACTAGAAGTTAATGACGTTCAACATAAACAAGAATCAAAGCAAAGGAAGTATCAAAATAAACTATAGCTTCACCTCTTAGCCCTAGCTAAGAGATTATCTAGTCATGGCTAACTCAAAAACAAAAGAAAGAAAAAGTAAAAGATATAATACAATCCATGAAAAAATTGAAGTGGAAGAACATTGTTAGCACTCCACCTAGGCTCTCACCCTTTCCAAACCGTAAAAGATGCTTTGGAGCATCTGTCACGCCCCAGACTCAGTAACCGGACTCACAAAGAACCCGATAGCCGGTTCTGGCCGCAACAGCCTCCGTAGTACCCCATTCTCGGCTCCTGAGGTAGGTTCCGATTCTAGGATCCTACAAGGAGGATTTTCATAACAGTATAATCATTCCAATACGAGCATACCCAAGATCACAACAAGTACATCTGAGAATAACAAAGGGCACACATCACAAAATCCACTAAGAATTTAAAATTTTACAAGCTTACATCAGGTCCAAAAGGACATACATAAGATAATGAGAAAATAAAGAAAAGGTCAGCAACACTGGAGTCCTTAAAACTAACTCCACTCCACGCCCTGCTGCTATGATGCTTGCCTAAAGTCTCCTGCACACATCAATCGTGCATAAGCTTATAGAAGCTTAGAGGGTGGTGAAAGTGTGTGACAAAGGTGCACAACAGGATGTACAAGGAAAGAAATGTGCTCAATAAGAATATCACTAGCCTTACCAAGGCTTATCATAAATACGATGCAATGAGTACTGGTCGCCATACCAAGGCAATGCATAAAGGGGCTTACATAGCCAATGCTAATGTGATGCAAGTATTGTCAGTGCTCATATTCAAACCACATATCAAGTACATTTCCAATCATAAGAAAATCACCGGGGTCCATTACACTGCTAAATGACTACTGCTCTACAGACCTCACACAGTCATACGAGCATAAGAGACCTCACTACCCACCTGTGGATAACCAATCACCAACAAGGCCTGAAGGTAGCAGACCCATTTACGAGCTGGTCAGACTCAGCCTACACCCCTATCCAACCGACTACATGATAGTGGGAGTCATTGCCTAACGGTATAAGGCCCTCGTGTGCTCATAGTTTCCACTAGGTCACGACATTGGAGCAGATCCTTGGTACCATAGAAGTTTTGAGAATTTCACCCATGGGTATCCTATGCACTTGATATGCTTAAGTAATATTTCCGGTGTCCACTTATACAACAATCCACAACTATCTCTTTGGAGGCGAGGCCCTGATGAAGCAAGGGTGGTATCATCATAAAATGTTATGCTAATGCATGAGTCACACACACAGATCATGCACTAGCTGTAGGCACACAATGTGCATAACGGGAGAAACTTCATCCCTTAATGACCACCACACAATGTAATAACTTCATACAGATGATGCATATGGGTCACAAGAATATAAGTGTGCTTCTTGTGGAATATAGAATCCTCCGTCCTAAGGAGGGTCAAGGTCTAAGCACATAGACAGGTGTCCTAAGGAGAAGAAAAACCCTCTAGTGGGGGCCCAGTACTTGGGGATGACCCATAAGCTAAGAGAGGGTCATGACCTTAAAAAGGAATGGTCCTAGCCAGGCCTAAAGTGAACCATCAACCAACTATAAGGGGCTATATGGGCCTACCTTAGGGCCACCAAGGAGGACATCCAACTTCAACTGGGTCCCAAAAGGTAGCCCACTACGCATATAATGTAAGGTCTAAGGCCTAAGCCATTTATGGTCTAATGGGCCATACACCAAGCCCAATCTCATAGACCATATAGTGGGCCCTCAAGTGAGGTTTGGACCCAACCATAAGGGTCATAAACTCATATGTTGTGGTGGGCTTCATGAGCAGCCCGGTAGTTCATTTACATAGGCAATTTTCACATTTAACACAAGTGAGTTGGGCCTCACTTTTTAGCCCAAGTATAGGGTCAATTTTAATGGGCGGCCGAGGGCCCAACTTCTTGCATATTCTTGCCCCCTAAGCCTATCACAATATATGGGAGAGTATAGGCCCAAGATCAATGGGCCTATCCAAAAGGACTTGGTCCACAAGGCCTAATTACCAACACAAAAGGGCGGCTATGCATATATATAATATCACCTAATGGGCCTCAAGGAAATGGCCCAAAACAAAAGTCATCCAATTCCTACATTATGATGGATTTGAGGGCAGCCCATAAGTCCAAGAATATGCACAGGCAAGACCTATACCGATAGGGTGGGCCTTGTCACATCAGCCCAAAGACTTAGCAAGGCCCTCCACAATATGCATTTATGTGGGCCTTGCAAGTCAGCCTACAATTAAGCATTGCATGGGCATTAAGGCTAATAGATCCACATGATCAGCTTGTAGATGGCCCATTGGGCCCGTAAAATAATAAGGTCAGGCTTTACACGATCTTGGGCTCAAGGAATAGATTTCCAGCCCAAAAGTCCCATAAAACTACCAAAAATCTGGTTAGGGCTAGCCCATATTATCACCTCAAAGATGGGCCTTAAGAGGCACTAATTATGCCCAAAAATGTCTAAAGAAATAA